>JALMGJ010000011.1:39068125-40336250 GCA_023362775.1 Charina bottae | reverse complement strand
ACTGCAGCACATTTTATAGCACTGTAAATTGAACCAATGTGAAATGAATCCTCTTTGGTCGAAGATTGATTTTAATAGGCTAATTCAGGAGCATCGCCAGTTCCTACTGCATCCACAGTACACCCATGTGTATCATCAAGCATATTTGTGAAAACTCACTGCACAGTGCAGAAAAAAGTAGGCAAAGGGGGAAAAAAGGCCCTTGACTCAAGGAGTTTAGAATCTGAATTCCACTGGCATGTGAGAGAACAGACAAAGGTATAAGAATAGCCAAAAATTGCCAGGCTGCTATATAGACTAAATGGAAATACAATTTCTCTGAAAGGAAAAATTAATGCAGCATTGCAAATAATAAAGGAAAAGGCTCCCTATCCTATCCTGCAATCATTCTCCCACACTTTCCAACCCTGCAAGATACATTTCTAATGGCTTGGCTCTATGAAAAAAAAAAGCATATTATATGGCAGAAGTTGGCCACAGGGCTACTAGCTTAGGGGTACCTGATGTTTGTTCCAGGTAGAAGGTGAATGGGAAAAAGTATGGCTGGATCCATGCATTTTAGATGTGTTGGTCAATGCAGCCCAGCCACACACACACACTTTTGAAAAGTTTGTGCAGACAAAAAAATGGTTTACCCCCTTGTACAGGCAGCTTTTAAAATGCTCCCTATATCCAACACCACTTTCTTACTAACCTGCAGAACAATGTACAGTTTGTCCAGTAAAGATTTGTTCAGAATATCAGCAGAATCTTACAAGAGCAACGTAACAGCAAACTCTCTATCCCCTAGACTCCGTAACACATTTGCTGTCAGCAGCTGGCAAGATGTGTGCATCCACCAGCCCATCAAACTCTAAAATTAAAAAAAGAATCAAGAATACTGCCACTAACATCAGAAGTGTGAGAGATAAGCTAAGAAAAACAGATGTTACCACAGAACTGTGCTGGAGGGTGGGGGAGGAAAGAAAGGAGAAATAAATGTTGCTTTTGGAAAGCAAGCTTAAATATTTCAGGCCCCTCCAAACTTGAGAGGGGGGGGGACAGGGAATTCTTGGTACCTTTTCCAATATAATTTTTAACACTTTCTATTTTGCATGACTCTCACATAAAACCCATCTTTTCTAAATGGAAAAAAACCAACCACCTTAAATAACAGACATACAGTTGGTGACATTTATCTCTCCTTATACATTTCATTATCAAAATAGCTGGCCACACGATTAATCAACATTTGCACAATTTTCAAGGCATAACAAAGCAGGCAATGCAACAATTCAGAGTATGTAGCAGGACTAGGCTTCACACACCCATATCAACTTTAAGTCTTCAAACCATTTCCCATTAATTCTCTACACTAATAAAAGGTAGAACTACACAACCCTTAACCAAGTGTCATTTTTCCATCAACAACTTTCATCATCACATATATGTCTCCTAATTCTGACACTTCATCTGTGGTTATCTTGCACCTAACTCCCATGTGAACTGCAGCTTCACTGTTACTCACTTATGCCTGCAACTAACCTATCATTTCAGAGGTCAGTGAGACCGTATTGCCCGCTTTTCCTCATTTCCACACCACTATCCCCACCTAAAGGGGCATGGTGGCTCAGCGGGTAAGTCGCCAGGCTTGTCGATCGGAAGATCGCACGTTCGGAGGTTCGAATCCCTAGCCCCGCGTGACGGAGTGAGCTCCCACACTTGCCCCAGCTCTTGCCAACCTAGCAATTCGAAAGCATGCAAATGCAAGTAGATGAATAGGTACCACTTCGGTGGGATGGTAACAGCGTTCCGCATGCGTTATGCCGGCCACATGACCCCGGAAGCATCTTCGGACAACGCTGGCTCTTCGGCTAACAAACGGAGATGAGCACCGGCCCCTAGAGTTGGACACGACTGCACAAATGTGCGGGGGCAACCTTTACCTTTACTTTATCCCCACCTAGTCAAAGAGCAGGGCTTATTAGTACCTAAGTCAGCTATCTCCAAGTGTTTCTAATGACATTGGGAGCCAGTGTTTTATACCCATTAAGTGTGATTTAATTTCTACATCCATAAACAAAATATAGGAAGAAGCTACAACAAGGATGAATAACCTGTGGTTTTCCAATTATTGCTGAACTCCCAAAAGCCCAGCCAGCACGGCTAACAGTGAGGAATGAGGGTAGCTGCAGTTCAGCAACATCTGGACTACAAAGAAGATACAAAGGCATAAAATACATGACAATTCAGTTTTGGTTTCAATGGTTATGTGAACTCAACTATTGTGGTTTGTAAACTATGACTTAAGACTTAGTGTGCGGCCTGAACCCATCTAATTAAGTCTATTCAATAAACCATAAATAAACCATGGTTTAGCATAACATGTAAACTTACTCAGATATACTTTTTAGGATGGCATCACAGCCATTTATACTCTGCTTTTCAAGCCAAAAACCTTAACATAAGAACACTGCTGGATCGTGTGTAAATCCAGCATTCTGTATCACACAGTGGCCAACTGGATGCATTTGGAAAGCTCATAAGCCTGGACTAGAGAGTGATAACCCTCTTCCACTGTGGCTTCCCAGCAACCAGCATTTAAGGCAACTGCCTAGGATTCAGGAAATAGTAAAGAACCATAAATAGTAGTAGCCACTGATAGCTTGATGCTCCATAAACCTGTCCAGTGCCCTTTTAAAACCCTCCAAATTGGCTGCCACTGCAACTGCTGGCAGTGGATTGCACAGTTTAACAATGCATTGTGCGGGGGGGGGGGGGGAATCCTTCTGTGGTTCTTGTATCTCCCTGTATTTACTTTAAATGGATGACCTCAAGTTCTAATGCTGTGAGAGGAGAAGAATTCTTCACATTAACTGTACCATGAATATTTGGTATCTATCATGGCTCCCATTACTCTCCTTAAAGTTAAAGAGTGTCTTTCCTTAGTAAAGGTAAAGGTTCCCCCCGCACATTTGTGCAGTCGTGTCCGACTCTAGGGGCCGGTGCTCATCTCTGTTTGTTAGCCGAAGAGCCAGCGTTGTCTGAAGAGCTTCCACAGTCATGTGGCCGGCATGACACACGTGAAACGCTGTTACCTACCCGCCAAAGTGGTCCCCATTAATCTACTTGCATTTGCATGCTTTCGAATTGCTAGGTTGGCAAGAGCTGGGGCTAGTGCGGGAGCTCACTCCGTCACATGGAGCCAGGGATTCAAACCGCCGAACTTGCGATCTTCCGATCGACAAGCCTAGCATCTTACCCGCTGAGCCACCACGCACCTTTATAACCACCACGCACCTTTACCCAACCTTTATAAGATATTTCCTTATATGGGAGCTATTCCAGTCCCCTAATCATTTTAGTTGCATATTTTTCGTAACTTTACTAGCTCTGTAGCATCCCTAAGGTGCAGTGGCCAGAACCGTACACAGTCCCATCACAGATTTGTGAATTTGGCCTATTTATAGGAGCTGCATACTACTTTGACACTTTCAATGAACTATCTGTTGTGACTCAAGGACCTTTTCCTTGATCGGTCACTGCCAGTTGTCAATTTCATGCGGATATCTGCCCTCTTATCCCAGGCAGCTGAGTTTGCTGAGGAACCTCTGGTAAGAATACTTTGTCAGAGGCTTAGTCAAAATATTCTGTATCTGCTAGGTCACCCTTATCTAAATGCTTGTTGGTGCATGCTAAAATCTAGGTCAGTGAGACAAGGTTTAACTTTGTAGAAGCCATGTTGCTTCCTTTCCACCAAAGCTCAGTGTTTATTTTCCTTTTAATATTATTTTCAACTTCCCCCCCCCCAACAGATACTAATCCAAACTAGCCCATAGTTTCCTGCATCACCCTTTGATCCTTTAAAAAAATCAGGGTTCACACTGGCTGTTTTCTAAACCTCAGGAATAGACTTCAAGCTCTTTTGGTGGATACCAACTGGACCTGAGGAGTTATTTGTACTTTGCCAATTTGGCTTATAATGTCATATCTCACTGCCTATGCCAGTTCATCTGATGTTCTTCCTGAAAAAAAAACAGCTCAGGCACAGGCATCTATCCTACATCCCTCCCAAGCCCCACCGAAGTCAAAAGCAAAAATCTATCCAGTTTCTTTGCTAGTTTCCTATCCTCCTTTAGCACATATTTAATGACCCTGCTGTCCAGTGTTTGCCTTAATGTTCTTTGCCATGTGCTCAAATATTATTTTTGGTAACTCTTTAGAGACTGCTTATATATCTTCTGGCAGATTCCACATTTATTTTGTTTTCCTAATTTGGGAAAAAGTCTTCCTCTCTCTTCCCCCTCCTCTCAAAGGAAGGCTTCTTGCCTTTAAGGGCATCTCTGTTTCTGTTCAGCTCTGATTCTCATCTCACTTCTGATTCCAGTCTCTTCCTGGATTTTGTGGTATTTTTCCTGATCTGAGGCACACATGCTAGTTGAGATTATAATGGCTTTGAAAGGTCTCCAAGCATTATGGAAAAAAACTGACCCTCTTGACTCCCCCTTTCAACTTTCTTCTCACCAATTCTTTTCTTTTCTCTTTTTTTGGAAAGTTTGTTCTTCTGAAAACGAATGTCACCATGCTCAACTTTCTTAGTAAGCATCCACTTCCATGCATATTGATTAAAGCAGGGCTTTCCAAAGTGCCGCCGCTGGCGACACACCCAGCGGTGGCGACACACACGCGCACGGCGACGGCGCGGGGGGCGTGCGGAGGCGCGCGCGTGCACGGCGGCGGCACGGGAGGGGCGTGCGGCGGCGCGTGCATGGCGGCCGCCGTGCACGCGCGCACCGCCGCTTCCGGGTGGTGTGGCGACACACCACGCTGTGTGTGGCGACACACTTTTGTGTCGTGACACACAGTTTGGAAAGCTCTGGATTAAAGCATTATGATTACTGTTCCCAAACTATTTATTGTTTGAATTTTTGAACAAAATTTGGGACACTACTGAAAATCAAGTCCAGGGTTGCATCTCTACTTCTTTGTTCTCTGAACAGCTGTCTCAGGGAACAATCATCTATTGTATGTAGAAATTTGGTCTCATCATGTCCAGAACATGCATTTTCACAGTCTATGTGAGGGTGAATGAAGTCATTCATTACTACTACTTCTTTACAGATAGCAATCTAATTTTTCAATCAGAAGATAATATTTTGTTTCTTGGACATCAGGTTTATATGTGTGTAATAGCACATCCCTAGTACTAATTTGGAGACTGATATGAACACCCACTGTGATTCAGTAAGTGTTTCCCCTATTTGTAAGCCATTCTTTAGGGGACTATGTGCTCTCTCTGATATACAGGGCAACTTTGCTTCTAGTATGCCCTTCCTTTTATTCTTTTATAGAGGTTATATCAGGAGATATTTGTACCCCATTGATTATTTCCATTCTATTAGGTATCTGAAATACTAACTAATCTATGTTTTTTCCAGCACCAAGCACTCCAACTCTGCCATCTTGGCCCAGAGGCACCTGCTATTTGCATATAGGCACTTAGAAAGAGACTGATCCTTGGATGGTTGGATGGATGGACGGATATTTATTTGTAAGCTGCCTCCCTCACAGTGACCCTGGGCGGGCAGGCAGGCAGGCAGGCATTTATTTGTTTCAATCGAAGAGAATTTATTTGTTTGTTTGTTTGTTTGTTTGTAAGCTGCCTCCCTCACAGTGACCCTGGGCAGTTTACACAATATGGTTTAAACATCAAATAACAAAATAACAGCAAGGCAGACATTTCTTTGGCATGCACTTTTACCCTTCTGACCTTGTAGTTTTCTTGACTAATTATAGCCATTTGTTACACATGGTTCCCCTCTGAAGAGTTACAAAAATTCTTCTAGAGGTGATTTTTCCCATATTGGAACTCCTTTTGTTTTGTTGACATTCCCACTAGAATCCATTTAAAAGCTGATTTTCTACCATTTTTATACTATGTATAAAAGGATATTAGATCACAAATCTAACCCCCCTCCTCCTGGCATTGTCGTCTCATCCTTACACTGAGATTATTCAACTCTGCCTAATTGGCCCTATGCATGGAATAAGATAGCATTTCCAACACAAGCACAATGGCAGTCCTAAATTTCAACAATCCAAATTTGTCTCCCAACACTTTCTGACTACGGCATTGGTGCCAGAGTGACCATATAATTGACTCCTCCCTAGCACTACTCACTGAAGCATCGAGATGGTTTGTGATGTCTGTAACCTTAGCATTAGGAAAGCAAATGAATCATGGACTTGGCATGTCCAGCACAAAGTGCTATTCCTCTTTTGGGGAAGGGGGTAAGAGCTATCTCTTCACCCTTTAAAGACTGTGCAAGAGATCCTTTTCCTCCTCCTTGAAGATATGTCCTTCTACCCCAAAATCATTTCTTGCAGCTACTGAGGCATCACAGCTGCTGAGGCATCAGAGAGTGAGATCTGCTGCCTTATCCCTGAAGGTCTCTATCACCAACCTCTGCCTCTCCTATTGCCTCCAGTTCAAGTATATTGGGCTTAAAGGAATGAATTTGCTTCCTAGGAGCCAGGAGCTGACTGCAGCAATCGCACACCCATAAATTTTGTTCAATGAAGAGACAGCTAGACATATGATATTTGGAGCAATACCACTGCAGGTTATGTGATTGATGCTTAACTTGCGAGTCAATTTCTTAGTTGTAAACAAGTATTGATGCTTTATCAGCTGGGGTTGTCTTGTGCTTGGAAAACTAGCTTCATAAAGGAATTTACAATAAAATTGTACAAAATCAATACAATTCAATTAAAATAAGTAAAACTGGTAAAAACAACAAAGGTTTAAAACTGAGAAATCCAGTATAAAAAGTAAATACCATGGAAAACCTTCTGAAATAGAAATGTCCTCAGAATATATGAAAAAGAGAGAAAAACTTGACAGGCAAATTGTACAATTTAAGGGCTACCAAACAGGTTCCCACTTCTGGTGTCTGCCAACCTAATCTTCAGGGCTCTCTGATGCCTGTCTCAAAAAAATTATGGTCATGGGGACATAAATGGTTGCCAAAACAAATGGGGACTAGGAGAAGGTTAGGGCTTCAAAAGTCAGTACTAAGATTTAAAGCTAACCCTGAAATGGATGGGCAACTAATATAACTATTTGAGACATGTGTAAATGTGTACTAGTGCTTTAATATTGCCAATGTCTGGGCAGATATATCCTGACCCAATCAAATTTCCACTCTATCTTTAATAATGGACCCACATAATTTGCAGAACAATAATTAGGCCCTGATGTAATAGACAAACAAATAAACCATTTGAAACCTTACATGCTGTTTCCAGATACAGTTCTTCCAGTAAAGCCAATGAAGTTGGTAAAAAAACATTTTTGGCATCAGAAAGTAACTTCTGGATCTAAGGATATACCCAAACTAAGATTCTGAATTTTCAAAGGAGAGAACAGCCCGTTTCAAATCAACTGTTTATCTCTTGACTGTTCAGAGTATGAAATTAAATTGCTGACTGTCTGTAGCTTGAATCATGTCAACTGGATTTCTATTTTCTTAGTGGAAACGTTTCGCTCCTTATCCAAGCGAAACGTTTCCACTAAGAAAATAGAAATCCAGTTGACATGATTCAAGCTACAGACAATTCCACCTGGATGACTGAGAACCTTCATAGAGATAAATTGCTGACTGCACAATGCTTGCTATCGTCAGGTGCTCGAAAGTATTCATCCTGTTTACCTTCATAATAACCCTGTGAAACAGGTCATGATTATTTTCATTTCACAAAACAGAACCTGAATAAGGAGGAAGTGCTTTAAAAAAGGCAAATAGGGATCCAACTACTTTAACTTGACTTCTCTATAGCCAATTTCAGACAGCCAATACAATTCCTTTTTGCACTAGAAATTTCTGTTTTTCCAAATCCAGCCTCTTGCCTATCAACATATCTGCTGCCAATGAGGAGACTGCCTACAGATGAAACCTGATGGAAGATTCAGTATTTGATTTCACTACATGATGGATTTAGTGATATCAGTGAAAAATGTTTGTGTACAACTGAGTCTTGATAACTGCCAACTTATATACCCCCATGAAAAAAATACGTCATGAAAAAAATGAGTAGCTCTCAGCAAAGTGCAAAGAAAAGTTAGTGTCAACTAACAGAAGGTATTGAAAAACATCATAAACAGACAAATCTGCACATACTGTAGAGAGCAAGCCAATAAGAGTATTATCAATACAATTCTGAATTGCCAAAAGAAAATTAAATAGATTTTTCAAAAGGCAACAAAGCTTTCAGAAACTCAGCAGATATCAAGATTAGCCTAGCACAGAGAGATTAACATACTTCTTCTTCCTCCTCCTCCTCCTCCTCCTCCCTCCCTCCCTCCCTCTCCCTCTCCCTCTCCCTCTCCCTCTCCCTCTCTCTCTCTAAAAGATTTCATACATAACCCTCAGATTTCATCCACTATTACGTCAGGGCATCAAATTACAACTTCGAAAGAGTCATTAATTTGATTTTTCCTGTGGAGAACTCTTCAAAAGCAGCAGTACTAGCCTTTTATGCACCATTCTGATACACAATTTATGGACACTTGCTGTGATTCAGCAATGAAGAAACAGAACTTGTATAAGCTCAGAAGCTAATCTCCTTGTACATCCAAGGCTCCAAGTGTTTCATGGTGCTGGTGAAGAGTTCCAATCATGGCTGAAAATCTTCATAAGCACCAGAATATAGCTTATAGGTATGTGAGATTTCTCCATCCCAAATCCCAATACATATACAAAGAGTTGGTGCACCACACTAAGCCATAATGTTTATCTGACTTTAACTCAGCATTATAAATGAAACTGGGCATAGTGGCTTGTTTAAAAAAGCATGGCTAAATGTACAGTACTATGTCAAATCCACTCACCCACACCAATTTGGATTGCAGCCCTAAAATCCTGTAGCATTTGCTATGTTTACTAGCAATGATGGAAGCTGAAATCAAAAACATTTGGAGGGCAAAAGGTTGCCTATATCTGGACAATATTTTATATCTGGACATAAAATCCACAGATCAAACTCTAGATCAAGGTAGCAAATACAGTGATTGTCTGCACTTACATACTTTAGTCATACAGGCTCTCAATCTGAAGCATTAATGCCACCCTGAACGGGGCCCAAAGGCAAAGCAACCTGGTGCTCTCTGTATCTGACTGAACTGAGTGTCCATATGACCATTGTATTTTGTTGTTGACAAAAAGGGCAATAATGTACTAAAAGAGAACCAGCACATCTTCAAGTGCTTTTAATGTGCAGGCAGAACAAATGTAAGTCTTTGGTATGTGGTATAAAAGTAACCACCTAATGCGAAGAGAGGACTCACTGGAAAAGACCCTGATGCTGGGAAAGACTGAAGGCAAAAGGAGAAGGGACAGCGGAGGATGAGATGGTTAGATAGCATCACCAATGTAATGAACATGAATTTGAGTAAACTCCGGGAGACAGTGGAGGACAGGAAGGCCTGGCGTGCTATGGTCCATGGGGTCACGAAGAGTCGGACACGACTAAACGACTGAACAACAACAACAACAAATAAAAGTAAATGCTTATTTGAGTCATTTTTGCTCCCTTAATTTTCCATTGTTGGCCTTTACAGGTAGTCCTCGACTTACAACCACAATTGGGACTGGAACTTCCGATGCTAAGCGAGGCAGTTGTTAAGTGAGTCACACCTGATTTTATGACTTTTGCCGCAGCCGTTAAGCAAATCACTGTGGATGTTAAGTGATTCCAGCTCCCGTCATTGACTTTGCTTGTCGGAAGCTGGCTGGGAAGGATGCAAATGGCTATCACATGACCCTGGAATGCTGCAACTGTCGTAAGTGCGAGCCAGTTGCCAAGCGCCTGAATTATGATCATGTGATCACAGGGATGCTGCAACAGTCGTAAGTTCGCGGACTGGTCACAAGTCACTTTTTCCAGCGCCACTGTAACTTCCAATGGTCATAAGTCAATAACTACTTGTACAACCACAGTAAAATTTGGGCAGCCTCTCCAGAAAATCTTAAGAGTGGGGAGGAAAACTGTTCACACTGTGCAGTGATCAAGACTATTCCAAACACAATGCTTTACCCACCTTCCCTGTTCTTCATATCCATCATCCATCAATCTGTATATGTAAATAAGCATACCCCTTTATTCTTTCTCATTGAGGGCAGAGACTACCAAATCCATATTCTCTGAAAACCTAAATCTCTGAAAGATAGCAAACTATCCGTAAAAAACAAATGAAGTACTTCGTAATACAGTACAGAATATGCTGGTTTTGAACAAATGTAATAAAATCCAGATTTCAAAGTAATTTATGTGCCAGGCCCACTCTGAGTTGGGAGCATGAGCTGGAAAGTCACAGAGGAATTGAGGGTTCAAGGGTAACTGCAAAGAGAATAGATAATAGGAGGAGCCCTCCTTTTTGTATGAGACACGGAAAGCAATTTGAACTTGAATGAGAAGAAGTTAAATGACACTGTCAATGTTTAGTGTTTGGATTTTTACATTATTTATTTATTTATTTGAATTTATATTACCACCCATCTCCCCCGTCAGGGGACTCTAGGCGGTTCACAATAAAACAGTAAAAACATAAATAAAAATTTACAATTATTAATAAATAATATAAAATGCAAGCATAAAAGATGTTAAAAAGATGTTAATACTAGGGAGCTTCATGGGACCAGCCATCCCCAAGAGGAACTGTTGGCATTACCCTCCCAGACAAGCCGGCAGAATCAGGTTTTTAAGTCTTTTTGAAAGATCGGGAGCGAGGAAACCCGCCTCAGCTCTGGGGGTAAGATGTTCCAAAGGGCGGGCGCTACTGCAGAGAAGGCCCGCCTCCTGGACCCCGCTAGATGGGACTCTTTAATTGATGAGGTCCGCAGCAAGCCCTCTCTGACTGATCGTGTGGGACGGGTCGATGTTCTGGGGATGAGACGGTCCCTCAGGTAACCTGGCCCTATGCCATGTAGGGCTTTAAAGGTGATGACCAACACCTTGAATTAGACTCGGAAGCAAACTGGTACCCAATGCAGCTCACGCAGCAGAGGTGTCACATGTGCCGATCTTCTGGTCCCAATAACTGTCTGCGCGGCCGCATTCTGGACCAGCTGAAGCTTCCAGATCAGGGCTTTCCAAACTTTTCATGTTGGTGACACGCCTTTTAGCCATGCATGATTTCGTGACACAGTAATGAGGAGTCCCCGCCCTCCAGCCCACATGACTGGCTCCCGGCTCCAAACTCCGCCCCCGGCCCACATGATTGGCTCCCTGCTCCAAACCCCGCCCCCGGCCCACTGGATTGGCTCCCTGCTCCTAACCCTGCCCCCGGCCCACGTGATTGGCTCCCAGCTCCAAACCCCGCCCCCGGCCCATGTGATTGGCTCCCAGCTCTAAACCCTGCCCCCAGCAGACGTGATTGGCTCCCGGCTCCAAACCCCACCCCATGTGATTGGCTGCCGGCTCCAAATCCCGCCCCCCGGCCCCCCAGTCTTGTACTGTATGTATTGTATTATATGTAATCAGAGCTTTCCAAACTGTGTGTCGCGACACATTTCTTAAGTTGGAAAAACTAATTACTTACCCGTGACTGGAATTCTTTGAGTGGTCGCCTATGGATTTATACAAGCATGCTCCTGCAAAGAGCCTGCTCAGAATCTACCAGAAATTAAAGAATTCTTGGTGGGAGTCCCATCTTCCTTGCATATCATACATGACTAGACATGGCTCCTTCTGGACTCCTCAGTTCCTGAGACCCACACAGCAGAACCATAAAGGAACACAGATGTCACTAAGCAACATGAGGTAGGAGGGCAAGATGAGTGAATTCAAAGATGATCACTCAAAGAATTCCAGCTGCAGGTTAGTAACCTGTTATTAACCACAATCTCTGCAATTCACACAGAAGGGGGGGGGTATCTAGTTTATTACATGGAGAAAAGTCCCACAGTCAAAAGGTGATTAAATAAAGGATTATTCTCTCAAACACTATATTCCTCTGACAGGAAAGAGAGAGATGATGACACTGACTGAAAGTAGACAGCTGAGCCGAAATAACTGGCAAAGTTCTAGTAGAGAAATTCCATGAAGGCAGGCTTTATTTTTGTCCAAACTTGACAAAGGGTTCCTACCTAGTTGTATAAAAAGCTCTCACAGAGCTTTTTATAAGCAGCCAGGGAGACCTCCTTTACTTTGGCTCTGACAGGATTATGAGACAACCAGATTCTACGTGGTACACCAAGGGGATCTGTTCTGCCCCTGTTGCAGAAGCTTGGGCATTAGCAGTTGTCCTGAAATGCATTAAGATCAACATTGGTGTTTATTCATTTGTGTGATTTATATCCAGACTTTTGTTCAGCAGCTCAAGGTGGCATACATAGTGCTCCCTCCTCCTATTTTTCCCCACAATAACTCTGTGAGGTAGGTTTGTCTGAGAGGAAGTGACTGGCTGAGGGTGGACTAGAACCTGGGTCTCTGCACTCCTAGTCCAACACCTTAGCCCAGAGCTTTCCAAACTGTGTGTCGCGACAAAACCCAGAAGTGCTGATGGTGTGTTGTTGCTGCTGGCGCGTGCGCGGCGGCAACAGCGGCGACGGCAGCGGTGCGCCATCAGCGCTTCCGGGTTTTAGCACGAAACACAAGGCCGCCGCTGCGCATGCCGCCGCCGTGCACTCCGCCGCACGCGCCAACACCGCCTTTGGTGTGTCGCCAATGGCAGGACTTTGGAAAGCACTGCCTTAGCCAATAGGCCACACTGGCTCTCAAAGGGACTTGATACAGGACACAGCTGTGGGATGGAGTCTCCATTCATGAGTGACTGACTGGGTGCAGCTTAGCTGCTCAATCAGAACACTACTGATCTCTTGTCTATAGTTTGCCAAGATAAATTGAAATGTAGAATACATCAGTGCCATATCTGCAATGTGAGATGTAAAAGTGAAGCAGATTTCATGCCGATTTGTTTATGTACCAGATAACCATAGCACTGCCTGATACAATCTGGGAAGTTTGATCTCAGAGGAAGCCTTCAAAAGCTTTGAGTGCCCTCAAACCATTAACAGACCCAGCCCACTGATATGCTGCAATGCCTCCAGAACAGAACAAGCTCCTTGGAAGCATAGGGATGAAGAGGGGCTCCCTGCCTGGACACCCGCATCAGTAATGCAGGCCTGAATCAGGGAGGGAAACACAAAGGCTACAGCCAAGCCTTGATGAGATTATCTATGTTAATCACTGACATGAAGTGGGATAAATATACAAAGCTACCTGATAACTGAATTTGAAGGGAAGGTGTGCATGTACCAAATCTGTAAGGGGCAAATCTAAAGATGGGTGAAACACAGAAATAGTTGGGAGGACAACACAGTCCTCACTCCCATTGCTGAGAAGATACACATGGTAGAAGGAAAGTGATTCTTCTGGAAGCATAGATATTGCCCCTGAAAGCCACCAGACTTCAATGAGGAACTTTATCAAAGGCTTTTTGGAAATCGGAGCAAACTGTTCTGATAGGATTACCTTCATCTGCAGTATGTGTATATAAACACTCTCAAAATCTCAAAAACCTTGGTAACACAGGATTTATCTTGGTAGAATCCATGAGTTTCCTTTAAAAAGGCTTGTTCTTCTCTATGGTTCATTATTTCTTCTCTGATTACTATTTCCAGCAATTTACCTAGAACATACATTAACCTAACCAGTCTATAATTTCCTGGGTCTCTCCAGATCCCTTTTTAAAAATTAGTGTCACACTGACTATCTTCCAGTCCTCAAGCACTGAGCCTGACTTGAGAAATATTACACAAGCAACCATTTATGGAGAGATTGTGAAGCTAACAATTGCCCTGCCAGTTACCTTTACAGGACCAGAACAGCTACAGGATTCTACAGCGTTATCATCATCTGCTTTCCAGTTACAAAAGGAATGTTGTCCCTTGGAACCTCTTCCATATGACTCCCTGGATGGATTTTATGTATAAGCACTAGAGGGAAATAGGATTCTGAAGGGAGAAGAACTACTTCAGTTTCCTGATTTTGTTAATTGTGGTTTGGTACTATGAGATAGAGCAGGGAGATGGGAACATATATCCGGGAGAGGGGGCTGGGAGAGAGATGATGGGAGGCTGCAATTCAGGCACTGAATGGAAAAGGGGGCAGGGCATAGGTTGACTTCCCTTCCCTTCAGGTTGCCACCTAACCAGGGAAGTCAAAGCAGGACACCAACCTAAAGGCCCTGTCTTGTAATTTCAGATTCAGCTGCTCATAAAATATGCTTATCTAGGATTTAATTCTGAATGACAGCACTGACCTGGTTTATGGAGATCTGGCTGAGAGAGGAGGAGATAAATAACTTCCAGGTATTATAGAGACATCTGGAATCTCCATTTCACCAGTCCCCACATTTTTTTAGAATTTTCCCTTCTTATAGCCAAAAGGTAACATCCAGGAAATGCTAGGAGTCTGAAGATAGCTGAAGGAGCTACAAAAGCTTCAGAATCTGCTGCTTAACAACTTGCCCCGAAGACTGGCTCCCAAATACAATGAATGATCACAATGAAGCTGTTTAGCAAATGTCTGCAGGGTCTATAGCAGTCTGCTGCATGTCCTTCCTGAAAGCCGAATGGGGATAAAGTCTGCCCATCCAAGGAGGGACATGTATTTTCTTCCCTGCCAAAGTAAACCTAGCCAGGCAAAGGAAGTAGCAGCTTGTCACTTGATCTCCCTTTCCATGGACAAACAAGTCAATCAACAGCTATTAGGCATGATAACTAAAGGAACTTGAAAGTTCAGAGCCAACACCCAGATACTGAAGACAGACAAGATCCGGTTACCTCCATCAAGACCCTATATTTGTGAGCTTTGAGGCCTTGAGCTGCTATGGGTAGGAACTCTGGCCTAATTCAGCAAGTTAACTCTGTAACATTCTTACACTTTTACAGGATGTGGATGGCAATCACGGTATGCTCAAATTTTATAAAGCTACTTCAATAGCAAGAGAATCTCCTTCAGAGGATTGCTTGTCACTAGAGAAAGAAGATACAGTTCTTGGTCTGTTCATGTCAATACTTGCCTGTTAGATCCCTCACCAGATTAGTTCATAAGGTTATCTACAGATTCTGTCTTCTAATGATCACTCTGATTATTCTCTTTTGCAGGTGGAATTCTCATCACCATAAAGGAGGAGGAACCAAGGTCCTTGCTTAGGAAAACTGTTGTTGGACTCAACTGATGTTAACAACTATTGGCTAGTGTCCAATGGTTGATACTTAGTCAAGCTAAAAAAGTAGAGCTGCAGCTCCAGTTGCAGCCCACAGATGAACAGATTACTTTGATCTTTCCCAATCTCAGTGTAGATCTGAATATGGCTGCAAATGTCCTTGACCACCTTGTTCAAAAAACAGAACCAGAAAATAGAGGAACATTAACTCTTTTGTTATTCCTGGAACTTTCAGCAGCTTTTGATCATTACTATGTTATCTTGTAGGAGTATCTGGGGGATCTGAGAGTTATTTAACATCTAATGAAGTGGATGGGAAGGATCATTTGCAGGTTTGGAGATAGTTGTCATCAGTATGCTGATAGTACTCAGCTATATTTCTCCTTTTCTGTGGACTCAAAGTTGGAAGTCACCAAAGTCTCAATGTGTCTCCAAACTACAAAGAACTCACTAAATGAGTGAACAAGGAGAGCTCACAGGAGTTTGACAACGGAATGTAGAGAGCAGTCCATAGCAAATTGTTCAAGTCATGAATTTATACATGGCTAAATTCAGCCTGAGAAAGAAACAAGAGGAAATACAGGCCTTTAAAGTGATATGCCTTCACAAAACTAATGAATAAACAGCAGTATGATTTACAAAGCTTGTAGCATGTTGTGTTCCTATCTTAGAACAACATGGCATATATTTGTAGCAGCCCTTGAAAAAGAAATTGGAAGACTGGAGCAGTAAGTGGTCACGACTGGTAAGAGAAGATGATGATTTATCTATTCCAGGGGTGGGCAACGTCAGGCCCACAGGCCGTATAAGGCCCGCGGGGCTCCCGCCCGCAAGCCCCACCCCTTCCACGCGATTGGCTCCCGCCTGCAAACCCCGCCCTCCAGTGCTTGTGATTGGCTCCCGCCTGCAAACTCCGGCCCCCGGAAATCCCAGAAACCTCGCCCCCCACCCCCCAGTTATAAATATCCAAAATGGCCCTTGGCAGAAAAAAGGTTCCCCACCCCTGATCTATTCAAAGAAAGGAGACTCTACAACAGAAACTGACAGTGGAAACAGCTTCTCATAAGGAAGACAATCTAACAAAGGAAGAAGCCTAATGGACAAGAATGACAAACAGATGTACAAGATACTCTGCACCACTGGACTTCTGAAATCGTTTTAAGGCCCTTGCAGAACAAGAGATAGGACAGGCTACATTACTGGAGTATACCAACCGTCTATGAGGGATGCTGTAGTAATAGATTCCTGCACTGGGCAGGAGGTTGGACTACGTGACCTCCAAGGCATCATGCCTTCCAAAATCAAACCACAGATCTTTCAGAGGCACGAAGTAGTAGTAATGAGAGATTTCAATTATGCCACCATCTGCTTGGAGACAAGTGTGATCTTTAGACAAAATTCCTAACTTACCTTAATGATAAACTGCCTCATGTATATCAGGTATATACTCATCTTCTCTGCGATAGCGCCCGCCTTATGGAATTTCTTGCCCCCGGAGGTGAGGCTGGCCCCTTCCCTCCTGGCCTTTCGGAAGGCCCTTAAGACCTGGCTCTGCCGCCTGGCCTGGGACGACGGAGGTGGTAGTGCCTCCTGGGGTTGGCTGGCCCCGTAGCTCCACGATCTATTCTGCGGTTCCTAATCCATCTTGGATTTTATTTTATTTATTTTATGCTTGTTGTGTTTTTAGATATTTTGTATAGTTTTTAAATTTTTATTTATTGTAACCCGCCCAGAGTCCCTTGTATGGGAGATGGGCAGGGAATAAATTTGAAAAATAAATAAATAAAATATATCATGTTCCCCTGCAGTCTTCTCCAAGCTAAACATATCCAATACCTCCAACTGTTCCTTATAAAATTTTCCTTCCGTTATCATCTTGGTTGTTCCTCTTTAGACATACTAGATTGTCAATTCCTTCCTAAAATGCCCAGAACTGGATTGCATTACTCTAAGTGTGGCCTGACCAACAGAGAGAGACATGACGACTTCTCTTGATCATGGCCTTATACTTCTATTGATGCAGCACAGGTCTGCACTTTTTTTTTTTTTGCAGCTGTATCACACTGTTGCTTCACATTCAGCCTGTGATCCATCAAAACAGCCAGATCCTTTTAACATGTGCAGTTACCCAATATGACCTCACCTATCCTGTATTCATGCCTTTAATTATTCCTATCCAAATGAAAGTCTTGGCAGTTGTCCCTGGTGCACTTGCCCCTGCACCTGTTCTCGGCCATTATTCCAGCTTGTTAGGATCTTCCTGAATCTCCATACTGACCTCTAAGGTACACTAAGCAGTTCCAACTCTATACAATTCTATAGCTGGATATTGGAGAAAAAGCTGAAGTTGAACCCCAATTAGATAGAGCTAGTAAGGATTCTGCAGGCTGGTCTTCAGGACATAGGAAATATACCTGTTCTGGGTCAGGTTCCATTTCCCTTTAAGGAACAGAGTTGCAATCTGGGGATTCTCCTGGATCCAGTGCCGATGGCTGACAATTACATAGTATCAGGAGAGCTTTTTATTAATTTCAATTGGTGCAAAGCAGGTGCTCATTTACCTGTAAATTTGGTGTTGGTGACTTACACTATAATCTCAAAGCTAGGCTACTGCACCAATGCTATCTTTGAGGACCATTTCTTATATAGGGGAATGCAAAATGTTTCAAATTTGAACTGTTTTGAATTTGAAACTACCCTGAAGTGAAAACACTTCTAAAAGATTTAAACAGCCTGTTTCACACTCAAGGTTTTTGAATTGCAAAAAGTGATGTTCAAAATACTGTAAATACGGAAAAGAAATGGGATGAATCCATTCCAGCAGGATTTGTTCACTAATACTAGCTCTTCTTCCTTGCTTCTTATATCTTTACCAAACAATTCCTACATATATACCTAAAAAAACCTGAACAAATGGCAAAAATTGTAAGTAAATGCATACACAGCAACAAAGTAATAATAATAATAGTAATAATAATTTATTGTATAATATTGTATAAATAAAAGGAACTGCAAGAAAAGGAAGACCAACTTGAATGTAGCTTGGATTTATTACAAGAAGTCATTCCACTCCATGCCACATGACTGGATAATCAAGTGTCTAGAAATAACAGGAATCACTAGAAACACCAGAAGCTTTGTGCAAAGTTCAATGGCACAATGGAAGACACAGTTGCTGGTCAATGATGATAGACTGGGAAAGGTTAACATCAAGAGAGGAATCTTTCAAGGAGACTCACTATCACCACTACTGCTTGTCATTGCATTAATTCCTCTGTCAACAATACTGAACAACTCAGGCCATGGCTATCAAACATCAAAAACATCTGCCAGGCTACCCATCTCCTTTACATGGACGATCTGAAGTTTTATGGAAAAACACCATCTGAAATAGGATCGCTGCTCAACACTGTCCGAATACACAGCCAAGATATTGCTATGGAGTTTGGACTGGACAAATATGCCACCCTTACCATCAATAGGGGAAAAATAGTGAAAACTGAAGGAATCAAGATGCTCTATGGAAATAACATCAAGAGTATGGATGAAAAAGATCACTACAAATACCTGGGCATCCTTCAGGCTCACAACATCAAGCACACTGAAGTCAAGAAGAAGGATAGTAGTGAATACATCAGAAGAGTAAAGAAGATCTTAAAGTTCAAACTCAGTGGAGGAAATACCATCAAGGTGATTAACACCTGGGCAATTCCAGTCATTAGATACACAGCTGGAATAGTGGACTGGACTCAAGATGAATTAGAAGCCCTGGATAGAAACACCAGAAAAATAATAACAATGAATAATGCCCTTTATCCACACGATGTTGACAGACTCCACTTATCAAGGAGCACAGGTGGGCAGGAGATGTTGCAAGTATACCAGACAATTGAAGAAGAAAAAAGGGCATTAGAAGAATATCTGAAGGACAGTGAAGAAGATGCACTGAAGCTAGTACACCATGAAGGCTTACTGAATACTGAAGAGACCAAACTGGCCTACAAGAAAGACCAAATGAAGAATAGAAAAGAGACATGGCAAGGCAAAGTATTATATGGCTAGTACACAAAAAACCTAGCAGGCAAAGCAGATAACAACAAGACCTGGCAATGGCTAAGAGCAGGAAAGTTGAAGAAAAAGACAGAGGGGCTAATTCTGGCTGCACAAGACCAAGCCTTCAGAACAAAAGCCAGAATTGAGAAGACAGCAACAGACAGCAAATGCCGCCTCTGCAAGAAGCTGAAGAAACAGTGGACAACCATCTTGCAAGAAGATTGTACAGACTGACTACAAGCAACGGCATGAGAAAGTAACAACAATGGTGCATTGGAATATCTGCAAGAAATACCACTTGCCTGCAAGCAAGAACTGGCGGGACCACAAAATAGACAAAGTAACAGAAAATGAAGAAGCCAAAGTGCTCTGGGGCTTTAGAATTCAAACAGACAAGCATCTGCCACACAACACCCCAGACTTAACAATTGTTGATAAGAAAGACAAAAAAGTCTGGATAGTGGACATTGCAATACCTGGAGACAGGACAAGAGAAGAGAAAGAACTGGAGAAAATCACAAAATACAAAGACCTGCAAATAGAAGTAGAACGACTGTGGCAAAGAAAGCAAAGATAGTACCAATAGTAATAGGCGCCTTGGGTGCAATTCCAAAACATCTGGAGCACCACTTGAACACCATCAGCATTGACAAAATCACCACCAGTCAATTGCAAAAGGCAGTTTTACTTGGAACAGCTTACATTCTGCGGCAATACCTTTAACATCATCAAACAACATCTGCCTATCCCAGGTCCTTGGGAAGGACTCGATGGGTGGATAAAAATGTGAAATTTTATTTATTTTTATTGTTTAATTTATATCACCGCCCATCTCCCCCCACAAGGGGACTCTGGGCGGTTTACAACAAAATTGATTAATTAAAAACATATAAAATACAATACATCATTCCAATTTAATTAAATATAAATATATAAATATATAAAATCCAAGAGGTTATGTTATTGTTTAAAGGAACTCTATGGTGCCAGCCACCTCCAAGAGGAGCTATTACCCCCCCCATCCCAGGCGAGGTGGCAGAGCCAGATCTTCAATTGCTTTCGGAAGGTCAGGAGTGTGGGGGCCTGCCTCACCTCCAGGGGGAGAATGTTCCAAAGGGCGGGTGCCACTGCCGAGAAGGCTCGCCTCCTGGACCCCATCAGATGGAATTCTTTTATAGATGGGATCCGTAGCAAGCACTCTCTGGATAACCGGGTGGGGCGGGTCGACGTTCTGGGGATGAGGCGGTTCCTTAGGTAACCTGGTCCCATGCCATGTAGGGCTTTAAAGGTAACCACCAACACCTTGAATTGCACCCGGAAGCAAACTGGTAACCAGTGCAGCTCACGCAGCAGAGGTGTCACATGTGCCGATCTTGAGGCACCCATAACTGCGCGCGCAGCTGCATTCTGGACCAGCTGAAGCTTCCGGATACTCTTCAAGGGTAGCCCCATGTAGAGCGCATTGCAATAGTCTATGTGAGAGATGACCAGGGCATGAGTGACTGTACGGAGGGCATCTCGGTCCAGGAAAGGGCGTAGCTGGCGTACAACTCGAAGTTGCATAAACGCCCTTCTGGCCACGGCTGCCACCTGCTCATCGAGCAGGAGCCGTGAGTCCAGAAGGACCCCCAGGTTCCGCACTGAGTCCGAACGGGGTAGTGCCACCCCATCCAGATCTAAAGATGACAACTCTCTGGATCCCGAGGCGCCATCAATCCACAGCCACTCTGTCTTACCAGGGTTCAGCTGAAGCCTGTTGTTCCCCATCCAGACCCCCACAGCCTTCAGACACTGAGAGAGGGCAGCCACTGCATCACTTAACTCGCCCGGGATGGAGATATACAATTGAGTATCATCAGCATATTGATGATACCTCATCCCATGTTGGCGGATGATCTCCATCCACTCCTGCTCGCCACCTGTCTCTCACTCAGGGACGAGCACTCTTACGTACTATCACCCAACTCTGGTCCCCTCCGGGTCTCTCACACCCAGGAAGAATACCACTCTCACCCCAAGGGAACCCCAAAACTCTGCCACCTCCAATGTGTGGGGGAAATGGTAGTCAATCCTCCATTCCACAGCTCCTTCTTCATTATCCTATTAAGGCTGTTCTAAAGTGGGGTTTAAAGATGTTAAAAGATGTTAAAAACGTTGGGGCTACCGCGCCAACGAGTTCCACCCCCTAGTATCAGAGCTCATCGCTTCCAGAGCTGATCTTACAAAGGCCCGTAGACCCACCAGTGTCTATAGTCCCCCAAAATCTATAGCTCCACTCCAAGGTCCGTCGTAAACTTCCCCTATAAGGGTGTTTAGGTCTCTCACGACCACCAGGAGGAAGCCAGAGTCCTCAGACTTGCCCACATTCGGGCTCACCAGAAGTCACAAAGGGCCCACTAGGGTCTGCCAAGATGTAATAGGGTCCGTATTATAGTAAAAAAAAAAACACGGAGTCCACTGCTGTTACTCAGGTCTGTCGCACTCCGCCCTCGTCTCTCAAACTTCGGCACCACGCTGTTCTGCCGTTGATCACACCAGGGGGCCAGCCGACTCTGAGATGACAGGGATTCGCCGGGAGGTCTCCACAGACCACAAGGGTCTGCCTGGGTTGTCAGCACCACCAAAAAACACGGAGACCACCGTCGTCGACCAAACGGAGTCCACCACCACCACACTCCGCCTTCGTCGTCAAAACCTCGGCGCCACGACGCTCCGCCGCCGACCACTCTCTTCCACTCTCTCCCACTCCACTCCTGGTCCAAATCCAGTCTAAATACTTGGCTGACTGTGCAACCAGCAACAATAATAATAATTTTAAAGATTCTCTATAAAAACACTACAGGTAATCCTCGACCTACAATTGGGGCCAGAATTTATGTCACTAAGCGATGCAGTCATAAAGTGTGATGTCACATGACTGCATCGCTTAGCAACAGCAATCCCGGGCAGTCCCAGTTGCTGTCGTAACCCCAAGACGTGCAGTTCGTTAAGTGGGAAGAGGCGGGAGTCCCAGGTAAGGAGCGCAGGGTTGCCGAGGGGGGGGGGGGAGGCCTGAAAGGTTCGGCACAGGCCGCGCACAAGTTAGGGGAGGGGGTGCTGTGGTGCGGCATGAGGTCAGGAAGGCCGAGGAAAGAATACGCTGTGGCTCAGGGGCTTCTTGGTGTGCCGTGGCTCTGGGGCTGCAAGAAGCCCCTGAGCCACAGTGCAGCACAAAGCCGTGACGTCCCAGGAAGCCCCAACAGTGTGGCACAAAGCCACCGCATCTCGGAAGCCCCAGCTACCCCAGCCCAGTTGCCCTCCGCTGCCCCAGCTGATCTTCACCATCGTCTTGCTCCTGCCGCTGACAAGGCATGCCCATCCTGCCCTTCATGAGGCAGCTGCTGGCCACGTGAGGCCATCTTCCCCAGGTCTCGTGAGGAAACCGCCGTGCGTGACCTGGGGAAGAAAGCTTCATGAGGCCAGCAGCTGCCTCGTGAAGGGCCAGGCAGGGCCTGCCTGATCAGCAGCGGGAGCAAGACGACGGTGAAAGGCAACTAGAGCAGCAGGGGCCATGGAGTGCAGGGGGCCAAAAGGGCATAGATGAGGGTGAGGGGGAGATGGGTGAGGGGGGAATTGAAGCACCCCTGGGGTCGTAAGTGCGGGCAGGCTGCCAAGCGCCCAAATTTTGATCACGTGACCGCAGGGGCGCTGCAACAGCCGTAACCTTGGGGACTGGTCGTAATTTCAGTGCCGCCATAACTTCGGTCACTGAACAAATGGCCGTAAGTTGAGGACTACCTGTAATAAAGAAGCCTTGGAATTCCAGTATTAAATTTCATTATGATGCTAACCACATCAATAACATTCCAACAGAAGAAAATATCTGTAGCTCAGGACTAAACTGTGGAGTTCTTGGAGTTCTTCATTACCCAATGAAACTGATTATGTTACCTAGTTGGGTAATGAAATGTCTGCAAGCAAACAACCAAGCTCAGAGAGCACTAAGAACTCCATCAATAACATTTTTTTGGCTTGATAAATTCAGAAGAATTAACACCTTGATTAAAGATGGATTGTATAACTATAGCAATAGCAAAAATTAGGGCACTTCCTTTTGCTAGAGATATTTATTAAAAATGAAAGAGATTCAAAAGTTCTAAACATGTAAAACATTTGTAAAAGATGGATCCCTAAATAATAATAATAATAATAATAATAATAATAATAATAATTTATTTAATTTATATAATAAATTAAATCCACACTATTACCACTTCAATCTTTATATTTCATCATGCCTTTTATGATGATTAAAATTAAACAGTATCAGGGTTGGGAAATAATAGGCCCATTTTAAAAAATAGATGATGGAAATATTGCTAAAACAATTAGAAATAAATATAGGGAATTTGGCTCCTTCATGGTTTCAAATACATATCATTTTGCACTTTGCTGCAGTCCAAGAAGTTAGAACATAACTGACTAAAGCTATGACTAAATTTGAAATTTGGCTAAAATCATCATCTAATAAGACAAAGGGAGAAATTTTTTTAAAATTACAACATTCTGCTAGAAGAAAGACAAACTTTTTGAATGGGTGGAAAACAATATAGGAATTAGATACAGAAGTATCTCTACCTATGAGTTATGATTATCCAACTGCCACAAAAAGGAATGAACCTGATTTTAGCCAAAATTAGGGAAAACTCATTGAAAATATTTTATAGATGGTATTTAATAGCAAGGAAACTTAACATGATAAATTCCATGTGATGGAGAAAATGTAAAGTAATAGGGATCCCCTTTGTGGGGGGAGATGGGCAGTGATAGAAGTTGGACAAATATATATGGTGGTCTTGTAAAGTTATTCAACTGTTTGGAATTGAAATCTTCATTAAAATAGGACAAATTACAACTGAGGCTATTAAATCCAAAGCTGGCTTTATTAAGCTTTTTGATAATCCAAATGACCCCTTAGAGTACTGTTTTTAGATGGTTTTATTAATTGCAGCCACCTAGGTAGCGTGTGTGGAACACAGGAAAGAATTTCAGTACCTCCATATGGTGGCAAATATGTTGGAAAACCACTCTAATGGAAAAATTAACCAATGAAAGACATCAATATTATGAAAATGCAGAAGAGAGTTTAAACTTATGTTCACAACAAAGGCAAAATGAACGTATAGTATCCACTTCCAGATTCCTAGATCAGTTAATTAAACAAAGTTGCATGTAATTTTGCTTTCTTCACTGTATTGTAAATAAAATACTTAAAAAAGTAAAATAAATTTTGCTGAAAATTTTTTAAAATTAATATATATGGCTTCATTTATTCTAATTTAGATCAAAAGGCTCAATTTTTAAGGCCATTATGCCAAATTGCTATTATCTATCTATCTATCTATCTATCTATCTATCTATCTATCTATCTATTTTTTATCCCGCCTTTATTATTTTTATAAATAACTCAAGGCGGCAAACATACCTAATACTCCTTCCTCCTCCTATTTTCCCCACAACAACAACCCTGTGAGGTGAGTTGGGCTGAGAGATAGTGACTGGCCCAAGGTCACCCAGCCAGCTTTCATGCCTAAGGCGAGACTAGAACTCTCTGTCTCCTGGTTTGCTATTGGCTCCTTCCTAGGGCTGAGAGAGAGGGACTGGCCCAAGGTCACCCAGCCAGCTTTCATGCCTAAGGCAGGACTAGAACTCTCAGTCTCCTGGTTTGCTACTGGCTCCTTCCTAGGGCTGAGAGAGAGGGACTGGCCCAAGGTCACCCAGCCGGCTTTCAATGTTGTTAGATTATTGTGTATGAAATTGTACTTGTTGATACCTTGTTCATACATATTTAAACTCATTATTCAATGTCCCCACTGCTATTTTGTTATTAAAACAGATAAATTACAGATCTACTCTGTACAGCAGAAAATATACTATAACAAAAGTGAAAAGAAAACACTACTTACATGCTATTTTGTTGCTGTTCTAAACTGTACCCCATACCCCCCTCCTGGTATTAATGCACCTAGCAAAGAACAAAATCTTTGTATTTTTAATGAAAACAAAAATTCCTGCTAAGGTTTAGTCCCTGCTTTTCATTTTATTTAAACAAGCACATATAATTGTATCAACAGAAGCACTCTTAAATCTGTCCTATTCTTGTCTTGTCACCTCACTTTAGCTTTTCAGAGATTATATTCTTTTGGCATGTTTTCTTTCACTTTGACCTGATTCTCTTTTATAAAACAACATCTACCTGCCTTATGTATAATCCTTATTTCTGTATTTAACTATATTAGCATTATTTTCCAATGTTGTGACTTTTTTTTAATTTTAAAAAAGCCCTGCAATTTTATACAAGGATTTAAGCCTCCAAAAAGCCATTAAAACCCTTTATTCCTGGAATACTGCATGAGTTGAGCTCTTCTGATCAGCAAAGCTTTTAGGACAAGTAGGTATTTTCTCATGAGATTGTCTGAAGAAAGTACTAATGCATGGAAAAGGTATTTCCAAGGACTGGGAGACCGTCCTGCTTTGTTAGGAGATACAGTGTATGTGTGTTCAGCATATTATTTCATATACCCAAAAACATAACACAGATTTTGGATTACAGGTTCAAATTAAATAATATACCATAAATTATAATGGTAAAATCCTCTGACCCTGTATACTCCATCTGCATGCAAAAACACATTTTCTACTGCAGCATATCCACAGTACTCATTATTCAGAAGGCTAGAGGTAAAAAAAATAAAAAGAGCCAGTTTGGTCTAGTGGTTAAGGTGCTGGGCTAGAAACCAGGAGTCTGTGAGTTCTAGTCCCACCTTAGGCATGAAAGCCGGCTGGGTGACCTTGGGCCAATCCCTGTCTCTCAGCCCTAGGAAGGAGCCAATAGCAAACCAGGAGACTGAGAGTTCTAGTCCCGCCTTAGACGTGAAAGCCGGCTGGGTGACCTTGGGCCAGTCACTCTCTCTCAGCCCAACTTACCTCACAGGGTTGTTGTTGTGGGGCAAATAGGAAGAGGAAGGAGTATTAGGTATGTTCCCCGCCTTGAGTTATTTATAAAAATAATAATAAAGGCGGGATTAAAAAATCTAAAAAAAAAGAGAGAACCTTTTCCCCCCCTCCATGGCCATAGCAACAGCTATGTGGTTCTCCTGATTTGTATCAAATATTAGATGCACAGAATTCAATATGCAAATATTTACCCTAATCTAGAAACCACCTGCCAGGTGTAAAGTTACAGGAACAGGTGGTTTTGGTGCCTCAATAGTGAGGGAAAGGAATACACTCTTTTACTTCTACTTCACAAATTCCAAGCATCAGCTTCAACACTAAAACAGGTTTTGAGAACTGCACTGCTCCAATTACTGATATGCCATATTCTAGTCATCTAAAAAAAAAAGGAAGCATATCTTCATGACTGTAGTATTTTTAAACATGTTGGAAAATATTGCTTGGACCAGAAAAACGGATGAGAAAAATGTGCACTGCCTCCAAAGGAATTATCAGTGCAATCCTATACACGTCTACTCAGAATCCTATTGACTTCATGGGCCGAACACAAACACAGAAGTGCAGCCTAAGCTTGTAATCCATAAATATGCATGCAAGCACACACACACATACAGAGACATGCATCTGATGAAATAAGCTACAGTTCACAAAAGCTTGTGCCTTTGAATAACATTTGTTAGTCTGAAAAGGGGCTATCAGATTCCTTCTGATTTTTGACATACATATACAGTAGGTGGGTATGTGACACCAGTTACACAGAACCAGGCCATAGTATAACATGAAATCATGACAAAGCACAGACAATCACTTTCTTCTTTCTTACATGACCTTGCAATGTTACACTTCTATCAATAAGTATAGCTACATTCCAAATTTCATTAACAAGGAAATGGAGAGAAAATTTAACAGTTGGCAGCACCATTTTTCCCCCCATGGAGGTTTGCCAAAGTTCAAGTTACAATATGTTGTCTAGAACCTTTGAGAAAATCAGCACGAGGCAAACTCCTCCAATGCAAATTTCATTTACAAAACATTTCTTTTCAACGTGTGCCCATGCAGAAAGATTTTAGATGCATCTTGTCTTGCACAACTATAATTTAGCACATGTCCTAGGACATGATAAATGTTAGAGTTTATCATGTAAGAATACAGGAAAAAAATGCTCCCATATTTTACGTGATAATTGTAACTTGAGTCACTACAGTGTAAGATCGGTATTTTTTGATGAAGCAAAAGCAAAAAGGGAAAAAGGGAAAAAAAAACAAGCCTTGATACCTACTGCACCTGGTCAGCTGGGTCCATAGAATATTAGCAGACAGAAATGGAAATGGATCAGGGAGACACCCACACCACAGACACCTGTAATATGAAACCTTTAATAAAAGAGAAAGTTGTTAGGGATTTCAAAAGTGGGAAAAAGTGGGAAAATTGCAAACTAACTAACTGTAACATACAATAGAACCAGTAAAAAAAAATGGCAAAAGACTGTGCATATAATTAGTGGAAAGATGTATACAGGGAAAAATAGGACAAAGACTTTGAAAATCAAGCTGTAAAAAAGCTGGGGGTGGGGAGAGGAAGAACAGTTACTTAATGAACAAGAAATAAAAATAGTTACTAATGCTTTAAAAAAAATTGCCAGAGCTCTATTAATTGCTACAGAGCCACTGTACATTAGGGTAAGATAAAGTACACTCATGTGGGTGCAAAAATGACACTGAGGCAATATTCTGCAACCATAAAGTTTAGCAGCACTGCCTTTGACTGTTCTGGGCTGAAGATAACTAGATGATGCCCAAATAATATAGCCTTCCTGGGGGGACATTTAGCTGCAACATAGAAAGAATCCAGCTGCACAGAGAGAAGGCAGAAGCAGTGAACCAACACCTAAAGAAGTAAAACATTTCAAAATACATGAACAAAAATGAAGAATTACTTCTTTAAGGTTTTAAGAATTCATGAGCCAATTATTAATATAATTATTGAGTATGCAACCAAATATCCTAATTTACAGCAGGAGAAGACAAGTGGGAAATTCCTTTCTTTAGAAAAGGTTATTCTTTTAATCCAGGGGTGGTCAACGTCAGGCCCGCGGGCCATATAAGGCCTGCAGGGATCCCGCCTAAGGCCCACGGGGATCCCACCCGCAAACCCCACCCCTTCCACACAATTGGCTCCTGCCCACAAACCCCGCCCCCCAGTGCTTGTGATTGGCTCCCGCCTGCAAACTCCGGGCCCCGGTCCGCGGAAATCCCAGAAACCCCGCCCCCCACCCCCCCGGTCCCCGGTTATAAATATCCAAATGGCCCTTGGCAGAAAAAAGGTTCCCCACCCGTTTTAATCCCACACATATATCCTATCAATACACTGAAATACAGCAAACCCCACCTCAATATCAGCAGGCAAGGCAACACCATTATCTTAGAAAGGCAGCACTTAATATTCCACACTAGCCAGACATCTTTATAAAAATTCAGATGGATTATATGCAACATATATCTTACAGTATGTTTGTTTCCTTTTAAGATGGCCATAATCAGAAATCAGAATATTTAAAAAAATATTCGTATTAAAACACAAACCAAGCCAACATAAGAGACAACAAATACTATTTAAACAAAAGCATTCCAACATCATAATCAATAAGCCAATTTGACAAAGAAATGGTTATGTGCTCTCAAATTAACTCACGGAGCCAAAGTTAGAACTTGTCAAGACTCCAGTTAACACAAAGATCCTCAGCTCTATCAATGGCTACTATGTTAACTTCACATAGCTACATATGCAACTAAAATAATAGTGCACATGTATACAGTAGTCTGTTTCCATATGCATGCCTCAAATCTGTAGAATCTGGACTAGCAGAAAAGACATGAATTTATTCCTAGATTCTCAGTTGCAATATCTGCAGTACTGGAGTTCCAGTTTCTGAAGTCACAGGCTATAGTCTGAAGTCATCCAATATTAAGATCTATAGAACAACCTTGTCAACAGCTGTAGTTATTATTCAATAGCATTAGCACCAAGTTGACAATTCCCCCCCAAAAAACGCTAGCTTTAGACACAGTATAGGTTATTACTTCCCTTCACCAGGTTTTCTTAGTCTATACTGGGGGGGGAAGGAGGGGGAGAAGAAAAATTATTATACTGCTAAGGACAATTAAGTTTTGCTGAGATATGGCCTGTTTATAAGAACTTATTGCATTAAGCAGTATGCTAATAATCACTGGCTCCTGGAAGGTACTACTCAGCCTTCTGAATTACCAGCATCCCAAGGAAAAGGGCAAGGTAAATAAGTGGCACCCATGGCATGTGAAATCTAGCAGCAGGCTGTTTAGTGCAGGCAGTAATAGGATTTTAGTTTTCATTCCCTATTCACTTGTCAAAGAAGGCCACAATAAAACTAGTTTCTTGCTTACTTAGTGATGAAGAGAAAGTTGATTAGTGCACTATTTGTTTAGCAATGCAAATCAGCTATCCAATAGGGAGCTTCTCGCTTAGAAAAGTAATTTTTAGCTTCCAGGTAAGATAAATGATTCTTGGATTTCAGAAAATTCTCAATCTTCTGGGCAAACTGGTTGCCTGGCCCACAACTGAACTCACGAGGTACAAGAAATCATGTCCAAGATTTTAGTTTTTAGTAATAGACCAATATGGGAAACAAGGTACCTGTATGAAATCCATGGGTATTTTCAGTCTCTATGGATCATGTTTATTATTTAATTTATGCCCAGCATTTCTGTTTATCCACTATTCAAGAAGGCATACAAAAAAATACACAGTATAAAACATAATAAACTGAGTGCCATTAAAATAAAAAGAATTAACAGTTAAAAGCTTAGAGAAAAAGATGTGTTTTTACCGTTTTCCTACATACTGGAAGAATGGGAACGAAGTACAACTCCTTAGCATAGGCTGGGAGCCACAAAGGAGAATTTCCCACATATCTGTAAGTCAAGCTTCTAGCAGCTGGGGCATCTTCAGAAGAGCCTTTCTTGTTGGTCAAGTAACCAAGCAGTTTCACAGCTATGCTACATTAACAATAACTGTGGAAGCGCACTCCTTGTCACAGCCACCAGTTCCAAATCCAGTGACAGCTGGTACTCAAAGAGCACTCTGAAACAGCACATCTCCCCTCTCTGAACATCATCTCAAACAAGCATCATTTATCTCCAGAATGTAGCTTTCTCCTTACTAACAGCACTTTTGTCATGTTCAGATTTCAGCTTGTTGTCCCTCATTCAGCCATTATCAAGTTTAAGGAACCTAGTGATTGCTTCTATAGAGTTAGAAGGAAGGGTGTACTAGAATTAGGTTTCATCAGCAAGGTTAGGTTTAAGTTTCATTCTCATGTACATATCAAACAGCACAGAAGACAAGTTAGAACCCTGTGGAACACCATAGGACAATTATGTAGGTATTAAACAGAAATCATCACTTTCTCAGTAGTTCTATCATTGAGGACAGAATTTTTACATTGGACTAGAACCATTGCAAAACAATGCTCCCAAGGCCCAATCAGACAGCCCACCAAGAAGTCCAAGAGAACTAATAGGGTTTCACTCCCCTCTCTACTTCTAGCTCAGATCATCCATCAAGGCAGTCAAAGTAGTCTCTGCACCATATCTCAGACAAAACACTGAGGTTGATCCAGAAAACTGGAACTGCAAGGACACCACTTTCTCAATCACCTTACCCAAGAATGGAATATATGAGTTAGGCCTATAATTAGAAAGATAATCTGGGTCAAGGAGAACTTTTTCAATACGTATCTTATAACTACCTCCTTTAAGCTGGCAGGAGTACATCCTGCACATAAAAAGGCACCTCTCTTAACCATGGGCCCAGCAGCCAGTCCCAAACAAGCTGACTGAATGAGAAAGGAAGGGCAAAGGTTGAGCAGGCAAGTGGTAGCTCCCATCTCTCTGCATTCTCAATATGTACAAGCAGAAAGAATCAATATGAACAGGACAAGCACTTGCCCAGATTTATTTCCCTATGACCCACCCCAGCACTGAAATCCATGTTGAAGCAAATCTGACTGGTTTATTCTGTAGAGAATGATAAAAATTGCTCACAGAGATCCTTCAACTGTTCCGACCCCCTCCCCCAAACTCTTGATGGAGATGGTGCATAGAACGGAAAATCATCACCAGCCTGTTCTATGCCAACACAATGGCAGCAATGGAGCAAGCCCTCTTTGCTGCACCTTTGCCACAGAGTAGGATATCAAGTAGGCCTGAAAGAAGGACCCTGCTCTCTGACAGTCTGAGGGAGGCTTCTGTCATCTTTGTATTCAATTGTCAATACCAAATACAATCTACATGGATTAAAGAATGTAAGCTTGATGCAATTTTTTAATGGGGAAAAGTAACCTGACAAAAGATGGAACTGTGGAGGATAACAGGTTGGGGAAGGCTGATGTATACCATCTTCCAGAATTTTTGCAAGGCTCTGGTACACTAGCCATTTTCTCAAGTTTTTTGATCCAGAACAGCCAGTTCTTCTTTTCTTGAACTGCACACAGCATCTCCTACTGCAAATCTAGTGCTCAGACTATGGGACAAGTTCCTATAAAAATGTCAGTGCAGGACAAACTTTATCTAAGGAAATCTAGCTAATTCACCCTTTAAAAAAGGTAAAGGTTCCCCCCACACATTTGTGCAGTCGTGTCCGACTCTAGGGGCCGGTGCTCATCTCCGTTTGTTAGCCGAAGAGCCAGCGTTGTCCGAAGACGTTTCCACGGTCATGTGGCCGGCATGACGCACACGGAAAGCTGTTACCTTCCCACCGAAGTGGTACCTATTCATCTACTTGCATTTGCATGCTTTCGAATTGCTAGGTTGGCAAGAGCTGGGGCTAATGTGGGAGCTCACTCCATCACGCGGGGCTAGGGATTCGAACCTCCGAACTTGCGATCGACAAGCCTGGCGTCTTACCCGCTGAGCCACCACACCCCTTATTCACCTAGTGTTTATATAATAGTTATGAACTATTTCTAACATAGCACAGTGAGCCATGGTCTAAGATGCTACCTTAGCTGGGTTCAGGTATCATATTAAGCCAGGGGATCTCAAATTATGTGTCATGACTGGGAAGTGCTGAGCAAATTTGAGGGGACTGCAAATTTTGAATACACAAAGCTTATCCAAGCAAGCCTGAAGCAAGTTCTGACACAGTTCCAGTTTTGTATGTGCAAGCCTTGTGGCTGCCTCCTTCCTACCTGCATTGTCCAGGATAAATGCCCCCTAGCTCAAATCCACAAAACTCACTCTAGTCCATGTTCTCCCTACTGGTAATCGCCTAGCACAAGGGTCGGAAATGGCGGCTCGCGAGCCAAATGCGGCTCTTTGGCCCCTTGAGTGTGGCTCTTCCGCAGGCAGGCGTGGCGGGCGTGGCGCAGCAGCGAGTGTGGCGGGGCAGGCGTGGCAGCGGGCATGGTGCGCGTTGCTGTGGGCATACCCCTGGCAACCTGGCAGCCGTCTCCGGCAGCCATCTTGACAACGGGCAGGGCTTTCCAAACTGTGTGTCACGTGACAAGCCGGAAGCGCTGAAGGGAGTGGAAATTCTCTGCGCCAATCAGCTGTGCCTCGGGAAGCCCGGCAGCCTGCACGCGCGATTTTTGCCTCCCTGCCGGAACCGAGGGCATTTTCGGGGTCCCCGGAGCCTGCCCTTTCGAAGGGGCAGCGGCAGCAGCAGCTGCAGTGCTGCCCCTTCGAAAGGGCAGGCTCCGGGGACCGGGGACCCCGAAAATGCCCTCAGTTTAGGCAGGGAGGCTTCGCGCAAGCTGCCTCAGCTGTTCTGCGGGGAGAATTTCCACCCCAGGGCAGCGTGTGCGTGTGGAGAGGGGAGGTTTCTGCCTCCCTGCCGGAACCGAGGGCATTTTCGGGGTCCCCGGAGCCTGCCCTTTCGAAGGGGCAGCGGCAGCAGCAGCTGCAGTGCTGCCCCTTCGAAAGGGCAGGCTCCGGGGACCCCGAAAATGCCCTCAGTTTAGGCAGGGAGGCTGCGCGCAAGCTGCCTCAGCTGTTCTGCGGGGAGAATTTCCACCCCAGGGCAGCGTGTGCGTGTGGAGAGGGGAGGTTTCTGCCTCCCTGCCGGAACCGAGGGCATTTTCGGGGTCCCCGGAGCCTGCCCTTTCGAAGGGGCAGCGGCAGCAGCAGCTGCAGTGCTGCCCCTTCGAAAGGGCAGGCTCCGGGGACCCCGAAAATGCCCTCAGTTTAGGCAGGGAGGCTGCGCGCAAGCTGCCTCAGCTGTTCTGCGGGGAGAATTTCCACCCCAGGGCAGCGTGTGCGTGTGGAGAGGGGAGGTTTCTGCCTCCCTGCCTAAACTGAGGGCATTTTCGGGGTCCCCGGAGCCTGCCTTTCGAAGGGGCAGCGGCAGCAGCAGCTGCAGTGCTGCCCCTTCGAAAGGGCAGGCTCTGGGGACCCCGAAAATGCCCTCAGTTTAGGCAGGGAGGCTGCGCGCAAGCTGCCTCAGCTGTTCTGCGGGGAGAATTTCCACCCCAGGGCAGCGTGTGCGTGTGGAGAGGGGAGGTTTCTGCCTCCCTGCCGGAACCGAGGGCATTTTCGGGGTCCCCGGAGCCTGCCCTTTCGAAGGGGCAGCCGTTGCCGCCGCAGCGACAACCTGGAAGCACCGCTGCCGAAGCAGTCGAGCCTCTCTTTCCCTTCTTCTTCCAAACCTCCCCCGCCCTCTTCCACGCGATTGGCTCCCGCCTGCAAAACCTGCCCCCTTCCACGCGATTGGCTCCCGCCCGCAAACCCCGCCCCCTTCCACGCAATTGGCCCCCACCTGCAAACCCCGCCCCCTGGCTCTCAAGCACTTCAAAATGTGCACGAGCATGTCAAAATGGCTCCCGGCAAAAAAAGTTTGCCGACCCCTGGCCTAGCAGAAGGTCTTGAAAGAACAAGCTCCCTTTTGTCTGCTTCTCTTTGCTTGTTTCATTAGCAGTTATGGGGAGATGTGGAGGTACAGAAAAAAGCTGTGATCCCAGCAGTGAATGCTTGGCAACAGAGTTAAAGGAGGCTATGTCCAAAGCAGAGGCATCTGCAGCAAGCAGGTTGAGGGGGAGAGGGGAGGAGAGCACCATGATGGCCCAGTGGCAAAAAATGTACTGCTACTATGTCTGATTGATTTCCTCAGCTTAGGCTGTAAAAAGGGTGCCTAACCTCACCCTGGTTTCTGGGGATATTAAACATCTATCACTTGAGGAAAGAGTAAAAAAGTAAAGGTGAAGGTTCCCCACCCGCACATTTGTGCAGTTGTGTCTGACTCTAGGGACTGGTGCTCATCTCCGTTTGTTAGCCAAAGAGCCAGCGTTGTCCGAAGACACTTCCACGGTCATGTGGCCGGCATGATGCGCGCGGAACACTGTTATCTTCCCACCGAAGTGGTACCTATTCATCTACTTGCATTTGCGTGCTTTTGAATTGCTAGGTTGGCAAGAGCTGGGGCGAGTGCGGGAGCTCACTCCGTCATGTGGGGTTAGGGATTCGAACCTCCAAACTTGTGATCTTCCAATCAACAAGCCTGGCGTCTTACCCACTGAGCCACCACACCCCTTGAGGAAAGAGTAACCCCATGCTTATTGTAATATTCCGAGTGTCCTGAGGTGCATCCTTCAATTTCAGATCAAACAACCCAACAATGTTAACTGTTCCCCATCCTCCACATATCTATATTTTTCCGTGTCAAAGGAGATATACAATCCTAATGAAGTGGTTCCAAAATAATGTCAGCAAAGGGAGAGGGAGGAGGGGGAGAGAATCCAAACAATGCAGTCACCTACTGATTTCATCTCCTAACCTAGAAAGACGTTTGCTCTTTTTTTCTGCACATGCACGCATATAGACACACACCAGACATCCAGGTCACAATAAGACACAACACTGTTCTAACTAGAGCTAACAGATCCAAAAATCTTGGTGATGATGACTAGATGGTAGCAACGAGATATGGAATTGGACTAGGAACAAGGACACCCAGGTTCTAGTCCACCCTCAACCATGGAAACCCACTGGGTGACTTTGGGCCAGTCATTCTCAGCTCAACCTGCCTCACAGTGTGGCAGTGTGGGAAAATAATATGAGGAGGTAGCACTACGCACACCACCTTGAGCTTCTGAATGAAAGATGGAATATAAAGCTAATAAATAAACGAACAGATCTCCTTGACAGCCTTTTTTGAAGCTCAGATCTGGCAGCCCTACTTCTTATTCACAACAAGATCCAACTATTTGGGAATACTCTGCCTCATAATCAGGCAAATCTGTTAAGATGTGCCTGCCAGTCAGTGCTTGCCATAGTCAGAGGCGGCCCTGGTTGGTTGCAGGTCCCAGATAATGTTTTAGTGCCAATTTATGCCTTTTTTCCTGTTGGAAGTTGCTGTGGCAAGCAGTTCAAGGAACAGCAAATTAATTAGCTGTTTGCTATCAACTGACACACTGCATAAGCAGTAGGAGCATAAGGCCTAACCTTACTATTTGTGTCATTCCCTTTAGTTTGTGCTTATGAAAGAGAAGGGAAAGCCAGGTTTCCTAGAGCACAGTCCTCCGAAGAGATAAACTTAAAAATGATTGATATGAAGTGAGCCACTCTGGGCCTTTGGGAAGGGCCCTTGGTGGCAGACTGGCCTATCTTTTTAAAGGCACATTTGAGTGGTCCTTCTTCTTCCTTTGCAGCTGCAACTATGTCTTGCCAATGGGGGCACACAGAAGCATTCCACATTCCCGCACTTGCATGGCTTGTAGACTGGCTTGGCTACTGTCAATGCCAACAAATCTCCTTAACAGAACAACTTATTGAAGGCTCTGTTTGGGAATGATTACCCCAGACACAGGAGGTCTGGACTTCCCCTGAGCTTTCTTGATTTGCTTCTCCCCAGGCAAGAAGCCTGGCAGATCTCTCTGGCTTTGCCTGTACAAGCCTGACAGCTTGCACACACAAAGCTGAGTTGCTATCAGAATTAGCTCCTGCTCCGCCTGGACAAGTCAGCCTTAAAGTTAGATATATATTTTTTTACAACTGCTACTATAAAGAACAAATATCAATCCAAAATAAATGTGGTATACGAAATAAAAGATGCTATCTCAAAAGTAAAAGCCAGTTTCCTGGAATTATGCAAAACTAAGCAAGTTCATCTTTCCCATTAAAAATGTGCTTTTAAATTGGATTGTTTTATTATTTATTTCTAAAGTGGAGGTTTCTTATTTCATACACTTGTGAGATTCTATAATTGTTTTACCTGCTATATATTAAAACTCAATTACTAAAAGTGGTATATTGATTTGTTGCCTAACCCTAACATAAATGAAATCATTACACAGATTCATTTATCATTTTGAGGACTCATGGCCCACACAGTTTTAGAACCTCCACATTAAGCCATAATCTAATTTGACTGATTTTGGTTTAGATGCTGTGTGAACCTAGCAACTATAGTTCATCAACCACTGTTCACGGTTTAACACTGTATGTGAATCCAACCAATTCTAGTTTATTCAACAAGACATGGCGAGGCATGTAGCTTAATGCAATACGTATACTCTGTGTGCAGTAAGGGACAGGTAGAAGATGTGCCAAGTAGAGAAAACAAAGAAAGAAGGATGTTTTAGAGGGATTGGAATGAGGCATGATTAGCCAAAGCAAAGAATGTTGAAGAAACTGATATGATAATTTTAGCAAAGGCAAGCTAAATTCATTGGTGAATGGTAACAGGGGGAAAGGCCAACAAGAAGGCTATTTTATTTTCTGTATTGTTTTTACTTTAAGTGCTAATACCTGTTAGGGAGCCCTCACAATTGTTTAAGTTAATCTGAACCAAATAATGTTTGTTCTGTCTGCTTGATTAACTGGTCCCTATGGAGGAACTAACTACTTTGTCTCTTCAGTACAGAAGTGTATGAAAGCATAGCATAAAAGGGATTACAATTAAGGGATAAATAAATGGGCTTTATCACTTTCTGTTTTACAGCAGAAGGCGAATGGAACTAGGGAGGGCTGACTTAAAATATGAGTGAGTTATTTATAGTAGATTCTTTGCCAAGTACTTGTATGATTTGGCTCTAGTTTAGCTTTCAGAACATAAAATTCATTTCACATTATAAAGTGCCGCACCAAACTCTTTCCTTCCTAAAGCCTTGACTTGGGAAATGCTAATCAGATAAACAAAACAAGTAGTCAGCGCAGCATTCTCCCAATGCTAGTTAAAATACTGTCAATTTTTTTAAACGAATGGATATGCATACTTTCCCTAGGACTAGAACCATATGCATTTCTAAATGTAGCACAGAAGGCAATTAAAAACTCAAAAATACCCCCATAGTAAATACTTTTTGAGCCTTTCTGAAATAAACATAAATCAAAACTAACAGCATCCTTAGTTGTGTTGTATTTTCCTCTTATTTTTTTAAAAAGAATATCAAAGAATTTGCCTTGCTGTGCAAAGTAAATTCTGGATGTGCATCCACTCAATATTTTTCAGATCCTGTTGTGCAGTTTTTTTATTGGAACAGGTTTAATCATGCAAATTGAGAATTAAATAGCAACAAATATTCCCTCTGGTTGATAAGCAGCAAAAACTAAGGGACGAATAAAAGCTTCTGAGAACCAGCATCACTGGACAAACTATGTTAAAATGCTACCCTAAGACCAGGGAGGCCAGTTGCCAGCCATAGAAGCTCACTGGATGACTTTGGACCAATCATCATCTCTCAGTCCAACCTTCCTCATAGGCCTGTCATAATGAGAAAAAAATGGCTGGGCTGGAGTTATGAAAAAACTAGTAATTTAGGAGGGCAAATTACATAGGGTTTGAGAACTAGCTAAATATTTATATACTCATAAGGGTCTCAACGGTGTATAAAATGTTTCATAGCAGCCATAAGTTGTCTAATTCAATGTCAAATTATTATGAACACAAAATTCACAGCAATAAATAAAAATATAAATAAATAAATAAATAAATAAATAAATAAATAAATAAAAGCAGTGTGTCGCATTATGCATGAAATAAGTAAATATATATTATTAATGATACTGATGCTTTTTTCTTGATTTTCTTGTTTAGAATAACTTGCACATGGATATCCAAATATGTAACCTTAAAGTCTGATTTTCTTTGAAAATGCTAAACAAGAACAGTTTCCTGAACAGAGCAGCAATACCCAAGAAAGATATAGAAGATTCAGCCATATAGTCTTTTTAGATTTCACCCTTGTTTATTCAGAAAACATAAACAGATTATTCCCAAAGAAAATAAAAAAGTGGATAAAAATACTTAAATATTCAACTTGCAATACTCAATACTTCTTTGATTAAGCAATTATGCTGTCTTACCCTCTCTGACCAATTAGCCATCAAAGAAGATGAAGACGAAAATTTGCTAAAATATGTATTGCTTTAGTCTACAGAACAGACTCAATGTTTGAATGCTCCCCTACTTAACATATTCCTTGCACATTCAGAATTATCAAGTTCAGGAAGAGATTCTGGCTTAGTATTCCTCCTGGCCAATTTATATGGAATATGCAGGGCATATTTTAAATGGGAAAATAATCTAAAAATTAATTCAATTTGCTATCTAAAATGGTAAAACTTAGCCACAAATCCTTTTGTTAGGCCTTCTGTTTAATGTTTCAGTATCAGGTGTTAAAAGAACATTGATTTGGGTGGGTGGTTTTGTTCTATGCAAGTCCAAAAGTGTGTTTTAATAACGTTTGAGAATAAACCAGCCCTGACTCTATCTCACCTGTCCTTCTCAGAAGACCCAAAAGGAATCCCACATATTTTAAATCAGCTCATTCCACAGCTGGAACTACTCATTCCATTATGCAGTTTCAGTCTACTATTTCATAACCGATTATTTTAGAACATTTATTATTTATTATTTAAATTTGTATTACCGCCCATCTCCTCCAACCAGAGGACTCTGGGCGGTTCATAATAAAACAAGTTAAAAATATAAAATTACAATATCAATAAAATACATATAAAATCCAAGTGGAGATATTAATAATAATGCAGGCTTCATGGCACAAGCCACTTCCAAGAGGAACTGTTAGCATTCCCATTCCGAGCATCCCTACCTCATTAGCTCTCCCTACAGCAGACAACATACTATTTCTATTTTAATTTTAATTTAATTTTAATCTATTTTAATTTATTTATTGTGAACCGCCCAGAGTTCCCCATGAGGGGAGATGGGCGGTCATATAAATTAAATAAATAAATAAATAAATAAATTTCAAAGTGGCCATTATTTTGGATTTCTAAGACTGTCTTGCAAATGAACTTTTCAAAAATCTAGTATATTACTTTTACATCTAAGCATATATATAAATAGTATTAATGTCAAAGCAGTAAGCAAAAAACAATTTACAAAAGCTTTCCTGACGGATCATTTTGAAACAATTCATACTCATTATAATTTACCATTGAGTAGCAATTTAAAAGTCTACTTTTAAAGTCTATCACTTCCACACAAACCTTGATGCTGCCACTGCCTTCAACAGATAATCTATTTTAGGACTATCAGATTTGAGCTAGAAAAACAAAGATGACCATTTGATGACAGCAAAGAAAGATAAAAAATCCCAATTCTTTGATGCCCTCTGGTTGTCATCCAGAGTTCTGCCGCACAGATGTCTTAGCTCTAATCTATTCAGGAGTGTCCTTACCACACATTTAGAATTGCTCATAGCATGATATAATGGTTCATATCATTCCAGTTCTTGCAATATTTTGCCCTCCAACTCTCCTCCTCTACATACTACCAATATATGAATAGGGTAAATTGAGCTCTTTCCCCAAAAAATTGCACTGTTCCCTTCCTTATAGTTGCAACAGACAGTAGCTCTAGAACTTACCCCAGAAGTACATTCAAGATCAAGCCTCAATACACACAAGTCAGGGAACACATTTGTTGAGGCAAGTTACCATGGATAGCTAAGAGATGCACTTCTAGCAGTATTTATGAAGGAGAGAGAAGAACATAAAAATAGCCCTGTTGGATCAGGCCAAGGCCAGAATTCTCAGAGTAGCCAACCATATGGCTCTGGATTCTTGCACACAGGCAACCAAGTCATTCTCTTTTCCCATTGTTGTTCCCCTTCCACTGAAATTTAGAAGCATGCTACCTTCAACCAGAGGTAATAGTGAGCCTTTAACTAGTATTGCTTGATAAGACTTGTTCTCCATGAATTTATTCAATCCTCCTTTAAAGCCATACAAGATAGTGGTCATCACCAGTCTACTGGTAATGAATTCCAAAGATTAATTGTATGCTCGGTAAAGAAAGGGTTTGTTGCCTGTTCTAAAACTTCTAAATCAGCATCATCAGATGATCCCTTGTCATAATATTTTAAGAGGGAGAAAACTCTTCCTGTTCATTTTCTCCATGTCTTACACCTCAATCATGTGCCTACCCTGTTACCCCTTGCCAGGCTGGAGTCCCAAATATTCTAGCTTTTTCTCATAGGAAGATACTTGACCACTCCAGTCATTTCTTGTGTGTGTGTGCCCTTCTGTAATTTTTGGAGCTTCATTATGTTTTTTCCCCCAAATGTGGCAAACAGAACTGTATACACCATGCCAGATGCAGATACACAGTAGATTCATATGATGACATTCCAACATTAGCAGTTTTGTTTTCAATCCCTTTCCTAATAAATTCTACTATAGCATTTGCCTTTTTCACTGCTGCTGCACACAGATGTCTTTATTGAGCTGTCAACTATGGACCTCAAGATCTTTTCCCTTGTTAACTGTGACAGCTCAGGCCCTATCTGTGTAAATGTAAAGTTAGGAGTGGCTTTTGCCCTAATATGCATCACTTTGCACTGCTTAAACTACATTGCATTTACCATTTGGTTGACCAGTCACCACATTTAAAGAGATTCTTCTGGAACTCTTCACAATCACTTTTGGATTTTACCATTCCGTATTGTTTGCTATTGTCTACAAACGTGGCCAGTTCACTGCTTATCTTTAAATCAAGTCATCTTACTTTTAAAGGTACCTTAATCATTTTAAATGGTACTCAATCTAAACTTTGGCAGATTATGTATTCATTTGTTAGATTTATATTCTACTTATTCCTCAGGAGCAAAGTCAGTATACACAGCATTCTCTCCAAGTTTTCTGCACAACAGGTACTGTTTGCATGATACACTAACCCACAGTTATCTAAACCATGGTTTATATAAGTTGCCTAATTTTCTCAGTTTGTATGATATACTGTGCCATAAACTATCCACACAGGCTGGGTTCATACAACATGCTCAGTTGATTAGTTTGTGGCTCAATGTGTCATATGATACAGGCACTACCTGGTCCCCATCAGCTTCTACTGCTAAGAATGGACTTGAACCTGTATCCTAATCCAAAATCTTAATGATTACTGTCTCTTGATAATCAGATTCTCTTTAATTCAAATCCATACTTTGATTTATTGGACTTTGGTTCTACAATGCAGGAACATTTTGCTTGATAAGTTACAAATATTCTCCCAAAGTATACTACCAAGCCAAAAAAAAAAGGCAGAAACATCAAAGACTTAAGATGCTGGACAGAGTCTATCTTTAAAGATTTGATCTGACATTACTACTAGCAGGTTCAAAACAGGGTCCCATGATTTCAAAGTCTGCAGAGCAGGAGACTTGTAGCAGACACAACTTTGCAGATTTTTGACAGCTTTGTAGTGCTGTCAAGTGAAGCTACACCTGCTTCCTATCCTCCTATCCTCCAAAGACACAACACAGAAGCCACATCTCTTAATCTAGAAGCCCACTTACCTGTTACCTAAGATAATTTTTGTATAGTAGCTATGAAAATTCCACTGTTTTCTATTCTACAAAATCATTAATATTGCACCCATTAAGAATTCCAAAAAAGTTTCACACATTTATCAAATCTCTGATTGCGAAGACAAGGCACAGAAATGGGCAGGTATTTAGATTTTTAATCTGCTTCATCTTAAAAGTTTTCAAGTGCAAATTTAAAGCAACTACACATCCTGTAAAAAGGAAAAACTGTATAGTGGAAATACTAAAAAATCATCTTGTACAGGTCAGTGTATTTCTATCCCTTCAGTAGCAGTAACCCTGACATAAAGTTGCTTATGCTTACAAAATGTGCAAAACTTACTAAATTTTTAAAGATGAGAAAAGGGCAAGTTTCTTGCCTATGGCCTGCCCAGATTTCATTCTCACCAAACTTCATCAGAATGTAAAGCTACCTTCTTTAACCACAGTATCATACTAGACTGATGAGGTTTAGCATCATTTCACCTTTTAATTTCATGTTTACCGTATACACCAATTCTTCAACCTAATTCTTTGCCTTCCGGGAAAGGGGATCAGGATGAGGATTCTTACCTGTTGGCCTCAGTAAGTAACTTCTGCCACTTTGTTCTTTACCAAGATAAACAAGAGTAAACAAATGACCCTGGCAGTACAGTGGGCAGGGATAATTATAGAAAAAGAATGAGATAACTCCTCTCCCCACTCCACTAGCATTCTTGGTCCCCTCCACTTCTTCTTTTCCCCTTTTGAAAAGCAGCAACAGCACTCACAGCTCACTATTTGGCAGCATCTCTCCGTCTTGTAATCCTTTCCCCCTTACGCAGCTGCACCAGGATCATTATTCCGCAAGGCCCCTGCAGCAACATTATACGCAGGCGCGACAGAAGAGGGGCGGGAGGAGAAGGAAAGAAAAGCCAGGAAGCTGCAGGATATGACTGTTCCTCTTTCATTCCCTTCAGCGCAGGCGCAAAGGAGCAGCATGCCACAAACTTTTTGCACCGCATGCGTGCCCTGGAATTAACCTGAACCTCCCTCTCTCGCACAACGATTTCATGCAAGGCGCCTGCGCAATCTCTGCCAGCCTTTGAATGAAGGCGCATGAGCTACACTCCGAATGGAAGAAACTGCACCATAGCGCATGCGTGACCCTCATCCGAGGTTTCTAGCCCTCTGTCCCGCCCCTTCTTCTTGCGTCAGGGCCTTTGGCTCATTATTTTGCAACCAGATGCCTACCAGCGTTATATATTTCTCCCTTTGTCCCTACGATGTGGTGAGTTATACCTGTCACCCGTTCCACCTCACCTGCAAACGATACGCAATGGCTGCAGCCGTCCCCTTGTGGTCTCTTCATATCGCCCTGACCTGACACATCCGGGACTCTCTAGTGACGTTGCCACGACGCCTCGTTCATTCAACGGCGGACGGGGGAGGAGACTAGGAGGCGGCGGCATTACGCATGCGCGAGAGGGGACCTGTCCCGGCAAAAGTGGCGGGAAGGAAATAAACCGTCGAGGTTCCTCGTTGGAATGAAAAGCACAATATTGGGAATATTACAGGAGATACCAGGAAGGCAGGGAAATAATTGGAGGTGGGATCATGTTCCGTGGGCATTATTACCGAAAGAAGTATTCAATATGCTTGTTAACAGCATGCCCGCTTTTAATGCAGCGATTGCTATTATTACGGTAAGTTACAAAGGAAGGTGACCTCCAAATAGGAATTCATAAACACGCTTTTAACCATCTTCTAATATTTCAGATACTGTATGTCAAAGATTATGCTGCCACTGAGAGGTAAAGGAGAACAAAACAGGTGTAATTTCAGTTAAAACAGTGAAGCCTCCCTCTGAAATAGGGCAGCCCTTACACCAGGGCTTTCCAAAGTTTTCCCGCGGTGACACACCAACCGCCGTTGGTGTGTCGCCGCGGGAAAACCCGGAAATGCCGCCATTGCGGCAGCACGCAAAAACCCGGAAGCGCTGCTGCCGCTTTTGGTTTTTGTGCACCGCCGTTGGTGTGTCGCCGCGGGAAAACCCGGAAGCGCTGATGATCAGCGCTTCTGGGTTGTGTGGCGACACACCAGAATGTGTGTGGCGACACACTTTTGTGTGTCGCGACACACAGTTTGGAAAGCTCTGCCTTACACCATTGGCCTTTGGCAAGTCTATGAAGACCTGGCTCTTCCCCCAGGCTTTGGGTCTGGATGTTAGCATCGGTGTATGTGACTGAAGCAGCCTTTCTCAACTTTTTGACCCTGGAGGAACCCTTGAAATATTTTTCAGGCCTTGGGGAACCCCTACACATTCAGGCTCAAATACAGGCCAGAAGTTACAAAATCATATTCGCTTCATGTGTAGGCCTGTATATATGCATTAACATATTTGGGCTAAGAAAGAGTGACTGGCCCAAAGTTACCCAGCTGGCTTTCATGCCTAAGGGAGACCTAGAACTCACAGTCTCTTGGTTTCTAGGCCAGCACCTTAACCACTACACCAAATTACATCATCTGCATCAATTTATGTCATTTGCATAATTGACATAAGTGACACCATTTATAAAGAAAATCTTTATTTAGTAGACAAATACACTATTTAACAGACAACCCTCTGATTGGCCTGCTAAATGAGAGTGCAGTGTCATATCTATCTATCATCTATCTATCTCATATCCAAAGTCCACTAAACTGAGGTCTATTAAACTGGGTGTACTATAATAAGAACACCCTATATCATATTTGGAAAGAAATTGGCAGGCTGTGTAAAGATTTCAAAAAGGATGTTCTGGAGACCATCTTGACTGCAGCATTTTTGGGTCAGTTGAACTTCCCACATCACACATAAGAGCAACCCTACATCAAGCACAATGTAGAAATCAAGCCCCCTGATTTCTCTGTTGTTTATTCCTTCTTATTCTCATTTAATTCAGTTCAAATTTAAAAGATGTGTAGAGGCAATCCTATGCGTATTTACTTTGGAATAGGTCCTAGGGAAGTCTGTAAATATGCATTGGATAAAATGGCAAATCTGATATTTATCTGGATAACAGGATAAAGACACTCTCAAGTTAATCTTGATTCCTGGTAACCATATCCATACAGTTTTCTTTACAGTGTTATGGAAATACTTTTTCATTGGGATTTTTTTTTAATGACTCCAACTCTGGCCAATAGCTCTGAGGAATTCCCAGGCAATCCCAGGTACTAAAGCCTACTCCACTTGTAGTTTATGAGATCTGTCAGAATCTGCTTGGTCCTGCCACCTGCTGAGACTATTTATCTAAGTCAGGGGTGGGCAACGTCAGGCCCGCAGGCCGTATAAGGCCCGCGGGGCTCCTGCCCGCAAACCCTGCCCCTTCCACGTGATTGGCTCTCGCCCACAAAACCCGCCCCCCCAGTGCTTGTGATTGGCTCTTGCCCGCAAACTCTGGCCCCCGGTCCGCGGAAATCCCAGAAACCCCTCCCCCCACCCCCCCGGTCCCCGGTATAAATATCCAAATGGCCCTTGGCAGAAAAAAGGTTCCCCACCCCTGATCTAGGTAATTGTCAACAAAGAACCTGTTGTTATTTCTATTTATAGGATTTTGACAGGACCATAATTGTCATAACCAGAAAAAAAAAAGCTTTCAGTTCAGTAGTGGTCAAAGGAGCAATTCTTTACCCATATCTGTTTAGTAGGAGAAAACTTCTACTGAACACAGTGCAACTTGCTTCTTTTTAGACATATGTTGGATTGTGTAATTGGTCTCATCATGCAAACAGTAAGTTCAAGTGCCATTTTTAATACTGCATAAATGTTTGTGCTGCACTGTGCCAGTTTGGTACACTACTGTTTCTGTCTTTGTTTTTAAAGGAAGTATAAGAGGAGCTCATCTGGAATTTGAGTTAGGATTATCAGCCCTAAATCTGTCCAATACTAACCTTTTGCAAGCCCACAATAAATTAAATATTACAATAAGACAGCTGAGACTCATTTCATTTTTATAAGAATGTGTAAATGGCTTTTGACGGTAGGGACTGGCAACCATCCAAGCTGCTTTGTTCCAGAGAATTGAGGAACAATAACATAATTTCTGCATTAATGGATAATTTATGACTAGAACCTAGTGTTGATTGATTGATTGATTGAGCCATCAAGTCGTTCTTGACTCCTAGCGACCACGTAGATAGATTTTCTCCATGATGATCTATCCCTAACCTGTTCTTTCAGGTCTCTCAATGGCATCATAGCCACTGTAACTGAGTCCATCCATCTTGTTGCTGGTCATCCTCATATTCTCAAGAGTCTTCTCCAACACCAAAGTTCAAAAGCATCCATTCTCTTCCCATTCTTCTTCAAAGTCCAACTTTCGCTTCCATAGAGTGTCACAGGGAATACCATGGCTTGCACGATTCTGATCTTTGTAGGTATAGACACATCAAGGCATTTGAATATCTTTTCCAAGGCCTTCATGGCTGCTCTTATAAGTGCTTGACTGCGGCCTATTTCTTGACTACAAACCATTTAATTTTTTTCTTTTTTTTTTTTGGAGGGGATTAGATTAGGTCATAGCTTTCCAAAGTGTGTTGCGACACGTTAGTGTGTCGCCTGTGGTGTCCTGCTGTGTCGTGCAAAAACCCGGAAGCGTTGATGGGGGAACCGAAAGAAGTGGCACCCCCGCCAATCAGCGCTGCCGCCGCTGCTGACAGCGCGCCAGCGGCAGCGGCACTGATTGGCCGGGGTGCCGCTTCTTTCGGTTCCCCCCATCAGCGCTTCTGGGTTTTTTGCACGACAGACCAGGCCGCCGCCGTTGGTGTGTGTCGCCAATGTTAAAAGTTTGGAAAGCTCTGGATTAGGTTCAGGCTTATTTTCATGTAAATACAGTATTAAGCCATGTTATATTATCTCAATCTCCAATCCTTTGTCAACTAAACGAGAATCATTGCAATCAGTATTTTAAAAAATGTGAAAATAAAATGTTACAAGAGTTTTGTGTGTTAAAATGTTGGAGAAAACATGACTATTTACATACTAAGTGATACCTATAAGAGTCTGCGCCATATACCTAACAACGGGAACTTTTCAGACTATTCATTGTTACCCAGAGGGCAGACTGAGAAAAAGAGGTTAACACTTACCTCCCTAGCAGCAAAATCCTTCCAAAATCCCCCTTTGCTTGCTGTACAGGAGGTAGGATTAAATGGAGATGGCCTGTGGACTATGTATCAGTCTAGTAGGGGAGTGACAAGGTCCCTATTTTCCATACTGTATTATAGATGAGAGTTTTCAAATGTTTTTCAGGCTGTGGAACTCTAGTTAAAAAAGAAAAAATCTCAGGATGTGTACTGCCTGCCTGCCTCTCAGAACATGCAGCAATGAATTGTTAGGAGCGCAAACACCCAGGGAAGGGGGAGTGGGGTGGCTTCTGAATGTCAGCTGACAAGCCCTGTTGTACCTTAGAGAAATTGCTGTGGGCAATTGGTATCCACGTTGGAGCCAACGGAATCTTCTCCTTCCGAGCCTATGGCTGGCATTCTACATGATCATCTAAAGAGCATGAGGCACGAAGTTTGTTTGAAAAATTGCAGCAGACTTTGTGATCCTTGACATGTCTTGCCAGCTTTTTGTGTCCTCAAATTTATTTCTAAGTCAATGTCCTTGAAAGCTATAGCATGTATGGTTTTTTAACGTCTCCTTTTTAATATTCACTTTCTCTTCAGTTTTTAATTATTTTCTTTCTCCGTTTTTCCCTTTCAATTTGCTAAAAACCTAGAAATGTAATTACAGTAGATGAAGGCTGGGCTGCAAGAAAGCTGCCAGCAGTTCTACATCATGATTAAATATATCAGCCGTTTCTTTACTGACAAAAAAAGAAGAAGAAGAACTCAAACAGATTTCTTGCAATTATCTCCCTGTTATCCAGGAAAGAATCAGTAACACGTACAGATAGCCTTATTGAAAATGCAGCACTAATTAAAAACTCATATAAGCTCCTGATGATCAAGGCAGTACAAAAACCATAGTTATTTAATTATTTCCTCTATTTGCTAATCTTTGTTTTAGCAAAACAGGAAAAAAAATCCAAACAAAACCACACTGCTTTCACTGGAGGGACTTGATAGGACTTTTATCTATGCAACAGTCAAAACAGACAATGGAAGCTCAATTTGATTCACCTCTCCTTATGCCACTGGGAAATTTTTGCAGATTATTTTCTGAAGGTAATCTAAAAAGGAATGTTTTGCTGTATTCAAAAGCAGCTTTCAACTACTTTCAGAAGACTTTTTCATTTCAAAAACACTTCCCCCACATCCAACCAAATGCTTAATATCTAAAAAGGGAGGTGCAGAGCAAGACATATTATATATGCCCAAAGGATCTCACATCTTTTTTATTTTCATATGTTACAAAACTGATTATCGAGTGAGCCATATCGCAGATTAGCCATACTTTGTTTCCATGTATCAGGCTAATGTCAGAGCCAAACTAGACATTTTAAGGGAGAGGCATGTCTCAGTATTCTGATTTATCAGCTGCAGGGAATCGCAATCTGGAATGGAAGAACAGCAGAGGGCCGGAGCTGTCAATAATCTTCAGTGCTCTAATTCAAAATCCTCTGAAGATGCCTTTCCACCTACTGTTTTCTTAATCCAAACCAGAATAGGCAACTACTATCCTTCAGATGCCTCAGGCTACAAGTTCACAGTCCCTTGCCATTGGCATTCTGAGTGTTCTGGAAAAGGTTCAGTGTCAGAATGACCCACTTGGGGATCGTTCTGAATACCCTTAATTGCAAAGGGTAGGCAAACTCTTAATTTCTTGGATTTTGCTGAATTGTGACTCTCAGCATCCATTACTATAAGCCAGTGTTTCTCAACCATGTTGGCTGGGGAATTCTGGAAGTTGAAGTCCACATATCTTAAAGTTGCCAAGGTTGAGAAGCTGTGATGAGTGGAGTTGCTGGGAGTCAAAGTTCTGCAACATTTGGAGAGCTGTAGCTACACTGACTGATAGTAGATTTTAAGGATTTCAGAATGGGATTGTTCCCAATCCTATCTGGAGATGCCAGGAATGGAACAAAAGTTCTGCTGCATCTAAAACGGGTTTTCTATCAGTGAGATTTTCCCATTTTCATTCCTGGGAAAAGTAGCACCTTCAAGGAATAGTTTAAATTGTGAAAAGTTCTACATGGAGAAAGGCTAATTCTATTACCTAATATGGTAATAGAATTGTGGTCCTGATACGATTCCCTCAGATATACCTAGTATAGTTAGATTTCTTAGTATCATATTAGATTGCACAGTATCATATCTAATTTGGCCTTTGATGAAGCAGTAAACCTGTATTTGGTCACAGCTATACCAGTTTAGACTGCAAACAGGCAAAGCCTGGCCAACTCTCACTAAAATGATAAATCTGTTTCTGACGGTTTGCATGAATATGCTGAGCCATTGCAAAGGGTTCATCATCTCATTCCACTGCCACCATATACAATTTGTTAACCATGGATAGATGCTTATTTGAGGTTTTTGTAATCTAGAATTGGGGGGGGGTTGGAATCTAGAATTTATTTATTTATATTTCAAATTTCGTCACCACCCATCTCAAAGAGCGACTCTGGGTGGTTTATAATAAAACTGGAATAAATAAAGATTAAAATACAATAAAAACAGTATTCTTAAATATAAATATAAAGTCCAAGATAGAGATGTTTGAAAGTTCTTAAGTTAAATTCATTAAATTCATGGGAGCCTCTTCAAGGCGCTAGCCACCCCAGGATTGATTACCCCTCCTCATGCCCCAAGCGAGATGGCAGAGCCAGGTCTTTACCCCTTTCCAGAAGTCCAGGAGAGAGGGCGCCTGCCTCACCTCTGGGGGAAGAGGGTTCCATAGGGTGGGGGCCATGGCAGAGAAGGCTCTCTTCCTGGGCCCTGCCAGTTGACAGTCTTTCATGGACGGGGTCCATAACATGCCCTCTCTGCCTGACCAGGTGGGATGGGTCGATGTAATGGGGGTGAGACGGTCCCTCAGGTAACCTGGACCCATGCCATGTTTAATATGATCTGGGGATTTTAATTGCCTGTGGTCCAGATGAAACCTTTATGTATACCTATAGGTTGGGGAGATTGAAGATTTTTTTTTGAGAGAGAAATGAACATTAGACTTTAAAATGTGTAATTCTGAGGAATCAACTCTCTTATGCCTTGGAGTCTGTTTCTTGTTTTTTGATAGAAGCATCTCCATCCTCAGTTCCCTGGCGAGCCTGTTTCTTGTTTTCAGTGGCTAGTTGCCTTGAAGATGTGTTTGATCCTGCATTCATTAAAACTTGATCCTGCTGCTTCCCAACGGCCATAATGGTGTGTGAAATTATTTCCCCCCTTTTTTTTAAAGATACCACTAACTCAGTCGCTGTCCACAGGGTCGGGGAGCACAACATGCACATGCTTGCACACTCATACATACTGTGCTTGTCAAAAGCCTCCCTGAGTTATTCAGATCTGCTCCCCACCACAGAAAGAGAAATTAATCTTCAGAGTTATCTTGGCAATTTGCTTTTCACAAAGGAGAAGCAGGAACTGACTTGAAGCAGTCTGAAGGCTTTTATTGGGAAGTTTTCCTTCTATCTGCAGGTAGACAGAGCAGGATAATTGGCCAAAAAGCATGGTAGATGAAGAAGAGGGTGATCTATCTAGTATGACAAGTGGCAAGAAGCAATGAAAGCACAACTACTACTGCCACAGCAACAAATGAAGACAGGAGAAAGTATGTCGTAATGGAAGGACAGAATGAATGAAGGCACGAGTGGTGCATGCGGGAGACAGCTGTTAGTTTGCAGATGCCAGGGAAAGAAAGAAAGAAACGTTCATAAAAGCAACATTTATTTTAAAAGCTGTGCACCCAGAGTATTATTAAGGATTACACAGCAATTTGCAAGCCTGAATTTTACCCACATTCCTCTGCAAGAAGGCTTAGATACCTTCTAGAATATATTCTACTGTATATGCTGAATAACTAAATCTCATTGCTTCCATCCCTTTCCAAAAGGACTGTATGACATGAATAACAGTAAATGGGTTCACACTTTGTATTATGCTATGGTTAGCTTAACTCATTTACTAAATCACCCATATTTGGCTGAGTTTGCACAATACAGCTGTGAACAGTGGTTTACAAACAACTGGGTTTACACATCTCCTTAAGCCAAAACAAAACAAATCCCATTATGGCTTTGTATGATTTTTATACAGACCTCCAGCTAACGTATTCAGCCAATATGGCCAGTGTTGAAGAATACTGGGAGCTGTAGTTGGGCAACATCTGGAGAGGCACTGATTCTATGTGCCTCTGATTTGCTCCATGATAATGTTTTACAAGAAGCATTGCTCCCTCATCTCGAAAGAGGGAAGGAGAAAGGTTATGGTTACTATTCGGCAGAGAGGGAAATGTCAAGTGTAATCCTTGGAATGCTTACATAGAAATAAAATGTGTTGGGTTTTATGAGCTTTATTTTCAGTGAAGCATGTTTAGGATTAAATATTCCAAAGCATTATTACTATTTTCTTCCACGCTAAGTAGTAATTAACCATAGCCCTCATCCTTTTCATTTATTGAAATAATTTTATAGTAGTTGAAGCCGTCCATTTTGATGATTATTACACATCCTTTGGCTGGCTCCCATTTTCTGTAAACAAGTAACAGTGGAAGAATCACTGTCCGGTGATTTACCCTTTCTGTCTGGGAACACAACCTTGGCAACTTTAAGCTGTGTGGACTTCAACTCCCAGAATTCCCCAGCCAGCATTGAAGCTTAGGGTTGCCAAGGTTGAGAAACACTGGTCCAACGGATAGCAGCAAGTGGGCAGAGGAGGATACACTCAAGAACAGGACCAAGTTAAGGTATGCAGTAGGCAAATTGTAACCAAATTGTTTAGGCAGATGAGGCAGAAAACCCTATTAAAATACCCTCAAAGTATGGCAGTAACAAATCGAATAATTACCAATTCGCTGTCCTTCCAGGATACCAAAAATCTGCTCCCTAAGGAAGCTGCTGGTTGTCAATGCAGGGCTGACCATTTTTATGGAAGAGAGGCTAAAGAAATCATCCTGCCCAACTCCCCTTCCCCACTGCCAAGAACTGGAACATGCACAATGAAACACCCCATGGTTTTGCTCTGCTCAGGCTGAATCTCAAGGTCTCCAACAGAGCCAGTTTGGACATTACAGTTACCATGAAGAGTGAAGTCTCTTTCTCCATCCACAATGCATTCTTATATTCCTCATTGTACCACAGAATAGACTTCTCTGCATCTATTGACACTCATGATAAGTGGCTTCACCAGCAAGAATCATTTGGAAGAGGCCAGTAAGGACTCAATGGGCCTCTTCCAATTTTATAATTTTATGAATGGCATCTGGGGATATTTACTTATTGTAATTACTTATAATCCACCAATCCTCCCAAAGTGGCAATTGTAAGTAAGAGTACAATAAACATTCTTTTGAAAAAGTAAGAACAAATTTCAAGGATCCCTTCCACAGGTTGGTTGGTGGTAATAGCCCTGGAATAAGGGGGGAAGAGTCGACTTCTGGCATGGCAATGGCCTTTCTCTTTTCCCCTCACTGCAGGGAAAATTCTCCACAGGGCGATTGGTGGGAGCAGCCCAGGAAGGAGAGGGAAGAGTCGCTGTTAACTTCATAAGATGTACTGGGAGCTCATTGTGCACTTTATGGATAAGGGCAGGGTGGCGGGATGTGAATGCTTACTGTCTATAGTTACCACTATATGGCAGCAAAGATGGCAGAAAAATCTCATTCATTGCTGCCATCTGCTGGTCCTCTGGAGTTTTGCAACCCAGACTTAGTACTGTCACAACCCATAAGCACTGCTGTCCCTGAGAGGCTGCCCCAAGCCACTGCTGAAATCATTCCCTTTGGAGAAAAGCTTGTATGTGCAAGCCCTGGGCCCCAGAACAAAACTGGTCCCTCAAATGTAGCCATTAGCTCTTTAACTTTTTTAAAAAAATCGTTCAATCGTGTCTGATTCTCGGAGATTGCCTGGACAAGTCCCTGCAGTTTTCTTGGCAAGGTTTTTCAGAGGTGGTTTGCCATGGCCTCCTTCCTAGGGCTGAGAGGAAGTGACTCGCCCAAGGTCACCCAGCTGGCTTTGTGCCTAAGGCAGGACTAGACTCATGGTCGTCTGGTTTCTAGCCTGATGCCTTAACTACACCAAACTGGCTCTCTTAACCTCTTTAAGTGATAACTAATGTTGAGATGGGGAGGTATCAGAGAGGTTTGCCTTGTGGCCCAGAGAGCTCTATTGACACTCCAGCTCTTCTATACTTCAAGACCAATAGCCCATTGCATTGACTGCATTCAGCAGAATCTTCGGGGTCAAGACAGCTTTCTATCATTACATCTGTTCTGCCCTTTAAAAAGTATTAGCCGTAAGTTACAGAAAATAAATGTTTAGACTGCTATTAAGCATAAGATAATTTTGGATTTCATTGCCTGTTTGTGAACACAAGATATAATGTACATACTTAAACTATGATATATACTTTTAATAATAATACTCGGTGAACACAGCACTAGGCAGAGTTTCCTGATGGATACAAACATACTGATAGTCTACACATACTGTATACCCCTCAACCTTTTATCATCAATTGCACCCATAATTGAACTTGTAATATGACTATCTGATTATCAATGGGTTTGGAGAAAAGTGCCACTGGGGGGAGGGAGTATGTTCCTAGATATATTTTTTTACTGATGTAATGAGGGCTATGTGTTTCTTCCTGAAATTAAATGAACAAAATAACTAAGACTTTTCTCTAAAGGTTTCTAGGGTTTTTGGCCAGTAAGCAGTCTTTCTCAAATCTTTCTCAAAATGTTGTGAATGTAGTTTCTTTGCCAGCTAACAGAATGCTGACATTCCCAACACACACCTGTTGGAAATATGGGGTTTCAACGAAGCCTGTCTCACATGAACACAAGGGAAGGGCAGCTCTGCTGCAACCTAGCTTTGCTGCTTTGTGTAGGAGGGGCTTGAATCCCGGTTTCCTGTTTCCTCTTTTTTCTTCTCTCCATGGACCTGCACGAGGCATGAGTGGAATTCCTTCTCTCTCCTCGGTTTCCTGTTTCCTCTTTTTTCTTCTCTCCATGGACCTGCACGAGGCATGAGGGGAATTCCTTCTCTCTCCTCGTGGTTCATACTTGCACCCAGCAAATCTGCCAAAAGCGGGTTTGGTCAGAACTTGCACGCATGGGACTGTTTCAACAACGAAACTGCTTGTAACAAGATCTGCAATAAATGTAAGCTCTGTTTATTTTCCTTTTTACACTGACTAAATGTGTGAAGAATCTTTATTTCTCTGGACTATAAAAATAAGCCTTTCTGTGCAAGTTTATTGCTGGACGCTTTCTACTCTGCTAAACTAAATAAAACGTTGCTTGGGTTTTTCTGTTACTAACATTTCAGAACCCCTACATTGAGCAGTCTTTCTCAAATCTTTCTCAAAATGTTGTGAATGTAGTTTCTTTGCCAGCTAACAGAATGCAGACATTCCCAACACACACACCTGTCTGCAAACAGAATCCACATCCCGAAGTGAGGCACAGCTCTTGGGCTCTTGCTCACCTACAAAGTCAGGTTACCCCAGCTCCTCCCTGTGCTGGAGTAGGAAAAGTTGGTCCTTTTAAAAACAAAGGGCAGAAGTCTACGGATTGAGCATGGGTAGTGGTGGGGTTCATTCTCCCCAGCAGCTCTGATTAAAATGGAATTTCTCCAAAACCTGGAGGAAGTCCACATACTGTAAATGGAGCATATGAATTTCTGCTTTAAAAAATTGCTATTTTGGAAAAGATAGGTAACTACTCCAGCCAGTAACTTGCATTATTTTTTTTCTTTCATTTTTCTGTGTGTTGCTAAATCAAATATAATTGTCTTTTATTTCCCTGTGCAATAGGGAATAGTATGTGATTTCAACCATTATTCCATGTTTCAGGTTGTGTTCATGATTTTATGTTTAGAAACGTTAGAATCATATTTTTCCTTAGAATCTCTCTGTACTCTCTTATGTTCTGAGTGGAGAACTGTGTATGTATGTGTGTGTGTGTGTGTGTGTGTGTGTGTGTGTATATATATATATATATATATATATATATATATATAACATCACTGTCCATCCTTTGAACAGTTCTGTATTTTTTATCTTTCACCCCTGATGTGGTTGTCACCATTAAAGTTTAAAAAGTTTAACTTCAAAAGGCCCAGACCAAGAACGACTCCGAGTCAGTGTATTCCAAGTCTAGTTCTTTATTGTTCTCACCATATAGACAGAATCTTGCCAGACTAAAGCTACTCTAACTAACCTAAGGGTAAATAACCTAGGAAGGCTCTAGGGTGGAACTACTTTGAACCTCTTAATTTGTTAGAGTTAATCTATGCAGAATTCAAATGGATTTCTCCACTGTGATATTCTAGCTTGTAAAGACAGTAATTTTCCATATGCCTCTACGAATGTTCTCAAAACATTCCACCAATAAACACCAGGTGTGGCCTTGGTCATAGCCAAAACATTGTATTACGTGAGGTAGTGATATCAGTCCAAAAAACCTTATCTCATGGGTCTATGAAGGTTCTCAGTCATCCAGGTGGAATTGTCTGTAGCTTGAATCATGTCAACTGGATTTCTATTTTCTCAGTGGAAACGTTTCGCTCCTTATCCAAGGAGCTTCTTCAGTCTGAGCAAAGTTGGTAAGGGAATCCTAAATATGTTTCTAGGTAGTTGTGTGACCTTACACCTGGGGCTAGGTCATGGTTATTTTGAGATGTTATTTCTAAGTCCCTTTATCATCTAAAGGAGGATTGTTAAGATTACCATGCTGCTGTTGAGCTTGTGAAATGGTCTTAATCTTCCTAGGCACAGAAGACAAAGCAGGGAGGAAGATGGGGGAAAGATTGTGCCTGGGGGCCTCAGGCACAATCTTTCCCCCATCTTCCTCCCTGCTTTGTCTTCTGTGCCTAGGAAGATTAAGACCATTTCACAAGCTCAACAGCAGCATGGTGATCTTAACGATCCTCCTTTAGATGATAAAAGGACTTAAAATAACATCTCAATATAACCATGACCTAGCCCCAGGTGTAAGGTCACACAGCTACCTAGAAACATATTTAGGATTCCCTTACCAACTTTGCTCAGACTGAAGAAGCTCCTTGGATAAGGAGCGAAACGTTTCCACTGAGAAAACAGAAATCCAGTTGACATGATTCAAGCTACAGACTTATCTCATGGGAACGGTTTCCCGGAGGGAAGACAATGTGCAACACTGCCATCTCATGGCGATTTATAGTAAGTACAACTCTTAATGCATTGTTAGTTTGAAATGTCCTGACCCACATATAGCCAATCAGAATGCTGAAACAAGTGTATATCTCAGCTATGAACTATGGGACTATACTTCTTGACTTTCTGTCTGTCATGTTGCCATGTACTCTATTCCTGAACTGTAACTATGCCTGGCCTTTTGTACCTGGCCATGGTTTTCTTCACATCTGCTGATGGAACTCTGCTTATGCTTTGTTGTTTTTCCATTTTGCAATAATGTAACTCATATTCATTATTGCCTTATGCTACAATAAAATATTGTTAGCCCTACACGCTGCACTCTGTTTGGCTTACTCTGCGCCTGGACCCCATAAGCCAGCAATATCCCACATAACTTTCCCAGCAACAGTGTCCGGGCTGTGAACCCTCTTATCTGTCTGGAATGCGTTCCCTCCCTGGGAACCAGCAGCAGCGTCGGAATCCACCACACGTGGTGAACTAGGTGCTCATTAAAGCTAGTTTAAAGCTCATCCGACAAATTTTGAGCACTGCCACACAGAACCTGGCAACATTGTATGTTGTAGCAGGGTTGGTATCTGAAAGCAACAGGGTGGTGTAAAATTGTCCTCTGTGCCCTGGGCATGTATGACTTACCTTTTCTATGGATTTTTATATAGGAATAACCAGTACAGTTGATGTTCACTGTTCTATGAAGTTTCTTAAAGTCAAAGTCTCCAGTGGCAAAGATGAATCACAAAGCTGACAAAAGGTATGCAAGAAGGGATACCTTACTAACAGGTGCAATTGAAAAGTCTATGGCTTTGGGTCCAGCTAGGTGACACCTTGGCTGATCTTGAAAAGCTAACCCAGGCCAGACCTGGTTAATACTTGGGAGACTATTAGGAAATCCCAGGGTTAGAGGCTAAATGGGGAAATCAAACATACTGGAAGAATGCAACAATAAATTGTTTTATTTATTTATTTGATTAATACAGCCTTTTTATATTTATAGCTGATATGTCCACAAAGTCACCAGAAATGAAACTTAGCTCAAAGGAGCTTGATAGCAACTGAGACCCAGCCGCTGTATGGGGCACAAGGCAGCTTTATTTTCCTCAAAAACCGTGCTCACAAGGAAGCACCTTCTTTCTTCATCTCCCATTGGCAAGAACAGCTCAAGATTGTTGCAGTCTTCTAATACTCACTCTGAGGCCATGCCAATCCTCCTCTGCTTTGTGCCCTCTTTTTCCCTCTTTAAAAAATTCTGACCAATTTTATTTATTAATAAAATGGAGCTGCACTGGGGACCAGCTCAGTCAGGGCGGAATGAAAGGGAGATGAGATGCACTGTCAGGTTTTTCCCCCCCACAGATACTGCATCAGCTAGAAGAGGAATCTTCACCTTTTTTAGCCAATCTATGCAGCAGCCTTTTTTCTAGAGGCTCAGTAACACCGAAGTGTCATTATCTGCAGTTTGGTTCTACAGCTGTGTGAATAACCGACTCATCTCTCTTGAACAACTGAGAGCTGACAAGGAGCCTCAGAGGGCTTCCAACCGAAGTGCATTTTCAGAAATAATAAAGAAAATAAAATACTGAACATAGCAAGGATGGGTAGCAGTGAATAACTTCAAAACAAAAATGTTGGCATTTTATACAACTGAACTGGTTGGGGTGAGTACCCAATTCACCGGTCTTCCCCAAGCACACTGGAACTACAGCTTCCAAACTGCTATTGACCACTTTGGCTGTGAATTCTGGGAACTGTCATCCTGACATTTCTAGAGAGAGCCTTGGGTGGGGTGGATGCTTGAATATAGACAAAAGAGGCGTTTATCTGCCTGAATGAAAAATTCATCAATGAAAAGTTTTCTTAGGATATTAAAGAATTGGCTTAACCAGGTGTTTTCTGAAATTCTTGAATTTCCTGCTAATTTAGAATTTGCAAGTTGGATACCAAAGCAGGAGGTCATTAGAAGAGGTGCCAGGACCGAAGCAAACAGCATCATGTTTATTTAAATTGTCCCCATTAATTACTTACAGCACCAGGGCACTCAATGTGCCACAATGAGCCTAAGTAGTGAGGATGGTCTCCAGAATTTGACTCCAAAGCAGTTGCTTTCATTGGTCATGTTTTATAGCCCTGCAACCTCTCTTTCCCCCTCCACCCTCAGAGTTGCTCAGTTTAGGCGTGAGCAAGGGAAGGTTTGGGGAAAGTTTGGGGGCGTGGTGGCTCAGCGGGTAAGACGCCAGGCTTGTCGATCGGAAGGTCACAAGTTCGGAGGTTCGAATCCCTAGCCCTGCGTGCGGAGTGGGCTCCCGCACTAGCCCCAGCTCTTGCCAACCTAGCAATTCGAAAGCATGCAAATGCAAGTAGATGAATAGGTACCGCTTCGGTGGGAAGGTAACAGCGTTCCGTGCGCGTCATGCCGGCCACATGACCGTGGAAGCGTCTTCGGACAACGCTGGCTCTTCGGCTAACAAACGGAAATGAGCACCGGCCCCGAGAGTCGGACACGACTGCACAAATGTGCGGGTGGGGAACCTTTACCTTTTTAAGGGAAGGTTAGATATTAATGAGGATTAAGTGTCTAGCAGGCACTGGGCAACTGCTATGACAAAAGAGGGAAATAATGATCTGATTGGGGTTAGGAGCTAGCTTGTCTAAGCAGCCTCTCTTCCAGGTGTTAATTGAAAAATGCAGGTCACTCACAGGACACCAGACTCGGGCGCAACCCTCTAAGTCAGTAGTAAGTAAGTCAACTGTAAGATTTGTGGACTTCAACTCCCAGAATACCCCAGCCAGCATGCTAAAAGTCGGCAAGATTGAGAAACACTGCCCTAAGTCATTCCTCACATTTTTCTATGCTGTGCAACACTGGCACCCACTTGTAACCCCACTAGGCAGATCTTCTGACTGGAGAGACCTTTTGGAGGCTGGGGCACTGCGTAATAATTGTGGCTTAGATTAGAGGACCATAATGGGGGGTGATGGCGATGGAGGTGGCACACAAGTGAATGGAGCAGAATTTTCTGATTATTTTTCTTGTGGGTGAGATAGCTTTAGAGAGTATGTGGGCCTTTAAAAAATTGGTTAAGCCTATTTCATGACTATTAATGGAGGCAAACGGCTGCCAATTTCCAGCAATTGAAGAAGGAGGGGGCTCTGTGGACTACCAGTGGGCCTGAAGCTAAAAGGAGAAAATGATTTCAGGCACATTGTAGCAACTAGCAGTATTGCTGTACTTGATGGATGCAGATAATGCGGGATATGTCCATTCTGGAAATGCAGCCAAGTTTGTGGCACTCCATTTCCTGGCCAGAAGCCACTCAATGGTGCAATGAAGTAATTTTAATAGTATTATGGCGGAAAGTGTTTTCTAGATCAGGACTGGTGAAGTTTTATTGTCCTAAGGGCCATACTATCACAGAGGCTGGATGACATCATTGAGGGGCCCCTACCAAAACTCTATCCCTCCAGGCTGCTATCTCCCTAACTCTCTGTGCATGAAGAAAGAGGCCTCCCCTTGGCCAGGCTTTAGCTAGCTGGATAGGGAGCTTTACAGATTCCAGTCAGCCTGCAAGCCAATTGCTGCTCTAGAGAGCTTCCTTTATGGCTGTGCAAAGCTTCAAACAGGGCTTCCTTTTGACAAAGCCCTCCCCGCATTTGCAACATTGGTTCCTCACCTTACAGTGAAGAGGTCATGTGGGTTCTTCTTTGGTGAAGAGCATCTCCTCAAAGCATTCTGCTGAAGAGCTCACGCCGAAATGCTGGCTGATGCATCTCCCAAGCTGGATGGCTGCACCATGGGTGGCAGGCAACCCTTGCATGCTCTTTGTCTTCTTCCAACCTCTGGGAAGAAGTTGAGGGAGGCCAGTGGTGCATGAAAGGTCCTTTCACACAGCCTGCCCTTCCCAACCGCTTGCCAGCTGAGCCATTGAGAGAGTCTAGCAGCACATGCTGAAGCCATCCAGCATGAAGTCTTCTTTGGTAAGTGCTGGGAAGGGTAAAAAGAGTCTTCTTCTACAGCACTGGCTAAGGGGTCTCCTGGGCTCAGCAGCTCTTCTCTTTGCAGCGGATTAAGCTGTCATGCTTCCCAGACCTAGGATGGAGATGCAATTAAGGTACATATACCTCGGTCATGTCCATTGGTAGTTCCTTATTGATTGGATTTATTACTGAGGTTTATGAGGATCCTGCAAGGAAGTTACAGTTTAAAGATATTAATTATTGTCTCCAGATTTGGAACATTCTCATTTATTTAGTAGCAGCTGTAGTAGAGTCTGGGCAGTGAGCAAGAGTTCCAAAATGCAATCATTTAAAGCAGGGCTCCCCAAGTGGCTAACATTGATCCCCAAGGGTCGATGGACTATCCGTTATTATTATCATTATTAGTAGCGCTATTAGTTAAACTAGTATTTATTAAATTATTTTCATATAATAAACGTTTGGGGGTTGATGAACAATCTGAAACTTCATGAAGGGGTCAATGAGCTGAAGAGTTTAGGACCCCTGATTTAAAGCAATCAATTATATTAAAAACAAGTGATCTATAATGGCCACCCAAAAGCCTGCTGTAATAATATACTTTTAACTTGCTTCTGAAAAGCGAAGAGGAGCAGCCATCCATTGCCTTGGGTAAGGTATTCCCTAAGTGGGAGACACCACCCAGAAGGTGTCCATCTGCCCTGTACCCCATGTGCCTCACAAGGGGAAGGACCCTGAACAGACCATTTCTAGAAGATGATACTAGAGGGGCAGATTTTCTTTTGGCAACACAATGCCTGGTATTTATAAAGAGCTCTGGATATATTGTGCCTGAACAGCTGCAAAAAAGATGCTTATGTATTCCTGGCAGGGTACCTGGATACCAGATTCAAAAGGTTGGCTTAACAAAATATGCCAGCTCTGCCTTTGAATTGGCTCTTGATCAACGGAAGGGAAAGGCCAGAGAGTATGATTCTGTGTAGTCAAGGTTCAATTTATTGTTAAAAAAATAGTTTTTATCCAGCACAATTATCTTGTCATCTCCTCCTCCACTTATGTTAGTTTTTATTTACGTAGGTGTTCATATTAATTGTATTTCAATTGTATTCACAAGTCTTGTTTTTTTAAAAAAAAATATTATCACTTACATTTATTTAAATTATTTCTCTTTTAAACTATATTGTTGTTGTTATTCCACCTGCTGGACTGCCCATTACAAAGCCCCTCTACCCAGCCCACTCAGCCATGCAGCCTGATAAGCCCCATGGCATTGCTGGGGGCTTCAGGCTGGTGTTCCTCAGCCCATACCATTGGGCTTCCTTAACCTCTTGTGTGCCAATGCTTGGGAGAAGCATGAAAAACATGGCTGGCTCTCTATGCCACCGCTGCCCAGCCAGCTTCAGAGACCCTTTGGCATGCTGTGAGCAATCCTGAAGCCTCCAAGATAAGAAGTGCTTTGTCCAGCAATGGGGGGAAAGCTTAAGAGGAGCCTTCTTCCATAACACTGGCCTGAAGTGATCAAAGGCCAGCCAATTTGCTTCTCTGAGGCAAAGCCAGTCACATCACCTGAGGGCTGAAACATTTTGCACAGACCTATCACTTCACAATGTGGGAAGCCAACCCTGCTTCATGGGATGACCTCCAACTCATCCTCCTAAATGAGGGGCTGCCTGAGTCCTGGCCTGATGGAGCGGCTACAATTCTTCTGGCTATTCCAGAGTCATGTAAAGGCAATGGGGAAAATTTGTACAACTGCAAAAACCTTGGTTCCTGTGGTCTACTCATGAGCAGCAGCTGTCTGGAGTGCACATGGGCAATCTCATGATCTCTCCTTTCTCTGGAGAGATTTTGCCGGCCACAATCCAGCATCCGGCCGCAATCTCAGCCATGAACGCCGTCCTGCTCAGACAGGGACGTCTACCTCGCCATGGCCTCATCGGAAGTCTCACTGCATGACCTACTTTCTCTTGAGCTTCAGTTCAGGAATAGAAACTCTGACATTTTCCTGTAGAATTTGCTGGTACAATTCAGAATCTATAGTTCTATCAATGATAGCAAGCCTTCCTGGTCTAGAGGCAGGAAAGCAGGCCCAAACCACGAAACTGCCAACACAATGTTTCACAGATGGGATAAGGTTCTTATGCTGGAATGCAGGGTTTGCCTTTCACCAAACAACTCTTTTCATTCAAGCCAAAAAGTTATATTTTGGTCTCATCCGTCCACAGAACATTCTTCCAATAGCCTTCTGGCTTATCCACGTGGTCTTTTCCAAACTGTAGAAGGGGAGTCATGTTCTTTTTGGAGAGTAGTGGCTTTCTCCTTGCAACTGTGCCACGCACACCATTGTTGTCCAGGATTCTCCTGATGGTGGTTTCATGAACACTGACATTTGCCAATGCAAGAGAGGCCTTTAGTTCCTTAGACATTACCCTGGGGTTCTTTGAGACCCCCTAGAGTATTACACGCCTTGCTCTTGGTGTGATCTTGGTTGGTTGACCACTCCTAGGAGGGTAACAATGGTGTTGAATTGCCTCCATTTGTACATGATCTGCCTGAGAGTGGACTGCTGAAGTCCAAACTCTTTGGAAATAGTTTTGTAACTTTTTCCACCCTGGTGAGCATCAACAACTGTTTTTTGGAGGTCCTCAGAAATCTCCTTTGTTTGAACCATGACACACTTCTACATATCTGTATTGTAAAGATCACACTTTGATAGTGTATACCCAGAATTCTGTTCTTTAAATAAGGCTGGACCTTCCACAATCACACCTGATTATCATTCCATTGATTGAAATACCTGACTTTAATTTCCCCTTCAAATGAACTAATAATCCTAGAGGTTCACATACTTTTGTCACACATAAATATGTAGCTTGGATCATTTTCCTCAATGAATAAATGAACAAGTATAATGTTTTTGAGCCATTTTTTTAAATTGGGTTCTCTATATCTAGTTTTAGGACTTGTGTGGAGAACAAATCACATTTTAAGTCATATTTGTACAGAAATATTGGAAATTCAAAAGGATTCACAAATTTTTAAGCACCATTGTGGTTCTTTGAGTTTGGCTTTTTTGGTCATTAACTGAGTGACCTCAATAATGCCTGCATAAAATAGCCAATCCTACTCTTTTAAATCCCTCTGCCGCTTCTTGGGAAGCCAGCGAATACCCATCACTGCTGTGATGGCTGAAATCAGAGATGAGGAAGCAAATAATTAGATCAAGTTTATCACCAAGTTTTTATTTCTGATACTCTAATTTGAAAAAGGACACTTAGGACATTTACCACAAAATCACAACGGACAGGTTTTTAAATCACTTTCAAAACAGACAAGGTTAAATCTTCAGAATTCAAATGTAAATGTATTCATTTTTTGTGCCAAGTATACACAGTATAATGTAGCCTCATTAAGAAAAGAAGCATGCTGTTTGCATGATAAACTGAACCACAAACTAGCCAACTGCATTTTAGTCCAAAATGTGGAAAACCAGACAGTGTGGTTAGCTTATAGTTTAGTCTGTTGTAAAAAAACCAGCAATGGGTATGACCATATAGTCTAACCTATAACCATGACTTAGACTGTTGTGCAGATTCAGCTAGTACAAGGGTCGGCAAACTTTTTGAGCCGAGAGCCATTTTGGTATGCTCGTGCACATTTTGAAGTGCTCGAGAGCCAGGGGGCGGGGTTTGCGGGCGGGAGCCAATCGCGTGGAAGGGGGCGCTTTGGCGCGCGCTGATTGGTGGAGGCTCAGAAGGAAGGGCGCTGCCACCAATCAGCATCTCCGTTTCTTCTCCAGGGTTCTTCTCCTGTAGAAGAAACAGGGACGCTGATTGGTGGAGGCTCAGAAGGAAGGGCGCTGCTACCAATCAGCATCTCCGTTTCTTCTCCAGGGTTCTTCTCCTGTAGAAGAAACAGGGACGCTGATTGGTGGAGGCTCAGAAGGAAGGGCGCTGCCACCAATCAGCGTCTCCGTTTCTTCTCCAGGGTTCTTCTCCTGGAGAAGAAACAGGGACGCTGATTGGTGGGGGCGCCCTTCCTTCTGAGCCTCCACCAATCAGCGTCTCTGTCTCAGCGTCTTCTCCAGGGTTCGCGCCGCTTCCGGAGACCGGCTTTCTGATGTCGGTCGGCAAAGATGGAAAAAGAGCCAGCGTCAGGAGGCCAAAGAGCCAGATCTGGCTCGCGAGCCGCCAATTCCGACCCTTGAGCTAGTAGATTGGATTAGACCAGTGTTTCTCAATCTCAGCAACTTTTAGATGTATGGACTTCAACTCCCAGAATTCCCCAGCCAGCTATGCTGGCTGGGGAATTCTGGGAGTTGAAGTCTACACATCTTAAATTTGCTGAGGTTGAGAAACACTGGATTAGACTCTTAGTGTGAGGATCAGTGGCATAATTTTCCAGCAAAAAAGTTTGGAGAGCTGAAAATCAGCATGAGAAAGTAATTCTAATTAAGAAAGGTTTGGGGAAGTAATTACAAGGCGTCCTGAAAGACAAGAAATATATAGGGTGTACCAGAAGCCTGGCCCTATAGGCCAGTCACAATGTTTTTTGGGTTTTTTCCCCGAGAGAAAATGTTACTGTACTTTGGAACGTTCAAAGGTTGTGCATCAAACGAGTAGGGAAGTGTTTAGAAGAAAATAGCAACCCATTCAAACATTTAATTTATATATTACCTATGGGGGCCTGGCTTTTCTTAGACCCTGTATATTTGCCTTTGCTTTCCTAAGTGCCATATAAAGCTGCAATTACAGCTTCAGGAATTTGATTAATTTGACAACCAGTTCATAAATATTCTTTTAGATAGCTTTGTTTTGAATGCAACTGTTCAGTAGCCTAATAATGAGGACAGTCCAGCTCCACATTCTCTATTACTTAACCACTCAAACCATCATTAAGCCATACCCTGATTTAGCAGACACCTGCCCCTGCCCTCTTCTCAGCTGGATCGCCTTCACAGGGTTGTTGTGGGGCTGAACAGCGCCTTAGAAAAGCAGGCTATATTATTGGATTTATTAGAAATAATGGCTCCTTTGCCCAATTACAGTCTTCTCCAAAAGAGGCTTTGTATATGTGTTTGAACACTCCTGTTACAAAATTTTAAAAAGTAAAATAAATAACAAATATCTACTTCAGTGTTTCTCAACCTTGGCAACTTTAAGATGTGTGGACTTCAACTCCCAGAATTCCCTAGCCAGCCATGCTGGCTGGGGAATTCTGGGAGTTGAAGTCCACACATCTTAAAGTTGCCAAGGTTGATATCTACTGTATCCAGAGTCATTGGGAGTTGGGCAGCATACAAGTTTAATAAATATTTTTTTTAAAAAAAACATTGGCTAGGAAGGATAGGAGCTGTTCCCCCCCCCCCCGTAAACAAAAGAAAAAGCATCAGTTGTTGGGGGGGTTGCTTTTACACCCACTCCAAGGAAGCCACACATTTTGCAGAATTCACTAAAGAGAGAAACTGCCCTTTTCCCTCTGGTTGACTTTTAGAAAAATAGGAACAGGATTACAATAATGCCTCCCGGTTCAATGTTCCAATATTGCAAAAGGTTCTAATTTTGGACAGAAGAGCGAGCCTGGTGGGGGCAGAGAACAAACGCCTCCAAAAAGATCAATGTAACCATCGGTTGAAGGCTGGAGAGAATTTGGAAAAGATGGGGACCAGAGGGGGAAGAGCACATTTGCAAGCACCACCAAGGAAGGGAGATCAAGGTCCCATCTGGAAGGGCGAGAGGCCAAAAGCACAGAGCAGATGGAGCCTGGTTGTGACAGCTGGTGGAGACGCGCTTTCATGTGTAAAGTTTGCTCCACAGAGACCTCGTCTATGAGCTTCCAAGGCAGCCTTGTGTTAACTGCCTGCCCTCTTCCCGTACTAGGAAACAGCCCGAAGGAACTCAAAGGAGTACGCCTGGCGCAGTTCTTGGGGGCTCCTGCTTAATTAAAACGGGGCTTTTAAAACATTTTTAACGCAGGTCTTAGAGGCCCGAGTTCAGGCAAGAGTGGCTGGGAAGGAAAAGGAATGAGTTTCTTTAGCAACACAGTCCAACTATTCCTCAAGTACCTTCAACGTTAAAAGGCAAGATGGTTAAGTATGAAGACGGTGGTGAAAAGCCTCATCCGAAATAGAACAGTATCAATGATTTCAAGCAATCGTCCTTACACTTCCCCACATTAGTTTATACCAGTGTTTCTCAACCTTGAGAACACTGATTTATACCATCAAGGGACTGAATGTTAGGCAGAATATCCATGTGACTTTTGTCCTCCCTCAAGTACACTATTGATCATCAATAACCGTAGGACTTCTTTTCTCTTTGTGTATTGCCTCGTGGTCCCTGCAGGTGGCAGCACGCAGGCAACCTTGGCTGATCTCAAAAAACTGAGGTCACAGCCAGTGGTATTGGGATAAGAGACCCCCATTATCCCCAGGGCTGTAAATCAGATTGGGAAGGGGATTGGTTTTGTTTTGAATTAGAAAATGGCAAACATTTTATGTTTAAATGAAGCATATGAAGTGCCTATGTGGTCAGTGGACATCAAGCTTCACTGAAGGAAGATGTGACCTTTCTATGCTTCTGTAGCTCGCCTCCCTTTAAGATACAGAAAGGGAACTTTCAAAGTTGCTGTTCATCAACATTAGGAAGAGGTACGTTCCCCATGGTTTCATGATTAAAGACTTTTAGAAAATGGTTTTATTTAACATTATGAGCTTCATCAGCAAGTCCTGAATCCTCTTATCAATTCACTCTTTTAAAAAAGGATAGGTGAATTACTATCCTATTTTTATGCCAAACAATCCAAGCAGCAAATGAGCATTTTGGGAACTAGCCACTGCAGGTCCTTTCTGTGCCCAGCCAATTCTCCGTATGATCTTGCAGCTAGGAAGGGAGTAAACTTCAAAAAAAATAAAAAATGGGCAGGCTGAAACGTCCAGCGTGCTTGCAATCATAAGGATCAATATATGACTTAGAGTAAAAAATCCATGATTTCTATTGGCAGTCTGTTCCAGTTCCTCCGAGTACAAAAACTAGAATCACGAGCAGCCTGTGATTAGATGCAGACAATCACAGCTCCCAAAAGCAGTTGCTTATTTTTGTGTCATGCCAGTTTAGTATAAATATTGGAAGATTATACAGAACTGTGATGATTTCACACTTTGTTTACAAAAAATATCACGTCTTTTTTATTTGCAATACAAATCTGGAAGCAAGCAAACAGAGATGTGCAAAATGAAAATTGCTTGTGGTTCTTAAATTCTACCAAGTTGTCTTTAATTCTGGTAATATGCCCCCAGTTCTTTTAACAGAAACTCCCACTTCGACACAAGAATATGCTCTCATAGAATATGAAGTCACATTCCCTGATCAGGCTCCCAGCACAGCACATTCTGCCAGCCTGCCCACCCCACAATTTCCCCATGCCTTCCCTCAACTGCTGCTGCTGCTGTCCTTGACTTTTGCCTGTTTTCTCTCTTCCCTGACCCAATTCTGTGTTTCAGTCCTGGACTGAAGCGTTGAAACAAATGCATTGGTTTGGGCATGGACCATCCAAAACCAACTGTTCCGTATACAGAACAGTCCAAGCACAGAGCATTTTGCATATCCTTAGAGCCCAGTGATCTAAATCAAATAATTTTAATAGTTTCTTAATATTAAGAAATTATTAAAATTGTAAGAACTTTAATAATGTTAAAATATAGCCAAATCTTAAAGGATCTCTTGAGATCTCAGCCATTTTTAAAAATGTATTTTGTAAAAAAATGTGGGTGTTAGTGACATTGACAAAACTGTATGATGGTGACCACTCCTTGGAAAGTTTGCTGACGCCTGGTTGTTTGGCTCAATTATTTTGAATACGGACTGGGAAGTCCCTACTATTCCTGCATGAAAAAGCCAGGATATGAACTTGGAAGGCATCAAATTGTTCAAGGCCATCAGGCAGCACACAGCGGAACTTCCTGGTACATCTACCCCCTTGGATTTAAATGAGCCGGGCTGAAGCTGAGCACGTTTATCTAGGAAGAAAACTCCACCAAACATATCCAAACAAATGCTAAAGCATAACATGATTAATTTGCTTTTGGCTTAGTGTGACATAGGAACAAATCTACTATGATTTACTGTCCAAGCCATGATGGATTGTTCTATAAACCATAGTTATAAAATTACTGATTCAGCATTATGTGTGAATGTAACATTGGATAGATATCTCAATTGTCTTCTGAAGGGACAGGGCTTCTCCATGCAGTAGTTTCGATCCAGTGATTTACCTTAAGCTATACTACCAAACTAACATAGAACACCTCTTGTTAGAAGAAGATTCACAGTGCTTATGTCTATGAAGGTTCTCAGTCATCCAGGTGGAACAGTCTGTGGCTTGAATCATGTCAACTGGATTTCTATTTTCTTAGTGGAAACGTTTCACTCCTTATCCAAGGAGCTTCTTCAGTCTGAGTAAAGTTAGTAAGGGAATCCTTAAATATGTTTCTAGGCTGGCTGTGTGACCTTGCACCTGGGGCTAGGTCATGGTTATTTTTGAGATGTTTGTTTCTAAGTCCCTTTATCATCTAAAGGAGGATCGTTAAGATTACCCTGCTGCTGTTGAGCTTGTGAAATGGTCTTAATCTTCCTAGGCACAGAAGACAAAGCAGGAAGGAAGATAGGGGAAAGGTTATGCCTGAGGCCCCCACCTCTATTCAAGGAAGGATTTTCCAAGTTGGCATGAATGGATTCCTTGACCCCTCTCTCAAACCACCTATCTTCTCTGTCTAAAATGTGAACATTAATGTCCTCAAATGAGTGTCCTTTTTCCTTTAGATGAAGATAAACTGCTGACTCTGGTCCTGTGGTGTTACTTCTCCTGTGTTGGGCCATCCTCCTGTACAAAGGTTGTTTGGTTTCTCCAATGTAGAGTTCAGAGCACTCCTCACTGCACTGGATTGCATACACTACATTGCTTTCCTTGTGTTTTGGAGTTTGATCTTTGGGGTGTACAAGCCTCTGTCTCAGTGTGTTGGTGGGTTTGAAATATACAGGTATGTGGTGTTTGCCAAATATCCGTTTTATCTTTTCAGACACGCCAGCCATGTAAGGAATGACCAGGTTCTTCCGTTTACTCTGAGTCTCAGCCCTATCTGTTGCTGTTTTAGGTCTGGTAGACTTAGATTTGGTGAAGGCCCAATTTGGATATCCACAGGCCTGCAGAGCTGTTCTCAGATGCTGCTTTTCATTCTTTTTGGAATCCATGGAGGTGGGGATGGTTTCTGCTCTGTGTGACAATGTCCTGATGACTCCTAGTGGACTACAGACTACTCCTAGTAGTCTGGTGTCAACAGACAACAGACTGGCATTCCTAGACTGTGAAGTCCTCATTGGGACCGGTGGCAAGCTAGAAATAGGGATCTACAGGAAACCCACACACACAGATCAATACCTGATGTTTGACTCCCACCATCCACTGCAGCACAAACTAGGAGTCATCAGGACATTGTCACACAGAGCAGAAACCATCCCCACCTCCATGGATTCCAAAAAGAATGAAAAGCAGCATCTGAGAACAGCTCTGCAGGCCTGTGGATATCCAAATTGGGCCTTCACCAAATCTAACTCTACCAGACCTAAAACAGCGACAGATAGGGCTGAGACTCAGAGTAAACGGAAGAACCTGGTCATTCCTTACATGGCTGGCGTGTCTGAAAAGATAAAACGGATATTTGGCAAACACCACATACCTGTATATTTCAAACCCACCAACACACTGAGACAGAGGCTTGTACACCCCAAAGATCAAACTCCAAAACACAAGGAAAGCAATGTAGTGTATGCAATCCAGTACAGTGAGGAGTGCTCTGAACTCTACATTGGAGAAACCAAACAACCTTTGTACAGGAGGATGGCCCAACACAGGAGAAGTAACACCACAGGACCAGCAGTTTATCTTCATCTAAAGGAAAAAGGACACTCATTTGAGGACATTAATGTTCACATTTTAGACAGAGAAGATAGGTGGTTTGAGAGAGGGGTCAAGGAATCCATTCATGCCAACTTGGAAAATCCTTCCTTGAATAGAGGTGGGGGCCTCAGGCATAACCTTTCCCCTATCTTCCTTCCTGCTTTGTCTTCTGTGCCTAGGAAGATTAAGACCATTTCACAAGCTCAACAGCAGCAGGGTAATCTTAACGATCCTCCTTTAGATGATAAAGGGACTTAGAAACAAACATCTCAAAAATAACCATGACCTAGCCCCAGGTGCAAGGTCACACAGCCAGCCTAGAAACATATTTAAGGATTCCCTTACTAACTTTACTCAGACTGAAGAAGCTCCTTGGATAAGGAGTGAAACGTTTCCACTAAGAAAATAGAAATCCAGTTGACATGATTCAAGCCACAGAGAATTCACAGTGCTTACTTTTCATTTATCTGATTATGTTTTATTTTATATTATGTGTGTGGTTTCTGATTGGTCGGTCTGTGGAGATTGTTTTATCCTATGATGGATATTTATGGTTACTGCTAAACTGCCCTGAGTCTCTAGGATAGGCAGTATACAAGTTTTTGTATAAATAAAAAACTAAACAATCAAACACCTCCCCCGCCCCAACACAGAGTGATGGAAAGTAAATTTAAAAACATGAACATGTAGATTTCTCTCTCTCGCCTCCTTTTATTTCATATGAAGCATTCCTCCTATTCCATAAAGTATTGGTTTTTGCCATCCATCAACCACAGTTTTGATTCCTCAGTAGATACGGAAAAATTAACTTCTTTGATTTTTAGTAAAATAAAGCCACCATTAAAAAAATCAAACACATTTTGAATAAAAACAGTCCCACCCTATCATGTCCCCTTTCCCCAAACACTCATCCGGAGTCCAATTCCCAGTATTGGGAAATAAGACAATAAGTTAATAGTTCCTTATGCTTAAGGTTTTCAAGAGAAATACCAAAAGTCTTCTTAATGTGAGGTTTTCTTTGATACTTTCCCAAATTTGGCATCCAGGCCGAGTCCTGCAGAAAAACAAACAGGAATATTAACTGGAGTTGCAAATGATGCTTCAGGGGAAAGCGTTGGGGGTGGGGGTGTGATTTTGAGTAAAAGAGGATGGATGATCCAGGCTTTTATCTGGGATGATTTGGAAAACACCAAGTTCCTCCTAGCAGACTAGGAGCAGATTTTCAGCTTACAAGAATGTCCCAGAAAAGATGATGTAGATTTAAAAGCATCTCACTTAACAGCTCTCTGTACAAGTAATTATTATCTGTGGGAGTATGAAGCAGATTCTAAATCTGCTGAGCTAAGACAGAATAATTGCTGAACCCTGGCACAACCACTAAAGGAAGTGTAATGGTGAGAGGGAGAAGCAGTGATAACAGCAAAACACAACCACACAGTGTAACGTATCTTTAAAGCAAACTGAAGGTGCAGAAGCAGCAAACCAGAATAGTGTTAAAACCAGTCGGGAAAACATGACTCAGTTTAAAAAGTTGCAACCCTTCAATTATCAGTGATTTTGGTGTTGGAGGAAAATTCTGAGAGTGCCTTGGACTGCAAGAAGATCAAACCAGTCCATACTCCAGGAAATCAAGCCAGACTGCTCACTTGAGGGAATGATATTAAAGGCAAAACTGAAGTACTTTGGCCACATAATGAGAAGACAAGATACCCTGGAGAAGAAGCTGATGCTGGGGAAAGTGGAAGGCAAAAGGAAGAGGGGCTGACCAAGGGCAAGATGGATGGATGATATTCTGGAGGTGATGGACTCAACCATGGGGGAGCTGGGGATGGTGATGGCTGACAGGAAGCTCTGGCGTGGGCTGGTCCATGAAGTCACGAAGAGTCGGAAGCGACTGAACGAATAAACAAGAAATTAGTGCAGGCTTTCCCAATCTAGGCACTCTCCAGATGTTTAGACTTCAGTCCCCAGAATTCTTCAGTCAAAATAACCACTACTTAGAATTCTGGGAGCTGAAGTCCACAATCCTGGAGAGTGTCTAAGTTGCAGGAGGCTCCCTTAGTTCGCAGCAGGCCACTCTCAGGTACTCCCCTTTGGCACTCTTCTCTTTGGTTATGGTATCTCAGAGAGGAATACTATTTCCAACTGAATTAGCATTTTTGCATCAGCAAAGATTATTCCTTCTGCTTTTTTTTAATCACCAAGGTTTTCCAGCATATTAAATGGATTTAGCATAGCCTCTACTGTACCTGAACCAGTGGAGAGTGGACTTGGTGGAGTGCAATTTGATGGGGAGAATGGCATTATAGGGAAAAGGGTCCATTACTGTAGACTGCTAAAGGACCCTGTCCTTTAGATTTAAACAAAACTAAAATAAAATCCCTACACGTAGGGAGGTGAGAAGCCCAAAAAAATAACTAACCAGGCTGCTATCCTGCAAGAAATCGTACACAGCTGTACAGAGGGCTGGATAAATTTTGCCAGGATCTGAGATTGGCATTTCCCAAATAAACAGATAAAGACAAAGGATGCTGGGCTCTTACCAAGGAATACCAGGATGGTGCCCATCCACTGCAAGTTGGTGATAGGATTGGCAAATAGGATGACGGAAGCCAAAATGGTGAAGAACTTGCGAGTCGTGGTGACAATAGAGCAGGTCAGAGGCCCAAAATAGACCACCGTCATGAAAATGAAACTCTGCAATAAAGATGGGGAAAAAATGTGCAGGCTTGAACGTGAGAAATATGCCTTGAATCACTTTGATCTTGTAGCCTCCCTGTGAAGACAGCCTTCCTCCCAGTGTTTACTATAGGACACCTCTTTGTGTTGCTGAGCTTGAACGAGACCAGTTACAACTATGGGATAAGCTGCCCTTTCTCCTATTCTGAGATGTTTGAAAGAGAAATTACAGACAATCCCAGAATATAAGGTAATCAACCTTTGTCCCCTTGATCACAGGAATTAGGCAGAGGGTCTTTTTCAAAAGCAGCGTCTTTTGTGTTACTCTCAACAAATACAAAGGGATACAAAAGCAGGGCCACTTCACTTTTTAGCACCAAAGGCAAAGCACGGAAGAAAGCAGTACTTTAAATCTTCTGAACTGGTAGTGCAACGAAAACATGCAACCTTGAAGATAGCACAGAAGGAAGAAGACAAGACAAGGCAAGACAAAAAAGAAAGAGAATCCATTTCAAGCAAACAGACTGAGGTGAGGTTTATAATAGTAACAGCACTACAGTAGGAAATTTATTGTGTGATTGGAGCTTTAAAAATCATTTCAAATAATAAGCAAATTGTTAATTTATACTGGCTAATGGGAGGAGGCAAAGAGTAAACAGACAGAGAGCAGCTTTTTAAAGCTATAAATCTTTACTTGTAGATAAAGCAGAGTTATACGTTACAGCATTGCAGAAGTAAAAAAAACAGCTTACAAGCAAAAGCCACAGATACATAGTTCACGTGTTGCCTTCACTTACAGATGTTAAGGAGCACAAACCTTGGCAATACCAATGACAATAGCTTTTGGTACTTCTGTAAGGCTTATTTTAATCATGTATTATTCTTACACTTTATTTCATATGTCATTTTAAGCCTTGATTAAGAAGCCATTCTGTGAATCAGGGTACTCTTAATTTCATGTAAAGAAATTAGCCAAACACGAAAAGGAGAATTTTGGGATACATCCAAAGCAGGAATTAAGGTCATCCAAATAAACTAAGATTTGTGAACTGACAATAAACCCTGGTTTAAAGCTGATGATTCTGGCTTGTTTGAGCTTACATAATCATCATTCTGCATTCAGGCCAAAAGATCCCTCCTAGCTTCACTGTCCACTTGTACGGAAGGAGTGTAGCAAGGTTGAACAGCGTGTATGCACACCATGCAGTTTATTTGCACAGTGGTTTATTAAGCCAATATTCCCGATTTAATGTGACCAGTTTGAATATACAGAAGTGTATTTCACACAAGGAAATCTTATGAGGAGCACAGAGACATTTTTGGAAGGGATGAGTGCAACATTCTACCTTGGTAGCATTCTCACGAACAAGCCATTTGGGGGTCAAGATACCTGAGGAAATAGCTGGTGTTCTCCCTTGTAACGTATTACTGTATAGCACATACAGTGTTTACAGCACTGGCACAACATAGTGTTGACGGCTAAAGCACCACACTGGCTAATAGAAAAAGCTAGTTGCTCACCTGACCTAGAGCACTGGTCAGGCCAAAGAGAAGGATATTATAGATGATGGAAGGATAACGCTCAGTGAAGCTCAAGAATTCCCAAATCTCACCTGTCAACAAAATACCTAGAGGAAAAGAAAATACTTAGGAGAAAAAATAGAATAAACACTTGTTTCCCTGCCTTGACCATCCTGTGACCAATGCTATCTGGCTCCTAAACCATACTCCTTTTAACTGAACATGTTCTACAACAAGTAGTGAAACTCAGGGTAATGCACTTCTCAGCTTTGCCCTTGGTTTGGGAGATTTAAGAATTAAGAGGGGTTGGGTGAGTTGGGAAAGAATAATACTGTAGGTATAAATCAAATCAGCTATGGAGTAATGCCAGAACTGGTCAAACATTCACTGGGCTCAACATCCATCCATCCATCCATCCATCCATCCATCCATCCATCCATCCATTTATATGCCCCCCTCTGATTCCCAAAGGCTATCAGAAACTTCATTAAAAAAGTCCCTCTAAGAAAAAAAATAAACCCATTGGAAAGAAATAATTTAAAAATTGCAACAACATTGTAAGGGACAAAACATACAAAGCCATGTGTCCACCAATACATCCCAGCATTCATAACATGCCTTCCTCCTGGGCTAGATGGGAAAGCCAACTCTTAACTGCTCTCCTGGAACCCAGGATGGAATGGGTAGACTGGATTTCTGCAGGGGAAGGGATAGAAAATGCCCATTTCCTAGGTGCTGTCAAATGGCATTCTCAAATAGACTGGACCTGGAGGGAGCTGACCCTGTTTGACCTGACTGGATGGGCAGATCAATATGGGAGAGGGTGGTCCCACAGATAACCAGGTTGAAAACCATACAGGGCCTTAAATGTAACAACTAGCATCTTGAAAACACCTGGAAGCCAATTGACAATCAATACAGCTCCCGTATTAAAGAAAGAAAAAGGCCCTTTTTCTCTAAAACAAGTTTCCTAGAGAGATGGGGACCCTGGAGTCTTCTAGATGGGTTGCCTAGATGATCCTAATCATTCCCAGCCAGCCAATATGCCAATGGCCAGGGATGATGGGAGCTGTAGCTCACCAATTTTGAAGGCAGTAAGTGAGGGAGGCTATATTGCTCTCAAGAGATGGAACAGCTTGATAGTCTGGTGTTGCAAAAAAGTTTCCTTTTATAGAGCTGGACAGGCTGGACCTTACGTTCAGCTGTGCACCCTTCTTCTTGCAGAACCCTGCCCAGGTCAGAATGGCTGGCAGGCCATACTGGGCTGGATCGTTGGGGCGTTATTTCTGCATGTTCTTTTAGTCAACTCAGAAGCTGACTGATACCGTGCTTCCTGGACACTCCAGCCTAGAGAGGACCAGTCGATCAGCACACGAGCCTCTTTTACAGCTTCTGCTTGAATTGCACTCCACACTATTTCTGTAAATGCCACCTTGATTTAAAAGAGGGGAACAATTGCTCTCCAAATTACTTTGGCTGCAAGGGCTGCTCCTTTTCATTAATTATCCAATCCTTTCTCCCAAGGTAGTCTCTCTGGAGAGGGTCTAGCCATCACACACAAAAATAAAGAATACGCCTTAACTCTTTGCAGCCCAAGGAAATCAGAGACAGGCCTATATTCCTGGAACAAGGGGGACACCCAATGGAGGAGCAAAGCATTACTGCCAACCTGCAGCATGACTCCCACCTAAACCAAACTGTGGCCAGGAACAGCCCTTTGGAGAGAGGGGGGTGCCAGGCGGCTGCTGCAGGAGCAACAGCAGCAGCACCACCGCTTGCCCATCTGGAGACAGGCAGAGCTACCACATTTCTGAAACAAGAGAAGACGGGGTGAGGTTTGAACTGTGATATTAAAGCAAAAGAGGGGCCCATGCAAGCCCTACTGGGGTAGCCGTCACTACGGTGTATTTTAAAGAAGCGCCCTAAGTAGTCTAGTATTATACAAGACAGTATTTACCCTAATCCAATTAACAGCAACCTGTGTGTGGCAACAACCTTCATCAGGTGAATGTACTGTGTCATAAAACCTTACATATGAAGAGGGAGGGAGATACTATCTACCGATGAGGCAACTCGTGCTACCTCAAGCTTTACAACACAAGGATCCCCACCCATCTCACAAGTTTTGTACTTGAGTTGGTTCCCTTCACACACACAGTAACACATGCATAGCTTCCCACTACTCCCCTGATGATCTGGATCAGAATTACCGAGTTCAAATCAGCATGGTTTTTTCCCCCTGCTGACCCAAAAGAACGTTCTTACCAGCACCCAGGAACAAGGTGGACCACAGATTAACATTTAACATCATATGATTGGAACCGGTCTGGTAGTAGGCTCTCATATGGTCCTGAGACACCCCCGTTAGTCCATCCAGTGTCAAAGACAGCAACTAAAGGGAGGAAGGGAGGAGAACCAGTCTTTAATGTTGCTGAAAACTCCACGTTGATGAAGAAAAACACCTCTGTTTTGAACAATACACATCCCTGTAACCGCACAGGGATATGCAAATACTGTCCATTTGGTTCAGATATTAACAGCATTCCCAAATTCTGTTAAGTTACCATGCTCAGTTTAGTTTAGCCCCTTAACTAGCCTATAAGGATGGAACATTATCATTCTTAAATCTTCATCTTGTGCACAACTTCCAGAATAATTTTATGATGGTCTTACATTTATCTGTAGCTTGAATCATGTCAACTGGATTTCTATTTTCTCAGTGGAAACGTTTCGCTCCTTATCCAAGGAGCTTCTTCAGTCTGAGCAAAGTTGGTAAGGGAATCCCACTGAGAAAATAGAAATCCAGTTGACATGATTCAAGCTACAGACAATTCCACCTGGATGACTGAGAACCTTCATAGACATATTGTCTTACATTTATGTTTTGGTAGGGATTGCTTTCAGGGTAATAAAGAATTCTATTGGTCATCTCCTCCTGACCACATGCAGGCAAATGCCTGGTGCTTGCATATCTGCATGTGAACCGATCCCATCCTACTAGCCACACAATATCAACAGCCATTCCTTTCCTTTCTCCCCCAAGCCCAACTTTTTTCAAAAAAAAAAATTGTGGAAATCTGACCTCTAGAAGCAAATAGATTAACATTGCTAGATAAAGAGGTATATATTTTTAGTATTAACATCCTTGCACTTGGATTTTATATTTATTGATTGATGTTCTGTTCTGTATTGTGTTTTAACCTTGTTTTTATTGTGAACTGCCCAGGGTCCTCCATTGGGGGAGATGGGCAGTAATATAAATCTAAATAATAATAATAATAATAATAATAATAATAATAATAATAATTTGCTTGGCTGTACCCATAGCAGATGGAATTTACCAAGACATCAGTAACTTGATTTTTCATGCATGGGAGATGGCCAAAAGAATCATTATCAATCACCCCTCCCCTTGTAGCCTTCCGGAGGGCTGTGAAGACCTGGCTGCTCCCCCAAGCATTGGGCTAGGATGGGGGTTGAGCTGGGAGGCTGTTTGGTCTGGTGTCTGGGGGGGAAGGGGCCTTCTGTTTTTACCTGTGTTTTTATGGACTGTCGGGAGCCACCTAGAATCCTTATATGAGACAGGCAGCCGTATAAGCCCAGTAAATAAAATAATTAAATAAATAAATGCAATATTGGAAGGACAGAAGGAGGACCTACTCGCAGCAAGTCAGCATTTGAATTACCTTTTTTAAAAAAACAAAGCAGCAAAAAAGCACTCTGGTGACATTTTTTGGAGTTGTTACGGGACTAATTCACAGATTTTTTCTTATTACTTCTCCCAGCGCCCTCTTTTATTTTTGTAAATGTTAACTCTTACATTATTTTATTAACTCTATTTTGTTGGGGGGGAAGCTTGATTAATTGTTTAATGCAATAAAACATTTTAAAGAAATCTGCAGTAAGTTACTGGCAGCTTAATGAACCATGCAAATAAAAATGTTAGGTGCCAAGGTAACCAAAGCATATGTTCCTGAGAGTCATTCCTCTCACTTCTCTATAAAACATAATTTAGCACCTTGTAATTTCCAGCCCCAAGGTTGTTTGCTTTTTAAGAGTTTAGGGCTTACCAGCAGGAGTTCCCCATACCCAAAAACATGCTCATCCCCAACACTTCCTCCACTTTTCGGCTTGTACATGAACAGGGCCACGCCTGTGACAATCAGCAAGACGCACAAGTATTTGGACAATGGATACTTCTTCCTCAGCACTGTCACCCCCAGGAGCATGACTAGAAAAAGAAAGGAAATGGGGGAAAAGCATGCTCCTAACAGTCCTGCTAAGAAATTTAATTAACTAATGACTGCTGCATGTTGTCTTGCATGTTGCAACCGTTTACATCATTTCCCTCTGGCCATTCTTAAGAACCCTGCGTAGCCTTCATTCCTGAACCCAGACTTGCTGGGCTCTCTCTTCCCAGCTGTTGGAAACACCTCACTCAGGCAAATGCCTGGTGCTTGCAGATCTGCACATGGAGCAATCCCATCCTACCAGCCACACAGTGTCAACAGCCATTGCTTTCCTTTTTCCCATTTCCACCCCAACCCCTACTCCCCCCTCCCCCCAAAAAACCCACCGTGGAAGTCCAACCTCTAGAAGCCAGTAAAGCTACATCAAACCATCAGGTTCAGTCAACGTGGGCAACTTATCTCAAAAGTTCCCTGCACACAGGGAACACATTTTGAGTATAGGATCTGGTATTGCTTACCTGGAATGGGTTTACAGGACTTTCCAAGGACCTATGAAAGTAGAAAAGAAAGAGATTCACTTGGCTAGAACCTTCTATATCTCTGGCATTTGAAGAATGTGACAAACTCCCAGAAAAAACAACAACCCAACAGCAGCTGCTTGAGGTGCAGAAGTTACTCATGCTCTGAACAGAAGCCACACACCTTTATTTTATTAGCTGAGTGTTTCTCTTTTCTTTGTAAACCCATTACGTTCTATGCCCATTTTAAGCCTTTGGTATTTCTTTTTAAAGCTCTTCACTTTCATAACTGTTTTTCCTACTCTTTTCGTTCTTCACTCTTTGCCTCCTACTTAGTCTTCACTTTTATATAAAGAACCACATTGAGGCCACTTTTTTCTCAAACTTCAGCTACTGTAGGCAGTGAGTCTCCTGTTGGTCTTGGGGCCACAGCAAGTGAACAAGATGGCCCTGCTCCATCTAAAAAATATTTTTAAGGCAGATATTACAATATGTACAAATTTGCTTGATCAACCACTGAGATCTGTAGTGGCAATATGCGGAAGACCATTGTTATCTCGAGGAGTCAAGTGGCATGTTTTGGTTTTCTCCCTCACACCTAGGAGATTAGAGTTTATTTAGAGTTATACTGATGTTTAACTGGCTTGTTTTTATTTCTGTTTGGCAGGGGGGGGGGGGTTTAAGAGAAAACCACCAGCTTGTTAGTTTAAGCATAAGTTCACTCCTCCAGCGGCTTGAAATGGGGGGGGGAGATAAGAAAATTGTTTATGCTTGGGCACTGGCTTATCTGATAGCTTCCCAGGCTCTTGGAATGATGTCATAGACAGGTGCTGGACCCCAGGAAGAATCCCAGTCAAGGTCAGGCTATGCAGCTTCAGTACCATGGAAACTTGGTCACGGGATTTGGGGGCCAGACGTTGATAAAAACCTTACGATTGTCTTTTGAGGGTGGGAACTTTGATACAGGCTCAGGACGCTGGGTGCTGTGGGACTCAAAAGCCATTCTTTTGGGGGTTCTTCTCTGCTATCTTAGCCAAGTTCCTGGTAGCAACAAGGGAATAAAGGTATCACCTTGCTTGGGTATGTATGATTTCTGTCCTTATGCTATGTTTATATCACAGCTTTCCAAACTGTGTGTCGTGACACTTTAGTGTGTCACAAGACAGAGTCTGGTGTGTCGCCACACAACCCGGAAGTGGCAGTGGGGGTGTGCATGGCAGTGGCATGCCATCAGCGCTTCCGCGTTTTAGCGGAGGCTGCCGCCATGCACACCCCTGCCCCCGCTGGTGTGTCGCCAATGGCGGCACTTTGGTAAGCACTGGTATATATGCTTCTGTATAATCTGCCTAAACTGTGTTTCTGCTTACAGTAAATCTGTTTACTTAAGTTTATAATAAAGCTTTGAGTTTCTTTATCCGCTGGCGTGCTTATTTATCTCTGGATCTAAAAGAACCAATTGCCTGAGCATCTGATCACTGCTTGGACACTTGGCTGAACAAGATCCTCTTGAAGAGTCGAAAACCATGTTTAAGTTCATACATCACATCAAACCGTGGTTTCTTTAACAACATTCAATAATGTTATTGATTAGGGTTCAGCAAAGGAGTGTATATTCTTTTCAACAAAACAATGAAATGACTCCGGGTCAAGGTGGGAGTGGGAAAAAACTCTTCAGTTTGTGCTACAGCCATCTGGCCTAGGAGGCCTCCTCCATACATACCAAGGGAGCTTCAGGCTGGTTGCCACTCACACTGGAGCCATCTGGCCCAGGAGACCATCATGCACTTCAAGGGGTCTCGCTGCTGGCCACTCATGAACATCCTGTGGTATATCCCACTGGCAGTAGAGTTGCCCAGCCTGAGACTCTCAACCAGGGCTGCAAGAGGTGCCTAAGAGGAGCTCCAGAGCAAGCAAAAGAATTCTTTTTATTATTGTTAAAGCTTTTATGCTTGGATTTCTGGTGGAGGCAACTAAACACATCTCCAACAAGGTGGAGACGACGACCACGGCAAAGACTGAAGAACCGGCGTGTAGACCGGTTCTTCGGAACCTATTCAGATAAAAAAAAATTAGTTTAAGAATGTAAAGAATTGAAAATAAATGGCAAAAAGCTAAATAAGATTTTGATCTACAAAAGTTATAAATGAATTAAGGGTCCAGACAGCTTGGAACCCTGAGACTTTTACTATAAGATTTTGGAAATAATTAAATAAAATAAACAGCATTTCGTGGGAACCAGAATGTTTTGTCTATCTTAAATCAAAACAGAAACTTGAGACTTTATTTCAGAAATTGGACACTAGAGGGGACTAAAGATTCCAGGCAGAAAAGGAAAAAAAAACTGTAAACACCTCTGGTTTTTGGTTAGTGTGAGGATTTACAAAATGACACAAAACACTATAACAATAGAAATACTTCAGGAGATTTTCAAAGAATGGGGACAGACATTAGTATCTACAATATCAGAAATGTCAGCAATGATGTCTGCTTCTATGGATAGACTATGTCCAAAAGATGTTAAATCTGGTACAGAAATACTAGAAGCAGAGATACTGGATAAAAAAAAGTATGGATTATAAGATAGAGAAGGCAGTTAAAGTAGAATTACAAATGGAAAGCCAAGAGAATGACCCTGATAAGGACTTTTTACTGGATATGCAAAAGAAGCTGGTTAAACTTTTGAAAATCAAAGTGGAAATACAAAAAAGTGTGGATTACAAGATAAGAGAAGGCAGTGAAAGTGGAATTACAAATGACAAGCCGAGAATTCACGAAACCATATTCATGAAGCCAAGCCTGGAATTTCTTATTTCTCTTTCCAATACAACAACCATTTCTGAATAACTGTGGAAGTATAATGCAAATTAATATAAGCAATATGGGAATTATGGATCTGGCTCTTTTCTACACTATTCTATGCATTTAATGCACCCTACAGTAAAATAAGCTGCCAAGCTCTTCACCAGTAAGAAAGGAGAAAGACGACCCATTTTCTATTTAATTTTCCACCGGCCAACAAGCACCCACACCCACTCTGTGCTCTTTTTCACCTGAGTTGGGTAGTTGACAAACTGAAGCGCTGAGTTGCTGGACACCATTGCTCCCAGATAGGAGAGAGAGCAAGCTGCATACAGCCAATTCCGAGTCCGGTCCACCTTGACAGCTTCAAAACACTGGATCACTGGTAGGAAAAGACCCCACAATGTATGTTTAATTTAGGGACAGCAAACTATTCAAAAGCAGAGCTCAATAGGGCTTTTTCACACAAAAGGTAAAACAATTTCCTTCCTTCCAATAGAAGAGAAAATCTGTAGCTCAGGGTTGAACTGTGGAGTTCTTGGTTGTTTGCTTGCAGACATTTCATTACCCAATGAAACTGATGAGATTACCTATTTGGGTAATGAAACATCTGCAAGCAAACAACCAAGCTCAGAGAGCACCAAGAACTCCACAATTTCCTTCCTGTTTCCAAGACCACCTAAACAAAGAAGGGAGGCAAGAAGATGATTTAGTCTTACTACAAAGCTATACTTTTATGCAGTTTGCCAGGTTAGCAACAATCTAACATTCATTCAAAGAAAAATGGAAGAAAGTCAAAATTAAATTTAAATCTTTGCCTGGCAAGAGTTCTTCCGGCCAAAGAGAATATTATACAGTATATGATTTTTTCTCCCAGTACTGTTTACTTTAGTGTTTTCTTTCAGGAAGTTGTAAATAAGTTTGATGTTATGATCAGCCAGTAAAAAATGAAAGAAAAAGTAGGTGCACTTCAGACCTATTACATCCTCTACAGCTGTTCTAAGTTCAAATGGGTTATTTTAGGGTCAGAACATCCTGTAAGTTTAAACAAAAAACAGCACCAGAACACTTACAGTAAAGTCAAAACAATCTGTTTCTAATGCAAAACAATTACATTGTGCAGAAAGCAGTTCTAATTCAAAATGATTAGCATACCTCTAGTTGTAATACATACGTAAAAGACCTAGTTTTGCCCTTATCTCCAACAACAATTAATAATTGGGGGGCAAATTAAAAGGGACTAAGCCTCTAACCACTGAGCTGGGCTAACCCAGTGACTATGTTTGCATAACATACTGAATCACAAAGGAGCCAATCACATTTATAAACCCATTCTTTGTGGTTACTTTTTGGTTCTGTGTGTCATGGGGACTCGGAAAAATTGGTTAATTCAATAAACCACAGGTAAGCATATCATGCAATTCTAGTAAGAAGAGTTGGGACACTCAAGAAAATGGCAAGAGGCTAGGAGGAGAGATTTCTACACAACCCTCTACCTCCCCATCTGCCTTTCTCTTTTCCAAAGATGTATGCACACATGCATCTGTCAATTGTTATTTTCTACTCAATTTTCTTGCAGCAGTGGAAGATGGGGTCAGTAAAAAGTAAAAGAATTTACAAAAATATAGTGAGGGTTTCCCCCCCCCCCTTATGAGGAATTCAAAAGAAAGTGTGGTGGCAGGGTATGCTGCACAAAAGAAGAAAATGACTTTGTTTTTTTCTCTCCTGCCCAAATATGATATATTGTGCTGTTTTCTGTTTGGAATGGAAAAAAGGCAGACTTAACACATGTTCATTGTTTTTCAGCCATCTTAGAAAAAATGCAGAAGAGAGAAGTATACAGTTGTCTTTCATGCAGCTCTCTCCTTTGACCCCTCTCTTTAAAAGCACAGAAGCAATAGTATGCTTCTCTTTATACCCTACACCCCCATCCATTAGGCACACAAGGTGAGTAACAGAATTAAAAAATAAAGACAAAAACAGATAAGCATTAGTTTCAAAAAGCAGCTAAATTAATCATCATTGGATTTCAAAAGGCATGGTTGAAGAAGAGGGCTTTTCCTGAATGTGGTATGTGGGGATAAATGCACTCCCAGGAAATGTATTCTTTAGCATGGTTCTCCCAGTCTTCCCTTCCTGAGAACAAGCACCAGAAAACAATGACTATTTGCCACAATAAGCAGCAGAAAAGGGGGACTGAAGTTTCTGTATGGGTTTGAAATAGCCAGACAAATCAAGTCACAGCCAGCAGTGTCCGGGGGGGGGGGGGGGGTGTCAAAAAAGCAAGATGGTGGTGTGATGCAAAGTGTGCCCGCCATCTTGCCTCTCCCTATGGATTCCACTGGTCATAGTAGCTTCTTTCCACAAAAAAATGACAGTGTGCTTTCACAACAGATTCCAGAATCAAGAGAATGCAAAACAGAGAGTTTGCTGGTTTATTTGGATGTACTTACATAGCTTAGCAAAAATGGCATTGATCACACACTGAATAAAGACTAAAGACAGAGCATATCTGAATTTCTCCTGTTTTGCTCCTTCCCCATATTTGCCTCTTGTACTGTAGGGAAAAAAACACATATTGAGGAAGAATCAGTTGCCACAGACACAATACACATCAAAGCATCTATTTTATATTGATGAGATCTTCCCAGAAGGGCCACGAGATAGTAGCTGATTAACAAAAGAAATATATTGATTGATATAAGTAAGAAGATCATATAAACTTCTATTTAAGGTGGAGGAGGATATAAAAAGAAATGATTTAAGACCAGAGAGTAAAGTCATGTATTGGAAGAGTCAATATAAAATCTCAAACCTACAAATTACCTAGAAAAATCAAGGTATTTATTAAAAACATTTTTCAGAGCAACTTGAAGAATCTACTTGCCTTTTTATACCATGGAGTTGTAACTTGCTTTTTATATTTTTTTAAGTAAACAATTGTAAAAAATAATGACGTGAGGGAAACCCAAAATAAAAAAAATGGAATTAGGTTCACTGGTCCCAAACATACTTAGTTTTACCTTTTTCTTTTGTAGGACAGTGCAATTCTATGTGGAGTATGACCCACCAAGTTCAATTTGATATTCCCAAATAAGTATAGAAAGAACTACAGCTTTAAAGCTATTTTACAGATTATGTCTCATTCTGTTTTTTAATTAAGTCATTAACCTTAATCATTTTAATTGATCAATTAAATAACCTTTGCATATAATACAGAAAGATTAGGGGCGTGGTGGCTCAGCGGGTAAGATGCCAGGCTTGTCGATCGCAAGTTCGAATCCCTAGCCCTGAGTGATGGAGTGAGCTCCCACACTAGCCCCAGCTCTTGTCAACCTAGCATTTCGAAAGCATGCAAATGCATTTAGATTAATAGGTATCACTTTGGTGGGTAGGTAACAGCGTTCCGCGCGCGTCATGTCAGCCACATAACCATGGAAGCGTCTTCGGACAGCGCTGGCTCTTTGGCTAACAAATGGAAATGAGCACCGGCCCCTAGGGTCGGACACGACTGCACAAATGTGCGGGGGGAACCTTTACTTTTTTTATAATACAGAAATAATAAACTCTGTTACAAAGTTAGGGTTCTGTTTTTTAAAAAACAACTGATTGGGAAGTGCTTTCTTTATAAGATAATTGAAAATATTGCACTAAACTCAGAAAGTCATATGACGATATAACCAAATCAAATCTCCCTCCTTAGTTTGAACTGGCCATCTTTAAACTCAAACATGATAGAGCAGAACTTTCCAAACTGTGTGTCGGGACATGTTAGTGTGTTGGCTGCAGTGTCTGAGTGTGTGGTGGCTGCTGCTACCTCCGAGCCCTGCCAGGATTCCGCGCAGGTCCTAGTGCCTGCCTTGTGCCTTGCTGCCTCCAAACCTGCTGTGATTCCGCGCAGGTCCTAGTGCCTGCCTTGTGCCCTGCTGTAAGAGTGTGTCGCGAAATGATGCATGTCTAAAAAGTGTGTCACCAACATGAAAAGTTTGGAAAGCTCTGCTGTAGAGAATAAAGGCACATACATGTTGACAGAAGAAGTTAATTTCAAATTTCTGAGAAACATTTCACAACATTTTGCTTAAGTTGCAACACTACATTTTATGCTTCTTGGCCATTCAGAAGCTGGCAGGAAATACCTTTTTTTTTTTTTCTAGGACAGCAATAAGCATCTGGGGCTTTTGAATTTCTCAAGATCATAACTTCTGAAATTCGGCAGCAAAATACCAAATAGTGTTCTTCTCTCAATTTTCATTAGGAAAACCAATACAAGATACAGTATATATTCTTTTGATAGATTTAACCTCTCTACTTTTTTTTAAAAAAGAGCCAGTTTGGTACAGTGGTTAAGGAACCAGGCTGGAAACTGGGAGACCCTGAGTTCTAGTCATGCCTTAGGCAGTCACTCTCTCTCAGCCCTAGGAAGGAGGCAATGGCAAACCACTTCTGAAAAACCTTCCCAAGAAAACTGCAGGGACTAGTCCATGTTGTCACCAACATGTTGCCTCCAAACCTGCTGATCCCGCACAGGTCCTAGTGCCTGCCTTGTGCCTTGCTGGCTCCAAACCTGCCCTGCCAGGATTCCGCGCAGGTCCTAGTGCCTGCCTTGTGCCTTGCTGGCTCCAAACCTGCCCTGCCAGGATTCCGCGCAGGTCCTAGTGCCTGCCTTGTGCCTTGCTGGCTCCAAACCTGCCCTGCCAGGATTCCACGCAGGTCCTAGTGCCTGCCTTGTGCCCTGCTGTAAGAGGGTGTCGCGAAATGATGCCCTGCTGTAAGAGGGTGTCGCGAAATGATGCCCTGCTGTAAGAGTGTGTCGCGAAATGATGCATGTCTAAAAAGTGTGTCACCAACATGAAAAGTTTGGAAAGCTCTGGGATAGTGTCTAAAATCTAATTGATGCATTAACACACATATACTGCCAATTCCTCTTTGCAGGGAGATTTCTATGCCTTTAATAATATGACTGGCACAATTTCAGTATAATTTTTCCCACTATCTATCCATAAGCAATAGTAGAGTGACAGTCATCTGTGGGATTTCTACCTGCTGCACAACTGTTAAACTTTAGGATTAGATGTAGATTTAATCATGCTTAGACCAGATCCATTGAAATCAATGGACTTAATTTAAGCAGACTGTATCTGAACTGCAGTAAACTCTCCGCTGCCATCTGGACGTTCTGATTTTTATAGTCCAGTTACAGTATAATTAACAATATGATCTTGGTAAATTCAAATCCCATACATCTTACTGGATACCCTCTAAATATATCTAAATCAGAAATTAAACGAAGACTGTCAGGAAGAATGACAGTAGGTTTCAAAAGAGGAAGGGCAAATCTGCAGGTTCGTATCTGGGGCATGGTAACCGAGTTTCCTTAAGGAGAAAAGGAGTTTACACGGAGTGATCAAAGAGACAACACGTATTAGGGGCGATAGTAATTGGGAAGGAAGTGTTTCTCAGGCTATAGCGAAATCTGCTCCCGAACGCCAGAACCAAAAGCACTGGAAAGGAGAAGAATGCGTTCTCCTTAGGCGACTTACATTGTCTCCTGCAGGACGCCGTACCAGAAGTAGCACACGAAGACACCCAGACAGCAGAGGGGCAACCGCAGCCGCTCGGAGAAGAAACAAATCCCTCCGCCTCCTGACCCCCCAGTCATCCCCATGCCCGACCCTGGAGTAGTTTCGGGTCCAGACACCCTCAGCGGTGATAGCTCCACACACTCATCCCGCACCGGTACCGGCGGTGGTGGAAAAGAGGGCCTCATAGAGGCGGCTGCGCCCTGGACTAAGAAGGACCTCGCCAACTCCACGTGGAGGTGTCTTATGCTCTGCCTGACAAGCCAAACCCTGCTGAAGGGAGACTGCCAGGCGAAAAAGGATTTCGGACAAGTTTTTTTTTCTTTTTCCCGTACAGCGCTACGTGTCCATTTGCTTCTCCGTGCTGGAAACGAGTCTCTAGACGCCACGGAATTATATTGGGGCTTGGAAGAAATAGGACGACTGTTTTAGACGTCAGCAAACGCTTCTGCCGTGATCACCCGGCCGATTCGAGATTCGTGTCAGGTTTTCATTGCTGGTGGGAAGGAGGAGGTGGGCCTGACTTCCAGGGAGCAACGGTTGTTGGGAGCAGGACGGTGAAACAATAAAGATGGCAACGAAGCTGCCTGAAGGGCGTTTGCTTTATTGCTGTAGCAAATTGCTTCCAGCGTAGCAGGGATTGCTCACAGGCAGTTGATAGTGTGCTATTACACAGTGGCTGGATTCACTCAACACGGGAAACTATTTCCTTAGTCATAATTCATTGAACAAACCACAGTTGGTTGGGTTTGCACCACCTGTACTCCAGAAAACCGTTTTACAGCCCACAATGAGAGACTTCGCGCAGCGCGCCAAGCCAAAACGAAACCAATCGTATTAAAGATGAATGGTTGGGGTCAGAAGAAACAGCTAGGATGCCCTGTGTTGCCCAGCAGGTGATATGAAGCAGCTTACTATTCATAATATATCAGCATCATGCCTAATATGTAACCACTAAGAACTTCGTTTCCGTGAATTTCTGTAGTGCACTTTCAAAGCCATTTGACTGTATAACCATCACATCTTATGGCAGAGAACTCCACAATTTTATTATGAACTTTGTGAAATAATTCCTTCTGCTTGTTTTCAGTCTCCCAGCATTCTTCTTCCTTGGATCACTCTGGGTTCATTGTGAGGGAATTTTTCTCATCAATTTTTTGTCCATATTGTGAATAGTTTCTTGTATCTCTAGCATCTCATTTTTTTCTAAATTAAGAATTATCAAACGTTGTAATCTTGCCTCACATGACAGTTGCCTCAGCCCACTCTATCCCTACAATATTAAGGTACAGAACCAGAATCGTATACAATTATTGTAACTGTGGTCACACTATAATTTTGTATAAATGCATTCTAGTTTCATTGTCATCCGATTTTTGACCTAATGTTGAGATTAAGAAAAAGTTAATCTGGGCTATAGCTGACTTTTAAAAAAAATTGTCATCACTGTACACTTTGTTACTGTATACTTACTATAGAACCAGAGTGTTCTATTGTTATCCATATCCTATTTCATTAAGACAGAGCTTTCCAAACTGTGTTGTGCTGCAGTGTCTGGGTGTGTCAAGGCTGCTGCCTCTGAGCCCTGCCAGGATTCTGCACAGGTCCTAGTGCCTGCCTTGTGCCTGGCTGCCTCCAAACCTGCTGAGATTCTGCACAGGTCCTAGTACCTGCCTTGTGCCCTGCTGTAAGAGTGTGTCGCGAAATGATGCATGTCTAAAAAGTGTGTCACCAACATGCAAAATTTGGAAAGCTCTGCATTAAGATGTCCTAAGTAAGGCAATGCTATATGCAAGCTTATGTAACTTGAAATAGACATTTTTCTTTGAATATTGTTTCCTGCTTTATCAAATTTCCTTCCTAGAATATTCATATACAGGCTTACGAATGGGAAACAGCAGCTATAGGTATCATGTGTGCTCCTTTAGTTCCTGACAGTCTCTAATACCTCCTTTAGTTCCTGTCAGTCTCTAAACATCTTTAAAGATTACTCTAATTTAAAAATATATGAAAAGGAAAGATAGCATGCTACAACCCAAAGTAGAACTAGAAAGTTGGAAACAACTTATCTAGCCCAATCTCCTATTAAGTATTGGAATCCATTAATCCATCTCTTCTAGATTTAAACCCAATCTTTAAAACCATCAGTGAGGAGAAATCTGCACAGTTCTAGGCAGATTATTCCACTGATCATTAGCTCTTATGATGTCAAGGTAATTGGCAGAGAAACAACGCTGAGTCGGAGTTTCAACTCTAGTTCTTTATTTCTTCCATACACAGAATCTTGCCAGACTAAAGGTTCCTAAACTGAGCTAAGGGGGAAAATACCCTTTGGAATCTAGGGCGGTGCTAGCCTCACTTTCTTCCTACCCCCCCTCCCCAAGCTGTGAGAACACTTATCTGCCTGGAATGTGCTCTCTACTCCCAGCTCCATCACATCACCCCCCTCTTCAGGGGCACATTCCATCACATATGATAATTCCTAATATTCAGCCAAACTTTCCTTTAATTAAACCTATTGATTCTTGCTCTGCTTTCGGTTTCAATGAGAACTGATCCTGTCCCTCCTGCCTTTGAGTCTTTTAAATATTGCAAACCACTTTACCTTTCTCTAGAGCAGTGTTTCTCAACCTTGGCAACTTTAAGATATGTGGACTTCAACTCCCAGAATTCCAAAGCCAGCATTCCCTAGCCAGCCAACCAGCCGCATATCTTAAAGTTGCTGAGGTTGAAAAACACTACTCTACACTTCTCTTGTGCAAGCTCCTTTAACTGTTTCTCATAGGATTTAATTTTTAGACCTCTTGATATCTGATCCTGTCCAGCCAGAGTTGGACATAATACAACAGATACAATATATCGAACGCAGAGTTCAACAGAACTATTACCTTTTGTGATCTGGACCAAATGCTTCGGTTCCTGCAGCCCAAGATTGCATTGGACTTTTTAGCTGCTGTATCACATTGGTTGCTCATGTTTAACTGGTGATTCTATGGGACTCCTATATCCTTCTCATATGCATTGCCACCAAGGTAAGTCTCTTTAACCCTGTACCCATAAAGCTGGTTTTTCCTACCTTAATGTATGACATTACATTTGTCAAGATGATAATCATCCTCTTGGATTTTATGCATTGTTCAAGTCTGTTATTTTGAATTGCAATTTTGACCTTTAAAGTATTTTAGCTAATTGACCTTGCTTGATATCATATGCTAATTTGATAAACGTCCATTCAGTGGGTTATTTTATAAATAGGTTGATAGCACTGGACTAAGGCCATAAGCCACTTAACTGTTTCCCCCCTTAAGAATGTTGCAAAATCATTTACTAGCACTCTTGGGGTGTGATTCAGTCAGTTGCAAATCCACCAGAGTGCACAATAGTCTAACTACATTTATCCACCTTGTCCATAGGGATGACTTTTTAAAATGACTGAGATCAAGATTCATTATATCCTTACCATTCCCTTGGGGTAGTGAACTAGTCACTGTCATAAATAAGGTTCACTTGATGCCATTTGTTCCTCACCAGCCCATTGACTTACATTACAAATAACATTTTCTAACTGTTCATACACATGCTGCTTGACAAGCGGTCATAGTGCCTTCCTCAGTACAGATGTTAAACTAACTGAATTTTAGTTTTCTGTGTCCCCCACCCTTTCCGCAATTATATAGAAAGGTCTCTCTCTTTTCTGAGAGAAGACAGATGCAAAGGTGGTACACAATTCCATCTTCTCCCTATTCCCCATTCTTTCCCAACCATTTCTAATGCGAAAGAACCACCTCAAATTCTTCTTTCATCTCCATTATTTTGTTTTGTATCCTCACAGCTCACCTCATTCTGAGCTTTAGCTTGACTCCATCGCTACAGGCTTGAGATACTAGGTGTATTCCTCTCTCTGTTATCAGCCCCAGCTTCCATGTCTTCTACAAACCTTTTTCCTTCTCAACCTGCTAATGAGCTTGCTATTCGTCCATATAGCTGTCTTAAAACTGCCAGTCCCTAATGGTGATTGTTCAAGTCTACGCCTACATTTTTTTAGGGTCTCCCATCCCTCTTTAACTTTATTTATAATTTTGAGACACACTATTTGCCCACCTTTTGTTCTGAGTTCTCATGTATCTTGAAGTCCAAGATATATGACTGACTTCTCAGCAGTTAGTCTAGTTGTAACTAACAAGAACTCCAACATGATTTTCCCCAAGACACTCTTTGCCCATTTCTTAATTCCTTTCTGTTGGATAGCTAGCTCCCTTGTTTCTTCTTTCATCATCTGAAAAATACAATTCTCAGCAAAGGAGATAATAAACTTAATATACTTCTAGCTAAGATAGTTTTCCACCAAAGGATAAGTTAATTACCACTGTAGAACTTGATGCGTTTAGAAAGGCATTGTTCATATCCTCTGCTGGGGATAAGTGGTCTGTAAGAAATTCCTATAATGGTATCCCTTTTATTTCTTGCTCCTTTTAATTTTACCCAGATACTTTCAACAGGATATTGAGGGACATGAATTTCTTCACAGACATATGGCTTTTTTTTAACATAAAAGGCATTCCATCTCTTTTTGCTCTACTTCTTTTGTACAAGTAATATGCTTTGAGTATTATGTTCCACTCATGATTCTCATCCCATTATGTTTCCGTGATACTTATCAGATATTGTTTTCCCAAGTTAGGCTGCCTCCTGTTCGTTGTTTCATGCATTAGGGAACAGAGCACCCTTCCTACTTGCAAATCCCTTGGTGTTCTTACAAAAAAAAATGGTTGGAGGTTACAGTCTAGTGCTATGTTTGGAAATATGCTGACTTAGAAAAGGGGGAAAAGTTAAGCTAAAATGGTGGAATATTCTTGGGGCTACAGGCCTGGCAAGTAAAACAACACCAATTTATCTTCTGATAACTGGATGTTTTGTAATTGGCATGCCTATCATGGCAGCCAGTATGAATATACAGACATTTTCTAACCACAACATATTCTCAAAATTTCAAATGTTACCACTGGCTACCTGAAAAAAGTTAACAGTTGAATGTAGTAACTGGGACATGGGTAGATAATACCCCACCACTCCATCCATCCGTCAATTCTGGTTTGGTAGTACAATGAAAACTTGTAAGGCAGTAAATAGTACAACTGCAAACAGTGAAATCAGAATACAGGTTACATCCCAAGCTGTTTTGCCCATTACCTTCTCCTTTTTTTCTCTAACAATGTTTTATAAATTTACTTGATACCCAACATTTTTATCGTTCTTTTAATTGGTTTAAACACCAAGAATCTGCAAAAATCTTTCAACTCAAGATGCAATGAACCTCTGAGGCTAAGATTGTTTCATTAAGCTTTTTGTGGTGTGTACATTAAAATTTACAAAAACTTCAAAAGTAGCTGCAAAAATACTGTCTTCAAAAGAAAATATAGTTTCTCTCTCAATTTCATGAAACCCTCCTAATACAATCAAGAAACCTAACAACAACAACAAAAATGACTTTCTAATACACTTTGCAATCAAGGCATCACCAGGTTTAAGGCCTTTCCATTGAGGGAGGTATAGGATGAAGGTGTAAGTGAACATAGGATCTTTGGAGTCTTCTGTGCATTAAAAGTGGGGATAAAGCTGAGCCGATTCATCCAGCTCATGGCTAGAACAGTTGTAGTGTCAAGATGCAATCCACCAGTCCAATGTATTATAATAAAGAAAAATAGCATATATTAATTCCACTGACAGCTGCATCCCTCCAGAATGGCTTGGGCTTCAATCTCATTCTGCAAAGTTCTGTTGAAAGAAGTGATTTCAGGAGGTCCACCTGGAAAACTGCAGACAGGACACTCCTCCTTTGCTGTTCCTTCTTATGAAGGGAATCAAGATCTTTATCTCTAAGACACACACCTTGAGTATTTTACTTAGTCAACTATCTGGTGTGGCATAATCATTAGGAAAGAAAACACTTCAAGCATTTAGCTGATTGTGTTCCAGTGATGTGAGTGCCATACAGTGCAGAGCAGGGTATGAAAAGAATCTTAACAGGGTAATGCAGACTTGGCACCCCATGAAACATTACCCTGCTCAATTTTTACCCAGTGACATCAACTGTTCAATCGGCATGCGTAAGTTCTGGCATCTTATATTCATACTCTCTATTCTGTAGAAACCTTGAGAAACATCTCTAGGAACATTAAAACACTATCAATGAGCTCCTGCCTCACACAGCAAGCAGAGAGAAAGACAATCCTGGTAATTAACTGTGTATGTATTCCAACAGAGAAGACTAGGTGCTCTTTGGATACTGGAGTAGCAGAAAAACATTGCCAGAGACTTAAGGAAAGGAAGTGCTTTAAGTACTGGGAGTACCAAGACTACTGTGGCTGAAAGGAGTCCAATAGCAATCTTTATGTTAAGGCTGTTGCTGGGATCACTCAGCTTCCCAGTGTCAAGGCACTTTTCTCTACAGGCCTTGGAAGGACCATGGATTCATTTTGCCTCTGCTCCACTCCCTGAGCTTCAGACAACCAGGGAACTATGGAAGAGGACAGTGTCTTCAGGCTGGTGCCGTTTCCAGGACTCCAAGCCCAATGAAGGAGATTTTGGTTTTTCACTGAAGTTGTCTCCTCTCAAGTCTTTCTGTAAAGTGAGGATGGGGACAGTGGTAGTGGCTTGGCAAGAGGAGAATGTGCCTGGTGGCATTGGGCTGGGAGAGGAAGAGAAGTCTCTGAACAGGAAGTCTACATTGGGAATAAGAGGTTTCACCAGGCTAAATTGGCAAAAGGCAGAGCCAGTTGGATTGAAGTGGACTTTGTTCTTATCAGGACAAGAGGGCAGGACAGGTTGATCAGGCCTAAAAAAAATCAGAATTAAAAGGTATAAAGCATATAAGAACTAATGCCAACAAGTGTTTCAGATTTTGATAGGTACAGGATGACAGCACAACAAATAAGAAATTTTTAAAAATATGCATGAATGAATGTTCCATCTTTCTGGATTTTGAACTTTACAACAAAAGTGTGGGAGATGGCCACCAACAGCATGGTGCAACAGGCATGAGTTTTGTATAACAATCATTACCAGACTTAGAAGTTTTCAGTTTACAAAGTGCACATTCTTTATGATGGTGTCATAAACCCATTTATGTGCACAGTGGCCTGCCCAAGGGACACTATGGCTACCTAGAAAGAAACACAATGCAAGTATTGAAGTATCTAAGAATCACTTTTCAACTCTAAATATTATCAATCTCAAATCAATTTTGTACATAGAATCAACATTGATCTGCTTTTGCAATGAAGCGAAAACAGGTGGGCTGCATGTGTATTTGGTGACAGGCTAGAATAGAAAAGATTTCTATGTGAATTTTTTCAACAACTATATTAGAAGTCTGATGACACACATATTTTTTCTTTATTGTTGCTCACTTTGCCCTTGTAATATGTACCATAGGCAACATTTACGTATTTAGTAAAATAGGTGTCATGAGTTTCAGAGCTGGAGTGGGGAGAACAAGACTACCCTGAGTCAGTCCCTATCTTAAGTTCAGCTTGTCTCTCCAGATTGCTGTAAGGATAAGACATGGGTAGATTGTAAGACAATCTCTTCAAAAGACATTTAATGTAAAGATGACAAATAAATCACTTGTCAATCAATGCTTCAGGGAGTCGTTATATGCAACCCAGATTAGAATTGGTTCTTACCTTTATCATAATTTCTATCAGTGTTATATGGAGGGCAGTTCTGTACTTGATCCTTCTCAATTTTTTGCTCTATCGCCTATGGTTACAAAAAGAAAATGTGACCTCCTACTTACACCACTTCCTCAAAAGCATGGATTTTTTCACACCCCTCTGGAGGCTCCCGCTTGAACACATAGGTGTGGTTGGGACGAGGAGACAGGGCAAAGGCAAAGACTGGAGAAGTGCTGCCATTTTCTGAAAGGAAAATTAGGGAAGAGAACACATTCAGTCAAATAAATGCAGAAGCACTGAAAGCTCAGATAATATGCTAGCATTACCAGATACAAGCAAGATTTCCGATTCTCAGATGGAACTATAAGCAAGCAGTTATACCTCTGATAGAACTGAAATACTGAAATGAAATCCTATTAACTATTTTCACGGGACTTGGGGCTGCCCAAGGAGTAAATTTCCCATGTAGTGCACTGGAATGGTCTTCAAACAAGAGTAAATCTCACAACTTGGACATTATTAGAGGAACGAACTCCATAAATTTGTTTTTAAAAAATTGCATTCATTAAATATTACAAAGCTGTTCTAGTAGCACTGCTTGCATACGTATGTGTATTACTCATCCAGCATTCCCAGTATGGAAAACTTAGTTCCTAAAGAAGCAAACATTAAGTCTCACCATGTTTACATGACAATACTTTCATATCAGAGATGTCCACAGGGCATGGTAAAAAAAGTGAAGATGGTGGCCATGACACACAATGCACATAAAAACCAGGTGGAGCTTTGATTGCACCATAGCCACCATCTTGACTTTTTTTACTACATCCTGCAGACACCCCTGTACTAAGGATTAGTTGCCTATGTCTCCTACCCTCTCTCTGACATGCACATATTGCTCTGTTTCCTGCAAGTTAAGCTGGCTTTATAACATTGCTCAGAACTCCAATTCATATTTTAAAGTCTTATTCTTTCTTTCAAGTTCAAAGAATCCTTATGATGGTGCTCGTTAATAGCTTTAATGTCTACAAGTACACCCCTATTTCCTTCTCTTTACATGGCTCAGTACCTCTTTCCTTGCCTTGTATACTGGGAAGCTTACTAACTTGTAGCCAGTCCATGTAAAGATGGGGAGGTCTTTACACTGCAGTGCACTGAGAACTTAGACTTTTATATTTCTCTTCACTAGAAATGCAATAGCTTGATTTAGCACACTCAGGGTGAATGATTCTACATTTCAGAGTAATGGATGGTAATGATATAAGAACTGCCTTTAAGAAGAGAATTATATACAGTCAATGTGAAACTGACCAGTTTCTATACAACAGCAGACTGCTACTAACCTACCCCACTTACCTCTTAGTTTGGCCTCCAGCACTGGCTTGTCCAAAGCCCCGGGCAAAACTTCATCAGTTGTTATTCGGGCAGGAGTATGTGGGGATTGTCCAAAAGCAGCTGAAGGGGATGGAGAAAGAGAAAGGCTGCTGCAGCTGCTACTGCTGTTTTCCAGCCGTGGCAACAAGGAATCCCCAGTGCCTCTCTGGAGAGGGGCTGGGGCTCTGTGCCCATCTGGGACATCCAAGATCTAAAAGAGAGGACACCCTTTAAGCACAAAGAAGCAGGCAGGGGTGAGCAGAGCCACGGGGAGGCCTGGACAACATTTTTAAATATTTGAAGCATTTTATCCCTCTTTTTTCCAAAAACACTCCTATAGCCACTTACATAACATTAATATTGACAAAGTGCAGTCTATCAGCAGGCTTTCAGTTACTAAGAGAAATCATTTAGGGGGAAGAGAAACCAAATGAAGCTTGTCTTCCAGATATATCTGGTGGAACAGCTCCACTTCCCATCTCCTTTTCCTCTGCTGTAGCTTGATGGAATATAGATATGCTTTGGAAATAATGGTATGAAGGGGCAGAGGACTGGAAAACCCAAAGGACTAACATCCATTTTCCCCACAATATCATATCCCATAAATAGGAATACCCATAATTTAGATTAGATGACAATCATAGATTTGGGTGCAAGGCAAAGAGTAAGGTGCAGTTACACCGTAATGAAATTTGATTGAGATGCAGCTGTGCTTTGGTGAGCGAGCAACATCTGAGGCACACTGACTGATTCAACTCTGGGGGAAAGACAGCAGAAGGTTAAAGACCGCACATATCAATCCTCAATGAGGGTGGCATAGGTCAATAGTTGCTACCAGTATTGGACACAGCATCTGAAAAGAGTCAATGATGCACGTGACATAACAGGTGCACGTGACATAACTCCCCTATTTTCCCTCTGCAAAGAAACCATTGGAGATTTACTTTTTCTCAGAGGCACACTGTTAGAGGTTCTACTGCACAGCCTCCTCGCTGTGTGTGTATGTGTGTGTCTTTTTCTTTATTACCATTTTGTTCTGCGGCCACCACTAAACCCCTTGGAGGATTCAGAAATTCTTTTAAGTTTCTACCCGACCTCAGCAACTTTAAGATGTGTGGGCTTCAACCCTAGAATTCCGCACCCAGCATTGCCATTGCTAAGAATTCTAGGAGTTGAAATCCACACATTTTATAGTCGCTGAGGTTGGGAAACTGTCTCTGCTCTAATGTAACATAACTGGATGGAATGTGGGGGAGACATAAGATTACACAGATGCTTGGTTAACATAGGAACATATTGACTTCTATTAAGCAACTAAGAATGGGGTTTAAAACAGGTTCATCTATTTCTCTAATCATGTATACCTTGTAAACACCAGCCTACCCCAGCCCTAAAATTATTCCTAACCTTGCCTCCCCATCAGGAGGAAATATTCTCAGGCTAGAACTCCAAGCCTCTCCCAGACCTGGGTTTCCAGCTGTTCCCCACAAATCCCTCTCTCCAAGTTCCTCCCCCTGCTGGAATATAACCTGAGGGGAGACGCCCAGAGTTGTTCTCTGATGGGCGGTTCTACCACACAATCATCACAATCTCCTGCAAAGTAAAACACAGTTTGTCCTCAAAAGTGGGCTTTGCACATTTGCTCTGTCCGATGGTCAGCCCTGTGAAGAACAGTGCAGTGTAGACCTCTCTGAAATGTATTCTGCACTTCATAGAGCATACTATAGTCAGAGGAAATTACTGTATGATATCCAGAATTTCACTTCCCTCATTAAACGAGAAGTTGGGAATTTCAGGGTAGAGTGTCCAAACAGCGCATGAAAATGCATGCAGGGCTTTTTTGGATGGGAGGAGCTTGGTGATTTAAACTGGCAGTGCAAAGACTGTAAACATCCAACAAAATCGACATGTCCTGAGTTCCAGATAAGGTGGCTCTCATATCTTGCCCCACCAGCCATAACTCACTCTGAGGAGTTCCTCGTCTCCTTGCTCCTTTACAAACACCTCTTCCAATTCCTGATTGATACCGTCGAAACTGTTGTGCAAACAGGGGGTGATCGATACAGTGGTCAGGACTGGAAAAGATGCAGGTGGGGAAGCCTACAAACAAGGACATGCAGTGTTGTATCAAGAAGCCACCAACACCTTGGTACAAGCATAAAATATTCTCTAAGTGGATCGGTGGCCCATAACTTTGTGGACCAACCCTCCCCCATCAGTTATGAACATACAGTATGAAGCTACTTCAGGATTTGTCCATTAGTCCACTGATCCCAGATAGTCTGACAACTGCTCTGATATCACAGTGCACTTATTTCATGGTTTAATGGACTATGCTTGCTAAACTAATTCCAATTATTTGAGTTTGCACAACATACTGAATTATAATCTGCCCACAGGGGTAACATGCTAAGCTAATATATGGTTGGCTACGTATGTGTGGCTCATTGTGTCATGTAAATAGAGCCAATGGCTCCTAAAGATCTTTCTAACTTAATGTTGTTCCAGACACTGAGCCTATATCAATATCAATATCAATATCAATCAGGTTCTTATGCTGAGCACTAGACCTTTCTCCTCTGATTGTCAATGGAATATTGAGACAATTGGGAGAATGACTGATAATGGGATAGCTGATATAATCTGATGTGCCTGGTTCATGCTGCAACTCAGCTATGGATACTAGTGGAGCTTTAAACAAGTCATGCACAATCTCAGTGTACAAGGCCAATATAGTCAACCGACACACAAAAAATAACCATACAGTATTCCTTACATTATGCCTTAGTTTGAAGGAAAATAATTGCTCTGGCTTCCCTATATAAGCCACTGAGAACTGAATGCTTTTTAGGCCATTTTTCCCTCAATAAAAGTCTCTTTCCCACAGCCCAAGAGAGTTTCTGTTTGCTGCCATTTTCTAACAGGAACAGGAAAGAAAAGATACAAAACATACCTTGGCTGATGGAACCACGCTATGATTGGCTTGAATGGGAGCGTTCTGGTCTTTCTCTTTGCCATTCCAAGCACCAAGCTTTGTTCGCTGGAGCTGTTGTTTCAGTTTAGCAATCTAGAGAATGGAAAGTTACCTAGTCTTGAGTAGGGTAATGGATTAGATGAGGGATTAATAAACTGAGATGCAGTTCCAAAAAGACAGATATACTGATGGTGGGTAATTCATCTGCTCAATTAAACGGTGCCCATGAGGTTCTAGAAGAGTTGCACTCACTCCGATCAGTTGCATAGATAAGGGGCACAGAATTTTTGAGACTTGCTAGTTTTACCGAGGTCTATCGTTACCATTACAGTAATTCTTACTGCTTTGTGTAATGCTGCTGATTTATTATATTTATGTTTTAAAATACTTTTTATTTTTATTATATGCTGGCCTGTCGCAAGGCCTTGAAAACCTGGTTTTGTGTCTGAGCCTGGGGCCTGGGGTGTGGGATGGAGCCTGTCTCCTGGCTATATTTGTTGTTGTGAACCGCCCAGAGTTCCCTGGTATAGAGGAGATGGGCGGTGATACAAATTTAAATAATAAATAAAAATAAATAAAATATATTAACGGTGGTTTTTATGATTCCCGGCTGTTATGTGTCTTTGTTTTCTGTATTATATGTGTTTTTATCTATTGTAAGCCGCCCAGAGCCACATATGTGAGATGGGCAAACATATAAATCAAATAAATAAATAAATAAATGTTTAATTAGATATTGCATTAATTGGACTTTAATGCAAATTAATAAAAAGATACTTACAAAAACAAGCATTCCAGTATTTGTTAGGTAATAGACTAGACAAAAATAAATATATGCAATTAAAGTTATCAGAGCATAGCAAAACCCATTTTAATGTTTCAAACCTTGCAAAGAAATTCCATCTTTGAGCCCCAGTTCCAAAAGGTCATAATTTTTGTTGTTTTTGTTATACTTCCCTTTCAAAGAGTGATCATAAGCAGTACTCATACACTTCTGCAACTGGCCTAACACTGAATGTGAATAGGATGTATGATTTTTAAAATAAAAAATAAAAAATGCACTAAACCCACCTGCAGAGTAACACATTCTTGTTTTCAAGAAAAGAACAGAAAATAATGCCACTAAAGAAGTGTTCTGGCAGTTTAATCTCTTTTGCACACAGCATAGTGCAGGGCTTTCCAAACTTTTCATGTTGGTGACACGCCTTTTAGCCATGCATAATTTCGTGACACAGTAATGAGGAGTCCCTGCCCCCGGCCCACATGATTGGCTGCCGGCTCCAAACCCCGCCCCCTGGCCCACGTGATTGGCTCCCGGCTCCAAACCCCGCCCCCTGGCCCACGCGATTGGCTCCCGGCTCCAAACCCCGCCCCCCGTACCGTATGTATTGTATTGTATGTAATTGTAGATAAAATACAAAAATGCCCTCCAGGTGTGCTTGATGGGGAGGTCATGGACCCAAGACCATGAGCAATGTTTTTCAATCTTGGCCACTTTCAGGTATGAAGACTTCTACTCCCAGAATTCCCAACCCAGCAAGGCTGGCTGGGGAATTCTGGGATTTGAAGTGTGTCACGACACATTTCTGTGTCATGGCTAGGGCCCAGGTGTGTCGCAGGGCAACCCGGAAGAGGCGGCCATGCACTATGTGGAGCCCCGCCCAGCCCTTGCCGCGCCGCCGGTCCCTGCTCCATACCCAGCTCTCGCCGTAGAACCCAGGTAAGGTACCAGCCTGGCAGTGCCGCAACTGGGGGGGAGGGTGCAGGGACACGAGTAGGCTGCCGCACTGGGGGGTGGGGGTTGCAGGGACGTAGCACATGTGATGTGGGGCAAATGTTAGTGGCCACAACAGTGCAAGGAAGGGTGTACAAAACATTTCAAATGCAAAGCCTTGTGTTTCAACCTTGCCCTGGTCACGCCAGGCAGTGTTTCGGGGCTGGCAAGCCTGCTTTGAGGGTGAAGCGCCCAGCTCTTGGGTATGGGCCACATCCAAAATGCCAGCCCGCCAACCCCATTTGTGTTCAGGACGACCGATTGGCACTTCAGATGGTGCCTTTTGAAGTGGGCACTGCATTTCTCCATCATCTCATGATATTTTCCTCCCCCTCCAAGTATTACAACTCTATTAAGCATTGCAAGTACTACTGCTGTATGATATTTTGATGTTTTTGTCACGTTGAACATTGCTGTGAAACTTTATCCAAACACTGTATATTTTTTAAATTTCTTTAAAAAAAAAACAGACGAGCTTCACACATGCCAAGAGACAGCTTGCTTAACTATGATTTACCAAATAAACCACAATTGGCTAAGTTGGTAAAACATGCTAAGACCAAGTCAAACAAATTCCACTATCATTTATTATTAAATTTATTATATATTATAAATAAATTATATATTATAAACAAACTATTATTTATTATTAAATTTATTATAAAATAATTAATAATTATTAATTATTTCTGGAGAGTGTTTCCATTGTACAGCTGCAGCTGCAGAGGGCATGGTGCGTGGTATCCATTTGGTTTGGGGTGAAGAGGTGTGTGATGGGGAGAGCTGAACCAAGTCAGTAATGGCATTTAGCCATTAATAATTAATAATTATTAATTATTTTACTAACTGTAAAAGATTTAAGGCAATATATGAACTTAGCGGAATAGTTTACTCTGATATATGTTAAGGTCCTGCATGAATCTTGACCGAGCGAATTGGGTCTTTTTCCCCCTTTCCCATCTTTTTATATAAATGTTATTTTTATACTGTTTTAAAGTTGTTGCATTTTAATTTATCTAATGCAAACCGTTTTGAAATTTTTAGTAATGGGAAGCGATCTAAAAATATAGAGGAAATCCCATGGAATTCTCTGCGATTCATTCCCACTCAGCCTACTTAGCACAAGAACTAGGATTGCAAGTCTCTCCTCCAAAGGAAGCCCCGTTGAGTTCAACGCCTAGGTAAACGTACCGAGGACGCAGCCTCCGAAAGCCAAAGCAGCGCCGTACGAACCGAGGATGTCAAGAAAAGGAGCGCGTTGGTAAAGTGGGAGGCAGGAGGGAAGTGGGCGAGAGTTTCCTGAAGGATGTTTCCGAGTCTGTACATTTGCGTGGGAGGCTGCCGTTTGTTATTATTTATTTTAAAAAATTGAATGGAAACAAGGAGAGGAACATGCAGGGCGGTAGGACCCCGCGGGCGTTCCGGGGAAGAGACAGAGTGTGTGCGCGAGTGAGTCAAAGAAGGGAAAGGAAGGGGAGCTGGAGGAACTGGGAACGGCAGCAGCTACGCTCCAAGCCCACAACGCCCAGCTTGCCTCGTTTCTCTTTTTCAAAGGCAGCCCGGGCAGAGGCAAGGAGCCCGAGCCCGGGCGCCTCCAGCCGCTGGCAACCTTCTGCGCCTCCATTCATAACCAATGCAGGCGGGGAGCTCCATGGGCTGATTCCCTGGGAGACCAGCACCACCAGCAGCAGGCGGAGGCGTCTGCAACAGCTCGCCTAGGCCTCCCTGAACCCTCCCCCCCAGCTGCGGACCTGCCGGGCTGGTACCTTACCTGGCTTCTGCCGCGAGAGCTGGGCACGGAGCAGGGACCGGCAGCACAGCAAGGGATGGGCGGGGCTCCACGTGGTGCATGGCCTCCTCTTCCGGGTTGCCCTGCGACACACCTGGGCCCTGGCCGCGACACAGAAATGTGTCGCGACACACAGTTTTGAAAGCTCTGGCATAGTGGTAAGACAAATGGCATTTGAAATACCGAGTGAACATCTTACCTCTCTACGATGATCCACACTATTCCATGAGGCAGATCGCTTATGAGCTGCAACTTTTCCCACCTCTGATTCATGCCAGGATACTGGAGTCTGCAAAGAGGGAGGAAGGGAGGATCTCATTAATATTTGATTGGACCAACATTTGGAAGTTTAAAGCCAGTTTGGTCTAGTGCTTAAGGTGCTGGGCTAGAAACCAGGAGCCTGAGAGTTCTAGTCCCGCCTTAGGCATGAAAGCCAGCTGGGTGACCTTAGGCCAGTCCCTCTCTCTCAGCCCTGGGAAGGAGCCAATGGGAAACCAGGAGACTGAGAGTTCTAGTCCCACCTTAGGCACGAAAGCCAGCTGGGTGACCTTGGGCCAGTCCCTCTCTCTCAGCCCAACTTACCTCACAGCGTGGTGGTTGTGGGGAAAATAGGAGGAGGAAAGAGTATTAGGTATGTTCGCGTCCTTGAGTTATTTATAAAAATAATAAAGGCGGGATAGTAAGTAAGTAAGTAAGTAAATAAATAAATAAATAAATAAATAGGAAGAAAATTGGGAAGTCTTTGGTGCTCTCTGAGCCTTGTTGTTTTCATGCAGACGTTTCATTGCCAGGCTAGGCAACATCTTCAGTGCGAAAATTGCCATGTTGGAACTAACCTAACAGCTATTCTGAAAGAATAGTGATGGTGGAATTATTCCAAAACCACAGAATTTAAAAGTATGAATCTCTTCCCTGTATAGAAAAAAGCGTACAGCACAAATACTGATGCATGGGATCCTTGTTGTCACATGTGGCAGAGCAAACAGATGCATTTTATAAAACAAAGCAACACACCTGCATTGTTCACATTTTCCTACAATTTTTTTTGGCTGCTACAAACACCATACATAATACAACCTTGAATGGAAAAAAAATCACTAAGGATTTTTCAGGAAACATGGAAGAGAGGTTTCTTTTTTCCTATCAGATTCTTCTTTGGGTGGAGGGTGATAGAGTAATTACATCAAATTAACGTTCTCAAAACTTTTCCTCCATGAGAATAATCCTAGAAGTGATTTCAGGGAAGAAAAACTTGCATGTCCACACTTGAAGTACTGATATCCAAGAGGAGTTTGTTCCATCAGCACTTCTATGCCCTGAGTGTTTTAAAATTATAAAGTCTTCTTGGGTGCCTTAGCAGAAAGGCTGGAAATCTGGTGCCCTCTAAATATGTTAGGTCAGTGTTTCTCAACCTTAGCAACTTTCAGATGTATGGACTTCAACTCCCAGAATTCCCCAGCCAGTATGTTAGGTTATTCTACTCATACTGGCTAGGAATTCTGGGAACTGCAGTCCTAGCATATCTGAAAGGTACCAAGATTGAGAAAAGCTACATTAAATAAACAACACTGCATATATATGAGCCCAAATATATTTCAAATCCCACCCACTCAATTTTCCCAGGTACATCAAACTTTCCCACACTTTGTGGTAGGAGGTCACTCTTGGAGCCAGAAATGAGAGACCAGGTGGAGTAAGAAAGAAAAAACTAGGTCACATAGACTCAAGTCTTGGTGGCAGTCTCAATGCAAGGGCAACCTTCCCCTTTGGGATGTTGGTTGGGGAATCATGGGAGTTGAACTCCAAAACACCTGGAGAGAACCAGTTTGAGGAAGACAGATATAAGAACACTGTTTGAAGATAAGGATCAGCCGCTGAAGGGTGTCTGGCAATTATTATTATCACTAATCATCTGCAAGACTGCTGTAAGAAAATATACACTTTTGTAAAGAAAAACCCATTCAATTAAGCAGCATTGCCCTTCCCTGCAACTGCTGTCAAGTAGCTTGCCATGCAACTATGGCTGACAGGTACATTCAGTGCCCAGTGTTGGATTGCACAGAAGTGAAGGTGATTGCAATATCCAAAAGGGCAGAGTACTTCCAGGTATATTTCTTGCTAGATTATATTGTAAATGGGGAGTATGGAATGCCTAAACTAAGAAGGGACATACCTTCTTCCAACTGTTAAGGTGATTGAGCTGCTAAAACATTTGTATTTCCATGTTTCTAAGTATACATTATCCATCACAATTAAGTATCAAGATTTTCTCCATATCTTTTGATTTTCCTCAGCCTGATTCTCTAATTTCCAAATCTAGAGGTGGTTTCAGGAGATTTCATTTTGTAGCCCAAGTTTCTGCTAGACAAGCTGCCAAAAGAGCATAAGGCCTTTCCAGCACACAAAACTGACCTTCAACAGAGTAGTTATAAAATAGAAGCCTAGCAGCTGTTTCTGCAAACAGCTATGTTGAAGAACCTTGCAGTGACAATGGAAGGCACAGCCTCAACTGCTGAGCAACTGCAAGAGTTTAGGAGCCCAGGAACAACATTCCCAGTGAAAAGGGTTAGCAAGGATAAGGAGCAGAGCTGCAGACAAGGGGCTAAATACTGTTTGCCAAAGGCCCCTCCTCTGCTAGAAGTACCCACAAGTACCGTGTTAATGCTGTGTGAAAGGTGGCTTCCCTTTTGTTTAGCAAGCATTTTAGGGCAGAAGCAAATACCAGCCACACTGGTTGCTCAGACTGAAGAAGCCCCTTGGATAAGGAGCGAAACGTTTCCATTAAGAAAATAGAAATCCAGTTGACATGATTCAAGCTACCAAACACAAATCCCTGCCAAAGAGCTTCCTGTCCCAGTGACTGGCTTTCAAACTGCTGAGCTGGCCTCTATGAAGAAAACCCACACCGTGCTTCAGTAGATAGACCAGTTACATCTGAAGTTCTTTTTTCTGTTTCTATCAATGCAAAGGTGGAATCCTCAAGAACAGCCAGGCCCCCACACACACCTCCATCCTAGGCTTCCCCAGAAGACAGTCTGAGAAGAAAACTGAGTATCTACATCAGTGTTTCTCAACCGTAGCCACTTGAAGATGTGTGGACGGACTTCAACTCCCAGAATTCCCCAGCCAGCCATGGTTGAGAAACACTGATCTATATGCTGACTATATCCAAGGGTTCAAGAAGCAACTTCAGTGCATTACCTCACTATAAATTTACCTGGAGTATGTATCTTAGTTGAAGACAGTTAGTTGAAGTGGTATAGGAGTGTGTATCATGGGGTTCAAAACTTTTCCTGTACTGAGGGCCATACAGTACTTGGCCTTTGAATGCATCCCATATTCAAAATGTACTGGGTGGAGCCAGAACAAAAACTTAATTTTCACTTACAGTATAACTCTAATTATAACAAATGTCATTACTTCCCAGTAAGTATTTAATAGTTCTCTCCTACATTAAAAACTGCAACTTGGTTAGAGCTTGGGGTCTCGAGTTCTGCAGCTCTGCTTTAAACTGCATTACACACATTTCCTTCCCCATGATTTGTTTAAAACCCAAGGAGATTTCTCTCCTTGTGCCCCTGCCCCCGCCATAAAAGGAGGCACGGTCTAATCAACTGCAAGTTTCAGCACCTGCTGGGTAAAATTGGCAACCAAGAGAACCTCGCTTTCAACCCGCCTCTGTGCCAACACTGAAATCAGGCAGCCTGTTAAGAGGAAGGAGCCAAAAATGCAATTTTTGCCCCTCCTACACCAGTTCTTCAGTAGGCTAAGAAAATGTTTTATCGATTAGCGACTGTTGAAACTAAAGTCTACGATAACTTTAAAAGGCATCACAGAAAGCTTACTGAAATTGCTGTATTCAGCAAGTACAGTCTCAGTAAATTTCCTGCCAAAGTAGGAAATCTTGGTCCCTCCTTGGCTTTAGGAAAGCTGTAAAGACCTGTTCTGTCTTGCAGAGAAGGAGAGGGTAATGACTGAAGGTGGGGTTCGTGGGCACTTAAGAATATATAAAACCACAAAGGATAGAAACTTGACTTTTTATTTTTAAATAAAATAATGAGCATTTGGGAATGGGTAGCATACAAGTACAACAAACAAACAAACAAACAAACAAATCTTAACTGTGCCTGGAAAAGACAATATGGGGACTGCCTAGCAGTCCAGAGTCAGTGGACAAACTACTCTCTGGAGGGCAGACATGCCAATAGCAAACCAGTCAAGACAATTAACTGGCTGGTAGATTTCATGCTTGTCACATCAGTCTCAGCAGACAGCAAGGCCCAAGCTGTCTCTAGTCTCAGCTGAATATAGTAGTACACCAGATCTAGTTTGGAGTTGATGGGTATAGGGGAATTCCACTCAGAAGTTGCAACAATACAGACTGTCCTAGGGCGGTTTGACTTTAAACACTGTATCTCAAGGCGAGGCCTTCTATGGTGAGATAGAAAGTTTCCAAAGTCATTATGCTAGTGGTCAAAAGAGTTTCTTCCAAGCAGGAAAGGAGAGGAGAAAAGTGCTTTGAGAAGCAATCAAGTCTGAAAACCACAAGGTCAGATAATTTGCAGGAAAGGCATACCTCAAAAGTCTCATCCCCAAAGCTTTAAAATGTTTTGCATGTTTACAGCAGATAGCAAGCCACACACAGCAACCGCAAAATGTGCAGAGAAGGAAGGTATATCTGTAAGATGGAAATCTTACAGATTGTGGGTACCTTTTTGCTACAGCTCATTGTGTGAGCGTGAGTGCATGTATGCGTGCAGTCAAACCAGCATTTTGCTCATGGGGGAAATAGAGATGTAGAGGGTTGAAATACCTTTCTTCATTCAAACTATTGGTTGTTACATAGCTTAGTTCCAGGCCATCTATTGGATTCCAGAAGGTCCATCCTGTTTGATCCATCCATGAAGGTATGCTTTGAGTTCCTCCTTCTTGGCAGATCAAGGTGGGGATGGACTCAGAAACAGGCCCTTTCATAGCTGCCCTCTCTATGGAATATGCTGCCCCATGAGGTCTGTACGACACCCTCCCTACACTCTTATATTTTTGTAAAGCAACAAAGATCTGGCTCCTTAGAAATGAATGTCCAGATGAAGAATAGTCACTTGTTTTATGTTATGATCGTTATGTAATAATGGCTATTCTTTTATGAGTTATTTAGATGTTATCCACCTGTAGTTGGGCAAGACGTGTAAGTAAGTAAGTAAGTAAATAAATAAATAAATAAATAAAATTCTGGTGCCCTGCAGATGTGTTGGATTTCTATTTCCATAATCCCCAATCAGTAAGGCCAATGCTATCTGGGGATTATAGGAGTTAAAACTCAATGCATTTGGAAGGCATCAGAGAACAAAGACTAATAGTCATGTCCACAGCTCAATCAAAGCTGGCTAGTCAGCTCTCTCAACCCAATTTTGTTATAGGAGATGTAAAATGTGATAGGCCCTGAGTCATGTTGTCCCAAGTTTCTTGATCTCAGTTGGCTCAATAAAGAACTTAGTTGACTGGCAGGCTGGCAGGTCTGCATGTGTGTTAAGGGCGCTCTGCAAAGATTATACACCACCTGCCTTGCATACTGAGACCTACATAGCTCAATCCAGACCCACTACCTTCTTTAGCATGTACTGTACCTATCTAGCCACTATAAATAGCAGAGACCACATCGTCTGCATGTTCCATCATCACAGGAGACAAAAGGTCTAGGTCTCATCATGTAGTAGACAAGACAGAAAGCTCCTACCAATAATTCCCTACCCTTCCATACAGAAGACCAGCATGCCACAAGTAAGGAAAATAGTAAACTATGTGATTTTGTTTAGATACTGAAAAACAGTCATACTAACTATTACATAAGGAATGGCATAGTATACCCTAGTTGCAGGCTCATCACCATAGTGGCTTCATTTATGTGTCACAGCAAAGGAGAATTTGCTGCAAATAAGGCACTTTGTACATGTTGCTAAATTGATTCTCCTTGCCTCCTCCTGCCTGCAGGAACAGAAATCTAGTCTGCAGAAGCTTGTTTTTGGGTCTGTTTGTCTTCTTGGCCAAACTGAATCTCTCACATGATTCTCTCAAACAAATCTGGGATAAGAAGCTGAAACCAAGCTAGCTATAAGCTTCCAATTCTGATTGCTGGGAAGATGACACATATCCTAATTCAGACAATATGGCAATGGTATGCTATAATTTAAGAGTTTGTGCTACATTTGTAGTTTGTAGTTTTTTACAATGGAATTCATTTAATTTAGTGGTAGATGTATAGTGTTTCAAATGGTGGAGTTGAAAGTACTTTGAGCTTCTGTCTTATAAAGTTGTAAAAAATGTAATAGGCATCTATCTGTTACAGCTTGAGTTGTATCTGTTGGTGTAGTTACATGGTTCCTTCTTCTCAGCACTCCACATTTTGTAACATATTTTTTTAATCCAGTGAAATTAAAAATGCTAAATTAATCTCTGGTGAACTGACTGGGATTACTCTCTCTTTCAGAAAGGCCACGTGTTATTCTCCAGAAATACTTAGAACAGAGCTTTCCAAACTTTTTATGTTGGTGACACATTTTTTAGACATGCATCATTTCGTGACACTCTCTTACAGCAGGGCACAAGGCAGACACTAGGACCTGCGTGGAATCACAGGAGGTTTGGAGGCAGCAGCAGCCGCGACACACCCTGACACTGCAGCCGACACACTAACGTGTGGTGACACACAGTTTGGAAAGCTCTGACTTAGAAGTTGTTAAGTGCTCCTTGAGTGCTAGAGGCTTCCCACTCCATCCAGGAGTGCACCAGCCTCATGCTGAGCAAGGTATCCCATCACAAGAGTCTTCATTTTTAAAGTAGTGCATGGCGTTTAGCCCAGAAGCATTATATAAAGAAATTTGGCCCAAAGTAGTAAGCAGAGCTGAAAAAAAAACCTGTCTTCAAGCCTGTTCCAGGAGGAGAGGCCAAAGGCCAGCTGCCTCTGCAACAAAGCCAAGGAGAGTCAAGCATTGCCTCCAACCAGGAGAAGCACAGAGGAGGGAGAAGGAGGGATTTCTTAGAAAGCTACAAAGAGACTAGACTATGACACCCCAACCGACTGAATAATCAACACTGAATAATCAGATGCATAATCCTTGTATCTCTGAGAATCAGCATAAGAAGATATTTGAGTTCAGCTATTAGATATACTTTTGACGACCACGAATGGACAACCTTTTGGTGACAAGAGACCAATGGGTCCCAACAAGCAAAACAATTATGTAAAATAAAAAAAACCTTTTACAGTTTTTCTTCCTGGGGCTCTTGGGGGAGTTTGATGGGTTTTCTTCATTTTTAAATAGTATGTTAAACCTGTTTCAGGGCATCCACTACTGTTTTTGTCTATTTCCCATCTCAAAATACAAGACGGTATACTATCTATTTTCAGCAACAGACAATGAAAATAGCTGCAAGGGCTACAAAAAAGGAGTCTGGGGATCAGATGCCATCTACCCCTAAATTATATGGACTGAGAACACTTCGGCTTGCTTGCCTACTAATCTAATTATTATACAGATTATTGTGGCATGTTAAAGACTAACAGAATTTACTATGGTATAAACTTTCATGGCCGAAAGTTGATTTGATTTGAGAGATAAACAGATAGTCAATGTACTGATAAAGCAGGCTCTAGTTCATGATAACGTATGCAATAAATCTATTTTTAAAGGTCCCACAAATTCTTGCTTTTGTTGCAATAGGCATGGCTGCTGTAAAAGAGGACAGGGTATATGTGATTGAAATTGGGTAAAGAATGGTAAGTGCTGAGCAAATATCTCCTTCATTTCATACTTTTCATGAAGCACGTCTGTACAATTTTAGCCATATAGATTACAATGTTTATTTTTCAAGTCAGATAAAAGCTGGGGTTCCTAGGACACCTAAACCACGCCAGAAACCACATTTCTGTAGTTGTTTAACACATACTGCAGAATGGAATACAAGGAACTCTAGCAATGACTAGGGACAATCATCACTAGGAGATGAAGGAAAACATCTCCAAAACTTGGCATTGCGTATGTTTGGCTAGGTGGAACATAGCCTGACTGGAGACAGAATTGCACAGGATTTGGAAGGTACTGGAGGGGTGTATCTAAACAAGGGACAAGTATAAGGGCTGAAGATACAAAGGCAAAAGGTTGATTTTTGAATTTGCAACCCCTCTTCCTTTATGTGTGGGCCTTTTTAATTAAAATTAGGTATTTTGACTTAAAGTTTGCATTGAAACACATAATGATCACCTCTGATTTCTAAGAAGCCAAATTAGATAGCAAAATCAATGACAGACAATATTTAGCTCTCTTGATTTCCAACTCCTTCACTGTTTCTCTTTGATACCTGCTCCCATGTTGTATGATCCTTCTGTGAGTTGAAGGATAGCCCCAGTACCTGGGTAGATTTGTCACTCATATGTGGCAAGGGAACCCCTTCAGCATCCCGAGGCCACTGGCCCATAAGGTATGATCCAAGGATGGTATCTAATGATGATGTGCGCCGTACTCTGGGAGGTCTGTTCCGGTAGGCCTTTTCAGCAGGGCCAGCAGCACATGGAACACTAGCTAGACAATAAGAAAGGGAAAAAAGTAAGAATGAATAGGTCTGCTAAAAAATGCAAGCAGCACTTCTATCAAACTGCTTGCAGCAGCAGCAGCTTACACACTCCTTGTCACATCTACTCTCAATTATTATTCTAGGCTTTGAGGCTTCCTGCATAGCCAGCCACAAATAGCTTTCCATCCCCCACTGTTAGCCTCTACCACTGAACTTCCCAGCAGTCTACCAATCCCAATTGCACATGTCCTCTTCCCCAGCATGATGGTGGTATGGGTGGAGGAAAACACATACAACCCTTAAAATCAAAGGGGTTGCCACACATTTCAGAGACATGCTTAAAAAATGGTACTTTGGCAACGAATGACATAGTATCAACTGACTGAGCATTCTTTTTTTATTGATTTTACTAGCTCTTTGCTGTAATCAAATGTCTTTAACTGAACATCATAATTTCCAAGCCCTAGGTTTCTGGAAAGACACAAACAGTTTTTCTTTTTCTTTTTTTAAAGGATTATATCAGCCTCTCCGAGGGCCAAACTAACAACTAACAGTGGGGTGAGAAGACAGAGAACAAATAACCTCTTGGCAGCAAGAGCCAGCAGCATTTTTTTCTTTCTCCAGCCTTAGTAAATATGCATTGTATGTAAGTCAATATGAACTGCTACCCTCTCCTTTTAAAATATACATCAACAACAAGCGGAGATAAGAAACTGAATATGAAGTTTATGTGAAATACTTTACAACTACAGCAATTCAAATAAAGTTTCCTGAGCCCCGCAATCCAAATCCAAGACTTAGAGTGAGAAGCTACCAATAAGTTAGCTTACCCAGTGGCCTTGGGCAACTCATGCCTTCTCTCAGTTGAATCTTCCCCAGAGGAGTAAAGATGAAATATGAGACAAGATGTGGTAACACTCAGCCCTTGGGATAGAAATCTAATTGCATCTAAATATATTCATTTCCCAACTGCTTCTCAAGTCAACAAGAATGCAATTTCCTCCCTTATTTTTAGGCTGGGCCTGCCGATTATCTCTCCTCCCCTATTACTGTTTTGCAAAGCCTAGTAACTTTAGACATTTTTCTGAAAAAAAATTACCATTTCCCTAGTAATATCAGTGCAAGACCATTTTATACATTGTTTGTAGTGCCAAAGGCTACAGCCACCACATTTATCATCAGCAGTCATACACAGCAGATTTTTCCATTTCCCTTTAGAGACATCAACCTTTATAGAAGCTAGTGAATTTCTCAGCTCTCTTCCCCGACATGGGACCTCCAGTTGTGCAAGGACTACAACTCCCTGTGTCCTGAACCAGTGGCTATACCAGCAGGGGTTAGTAAAAGTTCAAGTACAACGCTTCTGGAGGATACAGGGTTGGGGAAAGCTGAACTAAGATGCAAGAACCTGTAGGGAATGTGGCCATGCCAAACCGTTGTTTACAAAAGAGGCAAAGGGAAACTTATGGCTTTCTGTATGTTGCAGAACAACCGCTCCTGGCACAATTGACTAAGGAGTTCACCCCTCCCTAAACCATTCAAGCAGAAAACAACCCACACAGTGCTGAAAATAAAACATGCCCATCTACACAATATTGTGATGCCTATCAGTTTTCCTGTCCTAAGAAGAGAACTGTTTAATCTTCATAATGCACACCTTTTCTCACCCTGTATCTAAAAGCCCTGCTGAAAAGAAGCAGCTTTTTTGTTTGTTTGTTTCTTTTCTGCTTTATTTTGAATCTCCCAAATTATGTGGGAAAATGATATTGCGCTCTCAGCAAGAAGCTGACACCAGTGTGAATTAGGATGACAAACTGTTTTTAAAAAAGTAAAAAGTCATTTGGAAAAGCCTCCTGAGTTAACCTCTTCACATTTATTTTATGAATTACATTAGTGCTTAAGAAGCATTCATTCCATCAGTAAAGCTGACAACATCCTGCTTTCACCTAACATGGGCCACTGTTAACCATGTCCTAAGGAGAGGAAATCTGCACAAAGACATCTACTGATTCTGATAAGGGAGCTGTAAAGCCAAGATTTCCTGGCTCACAGCTCATTCCCAACCCTTAGGCTCCCAGCTACTGCATTTAAGTAGAGAAAAACGCCAACTAAAGCCCCAGGCAGGGGATTGTTTGCTTTTCACTTACACATAAATTTATATGCACTCGTAAGTAAAGTAGGGATCTCCTGGTCTGCTGCCAAGGAGATCTCTGGCAGCTCCTGTTCAGAGCTCCTGACTCATAACAGTTCAGCAGCTATTTAAGGCCTCTCTTGACTGGCTGTTGACTACACATCAGGGTCTATTTGAGGCACATGCACTCCATTTCAGAAGGGGATGCCTGAACATAAAGCTTGCTTAGAAGCATTCCTTCTTCAGCCTGAAAACGCTGCTCTTTCCCCGAGTGTGACACAAAAGGCGGTCTCTCTTCAAACTGAAGAGATCCACAGTCCCCCTTCTCAGTAACCCTAAGGCTGACAAATAAGTCAATGACTGGAACTGTTTCTGGCAAAGATATCTGGGAATCAGTGGCTGCACACTGTTAGCAGAGCTGGAAAGATAACAGGTCCACAGCTGGTCTGAAGCATTTTCCTGTCCCAGTCAAAGCATTACAACCTAAAAATACACCAGAGGCTGCAAAACAATGCCTACTTCAAGAAAAAGATGGCTTGTGAGAGAAGCAGTGGCAGGGTGGAGTGTCCTGTTTACAGGGCTGCTCTGTTATCAGTTTAGTCCATTAGGCTGGGACCAGACCAACCCACCTGGCTGCGCATTCTGGGATTGGTCCAAGCTCTGTGCGCCAGTTAAGCATCTCCAATCAGGGTTGTGTCGAAAAAGTGGGAAGCCAAGGCAGAAGAGCACTCAGATAATAAAACCATTATTATCTCAACTTACCAGTCTGGTAGCTGCCTCACATCTGCTTCTCCATATGGGACTTCTCCTTTCTCCATTCCCTTATTTTTGTTTTACATGTATGTGGAAATTATTAGCATACGAGAGTGGAAAGTTGTGCCCCATCTCCCTAACTACTTCACTGCATCTGCTCTTAGGAACACTGGCACGAGCTCCTTTCCAGCTTCTGTGACTTCAGGATACAGACAACAGCCAGAACAGCAGCATTTAGCTGGAATTCTGCAGGCTAATGACACGTGTGAAACCCCACGAGACAGAAGCCGGTCCCACATTCATTTCTATACTTCACTTCTGCCCTGCTTATCCTGCTAGTACAGTAGATATTTAAGTTTCTCTCCTCCATTTAGTTTTGTCTCCCTGTTGAAAAGAAATTCTCTTTGTGCAACTGTGTGCTTATTTTTGGCTCAGCATATTGTTTGAACCCAGCTAGGTAGGTAATATTCAATACATCATGGTTAAATCTACCAGGGTTTATGGCACAGAGTGTAAACTCAGTCGTTGGGCCTGTGCATTTATAATCAACTTGTCTGTTTTATGAGAAGCCCTTCCCTGTCCAACAAGGGGCAGCTGAAAGCATGAAAAAATGGATCCTCTTGCAAATTATTAGGCTCCATAACAAAGTTGATAGAAGAAAGAGTCAGAGTAATGGAGCACTTGTGCTCAGATAACATCTTATATAACATGTAAAATATATTAGACACATCGCACTCTAATGAAATTATCTCCATAAAGTCCATTAGTGTCACCCATTTGGACTGGTAAAAAACTGAATATTTTTTCATTTATGCAGTCTTTGCAACTTTTGGAGGATCTGACAATGCTGCTTCTGTGGTCTACCTTTATATAATTGTGGCTTGCAATTCTGAAGTGTTATGAATTAACTAAAAGCATGATCATCCCAAAATAAAGGTGCAAATATTGTAGCAACCACAAGTCATAAAGCAGGCCAGCAGTACAAATGGTTTCAGTAAAACTATATTAAGAAGATCACAAGCACTAATACATAAGCAACCACAGTTATTAGCAATCTAAGGGAAACTGCTGCCAAGCATAGAATATGAAAGGGCAAATGGTTCTCCTACAGTGTTTCATAATGTATGAAACTGCAAGCCACACTAAAACCCCGCTTTTTAGCTATTATGCAGGATAAAACTGACAGCTACCATGAGAGCTCATGTTTGAGCTATCAAAGAGGATTAAAAACATCAGCTGAAGACTTATGACTTATACTTGAAGCCTCAAGAACTTCTATTTTTTTTTCCTACAGTACAGCTCTAGTCTCTTTCAGCTTCCAGAATCTGTTGCAGCTCCAAGGTCAAGTTTACAGGCTTCTTTTGGAACTGCAACAGACTGCAATACAGGAACAGCCCAGAAAGACTGCTAACAGAGTCAGCACAATGTCGTGATTATGATGCTGAACTAGGGCCACCGAAATGGAGGTCCAAATCCATAGTCAGCCATGGAAATTCACCCGTTGACCTGGGCCTGTTGCTCTCTCTCAGTCCAACCTACTTCACAGGGAGTTGCTCCCGAGGATGAAATTGGAGGATACACTAGGGCTAGAAAAAACTTTAAAAGAAAGTTTTGCTTTGACAAAACTTTGAATGAAACACCCTCTCAAAGGTGCTCCACAGGGGTCCTCTCTCTTCTGAGACCAAAGCAAAACGTCCACCTTGCTCTCCTCTGGGCTGCTTTGGAGCTTCTCTCCGTCTCTTCTGTATAACAGGGAAAGGCTAGGCAGCTCTAAAGAGGGCTGAGGAGAATCCCAGAGTGTATGCAGGGTTTAGCTAACCTAGAGCCCCCCTGGCACACAGCAAGAGATTTCCCAGGATGGGCAGCAGAAACCCCACAGCACACACAGCAGTGGGGGACTTCAGGCCTGCTGCCTCCCACATGTATGGAAGCCATCAGTATGGAAAATTGCACCATTCCCCTCTCCCAAATGCTGGTCAGCTGCCAAGCAGTTGAAGAGCCTGAAAGGGAGGAGGTGAACAGTACAAAAGGGCCAAGAGTCTTCTGGGGAGTGCTGCAGGAGAAGGCTGAGAAGATTAGCTGTTGACAAGATCTACAACTGCACTAGGAAAAACATGAGCAGCCGCCAAAGATAGGAAGGGGCAGGGAACACGGTGGAAGCTCAGAGGTGGATCAGGTTTATTTCAGAACTACCAAGAAATAACATGCCCTTCTACAAGGAGAGGAAGATGCAGCAGCCAGTTAATTGTGAGGAGATTAATACCTTTAAGGGGAAAGTAAAAAGTGAGCCAGATTCTGGATGCTATGAGATCCAGGACTGCTATTCCTATCCCTAAGTCTGGTCTCTTTATTCCAGTGATGTGTGTATCCTATTGCCTACAGCTCTATTACATCTACAAGCACAAGAATAGCCTAGCTTAGTGTTTCTCAGCCTTGGCAACTTTAAGATGGGTGGACTTCAACTCCTGGCTGGCTGGGGAATTCTGGGAGTTGAAGTCCACCCATCTTAAAGTTGCCAAGGCCGAGGAACACTGAGCTAGCTTGTAGAGGAGAAGCATGATTTTTTTTCGTTAAAGCTTCTTTGCTAACGGCAAGAGAAGAGTTGAAGATCTGTTTGCAATATCAGACTCTAGCTCCACTCTGCTCCACCTACTCACACTGATGCAGTGTGGAATTTTGTCCTTCAACACTGAAAGATTTTCACAGTTGTCTAGACTACACCCAGTCAGCACCATTTATCAGCCCCTCCACCTCCAAAACAACCCAACCTGCCTTGTGCTTTCCAAACCAAAGCAAAAGGTTTCACTCTCTCCAAGCATGCAGCACCTAGGCAGCAAGGGAACTATTTGGCAGAGAGTTTCCAACGAAAAATCCCCAGCTATGGATGGATGAGTCATCTCAGTGTTTCACAGCAAGTTCCTGAAGAGCAGACTAACTAAGCTGTAACCAGGGAGTGTGGAAGAAATCCTCCTCTGCCTTGGTTCAACTGCTGCCAATGACTTGTTCAGTTCTCAATTCTAGAGTGCATTCATTTCCATAACCTATTTTCTTAAACTTATTGGCAGGCAAGAACCATTAATTTTTGCTTCTTCATAAATTGTGAAACGGGCTTTGGAGCTGAAGTCTAAAAGTCATGTCAGCGGTAACAGTCGACCCAGAGCTTCCATTTTTTGCTCCCAGGAATACAGGATGTCAGTGAAGAGGATGGGCAATAAACAAAAACGATGGAAGACCTGCAAAGTTCAAATAGGCAACAAACAGAGCAAGAATGATCCCCTGGTTGAGGGCCCCCCCACACCACTGTGTGGTGAAAGGACCTCTCCAATACCTTCCTTCCCCCTGCAGCCATAGTAGGATCTCTCCTGGAGTAAACAGATCATATCTGAACCAGAGAAAGATTGTGGGGATCTCTCCTGTAGTCGGCTGGGACCCACTGACATTCGTTTTTTCCCTGCTAAGAATTCTTCCTTCAAGCAATCATTTCACCTGGCCAAGCCACTGGGTGAAACAGTGCGACAAGGCCTGTATCATCAGCTCAACTGGGACGAGTTATCATTTATTCTGGGAGGGAAAATATCTGTTTTCTCAGCAATTTCTTTTTCAAATTTCTTGACAGAGAAACCTGATAAAGAGACATTCTTAGAAAGAATAAAGGTCTGTCAGCCTCTGATATGGCATGGCATCCTATTCATGCCTCTGTAGACTGTACCCTTCTTCACTAAAAACCATGAAGTAGCTGTAACCAGAAGCAGTCTGCTTAAGAATGCTGCCCTTCAGAGCAATTACACATACAGTATACCAAACTTAACAGAACTCTTCATAAAACAACACCTAACCACTTCACTGGTCTGGCACGCAGGATCTCAGCTCTGCATTTCAGAAGCCTCAGCAATCCATATTTAAAGCATCTGCACAGGGACTGTACCAGAGAAGCGGCCTTGGTTTTCATCCCAGTATACCGAAGGGTATGTGAAGCATGAGAATAAGCAGCTTGGATGTTAAATGTAGGAAAGTTAACAGCGTATATTTTTCCCAGTTTGCAGAAAGAATTAAGTGGTATCTTGCATAGCTGCAGCTTTAGTCAATTTAGACAGAACCAAGAGATGTGTTTTTCAATCTGGTAGAAGAACAAGTTGCTGGTTGAAAATAAAGTCTTCCTTACTAGCTATATACCATGATGATGCAACAAAAATCAAGCATGCATCTTTATAGGTTCCTTAAGCATCACTGTGTGCATGTCTTGCCTTCTCAGAATCAAAAGCATCAGCAACATACAATTATCACCACCACATTCCTATGCATTTATCTTCAATTTGATATCCATAAGGTAAGAAAACAGCCATGCTCTCTGTATAAAAGACTGAAAGAAGAATTACACTTTATGACATGGACTAGATTTGCACAACACGTGAGGCTAAAATATGGTTGCCTAATTGTAAGCAATCAGTGTTCTGTGAACCCAGCAAGTGAAGTTATTTTATGGTTCAGTATGTTATGCAAATTTAGACAACTATGGTAATCTGATATAACATGGTTACACAACCTATGATATAACACGTTGCTCAGACACAGACATCAACATGCATCTTTGACAGCTGAGTTTTTCAGCCTTAACAGAAAGGTGGGGCATGTGAAAGTAGTGTCACTGGATAGAACAGCTGGCTCAATATTTTTCCCTAGTCACTATATGTCATTTTTGCAAGTAAATTGGGTTTAACATCCAGTTTGGTCTAGTGGTTAAGGTGCTGGACTAGAAACCAGGAGACTGAGAGTTCTAGTCCCGCCTTAGGCATGAAAGCCGGCTGGGTGACCTTGGGCCAGTCCCTCTCTTTCAGCCCAACTCACCTCACAGGGTTGCTGTTGTGGGGAAAATAGGAGGAGGAAGGAGTATAAGGTATGTTCACTGCCTTGAGTTATTTATAAAAATAATAAAGGCGGGATGAAAATAAAATAAATAAATATTGTATTTCACTAATCCCACTTATGGAAGAAAAACTCCCCAATTAGAATGGCAATTTAATAGGTAGGGCTATATTCCAACCCAAACTAATTCTTTCAACCTTGTCATCTATAACACTTCCTACCACTGAACTCTGTCTTGTACTACAAGGACCCAAAGCAAGCAAGAACAATAGTTCCTTCCTTCTGTGCCATAAGCAGTCAAAGGGAACAAAACCTCCAGCAAGCAAACTGCATTGAAGGCACAAATGTTGTCCCTTGGCACACTGTCGTAACTGTCCCACCGAATATTCATCAACCTTCTAATGTGGAAAGCTACCAGCAATGTAGTACTTAAATCAACCCTTCACCCATAATGAAATGTCAGTTGAAAGGAAGGATGCTACACAATCTAAGGTAGGACGGGTAGCAATTTTATGATTAAATGGCAGATCAATCATAATAGTGCAAAACTGTTATAATCTGGCCATAATGTAGCACTCTGCTGTTTTTGATTTCTGCATGGGGGGAGAGAGTGAGTGTTGGCAGTGAAAGGTGCACTTATCATCTGGTGATGAGCATCTGGCAAGTGCACAGGATTCAGCTTTCCAATCCTCTGGAGCCAACAGCACTTCCCTCCCCCAACCAGAGGACAGGAGGACTACTTGCATTTGTGAGACTGAAAACAGCACAGTGAGAGTGGGAAAACTTCTTGTGTCAGCATTGAGACCATTTTTATCTTTGGTACTTGTAATTCAGCCTTTTGTGCTATTTATGGCAGAAAACATTACTTAAAAGAAAAAAAAAGATGTTTTGGCTGGTGGTAAATGCATGTACAAAGAACTAATTTCCCAGTACAACTAAAACTTTAGCTGATCTCTAGAAACAATACAGGATGAAAATAAACTTAAGATTAAAAATACTGTATATGTAACAATGCGCTTGTTTCCGCCTCTGCTTTTCTAATTGGGTAAAGGAAGCAGGAACTGTCTGAGTTAGCAGGTAACAATTCTCCTATAGGAGACTGGGTTTGCAGGAGATTAATGAGTTAGAGTGCTTTGAGCCTGCTTAATAAGCAGAGGAAGACGAGATGTGACAGCACGATCATCACCATTCAGAAATAAAAAGATACAAAGATTCCCTCAAGTCAAATTTGACACCTGGCAACTACATGGACATGTCTATGTAGTTTTCTTGGCAATAACACAGAACTGGTTTCATATTGCCTTCATCTGGGATGCTTTTTCAGCTTCCCAGGCTAGCCTACAACTCTGATTTCCTGGTGGTCTCCCATCCAAGTATTAACTAGGTCCTACCCTACCTATTTTTCAAGATCAGCTAAGGTCAGCTAGAAGATGTCACCTGCAGCCTCAAGCCTCTTATATTGGAAGAGATACAAATATTATGCATAGATCTGTCTATGAAGGTTCTCAGTCATCCAGGTGGAATTGTCTGTAGCTTGAATCATGTCAATAGAAATCCAGTTGACATGATTCAAGCTATATGCATAGATCTGTTTGTCAAAAGGAGCAGAAGCAAACGAACATGTTATTTATAATATGCCTTCCACTGGGGTGTAGTTTCAACACAATAAAAATAGCAAATAAAAACTAAACAGCAGTTAAAATTACACCAAAGCAATACAACCGACATACACCACAATATATTTATAGTCACAGTAAAAATATTTACGCAATTATACAATTCTGTAAGGTTTCAAATCAAGATAGATAATTCCCACTTCACTCTTTCTCTCCTGCACAGCCTTTTTCTGATTGCAAAATATGCCACAGCAAAATAAAATTGTGTGTTTTGACAGTACCTATTATAATAGTACCTGCCTTTCTTTAAGACTCAGGTCCCTATCATTTTTTCTTCACCAGATGGCTAGATACCTGCTTCCATTTACTGCAATCTGTGCTGTTACCAAAGCCTTGAGTACTTCTGAAAACAGAAACTAAACTTCCTCCTCCCTTTTTTTACCCTTCTACATCCTTCTGTGTAGAGTGGGTGAACAAGGAAGACACCTTGAACTGGTGGAGGGGTGGAGAGCCATCCTAGTCAATTGCCAAAGTTGAACTGAAACTAGAATTCAGAAGGCTAGATGCCAGAACCTGACCAGAAGATAGGACCATTTCATTGCACATTCAAGCCTGAATGTATGCACGTGCACTCGGAAGGCAGACTGCTTTGCTCTGTCCTAGCTCATTTCACACACACTGCTGCAGAGTGTGAGACAGCAGAATACATGGATGTTTCCTCCGCAGCCACGACTGGGCTGGGGTGGTGGGAGGGTAAAAAATGGCACAGCAACTCGTAAGCAGAAGTTGTGGGGACTGCTCACAACACTTCCGTCCCAATTTCTCTGTTTGCCCCAAACTGGAACAAACTGCACAGGCTATTTGCAAATAAATCATGCAAACCCATTCCTGCATGTCTGTGCAAGGTTCTGCTACTCTGCCCATGTACCAGAATTCATCAATGTCAGACGCTAGCAATTATACATTTCTTAGCATTCCATATGAGACACAAACTCAACTTACAACCTCCAATTCCACTTCTAAAATCACTAGCTGCTTTGCTATTATCTCCCCTTATTCTTTCATTTCTATTCCACCTAAAATTTAAATAAATTCATGCACATCTAATGCACTTTTTTTTCTCACTTTCCCAGGCAGAGCAACAACTACCTTTCTGAAAATGAATTAATTTGTTGAGTACTTACTCAGGTAGTAATTTTTTAGATTCTGAATAAAACTTAGCTTTAACCAGTGGTACATTAACATAAACACAGGAACTAGGAATTGGATAATGAAAGGGGACTAATCTGAATCCAAGCTAGCTTCAATGAAAACAGATGGCTCTTATCAGCCTCTTCACTTCAACAGGCAGACTTTAAAGACCTATATTTTCCAACAATAGCATCCTCTCATTAGATATATGTAGATCTTTGAATTAATCTTCTGCCACCATCACCAAACCTACATACAGAATTTGGAATAAACACAACAGATATATACTTTAAACCTAGCCCTCACACATTCACAAAGAAAGAGCCTATGTTGGAGGGAAATAATTTCAAAAGGACCCAGCTGAACATATAATTCCCAACACACACCATTTTTGTGCCTTTAGTAGCTACCTCCCAATCCCTTTTCAATGCATTTCTGCAAGTCTAGGTTCTTATGCACAGACTCACTTAAGTCAAGTTTTGTTTGGCTCCAGGAATTCTAAGTTATTTTATATTAAAACACTTGGCTTGCCTCACCAGCTATTATTTAAAGTGAAGCAATCTCAAAGGGGGGGGGGGTTAAATTTAAACTCACTCTTCAAGGAGCTTGTAGAAGCTAGGCCGCTCCTCCTTTAAGAGAGGAGACTACAGCCAAGCAAAGGAATAAAGTGAGCACAGAAGTGGTGTCCAGAGCTGAGAAAAGAATTTAGAGGATGAGAACTGGAAGGCTGAGATTCCACAGCCACAACAAATCTTTCACTTTTCTCCTTAACCTCCACTGGTTATCCAGTCATACAACTGTGCAGATACTTTCAAAGGTTTTTTAATTGTTGTTGCAAGTCTAATTTTTTAAGGCTCCTTTCTTACTTCAAGTATAAAATCACCAGAAAAGACAATTAACAACATGGTCTTTAGAGGATCTCTGGTATTGTAATAGAGCAAAAAGGAAAGTATCTCCTCAAACTGAGCTCAATCCCAGTTACCACACTTACATGCCCATGCAGTTTATTTGGCAACAATATAGAAATACAGTAGTTCACCATTACCTTCTTCTGCAATTTTTTTTAATTTCCCAGTCTAACCCAAAGCCTGAGATTTCCTGATGATCACCTATCTACAGATTAAGCTTGCTTAGCATTTTTCCCCCTTAAGCTCAGATAAAGTCAACTAAGTGCTGCTATACTTAAATCAACATGGCCTCAATAAAACTGGTACCTAGAAGAAAACCACAGCAAATGATGTAATGTGTTATTGCAATGAAGTGAATCAGAGTAACTACAATAGGGGAAAAGAGTGCCAATATGAATATGGCTTATGCCTCACCTGGCAGAATTCTCTTCTGATCTTTGGCTTTACTCCAGATATTTCAGTAAAGTGTTACGCTGTCCTGTCACCATTAAGCTGTCCCCATAACAATAAATTATTATAAAATTATAATTATAAATTATAAAAAATATCAACTTCTTCAATAATTGTTTTCCCATTACAAGAAATATAGTCCCCATCACTTCCATACCCTCTTCCAGAGGTTTGTTCCTCCCTCCATTTTATGACACAGTACTGTCCAGTAGCCACAGCCCCTCCCGAAAGTTCTTTTACTGATCTCAGCATGGTTTTTCCACATCCACCTTTTGACGAGCCATATAGCTCCACTTGCTTTCAGAAGTTTGCAAAAATGTATGAATTCCCACTTGGTCAGCAGCCCGTTTTCACAAACAAGGAAAGAAAAGCTCCACAATATGCCCCATATATCTGTAGCATCTCAATCTGTTATACGGGTGTCTTTATTACATGCTTATCCAATGCTATCTTTCCTTTCCATATACACCTTTTCAGGCCATCACTTCTAATCAGTATCACTGGTACAGTATAACTAAAGCCTGCAATAGAAACACTCCCGAAAGCTCCCTGTATGCAAGATTTTCTGTCTCCATCCTTATTTTAGTTGCTCTTTTCTGTAATTTTTTCAAGCAGCATAGTCACCTTTCTCCAAAAGACACTATACACTGTCCTGCTTAACCATGGACTTATTGTGTGCTTACATACACGATTCCAAATACCCTGTTTTTATCTCCCCCCACGGACATTTTCAGTGAGCTTTCCATCATGGCCCAAGACCTCCATCTTGTGTGAATGAATATGGCCAATTCAGGCACCTTCTACAACAGACTGTTCCCCCCCCCCTTTTTGGTAAAGCTTCTCATGCATTATATTGCAATTACTTCATGTACAATTCCATCTACTATTTCTGTGGCCCATTCATGTAATGGGAAAGGTGTATTCAGAGCTCTATTAAACCCCCTGACACCCAGCTGCTCTGTGTCACCTGTAAACTGGGTTTACCTCATTATTCAATCCTAGACTTTTTCCACCAAAGGACTTAACACTCTCCAACAATACTCGGTCCAACAGACCTACCTCACCAATTCTGCCAGTGAAATCCTGGGCCATCCCTTTAACTATGACACTCCCCTCCTATCTCCTCCTCATAAGAGTTCCCCTCCTGCCCTCATTTCCCCGTCAATATGCCAATCTTCTAGTGACCCACTCCCGCCCCCACGTACTGTACAATTTATTTCCTATCTCCGTACAACCGCTCTCCTCGGCCTTATGCACATATATGCATGCCTGCACAGGGCCCCCCCAATGCCCTTCCCCCATCACTCAGCCACCCACTACTCCACTGAGCAATACTTGGGCCTAGGACTTGCCCCCGTTACCTGCTCGGCCTCCATCTCCGCTCCGCCGGGACTGCAACTGGAAGGGGAAGGTGGCCTTGAGCGGCTGCAACCCAATCCGACAAGAGGAAGAAGTCCCCGCCGCCATCGTCCGGGCGAGAAAACTAAAGCCGCTTTTCGAGCGGCCGGCTGGCCACCCAGCCAGCAACTCCGCAGCCTTCAGCCTTAACGCCCCACTCACACTACGTGACAAGCGACTCGGTCCCAGGACAGCCGCCGAACGGGAGGCATTTTCTACACGCTAGAGGCGTGGCCTCGGCAACCGCCGCCGCTCATTGGCCAACAAAGTTGGACGAGGCGGGATTTGGGCAAAGACTCGCACGGTCGACTCACGTAACTACCTTCTCTGCTGCCGGTGCGTTTCCTTTCTTGTAAATGGTGGGGAGCAACTGGAGCCTAGGAGAAAACCTTGGATTTCTTTTTCTTTTGCCGTTTAGTAGTGTCATGTTCCCGTCTCCAATTTGTTTCACGGGTGGGAAACAATCTAGATAGGACTCCTCTCCAGAAAAAGGTTATAGTCCGGCCGGGAGCTCCTCCCTTTTCTAACTTTTATTCTTACGTTGTGGTTCATGTTTTATTAAATTGTCCACAATGGATTTGGATACGTCAGTGTTTCTCAACCTTGGCCACTTGAAGATGTGTAGATGGCTGGCTGGGGGAGTCTGGAAGTTGAAGTCCACACATCTTCAAGTGGCCAAGATCGAGAAACACTGGGATACGTTAATTAAACTTTTTTTTTCTTTTTTTTTGCATCCGGTGAAATTCTGCAAAAGAAACTTCAAGCAGAAGGACCCTTACTGCAAGTGGCTTTTCTTTTTTTAAGGTGAAGGAACTTTGGCTAGTCTCTAGAGATTTGTATCTGGGCCTCCCTAGTTTTAGTCCAGCACTCTTAACTATTACACCAAGGTCACCTTGGCTCTTCTGGTCTAAAGCCGAAATGTTTTTCCACTGGAAGGAAACTTCTTTTAGAAATGTTACCAAACAGCCTCAGCAGCGCCTCTAACTTTCTGTACTGCTGTCATGAACTCCCTTCTCTGCTCTGACAGGCAAAGTCTCCCTCCCCCAACTTGCAAAGGGGAAGCAACAGACTGTTGGTATTTGCATGGCTATTTGTAAATGTTTGAAGGACAAACCTTAAAAGGGAAAGCACATTTGTTACAGAAGGGGAAAAAAACCCGAACCTTGGATACAACATGTGCAGACTAAAGGTACACAACAATATGATTACTCAAATGGCATTAATGAAAAGACTACAGGTATGTTTATGCAACAGTACTAAACTACAATACGCATCACCATTTCCTTTAAGACGGTAGCCAAATAAAAGGCTGAATCCAGATACAGCTGGAGTCAGAACCAAAACCAAAACTTCCTCTGCCAGTTACCAGGTTTCAAGTGTTTTCCAGCACAGAAATAAATAAATAAATCATAGCTCCCCTTCGTTGTTATATTTTCTGTTATTAGACCTAGCCCTGAAATCGCTGGAACAAAAAAATAATAATACATACTTAAAAGCCTTACAGAATTGAGTTAAATTCAATGAGTGCTTGAGCTAGATACAAAGACATCTAGTTTGGCTGTGAACAAACCTTATGCTGCTGTATGGAAAATACTGAATTATATTTACTTGAAAGGAAAGTTAGTTTTCCCCCAAAATAATTTATCTTTAAAATAGAAGGGTTGTCTTAGATTTGCTGACAATAGACTAATAAGAGAAAATGCCGGTTTTACCCCCCCCCCCATCTCCCACCCCCTTCTTTTGGGGAGAGGGTGTTATAAATTTGGGGTTGTTTTCCTTTCAGAAAAAAAAATACTGCCCAATCCAATGCATATTTGCTCAGGAATTTAATTAAGTTTCCTCTGAGTTTAAGAGAAATTACTCTCAAATCAGTGAGCAATGGATATTCAATGTAGGCAATTTCATGGGAGCAGTAGCATGTTCACTTTGAGGACATAGATCGGCAATAGGCAAACATACTTCCCCCAGATAATCTGGAGTCAGCCTCCATTATTTATGACCACTGGCAATGCTATCTGTGGCGAATGGAAATTGCAGTTCAAAACATCTGGAAGGCTCCAGGTTCCCTACCTCTGGGTGGAAGCAACATAAGGTATGGAGACATACGGGAATATGCAATAGTATTTCCACTGCCAAGATTAAGTTCCCTTCTTGCACAGATGGAAGACTATGGACTAAAAACATAAGTGCTTCATCTGTTAGACATCTCTGAAAGGGGGCTGCAGAAATCTCAGTGACCACTAGATGAAAGCATAGAGCTAGTTTTCTTCTATTTGCTGCCATCTAGTGGTCACTGGACTGTTTGCAGTCCAGATATGGTAGTTATTACTGTACTCTCTGATATATTCTGTTCCTAACAAAATTCAAATGAAGGGATTCTGTGTGATGGAACATCTAATGGACGTTGGGAACAGGGAGGAGAGAGCTCAATCATTATAGAAAAGATTTTTGAGACCAGGGGAAGGGGAAAATGTGAGAAAGAGACTCAGAGTAACTCTACCTTAATTGCTCTAGGTATAAGTTGAGTCAGAGAATTACTTTGGGAGGCTTTCTACTAGCAATAAATATCTTTCCAGAAATCCAAATGGTTTTTGTTTCCTGAGTTTGTCTGCTTTAAAGAGCTTGACTCTCTGATATAGAACTCAATTCTGGCCTGTAACCCATGGTCTAAGACAGTGGTTCTTAAACTGACACAATTACCCCTTTCCTGGTCCTGAATGTCATTGCCCCCACAAAAGAATCAGACCCTACTGTTTTACACAAGTGTCTCAGCAGCGGCAGTCCCAAATTGGATCCTCAACCCACAAACAAACAATTACAAATTGTTCCATTATCTACAGCAGGGGTCCCCAACCCCGTTATGAACCGGGCCGCCATGCGGGTCTCCGAACCCCGCCACTGGTCCAATTGGCTCCTGCCTGCAAACCCCGCCCCCTGGTCCACACGATTGGCTCCCGCCTGCAAACCCCGCCCCCTGGTCCACACGATTGGCTCCAACCTGCAAACCCCACCCCCTGGTCTGCGCGATTGGCTCCCGCCTGCATACCCCACCCACCCCAGTCCATGGAAAAATTGTCTTCCACGACCGGTCCCTGGTGCCAAAAAGGTTGGGTACCCCTGATCTACAGGATATGCCCGAATTACCTTTTGGGGTAATTACCCCCCGTTTAAGAACCACTGATTTAAGAGATGGGAACTCCTGAACAATTGGAAGATTGGGTTCGCACAGTACAGTAATCCAAGGTTTGATTACCCATAGTTTATTCAGTAAATCACAATTGGCTGGATTTGTACATATTATATACAGTACCATAAACCATACTTTAAAAACCATAATGGTTATGCTCATACAAATGGCTGAGTGCAACATATGACACTATTGATGAATTAATGCATAGTGCAGCCTTTCTCAACCTTTTGACCCTGGAGGAACTCTTGAAATATTTTTCAGGCCTTGGGGAACCCCTGCACATTCAGGCTCAAATATAGGCCAGAAGTTACAAAATTATTATATTTGTTTCATGTGTAGGCCTGTATATATGCATTAACAGTGTTCTTAAACTAAAAATAAAGAATGAAACTTACCTCTTTAATGTGAAGTTGCCTGAATCTGAAATATTTTTAAAAATAAACCATAATCTCCCAGGGAACCCCTAGTGACCTCTCGTGGAAGCCTAGGGTTCCATGGAACCCTGGTTGAGAAACCCTGGCATAGTGTCTAAATTAGTTACTGAATAAATCCATTTCCTACATTTGTACAATATATTGAATCATAAACTACCAAATGTCTGAGTTTGCACAACAGTAAAAAAAAAAAATAACAACCAAGGCTAAAGCTAACTAAGGACAATGTGGCAAATGAAGAGGAGAGGATAATGAATGGTTTGTATAGGTGCAAGACATAGTGCAATGCCTGTATTTTTAGGTAGGATGAAAACTGGATTGGACTCTCAAGACAGAGAGGCCCAGAATTTCTGAAGTTCAGCATATGAATACAAAGTTACATACTGTACCCTTGATCTTAGCCAAAGGGCCGAGAAGCAATATGAATATTGAGCTGGAATTTCCTTGTCTTGCTTAAACATCTGAACTTCCTTTTTATTTACAAGTATGATGAAGCAATAATCTTCCTCTGAATGTTGTGCTTTGACTTTGCAATTCCTTATCTTAAATCAAATTTCCCCAACTTAATAAATTGGCTAAGGATGATGTGGGGTAGTGGTTAACACGTTGGAGTAGGAACACGGAGACTCAGTTTTAATCCATCCTCAGCAGTAGAAGCTCCTAGGTGATATTGGAGTCACTAGCTCCCAGCCCAACCTACCTCACAGGGTTGTTGTTGTAGGGGAAAATAGGAAGGAGCACTACATATTGCCACCTTGAATGACAAGTGGAATATAAACCTCATGTTGGAAAAGGCTGGTTTAACCTTTTAAAAAATCCTCTAGAGCAGAGCTTTCCAAACTGTGTGTCGCGACACAAAAGTGTGTTGCCACACACAGTCTGGTGTGTCGCCACACAACCCGGAAGCGCTGATCATCATCAGCGCTTCCGGGTTTTCCCGCGGCGACACACCAACGGCGGCGCGCAAAAACCAAAAGCGGCAGCAGCACTTCCGGGTTTTTGCGCGCTGCCGCAACGGCAGCACTTCCAAGTTTTCCCGCGGCCACACACCAACGGTGGTTGGTGTGTCGCCACGGGAAAACTTTGGAAAGCCCTGCTCTAGAGCCTCAAAAGAGTAAGGATTTCTGGGTTGATTTTTATTAGTTTCTGTTAGTTTTTTAATCTTTCTTGCTTAAAAATGTAATAAAGTTATTATTATTTTTAAAAAAGTAAGAATTTCTGAAGCAAATGAAAGGGCCAAAGATCAGTGTTGTGCTACAATCTGAGTTAGTGACCAATTCACAAAGAGAATGACATTTTTTGCTTCAGTCACATGTCTATCTTTTACTGTCTGGTACATCTGCAAACAAGTGGGTGCGGTGAACATATCTCCCACAGAAGTTACAGCAGACTCTCTGAAACCTTAAAAAGATAAAGGAGGGGGGAAGAGAGCACCAGATTATCTGGAGAAAGAAAAAAGGGCCCTCACCCAAAACAGCAAGGAAGAGCTCTCCATTTTATTCCCCAATTTCATTTTACCGTGAGTTTATAAAGAGCCGGACAACAAACACTTACCCACAACTGAGTTCAGCCCTGCATACTCCCGGCTTGCCTGGATTCACACATGTTAAGCTGTAGGGTCTTTCCCTACTTGCACTTAAGCATGGGAGGATGCATGCTTAAGTGCAAGTAGGGAAAGACCCTACAGCTTAACATGTGAATCCATTTATAAGTCATTATAAATAAATGTGTGAATCCAGAGAAGCCGGGAGTATGCAGGGCTGAACTCAGTTGTGGGTAAGGATGGGAGGATTTTATTGTAATGCAATGTGAATGTGCCATACGATAAATAAATAAATAGCATGGGAGGGGGAAAAATGCCCTGGCAGCTTCTCTCTTTCTCTCTCTCTGGCCATATTTCTAGGACATTACCTTCATCTCACCTCCAGGGCATGAGCGAGACAGGCGTAGGTCATCCTTAGCTGGTATTAAAGGTACTAAATGAGCCTTGTCCCCTTTTTCTGACTGCCGGAGCTGCAACAGAAGCAGGATAAAGTTGGTAAAGAGGATAGTAAATTTCGCACAGGTATTGTTTTCTGCCAAGGATGAATAATTAGCAGTTCAACTTAGCAGTGAGGAAAGGCCCCAAGTGTGGCTTGCTTTCTATAATTTTAATTTCATGTATTATGTGAACTCAGCCACAAGTTTGTCAAGCATGGTTTGTAGCTTAGTGTATTACATGAATATAGCCAATCATGATATTACTCAATAAACTACGGAAGCAAACCATGACTTTGTACACTGTCTGCAACTATTTACTGTTCCTACTAAGTAAAAGGACATACCTTAATTCTTGTCTTAACATTTATTTCCTTGCAAATATGCTGAGAACTAAAGCCTTTAGCTTCTAACACACACCTAATTGAGTATGCAAAAATCTATATAGTTTTAAACTATTTTATGGCACACGTATTAATATCTACAGCTAGGTAAGTGAATATAGCCTTACAGTCTTAGCATCTTATTTAGATAGATATTGTTGCATTTTTTATAGTTTTACTAGGTTATGAAGTATCCTAGAATAAATTGGGAATAGGGAGTAAACTACAATTAGGTGCTTTTCTTCCAAAGTTCACTTCCAAGGTTCTACTCTGTAGGGTAACTTTCCTAGAAAAACATGTTTTAAAAGGGAACAGGGACAACAGCAAAGATTAAATTGGATCTGAAAATTACTGTCCTTGGCCCCTGCACACTACAAATGCTTCCTACAGTAAATCTTGTGTCACAAGAGTGATTCTTCTGCAATGAAATTATAGTGAAAACAATAGTTAGAAGGGTGTTTCTTGGGTTCTTAAGAACATGTAACTCAGAGCTTTCCAAACTTTTCATGTTGGTGACACACTTTTTAGACATGCATCATTTTGCGACACACTCTTACAGCAGGGCATCATTTCGTGACACACTCTTACAGCAGAGCACAAGGCAGGCACTAGGACCTGCGCGGAATCACAGCAGGTTTGGAGGCAGCGAGGCACAAGGCAGGCACTAGGACCTGCGTGGAATCCTGGCAGGGCAGGTTTGGAGGCAGCCAGGCACAAGGCAGGCACTAGGACCTGCGTGGAATCCTGGCAGGGCTTGGAGGCAGCAGCAGCTGCGACACACCCAGACACTGCAGCCGACACACTAACATGTCCCGATACACAGTTTGGAAAGCTCTGATGTAATTGGTTGAAAACTCAAAAGTGGTTGAATAGAATCATATAATAGCATATACTCCATGTGCACTGACTTCTCTTATTTTCAAAATACAACTTAAGAAGAGTCAGATCACCAGTTCCTCTAGTCCAGCATTCTGGCCTGGCTTGTAAAAATACTCAGCAAGAGGGAAGTAATCCAATTAATGAAAATGGGGATTGTGCTATATTGCCTCATCTTTCCTTTTTATGAGCAGTCCTTGAACAAAAGTTATAACCGTATGTAAAACTAGTCATGTTGTACAAATCTGGGAGCAGCCACCAATTCCAGTTAGTGCTACGCAGAATTTGAAACCAAGCTATTGGTTGTCAGTTCTGCTTAGGGTTAACTAGAAATGCTGGCCTTAGCCTCCATATCATGCACAATTTTGGGACGGGAAGAGGTGCAAGTTGGCACTGCACATGCCTCCATTAATTGGCTAGTTGCTGCGTATCTCTGCACAATCAGTGTCAGTGGGTGGCCCCAAGTTCTAACAAAGAAAGAAAGAGAGGGAAAAAAATTATCTGGTTACCTTTTCACAACATGCATGGCTTTATAAATCTATCGTACGTATAAAGAGATACATGCTGACACACAAAAAAGCAGACTTCATTTATAAGGTAATAGGAATTGAACTGACATTGACTGTTCAGGAAAGGAATATTGGAGTCACAATGGCAGCTCAGTGACAGTGTGAACCCAGCCACCACAAAAAAAAAGGCAAAAGCCAGTCTTAGAATCACTCCTAGCTCTTTATGAACAGCAGGTAGGAGAAAGAGGCACAAGAAATATGAACATAGTTTCTAATATAAATAGAGCTTGCACCTGATGCACAGCAGTTGATAGAATTCTTTTGTAATATCGTCATAATTTTCCTACAATAAATGTGCTTATCTGAGACTTCATGTCCTAAGAACTATATACTTGCAGTTTTCTGCATTGCCAGCTGACAGAAATTGGACAGTGAATTCCAACAACTCTTTACTCTCACTACACGGGAGACCAATTTTATTTTGACTTTTCTAGACCCCAACCATGGCAACTGAGCCTCTTGTCATGCCAGTGACTACTGAACAAGCAGCTAACCCCTTGCTCCAGTATCGGACCCCTATAATATAGCACCAGAACCAAGTTACAGCCCTGACAGGTCACTTGACTCACATCATGAACCAACTGACAAAAGAGATGGGATAGGTCCAGCAACCAGACACTGAAACTAGTCCTGTGACTAGGTTACTCTGCTCCTTGAGTTCCTTGCCTTGGCTGCCCAGAGAGCTTTAAGGCCACTAGTTAATGTGAGCTGAGGTAGGAGAAATTTCTCATAAATCGTTTCCTGATAGGATATGGACTCTTGACCAGGGCAGCTACCAATTGAACAATCCCTATTCTGGAAAACAATACCATGTTCTAGATAATTATATTAATTTTATGATCAGATTGAGAGCTGCCTTCAATGGTCCAGCCAGATGGGTAATAGCTACTGTCATATGGCAAGCACATGAGTTTATGTGCTTGCCATAATGGCTGACTTTAGCTCTTTGCCGAAGATGTGGAGCAGAACAAGGTGGTTTTCACTGACTAATTTAAATAGGGACTATCTGATGAGCTAATTCACATAGTCACTCTAGATGCCTCAGAATCCACAGCGTGATAGAGATGGAAGACTCAAAAACTGAGGCACATTATAGGTGGGAAAGAGAGACACTGTAACTCTCTCTCACTATCCATTCCCTCTGTTCACTCAAGCAGAGTCTTTGGATATAAACTTATTTATTTATTTATTTATTTATTTATTTATTTATTTATTTATTTATTTATTTTCTATCCCGCCTTATTTTTATAAATAACACAAGGCAGCTAACATACCTAATACTCCTTCCTCCTCCTATTTTCCCCACAACAACCACCCTGTGAGGTGAGTTCGGCTGAGAGAGAGGGACTGGCCCAAAGTCACCCAGCCGGCTTTCATACCTAAGGCGGGACTAGAACTCTCAGTCTCCTGGTTTGCCATTGGCTCCTTCCTAGGGCTGAGAGACAGGGACTGGCCCAAGGTCACCCAGCCGGCTTTCATGCCTAAGGCGGGACTAGAACTCTCAGTCTCCTGGTTTCTAGCCTGTTGCCTTAACCACTAGACCAAACTGGCTCTTATGCAGCTGAGAACCAGCAAAAACCACTGTCAGCTACAGAAAAGCAACTCTGATGCACACAAGATTGTTGTTTATATTGTGGCATTTTGGAATATTTTGCGCAAGTTTGCCCTGCTACATTTCCCTGCCTTAAATTGACTGAGGTATGCCATAAAATTAGTCTGTGAGGCATTTTGCAAGCATATGCCGTGAATGACCTAAACTTGGCTTGTCAGGAAACAACTCAGCTCTCAAGGCTCACACAGTTGGGCAAGATCAAGGAAGCAAGAATTAATCAGACTTCAGTAAAATGTTTTAATGCTAGGGTATTTGGGATATATACAGAACCTTGCAGAATTGCAAAAGGAATTTCTGACTCTCTCAAACCTTTTTTTCTTAGATTTCTTGCTGCCTGGGCTTAATTGCCTTCTGATATAAACTACTGATGGACTTCCCTGCTATATCTTGGTTGTTATTTCTACCCTTTCTTCCATTGCCTTCAAGCTGCCCCACAAATCACCCCCCCCCCACCTTCCAGGATCTCTGAGAGGGCATCCAGTTCAGACTTCTGTGTTCAGCATCAACATCTGATCCTGCCTGTTACTCTTCACACTCAAATTGGTTCTGTAATTCCCCTTCAAGCTCTAATAGATTCTAGAGCTAAGGCAATTTTAAAAGCTCTGCAATTGCACAAAAATATGACTTACCTATTCAAACAATGGGCCCACTGATGAGGGTAGAAACTATGGATGGCAAACTTTTGTGCTCTGGGCCAATTTCTGAATGTACAGTACCTCTTCATGTTATTTTTGATCATCAAGAAATCTGCAGCTCTATTCAACAAGTTTGAGGACACCGTAGTGCCCTATGGCTTAGCGAATGTTACTTCAACCTTTACGAATTTTATATGAGTATGATTTGCTCATGACATTTTAGATTCTTATTCAATTGTCTCCTTAGAAGACATTGGTTTTTTCCAAAGATCCAGCTACCCACACTTCTTCTTCAGATGGCTCAAAATTTTGAACAATACCTTTTGCCTTGTGTTTTTTAATCTAGGCAGCTGTTACCTACAATGGTGTTTTTAAACAGGAACTCTTGGTTATTAAATACGCTTTTCAACACTGATGCCACCTCTTGGAAAGAATCTCACACTTCATCAAAATCCAAACTGATCACAGTATCCTGTATTGACTTCACGGGAACTCACACATGAGATCATGTGGGCACAACTTCCCCCCTTTTTCACATTACCTACATTCCTAGCTCACAAACAAGGTAATGCTCTTTCATGTAAGCCTGAATATTTTGTTCCCTATGACCTGGCTTTTACCCCCGTCTTGCAACTAGAAAATGTTGCCAGCACTGAACTCAATTTATGATACTCTGGGAGCCAGAAGAATATTTCTAAGTTCACTAAGCAAATTTGCATACAGTAATAACAGAATTCGTGTGTGCAGGCTCAGATCCATGATCTTCAGGGAAACCTCCCGATTCATCCTCTCCCTTTTTCTGGGAACAATGGGGATTGGGCCACAATGACTGGTTATACATTCCTCCTTCCCTAAGAGAGGGGATATTGAAGCTCTGCCATGACAGCAAGCCAAATGGCCATTTTAGGGCATTAAAGGCTACTCACCTTCTGCTTAGAGACCTCAGGTAGCCTCCTGTCTGGCAGATGTGAAGACCTATATCTCTTGTCATGCCTGCTGCCAAACCAACAAGGCTGTTGCACTCCTTCCTTTTCTTGCAGGGGTCTTAGGACACCATTTCCTTGCACCTACCACCCATCAAGGGTCTGGATACTATACTGGTGTTCACTGATCTTTCTCTACACATGGCTCATTTCATCCCTCTGCACTCGAGACTGCTTGGCTGTTCATCAACCACATTTTCTGCCATCAAACCATGCCCAGTCATCTTATCCTGAATAAAGGCACACAGTTCAAACTCTGCTTTCAGGGAGCTTTCCCCCCCCCCCAATGTCTTTCCTCAGCATATCTCCCACAATCCAGTGGTAAAATGGAGATGACAAATGTTACTATGAAATAGTATCTTCATTATTATATGAACCAAAACAACTGACTTAAATTATTGCCTATAGTCAAGATTGCATATAGCAACTCTGTTCATTCTTCTACTCGCTTGTCACTTTTTAAGATATCTTATCATTACCACCCACACCTGTTGCCAAACTCTGCCTAATCCTCCCCCATCCCTGAGGACTCATAATTTCTACATAAACTTCAGGCAGCATACCAGTTCAAGGAATAGCTGGATCTTGCCAAGGGTTCCTACAACCACACTGCTGATCATCATCTCCAGGAATCACCCCTCCCTCCCGCAGTTCCTACCCTCCACAATCCCTTCAAGAGATTGGATGTCAAATTTATTTGTCTGTCCCCTTAGATCAGTGTTCCTCAACCTTGGGAACTTTAAGATGTGTGGACTTCAACTCCCAGAATTCAATTCAAGGAGTTGAAGTCCATACATCTTAAAATTCCCAAGGTTGAGGAACGCTGCCTTAGATCAACCCAGCTGGTCTTGCCTGCAACATCCAGTTACTGTAAGTAGAACTTGCTGAGGTGGAGAACAAAAGGGAGTATGTCAAACTTCTTTAAAAAAGAGCACGTGGATTTTTCAGTGTAAGGCTTACCTGGAGAAAGGGCAGTTAGTCTGGGAAAAAGAGGTACAGACACTTCACAGAGACCCTGCCTTAATGAATTCATTCATTAATAAGGACAGGAGGCTTGCTTATTCAGTTTCCAAGATTTTGCATCCTAATGTGTGTGTTTTTTACATAAAACCTAATCAAACAAACTTCATGTGAATCTTGCTTCCCCAATTGTGCTCACCTAGAGGCTTGAAGGTGGCAGTGAACATCCACCGGTTTTCCATCATTCCCATCTAGTCCTTGAACAGCTCCACCCTCCCCTCATGTCCCAAATACTCCTCTGTCCCATCTTCCCACCTAGTCTCAGTTGTGGGGAAAGAAGAATTCAAGATGGATTTTGAATTTGCTGTGCAGATGGGGCAAATTAGAACACCTGATTCATTGGAAAGGCTGAAAGCAGGGGATAGCTGAAAATATCCACAGCTTCTTTGCCAATTACTTTTGCAATAGCCACATAAACCCATTCCATTTTATCTGACTCTCCAATCCTCCCAAGCTGGCTGTAGCCTTCTCAGACCCTGAGTGGGAGGATGCTGGTTTGAACCAGAGCAGGGTGGTAGCGGATTGGCTACTTACAAGGGATCTGACTCACCCCAGAGTGCTGCTGCAGGACAGACTTCAGGATGTGTTGTGTGTGGGAGAGAGTGAACAGGTATCTGAAATTCACATTCTTTCTGTGCCTGTCTCTGTCCCTCAGGTTGCAATGAAGTCTCCCACCTACCCTCCCTGGATCCTGGGTCAGCTACCAAGAAGGGAGGGGAAAGAGAAGCACCAGACTCCTCCAGGCATGAGGGAGGAAACATCTTGAAGGGGGAGGTAGCGTGCAAATTAGTTCTCATAGGATCAAAAGTAAAGAACCTGATACTAGATCAGGCCATTCCATCCAAAACAAGGAATCAATAGACATTGTATCTCCTGGCCAAAAGATAATTTCTTCTCAACCTTTACATCAGTAGTTCTTAAACTGTTTAACCTAATAACCCCTTTTCCTGGTCTTGTATAATGTCATTACTCCACACACAAAAAATCAAATTCTGTTGTTTTACACAAGCATCTTAGCAGCTGCAGTCCAAAACTGAATCCTCAACTCACAAGCAAACAATTACAAATTGCTCCATTACTCCCAGGATAAGCCCAAATTACCTCCTTGGGGGTAATTACCCCTAATCTAAGAACCACTGCTTTACCCAGAGTAGGCAGGAGAAAGAGGTGCAAGAAATGCTGATCTGAGCCTTCAGTCCTAGGAAATACATTATTTCAATATTTTGTCTTGCCAGCTGAGAGAAGCCTGATATATAGAATATTAATAAAACATGACTTGACTTTTCAAGAAGCCATGTTGGTTTCTTCTCAGCAAAGAGAAAATGAGAGTTGGAAGGTTATTTAGGCTATTGAGTCTAACCCACTGCTTGGTGTAGAAATCCAAATTAAAACATCCCCAACAGATGGGTTTTCAGGTTCTGCTTGAACACCTACCATTCTGGATAATTGGTTCCACAGTCAAATTGCTCTTAATGTTAAGTTCTTCTTAACATTCAGCTGGAATCCCCCTTCATGTAATTTAAATCTGTTTCTCTATGCTTTGTTCTCTGAAACATTAGAGAACAGGTCTTGATCTTCTATGTGCCATCTTTTTAGGTATTTGAAGAGTGCTGTCTCCCACTTAGTAATTTTTTCTCATGGCTAAACATACCCAGAAGGTTCAATCTCTTTATAAGTCTTTTTACCCTTCTCTGAACTTGTTCCAGTTTCTCTTATTCCTTGTGGTGTCCACCCAATTTAGTTTAATCTGCAAATTTGACAAATACTCTCTCCACCTCTTCATCCAAATCACTAAGAAAAACATCAAGAGCTCAGGACTGAACCTTGTGACACCCCACTCAATTGTCTCACTCCACTTTGATAAGCACTTTTTAGTTTGATTTTTGAGCCAGCTATGTAAGTATTCACTTTACTCTGGTGGCATTCAGCCCACGTTTATCTGATTCACTAATCAGAATGTCATGCAGTACTTTATCTAATGCATTGCTGAAATTAAGATATATTACTTCTAAACCTAATCTGCTAAGGAAGTTACCCCATAAAAGAATGAGATAAGGTTATTCTGCCAAAACTTGTTTTTGACAAAGTGATGCTGACTTCTGATGATTACCTCTCTGTTTTTAAGATGCTCACCCATTATCTTTTCCCAAATCTTCCCAGATATTGATGTCAGACTGATTGAACTGTACCTAATCAGACCATCAGCTAATTCCTCCAGTACATGCAATTCATCCATCACTGGAGATTTAAATTCTTTCAAATAAATTAATAAATATTCCCTGCGCTTGTTTCTACTAATCTCAGCCTCCAATTTTCTGTCTTCATTCTTTACTTTGTTGTCTTCATTGAGCAGCTGGTATGTTTTCTTCTTTTGATTTGTTTATATTTAAAGATGTTTGTTGTTCTTATCATCCTTCCCAACTCAGATCATTCTGAACTCTAGCTTTCCTGACACACTATTGTTCCAGGCTATCTGTCTACATTATACCTTCCTTGGTATGTCCCCCTTTCCACCTCCAGTACATGCCTTTTTTATTTTCAGATATTTGGTAAGCTTTTTATGTAGCCACATTGTCTTCTCCTGCTGTCCTCCTTGTTGTTATTGGAACTGTGTTTTTAGTATATTTTTTTGTGGGGAGAACATGCACTAATCTTGACTACTTTTCCCATTTTCTTCTCCTGCTAAGGTGCTGGGCTAGAAACCAGGAGACCGAGAGTTCTTGTCCCGCCTTATGCCTGAAAGCCGGCTGGGTGACCTTGGGCCAGTCACACTCTCTCTCAGCCCTAGGAAGGAGCCAATGGCAAACCAGGAGACCGAGAGTTCTCGTCCCGCCTGAGGCACGAAAGCTGGCTGGGTGACCTTGGGCCAGTCCCTCTCTCTCAGCCCAACTCACCTCACAGGGTTGTTGTTGTGGGGAAAATAGGAGGAGGAAGGAGGATTAGGTATGTCTGTTGTGGGTCTTCCGGGCTGTGTGGCCGTGTTCTGGAAGTTGTGGTTCTTAACACGGCCACACAGCCCGGAAGACGCACAACAGCCATTGAACTCCGGCCGTGAAAGCCTTCGACAGGATTAGGTATGTTGGCCGCCTTGAGTTATTTAGAAAAATAACAAAGCCGGGATAAAAATTAATTAATTAATTAATTAATTAATTAATTATCTTGGCCACAAGTATATTGATAACTATTTTTTCTTCTTTTTCTCCTCTTCTTCTTTTTTTAAAAGTCCAGTAAAGTTCAACTACATTCAGGTTTACTTTCACTTACAATCAAGAAATCCAGCATTACTTGATTAATGGTCCACGGTGTTCCTACTACTTCAGTTTCCTTAATCAGATCTTCCCTATTGGCTAGAGATTAAACCCTAGTTATTTGGTTAGGAGAAAGTTAACAACACAAGTTAAGGATTTATTGGAAGGCCATGGTTGACAGCATTCATCACTCAACAGATGTTGGCATTTTAAAATCCACTATAATAAATGCTAATGGACCTAGAGGTTTTATTTTTAATCTGTGAATTAGGTTTGTAACTTGTCTTACCACCTCTATTTGTCTCAGCTCATTGGATTGCTTCCTGAAAAAGCTAGCTCAGGCATCTATCCAACCTAATCAGCATTTAAGGCAGATGTAGAAAAGGGGGCAAAGTGATGCTGTGGCTGGATCTGCTGCAAAATGTAATCACACTCTAGCTTCCTAACTCTATCAGAAAGCAGAAATGGAAAGAAATTACTTCAAATTCAGAGGACAAGCAATGCTACAGTTCATATAACAACCTTTGTATATAAAATTGTGGTTAAAACTTATTAATGACACTTTAACCCATGGCTGGGTTTAGTTTAGTGTGTTGTGCAAATGTGATTTTTGGCTTAGTACAATTTGTGAATATAGCTGTAGCGTTTTTATTGTTCATGTTTAAATTTAACAAAAAACCTGTTTTAAACTATGAAGTTTCCAATCAACTAAACATTGTGTATATTCTTCCTCTGAACTCTTGAAAGTATTTTTTTAAATGGGCAAAGAAATTTGAAACAGAAGAAGAACAAGTGAAAGAATGTATGATAAAGCGGGATAAAATTTTTGGTTATAATATACAGATGAAACAATGGGAAAATATGTGGTTGAAAGGATTGAAATTCACACTATGTTATAATCTTAAAGAGAACTTTTATACAATGATGTAACATTGGTATATGACACCAGAAAAATTATCTAGAATGTATAAAATTACTTCAAATCTATGTTGGAAATCTGAACAACAAGAAGGGTCATTTTATTTATTTATTTATTTTCTATCCCGCCTTTATTTTTATTTTTTTTATAAATAACTCAAGGCGGCGAACATACCTAATACTCCTTCCTCCTCCTATTTTATGATGCTTGGTGGACGTGTAAAAAAGCTAGAAGATTTTGGGTTCAAATGCCATACACTGATTCAGAGGATTTTAAAGATTAATATACAACTGAAATCAGAACTTTTCGTCTTGGGACTGATGGATAAACAGTTGGAAAAAAGTTATGGAACTTTGTTTTTATATATGATAACCACAGTGAGATTATTGTATGCACAAAGATGGAAAGATTTGGCAATACCTACAATGGAGGAATGGTTGGTGAAGATGATAGAACTTGCTGAGATGGCCAAATTGACCTGTTTGATTAGAATTTTATTAAAAATTACAATTGTAAAGATAAAAACTAATACAAACTAAAAAAGAATAAAAAATAGAAGGTGCAGAAAAGGAAAAATAGAAAAGAAAGAAAAAATAAGAATATAGTAAAGAAAAAGAAAAGGAATATATGTGATATAAGTTAGAAATAATAAATAAATAAATAAATAAATAAATAAATGTATAAAGAAATTACTTCCCCGTCCATCACAACAAGTATAGACAATTTTAGTAACTTTTGTTGTTGTTTATTCATTCAGTCGCTTCCGACTCTTCGCTTAAAATACAACAAACGAGCTCTCCTTCCCATGTCCCATGTCTCTTATCTTATAAACAAATCCTTAAAGCCTCATTGTTTCAGTCCCGATCAGCAAAAGTCCATTAAGGGTTACCAGGGATGACAACATATCTATTTTAACCTTGATCAAATAAATAATTCTTGTAGCCTGTCATTTTTAAATCCACTTAAAAGACAAGTCTCAATCTTGCCAGGTAAAACTTGTTCCTCTTCCATAGCATCTTTTAAACACAGTCTATCTATAGAGGCAGACACTCTTAAAATTAACCTCTTGGTCCATTGTTCAAAAATATCCTTCAATACGTCCAATGCTAAAATATTTTGCTTCATTCTGTATTAGTAAGTCAAATTTAAGGATTCTTCTCCTTCACTTGTAATCTTTAGTTCCTTCTGGTTCCCTCTAGTGTACAACCTTCAAAATCTCATCCTATCATTTTTTTTAAAGAATTCAAAACAAAAGCATTTTCCCATGGGAAGGATTCTTATAATTCCAAAATCTTATTCCAAATCCATCTGGACCCTTAGTGTGTTTGTAACTTTCCAAAATCAAAGTTCTTATCACCCTTTTGCTGTTTATTCCCCCCCCCCAATTTTTTAAAGTCCTTAAACTTGTTTTTAAAACTTCTGTCGCTAAGGATTGAAGGAAACTCACCTGGTGTTTTCAGACTTGTCAATCCAAAGGTTCCTAATAGCTAAAAAGCAGTTAACAAGCAATTTCCGAAAGTGATTAGAAAAGGAAGCATGCGAACCCAGTGTCCTTAAAGGCACCGACTGCGGTTTGAGCAAGATGGCTATTCCCTCGTCTCCCAGAGCTCTAAACCCACTGGAGACTGTTGTCTTGCTGTCTCCTCACAAGAAGCAGCTGTCTGGAGCACTTGTGGGTGATCTCAAGTCCTCTCCTTGTCCAGAGAGGAATTACAAAGAGCCGGTCTACTTGCCGGCTCTTCATTCCACCATGGTCGTCAGCTCCACTTTTAGCCAAGCTGTCTTCAGTTCGCCATTTCTTCCCCGGAATGACCTGTTTGATTAGAGAAAAGACAATATCTACCTTTATTGCTGACTTGATACCCCTTATGGACTTTTGCGTAAAACAGAAAAAAAAATGAACTTATGATATATGGTTTTAATGATTAGATAGGATAGATTATAAAAAGAAGAGAGTCACGATGTAACTTTAAAGAAAGAGGTAAATCTACAATTGTACTTATAAATGCTGTAAAGAAGATTGGAAGCCACTTCTTTATATCTTTTTTCTATTTTTCTTCTACCTTTTTTTCTTTTTCCATTTAGCCTTTTCTTTTATTTCTTCCATTTTCTTTTTTCCTTCTTACTCTATTTTAGTTTATATTAATTTTTATTCTTGTTTTTAAAACTTTTAATCAAATTATATTAAAAACCTAATGAGGTTATAGCTAATGGCCATAATTAACTCATAATATCTGTTCATTGTTGGGAAATTCTGTGTAGTAAGAGCTTATGAGGGTATATGTGCAGAATAGTATTGAATGGGAGGGTGCTATGGGAAATGTCTAATGTAGTTGTTTTATACAGTTGGATACTGATGCTGTATGAAAGTAATCCAAGGCACATTACAATTATATTCAGTGACTTTTGTATGTGTATGATGGTGTTGAATCTTAGTCATTGTTACGTTTTGAATAGTAGAATATAGTCTCAAGATTAAGAGCTGAAGTCCATCACATTCTGAGTTTGCCTCAAATGCTGACATTACCTTTTGTACAGCACACTTTTTCATCTACCTCATCTACCTCTATGGTTCAGTGCAAGAGGTTAAAATTATGATTGAACAAGGAGAAGCAATTGTATGTCTGGTATTAAACAATTTTGAGTGTCCCACCAAGCTAAATCAGACTAAACAAGATTTGAACCTTTAGTTTACTTTTGAGCAAACACTATTAAGATTGAAAAAGTGTATCCTAAACAAGCCTTCTTAAGACCTCAAATAATGTGAAATTCATTAGGAGTAGCTACATGATAGTGATACCCTAAATTTTAAAGTCTACCAATAAAGTAGATAAACTAGCACCAACTTTGTAACAAGATTCTTAGACTTGATGTGCAAGAAAAACTTACTACATTTCAAGGTTAGGATTTAAATATTCTTGGTTGCTGTACATTCAGAAATGTGTGCTTACAGCAGAACATATAAATTGGGTTTATGAAACATCTCAAATCAGTTTAATTCATCACTATAGGTGCTGGGGGAATGTCCCACATTTTAGGAAATTGTCAAAGGCTTCCACTATGCTTAAAAAAAAAGCTACTGGGACAATGCATTTCTTTAAAAAACAAATTGTTTTTACCAATCCAAGGCTGCTATTTTTCTCACTCTATCTTTTTTGGCATATTTTTTTAAAATCTGAGTAGTACTCATGGAACCAAAAAGAAGTATGCCTAGATTTGTTTTTTAATACGTTCTGTTTGACATTTTGAACTACATGCACCTTATACAAGTGGTATAAATGATGTCCATTAGCATAGCCCAAAGCTTATTTTATGTGTTTCAGTTCTTTCCTGAAAGGTAGACTATCTGGATTCTTTGAACCTAAAGCAAAACAATAGGATAGAAATGCTGCTAAAAGCTATCAAGACTGTTCAGCTCAATGGGGATGATGCAAGAGTATTATGAAGTATTAGGAACTGCAAAATAAAAGACTTGAAAGAAAACCTCAAATAACTTGTCAAATATGAGGATGCAGATCTGAAAGCAGCAGAATTGCAATCTGATTTTAAGACTTTTTTCCCCTGAATACATGATTATGTAGAAGGAAAAGCCACTCTGCTATAGTTAATAGAGTTACTTCTAACCAAACATGAATGAATGCAAATCCCAAATTCAGTCAGGCTTAGCTTTCTGTATAGCTTCATCTAGTTTAGTCTGCATAAAATTAATGCATATGTTTTCTTATCTCGGAATAAATAACACTGAACATAGCAAAAATTTTTGTCTGGGAAACATGCATAGATACCAATTTGTTAAATTGGTTCTTTAATAAGCATCAAATATACAGATGATGCTGTCAGACAATAGTTGGATGATGCCATACATTTATTAACTTTCGTAAGAAAAAAATACTTTGAGTGGTGGGGATATTTTTATCCATTGCTTTTAATCTATAAGGTTAAATCTATAATATAAAGTGAAGATATTAAGAGAAAGCAAAGAGCAATGCTTTTTCAGAGAAGCAAATTCCACTGGCAATTCTTTAAGTACTTATCACTTTTTAAAAAAGTAATGTTATTCAGCTAGTCAAGGCCATCTTTCTAATCAGAAATAAATTGTTCTTAATTGATCTGACCTATTGTCTGCACGTAGGTTTGGTTCATAAATGATTCAATTCTTCCCTAACTGAACTATTTTTCCTATTAGAAGAAGATAATAATGTACCCTTTCAGTACAAACTGGGAGATTGCGACCGCCTCTCTCGCCCAGATATAGAATGGCTTTTTGATTAAAAAAGCCATCTGAGTCCCAAAACAAAGATGGTGAATCAAGATGTCAATGAGAATCCCGTTACGACTGTAGTCGCGCTACACTAGCGATTCCTATTGCAGAAAATCATTTGCCCTGCAAAAAAATGGCCACCTTCTCTATTGTGAGATAGGGCTGCAGCCCACAGACAAAATGGCCGCTACACTTCACCGGCTAGAGATTCGAGAGGCGCTCGACCCGATTCCAAGATGGCGGAGCGCCGTTGGCGTGAGGTGAGAGTTGTCTGCGTCACGTGACAGGCAAGACGGGGGTGTGTGTATCCCTGTCGTGTGTCCCGGCGGAAGAGTGAAGGGAGTCGGCTGAACGGTAACATCTTACAGCAAAGGGAAAATAAAGCGGCGCGACTAGCGCTGGAGAACCGAAGACACGCCAGTCACCACGGATTCATCCGTAGCCAACACGGCGGCCGGGGCGCAGCCACCTTCGCTGCCTCCGCCGCCGCCTCCTCCATCGAGGATGTCGCGCAGAAAGGTGAGCAAGTGCGGACCGAAGCAACCTCCTTTCCCTCTCTTCTCTTTTTATCTGCTTAGACCGTCAGGCTCGAAAACCAGTTAAAAACGTAGGCCTTCAAGCCCCTGTTTCATCTCGCGATATGATTGGTTATTGCTGCCTCCCGCCGCATCTTTAATGGCCACCTTCGCCATCAGTCAAGCGCAGCCCCTTCCCTCAACGGTTATTTGTTTCCCTCCACCCGTTCGATGACTGTTGTAGCCCACCTCCATTCGCTCCTAATTGGCTCGCATCTGAACCGTCATTGGTTAATGTCCTTATCATTTGCTACTGGCGCGTTTTTCCCCCTCTCCTCCTCCGTCTCTCCTGTACCCATACTTGGCTGCATGCCTTGGGAGTGGATGTTGAGGGAGGCACTGATTGGCTGGGTTTCTGAATCGGCGTACCCGAAATCCCGCCCCGCTCCTCTTTCTCAGTTTCCCATTGGGGAAGAGAGTGATAAAGTCCAACCCCCACGCTGGTACGATTGGAGGCGAGGGAAAATGTTAGGGATGATTCAAAATATGGTATACAAGATTGAATAGGCAATAGGTTGGTTCTTGGCTCATTATAATTTCATTTGCATGTCTGCTAGAACTCAGTTGGGTTTGCCTGTAAATTAAATCTGTTTAGAATGGAACTGCATTTTTTAACATGCCGAACATTTTAATGAGCTATAAAACCGGGTTTTTGTAACAAATTTAATTCTAATTATTTTCTACTACAAATTCGATAGGAATTTTTCTGGCAGTCATCCCTACAAGAACGAGCATCGTGGTAACTTAAAGTCTAGCAAATTTATTGTGGCTTAAACTTTTGTAAAAATATCACTAGCTTTGCGAGGTCTGTGAAGAGTTATTCATGTTTAGGAGATATTTGTAGATATATACCTAGTGTGTTCTATTTTTGTAGAGGACATGTAATACCAACTGAATGAAAGACAATATACTCTCTGTAAATTACCTGGATTGTATGTATGGTAATTATGCCAAACAATTATGTTGTTATCTGGATTTGGGAAATGATAATTCCTATGAAATTTATCCAAAAAGGCTGTTGTTGAAGGATTATGGAAGCTTTAAAAAACATTTGTAGGCCATATGGTTGCCCACTACATCTGCTATTGGTGCATAGGTATAATCTTTTTTCTCCTCTGATATAATCTGATCCTTTCAAAGCTTAGCAACAGATATAGATAATGAATAGGTTTCCTGTCATTATGCTCATGTACCAGCATCATTGTACTGTACAAACATATTGATGGTAGCTAACTGTTGTTGGATTAACACAGTGCACTGAACCTAATGTGTGTTGTTTTGACCCAGTCACTGGGTTGTAAACCATGAAGTATGGCATAGTGTGATATGTGACACAACTGTTGTGTTTGCTTACATACTAGGATTAAATTAACCCAGTTTGTGAATTGCAAGAAAGTGTGTCTGTTGTTGCATCACTGCCCTGGCAGGGAAAATGCTTATTTACAGCAGGGAATGCAAGTTTTGTATTATTGCAAAAGAAAAGAAAATGGGTCTGGGCCTTTGGAAAAGTTGATTATTACAACATACTCTACATGGGGCTGCCCTTGAAGAGCATTGGGAAGCTGCAGCTTGTTCAGAATGCAGCAGCACATGCAGTTTTGGGCACACAGTGGTACACCCATGTAGCACTGCTGCTACGTGAGCTGCACTGGCTCCCAGTGAGCTTCCGGGTACAATTCAGGGTGCTGATTGTCACCTCTAAAGCCCTCTATGGCATGGGATCTGACAGAGTGGGCATGCTCCTGGTACCTTCAGAGTACCTTCCTGGTGGGCCCCTGGAAGCATGCCTTTTCTGTCATGGTGCCTGCCATGTGGAACAGCTTCACACACACCTTTACCACCACAAAATTTGGACAGCTCCGACTCTATTGACCTTCTGAAAGGCCATGAAGATCTTTCCCTTCCCCAGGCGTTGGGGCCAGGATGTTAAGTGATGGGAAATCGGGCATGGATGTATGTGATTGGTGACTTTAGTGATTGTATTGGACCTTGACTTGCTTTGTTTTCATTTAGTTTTGTAGTACATAGTGTGGTATTAGGTACCTGTCTCATAGAACTTACAATAAATTAAAGGTTTAGGGACAGTAGTTTTGATAGTTACCCTTTTCCCACTAATTCCATGTTTTTACTATGACTTCATTGTAAGAACCTGGGTGATTCTTTTTTTAAATCATGGGCTTGTTAGTTAAAAAAAAGAACATTGATGTTTCCCTTAATAAGATGGTTCATGTGACCTGGCAGCCAAAATTAGGGGGATCTAGGTTTCATGTATAATATCCATAGCAAACTGACATAGGGCTTCCTTTATGACATATCATTGCAGTCTCAAAATTAAATGAAACAGCATACAAAGAGGACAAAGAGAGAATTCTGAAATTCATCCAAGCTTTAGCCAGAACTAATGTCTCTGTCAGGCAAATGAGCAATATTTTAAATTTATAATATGTATTAAATATAGTGCATGTTAATTTTTGAGACGAGACCCAGGTTGGTGTAATGCTTAAGGCATCAGGCTACAGACCGGGAGTTCTAGTCCTGCCTTAGGCACAAAGCCAGCTGGGTGAACTTGGGCCAGTCCCCCTCTCTCAGCCCTAGGAAGGAGGCAATGGCAAAGCACCTTGGAAAAACCTTGCCAAGAAAACTGCAGGGACTGGTCCAAGCAGTCGCCAGGAGACAAAAACTGACTCAAAGGCATAAAAAAAGATCTTTGAGGAACAGATCTGCAATAAAGTTTTTGTCTTATGTGCTGGTGGCCTTTCAGAGAAATGCAGGAAGCAGTTCAGACGGAACAGAAGACTCAGATTTCTCTACAGACCCAGAGCATACAGACAGTTCAGAAAGCGATGGTGCATCACGCCAGTCTGCCCGTGTGACACGATCTTCTGCTAGACTCAGCCAGAGTTCTCAAGGTATTTCAAGATCTTTCAGAATTATTCATTTGGAATCTTAAAGTTCTGCTTTGGGGGAAAGGATGCTTGCAGTGATTAGATGTTTTCTCCTAAGCTTTGTCCAAATGTGAGGAGCTGTATAATATGCCAATGAATCTCTACCCACTCTTCATGGAGATAAAGGTGAGATTATAATGAACCATCTTCCAGCTTTACTCCCACTCATCCTTGTGGCAATTTATATGTGAAAGGCAGTCTATAACAGAACATCCTCTGAATCATATAACATCTTTACACCAGATTTGATAATTATTTAAACATACTGTTGGTTGTCAACATTTCAGAAAAGGAAAATCCAGGTTATGAACATACATGCATTTTGGAACGGATATAAATTTGGATAAGCAAGCATTTAGGCAAAATAGGATAGCACAATAAGGAACATATATACCTGTATTCCAATGCCATTATGAACTGAAGATTTACATTAGGAACTGTTTCTGATTTAAACTGTCTTTTAAATTTAATTTAAATATGCAATAATGCAAGGAAGTAGGTTCTCATCAGCTGAAACTTGTGTAAAACTTGCCCATTTTAATAGTTCCTAAAAGAATAGCCACGTTAGTCTACTACACTAAGAACTACAAAGAATATGGTGACCCTTAATATAGACTCTGCAATGATGCTTCCTGCAGTGAGATGCTATGTTTCTCCCTTAACAATCCCTCTCAATCCTTCATAAAATTAGATTCCAGCCCAGTTCGCAATCCACCATCATTTGGAGCAGAAGAGCCTGTTTATTCTACTCGGAGAGTAACCCGCAGTCAGCAGCAGCCCACACCTGTAACTCCAAAGAAATATCCGCTGCGACAGACCCGTTCCTCTGGCTCAGAAACAGAGCAAGTGGTTGATTTTTCTGATAGAGGTTTGTACATTTGAATGGTTGGGGTGCACATTCCTAATAAACGTTATCAGATGGGGAGATGGAGAATTGATTCATACGGTAGTATTTGCTCAGCTTCCTTTGTAGAATGTTTTAGTAGCAATATACTGGGTTAAAAAGCAATATCTTTGCTAAGACTGCGTTTAACATCCTAGGTGTTGCTTGATCCCACAATATGTGTGAGAGAGATGGAGACAAAGAACAACAGTGTGAGGGTGTCCATTTTAAGTCACCCTTGATTACAACTTAACTTTGGCTAACTGATTTTCTTGTTCATCTCCAGATCATCCTCAGTCACTGCTAGGAAGGAAATAATATATCTCTGGCATTGCGCTCCATTTTTTTCTGTAGTGCTGACACACAGAAATGATTCTGGAAGTATTTATTCTTTGTATATTTTCTAATTTAGCAACCTCTTTGTACACTGTCCCAATTTTCCTCCTTCTCAACAGACACAAAAAATGCAGCTGACCATGATGAGTCCCCACCCCGCACTCCAACTGGGAATGCTCCTTCTTCAGAGTCCGATATTGATATCTCTAGTCCCAACATGTCACATGATGAAAGTATTGCCAAGGATATGTCCATGAAAGATTCAGGAAGTGATCTATCCCATCGTCCCAAACGACGACGTTTCCATGAAAGCTATAATTTTAACATGAAATGTCCCACCCCTGGCTGCAATTCGTTAGGTACGGTGGAATGATTTGGGATCTGAGTTTTAATTAGTAGGATTTTCTATTGCCTAAACTTCCCATATGTTCTTTTTGGCAAGCCATAAACTATATTTCTTTGGCTTTCCATAGGACACCTGACAGGAAAACATGAGCGACACTTCTCTATATCTGGATGCCCTCTGTATCATAATCTTTCAGCTGATGAATGCAAGGTAACTTAATCTCCCAGGATATGTGTAATGAAGGAAAGTAGGTGGGGAGTGGTAATTGTAGGGGGAACGGAGCAAGAATTCCAATGCTTTAATACATCTTTGAAATTGTAACTTCTGGAAGATGGTATGTTTTATACATTGTACCAAGACATAGGTTGTTTTAACCATAACTTGAGGCTTGGTGGCCCCAGGAAAACTCTGCCTTCCAGCAATTTCCAGCTTCAAGACCCACATTGTTGCAGGTTCTTCATATTGTTCCTTTAAACTGCATGATGATGAAGAAGAGGATTTATATAATATTTCTCTGGATTTCAAGGTGAGAGCACAAAGCCGAGACAAACAAGTGGAAGAGCGGATGCTTTCTCATCGACAGGATGACAACAATAGACATGCTACCAGGCACCAGGTAATTTCTATTAATTTTGTATGTATTGTTCAAGTATGTGCTGGCTTTAGAGCCCCAGCTGGCAAATCTCTATCATAGTGGTCATTATACATCAAACTCTTCCCAAACATTAAAGTAACTTTGTGGTGGATAAGATTCTGTCTGAATATATGGCCTCTTACTTTAAAAGCATGCATCTTTTTATTCAATTGTTTATTTGTTAAATATATTTTGTTCTCGTGTGACTTTTGCACACATCTTTTGTGTGTGTTTTATTGCTCAGAAAGAGGGAAGGGAGATGATTTCAAGTATGTTTATTACTGAAGGGTTGCCACATTGCACGTATGGCAGCCATGCACATATGAATAATCTTTCCAGCTCATTATTTGATGCTGTAGTGCAGCATTATAAAAAGCTGCTCTGCTGCTAAACTGGGGGGAAATATATAAAAACAGGTGCTGTGAAGTACTGGAAAACCCATGGAACATTGGTGAAGCCAGATACTGAACTTCACACAATATTTATTTATTATTAAATTTCTATGACCGCCCATCTCCCCCTCAAGGGAAAAAAAATATGGTGCAATAGTTAATGGTCCTGTTCTACTATGTGGTGTGAAGTTCAATGTCCCATCACTGCTGCAACTTGCAGGGCATGGGTATGCATCTAATTTCCACATATACCTCCAAAAATGTAATAGACCATGTATCCCTATGCCAATGGTTTAGTAGCAAGGAGAGTGCCTCTAAACACATTGAAAGTACTTTGCGTGTGGAGGTTTCAGGCAATTTTGAAATGGTGCTTAGGTGTGCGTGTATGTCCCTCCTAAGCATTTTGTTTCTTATTCCCTGCAAGGCACCAACTGAAAGGCAATTGAGATACAAAGAGAAGGTAGCAGAGATGAGAAAGAAGAGGAATGCAGGCTTAACCAAGGAGCAGAAGGAAAAATACATGGTACAGAAACCTCATTTCTTTTCCTTAGATTGTTGAGCATGAGAGAATGAGCCAAACATTAATACATCTTTCTCAGTCTGGTCCCTCCAGACTTAACCACAATCTGTGGTAGGTCAGGGAAATGGTAGTTAAAGCTTAATGCATCTGGAGCAATGCTTTTATGCCACGGATTCGCAAAGAACATTTCTTCTGTATGCAGCAAGCTCTGAGATGGATAACAGTAGCTGAAATGGATAATAGTGATCTGGAGCTAAAATTAGAATTTGAATATTGAGCTGAAGTGTTAACCCCATTGTTTAGAATCCACGTGTGAATTCCAGCCTTGTTGTCTCATAGCCCTTCTTTCCCATAGCACACTGTCCTCCCTGACCTGATCTCACATCTGAGATCACAGAAGTGGAGATGGTTTTAGAAGCTGTCTAGTCCAGCCCTCCATCTGAGGCAGGAGAAATAGAGCATCTATTAAATAGACTGCTGAGTTTTTAAGCCTCCTGCTTAAAGGTCTTCAGCCGAAGAAGAAAAAGTCTCTCCTAAGTTCATAGTTCTATCATTAAACTGCTCATACCATTAAGAAGTTTTCCCATATGTTCAAGCAAATGCTATTTTTCTGTGTGATGAAAAGGAGCGAGCGGGGATGTAATAGCAGTCTTCTCTCAACGAACCATGTCAACATTCCTTGTAGATTTTTTCCCATTATCCAACCACTGAATCTTTGCAATAAGGTCTTCAGGATTTGGGGGGCTGCATAAATCTGAATGGGCATATGTAGTCTATGGTGGGGGGGGGTTACCTTGTCTTTTTAGGATGCAGCATTAAACTGAATGTTAATACCAGTTTATCTTCATTCCTTTCCTGACTCCTTGCTTCCTCATTTTCAGCATCTCTCTCTGTCCATAGATCACAGCTTTCCAGTCTCTGTGTCGCAATACAATACTGTGTCGCCTGTGGGGCCCAGGTGTGTTGCGCCAAAACCTGGAAGCACTGATGGTGCGCCGCCACGCATGGTGGCGCGCATGGCGGCAGGCCATCAGCGCTTCCGGGTTTTCGCACGGCACACAAGGACACTGCTGCCGCCACCGCTGTGGCACGCGAATATCTGAAAGCGTGGCAGCGGCGCTTCTGGGTTTTTGGGCGTGCTGCCGTTGGTGTGTCGCCACGGGAAAAGTTTGGAAAGCCCTGCCATAGATCCTGCCTGTAGTTTCCCTCCTCTCCCCACCTGTACCCCAGGCAGCCCAACCTTTCTTTCTCTCAGAGCGGTGTTGCTCATCTTTCTTATAGCTAGTTATCCATCCATGCCCATCCTCTAAAACAGTGTTTCTCAACTTTAGCAACGTTAAGCTGTATGGACTTCAAGTCCCAGAATTCCCTAGCCAGCATGCTGGCCGGGGAATGCTGGGAGTTGAAGTCCATACAGCTTAAAGTTGCCAGGGTTGAGAAACACTGCTCTAAACAAATAGGGTGGTGGATACTAGGAGCTGATTCCCCAAGCCCAAGGGAAATTCATTATTTGTGTTTATGAGATATTTCTGCTGTTTTTGCTTCAGGAACACAGACAAACCTACGGTAACACTAGAGAGCCTCTTTTAGAGAATCTGACCAGTGAGTATGACCTGGAGCTATTCCGCCGAGCGCAAGCAAGAGCTTCTGAGGATCTAGTAAGTAGGGCTGAGCTCATTTCATTTCATCTCCCAGGCGTGAAGGAATAAGCCAGTTATACTTACTTCCCTATAATGTATGCAAATTACTGTAAATGGATAGAACCAAACTAAGTTGATGGAAGGGAGCAAAGCTAAAAGCTTGATTGTACGCTTCATAGCAGAGGTCATAACTTTTTGAAGATTACGGACTGGTCTTGGCCTAGTATATTGGGGATACACACTCCAAAAGTAGACAGGGACAGGATCTAAACACAGTTTAGCATATGTTTAAATTTTATTAAATTCAATGTAATTAAATAAGGTAATATTACTCTCAGGGTATTTAACCATTTATCTCTGGCTATTTTTAAAAATATAATCTAATCATAACTGATAGGGCCATGGCTAAGGGTTTTGGGTGGGTAGAACTTTTTAAATTAAAAATGCAATGGAAAAAAAGCCATTAAGAACAGATGAGTCAATCAATTAATCACCTGGTGACCTTTTCTGGCCTGATAGCTGTAATAAATGATTGGCCTGCCTAAATAACATTTTTGCTAGCCAGACTTGGTTTTCCTGGTGCTTGACATTTTTTAGATTAATATATAGGCATATTAACTGAAAGCATATATTGAGTATGCTTTAATATAGGTATAATGACTTGAGGCATACTCAGTAGGAAACAAAGCAGTAAATGGGGTAAAATAAGAGGTTGGGATAGTTACCTTAGCAAAATAGAACAAGTCTTCCAGCCATTCATCTGTGTATTTGATTATGTTTTACTCTCCAGTGAAGGCATGTTATGGTTTGATCCATATCCAGCTTAGTACAAAAGTGCTTATGCTGTGGTCCTTATTCAGCTCAAAATTGCCCTCCCGGTTGTATTCATTACTATTTTTTTTAAAAAAAACCCTCTGCTCTAGCTTTCTGAAATAGAGCTTGATTCATCTTTCTTGCGTAGATGAAAAAAAAACAGCTTGGGACAGACAACTCTGAGCTGAAATAAGACCCATCAGTTTTGGTTTATTTTCAGGTGTGGCATACTTTTTCTTGAGCATTGTGTAACTCATTCAGTGGCAAAGCTCTCCATAGGGTGGGAAAGGAAAACAAAGGTTATATCTCTGTCTTCCAGCAGACATTTTAATACAGATTTTGCAAGCATTAGTTCTGGAGTCAGTCTGATTTTGGCTACAGTCTTATTCCTATTTTCTTGGAAATAAGTATCACTGAATTTGATGGGATTTGAAGAGCAATTCTGATAGGAATGCATGTTAGTAATTACCTCAGTCCCATTGAGTTCAAGAGGATCGAAATCTACTGGAGCAAGTTCTGCAGTGACTGAAACCATACTTTACCAGCTGGAGAATCCTGATTAGTTCACTTTTCTCTTGATTATAAAACAGAAAGTTTGTATACCTAATGGCAGCATAAAATAAGCAGTTACATAGGAAGTATCTTACCAAAGCTTTTCTGAGGTTGGGTTTAATATGAACTGTAGAGAATTTTCTTTTCTAGCATAATTATAAGATACTACAGTGGCTTAAATAATACATGAGTCATTATTTCTATGAATAGGAGAAGCTGCGACTTCAGGGCCAAATCACTGAAGGCAGTAACATGATCAAAACAATTGCTTTTGGCCGCTATGAACTGGACACCTGGTACCATTCTCCCTACCCAGAGGAGTATGCCCGGCTTGGGCGCCTCTACATGTGTGAATTCTGCCTCAAATATATGAAGAGTCAGACAATACTTCGCAGACACATGGTAAGTTTTTAACTTAGGGGGTGTGAAATGGAAAATTATGTATTTATTCAAATTTGTTACAGCTGCTCAAACTCCAATGCACTCGGGGTGGTATACAGAACCAAAACAATCATAAAACAAATAAAACATAAAACCACACAGATGTCCCAGACTAAATCTTAAAAATGACACAAATCAAACAAAATAGGGTCCCCAAAAATACAATAATACATTAATATATGTTTGTATTATTTGTATTGTATTAATATATAATACAAATACGAATATGAATATTAATATACTGTACATTAAACAAATTATTTTGTTTAAAGTGTGAAACAAACAATAACATCAACATCAACCCTTATCCCTCTGATGCTATCTCCTGGTGATCCTGATTTTTGCAGCCCAAATCTGGTAGCTTTAACCCTAGCCCTTCTTGAATTTAGAGCTACTTTTTGCTCTGGGGATATACTCTAATTGAAAATAATATAAGGAGAGACAGGCTTGCTCTGTGTTTTTGATCTCTTACACAAAATAGAACCCTTTCAATTTCTTCTCCCAGGGCAGGAGGACATCCTGGGAGAAAATATTAAATTAATTCCGTTAAGGGGTTACTTCATTCCAGTAAAGGATTATTTTAATCATGTTTTATAATAGACCTCTTTCTCTAAATCTATGTTGTCTGTGTCTAAACATATGGTCAGGAACATACTGTCTCTACTGTCTCCTTCCGCTGCTTTGGAAATTTAATCTTGTTTTTACATGTGACTGCAAAAAAAATGCAGTTTGTATCTGCTAGTATGAGCATTAATGAAAAAAAAGATATGTGTTGCCTATCTTTCTGGGAAACAGAAAAAATCCCCTCCCTCCCTGGCTGCCATCATTTACAGTATATCCAAAATGCAAATTATATTTTCATTGTCAGTACTCAGTAGCACACCGTGGTAAGCAGACAGGGTTCTAGTTCAGAACATTTTTTGGTGAAGAAGAGCCTGTGAATTCTCTGGGAAAAGATGGGAAATGCTGCAGACAAATAAATTCTGAAGAATACTGCCATGACCCCATCTTGAATAATCATCTCCAGCAACAGAGAATCCAATTTGGGCCTTCCGCCTCTTTTTTTCCAGTGCTTAATTGTGGCCACCTTACTGCTTCAGAGAAGAGCGCCTCTTGGAATGGGGTTTATGGCATCTGTTTCCTACTGAATTAGTGCTACTGATTGGGCTAGATTAGTGTGGAATCACCAGTTAAAATCTATACTGAGTTGGTCACAAGACTCTGTCCTTCCAAGCAGCTTCACATTCAACTTCCAATATGACTGTTGGCAGTCATAGCTGAGGTAGAAATCGTAAAGTTTGTGATAGTGGGCAGAGAGGCCAAATAACTTGTTGAGCTTTTCAAGCTTAGAAGCCAGTAACTCAGAGCTTTCCAAACTGTGTCGCGACACAAAAGTGTGTCCCCACACACAGTCGGCTGTGTCGCCACACAACCCGGAAGTGGCAGCGGGGGCGTGCACGGTGGAGGCAGCGGCACCGGCACGCCATCGGTGCTTCCGCGTTTTAGCGGAGGCTGCCGCCGCTGCCGCCACCATGCACGCCCCCGCCCGCACTGGGTTTTCCCGCGTCGACACATGAAAATCCGAAGGCGCCGCGGCGGCGCGCAAAGACCGAAAGCGGCAGCAGCGCTTCCGGGTTTTTGTGCGCTGCCGCGGCAGCGGGACTTCCGGATTTTCCCGCGGCGACACACCAAGGGCGGTTGGTGTGTCGCCGCGGGAAAACTTGGGAAAGCCCTGCAGTAACTGTTTATCATCACTTTAAATTCAGCTGAACCCAGATCAGTCATCGATTGATTGATTATGTGCCATCAAGTCAGTGTTGACACTTAGCGACCACATAGATAGATTTTCTCCATGATAATCTGTCCCTAACCTGGTCTTTCAAGATCAGTTATTGGAATCTAATTATTAGATGTCTATTTTTTTTTCAGATTCTGCCCATTCTGAGCCAGAACCTAAAAGCATAGTAGTTCATGTAAGATAATTCTGGTTAAGCATGGACAGTATTCTGTGCCCGCAAATGTATACATGCACACTGTTAGAATGATCTGCTCCTATTAAAATGAATTTTGTTGTGGTAGAAAAACATTAGCAGTCCTGTTTTGTCTGATTAATAGGAAGGAAGGAAACACTCACTTTCAAAATGCCCATGTTATGTAAATCAGAAGCATTCTGCAGAATGAACAAAAAAAGAATCTGAAAAAAAAAGTCTGGATTATTGTCTAGTCAAAGATTTGAATTTACAATTTGCTATTAGTATTAGAGGTATTTAATCTAGATAAACCTTTTGTCTTTTTTTTGTATTATTATTACATGTAATGTTAATATTGTTAATACAGGTGTAGGTATGCATGCTTTCTTTTAATTAGTTTCATATGATGAAATACTTTAAAACAGTTTACCTATTCTTAACCAGTGCACATTGGTCAGTAGCCCATAACAAATACCACTATAATTTGTTTTCTGAATAGAATAGGCCTCATTGCTTCTGAGTCCAAAGCAAATATTTTTTTCTCTTAGGTGTTGTATTTAAAAACCAATTGTCACAATGCTTGTTGATCACTCTCCATAGGCAAAATGTGTCTGGAAGCATCCTCCAGGGGATGAAATCTACCGCAAAGGCTCAATCTCCGTATTTGAAGTAGATGGGAAAAAGAACAAGGTAACTCTATATGGAGTGGATTTCTGGGAGGAAGAGAACTTGTGCCTTTTGTGGGCCATTTGTGGGCCATACAGGTGGCTTTGCTAGAAATTTTTCATCGCTGTTGCTAATGAGCCTGAAACATGGAAGCCATTTAAACTGGTTTTGCATCCTAAACGTGGTGTCTTCCCAGTATGTTGGCTGCTACTTCCATCTTTCTCATTCAACATTGGTCTTGCTGATTGGGTGAAGAAGTCAACAACTCTAGAAGATGCCAGGTTGTGATGTGGCCCAGGACAAACTTCTTTCTGGTACTGCTGTCTTGACTCTTTTATAAAGAGTAGGTTAGTTCCAAAAAGTTTTGCTTTCAGGGTGTGGGTTCAAAGAAGTATATTTTAGGGAAAGAAGGAAGGGAGAAACTCAAGTTATATGGAGAAGAGGGAGGATGTTTGTTTCAGTTGTTCTTAGATACCAGCTCAGACGGTCCCTTTCCTTGACTAGTTTGGAAACACTTCCCTCGTAGACTACTTCAGTGCTTTTTTTGTAGTTCTATGGACTCCGGGTCATCACTCCCAACTACAGTTGTCTTATCAAGGAATCTCCCTGTTTTCTGCTGTAAAAACTTTCTGACCGTTTCATAAAGCTTAGGTTTATTGGTGGCATAGTATAAGATGGCAGAGCCATGACATGAGAGAATAGGTCCTAACTTCAAACTGTGGGTGAAGGAAATTTTCTTTTTGAGTGCTTCCCTATGTAAATATTGCAAATGTTGCAATATTTGGTGCAAATACTGTATTGAACTGCCTCAGTAGGAAAAGGACAGGTCTAGGATACATCTGTCTGATGAAGATGTTTCATAACTGATAGGAGTTCTTAATTGGGGAATTAATCAGAAAAGCTCTTTTGAGGTGATAAAATCTATTTACTCATTTTCACAGTCTCTCACTCTGCTGTCCATAAAGGTCTGGAGCAGAATGAGACAGATAAATAAGATGATGGCAGTCCTGGATTGTACCAATTCATTTCAGATATGGGGTCATGTTCTTGTTTACTGCTTTGAAGGGATGGCAGTGCTTTGGATTCAAAGCTAAAAAGGTACTTCAGGGCATTTGGGGACACTCACCTAACATCTCTGCAAATCCTTGAATTACCTACATCTTTTTCCAGGGCTGTGCAGCTGCTCTCTACAGTTACAGCACCATCCTGGGAAAATATACATTTGGAACTGCTATTCACCAAATATTAACCAAATGGGGATTTTAGCTCACTATTGATTTGTCTGGAACAATTTGCATTGGAATACCAAGATAGCTCGAGCTATCGGCTATCCGTAGATTTTGTGGTTCAGTTTGTAGGGGCTCTATCTTGTGATAACTACTGGGAGGGTAGATCACCTCCTGCTAATCACTCTTGTATGGTATTAATATCTTGATGCTCTTTCTGATTTTTCCAGATATATTGCCAAAACTTGTGCCTTCTGGCAAAGCTATTCTTGGACCATAAGACTCTGTATTACGATGTTGAACCATTTCTTTTCTACGTCATGACAGAAGCTGATAACACAGGATGCCACCTAATAGGCTATTTTTCGAAGGTCAGTAATAAGGTCATATTTTATATTTTTGTATTTTTAGATTAGTATCTATTTTATATGTATATATATATATATATTTATATTGAGATTTTATTGTAGTGTTTTAATCATTGTTATCTTATTGTTGTAAGCCGCCCAGAGTCGTTGTGTATGAGATGGGCGGCTGAGAAATTCAATAAATAAATAAATAAATTAACCACATGGGATCTGTTTCACCAGTAGGGCTTTGTGTATCAAAGCAGTGTGATGGTGGCAATGCTGCCCTAGCTTAACATCTGGAAACAAGGCAGCTCAGGTGTAGGGTGCTTGCTAAAGGAAGATTTGGTTCAAGCTAGGATTGAAATTTCCAGAATATTGGCGCAGTTGGGGGAGAGAGGGGTATAGAATTTTTCAGGTGTAGAGTCACTTTTATTACATCATAAAATTTATTATGTGTTTATTATTATTATTATTATTATTATTATTATTATATGAAAATATATTTATATAAAATGGAAAAGTGTAATTTATTTAGACAATGATAAATATATTGATTAAATTTACTTGAAAATGTTTTTAATGTTTGTTACAAATGGAGCGAAAAGCTACTGAACTATAAAGGATGTAGCTTCTCTTCATTTGTGTCTGTTTATTGTTCTGCCTGCCTGCTATTCCTAATGTTGAAAGCAGAAAGTGACAACAATAATGTTATGAAACAAAAAAGGATATTCAGGCTTTTATCCTCCACTCTGTCAAATAGAAAATGTGGAGCAAAAACCAAGCCTTAAAAGACATATTTTACCACATGAAATGTTATCCAATCAGTATTATCCATAGTTTCCCCTTCTTTTGATCCTTTTAAACTAATCAGACAAGCTTCTCTATCCTTTTACATGTTAATTTATTTCTTGATTTTTGTCTGTTTCTAAACATAGACCAGTTTCTTCCATATCTGAACTTTTTAATGTATCATTGAAAATGTACAGCTATTGGGAAATATTTCAGAAATTCCAGTTTTGGAAACAAACTAACTGAATGCCTAGTGGTAACATTTGAGGGAAAAACTTCCTAGGCTATCACATCCTAGTTTAGACAAACCTGGTATTGAAAGAAAAGTCCAGGTAATAATGGCTTTGGAGTTCTTGTGATTTAGGCTCATTTACATATGTAACTTTGATTTTTATTTATTTATTTATTTTTAATTTTTATCCCGCCTTTATTATTTTATAGATGGCAGACTTAAATGATTTTTTTAATACATGTGATGCTCTCAGTTCCATATACAAGCACATGTACAAATTCCTTTTTTTTTTAACAAATGATTTACAGTTTTGGCTACACATTAACTCTTAACTAATCAGGACTTCAAATATATTCTTGTTTGTGTGGCAGGGACCACCACCTGTAAACAAATGTTTAGCACATAAGCTTGTCAAAGCTATTTCCTAAACTAACAGTGTCTGGCTATCTTCTGAGCTTTCTTGAAAGATCTAGAACATCCTTTCCCAACCTGTGCATCCTTTAGATTAATGGACTTTATATAAATTATATATATTATATAATAATTTATAATTATTATAATTATATAATTATATATAAATTTAAATAATTTATATAAATTCTGGACCCCCAGAATTATCAGCAACAACTATATTAGCATCAAGGGGACCAGGTTGGGATAAACTGGTCTGAGAAAGAGTGGCTTGCTCATTGGTCTGTTTATCTAAAGTTGGTTTATCATAAGTTTCATAGATTTTCCTCTGAACTTTTATGTAAGAAAGATATCTGGCAGGCTGACCCTTAAAGAGTGAGATAATCTAATCTGACAAATATACCAGTTAAGTCTTAATTCCTGGGTTGTTGATTGAGGAGTATTGAAATTCTTAAAGAGTGGCATGAGGAACAAGTAAAATACTTGGGTGAAACGGGAAGGCAAACTGTAGGATGTGCTGAATATCTGTCACTCATTATTTTATTCCTAATTTCTAGATACGTTTTCTGAATTGATCAATGCAATGTAAGTGGGCCAGCTTGGATTTTCTCCTTGTTTGGCAATGGGAGGTCATTTTCCAGAATGGTGATTCAGGATTTGGATTTCATGTAAGACAAAAATTGTGCAAGTTGACTGTTAAGATTCCAGCACTTTTAAATGTTGCTTTGCACATCCTTTTACTGACATTATGTACAATACCCATTCTTGCCTAGTTGGTTAACACTAAATTAATTTTCAACTTACACAAAAAAATGAACTGTGTGCTTCTGGTTCTCAGTTTCTCTGGGTTTTGGAAGCCTCATACAACCAGTTTAAATTGTTGGGACAACCTACCACTCTCCTGATACATATCTCCCTCTACCTGCCATCTAGATCAGAAGCTATAGGTATGCTTCTTAGAGACATGGCCCAGTGATAAAATATGGAGAAGGCATTGCCATCAAGCCCACCAGTGAATGTATTGATGCTAAATAGATGGAGCCAAGGGATCACTGGTAAAACCTAATGAAGTAAAGACAGAATGGTTGATTAAGAAACTGGGTACTCAGAATTCCAGAGCCTTCTGAAAGTAAGGATAGGGTATTTTGGAGAGTGGCTATTCAAGCCAAACAAAGAAAAGTTTGATTTGTCTCTCTACGAGCTGAGGTTCAGAAAACATCATTTGGCATACCAAGACAGAATGGAGGTGAGTATCTCATAATCATAGGCCTAATGGCTCTTGGGTAGACAGAACGAATATGCTTCACTGGGAATATCTTGTTTTGTTCAGCCACTTTGTTTTGCTCAGATTTGAGCCAGTATGTTAGTAACTATATTTTAACATAATTCTTACGACACGTGAGCCTGAAGTGCTATCTTGTTCAATTTCAGGAGAAGAACTCATTTCTCAACTATAACGTTTCTTGCATACTGACAATGCCTCAGTACATGAGGCAGGGTTATGGCAAAATGCTTATCGATTTCAGTAAGTATATTTATATATATATGTGTTGCCAGCAGATAATAATAGTAGCCAATAACAACTAATAATAAACATACAGGTAGTCCTCGACCTACCACCATTCATTCAGTGACCGTTTGAAGTTACAACAGTGCTGAACAAATGGTGGTTACGACCGGTCCTTGGAGTTCCGGCCCTCCCAGCACCCCTGCGGTCACGTGATCGCGATCTGGGCGCTTGACAACCCATTTGCACTTATGACCAGTTGCTAAGTGCCCCGCAATCACGTGATCGCCATTTGCAACCTTCTCTGCCAGCTTCCCCAGAAAGTCAATGGGGAAGCCGTCAGGGAAGGTCACAAGTTGCTGGGGTAAGTCTACTCCACCCGTGCACCCTCCTCCAGCCCCTCTGCGCTTGCGCTGCACCAGCCACTCATGCACCCTCCTTGAACAGCACGGTGCCTCTCACGCACCCCCTTGCACCCTTCGTGGCCTGCATGGCGCCTCTTGCACAACCCTTCGCACCCTCATGCACCTTCCAGACCTGCACAGTGCCTCTCGCGCACCCTCCTCGATCCTCCCCCGCGCACCCCCTCGCTCCCTCCCCCACCCAGCAGCAGCCACTTACCTGCCTACCAGCCTGGGACTCACAACTTCCTGCCGGCTTCCCCACTGACTTTGGTTGTGCAAAGCCGGCAGGAAGTTGCCTCACCTTACGACTGTGGGATTCAGTTAACAATGGCAACCGGGATTGCTGTCGCTAAGCGATGCGGTCGCACTTTATGACCACATCCCTTAGTGACAGAAATTCCAGTCCCAATTGCTGTCATAAGTCTAGGACTGCCTGCAGTTAAGAATTCTTTCAAAACTGGAACATGTTTCTTTTTTATAGAACTTTTTTATAATATAGCAAAGTCTTATTTCCAAGCTTCTAAATAATAGGACAGTGCACAAAATGGAAAAATATTTTCAAGCTCAGAACAAAACAGCCCCACTTAAAATACTCAGTTGGAACCTTTCATGTTGGTTGCATTCCCATGGAGCTGAACTCAAAATGGCTTGAGGATTTTGGCCATGAGCTCCTTGTTCCCTTGTTTTTCACTTGAACACCGCAAGACTAAGTGGGTGGCAGTCCATGCTGCCTGCTACCAGGAAGCCAATGAGATTTGAAAAACATTTTTGAAACCTTTTTTTCACAATCTGTAAGATAAAGTGGAAATAATGTCAGATTGATCAGACCTCAGCAGAGAAACTTGGTCTTTTGTTACTTAAATAAATCCTCTGAGCTATTCAGCCAAAATAGAAGATATAGGCATCTAGTTGCTCATATTAGACATTGTAGGAGGAAGTTGTGTTAGTCTATGATAGCCAAAAATCAGGAGGAGTCTGGTAGCATTTTTTCTAACTAACAAAGTTTATTAAAAGGCATAAGCTTTCATGAGCTACAGCTACATTGGTTGCATACTTAGGCCTTTTAATACAATTCTTCGGTCTGAAAAGGTGCTACCAGATTCTTGATTTTTAATTGTTCATACATTTTTTTCCACTAGCACCAATTAACAATTAGTGGGTAATTAATACGTTCTCCTGCCATTTTGAACTCAGAATATTCTAAGCTCTAAATGTTTTGCACATCCCTGGCATTTTATCTACATTTATTTCATATGAGCACTAAATCCAATTCTTGAACACCCCTTGGGGATGTTTGCCCACCACAGAGTATATGAGCTCTCTGATGATGGTGGGCTTATGGAGCCATGTATGGAACTGTGGTGGAAACCGTCTAGAAATATCTTTAATACCAAATTGCAAAAGAGTATGTGTGCTCCCTAAACAGGCTATTTACTCTCCAAAGTGGAAGAGAAAGTTGGCTCTCCAGAAAGGCCCCTCTCAGACTTGGGACTTATTAGCTACCGTAGTTACTGGAAGGAGGTTCTTCTCCGTTATCTGCATAATTTCCAAGGCAAAGAAATCTCCATCAAAGGTGGGTTCTACTTTTCTCCATCTCTCTTTCCTTAAATTCTACTCTCACTTCACTGTGGACAACTGCTAAGCTCATTTGGAGCAGTTTTTCTCAATTTGATAGAAAATGGGGGCTTTTTAAAATTGGAGTCTAAATCTGGTTTGTACAACTCATTTTTCTCACCCTTGTACTCTCTATTCCATACTCTTGCCAAGAATGTCTTATTCACCAAATTAAAAAAGGAGGTATTTTAAAATGTATAAAACCTAAGAATCTGTTGGGGAATAGGTCAAGGTGTCCAGAGATTAAAAAGTCTGATAATCTCTCATTTATCTTTCATAGCTGCTTTTCCCCAGATGCTTTTTTCCCATTCCTAATCCTTAATCTTCCTTATGCCTGTCCTTCCCTTGGAGTTTGTCAATGAATTCCAAAGTTTTCAGATAATCTGGAATCTCACTGGAGAATAAGTAAATGCATGCTAATACACAAATGTTTTGAAACAATTCAAGCCCTGTTACTCCAACCTATTTTTCTTCCTGAAGGAGGAGAAAAGACTTGATCTTATCATGCCTCAAAAGAATAGAAGCTTAAAATTCCCCTCTCTGTCCTGTCTTCTGGTACCAGAGTATCTCATAACTGCTGAATTTGAATTTGTTTGATTCTGTTTTTGTGGCTCATCCAGATGGGCAAGGAGTTGTGCAAGGCAGTGAATCCTTGACTGGTCTTTTGCTCTCTCTTCTGAAGGGCATGTTTTCAGTCTACCTTTGTGATTATAAATTCTGAGAATAGTAAATTCTGTGCTTTTACAAAGCCATGGGAACTTTCTGCTCCTGGCTTCCAGTCTTTGTGTGACTGGACAGGAAACAGGGCAATTTTTCAGTAGATCATCTCATGTTTGTTTCATTACCAGCCCTCTATTATAATAGACTCTTGTATCTCTTTATTCCAGAGATCAGCCAAGAAACAGCTGTCAATCCTGTCGACATTGTTAGCACTCTGCAAGCCCTTCAGATGCTCAAGTACTGGAAAGGCAAGCACCTGGTCCTAAAAAGACAGGTAAGAATTTGCCTTGCAGCTCTGTATCCTTGTCTGGGATGTTTGTGTGTATGTTCTGAATTTTGGGAGGGAAATGGCTGTCTTGCCCTAGATCTGCTGCATTGGAAAACAGTCTGTATTCATTACCTGAGCACAGAAATCTCTTTCAAGACTCTTCAATTTTCATGGGAACCCATAGCTGTCTGAATATTGTTGGAGTCTGTATCTGGAGAGCTACAGAGCTTTCACTCCATCCTCACTGTAAACATTCTATAGAGCAGCCTTTCTCAACTTTTTGACCCTGGAGGAACCCTTGAAATATTTTACAGGCCTCGGGGAACGCCTGCACATTCAGGTTCAAATATAGGCCAGAAGTTACAAAATTATGATACTCGTTTCATGGGTAGGCCTGCATATATGCATTAACAGTGCTCTTAAACTAAAAATAAAGAATGAAACTTACCTCTTTAATGTGAAGTTGCCCGAATTTGAAATAATTTTTTAAATAAATTGTGATCTCCCAGGGAACCCCTAGTGACCTCTCACGGAACTCTAGGGTTCCATGGAACCCTGGTTGAGAAACCCTGCTGTAGAGCAAAACCAGTTGGTTGTAGGATTTCTGGATGGCTGCAGAAAACAATATTTACATAGCATCCCTGTTTCTCTTTTGATCCCTAAAAGGCAACAGTGATAGGGGGAGATATGCCCAATTAAATGCAAAATTCCAGAGGTTAGCCAGAAGAGATAAGGAATCATTTTTAAACAATGTGCGGAAGTGGAAGAAGACAATAGAATAGGAAGGACAAGAGACCTCTTCCAGAAAAATAGAAAAATTGGAGGTAAATTCCAGGCAAAAATGGGTATGATCAAAAACAAAGATGGCAAGGACCTAACAGAAGCAGAAGAGATCAAGAAAAGGTGGCAAGAATATACGGAAGATCAGTATAGGAAGGATAATAATATCGGGGATAGATTTGACGGTGTGGTCAGTGAGTTAGAGCCAGACATCCTGAAGAGTGAAGTTGAATGGGACTTAAGAAGCATTGCTAATAACAAGGCAGCAGGAGACGACGGTATCCCAGCTGAACTGTTTAAAATCTTGCAAGATGATGCTGTCAAGGTGATGCATGCCATGTGCCAGCAAATTTTGAAAACACAAGAATGGCCATCAGATTGGGAAAAAATCAACTTATATCCCCATACCAAAAAAGGGAAACACTAAAGCAGGGCTTTCCAAAGTTTTCCCGCGGCGACACACCAACCGCTGTTGGTGTGTCGCCGCGGGAAAACCCGGAAGTGCCGCTGTTGCGGCAGCGCGCAAAAACCTGGAAGCGCTGCTGCCGCTTTTGGGGTTTGCGCGCCGCCGTTGGTGTGTCACCGCGGGAAAACCCGGAAGCGCTGATGATGATCAGCGCTTCCGGGTTGGGTGGTGACACACCAGACTGTGTGTGGCGACACACTTTTGTGTCACGACACACAGTTTGGAAAGCTCTGCACTAAAGAATGTTCAAACTATTGAACAGTGGCACTTATTTCACATGCCAGTAAGGTAATGCTCAAGATCCTGCAAGGTAGACTCCAGCAATTCATGGAGCGAGAATTGCCAGATGTACAAGCTGGGTTTAGAAAAGGCAGAGGAACTGGAGACCAAATTGCCAATATCCGCTGGATAATGGAGAAAGCCAGGGAGTTTCAGAAAAACATATATTTCTGTTTTATTGACTATTCTAAAGCCTTTGACTGTGTGGATCATAACAAATTGTGGCAAGTTCTTGGTGGTATGGGGATACCAAGTCATCTTGTCTGCCTCCTGAGGAATCTGTATAACGACCAAGTAGCAACGGTAAGAACAGAGCACGGAACAACGGACTGGTTTAAGATTGGGAAAGGAGTACGGCAGGGTTGTATACTCTCACCCTACCTATTCAACCTGTACACAGAACACATCATGCAACGTGCTGGGCTTGATGGATCCAAAGCTGGAGTTAAAATCGCTGGAAGAAACATTAACAATCTCAGATATGCAGATGATACCACTTTGATGGCTGAAAGCGAGGAGGAGCTGAGGAGCCTTATGACGAAGGTGAAAGAAGAAAGTGCAAAAGCTGGGTTGCAGTTAAACCTCAAAAAAACCAAGATTATGGCAACCAGCTTGATTGATAACTGGCAAATAGAGGGAGAAAAAGTGGAGGCAGTGACAGACTTTGTATTTCTAGGCACAAAGATTACTGCAGATGCTGACTGCAGCCAGGAAATCAGAAGATGTCTACTTCTTGGGAGGAGAGCAGTGACAGATCTTGATAAAATAGTTAAGAGCAGAGACATCACACTGACAACAAAGGTCCGCATAGTTAAAGCAATGGTATTCCCCGTAGTAACCTATGGCTGCGAGAGCTGGACCATAAGGAAGGCGGAGCGAAGGAAGATAGATGCTTTTGGAGTTGGAGGAAAATTCTGAGAGTGCCTTGGACTGCAAGAAGATCAAACCAGTCCATACTCCAGGAAATAAAGCCAGACTGCTCACTTGAGGGAATGATATTAAAGGCAAAACTGAAGTACTTTGGCCACATAATGAGAAGACAGGATACCCTGGAGAAGATGCTAATGCTAGGGAAAGTGGAAGGCAAAAGGAAGAGGGGCCGACTAAGGGCAAGATGGATGGATGATATTCTGGAGGTGACGGACTCCACCGTGGGGAAGCTGGGGGTGGCGACGGCCAACTGGAAGCTCTGGCGTGGGCTGGTCCATGAAGTCACGAAGAGTCGGAAGCGACTGAACGAATAAACAAAAATGCTTGTGCTGATAGCTACTGGTTTTAGTTGTTACGTTTGCTTAAAAAAACCAAGACCGATACACGTTATAAATCAAGAATATAGGACATCTGAATAGAAGAGCCATGACACTACAAATGGAAAAACTGAAATATAGAGTTCCAAGTGAAGCTGGGATGCTTCATTTAAGACAGGGTGTATATTTTTTCTTAGGCTGAGTTGCCCTTGGCCTTTGAGTGGCATGTTGGGGACCAAATTCCAAAGAGAATGCAGGACTAAGATAACTTGGATCTTATTTGAAAAGTCATTATCTCCTGTTAATAACTTCATGTGTGCAGCTAATGAATGGTACAGAGCATACCTATAAGAAAGTAAGTCTCATTGTGTTCAGTAATACTAATCCTTATGACTGCAACATTAATTGGCTAGCGCACAGTCTAAACCGAGAGAGCAGAAGATAAATCTTGTTTTACTGTTTGATCTCTGGGTGATTTGAAAGAATTGCTCAGGTTTCTGAGTCATAGAGTCTAATAATAGCAACCCTCCCATCACACTGAGGAACTTAAAAAAAAAAGTATACCAGAAATGAATTTGTGTGTGGAAGAGCTGTGAGCTTTGTTAAGTTCTGGTGCTCACTACAAATTCTTGAGTTATAAAATCTTAAAAGTATATATGATTTTTGTACAAGGGTCCTGGGGGTGGATGTTGAAGTTCTGATTTAAAAAAAAAGAAAGTGGCTCTCACTCTAAGGCATCCCGACTTAAGAACAAAGTGATCATTTCACCAAATCCATGGTGACTGTGGGTCTTTTTGTAGACATACAGTGAACAGAAGAACTGAATTATGATAAAATCATGTGAACACATTGTTTTCTAAAGCTTTCCTTTATTATTTTTTCTTTTTCCTTTCCTTTTTCTTTTTCCACATTTAAGTTATAGCCTGACTCTCTAAAACAGGAAGCCTGAAATACTGTGGTATCAAATTTCTACCTGTAGAAAAAATACAGGAAAATAGGACTCTTCTGAAATTTATCAGTGAGGGGCCTTTTTTGGACCTACACATAGAAGTTCTTAATTAAGAAAGCAGGATTGTTAAACTTTGTGACACAAAACTATGTATGTATTTATTTAAGTATATAGGCCACTTTAATCACAGATGACTCTAAGCAGCATTCACTTACCAGTACCATAACAAAAGATTAAAGCAATAAAAAGTCATCACATAAACCAATACAAACAATATTAATAGTGGTAACCCTCATATTCATCACACTGAGGAATGGTGCCCTCAATAACAAGCAATCACCTACCTACCCACCATTCTCTCAGTACCCAAAGCTTTCCCAACTACCCAGGTCTTCAAGGCTTTCTTCAACACTGGCAAGGCTGGTGCTGATCTGACCTCAGGTGGAGCACTGTACCAAAGGGGAGGGGCCGTAACAAAACTCTTTTAGCTTTCTTAGCTTAAAATTTCTGCCAATGCTAATTATAGCTCTGTCTTCTGTAGATAAATTTTCCCAACCTTTTGACCTGTGTCTCTCTTTTTCTCCTCTCTCTTCTCAGGATCTAATTGATGAATGGATAGCCAAAGAGGCCAAAAGGTCCAACAGCAATAAAATCATGGATCCCAGCTGCTTGAAATGGACCCCACCCAAGGGCACTTAATTAACCAGTCTCTCCAAGAAGTGTGAACACCCCACTCATGTGCTGCCACCATCACCGCTGTGGGTACTTCTTCTTTTCCCAGCACTAGAAACATCCTTTCAGATCTTGGACATGTGATTGCTCTTGGTACCAGCTCCCCCTTTTCAGATGTTCCTGCAGTGTTTCTCTTTTTTTAGAACCTTTTTGACCAGACAGAACCTTTTTGTCCATGAGGCAAGATTGAAAAGATCAGAGAGTTCTGGACAATATTAATGTGGCCTCAAGAAGGTGCAGTAAGATTTACTTGCTCCTCCATCAACTCGTATGCTCCTAGCACACAAACTTGGGTTGCTTCTCACATTTTTAGTTTTATAACTTGCTGCTTCTGTTGTAGCCCTCTGAGTTGTAGTCCACCTGTGCAATACAGAGGGATTGCAAACATGGTGGAAAGGATCACATTGCTTCATCTTACAGATGGGGGGTGCGGGAGCAGAGAATTTTAAATTTCTCTGTTAAAACAAAGGAAAGCTAGTGGGACCAGGGACAAAGGTTCTCATCAGTCCCGTTTCTGTACTAGTTTTCATCTGCACATTTTTAATAGATAAGAGAGCACTGAAAAAACAACAATCCTCTGCCTGTCTCCTGAAATGCTCCAGTCCATTCTATTCACCCTACACTTCCCTGTCATTCTGCTGCATGTTTATATACAGTCTAAATGTAGGTCCATGAGACTATTTCCCTACAACATGGTGACCAGGTACAAGTAGGAAATGATCCAACGCTTCCTGGAATCCTGAATTGCTTCTGGATGAGCGAATTTCTCACATTTATTTGCAGAACTTAGAACTTTGATCCTGGCACTTGTGTATGCCAACATTCTCCCCACAACACTTTTCCCTCTTCAGTCCACCATAGGAGCAGACGGACAAGGAAGTCTCTAAAGTGGCTTTGATTTCTGAGAATGGTAATGGTGTTTATAATTCTGGACACAGGGTATCAGAAGCAATGAGTCAGCCCTCGGTGAACTGGTTGATGGATTTTGTAGCCAGGACAGCCAGGTCCCTGAGGGAGAGATGTCAGGCAGGAAAGATACCACATTACCTGGTCTTGGTTGCATGTCTGAGTGGGAAGAAAGATGCCATCACTCATTCTGTTGTAATTTTGGTGACCCTGATGGCAGCTTTTGAACAGGCTCTGACTGCCAATACACTTCAAGAGTCAATTAAATTAACTTTGTGGGAAAGAAGATTGCAAGATCAACATTCTAGCCTTGGCATAGCATCGTCTTACTAATTTGGCATACCTCATCCTTTTGGATTTGCTGCTTCAAGGAAGCTATGCTTGGAGCCCAAGGAATATGCATAGGAAAATAGCAGAATCCATCAGCTTGGGCAGGAGGGGGGGGCACTGCTCCTTTTGCCAAATTGTTCATTTGCAATAGATTGCTATGTACATTTGGCAGCTTTGTAATTTATTATTCAATTTGTGAAGCTGCTGGATCTGCTGGTGCCAGGCCTTGGGGCAATTTGTTGCAGCTGACTGCAACTACATGAATGTAGTCTTCATGATGGCTTGTGTTTCTTGGCCATACATTGGAAATTTACAGATTTTCCCTGCCAATGAGACTATCTTGGTCCAATAACTTCCTTGTTCTTTTTTTCAAGGAGTATATAAGGAGATCAACAGCTTCAGCTATGCTGTTCCATACATGAATGTTGAAAGCTCGCTCGGAAGCCGTTGAGGGCAGGTGGACAGTTGTGGGCATTTTTGAAGTAATGGTTGGTTGTTTTGCAAAAAAAAAAAAAGGAAATATTCGCTACACAAGGTTTCCCAAAGATACATTTTTAATCTCATTTTAAGATTTGGTACCTGAATGTTTGTCAAGATGACTCCAGCCTTTGGAAATTGTGAAAAATTAAAAATAAAACTTCAAAAACAGCTGTGGTAGGCCCCCAGCATCAGTTCCATAGTAATTGTGCCCCTTTTCAAGGAGAGTGCATTCATCTTTTAAATAAAGTCTCTGAATTACAGGGAGTCCTCTGCCAGTAGTAGGCAATGCCTACTTATAACGGCTGGGAGAGATGGAAGAGAGGAGAGGAGAGGAGAGAGAGCATTTTGTCCGATGAATAGAGATTTGTAAGCTGTCTGATAAGATTAAAACTCTTGACCGTTGTAAGTCAGGTGCTACAAGTGTCTTACTTTGCCCATCTCTAAAACCTCAATCTTCCTAAAGTACAAAAAGAGGAAGAGGAAAACTCTGGCCAGTCTGCTGCTCTATTATCTACTGGTTCCATTTTTGTATAGGTGGCAATATATGCATAATGAATTGGACTTCTGACAGTCTGTGCAAGGCTTCTCTCCGTTTTGCATGCACTATCGGTGTGAAGTTATGTCTTTGAAAACATTCAGCTGCTGGACTGTGTCTCTGCGCACTCTGTGCTATATTTGGTTGCTCTACTGGCCAGTCTTTTGGCCACAGTTGTGCATGATTTTATACAGTAATATCCCAGTATTTGAGATGGGAACCTACTCCCCTAAATGCTGAGGTGGTGTTGCACAAAGCAGTTAGGAGCCCACCAGTGTTCAAAATATGAGTCACAGAGTAACCTGGGACTGGGAATACACTTACATGCAGCAGATCAAAGAGGCCACAATGGAGATTGATGGATGGCCGTGTGCACCTCACCTTGGTCTCTGGACCTTTACATTCTGGGTTTGATCTTAAGATAGCTTCCTGTCCTTAGGCAATTATTTCTTTTCTTCCTGACATGGTGGATCATGCAAAGAGACAGTATGTTTTATGTTTGGGGGCTGCAGAATAATGGGCTGGTGCATTCTGCACTCTCACTGCAATTTTCACAAAAAGGAGGAGTGTAGTTTTTAATGGTAATGTTTGGTGCCATACTTCCCATGTACTTCACTCAGATGAAACAACCTGGAGATATAATTATCCATATGCTATGCCTTTGACTTCTTCCTGGTGTGCAAATGTCAACAGTAGACACCTGCATGACACACAACCTGTTTTCAGCTGGATATTATTTAAAAATATTGTCCTCTTGTCTCCCAACTTGAGAAAAAAATGGAAAGGCACTCCATCTCTACCCAGGGTTCTTACCAAGCATTCCTGTCTGTTGGTTCTTGTGTTTGGTTTTGCCTTTTTATTGCCATCCTAAAATCCTGTCAGAGTTTCTATTTCTCTGCACATTTTCTGGCAATTGTCCTCAGCTTCTAGATGATTGCAAATGATGGGGTAATGCTCTCTTTTGTGGCGAAGGGAGGCTGGCTGCTCTTGTACAGAAGCAAAACTGTTTTCCTGGATATTTTAGAATATGCTACCAGTGTATCAACTTCTCAATAAAGCATGTTCTCTGCTCTCACTTCCTTCTTGTAAATATTATTCTGAAAGGATTGCTTGGGATGTATTGACCCCAAAGCAAAATTTTCTAGGCAGAACTTTCCCTTGGAACCAGTGGAACCTGGGTGGATTAAGTCACCTTTTTTATCTGTTGTGCTTCTGTTGCATACAGTATTCTACATTGCACACCCAAGGGACCAAAATGAAGACCAGATGGGAAGACTCATTGCCTGGTTGTCAAGCACAGAGTTTGCATGTAGAAGTCTTGGGGTTCAAGCTCCTTGAAGCTCCAGTTGGAAAGATCATGAGGAAGTAAATCAGAAGGTCCTCTCTAGTAATTTGCTGAATGAATCAGTTGTTGACCACTGGCTTAGCTCGGAATCCCTGGGCAATGCAGCTTGCTTTGATCCTTTATTGAGGCCACAAGTGACTAAGAATAATTTTGTATGAGAGATTGGTGGCAGGTGTCTCCACCCTTTTTCAGGTCAAAGAACATGATTTGCCTTTGATGTGCCAGGAATGGGGTCAGGATTAAAACCAGATTAAATTGCTTCTTTGTTGTACACTGCTCAGCGTCAGTTGGGTTGGTTTACCAGTATTGTAAATAAACAGGTTTTGGAGGAGCCTTGCTGTGCTAGAAATCATTCTAGTACTGTACTCCCAGTTGCCCTGTTTTTGTTTTTGTCTTCTGCTGAAGAGAAAATGAAGACAGGTCCCAATCTTGGCAAGCATGTTTTGTCCTAAGTTGTTGCTTTACAAGGGAAGGGGAACCACACGACAGTAGGGCATCCAGTATAATTCACAGCAAGTGGTCAGTAAGAAGAAACAGGCCCTAGAATATGTGTTGGGAGTGTGAGGATGAGAAGGACATGTATAAAGCAACGGATCCCTCTAAAATGGATGCCCGTATTAGAAGTAGGTGCTTGCTGGGCCTGTGTTGGCGAGGGGAGGGGAGGGCGATAAAAACCAGGGGTCAAAACTCAATGTTGGCCCACTGCTTTCTTGCACAAATAAAGGAAAGGAAAACATACCCAACTTCATGCGATAATCACAAAAAGATTAATTGAATGTCCAATAAATGAATGTAGTCTAATAATACATTACTAATTATATTTGTAATAGACACAAACATACTAAAGATATATAAGCAAACATAGCGCAAATATTTATATACAAAAAATGAGGGATGAATGTTATCCACTCTTTTTGTGATTAAAGTGTTACATAGAAATCACCTGCAAATTAAAAGCTAATAAAATGAAATCAAAGATTTATTATAGATCAGAGACCTGAATCTTAAAAAAAATAGTTGGAATGCCTTCAGAGCCAATGAAAAAGTGTGTGCATTACAGACTACTGGAATAATCAATGGTTTATTTTCAGTAACAGAGCAGGATTCTTTCACATCATATCCACATATACTATAGTATTCTGCAGCCTTACACCTTTCCAAATGTATCAGGGCTGCAATTCTTTCCATGTGGCTTGGCCAAATTCTGGGAATTACAGTTCCAACACATCTGTACAGTGTCTGATTGGGGGAAAGTTGTTCCAGGTTTAGACCGCAAGATCACGGAGACCAACTTTTAAGGGAAGATACCCTTACCCTAATATTATACAGAGTCCTTGTGCTTGTGTGAGATACAGAGATTCAATTACTACCTCTGATTCCAGCTCAACACTAAGAGAAGCAGGATCTGCATCATTTTAAATGACTGCCCTGTTGTGCTAATAATGGCATGGAGCCATTACTAAGGCAGCAGAACTGAGGACAGTGTGTCAAAAGAAAGGTGTCCATCTCAAGCAACTTCCTCTTCCAGAGCCCCACAAGGAAGAGATTTTTGCTTCACTCTCCCCCAGTAACCTTATTTATTTGCTTACCTCTCACATTTCCCTATCAAGCCATAGAGCTGGTGATGTTTTAACCTCATCAACAAGTTAGAAAAGCCCTGGATGCCTGTTCAGAGCTTCATCCCAAAAAGTCCATATCGTTTGAAAGGTGCCAAAAGGGGCAGGAACCTCTGAAATAAAGAAGCCGTAGAAATGAAGCTGAGAAACACCTTGTCAGTCATAATAGTTACACAGTTTTTGTTTTTATACTTTTAAGAGTTTTAAAAATGAAGATAAAAACGAATACAAACTAATACAAATAAGGAAGAAAAAAGAAAGAAATCAAAGAGAGCTAAAAGTGCAAGAAAGAAAAGAGAAAAAAAGTTACAAAGGTGGCTTCCGATCTTCTTTACAGCCGTTATAAGTACAATTATAAATTTACCTCTTTCTCTAAAGTTGCATCATGATGACTCTCCTTTCTATAATCTATCCTGTCTAACCATCAAAAGCATAAATTATAAATTCATTTTTTTTCTCTTTTATGCAAAAAGTCCATAAGGGGTTTCTGGTCAGCAATAAACATAGATATTGTCTTTTCTCTGATCAAAGAAGTCAATTTGGCCATCTCAGCAAGTTCTATCATCTTCACCAACCATTCCTCCATTGTAGGTATTGCCGAATCCATCTTTGTGCATACAACAATCTTGCTGCGGTTATTGTATCATATACAAAAACAAAGTTCCATGACTTTTTCCAACTGTCTGTCCATCAGTCCCAAAACAAAGACCTCTGATCTCAATTGTATATTAATCTTTAAAATCCTCTGAATCAGTGTATGTATTTGAATCCAAAAAGTTTCACACACGGTTTTTTGAAAAGGTATACTGTCAATGCTGGAACTGAATTTCCCCTTCTACAAAAACTAGTTCCTAGTTTTCATGGAACAAGGTGTGATCATCTTCTGACCCAGCAAATGAAATCCATGTGCAGTGATTGATCATCACTGCACAATTGCCAATGCTGGTAGTGCAAAACACATCTACAGGCTTTCCCTATTCATATTACCCCAAAGCTGGCTGCAATTACTTACTATTAGGCAGAGTAAGTAGCTGGCACACAAGCTGCAATTCCTCTTCCAGCTTGCAAATTTGGATGTATCTATAAATGGTTCCTCATAAGAAGTTCTACTGTATTTGATGCCCAACAAAGAACCTGTTGCCCAGAAGAGGAAAACACTGGCTGCTTAAGCACTTCATTATTCATACACTAGAACCCTAGTTGATCCTAACAGAGCAGCAGTTGATCCTAATAGAGCAGCTAACTATAATTTCATGGCTTTCTGGATGAAAGGCAAAGGATAGGAACTTTTCACCAGTATAGCATTCTTCCACATGAAGCATCCTGTGTTACTCAAACCCATGCCTAATTCTGTGCCAATAGGTCTGTTCTGTTCCCCATGCAAAAATCAACATAGCCAGTGTTAAGACAGGGAGTTGTACTTCCGCAACATCTGGTGGGCTGTCAGATCACCATTTTCGTTGTACAGGTAGGCAACTTGCAGTTTGGGGGGCACATATGGCTTCCAAGTCCTTTTTTTCATCCTTGGAGCCAGGGGGGTCTGTAGGCTATGGTCGAAACAATCAAGATGGTGGCTGCAATGATGGGATTGACACTCTGCCTGTTTTTTATCTGTAACTCACATAGTGTTGTGACACACACAAAAAGCAGAGCTTCAATTGCATCCTTGCAATCACCATCTTGACTTTTTTGATCATGTCCTGCAGATACCTCTGCTTGGAGCGCTATGTGTCCATAGTTGCTGAAAACAACATGTTGAGATATGAGTCACATGAAAATTGAACTATAAACCTGAAATAAGCATTAGGAGGTCTGTGCAGATTTGAAAGGGATAAGAACATGCTTTCAAGCACACAGGAATGTTCAAGTAACATCTGTGAATAACTCCTTAAACCAAGCTATATTGCTTAAGCAATTTGTATAGAGAACTACTCCACAAATCTTTTTTTTCTGGGCAAGCTCAGCCAGTTTATATGAGATCAGTGAATAATTTGGAAAGGAGTACATATTTGCTCCACACATTCTTCTGTACTATAATTTTATTTGTTTAGTTTTGGCTTGTGTGCTATGCAGATTCAGCTACTGTGGTTGGTAAATCATGGTTTAGTGTTGCATCAGTGACAGGACCATGCATGTACCATAAGTCATGGTTTATTTATGATTTATTGAATTTAGTATGTTGAATACATGCAACACACTAAAACTTAAATCATGTTTACAAACTACATAGCTGAGATCACATCACACAATATGCCAAAATCAAAAAGAAATCACATTAAAGCTTAGTACAATGTGTACATTCAATCATGGCTTTTTCAGCAAACCATCCTAGTTTAGCATAATATGTGGACTCATCTGTTGGTGTGTGTCTTTTTGTCTGCCTTCCTGTGCGTGTATGTAATATCTTTGTGTAGGAGGTATAAAAGCAGGAGCTTTGAACAGCCTTTGGTTTGGGAAGTTGCCTCCAAGGAGGTTAAAAATAGCTCCTGCGGGGAGCAGTTATTCTGGAGGAACATTTTGTTCTTTATTACTTTTTAAATGTTAGGGGTTTTTTCTTCCTGTTTTCTTAACCTCTTGCTTTTTCAGTCCGCCTCTTTGGCATAGCTCAAAATTAACAACCCATCCATCTATTTGCATGGCTGCAGCTAAATCTGGTGCATTAGAAGTTTGTCAGGATGCACCTGGCTTTCAAAATACGTTGTCACGAATAAACATTTTCTTTAAGTCAGGATTTCTATTAAACAAAAGCTCATTGCAACAATGCCATCTTACGTTTCTTAGTGGCACTGATTCAAATGGAAAAAAAAACAATTAGTTAATTTGAATTTTTTTAAAAAAAAAAACACTTCTCAAATGTCTTGGAGTCTGATCTTCCTCTTTTATCCTATCTAGGAATTTTGGAGGGCTGCAGAACAATAGGATTCACCACCTTTCTTCTGCACCTGACTGGATTCTCCTCCTTTCAAATATTGCAGTGACATGCTGCAAGGTGATATTATTAGAAAGTGCTAGATACAATTGCATACAATCAACCCTGACTGCTCATTGGAAGGACAGATACTGAAGCTGAAGCTCAAATACTTTGGCCACCTAATGCGAAGAGAGGACTCACTGGAAAAGACCCTGATGCTGGGAAAGACTGAAGGCAAAAGGAGAAGGGGACGGCAGAGGATGAGATGGTTAGACAGCATCACTGATGTAACGAACATGAATTTGAGTAAACTCCGGGAGACAGTGGAGAACAGGAAGGCCTGGTGTGCTATGGTCCATGAGGTCACGAAGAGTCAGACATGACTAAACAACTGAACAACAACAGATACAATTGGCCAATCCCATGCATTCTTCACCGATCCTCCCACATGAAATAGAGAATTCCAGGATACACCATTCCATTCCTCTTTTACCTTCCCAATTGTCCCCACAAACATTTTGTGTCCACTGAACATGCTTAGTCCTCATTATGTTTGGTGTAGTGGTTAAGGCAGCAGGCTAGAAACTGGGAGAGCTTGAGTTCTAGTCCCATCTTTGGCACAAAGCCAGCTGGGTGAACTGGGCCAGTCACACTTTCTCAGCCCTAAGAAGCAGGCAATGGCAAACTACTTCTGAAACCTTGCCAAGAAAACTGCAGGGACTAGTCCAGGCAGTTGCCAGGAGTCAACACTGACTTGAAAGCAGAATATATATATTATGTTTAGATTAGGTTCCAACCCTCCGTTTTGTTCCCAGGTTTTTTTTTCCTAAATAAATTCTAAGGTGTTTTGGTCTTCTGCAAACCTCAAAGTTCCCTCGAGCCTGTTAATACTTCCAGGTTCTGACAGTGCCCTTTTGGCTACTTAAGAAGAACGAGTTTGTTCTCAATATATTAAGTTAGGATGATATAGTAGTATAATATTGTATATATACTGATGTTTTCCCAATATCTAATTTAGCTTAAAATTAACTGCAAAACCTGCAGTTTAATAAAAGTCTTGCATATGACAGTGTCTTTTGATGACTGGTAAAACTTAGGATTTTAGGAGGGACACCAACAAACTGAAGTGCATCCAGAGGAAAACAATCAAGTTGATAAGAGACCAAGAAGGAAGAAGTTATGAGGAATGGTTGGAGAAGTTAGGTATGTTTAGTTTAAAGAAGAGAAGACCATGAGGAGAGATGGTATCTATCTTCAAGTATCTGAAGGGCTATCACATACAAATTGGAGTAGACCAGTTCAATATTGTTCTGGAAAACAGGAGAAGAAACAATGGGTTTAAATTGTAAGGAAGCAGATTTTGATTGGACATCAAGAAAAATTTCCTAATAGGGTGTTCAACAATACAGCAGACGGTCTCTGGAGGTGGTTTAAATCTCTCCACTGCATTTTTAAACATAATAAAGGTCAGGCCTCACCATATTGAATTTTCTAGGGGTGGGGGGATATCAGTACCTTCCAGGGAGGGAAATTCCAACTGACCAATCAATATTTCTGACAGTTTGCTTTTCCAAGTGATTTCAACAATATCTGTTTGGTATAGGGTTGAACCATAGAAAAGTCAGCCTGGGACATGGATGTGGTTTGCTGATGCGTAGGCACATTCTTTGTTTAAAGAAATGGTCCATTAAGAATGAGGGGCGACTGGATAGAATTCTCTTCCTATTTTGACGACTCATTTTATCTGGGAAGTAGTCTTGAGGGAGGGACAGACACAGTTGCAAGTGGCGTCAAGGGCTGATTTAATATGAATGTGACCAAGGGGTATTATCCCAGATCCATATTGTGAGCATACAGTACATGTGTGTGCACGCACACACACATTACAGAGTGATGATCAGAGGAAGTCTCAGGATGGCGATAGATGTTTCTAGAGTTCTAATATTTCACCCTGCTCATTGTAGTTTGAGACAGATAAAGCCAATCTCCAATCAGTTCCCAGAACTTCCCAAACAGCATGGGCATTGCTGAGAATTTTGGGGACTGAAACTTGCACTTCTGGAAGGATTACTGTTGGGAAATGCTGGGGAACATACTACGGTCAAAGTTGCAAAATGTAGTACAATAAAATGTTCGAAGACAGTCTTTCTATTATTTGGATGAAATAACAAGGAATCATGCTTGGCTGATCCCTTTTGGGAGAGGATGCTATACAGAGATGCAAGCAGAGCTCCCTGGACTCCAAAATAGACTACTCAGAGGAGGTACACCGTTCTAACAATTGTCACCAGTTAAAGACCTAATGACTACAGACAAGGGAACAGACCTGTTTTGGTGCCTGGGCTTGCAAATAAAGCAGCTCTTAGGGAGGAAGTGCAGCAAAGGGGACTTGGGATGATCTTTTGATACCAGGAGATTGTGTTAATATAAGGCAAGGCTACCAGATCTGAGCTGCAAAAATCTGGATGTCCACTAGATGGCAGCAAACGGTTGGATTTTTCAGTGACTCTTTGATACCATCTAGTGCATAGCTTTCCAAACTCTGTGTCGCGACAAAACCCAGAAGTGCTGATGGCGCATTGCCGCCGCCCCTGCAGCAGCATGCACGGTGATGGCGGTAGTGTGTGCGGCGGCGGCAGCGGCGCGCCATCAGCGCTTCCGGGTTTTAGTGTGAAACACGAGGCCGCCGCTGCCATTGGTGTGTCGCCAATGGTGGGACTTTGAAAAGCACTGATCTAGTGGTTGCTCTAAAGCAGAGACATCACCTTGCCGACAAAGGTCCGTATAATTAAAGCTATGGTTTTCCCAGTAGTAATGTATGGCTGTGAGAGCTGGACCATAAGGAAGGCTGAACGCCGAAGAATTGATGCTGGAGAAGACTCTTAAGAGTCCCTTGGACTGCAAGGAGGTCAAATCAGTCAATCCTAAAGGAAATCAACCCTGACTGCTCATTGGAAGGACAGATACTGAAGCTGAAGCTCAAATACTTTGGCCACCTAATGCAAAGAGAGGACTCACTGGAAAAGACCCTGATGCTGGGAAAGACTGAAGGCAAAAGGAGAAGGGGATGGCAGAGGATGGGATGGTTAGATAGCATCACTGATGTAACGAACATGAATTTGAGTAAACTCCGGGAGACAGTGGAGGGCAGGAAGGCCTAGCATGCTATGGTCCATGAGGTCACGAAGAGTCAGACACGACTAAACGACTGAACAACAACAGTGGTTGCTGTAGTCATCATGACCTGAGGATTTCTACTGCACTTGTCTGCAGCCTCACTTCTACCAACTGCTCTGCCCCATTGTGCTGCCCTAGGCAAATGCCTAGGTTGCTCTATGGGCACACATTGGTCCTGCAGCAGTCCATTACCAGGCTTGATTTCTTAAAGATCAAAGATCCAATTGGGGGCACTATGTCTATGGTCTCCAAGGCAGCTGCCACCCCACCTTGAGTGTTTTTACACCACTGATGTCCTGGATGTGAAGAATTCTGGCAGATGACATCTTTCGGTGTCATCTAACCAAGCTGTCTTCAGGGAGGGAAACAGGAGCAAGGGATGAAGCATGTGTTGTGATATGGCAATGCAAACGTATTTGCAAAAATGTATTTGCATTCAACATTGTGATGGAAGGGTGGAGCTTGTGCTGTGCCACCACAATATGCCCTTTATCATGTTAGCATTGGAGTAAGGAAGAGACTCCAATGCATCTAGCCATCATTGCACCAACATGAGAGGAAGGAGGATGGCTTTTATATCACCTCAGTGACATCTGGGTGATCTTGTAAGATAAGGAAATAGCCTTAGATCTAATCTGAGCATCTGAATTAAGTAATTCTGGGAAAAGGAGGAAGGCATCAAGGAAGACTCTAGGATGCCACTGCATATAATGCAATTAGGATCTTTCTCATTCAGAAGAGGATTGGTGTCAGATGCTGTTCATGACCTGTTACTCCAATAGCAGGTGGCTCAGAAGGAAATTGGTTGCATACCAGCTTGTACTTGAGGAAGATGAAATTCTAGCTTTGATTTGGAAAGCGTCTCTTCTTTAATTCAATCTACTTCTTGTTGGGAGAGGAGACAGGAAGAAATATACTGTATCTGACTGGAGGAAAGGATGTGAAAAACCAGCCAAGGCAACTGGAAGCTTCCAAAGGGATTCAGGAAATCGGATTTTGGAAAACACAGGCTACAGAGCAGGAATATTTTAAAACGAACACTAGACTGGTAATTTAAGTATACTTAAATGTGCCCAGTGTGCTTAAACGAATCAGGAGACTTAAAAGGGAAGCCCCTCCCCTCCCCACTGCCCAGAAAATCCCTTTGCATGAGGATCTGAAGCTTCTGAGGAATAATTTACTCTTGGGAATATTGGGGTTCACCAGGAGGATGCTGAGTCCTCAAACAAGATACCCTCAGACCTACATTATTGGAGAATCCCCTCCAAGTTTTAGGAAATTCCCATATCAACTAAGGTTCAGCCTTGTTGAATCCAAGCATAGAAAGACTCGTTTAAAGAACCAATAGCATAGTATAATGCTCTCCCACCATTCCACTGCAAACTACCATGTATAGGTTATCCTTAAAAACTGACTGGAAAGTTCATTTAGTCCAAAATTTTGCAGCTAAATTATTAAGACTGTTCTCATGGATCGACATTGGTTACTAATCCTAATTCCAAGCATACTTCAGAGTCCGAGGTTTTAAAATGCTAATAGCCTTCAATTTTTCTAATATTATGCTTAGAGGATATTTCCCGGTGCCCGAAGCCTGCTGTCATCTTCTGGTGTGAAGTGGCTAGTAATTTTGAAGATGTGCCTTAGGAAGGCCCACCTTGAATTGACTCTAAGATCCTTTCAATGTCCAGTGAAGGATTATACTTGCCTGCAGAATTTAACCTTTTCATTCTAGCTTTTCTAAAAAAAAAAAACAAAAAAAAACACCCTGAAGTTTTTTTTCATGTTGAAGTTACTCTTGCACTGCTGCTCTTATTTTTTTTTTTTTTTGAGAATTATGCTATTTTTGCTTTTAATCTGCAAGCAACTCTCAAAATTATGTGTATTACAAAAAAAAAAGGGTACTGTATGTCTGATCATCTCCTTTGAATAGCTTACTCAGGTTAAGAGTGCCAGTGGAATTGTAGCCAAAAATGTGGCCACTGAGGAATGAGAGGGAAATGTGGTATCTGAGGTTCACAAAAATAAAAAAGAAGAAATTTTAAGGAAGTGTATATGAATGAACTGACCCAGCTAAGTAGTGGTGGAAGGCAATATCATAGCTGGAAAAGGGAAATGCAATGAAGTTAGAAGGCAGAAGAGAGGTTTACCTTTCCTGGAGGACCCACCTGTCTAGCTGGCTTGGTGTATTACACTTTTGTAATAATTGTTATCAAACAAGGAAAGAGAAGATAGTGATCAAGGTATCTCCCCTGCCTGGTGGACTATTTGCAAAATGCAGGTGGGGCGAAGCTTACATGGGGATTTGAAGATTAGATTATAAATATAATAGGGTATATTAGACAAAGAATTATTCTTATCTATTGCATGAAAAACTAGCACTTAGGATGGATCTTCTTGTTCTTATGGCCAGGGATAGATTGGAAGTTACCTATGTTTCATATCTTTCTTTTTTTTCTTTCTTTTACTTTACTACACTTTTTCTTTTCTTTCTTTTTATTTTGTATTTCTATTTCTTTTTCTAACTTTTAACTATGTATTTTAAAATTCTAATTCTTAAAAAAAAAAGGCAAGGCAAGGCAAGATAGAAATTGTAGTAATATATAAATAATATATACATTGGCTAACAAATGAACAGTGAACAAAGGTTGAGAGAGGCCTCTGAGATAAGGCACATAGAACATTTTGTTGTTTTTTGCTAACAACACAAAGCGTGGTTCTAATTTGAAGAACTGAGGGAATCATATACAGCAGTGTTTTTCAACCTTAGCAGCATTAAGGTGTGTGGACTTCAATTCCCAGAATTCCCCAGCCAGCTTTCCTTGGCTGGCTGGCTGGCTGGCTGGGGAATTCTGAGAGTTGAAGTCTACACACCTTTAGTTGCTAAGATTGAGAAACACTGGTATAGCGAGGTTTCTCAGCCTCAGCAACTTTAAGATGTATGGACTTCAACTCCCAGAATTCCCCAGCCAGCATCTCCCCACCCCTACTCTATCCTGTCGGCAACAGCATTAGCTACTGTTTTGTGGCGAAATGCTTCCTGAGGCAGCTGTTTTCATTTGGTTCAACAACATTTTGTTTGAGGAAATTATTTTCATACGTCAGTGGTGATTGTGTTGCTTTGCAGAGAACAGTCTTCAACCTGAGCAGTTGTCAATGCTCTCCTTGAAGAGAGATCAAGTTGAAAGCAAGATCAGTGGAAAGATCAAGCACCATTAGCAATTAGGACTGCTGAGATGGCCACTGACATCACTGTTTTGTACCCCTAAGTTTCTCCTCCCCAAGTCATTCCAATTCTATCTCAGTTCTAGTCCAAAAAATGTGGCAAATCTAAGGGTGTACAAATTATAGGAGAAATATATGTTGTAAGAAATTTTCAGGCAAACCTCTTTTATTTATGACAGGGTGTGACAGTAGGTGGCAGTAGATATCCACTGTTGGCTGAGAGAGAGAGAGAGAGAGAGAGAGAGAGAGAGAGAGAGAGAGAGAGAGAGAGAGAGAGAGAGAGAGAGAGAGAGAGAGATATTTTTTAATGAGTCTCTAGCATATATCCATCACATATGTCAGCCTTTCCTAACCTGGTAACCTGGTTCTTGCACAACTGGAAGTGTCTGTTCAAGGTAACTCTGTTCAATTCATTTTCTTTCCCTTTCATTCCTTTTAAAGGGGAAATGCATCCTGGCATCCAGGATCAATTGCTATTATTGTACAGAAAGTGAAGGCTTTTGTATGATGGCAGAGACTTGGAAGATATAGGCTAGAAATGGTGGTGAGTGGGGGGAGAGACCAACAGAAATATATGGATTAAGGTTGACATCACTGACCCTCTTTTCCCATTTTGCCCCTAAAGTAAAGTAAAGTTTCCCCCCGCACATTTTGTGCAGTCGTGTCCGACTCTAGGGGCCGGTGCTCATCTCCGTTTGTTAGCCGAAGAGCCAGCGTTGTCCGAAGACACTTCCACGGTCATGTGGCCGGCATGACGCGCGCGGAACGCTGTTACCATCCCACCGAAGTGGTACCTATTCATCTACTTGCATTTGCATGCTTTCGAATTGCTAGGTTGGCAAGAGCTGGAGCTAGTGCGGGAGCTCACTCCGCACGCAGGGCTAGTGATTCGAACCTCCGAACTTGCGATCTTCCGATCAACAAGCCTGGCGTCTTACCCACTGAGCCACCACGCCCCCATTTTGCCCCTGACCTATGTTTAATTTTCTTTCCTGGTACAACACTGAGTAGCACCAGGCAGACAGATCTGTTTGCCCCACCACAGTGACATGGTGGGGCATTGTGGGAAATGAAAATGATGGTTAGTCCCAGAATGCCAAAGAACACTTCCACTATCATCTGGCATTAGCAGATAACTCTTATAATAGAGCTCACTAACAAAAACTGGAACCTACCAGCGTCTCCTCAAACAGCCTTCACATTTCCTCAGGAGGATTGCTACAATCTTGGGACTGGCTGAGTATTTTCAGGAAGCAATGCAAAGCTTTTTGGAGTGCTTTTTAAACCAGTCTAGGACAATTCAGTCTAGTATATTTGCCATCTTTTGCAAAAATAATGCCATTTTAGCCAGCCTATAATCCTTAGGCGAGTCCTCCTAGGCTTGGGGATCAGTGGAGCAGTTAAGTCATTGTAAAAGTTGGGTTTAGTGGTTTTAAGGGAGGGTGGGGTGTCACTGGTTTTTTTTTAAGGTGGAATATATATATATATATTTGAAAACGAGTTATGCTAGCCTTGCTGTGTTTGGGTCCCTCCTGCTCATTCAAACTATATTGGCCCCTCTGGCTTCACTTCAAAATTATTAATTAATTAATTAGTCAAACTTATATCACCGCCCATCTCCCTCCACCAGAGGGACTCTGGGTGGTTTACAGCAAGATAATAAAACAAAAGACATAAAAAATACATACAATATAAAATTACTAGGTTATAAAACAAGATTAAAATCCAAGAATAATAAAAAGATCTAACTCAATCCAATGTAGGAGAGGGGCTCTCTAAGGTATTAGCCATCCCCAAGAGTGACTACTTCTTCCTTGGCCCCAAGCAAGGCGGCAGAACCAAGTTTTCAGGTTCCTCCGGAAGGTCAGGAGCGAAGGGGCTAACCTCACCTCCAGGGGCAAATTGTTCCACAGGGCGGGAGCTACTGCAGAGAAGGCCCGCCTCCTGGACCCCGCCAGATGGAACTCTCTTGTAGATGGGGTCCGCAGCATGCCCTCTCTGCATGATCGGGTGGGACGGGTGGATGTACTGGGGACGAGGCGGTCCTTCAGGTAACCTGGTCCCATGCCATGTAGGGCTTTAAAGGTGATAACCAACACCTTGAATTGGACCCGGAAGCAAACTGGTACCCAATGCAGCTCACGTAATAAAGGTGTTATGTGTGCCGATCTAGGGGCACCAACGATGGCCCGTGCAGCTGCATTCTGGACCAGCTGGAGCTTCCGGATACTCTTCAAGGGTAGCCCCATGTAGAGTGCATTACAGTAATCTATATGGGAGATAACAAGGGCATGAGTGACTGTTCGAAGGGCCTCCAGATCCAGGAACGGGCGTAACTGGTACACAACACGAAGCTGTGCAAAGGCCCTTCTGGCCACGACTGCCACCTGCTCATTGAGCAGGTGTCGTGAGTCCAGGAGGACCCCCAGATTCCGCACTGGATCTGTCTGGGGCAGTGCAACCCCATCCAGAAACAAAGATGATAATGTCCCAGACAGGGAAGAGCCATTAATCCACAGCCACTCCGTCTTACCAGGGTTCAGCTGAAGCCTGTTGGACCCCATCCAGGCCCCTACAGCCCCCAGGCACCGAGAAAGGGCAGACACAGCATCACTTATCTCACCCGGGACAGAGATGTATAACTGAGTATCATCAGCATATTGATGATATCTTATCCCGTGGTGGCGGATGATCTCGCCCAGCGGTTTCATGTAGATGTTAAACAGGAGTGGGGAAAGAACCGAACCCTGCGGCACCCCACAAAGGAGGGGTCGAGGGTCAGATTTCCCACTCTCTATCACCACCAATTGGGACCGGCCCTGGAGGAAGGAGGTGAACCAGCGTAAAACCATGCTGCCCACCCCCAACTCCCTGAGCTGACCCAAAAGGATACCATGGTCAATGGTATCAAAAGCCGCTGAGAGGTCAAGAGGAGCTAGGATGGATGCACTGCCTCCATCCCACTCCCGCCAGAGATCATCCATAAGTGGAACCAATGCTGTTTCTGTCCCATGTCCAGGCCTGAAACCTGACTGAAAGGGGTCTAGATAATCCTGCTCAGAGGCTGCTACCCCACTGGATAGAATAGTTCTCCTCCAAGACTTGAGAGGGAGAAGATCTATTCTTGCAAGCCTCCCTAGTAGAAGCATGGAAACTGCAAAAGCTTTCATTTCTCTAGCACTAGAGCCCCAACCGTGGAGTGCATACTATAAATGCTCTACACTTACCAAGGTTGGTTGGGGAAAAGCTTCAGTTCACACAATCCATTCTCCCAATATATCCCCAGATCAGAGTCAAATGGTAAGAACATTTGAAGACCCCTGTTGGATACGGACAGGGGCCCCATTAGTCCATCTATCTGTCATATAGTGGCAGCCAATAAGCCTGGGAAGATCAACTATACTGTTGATAGCATAATTGCCCTCTTTCATAAGTGCTCCCTAGCAGTTAGTATTTAAGGTATCTTGTCTGTCATTCAGTAATCAAGAACAATTGCCAATAACCAGCTTGATTCTTTGTCCTTGAAGTGCTATAATTTATTATCTATCCACTACAGGCAATGGGAAATAGAAGGAACCAAATGGGGAATCCAAAAGAAAGGGGGAAATCGAACCACTGCTGCCTGGAAGCTATTGCTGATAGAACATATGGATATGTGGTTCATTCTTTCCCAACCTGGGTGCCTTCCAGATATGTTGATTCCACTTCCACATGACTCCACAGCCAGTATGACTTTTGCTGAGCATTTTGGGTACCAAAACCCACACATCAGGAGAATGCCCAGGTTAAGGAAAGCAGACTGGTTATTTCATCCAGATTCTCCTTTCGTTACACAAACTGCATTGTTTTGCACAAGTGTCTGTAGGTTAGGGTGACCATACGTCCCATTTTGAACGGGACAGTCCCGTTATTTTAGCATTTTTCAACCGTCCCACCGTTTGATCAAAATCTCAATTTTGTCCCTTTTTTAAACCTGGCAGGAAGGAGGACAGGAAGACAGGAAGGAGGACTGGAGCCGGACTTGCCATTGGAGGCAGCCCGGAAGAGGCCCTATCAGTGCGGCAACTGGAAGCCCAGTTGCTACGTGCGAGCCCAGCAGCAGACACAGCACCACAGTCCAGGTTCCTGCCTCCTTACCTGATCCTGAGATTGTCTGCCCAGCAGTGGTGAGGCCAGGGAAAGCAGGCACGGGAAGGTTGTGGGAAGAGGGTGCTTGTGTGTGTGTGTGTGTGTGCGCGCAGATTACTTGCTCAGAGTAATCGCGCGCGCGCACACACACACACACACGCACGAACCCCACACCCTCTTTCTCCAGCCTCCCTGCAACAGGTGCGGGTGCATTTGGTCATGGGGAGGCTGGAGAAAGAGGGTGTGGGGTGCGTGTGCGTGTGTGTGTGTGCATCTGATCAGGCTTGGCCAAGGGAGGAGAGTTGTCGGGCTGCCGAGCAGGAGAAGCAGGAGCCGGCCACCCTGGGGAGCTTCTGCGGGCAGCAAGGGGCGGAGTGGTCGACAACTCTCCTCCCTCAGCCAAGCCCGATCAGATGCGCACACACACACACACTCACAGGACAGACTGCCCTGGCAGGAGCTGGCCATGCTGGGGGGCTTCAGCGGGTGGCGAGGGGCGGAGTGGTGTGGCTGAAGCCTCCCAGCATGGCCGGCTCCTGCCGAGGGCAGTCTGTCATGTGAGTGTGTGAGTGTGTGTATGTGCATCTGATCGGGCTTGGCCGAGGGAGGAGAGTTGTCGGGCCGCCGAGCAGGAGAAGCAGGAGCCGGCCACCCTGGGGAGCTTCAGTGAGCAGCAAGGGGCGGAGTGGTGTGGCTGAAGCAGCCGAGCGCAGCCGGCTCCTCCTGCTTCTCCTGCTCTGCGGCGGTGGCAGCAGCAGCGACTCTCCTCCCTCCCTCGGCCAAGCCCGAGGGGGATGGGACAGTGGTGGGCCTCCATCCCCTCCATCCCCGCCCCTTGTTCCCCGGCTGATGACGGTGCTGTGTGCACAGTGTGTGTACTCTGGCCTCCCCCAAACACACCAGCTCTGCCGCACCATTTACTGCTAGAAGAAAAAAAAACCTTTAAAAATCGGAAAAAAAATTAAAATCTGAGCCAATCATGCTGATGGGGGCGGGGTTTGCAGGCGGGAGCCAATCGTGTGGGGCGGGGGCAGGGTTTGCAGGTGGGAGCCAATTGCGTGGACTGGGGGGCGGGGTTTGGAGGCCGGCATGGTGGCATAAGACCCTGTCCCGTTTTGCCATCCCAAAAGTCCCGTTTTTGTCTGAAGGAAATATGGTCAGCCTACTGTAGGTGGGTATTTACACACCACCCACACCACCCACAAAAACTCTTGTGTCATCCTAAAGATTGGTATGGTATGAATTTTAGTGAACTGTATTCTTTAAGTGACTCTTATAGATAACATGCTGGAGATTCTTCCAAATGTTATAATTCATCCTAAAACTGCCTTCCCTAACTAGAACCCTCCAGACGTTTTGGATGACAACTCCCATAAATTCCAGTCACAATTGCCTAAGTTGGAATGGAAACCTTCTGGGATGCTCCAGGAGAAATTCAAAGTCCAGTAGCCTCAGCTGAGATATTCTGGGAACTGTGGTTCAGCAACGCTTGGAGGAGAACAGTCCATGCCTGACCTAACCCACTGGAGTAGGTAGAATTTTGTTGTTTATTCGTTCAGTCGCTTCCGACTCTTCGTGACTTCATGGACCAGCCCACGCCAGAGCTTCCTGTCGGCCGTCGCCATCCCCAACTCCCCCATGGTTGAGTCTGTCACCTCCAGAATATCATCCATCCATCTTGCCCTTGGTCGGCCCCTCTTCCTTTTGCCTTCCACTTTCCCCAGCATCAGCTTCTTGTAGGTAGAATAGAAACCAAAATATATAACAAAATATCATTATATTCATTGGTTGTAGTAGCAAGCTATACAAAAATACATCACAATGGTCCAAAGAACTATGGAGAGCACAACTTTTATTTAGCCTGCATTTTGTCCACACAGAGCAATTTAAAGGGCTACAGACAACAGAAACATTAAAACATAACTAACAACCAGCCCAGATCATACAGCTACTGGACTAAGTGGATTAGTTTTAAAGCTGCTAGATAGAAAATTACCCCAGATGAAAAAGTAGGCTGCTGCAAGGCGCACTGAAGATGAGTAAAAGTATGAATGAAAAGACACAAACAAATTAACAGTAACGGTCTAGGCTAAGTAGGAGTTGCCATGATTTCAAAGTGAGATTTTTCCTGAAGTAAACACAATTATCTCCTTAGCCCAAAAGTTCATTCATCAAATTGAAGAAGTGCACTCATTCAAAGCTCTTCAGAAGACCCTTAGTGGGGAAGAGGAACCAGGGAATTGCTCCATCTTCTTGTTCCCACTCATTGGTAATTGATGGCTGGCATTTAAAACAGAAACAGCTCCACTTACGCAGCACCAGCTGCTGGACTAGAGAGGGAGACTGTAGACTTCCTTCCACATTTGTGATACTGTTAGCGGAAGCTAGCACCGATATTTTCTTTGCTCTGCAAATCAGTTGGACTACACATCCTCTGTCTCCCAGCTAGAACAGCATGAAGCATCCTGGCTGGAGATAATGAGGGTTGTAGTTCGACATGTCTGGAGAGTGCCAGGTTGCAGGAAGTTGCTCTAAACACTAATTTAACTTAATCTGTCTTCCATGAAAGAGAAAGACCACCTTGGGATAACAAGCCACCTTCTTGTATAACAGGGTTGGTTATTCCAGAGCAAAGTTCTTTTTTGTAAGGATAAAAGATTCAGAAATAGACTCAGCTCACCCAACATCTTTGCTAGGTTGGGTAAACCCAGCTAATTCAAGAAACTATGGTTGATAAACCACAACTTGGCATGGTGAGGGAAGATATCAGTTAATTGTAATCTATTAATAACAACAATTATGTTGAGCTGTATTGATAACCTGTATAAAAAAAGGTAAAGGTTCCCCCCCCCCCGCACATTTGTGCAGTCGTGTCCGACTCTAGGGGCCGGTGCTCATCTCCGTTTGTTAGCTGAAGAGCCAGCGTTGTCCGAAGATGCTTCCACGGTCATGTGGCCGCATGACGCGCGTGGAACGCTGTTACCTACCCACCGAAGTGGTACCTATTCATCTACTTGCATTTGCATGCTTTCGAATTGCTAGGTTGGCAAGAGCTGGGGCGAGTGCGGGAGCTCACTCCACACGCAGGGCTAGGGATTCGAACCTCCGAACTTGCGATCTTCCGATCGACAAGCCTGGTGTCTTACCCGCTGAGCCACCACGCCCCCTATGTATAACCTGTATAGCAGTCCTCATCTCGGCTTTTCAAGGGCAGGCCCTTCAGTAACCGAAACAAGGTACATGCACAAGGGAGAGGTAAGGTTCAACAGGCTCTGAGCAACACCTGAGTTTTGTACAAGAAGAAAATATCTTTAGGGGGAAATACCTTAAGCAACTGGGGGTGGGGGCATTCTTGGTTATCACAAAATGCTGGCTGAAGATTTGGGGGAAGGGATGTGGAGTCAAGTGTCTGGAGCCTTAAGCCAAAGCACTGCTTTTTTTTTTGGCAAGTCCTACATGTTTAATTATATAGTCCTATCCCTTAGTAAAGTACTTTACAGAGTACAAGAGGATGGGTCTCTGCCCCAGGAAGCTTACACTTCAAAATGAGGGAAGCAACAGAAGGAGGGTGAAATACGTATTTAACCCATTAAGCAGGAAATACAAGTGATGGTTTCAATTAGTGGTCGTAGATTTGGTTATAGTTTTGGTGTAGGATGGAAATGAAGGGACTGAGCTGAAAATTTGGCAGAAAAAGAAGGTTTTAAGGAGGGATTAGAAGGGAGACAGGAATGGAGGAAGGTTTACCTATTTTTCATACTCATGGAAGATAGAGATTACTCTAAAGATTGCTTTCAGGCAGGCTGTAAATTTCTGACTTAAGAAATATAGTGCAATTGAAGGTGCTGGTTATCACCTATAAAGCCCTTCATAGCATAGGTTACTTGAGGGACCGCCTGTCTCCGGTTATTCCTGCCCACCTAGTGAGATTAGGCAGAGTGGGGGCACTCTGAGTCCCCTCAATTAAAGAGTGTCATCTAGTGGGACCCCAGAAGTGCACCTTCTCTTGTCATGGTGCCTGTCCTCTGGAACAGCCTACTGCAGAGATCATGGTGCCTGTCCTCTGGAACAGCCTACTGCAGAGATCATGGTGCCTGTCCTCTGGAACAGCCTACTGCAGAGATCATGGTGCCTGTCCTCTGGAACAGCCTACTGCAGAGATCATGGTGCCTGTCCTCTGGAACAGCCTACTGCAGAGATCATGGTGCCTGTCCTCTGGAACAGCCTACTGCAGAGATCTGATGGCTCCCACCCTGATGACGTTCAGGAAGCTATTCCAGATTGTCTATTCTCCCGGGTTTTGGGGCAGAGTGAAGGTGGAGTGCCTGCTGGATGGGATTTTTGGTTATATGCTGTCTTTGGGGCCACTCGTGATTTCTTGTTGTGTTTTGTAATTTCTTACTTATTCATTGTAAGCTGCCCAGAGAGGTTGGGAGTTGGGCAGCTTAAAAATTGTATGTATAAATAAACAAGCAAACAGTTGAACCCCTAAAATGCAAATATGCAGGGTAGGCAACACGTTTTTGTTATTCAGTGGAAAGGGAACATCACTCTGGCTAAACCCTAAACCCAGGTTAACTAAACATGACCCTGTGTTCACATAGCATGGATCCTCAAACAATGATGGCTTAATACAGTGGCCCAGGTCACCCAACATGCTAAGACAATGGCTGCGTTCACACAACACTTTGAATACTAAGTACCCACGTTATCCTAGTCTAGCCAGTTGTGCAAACCCAGCCTGTCTATGCTCATAGACACTCATGTTGCTTATCATGCCGCACACACGTCTCAGGGCTGAGCGTTCCCAACGGGCTCCGTAAGGGTCAAGGTTTGGTGAGTCGTGGCTCAGTTTAGCAGCCTGCCATTGGAGGCACTGGCCACCACAGGCGCCGTTTTGCACAAACTGTCCGAGGGAGGAAGTGTGGTTTTACTGTTGCTGTGTGTCCGTGGGAGCTATTTGGAGACATGGCCCCACCCCAAAGGCCATGATAGATGACCAGCCTCAAGGATAAAAGGCTTTCCTCTGAAACCAACACTGCTAAATATAAACCAATGCTTGCTTTCATGTGTCTTAAGACCTAACTGAAACCAGCTGCTGGGGCAAGGGCATCTTTTTCTGTTGCTGCCTTGCCTGCTGGCCAGAGTGCTTCAGACCTAGGAGAGAGGAAAAAACCTGAAACTGAATGGGTGAACGTATTCAAATCTGATGGCAATCACATAAAAACACAAAAAGATGTTTTTCTGGATTGTACCTGAAGCCTACCCAAAAATTCAAGTTTCCTTTTTCACTTAGTCAGGGCTGGCCCTAAATATTTTGCCTCTTGAGGTAAAGGAAAAGACAGGAATCCACCAGCATTAGCACTTCATCGACATGACCTAGAGATGGGCAGTGATGAAGCCCAGCTCCCCCGACCTTTAGCCGTTGGAAGGTGCGAGTCATAATCCCACAACCAAGAAAGACTTGAACACAGGCAATAGAATAATGTTGTTTGTAATCTATGAAGGTGGCAGGCTATCTTAGGGCCACAGAACTGGCCATATGGATAAAGCAACGGGCTATAAACCAGGAGTCTGTGAGTTCTAGTCCCGCCTTAGGCATGAAAGCCGGCTGGGTGACCTTGGGCCAATCCCTGTCTCTCAGCCCTAGAAAGGAGCCAATGGCAAACCAGGAGACTGAGAGTTCTAGTCCAGCCTTAGGCATGAAAGCCAGCTGGGTGACCTTGGGCCAGTCACTCCGTCTCAGCCCAACTGACCTCACAGGGTTGTTGTTGTGGGGAAAATAGGAGGAAGGAGTATTTGGTATGTTCGCCGCCTTGACTATATGTCTATGAAGGTTCTCAGTCATCCAGGTGGAATTGTCTGTAGCTTGAATCATGTCAACTGGATTTCTATTTTCTCAGTGGAAACGTTTCGCTCCTTATCCAAGGAGCTTCTTCAGTCTGAGCAAAGTTAGTAAGGGAATCCTAAATATGTTTCTAGGTAGCTGTGTGACCTTACACCTGGGGCTAGGTCATGGTTATATTGAGATGTTATTTTAAGTCCTTTTATCATCTAAAGGAGGATCGTTAAGATCACCATGCTGCTGTTGAGCTTGTGAAATGGTCTTAATCTTCCTAGGCACAGAAGACAAAGCAGGGAGGAAGATGGGGGAAAGATTATGCCTGAGGCCCCCACCTCTATTCAAGGAAGGATTTTCCAAGTTGGCATAAATGGATTCCTTGACCCCTCTCTCAAACCACCTATCTTCTCTGTCTAAAATGTGAACATTAATGTCCTCAAATGAGTGTCCTTTTTCCTTTAGAGGAAGATAAACTGCTGACTCTGGTCCTGTGGTGTTACTTCTCCTGTGTTGGGCCATCCTCCTGTACAAAAGTTGTTTGGTTTCTCCAATGTAGAGTTCAGAGCACTCCTCACTGCACTGGATTGCATAAACTACATTGCTTTTCTTGTGTTTTGGAGTTTGATCTTTGGGGTGTACAAGCCTCTGTCTCAGTGTGTTGGTGGGTTTAAGGTGTAAGGTCACACAGCTACCTAGAAACATATTTAGGATTCCCTTACTAACTTTGCTCGGACTGAAGAAGCTCCTTGGATAAGGAGCGAAACGTTTCCACTGAGAAAATAGAAATCCAGTTGACATGATTCAAGCTACAGTTCGCCGCCTTGAGTTATTTATAAAAATAATTAAGGCGGGATAGAAAATAAATAAATAAAAATACACATCTCTATCTGTTAATACTAAGGGGCGTGGTGGCTCAGCAGGTAAGACACCAGGCTTGTCGATTGGAAGATTGCAAGTTCGGAGGTTCGAATCCCTAGCCCTGCGTGCGGAGTGAGCTCCCGCACTAGCCCCAGCTCTTGCCAACCTAGCAATTCGAAAGCATGCAAATGCAAGTAGATGAATAGGTACCACTTCGGTGGGTAGGTAACAGCATTCCGTGCGCGTCATGCCGGCCACATGACAGTGGAAGCGTCTTTGGACAACGCTGGCTCTTCGGCTAAGAAACGGAGATGAGCACGGCCCCTAGAGTCGGACACGACTGCACAAATGTGCGGGGGGAACCTTTACCTTTACCTTTATCTGTTAATAAAGGGGAAGAGTAAAGGAAGGGATCAGGAAGATTGCCATTTCTGCCCCTCACACCTCCTGTCATTAATTGCCTGAGGCAATCTCCTAGTGCCTGATGGTTGACCTGGCCCCTGCTGTGGCCAACCTGATCCTTTGAGAAGTCCATACTGAAGATTCAGACACAAAAGCATTCTCCTAAGAGCACCTTCAGATATACAGTATGTCCCCCCAAAAATAGTATTGCAGAGCATGCTGGTGGTAGTACAGTACTTACAGCCAACATGCCTAGCAGCCCTTTATAACCTTACTGAAACCACCTAAGCTGATGACAACCACCACACTGTGGGAGATGATTCCACTGTTTAACTATGTACCAAATGAAGGCGCCCTTCCTGTCATCTCCTCTGAATCTTCCACCATTCGGCTTCATTCATTCAATTCATTCTGGATTGGATTTTAATATTACAAGAGAGGTTAAAAAAACAACTACTGATTTTACCTACACCAAGTAAAAGGTTATGCTATGTTATAATACCCTACCCTTTTTACAGCATCTAGGAGTGATTTCTCCTACGGTGCAGAAAGCCATTAAGACACTGCCTCTCCCCTCTCTTTTTCCAGGATAGGAAGGTAGCACGGGGCCTTTGATCTCTCTACTAATGAGGCTGTTTTTGGGCATTGAAAGTGCCTTCACATAGGGAGTGAAAATGAAACTATAGGTTTTCTGGGTCTATTCTATCATTTTTAATGTGAGAGAAAATTACTGAAACTATACATCCATCGTAACTTATGGAAACTGATCTTCATGTTACAATGGTTCAATGGAAATAAAATCCAAAGTGATTCCATACTGATAGACTTGTCCTACCTGAATTTGTTGAATCTCTCTATAATGTTGGCAAATTTTATGACTATTATCCAATTCAGTGGCAGTGAGTTCAAGAAACTCAATTATACACTGCAGAAAGGAGGACCGTTTTGGATAATCCTGAATCACTGCTCATCTATTCCGTTGGGTGGCCCCAAATTCTAGGATTTTAGAGAAGAGAAGAAATAATCTGTCCATTTTCTCTGCCCAAAGGATGTTAAAAATTGTTATTGTTTCTCCCTTCATTTTGATATTTCCATCCATGAATCCAAGCTACAAATGGCTTACGATTGATCCTTGAGTTATTGGGAAGGTGATATTTATGTATCAGGCTTACATGTAGTTTCCCTGGAAGTATTATTATAGATAATCTTTCATTCATATCTAGGAATAGCAAATTTGTTCTGCAAACATAGATCCTTACAGAGTATAAAAAGGTATGATCTATGTACACATGAGGGAAATTGAATGACATTTTGAGTTGTTTTGTTAAACAAAAATACTGGGGGGAAAATTCTGGTTTGTCAATTTCTTCTCGGATCTGGAGTGTCTGTAGAGATACAGTGCCAAAATTCACTGTTCTCATTGGTGATGTGCCAATATCTATATACTTCGTGATTAGACAATGCCTGGTCAATGATCTATATACTGGCATATACTGACCTTACTAGTGAGGAAATACGGTATGTTTTTTCCTATTTCAAAATGACTGCCTATTCTTTACAAACTGTATTTACTAGCTCAGAGCTTTCCAAACTTTTCATGTTGGTGACACACTTTTTAGACATGCATCATTTCGTGACACACTCTTACAGCAGGGCATCATTTCGCGACACACTCTTACAGCAGGGCACAAGGCAGGCACTAGGACCTGCGCGGAATCACAGCAGGTTTGGAGGCAGCAAGGCACAAGGCAGGCACTAGGACCAGCGCGGAATCTTGGCAGGGCTCGGAGGCAGCAGCAGCCGCGACACACCCAGACACTGCAGCCCCGACACACAGTTTGGAAAGCTCTGCCCTAATCTATTATTTCTTAACTGTCAAAAGCAAGAGGAGGAATCGTAGGCCACTTGAAAGCATATCTGTTAGGTTGGGCAACAAACAACAGAAATGTTGCTTTTTTGCCCAACATGGATTATCTACTGTCCATTCCTTAAAAGTGGTCTTCCAGTGGCCTGCATTCAAATCAATTGCATCGGCACGTCGATAATGAAGATGAGGGTGATTGCTGTTATTACTTAACTGTCACAGCTTTTGAAGTTATTTTGACAACTGTTGCTCTCCATATGGGTTGGGATCACATCTCCCAACACCATAGGCAGCACCATGTTGCACAGGGCTGATGGGAGTGCATCTGGAGGCTGCAAGGATTGGAAAAGTTGCTCTAGAAGACTGTAGCTTGAATCATGTCAACTGGATTTCTATTTTCTCAGTGGAAACGTTTCGCTCCTTATCCAAGAAGCTTCTTCAGGCTGAAGAATCAGACTGAAGAAGCTTCTTGGATAAGGAGCGAAACGTTTCCACTGAGAAAATAGAAATCCAGTTGACATGATTCAAGCTAAAGACTGTTCCACCTGGATGACTGAGAACCTTCATCGACATATTGCTCTAGAAGAGATTTTTCTCTTCAGTAAAGTAATCTGCAGCTGTCTTGTTCACAAGCATCCTCCATTTTGTGAAACACAGAGCAAATGTTAGTCTGATGACTTCCCCTTCTTTGCTCAGATCAAGTAGATATATCAAATAGATATATCCTCCCTACTTTGTTCCAGTGCCATGATTTGTGTATGTTTTCATGCCACCAACAACTCTGTGGCAACAACATTTGAGGGAAGGTCAGTATACAGTATATACATTGCAGAATATACATTGCAGAAAGGAGGACTGTTTTGGATATATCTGCTGCATAGCTTTCCAAACTGTGTGTCGTGACACAGTACTGTGTTGTCTGCGGTGTGCAGGTGTGTTGCGCAAAAACCTGGAAGCGCTGCTGGTGCGCTGCTGCCGAGCACGGCAGCGGCAGTGCGCCATCAGCACTTCCAGGTTTCACACGACACACCTGCACATCGCCACCGCCGTTGGTGTGTGTCACCAACAGGAAAAGTTTGGAAAGCTCTGATCTACTGTGATGCCACAGTTCTGCAACTCCACCTTTGCCTCACTGGTATGCCTAGGGCAGGATCTCTGTTATGACTTCCAATCTATTTCTACAGGTGAATCTTCTGGGCTCTAAATTCTTGGGATTCAGTAAGCAACAAACAAACAAACAAAAATACTGGGGGGGGGGGGAAAGAAGCTAGTACAGAGCTTTCCAAACTGTGTGTCAGGACACGTTAGTGTGTCGGCTGCAGTGTCTGGGTGTGTCATGGCTGCTGCTGCCTCCAAACCTGCCCTGCCAGGATTCCGTGCAGGTCCTAGTGCCTGCCTTGTGCCCTGCTGTAAGAGTGTGTCATGAAATGATGCCCTGTTGTAAGAATGTGTCGTGAAATGATGCCCTGCTGTAAGAGTGTGTCGCGAAATGATGCATGTCTAAAAAGTGTGTCACCAACATGAAAAGTTTGGAGAGCTCTGCCTTAAATATACAAAGTGTGCAAAAGACCCTGTCTATCCTGAACCTTCTGTTAAACAGTTTCACTAGGTGGTCCCCAAAGTCAAACTACTGCATTATTCATACTTAAAATTAACCATTGTTATTTTCAAGGGAAGGGGAGCTAGAGGATCTATAACATGGTCTTCCTTCAGATGGATTTGATTTGCACAACATGCTAGCTTGTGATTGGATATTTTATGGTTCAGTATGATGTGGGAACTCAGCCATTGGGTTAACATGTTTTGTGTACCAGGTCATCATATTAAGCCATAACATGGTGGTGGCCGTGATTATTTTGGAGCTAGCATATTATATAAACACAGCAATTGTGTTTTATTCACCCAGGTTTAGGTTTAGCAATGTATATTTGCAATGTATATTTAGCAATGTATATTTGGGGGAGGTAGGTTGCAAGTTTCTTGCCAAACATTCTGCTTTTCTGGCTGCTGTAGAGAGGGAAAGTTAAAGCACACAATTAAGCCGGATTCAGAAAAGAAGGACCCCAATCCAGATTTGAGCCTTTCTTTCACTTCAAACTAGAGGTGCCTAGTTTAAGCCCTTCTTAAGTAAGGGGAACCTTGAGTCGCAGTAAAAGCATTCCATTAACTCCTTCCACATCATGTATAACTGTTACACTTCTGTCACATCCCTTGTCCTTTCCACCCTGTCTCTGAAATGATCCCTGATCACATCTCCTGGTTATTTTGATTGCTGAACAAGTCATTGTTTTCAATTTTAAAAATGTGGTGGTGGTGGTGTTTCCTTTTTTTAAAAAAAAAAAATCCAATATTTTGCTGATATGTTTTAAAAGAGCTGCGTTACAGTCTGATACTTCCTGAATGCTGAATCCCCAACACACTTTGCAGTCCTGAGAGTCAAACAGAAAATCCACTTAGAAAATAATGTTGCACTAGAATAATTTGACACCCCCCCCAAAAAAAAAAAAAAAAAAGTCGCCTAGTTCTACAGGCAGTGCAGCAGGATCGAAACAGCGGGGCCAGAAAGAGAGCCGGTGATTATGTGTAGGCGGAAGGCATTCGAGCAGTCGGGTCGGATCGTCAAGAGGGGAACAGAATCTCGTGTCCCTCTCCTCCAGCTCTTCTGAGCACTTTGAACTCCTGTCACCCTCTTCCTCTGTAATTAAACTTTATTTTTAGGCACCTCTTCCCTTTTCTATTTAAAGCCCCGCAGCCTCTTCGGTGTAAGGCCAAAGAAGCATGGAGCTGAACCTGCGGTGGGAAGGGAAGGCAGTACAAACGAAGCCTCCGAGCCGGGAGTGGGAGGCCTCCGACTGCTGGCAAGCCGCCTCTCCCACAAGTTTGGCCTTGATGGAGCTGCAGGGGAGCAGCTGCCAAAGCAGGCAGTGGAGGGGGTGGGAGGAAGTGGCGCTCTGGGCTCTTTTCATCAAGCGAACGGGCACGGGATGGTCGGAGACAGGCCTCCTGTTATCTTGCAGTGCAATCGAGACAATTACAGAGTCTCCACCTTTTCTTTGGGGCCCAGCCCCCATGCCATTTCAAATAGCAGCTTGACATACCCCCCCCCCCCCCGCCACCCCAAATCTGTGATACATTTTCTGGTACAGCGGTGGCAAGAACATTGTCGGCTATATTTCTTTGTGTCCGGTTGCTTTTAAACATTTGTTTTTTTAAAGGCAACAGTGACTTTAGGAAATTTGCCAGCAGCAAGGGATGCTGTGCTGGCATTTTTATACCAGGGTGTTTGTGCAGGACAACTCTGGATTAGGAAAGCTTTGTGTCTATGTAAGCAGCTGGAAGGAGACCTAAATAGGGCTTTCAGTTGGCCATGTTTAGTAAACTTCGTTATGCAAGCCCCATCTTTTCTTCTTCTTCTTCTTCTTTCCAACGCATAAGCCCCCTAATTTCTTCCAATTTCAGTGGTCTAATTGCCAATAGTTGGTGTTGCAATTTCCTGCCATTTTGAGGTAGAAAATACATTAAAACCATAGAGAAGTCCTATGCATAAGCTTGTGTGTGTATATTTCCGTTCAATCGTGCCAATTCTCGGAGACTGCCTGGACAAGTCCCTGCAGTTTTCTTGGCAAGAGTTTCAGAAGTGGTTTGCCATTGCCTCCTTCCTAGGGCTGAGAGAGAGTGACTGGCCCAAGGTCACCCAGCTGGCTTCATGCCTAAGGTGGGACTAGAACTCACGGTCTCCCGGTTCCTAGCCCGGTGCCTTAACCACTACACCAAACTGGCTCTCAGGCATACTGTATCACGTGGGCAGGGCTGGAATGGTTGCATTCTGGGCAAGTGTATTTTTGTTCTTGTTCTCAAGAACAAATTTTTGAACAAGAATTTTTGTTCTTGTTCTCAAGAACAAAAATACACTTGCCCAGAATGCAACCATCCCAGCCTTGCCCACGTGATACAATATGCCTCTTCCATTTTTTTGGCTCCTGTCCAGTGAAAGATTGTTTATCCCTGAGTTACAATAAACTATAAACTTGTCCATGATTGAACACTGAATCCTGGGACTAGGCACTTTTGCAGACTTCTGATAATTTTGTTATGATGACTGGCTTCTTAAAAGCCTAAAAGGCTGCATATGAATAGATTCAAATGGATGGTAGACATTTCTCACTGGATTTCTCCAATTTGGAGACTGCAGATGGGAAGAACCTACAACTCACAGAATTCTACCCAGCTTTATATAAAATTATATAAACAAATATGCTTAAGATCACAATAATTGTTGATGCTGATTTGAGGATCCTGAATTAATGTTACTCATTACATTTAATGAATTTGGGGCAAGGGAGACCTCAAAACAAACCACTGAGGATTAAGCATGTTCAATGACTTTAAAATGTTGAATGATTGTGGCAGAAGGGAACAAAAAACTGGACTGGGGTGAATGGAATGGAGTACTTGAAAAATTGAATGGGAGTGTTACATACTGCAATGTTTTGTTGCAGCTTCCATTTGTATATTAATGGAACACAGGGTGGTGATGCTTCCAAGACCATCACCCAACCAAGCATTAACTAGACATAATTCCCAACTTGGTGCCTTCCATTGGCATTATCTGGAATCTGGCTCAGGATTATGGCAGTTCATCCTATACATTTGGAGATAGCCGATCGAGATCCTGACTTACTTCACTTCCACAAGATAGCTGCATCATGTGCCTTCTGATAATGTTCTGGAAGTGCAACAGAACACTCGCAAATGCACAATAGAAAGTGTGCGTGTGCGTGTATATACAGTATTTGTGTGTGTGTGTGTGTGTGTGTGTGTGTATGTATATGTGTGTGTGTTGTTATGTCCTACTGTTATGTTCAGTGTTGATTATCCCAGGTAAGTGTATACCTTTCAGTCTGGTTTGCAATAATTTTTGATGAATCAGAAAGTTGGTTTAAAAATTAAACAAAACTACAAAACTTGATATAAAAACTCATTCATTAAAAATGGTGGCACTGATGATTTCTATAGTACTTTCAGAGGAAGCATAATTTCCCCAATGTTTACCTCATTCCAATCCTTTACTCCCATTTTGCAGATGGAATAGGTTACCAACTTGCCCAAGGCCATATAGAAAATGTATGACAGGAATTGGAACCCTAAACCCTAGGAATTGGAAGTCTAAAAAACTGCTCATAGGTCATATTGCATTTGCTCCACTAACTTCTTTGCCTTTGCAAGTGTTCACATTCTGACATCTCTTCAGAGCATCATCAGTGTTGGTCGGAAGACCTCCCAAGGAAGTAGCCCTGAGGCTTTGGCAGCAGACATTGGAAGAAGAGGGTGGAAGTGCTCCATACGTACCCCCCCATCTCTGAGTCTCTGTCCCCACAAATTGCAGGTTCCTGTCTGTCTTTTGTTGAGGGGAGGGATGATGTTTGTGTAGGGTATCTTACCAGAGAACAACCCCCACACAAACGTCCACCTCAGCCCCTTCTAAGCACATAACCCTCTGTTATCTCTCACTGCTAGGTAGTATCTTGTGGTTTGGGGAGAAGGGGATTTAGCAAAGCCCAAAGAAAGGCCGAAGTTCTGTCTGTATGGAGCCAGTGGGTGGGCGGAAGGCAACACAGCCGGCTCACCACAGTCTCCCCTTCTCCTCTTTTTCCAGGGTTTTCAGGCACAGGCATGTTGTGGCATCTCCACCGCCCGGCAGTAGAAATGTTTGAGATGAAGTGTATGAGGTAAATGGAAAAAAATGTGCCAGTAGATCTCCCTGGGGACATTTTCCTTTGCCTTCCCTAGAGATCATGGGAACGGTCTTTGTGGGTTTCTGACTTGGGCTGGTCTGCTATAGCTGGCCATTAGCTTGGCTAGGGAAGGATAATTATTAGGCAAAATATTCAGAGCACAATTGTCCGGCAATGTATCTGCAGAGGACAATTATTACACAAAATATCCATCTGGCCACTATTGATGTATTCTCATTCTTTGTCTTCCATCATTTTTGTATACTTAGCCCGAGTTAATTCACCTCCTCTTTCTAGTTATGCTAAAGGAGTCATGCAAACTTTGAGGTTTCATGGAGCCAGGGATGTTTTGTCAGTGGAATAAGTATGTATTGAAAGAAAACACAGTTCCAAACTTACCCTTGTCCTGGCAAGAGTAAGAGAGGGCAGCCTTCCCCAATCTGGGCTTCTCAAAATATGTTGAGATTTCAAATTCCAAAATCTCAGCCTGCATGGCCCACAAATTGAGGACTTCTGGGAGTTGAAGTCTCAATGCATCTGGAGGCTCATGTGTTAGGACTGGGTCTGCTGAAGAACAGAAGCCCTTTGTTGTTGGTTTGGAGGTACCTCCATTACCTTTAGGAGTGTTCTGTTTTTACCATGCTGATTTTTCTGATGCATTTTTCAGCTGAGCTGCCTGAGACACTTGAGTACTCAAGACATATAATCCAAAATGCTTTAGACAATGGTAAAAGTTGGGCAGTTACTGCCCAAGGAAGGAAATGATCCATTTTTTGTATTTTTTCTTAAAAAAAAAAACCTTCACATTTCAATGTTGTGTGTAGTCTTGACCCTTAGTTATGACCCTAAGTTATGTTCCTGTCGTGGCTAGGTGAAGAATGATGCTGAGCCTCAGAGATAAGCTCTAGATCTTTATTCTCTACCTTACACAGAATCTTACCAAACTAAGCCACCTGAACAGTTCACTGGGAAAAACCCCCAAGCACGCTAAGGTGGGTCCGGCCTGATTCTCTTGGATGGCTGCCCAAGGTCTTCCGTGGTATGAAAGTACTTCTCACCCTGGAAAGCGCCCTCTCCTTCCTCTCCCGCGATCTCCATCACACTACCTTCTCCCTCAGAGAGACATTCCATCACAGCTCCTTGGCTTACTTTGGAATTGGTTAGGTACTGATGAGTTTTCTTGGCAAGCATTTGGGAAAAGTTCCCCTACATGTGTAGGGTTCCCACCCAACTCCCATTGTTAGGACCACTTTGATATATTTGAAAAAAACATGGTAAATGGGATATCAATTTATTAAAATAATAATGAATAATTATCATACATTATCATAAATTATTCATATATGAATAATTATTATTCATATATTAATAATTAAAGTGGGATATATATTCATATATTATTCATATATTAATAATTAAAGTGGGATGGGGAAATATGTGAAATTCAAGTGCCCCATTGTTAAGAAATACATCTGGTAACAAGAGAGGTTCTGAGATCTGGGTGAGGGACAGTTATTGTCTTGTCCTAACTAAAAATGGGAACCTACTGTACAAGGATCAACAGGAGAGTGGCTCTGTCTGTTCATGGCAACCAAGGATTGCAGGACCTTGGAGAGCTCCAACTCCCCCTCCCCCATCTTACTACAAAAATGTTTGATGCTTAGCTAGCACTTTTTCTCTAATTTAGGCCACACTAAAGTCCCCTTTCTTGAAAAATCTTAGAAAAGGAGTCCGAGCCCAGCACGCATTTCCTCTCTGCTTTGGTACATTGTCTAGCCTGGTAAGCATAAATCCTAATGGCTGGTAGCTTTGAAACCATTAGTATATAGGAGGCTAGTCCCTTGGAGGAATCTGGCCTCAGTTTTGATATCTTTAGAAGTCAAATCCCACTTTGGAGACCTCTTGATTCTCAGAGCTTCTTCCTGAGAATAAGCCATGTTTGTAGAGGAATGGAAATTATATATTATTTCATAGGATAGCACTAGGGAACTTCAAGGCTTTGCAGGTATCACTGATTATTCACTTGGACTCAGTTTTTTTCATACCTAGAGTAGACCAATTGAAATGAATAAAATTTGAGTTAGTCATGACAAATTTAATTCCAGGGTTGGGGTGGTTGTTTTTTTTTTTAACCAAATGTGTCTACTCTAAGTATGAATTAGTCTGGATCTAGCCTGTTGATGGTTAACACCAGAGGCCACAATTCAATTGTTTTAACAATAATGAAATCATTTTAACACCAGATAATTTTTTTGCATATTTCTGGTGAACCTGAATACATGTGCAAAATACTGTTGGCCGTTGGGCTTCCAAGGTAGTGCTTCCAAAATTGAGTGGCAAATTGCTGATCTTCAGCAGGGTAATTTCACTCTAAAGTATGTGTGTGTGAACATAAGAGTTAAATGGGTACATTAAGTTGTCCTTTTCTGAAGAAAATCTATTGCTAGAGTTGACACCGACTTGATGGCACATGATCAATCAGTCAAGTTGTCCTTAGTTGTTACACACATTTTAAAAATCCTTTGCCCCCTCTGGGGATTCAGTACATTAAATGATGTCCTCTACAGCTTTCAGAGGACAATTTTAAAAAAGGCTCAAAAAACTTTTCTAACCGCTGGAAAGAATAAACATAGTGAAATTATTTTTGGCAATAAACTTCTTACTTAGAGCTTCATTGTGCTTAAAACCTGTAATATTTGCAGATCCACTACTGTCTGTGTTCCAAATATTCATATGCATCTCACAGAAATACTGCCAGTATTTTCTCATTGCTCAATAATTCCAAATTTCATGGGCATGTTGTTGTTTATTCATTCAGTCACTTCCGACTCTTCATGACTTCATGGACCAGCCCACGCCAGAGCTTCCTGTCGGCCGTCACCATCCCCAGCTCCCCCATGGTTGAGTCTGTCACCTCCAGAATATCATCCATCCATCTTGCCCTTGGTCGGCCCCTCTTCCTTTTGCCTTCCACTTTCCCTAGCATCAGCTTCTTCTCCAGGGTATCCTGTCTTCTCATTATGTGGCCAAAGTACTTCAGTTAAATGGAATTGCACTTTTGATTTGCTGTTGGAGGCCAAGTTGTGATAAAAGATATTTTCTTCACACACTTTTCCTGCCTCCTTGCTTCCCACTCCTTGCTAATTGTGCCCTCCTCGGTTGGAAGGAGCTCCTTTAACAAACAACTGCATCAGAAAATGTGTCTGTGGAAGAAGATAGGTTTCTTCCTTCACGGGGACATGTTACTAGGGCCTCCTCCTCCTCCTCCTCCTCCTTCTTCTTCACAATGGGGAAGGCAATTCCACTGGGACCACTCCTGAACACAGTCCACTAAATTTCCTTCTAGGACAAACAGTAGCCATTTGGCTGATTGTTCGTGGAATTTTATTAGGGAAGAGTTCAACTCCAGACACAATAGCCCGAGTTAGACAATATGCAGTAAAATCAATTATTTGCTTTTAGAAAGGACATAGCAGCAGCAAGTGATGCATTTATTACCATATCTAGTAGCTGATCTTGTCTGGGCTTGGAAGCTAATCTCTGGTTAGTATGTGGATGAGAGATCACCTAGGAATACCAGGGCCATAAACTAGACTGGGAATTAAAAAAAAATCCCTAAAGAAAGCAGTGGCAAACCTCTTTCATATAGTTATCAAGAAAATTACATGGACATGTCCATGAACCTGGCAGGAGTCAAGCTTGGCTTGAAGGAGACTTTAGATTTATTAGAGGGGAATTCTCTGCAAAAAGAAAAGCAAAAGTCATATTGAATGGGAAAAGGTGGCCCTGCAGATATTGTTCAGCTATAATTCCCAGCACTCCTCAAAATGGATCATGCTGGTTGGAGCTGTTGCTGGACTGTAGTTCAGCAACATCTAGAAGACATGTTTTCCATCTCGGTTATATAGGATCATGTCTAAGACTACTTGTTCTTAATGTTGGGTTAGGTTGGGTCTTGAGTTTATCAGTCTTTAGACCAGAGGGACAGTATCTGAGATTCAAGTGCTGCATGTAGCCTTGATGTGATCTCTACCAGATCTTCAAAAGTCATTACTAAATTGAAATATTGTATGTGAAAAGAGACCATTAATAAATACATGGCCAGAACGTAATTGTATTAGTTATATTTAATTTTAATTAAATATAAATGTAATTAAAGTGAATTGAAGTCTATTTTTTTGTCCTAGCCTTGCACACTACTTTTTGGAGCATGGCTGCCAGCACACTACTCAAAGCAGCCCAGACAAAGTTACGTACTGTATTTGTTTTAAACCTACTGAAATCAACAAGACAAGCTAGTCATTACTAAAGTGAGTTCAGTTTGCTGTTGGTTGAAAAAGAAATAAAAATGTTCCAGAAATTGCTGGTCTTTTGAGGATCCCAGACTGCAGGGGCCTGGGACCTGAACTCAGTGATGCCTCCTTAAGTGAATCAGTGACCCAAAATTCTTTATTCCTTTCCCAGTCTAAAGCCTTTCATCCAATTCCCTAATATTTCCATCTCTCCACACAACCATCCGTTTTTTCTCTTTTTAAATAAGTATTGTGTTTATTTTCTATTTCTGTCTATCAGTCCAGCCTTTAAACTCTAACTGTACTGTCCAAGAATTTTACTAACAAGTGATTTGAAAGGCAGTTCCTACTCATGCTGGCAGTCTGCCTTGCTTATATTCCCCAGTGGGGTGAATGATGTCTTTGGGTTTCACTGAGTCATGTTTGCGGGTGAAGTTCGTACCCCCTTACTTTATTTAGCAACCAGTGTGACTCACTTATTGGAAAGGCAACCACAAAGAAAGAGGAGAGGGAGATGCATTTGCAAGATGACTGATATGCATCATTCCAAAATTGCTTCATTTGTCAGGCTGAAACATGATCTTTGAATGTACTCCTATCCTGTGGCCTGATACAGGAGATAGCAAGGTGTATGGAAGATTTACACTGATTGGTCTGTACTGATGGGAGAATGGTAACACCAAGGGCAAGCCAGAATTTTATTTTTATTTTACAAAAGATCCTGTTGCAGAAGTGCAGTCTCTCCCTGCAGACGCTTTGGTATTTGCCCTACTGTGGGCTTGTCTCTCATAATGGTACAGAGAACTGTGGAGCAGAAGTTCAGGCCCCACTCAGAAGGGGGCTCAAATACACAATGCTATTTCAAGAGCTCCCCCCCCCATTAAACCCAGAATCTAACATTTCTTAACTGCACTCCTGGGCAATCCGACTTTTCTCCCTGAGCCAAGCTGATTGCAATCATGGGGCTTTGTTTGCAACCTGGGAATTTCCCCACTTCTCTGAATGCTGTGACAGTGTTGTCAGGGGGGACCAGATGAGCTGGCTTTCCAAGAGAAGAAAATGGAGCATCAGTGACCAGACAGCTAGGTTTGGAAAGATCTAAATGGAATGGGTGAGAATATGTGCCTGCAGCTGTAAGTAGCTGCCAGGTACCTCGTTATGGGATTGCTTGCTGGGATTCCATGTTGCTTAATTCAGAAGACCAGTGGCTTGTAGCACTTTAAATTAAACTCTAGCATAAGACTTGCTGGTTGAGAATGGTGGCAGTTGTAATCCAATTTATCTGAAGCACATCAGGTTGGAAACAAAGATTAAGACAAAGTAGCAGGACCTCAGATTTTCACCTTCCCCTAATAATAAGTATATGGCTATTCACCTTCCACCCTTCCACTAATTATTTCAAACAGGCTCTACTGTGGGCACTATTGCCTGAACCAAACCACACTTTGTACAGAATGGAAAACTCATGATCAAGTATTGTATTTTTATAGCCATTCTATTCTTCTGGTATTAGAGCTGGATCAACTTGCCTTACCTATAGATCATCAGGTTCCTTCTGATGCACTGACGCTCATCTTTTAGTCAAACTGTTTTAGAGCATTTGGCTGGTTTTTAGCTGTATCTTTTCAGCTACAGAAATGGATAGTTTTACTTCTTTAATCAAGTTTTAGGATTATATATTTTGATTGCATGCTGCTCAAAGGGTAGACCCTGAGTTTAAATTCTGCTTGTTATGAGCAGCAAGCCAGAAATCAGCTACAGAATTATATACACTTTGTATATAATAACAAATCATAAATTGAGATTCTATGGTTTATTTATCTACACTAATAGGCAGGAGGACTCAAACAGAATTGCTGGGGCAGTGTACATCGTCTCTTTTGCTCTATTAAAACGAACCAGAATTTTGAAGAATTATTTCATCCACTTACTCATTATAGGTAAACTGGCCTAATGTCTTGAAACAAAGCAAAGGGTGGTTATTGGAGTCTTGTCCTACATGTGAGCTTCCTATTGAAATCTGGTTGGCCAATGTGGAAATAGGATGTTAAATTGCAGAATGTCTTGGTCTGATTCAAGCAAGGCTTTTAAGTTTTTAACAGGGTCAGTATTTTAGCTGGCTTGGAAATGAACCCACCAGAATTCCTAATGAGAAGTCTTGATGGCTGTATTTAGCTCACACTGAGGGTTCACAGCACTCATCCTACATATAGTTATGAAAACAAATCTTATCCCAAAGATAAGGTAGAAGGCTGGGGAACTTTGGGGGATGTCCCCTGCTGTATGCAAGTCAGGCAGCTTGGTTTTTGTTTTGCATAGTTTGTGTGAATCATTGCTAACTGTTCTTTTTATTTTTCAAAAAATTGTGAGGCCATTCTAACCCAGAAAGGCCCTCAAAAAAGCATGAAGCGAAATACTGAAATTGAAGAATACCCAGAAACCAATATAACAAAAAGAGAAGGCAAAAGAATAAGAGGGAGGAAATACACAGAGCTATAAAACAGACATTGCAATTATATCATCAGTTGCCTCAAATTTCTCTGGAGCAAAATCATCTCTGTCATCTTCCCTAAAAGCTGGAAGCGATCAACCCTAGCAATCTGTCTAGAAGTAAGAATTTCAGGGTAAGGATGCCACAGCAAACAAGGCCCTGTTTGGTTGATTTTGTTTTATTGTGCATGCACTTTTTTCTTTCCTCTTTCTTTTGCCCAAACTCAGCTTCTGGCCTGTCTTACAATTATATGGCTACAGTGCTGTACTCTGCAACTTGGGTGAGGGAGCTGGACTACTATTTGCCCTTTTAGCCCTCCTTCCAGTCTATGGTCACATCAAAGATTCTATGCATCAGCAGGTGCAGGTCCTGAGTCGATTTGTTCCACTATGACGAGACTCCTGGTTTTCTGTCTCTAGTTCTCCCCCTTCCAGTTTGCTCCCAAGGCTTTGATGCTTCTCTGCTCTGAGCTACTTCAAACATCTGCACAAAATAGTACAACCCAGGCTTTTTAATTACACCCTTTTTAGCTCACTGGTACTCCCCAGTCCCTTTGATGTTCTCTTACCACCCAGCACTGTCGCCAGCAGCCACACACATACCATAGAGTGCAGTCTGCCCTGAGGGATGGATGATGGGAAGGTGGGAGTGGAGAAGGGAGGTGAAGAAGCCGGATGAACCAAGTGGGTTTCTCTTCATACTCCCCGTAACTCATTTCCCATCTGAAGAACATTTCATGTACCTATGTACCGTATGTCTTACTGACATCAAAGACACCTCTTCTCATTTGGTTTGCAGCTTTTGAGGTCAAGTGTTAAGCCCAAACAGGGAGCACAGCAAAGCCCAAAGGGATCTCATGTAGACAGACAAATCCATATTTGTACAGAAAGGCACATATATCTTTTCACTGTTTGTTCTGCAAAGACACAAATCCATTGTCTGCAAAATTAATCAAAATCAGAGCATTTTTCAAAAATCTGTCAAGAAGTTCTTGTTTGGTTTGCCGGGGGAAGCTTAATTTATTGTAGTATTTATATTTTAGGGCATATTTTAGAAACCATGCTTCCACTCCGCTGGGCTGTTATTTTAATGTTACCTGCTTTGAACTCTTATACTGTAGATAGGGTAGAGAAAGAATATGGGCATCCTGACTGACTGAGTAGACAAAGTTTGAAGAATGATTTTGTGCCTTTATAGAAATTGGAGAGGAAGCGCAATTTCAGGTGACAATACATACAAATTCATAGCACATTAACACTGTATTATCACCTGAACCTATTTCTAGTATGATCTTTGGGTTTGATAGTGGGATTGGGGAGGCAGAATATAATCAGTTAACATTTACTGAGAAAAGGTAGAGTACCTTCTGTTTCAGATAAGTTAATTCAGCCTTCCCTAGTCAGAGGTGCTTGAGATGTACAGTATTAAGACAACAACAGCAGTCATTCTTAATTAGCAAATGTTGTATCAAACAGCAGGAACTTTGCATTCCTGGAATAGATCTTTTCTTTCTTGAGATTTCTGAAATGGCCGCTCATTGAAAACTATTAAAATTATTGACTTAGGTACAACAGGTGTTCAATGCAATATCAGCAGTAAATTGGCTGCATTCTTCAGGGCAGTAGAAGGGAAACTTCAGGTTTGTGGAAACTTTTTTTTAAAATTGTTGCTAGATTCCTGAAATCTGGAACCAGTGGGAAAAGGGGACAAGTGGATAGCTATATGCTAAGAATTAAGAAACCAGAACACATCTTCAGCAAAGGCATTTGTGATTGGTACCGAAAGTATGTTCAGACCTTTCTTTAAAACCTATTCACAGTCTGTTCTCCCCCCAACCCTTCTTTTTCATCAGCTTAATTTCTCACAGGGAGAAGTGGGTTTAAAGCTGTTATAATAGAGATTGTTGTCAAACCATGGCAAGACATCCAGAGATCACCAAGTAGATTCTGAACTACCTTTTGCCTGCCCGTGCATTAGGTACCTGGCAAGCGTGTGCATTTCCCTTGGGAAAAAAGGTATGGAATTCTTATTTTAGTCTAATAATGAATAGAAATGTTGAAGCCCGGGTGGACTCCGTTAAATTTCAGAATGAGGAGAGGCTGCCAATGACCATTAATCCCAGCAAAATGCTCCAGTGCCAGGAATAATGTCAGCTGTTGTGGTCTAAAAATCTGGAGGGCATTACTATTCTTGCTGTAGTTGCACATCCAGAATTGCACGATATGCCCTCCAGGGTTCTTTCCAAAACTAACATTCTATGTATAATTCTATTCAAGAGGGCTTACTTCCAGGTAAACGTGCATAAAATTGCAGCCTTCCTGCCTGCATGTAAAAGTGCATCATGCATGTTGTCCCACTGCATTCAGCGTGGTTTATTTTTCAGTTGGTAGCCATTAAGGTGGTAACTTCTGAGCATATACAGAGTGCCTTTTCCTCGCCACTCAGTAGTCTAGTAACATATCTGCAGTTGAGACCCAAGGGGGTGCCAATGCAAGTGTGCATAGTTCAGGCAAAATCAAATGTTGGTCCCTCTTCTTTTAGAAACAGAAATAATAGCCACAGATGGCAAAGTGAGGCATTTTTCTCAGAAAATTGCTCTTTTTGATGGTTTTTCTGGGACAGCTTCATGTGCTTCTTTTAGTCTGTGTAACTAGATGTGGTAGATGTGAGACATGACAGGGAGGCCAAACCATGCCCCTTATTTTCCTCCTTGAGGCCTAACGCCTTCAACAGTCGCATCTCCCTCAGAAGCCCTGCAGCGCCCTGCAAGGGATAGAGAGGCAGCGGGAAAGGAACACCTGTTAAACTGTTGCCTGCCCTCCCCTTGATGTTAAAGGCAGGGGTGCCTTTCGGGGGGGGGTTGGGGTGCAGGATGGAAACTCCTGCCTGTCTGATCTTTGCAGCTTTGAAGCACATGCCCAGGAGCCTAAAAGCATGGCTCCGAGGAGGGCAGGACCAAACAGCCCGCCCACCAGCCAGCCCGCCTGCCTGCCTGCTTCTTCCCTTCCTCGCAGGCCTCCTGAGACTCAGCTCCCATCAGTTCCAAGGCCTGGCACCAGAATGCTCCATCAGCAGCTTGGCGGCTCGGTGGCGGATTGCCAAGAGCCCGGGGAAAGGACAGCGAGGGGCGGGAGGAAGAGCGCTACGTGGGGGTGGAGTGAGCCGGAGGCACCCGGGTTGGCTGGTTGTTTATTTGGTTACCGTTTTGTGGTTTGCAAAAGGTGCCTGCAGGTCTGTGAGGAGGAGCAGCTTCAAGATGGGTCTCGCCCTGTTCTGTCTCCTGCTAGGCCTCAGACGGGCCCACATGGCTGCAGTCCAGCTCGGGGTGTGTGTGAGAGAGAGAAGCAGGGGGGAGGAACGGAGGAAAGGAAGAATTCAAAGAAAGGCAGGAACTGGGAAGAAAAACGTGGAAAGGAAGGAAGATAAGTAAGCGTGAATAAGCTTTCAGCACACAGAGGACTTTTTTTTAAGCATGTGATTTGGGAAGCTGGGATTTGACAGATACAGAAACTCCACTGTGAGGTAAAGCCATGGCAATCCGTTCAAGAAATGCGTTGAAATGAGGAAATGAAGTGAGGAAGAGGTGGATCAAAATGAATGATGCCATGCTCATTTCTGAATAGCTTGTGCAGTAAAATTGCCTCCTGGATCATGCCCTATGTTAATTACGCAGCCAGAGATGTTGAGAGCCTTCCCTATATTTAGAAATACTTTACATATATTTACTTCCATGGTCCGAATAGTTAAAGCTATGGTTTTTCCAGTAGTAATGTATGGCTGTGAGTGTTGGACCATAAGGAAGGCTGAGTGCCGAAGAATTGATGCTTTCAAACTGTGGTGCTGGAGAAGACTCTTGAGAGTCTCTTGTACTGCAAGGAGGTCAAACCAGTCAATCCTAAAGGAAATCAACCCTGACTGCTCTTTGGAAGGACAGATGCTGAAGCTGAAGCTGAAATACTTTGGCCACCTAATGCGAAGAGAGGACTCACTGGAAAAGACCCTGATGCTGGGAAAGACTGAAGGCGAAAGGAGTAGGGACGGCAGAGGATGAGATGGTTAGATAGCATCACCGATGTAATGAACATGAATTTGAGTAAACTCCGAGAGACAGTGGAGGACAGGAAGGCCTGGCGTGCTATGGTCCATGAGGTCACGAAGAGTCAGACACGACTAAACGACTGAACAACAACAACAATCCTTAAAATCCTTTTCTCTGCAGTGGGGAAAGCAGCCCTCCAGTCAGCTTGGTTTGCTAAATTGAAATTAGTGTGCCATGGTAACCAAACTAGTGTCAGATTCATGGTGTGTATATACTAAGGGTGAGCAACAGGAGACCCCAAGGCGACATGCAACCTTGGATCCACGTTTTGTTGCCCACGCTTCAGCAATAGTGGCTGAAAACTGAAGAGACGAAAAGTATTTTCAAGATTTTTCAGACAAAATCTGCAGTGCATACCCTAGATTCCACTTAACATAACTAAAACAATCCCATTCCAAATTCTCTCTCCTGAACCCAAGAAAATAGAGGTAATCTTAATCTTAGCCAAATGCTTGGCACGGCCCTGCCTATTTGCATTGTTGCTTCATCTACCGCACCTTTGCTCTCCCCAGAAATATTAAATGCAGTCCTTGGCCGTAGAAAAGTTTCCTATCCAAGATGTAAATCCCTGAAATATATTCATACTTATTGTACAGGATTGCATTATTGGAATGGCAGACAGCCTATTACCACTTTCTCAACATACGTAAGCCTAACCCTTGATACTATGTACAGTATATACTTACCATCCTTATGCCTCCATTGTCTTCAGTCATGATTTATTCAGCAGTACGTGTGAATATTTCCATGAAGTGGGAATGCTTTCTCCAGTTCTACTAGTTTTGTGGCAGAGAATGAAAATCTTCCACATCGGTTTTGTTTAAAAAATTATATCCCTATCTTAATTTTTAAGGGGCTAACAAAACATTATTATTACAACAACAAAAACGATCCCATTAAAAATATAGCTTCATTTTTTTTTAAGTTCTCCAAAATGAAACAATACCAAATACGACAAAGTTAAAAATAGACCTTAGGGCAAAACGTTGATTGGTTCAACTGAAAAATTACCAAATAATAAAGCTTGCATATGTTGGTGATTTTTGTTGTTTATTCGTTCAGTCGCTTCCGACTCTTCGTGACTTCATGGACCAGCCCACGCCATAGCTTCCTGTTGACCGTCACCATCCCCAGCTCCCCCACGGTTGAGTCCGTCACCTCCAGAATATCATCCATCCATCTTGCCTTTGGTCAGCAATGTTGGTGATATTTTGAGTTAATATAATAAGAATATTGCTGTACCTTGGATGGGGGGATATAAACATGGTTAATGGTGCACAGTAACAAAGAACGAGATCTTATCAACAGGGAAGAGATATTCAACATCAGCTTTAGAATGTGGGAATGGGAGGAGATGGAGGTGATGATGGTGGAGGCAAGAACAGCCTTGTCAGATTGGCTCACTGATTGGACAGTATGGGGCAGATGTGGCTTGAATGGCCAGGCCATATGATGCTGACTGGCATCACAATTTATTTCAATGTCTCTGTAATGTCATCCTGGAAGTCACTTGCAAGCTTTATTGTAGATAAACCCAAGCCAAGGCAATGAGCCCCAGCCTGAATCATCTGCTCTGCTTCCTGTAACGTTTGGGTGTTCCTTACATTCCCCTCCCCACCACGCTCAGAAACAGACCAGCTCAAGCCTGTCAGGCTGGTTTTGGTGTTGGTCCTGCGTGTGATGCTCCGACTTTGAGTTTTTGCATTAGGAATATTGGCAAAAAAAGATTATTGTATAGAATAAATAAACAAATAAAATCTGCTCCATGTTCTCTGGCCATGAAACAATAGGCCAGAAGCTCCAAGAAGAAGGGCACTTTGGTGGTGGTGGTGGGGGGTGCTGCTCTTTTCCTGGGGAAGTTTACTTATTGACCTGCTCTCATTTGACCATCAAGAGATTAATCTTTTTAATTTTGAGGGCTTTGGGTTATATTAGTTGCACCCATATTTGGTAGCACTCTGACCATATGTTTACTGTTACTTTTATTGTTATATTGGTAATTAAATGTGTTTTTGTGATTATTTAATTCATTTATTTAAGATATGTCTATACTACCCTTTCTCATGTCGGATTTCAGAGTTGTATACAACCATGTAGGGAAGTTTTAAAAATCTATAGCAATAGTTTTGTGCGATGTTTGATATAAATAGATATGCCATGTTGTTGATAACAGTTTGCATCTTATCAGCAGGGCACGATGGGCAACCCAGTTATATTGTGTAGCTACATCAAGTTGTTGATATGTTGGCCGTTTGCTCTGTCCTGCAAATGAATATCCATATGCCTAATAAACGTATAGCAGCAGCGTTAACAATGCAAGAGTTTAGCCTTAGAAACTCTACCAGTCACAATGTTGCAGGCTGATTATGTGTGAACCTTAATCAAGAAAGCATCAGTCAAGGAAGTCATCAACCAATGTGTAACAATACCTGCAGCTCTTGGATGAGATCATCCTGAGGCACATAATCCACAAACTAGAGGCGAGGGACTGTCCACAGCAGATCTTGAACCTTTCTGTCCAGAGGGTTCTTTCTGAGCAGCAACTGGGGAGAAATAAAGTTACAGCCCAGCAGTGAAGCTCTGGTGGCCTTCCAGATGTTATTGGCTTACAACTTCCGTCATCTGACCAGTCGTGCTTGCTGGGGCTGATGAATGAGCCCAGAGCATTTGGAAGGGTACCTGGTAGCCAAAAATCAGGAGGAGGAGTTTTGTAGCACTTTTTCTGACTAACAAATTTTATAAAAAAGCATAACCTTTCATGAGCTGTGGCTCTCTCAAATTTTTAGAATTTTTAGTTTCTCTAAAAAAAAAAAATACTACTACAGCTCCCAAAACCTTACGCCTTTAATAAAATTTGTAGTCAGAAAAGGTGCTGCCACACTCCATCTGATTTTTCACTAGTTTCTTTCTGGTTTCCCTAAACAAGGGATGGTACCATTTGGGCCCTTTTTATCCTCATCCCATATCGCAAATATGCCCTCCTCATCTCCATCAGTGACCTTTTAAGGTTTAAGTTCAGAGGAGTCTGGCATTTTGGGGTCAACCTAAACGCTGCTTGGTCAGATTTTGTCAGGAAGAGCTGACTGGGAAAAGGTTTGTGAAGTCACGTCTGAGCTGCACTCTGCTCTGCCCGAAGAAAGTAAATGACAGACTGCCATTACCTCAAAAGCTGCAATTTAGTTCTGCCGCTGTGATATCCCCCAGCAGTTAATAAGCACCCTGTCTTCATGTGAGGAGGCCACGGTGGTTTGGGAATATGTAAACCTGGGGAGACTTGGGCTTTGGGGACTATGGAAAGGAGGAGGAAAGGCTGAGCCTTTTGGACAGGAACTGTTCTAACTACGGCCTCTAGAGCAGGGGTCCCCAACCTGTGGGCCGCGGCTTGTTAGGAAGTGGGCCGCACAGCAGGTGAGTGGTGGTGGTTCGCGTGATTGGCTCCCACCTGCAAACCCGCCCCCCATCCGCGTGATTGGCTCCCGCCTGCTAACCCCACCCCCCGGTCTGTGCGATTGGCTCCCACCTGCAAACCTCCAGTCCATGCGATTGGCTCCTGCCTGCAAACTCCGCCCCCCCGGTCCACACGATTGGCTCCTGCCTGCAAACCCCGCTTCCCCAGTCCGTGGAAAAATTGTCTTCCATGACCGGTCCCTGGTGTCAAAAAGGTTGGGTACCCCTGCTCTAGTCTTATTTTAATAAAGCCCCCTCCCCTTTTAATGGATTTGCACAGAGTGGTAGGTGGCAGTACTGCAACCAAAACTCTCCCCACGACCTGAGTTCGATCCCATCAGAAGTTGGTTTCTCAGGTAGCTGGCTCAGGTCGACTCAGCCTTCCATCCTTCTGAGGTTGGTAAAATGAGTACCCAGCTAAGCTGGGGGAAAGGTAATCACGACTGGGGAAGGGAATGGCAAACCACCCTGCTATAAGTCTGCCTGGAAAACGTCAGCGAAAGCGGTGTCTCTCCAAAGGGTCAGTAATGACTCAGTGCTTGCACAGAGGACCTTTCACATGGCTGATAAGCTTCAGTATGAGATGGATTGACTCAAGAATACAGGCAGTATGCACTGTGGTCAAGCATGGGATTGCAAGACCGTGTTCTCAGTAAGATACTTGAACTGGAAATTGGCATCCCTTTGTATTTGAGAAATACTGTTGTACCTATTTTTACACACTGTTTTTGGCTTCAGATTTTACATGTTGTGTTCTTAGAAATGCCATAACAATAATTTATTCCTCCTGCCCCTAGACATTTGGGGAAATATGAGGAAAGACATAACGCAAAAGAGGAAAAAAGAATGATAGATTTGTGTAGACATTGCATGTACTTGAGTAGATGCTATTTTCGAATCAATGGCTGTAATTTAAAGAAAGATACAGTAGATCTTCCTATAGTGAGGAATATTTGAACAGGCTACCTGATGTTAAGGAGATAATAGATGATGGGTAACTTTAACTTCAAGGCCCTAATTCTATTTTCTGATAGCTATTTTTCAATTAAGGAAATAGACTGTGGGGACAGCAGGTAATCCTTTTTCTGCTGAGGGTCATTTTGTCTCATAAAGAATATTTTGGAGATTACTTGGTAGGCAAGGCTGAAACAAGCCATGAATGAGGTTGGAGCAAAAAATTGGTGAGAACATTTCATCCTCTCTGATGACCCCCTTTTCGGGTTCCCTCTTTTCTTTCTCCCAAGGAGGAAGTTCCAGGAAATGGCAGGTAACACTTAGCAGAGCTCTGAACTAGCTGGGGGCCACACAACATTAACAGAAGAGCCACACGTGGTCCCAGGGATATAAGTTACCGATCTGTGAAATACAGGATATCTTCAATCAGAAGATGGACCTTTAATAATCCTTCAGTAGAAGATTCTCCATTGTAAAGTATGATACATGACCCTTCCTCAAAAGCTTCTGCCCCGGACCAAATTGTACAAAATACTTTGTCACATCAAACATATTAGTTGTTGTTTCTTTTTAAAGGAAGGGGATCTTGGTGACAAATTACAGGATGTGGAGTGGACAGTTTCCCCTCCAAATAACAGCAGGTTGCAGAAAGCCCTGTTGGTGGGATGCCGCCTAAAGGTATGTCTGCACCAGCCTAGCTTTTAATGCTTGCTCATAGTTCTTCAAATTGTTCCCAGATGTTTTTATGTACTTCATTATTTCTGGGATTGTCACATACATAAAAGAAAAAATACTACATATACATACAACAATATGCACATAATAGTAGACGGGTTGTCTGCTCACCCCTCCAAATTTTAGATTGAAAATTAAAGAAATAGAAGTTCTCTGATCAGTAACACATCTATTGGTGAATGAATAGTTATAAACATAATACCTGTAGGAACATTTATTTATTTATTTATTTATGCATTCAATTTGTGTGTATGTATGTATGTATGTATGTATGTATGTATTTATTTATTCATTCATTCATTCATTCATTCATTCATTCATTCATTCATTCATTCATTCATGTATGGCCGCCCATCTCAGCAAGTGACTCTGGGCAGCAAACAATATGCAGGCAAGTAACAGCCTAAATGAAGAATGGAGTCATGAGAGCTAGGATGATGGATATTGTCAAATAGTTGTTCAGATAAGAGCTGGTACATAGTGTACAGTATATATAGGCTAATAAACAAAGCTGTTGATCAGAACACGTGTGAGTTCACTAGGTGCTTTTGACAATGTCGACCAGTGCTGGGAGCGTTCTAGTGTTTATGGACTACATTTAACATTGTGGGGCATGCAAGGGCTACTGTGGGTGGGGTGATAATATAAAGTGGGCAGGGTCACAGCACACACGTGGCGGGGAAGAATCATTGCTTTTTCTAGGATTTTTGGTGGGTGGTGGTTTTATTTTTTTAAAAATGTGTTGAGCCTATTTTAGGACTTTTGTTGTAATTTTTATGCATTTCCTATCTTAAAATAGTGGAATATCGTACTACTGGGCGGTTTGGCGGGGAGTCATGCCTTGTATGATCCCCTCAAAACCCCCTGTAATATGACATTATGAGGAGTTATGAGAAAGGTTTTTTGGGCAGAGGCTGCATGGATAATCATTTGGGCTTGAATATGACATTTATTTTTTTGTGCTCTCACTTTAAGTGTAAGCAACAGACTTAAAGCAAAATTGCAATTTTTATAGTCCACACAGACAGCAGACTGAGAAGACATTAACTTTTGGATCATGCAGATCGATGTGACATCATTGCACGGAGGCCAAACATCCCAACGTAATTGAAGTATTTCTTTTTAAAGTTCCACAAGAGAAGCTGGAGGCCTACTTGGCTTGAGATCCAAGGCTTCTTGAAAGTGCATAATCCCCTCACTTTGCATGACCGACTGTCTTTGCAGTTGGCACTTCAACGCTACACTTGTTTAGTACTGAGCTGGGCAGACATGGTGGGGCTTTGCAAGAACATATGGTAGGTATTATGTCAAATAAGTGGAGTGTTAGACGGTAGCACATATCTCCCCAGTGAATCTCTCTAGTGCAAAGGGAGGATTTTCAGTAGACTTGCTAGACTGCTGATCAGCTGTTTTTGGGACAAGCAAGCTGAGACAAAATAAAACCCTCAAACCAGGTTCACTTGGTGGATATTAAATATTCCATGTAGAATTCCATGTAGTGTAATAAAGTGTCTCTGGCCTCTCCCCAGAGATTTTTTTTCTCCTGAGTATGCAGAGTATAGTAACTCTACCTTAGAAAGATGGCATATGAAGAGCATCTCGGTTAACTCCTTACTACAAGACAGGATCATCTTGGGCCCATCAACCTGGAAGGACAGATCTAGACCAGGTCATAGAATTTCCTAAACAGTCACCTGCAGCCAAGCAGAGAGCTCTAGATAGCTCAAGGAATTAACGCAAGCTGTGTGATGTGGAGAAAACAAAACATTGGACCAGCTCTGGGGCAATAAGACCACTAGAGTTAGAAATCTACTGGGGAAGATGAGTGAGAGGGAGGGTGAAGGTCCAAATAACCCAGATTCAGGATACAAGTAATGGAGGAGTTGAGGGAATGAGAGAAACTTTATCAGGGTTCGTAAAAGGTGCTAGGCTGCAATCCTAATACCATTTAAAGCAGTAAATTTAAATTTAAATTGTAGATCATACTTATGGACAGAGAAACTTCTTTCTAAGATATGTACATATTACGAATATCAGATGTAGGCAGCCTGGTATCTTCCAGACATTTCCAGCCGATGGATCAGGCTCACCAAATATGCTAAACCACGATTTGTTTTAAATACATTTTGGGAATAATCCAGAATTGCTGGGTTTACCTGTGACACTAAGTTATAAATTCTGATTTACGAACTACTGTGGCTGTGTCCACAGAATGCACGAAGCCAAAATGAAACAATAATATGGCTTTGTGCGATGTAGGAATCCAGTCAATGCACTACTGGATCAGACCATTCCTTAGAACAGAGAAATGTAGGCTGAAGTATGATGAAGAATGTAGATGTCTACAAGTTGCCTCCATGGCCACGAGCCCAGTTTAACCCTTCACCCAAATCTGACAATCTAGCAATGACACCAGTCTTGCTGCAGTGAGGTAGGGCTATGTCCCTTTCCGTATTGCGCTGTTAATGGCTCCTCCAGCCTGTTTCCAGGCCACGGAGGTGGATATTTCTAATTCCCAACAGGATTCAATTAGAGAAAGACATTGCGCTTATGCTCAGAAGTACTTGCTCGCTTCATATATTGCAAGTCTTCACATTCCCTACGAGAGACTAAAAGGAAACAGTGACATTTCTAAAAGATAAAGAGAGTTTGTATCAAAATAAGTGATTTATTTATTTGATTTAAATCTCACCTTTCCTCTATGAGGAACTCTCTCTTATTTTCCCACATAGCAACAACCCTGTGAGGTGGGCTGGTCTGAGAGAAAGCGGCTGGCCCAAAGTCACCCTGAGCTTCCATGGCTAAAGTTGGACTTCAAGCTGGGCCTCCCAGTGCCAATCCATCACCTTAACCACTGCATCAGCCTGGCTCTTCAACTCACGATCTGGTGAATTTTTCCTCCTTTCTAACAGCAGAGAGCCCTGATCCTCCAAGCAGAACTACTCTTTTAGGATGTCAACTAGCTGAAACCAGGCAGGCCCTGATGCAAGGATTAGCCAAAAGATGCCTTAAGTCCCTGTGCCCCACTCAAAACCCAGATATGGAGACTAGATCGTATTCCATCTTGCCAGCCCACTCATCCCAGGGTCTTTTTTGCCCCTTGCAAGTCTTGGGAATAGTTTACTCTGGATTTCATGATCTTAACACAACATCGCTTGATTAGGCTACGTATGTTTCCTTTGATAAAAGTTGTCTTGCTTTGAATTTTCTGATCCACTAGAGGCCACTTCAGCTCTACTACGAATGCAACAAAGAAGTCCCATACTGGTCTGATTGGATCTGTTACTGTTTGCAGAAGATTGCCTTCTGGTTGTTGTTGTTCAGTTGTTTAGTCGTGTCCGACTCTTTGTGACCTCATGGACCATAGCACGCCAGGCCTTCCTGTCCTCCACTGTCTCCCGGAGTTTACTCAAGTTCATGTTCATTACATCGGTGATGCTATCTAACCATCTCATCCTCTGCCGTCCCCTTCTCCTTTTGCCTTCAGTCTTTCCCAGCATCAGGGTCTTTTCCAGTGAGTCCTCTCTTCGCATTAGGTGGCCAAAGTATCTCTTCACAGTGCAACTGCTTGGAACAGCAGTAGGTCTGGGATTGGCCCTAGCCAGTCCTAAGGCAAGCATTTTTTGTCAGAGTAGCGCAGTTGGTGCAACCCAAGAGTGGTTCAGAAAAAATTTGCTTCGAGTCTGTGACTTCCAATATATACAGACTTTACTAAATACAAAAATATATACACAGGCAAAATACCTTTTAACCAACTATACACACCAATACACAATCCAGCAACCCCTACAACACCCAGCCATATGGATTCCTCCCAACTGCCTTATATCCATGTCACTTTGCTAAGCCATTCAGTGGTGATTGATTCAGGTGTATGCAATCAGCTCTTCAGTTTCCTCAGAGCTAATTGTTCAGTGCTCTCAGCTGTGCTGTCTTCTTCACTGCAGTAAAATTCTTAATACAATGGCTGGGTATACCCTGACATTTTTCACCTTCTATCACACAGTCCCTATGTGAAGTACTTGCAGAGGTACAGCACATCAGGAGGAAAAGTCAGAGTGAAGAGGCTATGGATGGAGAGAAATGAAAAAGAACATTTATATTGGGCTCTTTATATTGTGCTTTTTCTTCAAAGAGCACAAGGCAAAATGAATATAATTACTATCCCCAGCTTAGTATCATTACAACCTTGTGAAAATGTGAAAAAATACAGTTGGGAATGGAATCAAGTCCATCTTCTCATTGCCAAATCTTTTGAATTAAATTAAATGAAAATACTAGCTGATGTGTTCTTTTAAAACTCTTTCAATTATCTCATTGTTTTGTTTTGTCTTGTCTTTGACCCAAAGGGTAAAGAGAGGGTATGAACTGGAATAATCAATTATGTAAACATAAGCAGAAAAGCAGGGTATACATTTAATAATAAAATAATAAGAATAAATAAAATAAATGAGCAATAGTGTATTAGGGCCATCCAAAGGATAAGCAAGCTTTTGTATTTTTAGAAGAATTTTCAGGCTAGAAAAAAATCAGGTGGGGAGATTAAAGGTGGGGAGATTTTAAAATCTAAAAATTAGACCAGTAGTTCTGGCCGTGAAATCTGTAAATCAGAGACAAAAAGGATTACATTTCCTCTCAAATCATATTCTGTCCCTATGAATTATCAGAACATTATCTTGCCATTTGTATTTTTAAAAACCTGCATGTTCAGTGCAAAGATCCTAGTTATGTCACATGTAACCTGGCAGTTTATATTTCCTTTCCAGCTAATGGAGTGATGCAGTACAGGAGCTCTGTTGTGCATGTTCCACTGCAGCAGTAAGGACTCACATTCCTTTCCTGCTAACTGTGGCATGAAAAGGTCTCACTAACCATTTTTACAGGATGCATCTTTGTGATGTCATCTTCAACTCAACCCCAGGGCAGCAAGGAGGCAGCTTACAGTCCTCTTTTGTTGTTCCACTTTTAACGTACTGTTTTGCATCTTCTTCTGACATATGTTTGGCCATACAAATGTTGTTGCCTTGCTGATAATGTTGGTGATAATGTAGTCAGGGGCTGGGATATGACAAGGCCATTTGAGGCTGCTACAGGCAATCCCCCTCCTGTCTGGTTGCTGGATGGCTTTGGATTGGATAGTTGGAGAAACCAGACACTGGCCCCCACAGATGCATCTGCCCATGGAATGCCTAATAGGACATTACGTAGGACGGGGGAGATTTTGCGATTTTAATATCATCAACCTTATATCACCAAATTCAAGAATGTAATATTGATGTTTGTTATGTATCTGAGCATAGTGCAATCACCTTGAATTGTGTGTTTCAGAAACTGGCTAAGGTATCAAGAAATTGGTATTTCAATGTTTCCCTATTGAATGATAAAGAATTTGTACAACAAATGCAGGTAGAGACCTCACAATACTTTGATTTGAATTCAGGAACGTCAAGTGCCCGAATTTTTGAATGGGCAGCATATAAAGCATACATTCAAGGTAGAATTATTGCTTATGCATCATATAAAAATAAGATTAAAAATAAAAAGGAAAATAATTTGAAAGATGAACTGAAACACTTATGGGCACAGATGGTTAGATGCCCATCTACAGTTCTGTACAGAGAAATACAGTACAGAAAAAGAAATGTGAATTAACTAGTATAATATCACTGCAGACAGAATAGATTACACGGACTTGTTATATTGACAGCCCTTTGAGGTTGTTCAGATCAGGAAACTGTCTTCACAAGAAGACTAGAACTCAGCTTTAGTGAGATAGGCTATATTAACCGAATGTTGCAAGTCTTCTGGTGGTTTTCCTTCCCTCCCCCCTTCCCCAGTGAGTCAGGGAGGAGCCAGCCTGAGTCTCTGCCTAACACTATCTACTTTTTCCAGGACTTAAGGGATGCTCCTGCCCTCCTACCCATGAAACAGGTGAATGGACACTTAGCTTTGTGCTTTGGCAGCCAACCCATGTTTGAGGGTTGAGTTGAAAAAGAATAACAAGTTCCATTGGGGATACCTTTGGGTTGGTATACTGGACACATTGACTGGTCAAATGTCCTCAGCTTGTCTGCTGGTCATAGGGTTCACATTGTTTCACTATTATTGTACCTTCCAGGAAACCAAGTGGCCTTATGTACAGTAGGTGGTAGCCTCCCTTTTTATCATAAGATCATATGACAAGAAAGACAGGAATGTGCTCTTGGTGCTCTTGGTTCTTATAGGAGTCAGACACCAACTCACATAGACATACATACAGAATCTCCCCCTGATGCTTCTGAGGACATGAAGGTGGGCACTTGTCAGCCACAACTCCTTAACCATATGCATCTTTTATTGGGATTTCATGGGAGTTGCAGAATGGAGCCAGATGACCCCAGAAAAAGACACAACGGAGTTGCAAACGGGTTTTAACTAAGTAGTTTTTTTGCCTATGATTCTGAAGCACTGTGCAGCCTTATTATAAGGTAAAGGTTCCCCCCGCACATTTCTGCAGTCGTGTCCGACTCTAGGGGCCGGTGCTCATCTCCGTTTCTTAGCCGAAGAGCCAGCGTTGTCCGAAGATGCTTCCACGGTCATGTGGCCGCATGACACGCGCGGAACGCTGTTACCTACCCACCGAAGTGGTACCTATTCATCTACTTGCATTTGCATGCTTTCGAATGGCTAGGTTGGCAAGAGCTGGAGCTAGTGCGGGAGCTCACTCCGTCACGCGGGGCTAGGGATTCGAACCTCCGAACTTGCAATCTTCCGATCGACAAGCCTGGCGTCTTACCCACTGAGCCACCACGCCCCTTATATACAGTATAATAAATTCAGAAAACAGCCATATTAGTTTTACTTTAATTGGGATGTAGAATTCTAGTTTTCTGGTACAGAATACTGACTCTGGAACAATATTAGAATGATGGTAGAGCTTCAAAAAAGTATCAGTTCTATGTGCAATCATCTCAAGGGCTGGTCTTGGGGAGTTTGTCAATTCTGCAGTCTTGTTGCCTTTATTGCTTGACAAGTCAGAGCCAACAAATCCAGCAGAAGGTCTTGAATGGTTTCTGTGCACACACAGGCATGTGTGTGTGTGCGTGTGTGCACGTGCATGTGTATTAACCTACACCAGTATAAGCTCAGCTACCTCCCAAACACATTTCTGTTGTGGAAAGAGGCTATTTTAGTTCCTTACCACTCACAGCGGATGATGTCAAAGGCATCAGTGGGGTTCCTGGGGAAACTTTAAAATAAGATATATTGAGGATGGGTTGCGTAGGCTGTTGCTAACTGCTTCTTTTTAACAGCTGAATTGTTTTTCACAGGTAGCAGCAAGTCCCATGGGGAAAGAACAGAGAGAAAGTGAAGGATTTATGAGGCTCTGGAATCTTTCTGCAAAATGTGTGTGTGTGTGTGTGTGTGTGTGTGTGTGTGTAGGACTCATTCATTCATTCAGAATATCTCACTTTTAAAGTACAACCAAAGCCCATCAAAGTATAAGACAAGTGATTTCTCAGGAAAGCAAGGTGTGGTCAGTTAGTAAGACATAAAATTGTCACTCGGGACAATTTGATTTTCTCTGTTTACTCTAAATAAGTATATTTCTTCTGTGGGATTTCATGCACATTACTAATACAGATATTACTTTAGAACAGGGATGGGTATATTCGGCCCCAAAATGGATGTGGCTCCAAGCTTCCTTTTTTTGTGCCCCCCACCCATTTGTGCCACTGAATTTCAGCATTATAATAGCAGAAAACCAGGAGCACACTTTTCTACCATCTAGAGGCACGATACACGCAAAAACTCTAACCAAAGCCATAAAAAAATTAGAAAACAAAGAACTTGCTTCATTTCTCCAATAACATCTAGGGAAAAATCTTGAACTGCACGTGGTATAGTGATTGAGGTGCTGGACTGGCACTCAGGAGACCCAGGATCTATTCCCTCTTGGTCATGGAAGATCACTGGGTGTCCAGGCCAGTCACTCACTGTAAGCCTAATCTCTTACGGTTGTTGTGGGGAACAAATGGGAGGAGGGAGACTTACTGTATGTATTGGAGGTAAGATGGAATGTAAGCCAAACCAATTAATAAAAAAAGATAAATGTGTACCACATAGCCCTTGCATCCTTACTCTGCCCTCCTCTTCTAAGTTGCCTAATTACAAGCTTTGCTGCCCAACTAAAGGTAGCCCAACCTGGTTGATATACAGTATATCCATGGACTGTGGAGTCCTTGCTGCACTCTCAGCCTGTGGAGCACCAGGGACTTCACAGTTCAACCCTGAGCTACAAATATTCTCTTTGATTGATATCCATGGACTTTTAAGATCCAGTAAAAAAATGGGAAGCAGATCAATTGCTCACCTGTATGATATGAAACAGTATACCTTCCCATCCAAAGGAAACTCTTTTCTGGCCACAGATAAAAGCAAAATTTAGTGCATTGCATTTCTATGCTACAGGTATTTGATATCCTGTATCTCTAGTTTGGCCACAGCAGATGGCAACATCTTGCTGACCTTTGTAGATTCAAAAGCAAAGCATGGGTAGTTGGGACCAACTTGGAAAGCCCAAGAAGGTGGGCTTGACTGGGAAGTGAAAAAAACCTCCTGGAAGGAGGCAATGTCAAGCCACGTTGGCTTCACTGCAGGAGAATTACACAGATGTGTTCATGTACTGTAAGTCAACAGGAATTGAGTTTGACTTGAATGTGACTATACTTAATCTGTAGTTCTAGCATCCCTGATTAAACTATGAGGAAAGAGACAATATCCCAAGATCATATGGTGTGGGCACTTTATTTGGAGTCCACTTCTGGCTGGAAACAGAGTTGCTTAGCTTGAAAGAGAACAGAGTGATTGGAAAATATGTATGTATGTATGTATGTATGTATGTATGTATGTATGTATGACTAGAAGTCAGTTGATCTCACAACTATTTCAGGGAAATTGCTGAAGAATTGCATAGTTCTAGGAATGAAGCTCTCAGTCTAAAAGCCATTGATTTTTACAATCCCACTTGTTGACTCTAATCTCCATTTGATGTTGTTTAATGCAGAATCACATGATTGCTCCATTTAATCCAGCACTTGAGAAATGGGTAAAGGATGACAGAGCACAATATGTCTGTCTCTCCCTATGTGTCTTCTTTTGATCAGGAGACATTCCAATTGGAAGATGAAATGGGTTGGCAGATTGGAAATTTTGGATTTAGCAATGGGAAACTTTAGTTTAATTCCCATGATGTTGCTGACTCCGTTTCCCCCTCTGTTAAATGGGAAGTTTCTGAAAGAATTAGAAAGAGGGGGCTCTGTAAGGAAGAATGGTAGCCTTAAAATTTTGAACTAAATATGATTTGAATCCCAAGAGCCCAAAAATTCACAGAGCTGGACCAGTGCTTGGTGGATCGAGGATCGTAGAGGGTACCATATCTCATAGGCATGTATCTGTAGGGTGCTTATGCTGTAGAAAGACAGACTATGGAGATGGCAAACTTATAACAGTAGCAGCATTGTTCTGGTGGAGGATTGGAGAAGGCGCTGAAGTTTTGTAGAACTGTCTTCTTGGAAATGAGAGGGTTCACATTTTCATTTAGAAACCTCCACATCCCAAGTCAAGTCCTGTCATATTTGCTGCTCTCTCAGTCATGGTGGAGGAACCCCAATATGTTATTGACTGAATGATTGATTTTTATAACAGCTGTACAATATTTGACAAATTCAAATCCAAATCCATGTTTAATATCATACAAAGCTAGAGCATTATTGTTAATAATGCACTATAGACACATAGGTAGGGCATTATACTGTACATATATAACATTTAAATCTTCCATAGTCTCTCATGATGTGATGTAGATAGTTGATTACAGGTAGTCCTTGTTTAGCGACTGCCTCATTTAGCGATCGTTCGCAGTTACAACGGTGATGAAAAAGTAACTTTGCAATCAGTCCTTCCATTTACGACCTTCGCAGGTCTGTAAAGCAAAGGAAAGCTGAAGTAAGGTCATAAGCACAGTCACAGTTTCACTTGGCAACCACTTTGCTTAATGACTGAGTTGCTGGTCCCAATTGTGATCGCTAAATGAGGACTAACTATACTGTTTTCATTATTAAAGCATTTTATGGAAACATACCATACAGAAAAAGTACTTTTATTCCTTATTTTCTTCAATTTCGGTTTATATCTTAATTTTTTCATAAAGGCAATATACCATATTTTATAAAAAAAAATTCTTAGATGCCCCTTGTGTATATTCCCAATATTTTGCTATTACTAATCTATCATCCATGAATAAAAGTTTAATAGTAACTTGCTTTTCAAATTTGTATTCTTACCAGAAAATAACAAAATGATTAGATATAATGATTTAATTATATATGAAATTTATCCGGGTAAAATGTCACTTATATACACTTTTAATGTGTTTCCTGCAAATTTGTTGAGCAGGAGACTAGGAATAGTTTTTTCCATACTTGTTTCCTTTTATTTCTATCCCATCTTTTTTCCTCCAGTTGTTCAGAGTGGCAAACATTGTATTCCCTCCTCCAATTTTTATCCTCATAACAAGCCCAGAGGTAGATTAACCTGAGATATAAAGATTGTAACCTAGTACTAAATTGACCCATTTTCTGGTTTACAATACACATAAGAATATTCAACTAAACATGTTGGGTTCAAAAGCTATACTACAAAAAGTAACCAAAATTAACCGTAGCCCAATTTGGCATGTTCTGCAAACGTATCTGTTAGATCTTTACATAACCTGTAATTTTATATTGTTTCTATTTCTGTTTTATGGTTTAGTAGAACTTTGAATCTGGGCCTCTCCAGTCCTAGTCCAACATTTGAACCACAGTCCCGTCTGTTTCTTGTATTGAATGGACTATCAGTATGGCAAAGAGCACAACTTTCCTGTTTTGAATGGGAATTGGTGAGGAAGTTCAAGTATAGCATGGATACTTACAAAAAAGACACCTGTGCATTAGTACCGTGGAGAGCTACTGCATCTGGGCCAGGCCAATATATCTGCCTTGGAATCATCTGCAGCGGTCCCCAACCTTTCTGGCATCAGGGACCGGTCATGGAAGAAAATTTTTCCACGGACCGGGGCGGGGGCGGGGTTTGCAGGTGGGAGCCAATTGCACACACTGGGGGGGCGGGGTTTGCAGACAGGAGCCAATTGCACGCACCGGGGGTGGGGTTTGCAGGCGGGAGCCAATCGTGTGCACCGGGGGTGGGGTAATCACACGCACCGGGGGTGGGGTTTGCAGCAGGGAGCCCCATGGCCCACTTCCTAACAGGCCGCGGCCCACAGGTTGGAGACCCCTGATCTATGGAAGTGTTTCTCAACCTTGCCAACTTAAAGATGTGTGGACTTCAACTCCCAGAATTCCCCAGCAAGCGTCTGGTTGAAGTCCACACATCTGAAAGTTGGCAAGGTTAAGAAACTCTGATCTATGGCTTTTTGTTCATTCGGGGCTTCCTGGCCTTTTGTTCACTGTCCATTCTGTTGCTGCCCATGAACCAGTTTCTCCAAGCATGCCACAATAATAAGAGAGGACAGATGGAGAAGCATCCTCCCTTAACCTTGCTGTTTCTCCTTTTCTCTGGGCAGTTGTATAGACTGCACCATGGCCACTGTTCCCAGAGGGATATTGGTGTTAGTCTTTTACAGCACATCCAAATGACGGCGCCTTAAGAACGGATACATTTATTTTTGCATAGGGTTTCAAAGATCACAGTCCAACTGATCAGATGCACAAAATATACTCCTGGGAGAGGAATATTCTACATACACAGAGCTATTTTGGAATGGGTGGGGCAGGTGGAGAGACAAGAAAAGAGGAAATGATGAAGGGCAAGGTAACAAGCCAAACTATTTTAGCTGGGGATGAAAAACAAAGCAGCGATAGATGTGACACAGACTTTTTTGTACCTAGTAAACAAATCTTAGATGTTTAATCCATGAAAATCATGTTCAATCTTCTAATAAAGTCAAGTTTGGCTGTTTCATGATGAAGCTAGTTTTTGCCATATTTCATGTATCTGGTGAGCCGTGAAATCTTACATGATAATAAACGTGTTAGCTTTAAGGTTCCAGAAAACTCTTTGTTGTAGTGCAGGAAATGACATACTGTACGTCAGCACAAGCATCACCAGCATTCACTAGATCATGTTCCCATGACTATAAAAATGAAAAATACAAAATAATATTATGGAAAATGATGTGTTTGACTTAGAAGGCTGCACTCAATGCAGTGCTTCCAAAGCTACTGTAAAATTTCTGCCTACAAATTTATCCTCTGATCACAACAGAGGATATATTTACTAAAAGACGTGTCTCTGTGCAACCTAAAGTATGCAGGAAATGGGGATGGCTGCAAGCAAGCAATTTGACTCCTCCTAGTTTGTTTAATGATGCTAGAACAGGTAACCTGTGCCCCCAACATGACCCCCTATGGCACCAATGTAACTGCAGATCCCTGTCAGGCTCCCTGCTCCACCTGATCTTTTTATATTGCAAAAAATATTTTAATTGCAGAATGAGAAATTGGCATGCTCCAAAGCAAAGTACTAACCTTTATTTCCAATAATGCATCTGAACTTCCAGTGAATCCTATCAGCTTGCTTAAATAATAAAAATTATGGATAGCTGCAGCCCAGTGCTTGCTTCGGAAATGTGTGCACATCTCTTATTTTTTTCATAAACTGTATCATGCTTAGCTTATTAGGGTCTACATTACAGTTTTTCCTTGTGTGCTTCTGCACCTCAAAATGGCACACAGCAAGAAACCAGGCTGCTGTATTTTGGCGACTGTGGTCAGGCAGTGCTCCAAGAGCCACTATAAAGGGGTTTGGAGACCACCCTTGCCTCCGGGCTAGAAGTTCTCATCTTTTTCACATATGATCAGATATCCCTGTCATAGAAGGGCAAAGCGTAAAGGACAAAACAACTGAAAAGCTGCACTTAAGGACCCTGGATAGAATGCACGTTCACTTCCTGTAACAAATGGCATCTATTTAAGTTGTGTCCTCCCAGAGAATCCCATGGCACCAACTCCTCTGAATTATATATTGTGAGCCTGAGCCACAGCTCAGTTTAAGCCTTGGGTGGTACTTGCCTGTTGACAGTACTTTCTAATGCAGTGGAAAGGAAACAAAACAAATGGAAGAGGCTGATGAATGGTTGGCCCAAGACAGACCCGATTAAGGAGACGGGTACAGTCAGATCTTTGGCAGGTGGATGGATGAAAGAACAGCCAGGATAGTGAATCCATTGAAGTTTTTATCATCTTTCCCCTACTTCTCATCTTTTTCACATATGATCAGATATCAGGTTGCCTCCATTTGGGGCCAGTTGGTTTAGTCAAAAATGCATACCTTGCAGGAGAATCAGATCTCAAAAAGATTATTTTTATATCTACCAAACCTAGCTGTGGCCCAGAAATCTTCTCCATCTCCATATGTAATTCAGAATATCTTCTGGCTAATTTGAATTAAAACTGGATAAAATGTTGCTGTGGAAAAAGCATAAATGTGATCATTGGAGCTACTTTGCATAGGAACAAATTAGGCAGAGAACCAAAATGCTTGTAAGTAATTCAGCTGTGTTTTAGCTTTGCAACAGTCACGTTGCATGATGAGACTAGAACATTGTTAGTCAGCATTGCTTTTAATCAGGAAACCCTGTTGGCTGGGGAATTCTGGGAGCTGAAGTCCATACAGCTTAAAGTTTCCAAGGTTGAGAAAACACTGCCCTTTGCTAATAATGTTATCATGAGTAGAAATCTCGTGCTTGGTCTCATTTGATTTTGTATCATCTTTTTATAAATATTTTGTGTCTTGCATCCTACTCCCAACTAAAGTTTTATTACTGTTGGCTGTTATTCCATATTGATTGATAGAAGAAGAACCTCTGTTCAAAACCTTTGCTTCAGCCTTTTAAAATGATATTTTCACTGCTGATTTTGGATGGGTGGTGATAGTTCTGGAAAGGTTTAACCCCATACAGTACTTTAGTCCCCAAACTAACATTTGATGATCTCCCTCTCAACACCCAGAACCGAAATACTTCCTCATATTTAGCAGTGCTTATAAGGGCTCTGTAACTACCCACATACAATACTCCTTGGCAGTTCAGCAATATGTTTTGCATACCTCCCCCACATACAAAAAGAGAGCAATGCCATCCATGTCTCTGTTATTGTTCTTTCCTAAATCTGAATCCTTGCTCATTTTTTTCTGTTTCATCTTCTCTCTGATGTATCAGTTTCTGCTCTGCTACTGCCAATTCAAAAAACAGAAATACTCCATCAAGTCAAGCTTGACCCTTGTGACTCCATGGAAGACATCCATGTAGTTTTCTTCACAACAGCATGGAAGTGGATGGAAATGGGTTCTATTTATTGTACCTTGCATTGCCTAAATTGTTGTTATTCTTCTATAGTACCTACAGTCCTTGAGATTGAGGCCATTTGTAAATTTCATAAACGTATCAACAAATAATTTCAGCCTTTGGGGATGTTTTTAAAATTTCCCCGTCTATTTTATAATCCTGGGGTTTTCTGATGGTCCCCATCCAAGTGTTAATCAGATCCAACCCTGTTTAACTTTTGAAATGCTTTACCTTTTTATTGCCTATAACTGAGAGGCAAACTATATGATGCAGCCATCTTGCTGAAGCAAAGCAGGCATAGGCTTGATTAATGTCTGCCTGATAAACTACTTGGGTGCCTGGGATTTTATGGTGAAAGAAAGGGCTTCGCCACTACCACAAATATAAATAATGTGAACAAAATGTAAATTCAAAGTATAAACGTAATGTAAATATAATGTTAAAAGTTATGTTCATCACAGCATTCCATACATATTTAGGAGAGATTGATAGAGTATCTCTTTTAACAAAAAGCATTCACAGGAAAAGTAGAATTGTTAATTACAGCACAGGGGCAAAGAGGTTTAAATATGGGAAGGGAAGTTTAACCCTTCCAATATTATTTTCCTACCAAAAATACTCCTACCTAAGGCAGCATTTGCAGCACTTCAGCAATCAGTGTCTTTCATCCTTTGTTTTATTTTGATTAAATCAAGAAACTTTTCCACCGGCAAGTATCTAAAAAGAAAGAGGCCCTCGCTTGAACCTGCCTATGGTTGCGAAGGATTTTATGTCTGGGAGTTGAAGGAAGAGCACACTGCACATGCATTCTTCCCCACACCCAACATAGATTAGGCATCTTATTTCTTTCCCCCCCCAGCAATTTTTTGTCTTGCCTATGTTACCTGAACCACCATGGCTCCTTTATTTGCTTTCATCCTGATTATTTATTTATTGGCCCTTAAACTTTCCCTATTCCCTGTTGTTCTTTTCTGATACTGAATATAAGGCCTCTGTAGAGATTCTTGTCCATTTATAAGGTAAAAGTAAAGGTCCCCCCCGCACATTTGTGCAGTCGTGTCCGACTCTAGGGGCCGGTGCTCATCTCCGTTTGTTATCCGAAGAGCCAGCGTTGTCCGAAGACGCTTCCACGGTCATGTGGCCGGCATGACGCGCGCGGAACGCTGTTACCATCCCACCGAAGTGGTACCTATTCATCTACTTGCATTTGCATGCTTTCAAATTGCTAGGTTGGCAAGAGCTGGGGCTAGTGCGGGAGCTCACTCCGTCACGCGGGGCTAGGGATTTGAACCTCCGAACTTGTGATCTTCCGATCGACAAGCCTGGCGTCTTACCCACTGAGCCACCACACCCCATTTATACCTGGGTACTAATAAAACTGGGTACTAATAAAACTCTATACAAGTTCTTGGTGTTGAAGGTCAGTGGATCAGAATGGCTTGTACCCAACATGTGCACTCTGTACAACCTTCGATTGGCATACCTAGCCTGCCATATTGTTAACTCTGCAGGTATGTCGAAAGACATAGTAATAAAAGAGCTGAAAGATAAAAGGATGCTGCTGTTGAAAAGTTGAAACTCCTCCCATGTTATTCTTCACTCTTTCTTCCACATCCAAGTTTTACTGGGCACATCCCATGCCTAACCGCAGACAGCTTGAAAACTTTGACGGAAAGCTTTCTGTGCATACTCCGACGTGTTGGGGCACGGCCTGCCCAATCTGAGTGTCTCCTTGTCACCTATCAATCCCAAAGCTGCCTGCAGCAAGCTCCAAGCGGGGAGGGGGAGTCTCGGGTTACTCGAGAGGAGCGCTTTTAGGCTCAGCTTGGCGACGGCTTGAGCACACAGGAAGGATGCATTCCACCTTGAGCTTCAAGTAAAAAGGAAGAGAAAGGAAGCGTTTGTGCAAGGCCTTTGATCTTGCTTCTTCTCTGGTAGCTTTTCGAGACAACCATATACTAGAGGGGAAAGAGCTGGGTGGACATCCTAAGCCATTCTTTAAGTCAGTCTCAAACCTAAATCAAAGTGTATGAGGGGGCAGGTCTGGCACTTAGAATGAAAGAAGGAGCCACAATTCTGGCAGGAAGGGAAAGAGAAAGGTGTTTGTGTGTGAGAGAGACAATCCTGGAATTAGCTCCTCCCAAAGGCAGGGATGGCTCCAGAAAGGTGGAACCAGATGCGGCTGAGAATGCCAGCAGCTTTAGGTCACTAGTATCCTTGCCAAGTGTATGTCAGAGGGGGAATGGTGGTGAAATTCTCAAGTAGGCCTTTCCCAGCCTTTTCCAAAGGAATGTAGGATCTCCTCTATAGCATCTCTTCCCAGTTAAAGGGACTAGACACAAGATACCCTTTTCACCCCTACCGTTGGATGCACCAACCCTTCCCCTACTTTCCTTCCTTCTCAATCACACCCACCTCTGCTTTCTCTCTTTCCTTTCCAAAATATTTTAGGGGTGTCAAAGAACAGAGCTACAACTGCCTGTCTAGTTCATTTCTCCAGAGATCCTTTAGGCTGGAGATACACAGCTCCAGTTGTATCAAGGAGGCATCAGCCTTTAAGTAGCAGGTTGGGATCTGCACCCCAAAACATTGGGTGTCAAGTCCACAAACAGGCCAGTGAAAAACAGTAAAATAAAAGTAAGTTATAGAATGATGGTTAAATGTTATTATATTTAAAATTTCCTCCAGTAGATGCCCAGAAATAATATCCCCATCTCAAGCATTAAACCAATTTTTAGGTAAGGTAAGGTTTCCCCTTCCAGTCGTATCCGGCTCTAGGGGGCGGCGCTCATCTCCAATTCTCGGCCGAGGGAGCCAGCGTTGTCCATAGACGCTTCTATGGTCATGTGGCCAGCATGACTAAACGCCATGTTAGTCATGTGGGAAGGAATGCTGTTACCTTCCCACCGGAGTGGTACCTATTTATCTACTTGCATTTTTGCGTGCTTTCGAACTGCTAGGTTGGCAGGAGCTGGGCAAGAACGGGAGCTCACCCCGTTATGCGGTGCTTCCGGGTCTCGACCTGCCGACCTGCCGTCCTTTTGTTCAACAGTTGGTAGTCTTAACCGTTACGCCACCGCGCCGCCCAAACCAATTTTTAAACCAGTACAATTAATTTTCCTCTAGAGTCTAAAGCAAAAGTGGGCAACCCATGACCTGCCAACTATATGTTGCTCCAGAGCCTCCCAGAAGCAATGGGGCTAAAATTCCTATTTTGAGGATCAAGGAGCAAGTCCTCTGTTCTACCCTCCACATGAATTGAAAATCCTGCCATTTCCGGTGACATCATGATGACATCAGGTATGTTCTTTGCGCCCTTTTAGTGTGTGTGTGTGTGTATAGACAAACACACACTGTACATACAGTGAATATAAAAAGTCTACACACCCCTGTTAAAATGCCCGGTTTTTGAGATGTAAAAAAATCAGACCAAGATAAATCACTTCAGAATTTTTTCTACCTTTAATATAACATATAAGCTGTACAATTCAATTGAAAAACAAACTGAAATCTTTTAGGGGTAAAAATAAAAATAAAAAACTAGAATAACGTGGTTGCATAAGTGTGCACACCCTTAAACTAATACTTCGTTGAAGCACTTTTTGATTTTATGACAGCATTCAGTCTTTTGGGGTAGGAGTCTATCAGCACGGCACATCTTGCCTTGGGAATCTTTGCCCACCCTTCCTTGCAGAAGCGCTCCAAATCTGTCAGATTGCGAGGGCATCTCCTGTGCACAGCCCTCTTCAGGTCACCCCACAGATTTTCAATTGGATTCAGGTCCGGGCTCTGGCTGGGCCATTCCAAAACTTTGATCTTCTGGTGAAGCCATTTTTTTGTTGATTTGGAGGTATGCTTTGGGTCATTGTCCTGTTGAAAGGTGAAATTCCTCTTCCTCTTCATCTTTTTAGCAGAGGCCTGAAGGTTTTGTGCCAAAATTGACTGATATTTGGAACTGTTCATAATTCCCTCCACCTTGACTAAAGCCCCAGTTCCAGCTGAAGAAAAGCAGCCCCAAAGCATAATGCTGCCACCACCATGCTACACTGTGGGTATGGTGCACTTTTGGTGATGTGCAGTGTTGTTTTTGCACCAAACATACTTTTTGGAATTATGGCCAAAAAGTTCAACCTTGGTCTCATCAGACCATAACACATTTTCTCACATGCTTTTGTCAGACTTGATGTAGGTTTTTGCAAAATGTAGCCAGGCTGGGATGTTTTTCTTCGTAAGAAAAGGCTTCTGTCTTGCCACCCTACCCCACAGCCCAGACATATGAAGAATATGGGAGATTGTTGTCACATGTAGTGCACAACCAGTACTTGCCAGAAATTCGTGCAGCTCCTTCAATGTTGCTGCAGGCCTCTTGGCAACCTCTCAGACCAGTTTTCTTGTTTTCTCATCAATTTTGAAGGGACATCCAGTTCTTGGTAATGTCACTGTTGTGCCATATTTTCTCCACTTGTTGATGACTGTCTTCACTGTGTTCCATGGTATATCCAATGCCTTGGAAATTTTTTTGTACCCTTCTCCTGACTGATATCTTCATACAATGAGATCCCTTTGATGCTTTGTAAGCTCTTTGCAGACCATGGCTTTTGCTGTAAGAGGTAACTGAGTAAATGTCAGAAAAATCCTACTAGAACAGCTGAACTTTATATGGGCTTGATCAGGGTCACTTTAATTGATGGCAGGTGTGTACTGACTACTATTTAACATCAGTTTGAATGTGATTGGTTCATTCTGAACACAGCCACATCCCTACTTATAAGAGGGTGTGTACATTTATGCAACCATGTTATTCTAGTTTTTTTATTTTTATTTCCCCCCTAAAAGATTTCAGTTTGTTTTTCAATTGAATTGTACAGCTTATATGTTATATTAAAGGTGGAAAAAATTCTGAAGTGATTTATCTTGGTCTGATTTTTTTACATCTGTACCAATTGCAATTTCTAGTGAGTCTTTAGATGCAACCTGATGAACAGTGCATGTAAACTCAAGACAACCCCCATGAATTAGGATCAGAAGGTAATTAGAATAATCTTTCCCAATTCCATCTCATCTCATCTCATCTCATCTCATCTCATCTCATCTCATCTCATCTCATCTCATCTCATCTCATCATCTCATCTCATCTCATCTCATCTCATCTCATCTCATCTCATCATCTTATCATCTCATCTCATCTCATCATCTCATCATATCATATATATAAATTCAGTGGGGATCATTTTGTTATTAAACAATTGGAAGTCAGCTTTTTTCCTTTCTCTACTGCCATCTATTCATTTATCTAACTTCTGCCCACCCCTGTTCTACTACTTATCTAGGACTTCCACTTGGATTAGCCTTGACAATGCCAACCAAACACCATTTGTGAGAAGAACTGGATTGAATGATGGAACTTCATGAGGGCTAGCAGAAGCTGACATCTTGGGAATGCAAATCCAATCGTCATAATAATATTATTCCTTTCCCAATTTTAATTTTAAAACACTTCTTCAAGCTATTGCTGCACCATTATTATCTGTATTATTTATTCTCCTACCCAGTTTATTACTTTTTTCAAACTCTATATTTGTATTGTCCTCCAGGAAAACAGTGGAACATTCTACAGCCTTGATCTAGAGAACTACAAGAATTAATTAGGTCCCACTGAGTTGGGCCCTTGGTGATTATATGGACAAATGCCCACAATCTCAACCTGTCTCTGATTATAATCCATAGCTTTTTCAAGGATATTCCTGTGATCTTGTTGATCCCATCCATTAATGTTATCCATTGTCTTCCCCTTTTTCTACTTCCTTCAATTTTGCCAAGTACAGTAGTTTTTTCTTGCCTAGCATCTGCTTCGATTATATGCCTAAAGGATGTGAATATCTGCTTGTTGACCATTGCTTCAAGGGAATGAATAGCTGGATCTAGGAGATTATCTGTATCTACCAGATAATGCTTCTGGTAGATCCAGATAAAGTTGGTGGTATGCCCTCTCCTGAAAAAGCCGTTCTTGGATCCTGCTATGTATGTTTATTTTCACCCAGTCTCCAACTTTCCCTTCTCAGAGGAGGTAACTGAGAATGTAGTGGGAAATCAATTGCAGAGGATCCTAGAGAAAATGGATTATCTGGAACCTTTTCAGTCAGGATTCAGGCTCAGTCATACTCTGGTAAATGACCTGTACCTGCACTTAGATGGGGGGGGGGGAGCATACCCCTCTCAATCCCATGAGACTTCTTGTTCAGTACCATAGACCACAGCATCCTTCTGGACTGCCTGCAGTGGCTGGGAGTTGAGAATACCATTTTGTGATGGCTCTGCCCCTGCCTCAGTGGATGGATCTATTGGTAGTCATGTGGGGCAGCAGCTATGAAACTGTTGGATTGTCTGGGAGTCCAGATATTTTGTGAGTTAGAGTGATAAAAAGGGTTGGATTAATGAGGGATGAGTAGGGAAGTTCAATTCAGATTTTGGCCAAGAGGCTGTCACTGGATGGCATTAGATCAGTCACCTGCTCTCAGCCAAGCTATGTCATAAGGTTTCCATGAAGATAAAAAAGATATGTGTGCAAAATGATATGTTTATTTTATTTTATTAGATTTATATCCCACCTTTCATTCAGGAGCTCAAGGTGGTGTACACAGCTCTTCCTCTTATTTTTACAACCAACAAGCCTTTGAAGTAGGTTAAGCTGAGACAAAATGACTGGCCCAGAGTTGCCCACTGAGCTTCTGTGGCTCAGGGTGGACTAGCCCCTGCATCTCCCAATTCTTGTCCAACACCTTTTCCATTATGCCTCCCTGGAAGGGTACTGGAGAGACCCAGTCTCAAGTCTTCACTCAGCTTTGGAGTTTCCTGGGAGATTTTGGGCCAGTCATTATCCCAGCCCAACTTCCTTCCCAGGGTTGTTGCTATGACGCTAAAACATGGGAGACAGTTGGCTGGGGAATTTTGGGAATTGAAGTCCACACATCTTAAAGTTGCCAAGGTTGAAATACCCTGGTTTAAACAACAGGACAGGCAGTGTAATTTGAGACAGACCTCATTGCATCCAATTGTCTTGTCCTTGAGATCTCTTGCATGCTGCCTGCTTGCTCTAATATTAGCAGAATCAGGCATTGGTTGTTGTGGCAGTCAGCAGATGAGGAAGACACAATTCATGTCTCCCTCCTATGCCTTTTCTTAACTTCCTTTCCAGTTACCCCCGCCAGCAATTTCTTTATCAGTTTTCCATCATTACAGGTCTATAATTCTCTCTGACAGGTCTTGGAAGGAAGGCCCGGAAAAGTTTTCTTTAGCCAGACGGTCTTTAGAAATCACATATCACCATGCCAACACCCTGCCCCTTGCCTCAAGTGGGTGCTGGGCCTACAGAGGCACATTTTTACACAACAGGGCTGTTTTCTTCCAAGCAGAAATCAGCATGAAAGTTTATTTATGGCTATATTTATGCTACAAATGTAACTTTGCTTTGAACGGGATTTACCAATATAATCCCTGACTCCTTGCAAGTGTTTTCTATGGGGTTATTGTTGCTATCTTATAGGGATTTCCCACTTTTTTTTTGGTTGTTGCAGATTTAACCTAGGAGGAAGTCATTGCTTTGAATTTCTAGCCACATTTCTCTTTCAAAAGATATATGCTGCTTGGAATGCTAAAGACTGAGGTTTGATTGATAACCTGGATTGTAATTCTGCAGACTTGAACTGGAATTTATTTATTTATTTAATTTATTTTTTGAATTTTGCCACCGCCCATCTCCCCCAAAAAGAGGGACTCTGGGCGGTTTACAACAATAAATTTAAATTTAATTAATTGCAGGTGGGGTTATAATCATTCATTTATTTATTTTTGGAAGGACATTTACAATTAAAGACCCTAAATTCTGTGTTCTGCTTCAATTGTCATTATAGGGGATACTACAAGCTATCTTGGGATCACTATGTCCTGAAAGGTGGTTAAAATATATATTTTAAATTTAATAGAAATTTTGAAAAGACATTCATAGACCTTTCTGTATTGCCTTTCTACCAATTGAAGGGGTGTGGAACACAAATATATATCCATCCATCCTCCAGGATTATGGGATCACATAATGCTGAAACTGGTAGAAAAAGGCTGTCAGCAGCAGTTTTGTTAAACTGATATATGTTATCTGAGATCAGAACACAGTTAGAATTGGGAATTATAGCTTTCCAAGCTTTGGAAATAGGCATACTAATTTCACTTATAGCAGATACACCCTTGCCTTTAAAAGCTGTGCATCATGCAGAAATCCAAAGGCCTAAGTTCCCAAACATTGTTGTATGTGTTGCATTTATGAAGTGTAGAACCCACAACCTCCACTAGGTGTCTCTTTTCCTTCACAGTCACAGACACCAAAGCATTTTTCCACCAAACTGATTTCTCCAGATGTTTTGGGACTTTAACTTCTGGAATTCCTGGCCAGTACAGCCTGTGGGTCATTTTGGCTGGAAATTCTAAGAGCGGTAGCCTCAACATGTCTGGAGAGCATCCGGGTAGAGAAGATTGGAGTAAAGGATGTGATCGTTAAATCTTTTGATAGTATCCATCCACAGATGATGGGCTAGCAGTGGAAAGAGCAGGAGGGAAAGAGCTGAGAAGGAAGAGAGTTCCTACAGAAGCCTCCAGAGAATTAACCAAAACAGGACATGATGGTTACATCACCCCATCTCCTAGCCCACCTATCAGGGATGAGAGGGCAGCAAATTTCCTCCATTTAGCACAGATATTAGACTAGATAATTTAGAGATCCTGCCAAACAGTTCTTTCAGTCCAGACGATAGCGGTCAGTAACACTAATAAATCTGTTGCAGATTTGTTGAGGAAAAAACAAATACTGGCAGTGAGTTATACAAATTAATGATGCATTTGGGAGGTGAGTACACTTTTTATAGAGACTACAGGAGCAAATTAGCTCCAGGCAAAGACCCATTTTCTCTTAAAATCTTTTAATCTATTGTGGTTTTCCTTGACCATCATACATTTTCATGTTATTTTTATATTTGTTACTACAACTTGTGTGTGCGTGCCTATGAACTGTATTGCAGGCTTTGGTTTATATAAGCTTGTAAATTTGTTATAAAATGGGATAAAATTGTATCGAACAAATAACTGGTAGATACGTAGACTGAAGAAGCTCCTTGGATAAGGAGCGAAACGTTTCCACTGAGAAAATAGAAATCCAGTTGACATGATTCAAGCTACAGACAATTCCACCTAGATGACTGAGAACCTTCATAGACAACTGGTAGATACATTTTCCTAAGGCAGAGGTAGGTAACCTTTGGCTCACGGGCCACCAGCACCCCTTTTCCCCAAGGCCTTTTTTGCAGCCTCAAAGGGTTGTTCCACCAAAATCAACAGCAAACCTTCCCATTGTACAGTTTCCCATCAGTGTTCTAAAATAAGAACAAAGGGAGAAAAAAACCCCTATAAACCTTTGGCCAGGATTAATGGATCTTTAGAAAAACAAAATCACTCTTCTCCTCCTGCCCACAAATAAAAAAATTCATGGTCTTGTCCAGTCACTATGATGTCATTACTGCACTTGGCCACCCATTTTTCTTGTTAAAAAAGTGGCATTGCCTCGGCATCAGCGGCTGAATGTATTTTAATGCTGCAGCCCTATACAGTACTTATCTGCAGGGGCGTCCTTGGGGAAGGGGTCAAGATGGCAGCTGCACAATTGAGGCTCTGACCCTATTTTATGTGCATCATATTTAAAAAAGAGGTTGGTTGGCTTTGATCGTGTGGTCTTGGTCATCATCTTGAGGTTTTTTTTTGACAACCTCCCCCACCCTACCCCCCACTCTTGCCTAGCTGACAATAAATTCAAATAAAGTCTGTGAGGTTTATTAGTGAATAAATGCATACTGATTTGCTCTGGCGGTTGTATTTAATATTCTGCCTTTAAGCCAAGGATCCAAAGCACTGTATGAAAGATAAAGGGAATGTACTATGTTCACATCATTGATGGTTTTAAACAATTAAAAATGTAGCTGTGCTTATCTTCCTTTAAAATTCTGGGATGAACTTCTCTGGTTGAACTTTCTTCTCTCATGCTGCTTTTTAAGACACAACGACTCTTTCAAGACAGATGTTAGCAACTCTCCAGCAGGCAAATATATAAAAAAGGAATACTGAGAAAAGATTAGAGGCACTGCAAGTGTAGACCAACGCAGACATTCAGGCTGGTAGGAAACACCTGGGTGTATAGGTTAAAGGAAACACACAAGTTCATCATTGTGCAATATAGATTTCCAAGATTGTGTCTATTAGAACAAATAAAAGCCCAACTACAGACCTCCTGGATTATACAACTGACAAATTATATATGGAGCTGTGGTCTCCCTGTCTTCTGTGCTTCCGGAGATCAAGTCAAAAAGAGAGCTGCACAAAGAATTCTGGATATAGAAGCACAAAAAGATATAGCCACCCTTAGTAAGGTTGGCAATTTGAAATGGTTGAGCCAATATAAAAGTACTTTTCAAACTGCCAACTATTTAAAAATACAAATGTCAAAACATCTCAGGGAGGTATTCACCCGAGCTAGATTTGATCAACTTGATACAATGGTCAGATATGGGAGAATTAACAGCATCCCTTATAATGAATGCATTTGTATATGCGGAGCTCACTCACTCGCTGGATCATCACCTTGTTGTGGTGAGTGGGCTTGTGTGTTCCCAATGAACCCTGTGAGCGAAGCCGTCAGGAGTCATGTACTCCTGGCAGGGTCACCCATGGCGGTAAGGTCCAGGGGGAGGAACCAGACAAAGAACGATCCAAGAAAGTCCTCAACGGCAGAACAGGCGGAAGATAACAAGGTGTATTGTTACAACGGCTGCGAAGGCGGATGAAGGCTGCAGCAGACAAAAGGTCACCAATCGTCATGGTATCCATGCCATTGGATTAGAGCCTTTTTCTGTGAAGGTTGTGTGCTGATCGTTGTGCACCGATCTCCACACATAAAACAAATTCACGCACAGGCGTCTTCCAACCACACCAAACCCAAAACAACCAAAAGTCCCATGGCGATTGACGAATGGCAACGGGGGCAGGACTGTGAAATTCGGAAGCTCCTAGTCATAGACCAGCACATGGGCGGTGGATACGGATTCAGTCGCCCTGACTCAAGGATCGAGGCAGTTGAGTAGTTCGGCAGCTGTATCCACGACTGAGCAGCCCTATTTAGGATCCACTCTGCTCACCCCATATGGGGAGGGGGCTAGAAAAGGTGCCCTAAACATAGTCTGCCTCATTTTCTCCCTGACTGGATTACCGCGTCCAGTGGGGTCACCATCTAGCGGTCGTAAAAAACACATGAATTTTGGAACATGGAATATACGGACACTGCAAGACAATATGGATAGTGAACGACCTGAACGTAGGACTGCCATTATTGCAAGGGAGCTGAGACATTTTAATATCGATATAGCAGCACTCCAAGAAACTCAAAGACCAGGAGGGGGACAGTTGAAGGAAGAAAAAGGAGGTTATACCTTCTTTTGGAAAGGACTGCCTGAACAAGAACGACGAATACATGGGGTAGGCTTTGCTATCAAAAACGACATTGTGAAGCTCTTGTCAGAAGTTCCTACTGGGATTAACGAACGACTCTCAACTCTGCGAATAAAACTCGCCAAAAACCAACAGGCAGCTATCCTAAGTGCTTACGCACCAACACTAGATGCAGATGAGGATATCAAGGAAAAATTTTATACCCAGCTGGACACCATCTTATCAGAGATACCAAAGGAGGATAAAATTATCCTCCTGGGCGATTTCAATGCAAGAGTTGGGCGTGATTTTGATTTGTGGCCAGGGATCATTGGGAAAGAAGGAGTTGACAACAGCAACACGAATGGAATCTTATTTCTGACTAAATGTGCAGAGCATAACCTTGTCATTACTAACACACTCTTTCGCCAGAAAAATAAATTTAAAACATCATGGAAGCACCCACGGTCGAAGCACTGGCATCTTTTAAATTATGTAATTGTCCATGCTAGAGATCGCCGTGATGTACTTCTCACCAGAGCCATGACGAGCGCCGATGACTGCTGGACAGACCATCGATTAATTCGATCCACGATGGCCATAAAGATTGTCCCTCATCGTAGGCTCCAAGGAAGAAAACCAAGGCGTAAATTGAATACACTGGCCCTTCAAGATCCTATTAAACGAGCTTGCTTTAAATCAACTCTCAAGGAACATCTGCCTATGGAACTTCCTGAAAATGTTGAGGAACACTGGATTAAATTGAAGACTTCTATTATTTCAGCCTGTGAACAAACTATCGGATACCAGACTAAGAGACATCAGGACTGGTTTGATGAGAACGATAGTGAGATTGAACATATTATTGACAAGAAAAGGAAAGCCTTCCAGATATGGCAAAAAGATATTAACTGTGCCGTTAAGAAAAAAATCTATGCCAGTGCAAAGGCAGAAGTCCAAAGAAGAACTAGAGAACTTAAGAACATATGGTGGATAAAAAAAGCCCAAGAAATCCAACATTTTGCAGATGCTCATGATGCACAGGGCTTTTTTAATGCCATAAAGGCCATCTATGGACCAACAAACCATGGTACAAATCCCTTACGCTCAGTAGATGGTGCTAAACTTCTAAAGGACAAAGAGTCTATTGCACTGCGCTGGAAAGAGCATTACTACAATCTCCTTAATCGTCACTCTACTGTGGCTGATGAAGTCTTCTTGCAAATCCCGCAAAAACAAATAAGAAATGAGCTTGCAGTACCCCCTAGTTTGGAGGAAGTCAGTAAAGCCACTAAACAAATGAAAAATAACAAAGCTAGTGGACCTGATGGGATTCCTGCTGAAGTCTTTAAAGAAGGCGGGCCTGAACTTACACAACAACTTCATAAGCTCATCGAAAAAATCTGGATGAGGGAGGAGATTCCAGCAGACTTTAGGGATGCCATAATTATCACTCTCTTTAAAAAGGGTGATAGAACAGACTGTGGAAACTATCGAGGAATCTCCCTTCTAGCTACGGCAGGCAAAATCCTCACAAGGATCCTCACAAACCGTCTCCTATCTGTATCAGAAGACATCCTCCCTGAAACGCAAAATGGCTTCCGCCCTTCCAGGGGAACAGTGGATATGATCTTCACTGCACGACAGCTCCAAGAAAAATGCAAGGAGCAGAACCGCCCTCTGTACATGGCGTTTATTGATCTGACTAAAGCTTTTGATACTGTAAATCGTACTTCTCTCTGGACCATCCTTCTGAAAATCGGATGCCCTGATAAATTTGTGAACATCTTGCGGTTACTCCATGACGACATGATGGCAACAATCCTGAATAACAATGGCTCTCAAAGAGATCCATTTAAAGTGGAATCCGGCGTTAAACAGGGATGTGTTATTGCTCCAACCTTATTCGCTATCTTCATCGCTATGATTATGCACCTTGTTGAAGGGAAACTTCCTACTGGTGTAGAAATTATATATCGAACAGATGGAAAGCTTTTTAATCTTAGTAGGCTGAAAGCAAAAAATAAGGTAATTACAACTTCTGTTATAGAACTTCAATATGCTGATGATAACGTAGTCTGTGCACACTCCGAGGAAGATCTTCAAACTATCCTAAACATCTTTACAGAAGCATATGAAAAGCTCGGCCTCTCGCTTAACATTAAAAAAACCAAAGTGCTTTACCAGCAAGTTCGAACCAATCCCTCTGCAGCACCATCAATCCAGATTAAAGGTGTGTCACTAGAAAATGTCGATCACTTTTCTTATCTTGGCAGCCATCTATCTACAAAAGCCAACATCGACGCTGAAATTCAGCATCGCCTGAGCTCTGCGAGTGTAGCTTTCTCCCGAATGAAGCGTAGAGTGTTTGAGGATCGGGACATTCGCAGGGAGACCAAAATGCTTGTTTACAAAGCCATTGTACTACCAACCCTTCTGTACGCCTGTGAAACATGGACCCTCTACAAACGCCACCTCCAACTTCTTGAAAGATTCCATCAACGCTGCCTCTGAAAAATTCTGCAAATTACTTGGGAAGATAGGCGGACTAATGTTAGCGTATTGGAAGAAGCGAAGACCACCAGCATTGAAACAATGATCATCCAACATCAACTTTGCTGGACCGGCCATGTTGTTCGAATGCCTGACCATCATCTTCCAAAGCAGCTACTTTACTCCCAACTTAAGAATGGAAAACGGAATATTGGTGGACAGCAAAAGAGATTCAAAGATACTCTCAAAGCTAATTTAAAAAAAATGTAATATCAGCATTGAGAACTGGGAAGCCCTAACTCATGAGCGTTTCAATTGGAGGTCATCCTTTATTAATGGCGCTATGGACTTTGAAGAAGCACGAGTACAGGGCGAAAAGGAGAAAAGAGCTAAAAGGAAGGCACGTCAGGCAAACCCTCATCATGACCGTCTCCCACCCGGAAACCTATGCCCTCATTGCGGGAGGTTGTGCGGATCCAGAATTGGCCTTTATAGCCACTTACGGATTCACCGTTAAAATTTTACCTTTGGAAGACAATCTTACTCGGCTACGAGTGATCGCCAATGATGATGCCAATGATGATATGCGGAGCGCCTGAAATAGAGGATATAGCACATATATTATTCAACTGTAATTTGTATAAGAAGGTAAGAGATCTGCAACTTGGTCCATATATTAAACGAACAACCCACTGGGAATCACATCTTAGAACAACATATTTTATGTGCGGCCAAGACCCAAAAATAATACATAACACAGCTCTGTACTTAAGTAAATCAAGACGCTTGAGATCTGCATACGTGGGGATGATCGGGGTAAATTGCAGGGGTGACACAGAAATATGATTTGTATTTTCACTTATATGTATATTTATCCACTGTATTTTTATCTACCCCTTATTTAACTTTTCTTTTATATTAAATTTCACATAGAGTTTTATTAATATTCAGTGTTTAATTTCGTATTCTGATATGGCCTAAGGGCTAATCAATAAACTTTGATTTGATTTGATCATTGTGCAAATGTTCTCACATGTAAGGTGGTTTCTGCATACTCCCTCTAGGTGGAAAGATCACAGATACATAAAGTTGCGTGTATGGAGATTCACACTATTTATAACTGGAATCATTGGCCTGGTGGGCAGTTTATGTTTTATAAAGGCCCATGTATCTCTGTTTCTCTCCTTTTTTTTTAATTTTAATCTTCTCACTTTTACTTGGCCCACGAAAAGCAAGGAAAGAAGGATATTGTATTCTCATTGTCAGAAACCAGTTTACCCTGCAGTATGACTGTCTTGTCAATCTAGCCCATCACTTGGATCAAGGATTTTTTACCAACTCCCATAATCTCTAGTTAATATTAGCCATTATGGGATTTAGTCCAAATGTGTAGAGGGCACAAGGGTGGGGGAAAACTGTCCAACCTTTAGGGAAATCTTAGGATTGGGATTTACTTACCTGCTTACTGACTGGGGTCTATATTCTGCTGCAGTCCAGCAGAACATTTAGCATTATTCCTTCCTCTTATCCAGTGGGCCCCTATATGGTACTTGATTTACCTGGAATACTTTGTGGGTTAACTGTACCTGGCTTGGAGATGAAATGGGAAATCTCTTGCAAATATGAGAAAACTCTCATGTTTCCCTTATCTCTTCTATTTCTTTTTTGTACTTTGGATAAACATGTCTCCCAGTTTTTTTCTTCTTCAGTGTTATAGCACCTATGTCCCATTCTTAGAGCATTGAGAAGGATCACAAGAGTGGAGTCTTTATTTTTTCCTTCCCCCTCATCTCCCTCCCTCCCTCCCTCCCTCCCTCCCTCCCTCCCTCCCTCCCTCCCTCTCTTTCTTTCTTTCTTTCTTTCTTTCTTTCTTTCTTTCTTTCTTTCTTTCTTTCTTTCTTTCTTCTCTTGCATTTCTATCCTGCCTTTCTATTTTGAGTAGAGAGATTGGGGCCATAGATTAAAAAACTGATGGAGGACAGGTCAAGAAAGTGGGCAAGGGTAGTTCAGTGAGATTCAGTTCAGTGAGATTCAGTTCATCTCACCCAAACCCACCTACCACTTCATAGCTGAGTCAGGATTTGAATTTGGCTGTCCTGAATCCTAGTCCAACAATTTAACTAATATATTATTTTGGCCTCCTTAGGGGTTTATGGTTGAAATTAAATTCAAAACTGTGGTCCTGTACACATAATCAATTATATGTATGGTCAGATGGTAAAGGAGAATCTAATGGCTAGATTTGTTGTAATGAGTCTCATTCCCCACTTATTAGAGTCATTCATGAATGAATGAATTCATTTTGGAGGCCCTGCCATTAGTATCCACATTCATTTTACTTTCATCTACTGATCTATTTAGTCCAGCCACTATTTTAAGAGATTAGAAGGTGGCAGAAGGTAAAAGGTGATGGAGTTTTGAAGGTTAATAAAAGAACTCCAAGCAGCTAACAAAAATCTTGCAAAGTAGAATTTTCCATATTTCCTTGAGAGAAAAACGGGACCCTACCCACGGCTCACCGGACAAAGTGGGCACATGTGCGCGCACGAGCGTGTGGGCACATGCAAGCGCTTCGCCGCAGGAACTTACATTTATTCAGTAGAACTGGATACAAGTAGATTCATAGTAGATCTGCATGCAAGCAAGATGAAAAAGATGAGAGCTGAATTCTGCAGCACCTCCTGCTTGCAGGTATGCCCAAAGAGTAATGGAGATTGTTAATCCCCCAAACTCAAGAAGGAGAAAGGAAGTGGAAATCAGGTGACCCATGTGACACCCCACAAGCACAATAGAGATGCGTTTACTAGAAAGACCCCCCTTATGCTTATGAGACAATGCTGAGTTGACCCCTGATAATTCCAACAAAGGGTAGTATGACTATTGTTAGGCTTGCTCAAGGATCTCCTTAACAATCAGAAGTATGGGCATCAAAACCATTTTTTTCTCCCTGGTTTTGCACCTGAAAATTCAAGTGCTTTAAGGTATCTGAAATAGTGTGGATAAAGGATTAACCCAAATGTGGAACCATTTCCAGAGTATGGCAAGATTGGAAAGTGGCCAGGCCCTGATCTAGCCAAGGATACCCTGTGATTAACCAAGATACCATTTCCACTTTGCAGAGCATATGAGATAATCAGATACAGTATCATGTACTGTATCTAGTCTGCCTTTTCTAGTTCCCACTGAGTTCCCACTGAGGATTGTCAAAATCTTGGGCTGCTGAAATGGGCTGCCTTATTCCAAGAAGAAGGGAATTCTTAGCTTGACAGTCAAGAGCTCATGGGAGAAACCCAACCAGCCTCTTCCCAGCAGTTTTTTCTTTCTCTACTTCCTGTTATTTCTCTTTAGAGAGCTCTTCTCATGAATGAATCCACTTCCTTGTTTCCTTTTGGAGATGACTGGAGGAAGTTTCTACACCCCCATAGGAAAGGTGAAGCTAAGGAGATAATAATCAAGAATTTTCCTAGCTTGTCAGGTTAGTTTCAGAAGAGGCTGTGTACTGAAACAGCCAGAAGAACAGCCAATGTAACAGACATTCTTGACTGTATGGGCAGGGCTCACAATTCTCACAATTCATGAGCTCTAGTTAGACTATACCAGTTCAGATTGTAAGTGGGGATTACATGAGTGAATGTTCTCCCTCCTCCCCCTGAAAAAAAGCCTATTGATAGAAAATACCATACCAAGGCTAGATTGAATTCTTTCCCTTATCGAAAAATGAGGTGGGGGGTAGCATCCAGACCAATTCAGTCACACACAAGCTGCATTTACATAACATTTATTTATTTAATTTTTATCCCGCCTTCATTATTTTTATAAATAACTCAAGGCGGGGAACATGCCTAATACTCCTTCCTCCTCCTATTTTCCCCACAACAACAACCCTGTGAGGTGAGTTGAGCTGAGAGAGAGTGACTGGCCCAAGGTCACCCAGCCGGCCTTCACGCCTAAGGCGGGACTAGAACTCATAGACCCCTGGTTTCTAGCCCAGCACCTTAACCACTAGACCATACATACTTAATCTGGTTTCTGAATTCATTCATTCACTGGGTTCACACAGTATATTAAAACTATAAAGTAACTAAACAGGCCAAATTTGCACAACAATTCTAGACAGTCTAAGTTACATTTAAGTACCACTGAAATTAAACTGCCTAATGGTAGGTCTGGTTCTGGTAGGTCTGGTTCTGGACTCTGGACTCCAAGCACAGCATTACCAACTCTTCTATCACAGGGACCTTCTGGTGGTCACTGTAACTGAAAACACTGGGTCAAAATAGAGAATTTCCACACACACCCAAGAAAGGCGGTGGTGGGACATGTAAAACTCCATTCATGGGGGTCATGATATAATAGAACATCTGTCTTTCTCTGCCCTTAGGGTGGACTGTATATACCATTCTGATAGCACGTCTCTTCTGTTGTATTTAAAATAGAAGCCCAAATATATTAGAATTCCCTTCCTCCCAGAGAAGTTTGGAATTATGCTGAGCCCTATTTAATGAGATGTCCTGAATGGGCACAGTACTGTCTTGCTGATGTCACTGGGTAAACACAGAAAATCAGTTAAGGTTGCCTTCCATTTACCTCTTTTATTTTCTAGTGATAGTTTGGGAGCAATCTCTCTCCATAATGAGCAGAAAGCCTACTGTGGGATAATATCAATCAGGCAGAATTGTGATTCTCAAAAATTGTAGATACCTTTACCATAATTTGTGAAAAATGTGCATGAGGAAGGTGGATCTCCTCATCACCAAAGATTATTGCTTTGATCTAGCCCTAGCTCAAAAGAAGAAGGAGAAGGAGGGGGAGAAGGAGGAGAAGGAGAAGGAGAAGGAGAAGGAGAAGGAGAAGGAGAAGGAGAAGGAGAAGGAGAAGGAGAAGGAGAAGGAGAAGGAGAAGGAGAAGGAGAAGGAGAAGGAGAAGGAGAAGGATCCAGCAGAAATATAATGCATGGTATACTTTTGTCCATCACAATATCTTTAAAAAACCCCAACAACCCTGAACTGATTTTCAAGAAAATAAGAATCCAGCTGGATCAGACAAATGACTCATAGCAATGAGCATCCTGTTTCCAAAAGCAACCAGTCAGATGCCACCAAGAGGAATAGTGTAGCATTCTTAAATCAGAAGGATTTTTTAGTTGTAATGGCTAAATAATAGCCTGTGAAACTTCATTAGCTATTAGTAAAGGTAAAGGTTCCCCCACACAGTCGTGTCCGACTCCAGGGGCCAGTGCTCATCTCCGTTTGTTAGCTGAAGAGCCAGCATCGTCCGAAGATGCTTCCATGGTCATGTGGCTGGCATGACGCACGCGGAACGCTGTTACCTTCCCACCTAAGTGGTACCCTATTTATCTACTTGCATTTGCATGCTTTTGAATTGCTAGGTTGGCAAGAGCTGGGGCAAGTGCGGGAGCTCATTAGCTATTAGTCTTCAGTATCTATGCCCACATTTAATACTGAGGAAAGTGAAAGAAGTCTTCCTCAATCTGGTGTCCTCCAGACATAACTTAATTAAGTAAAAATGATAAAATATTTTAAATCATATCAGCCAGCACAGCCAACAGATAGGTGCTCAGTGGATGGTGGATATTTTACAGTCCAAAATATTGGAGATAACTTGATTTTACAAAGACTGAATTAAAACAATTTGAATCAGTACCCAAGAGAGTTGTTGCAATAAGTCCTTGGGTATCATACTTCCCCCCCCCCCCCCAATGATACAGCAGAGGACAGGTCCAGTTCATAATTTCTGAAATTGTAAGATGGTGTATTTCATCATCAACATTTCTTAATAATTCCTGTATCAATATACAGATGGCCCTACCATTAGGTAGGGTGAGGTGACTCCTTATACAGCAGTTGCAGGAATGGGGAGTATAGGTGGGGCAGGTATCGGAGGACAAGTGAAACAGTGTGTGGGCCACGTGACCCTTCTGGTACCTTGCCCCCTTTGGAGAAGTAATTTTAGGTATGATGAATAATTGATTTTGCTAGGAGATGGGATTAAATGGTCAGCTAGCCTACTTTATAGAGAGCAGCCTCTATTTGAAGGTGACTTCTCTTTGAAGTAGTGTCTAATTTCCTGCCTGGAGGTGCAGTGGAGGATGTTGCCCCACCAGCAATGAAGAAAGAGTCAACTGCATTTTGGCTCCACTTTTACGCTTGGAATGAGAAAAGGGAGAATATCTGACCTTTATGTCAGGCAGCAACATTTCCCAGTCCATTCTTGAGTAAAAGGAGCCGTGTCCCCTACTTTTCATTTTCCATTGTTCAGTCATATTACAATTAGTGTACTGGAATAAGGATTTCCACTCTGGCCTTTTCCAGTACTTCCATGGAGAGAATGGCTACTTCTTGGAAGAAGAAGCTACTGAAGGCATTGTTGTTGTTTATTTGTTCAGTTGCTTCCGACTCTTCGTGACTTCATGGACCAGCCCATGCCAGAGCTTTCTGTTCACCGTCGCCATCCCCAGCTCCCCCACGGTCGAGTCCATCACCTCCAGAATATCATCATCCATCTTGCCCTTGGTCGGCCCCTCTTCCTTTTGCCTTCCACCTTCCCTAGCATCAGGTTCTTCTCCAGGATATCCTGCTTCTCATTATGTGGCCAAAGTACTTCAGTTTTGCCTTTAATATCATTCCCTCAAGTGAGCAGTCTGGCTTTATTTCCTGGAGTATGGACTGGTTTGATCTTCTTGCAGTCCAAGGCGCACTCAGAATTTTTCAAAATTTCAAAACTGAAGGCATTACCTTTTGAATAACCTGATAATATGTTCCTGTATCTGGATGGGTGTCTCAGGTGTGAAGAATGTTGGCAGGGCTGTAAAAGAGTCAACACTGGTGAGCCAGGTAGGCCAAGAAGATCAGAGCCAAGCAAGATTGTACTCAGGGGCTGGTTATGCAAGCCAGATTCAGGTAGTTGCACAAGCCAGATCCAAAAGCTCTTATCTCTTGGCTATTATTCTCATCAGGCAGCAGCAGGGGCTACATGAGCAAGCGATTCCAAGGTGGTTTAGCAGCTCTGCTTCTTCAGACCCTCTTTTAAAGACTAAATCACATCTGCAGGTGACGGCGATGATGATATTCCACTTAGAAAGAAATTTTATTTATTTATTTATTTATTTATTTATTTATTTATTTATTTATTTATTTATTTATCAAATTTCTCTGCCGCCCATCTCGTTTTTAATGAATTAAATAAACTCAATTTAAAAATTTATTTAAACTCAGTTCTAGAGATGGGAAGGCTGTGTCTCTGTGTGGGTGTGGACATGTGAGTTGAATTGCATTTGGATCATGATGCCAAGTAGGGTGCTTTTTGATAAAATTGTTTTGTCTCAGGTCATTTTCTAAAAATAGAGATCTGGTTAATTCTTGTGGAAGGGATGGACATGTGTTTTCTAAGCATTTTCTCAATAGGAATAGCATCTGTTTTAATTGTTTTTGAAAAATCAGAATGCTCATTTGCCCCATTGTAACTGTTCTGATTGTTCACCCAGCAGATCAACTTCAGGGAATCTAGTAATAGACCTCCCTCACCATATCTGTTTTGGTCCTCATTCCTAGATCATCCAATTTGTTTTAGTATGCTGGCACGAGAAGGTCCATCTTCAAATGTTCACTAATCTCATCACTTGGGCCAATCTCTCCCCCACCCCACCCCACTACCTAATTTTTCTGATATCCTGCCTATCTACTAAAATAGTGTGCACAGAGGCTAGCTATGATAAAATAAATTAAAACATAAAAGCAAATAATTTAAAACACAAAGAATGACCTATCAGTAAAAAAGAAATAAAACACAACCTATAGTTAAACCTAGTTCAGCAGATAAGTTATTCTAAAAATCTCTGTGGATAAAAACAACCAGTTGGAGCTACATAAGTGAAGTTCCTTTGACGCTTAAGAGCAGTCACTAAGCCGTATCTTTTGTTGCTGCACAATGTGTTTCCAATCATGGAGGATGGAAAGAAGGCCTTCTCCTGAGGCTCTTTAAACCTAAACTGGCTTTATTGGGGAATGTCTTTTCAGATAATGTGGTCTCAAGTTATGTATTTATTAATTATTTAGATAAATAGGTACTGAATCCTGTGCTACCAAGTTGTTGGAATGCACACAACAGTATACTAACCTGTAAGGTTGTCTTTAGATTAGAAATCCTAGTTTGCATAGAATAGTGTAAGCATGCTTGGGTTTTGGTTGCATTGGTCATATATTGACCAAAAAGTGCTAAAACTGGCCAATACTGTCCTAGTGTTAGCAGCGAGTGTCAAAATGCATTAAAACTGATACTGTACTTGCCTTTAGCAGGGAATGCTGCTTGTGGCACAGGTGTGATTGAGATTGGTAACCTACACTGCATCTTCTCTATCTTACTACAAAGCATACGTATGTGAAAGCCTCAAGTAACCAGAGCTAGGATGAATGGGGAGAGGAGTCTATATATAGGTCCAACTGGTAATGACCAGGGCATATGGAAGATTGTCACTTGGAATGTAGGGGAGTAAATAGTAAGGATCGTGAATCAAGAAATAAAATAAAATAAAAATAGATGTGTGTTTGTGAAACTAATAGACATGCGAAGGATGGAATAGAATGAAGATAGCATGATCTTCTGGAGCTGAGATATACATATAGAGAAGTGAGGGGGAGGTTTAATTATGAATGAAAGGGATACATTTATGTTATCTCGGTTGTTGTCATCTCGTAGCATCTAGGTTGCTGCAGGTACATATAAAATAGAAATCCATAGGTTGGTAATACTTGCATATTACATAATGAATGGTGATAATTTATTTATTTATTAGATTTATATTACCACCCATCTCCCCCAACGGGGACCCTTACCATCTTATGGAAAATATGGAAAAAACAGAGATTAATTTTGGGAAAAGTCATGCAATATTCTGAGCAAGTGTGTTTCAAGGAGAGAAATTATTCTGTTAGGTGACATAAATGGATCAGTTGGAACAAAGATGCAATAGTATGGAAAAAGTGACGGATCGAAGAGAAAAGTGACTGAGACATTTGGAAATCCAAAAACAAATGAGAATCATGTTTGCTGAGCTGCTGTCTATCCGTTCAGTCGTGTCTGATTCTCGGTCACTTTGTGGATCGATGCTTTCCATGCCTTTCTATCTCTTACAGCTTCCTTTAGTCCCATCAAAGTCATTCCAGTGTCCCTTCTGATGGTGTCAAGCCAGTGAGTCCTAGGGCGGCCCCTTCTTCTTTTACCACTGATCAGTCCCAGCATAATTGTCTTTTCGAGTTAGTCGGCTCGCATAACATGACCGAAGTATGACAGTTTTTGTTTGGTGATCTTGGCTTCCAGGGATATTTTTGGTTTGACTCTGTCTAGGACTTCCTTGTTGGTAATCTTTGTTGTCCATGAGATGCGTAGTAGTTGTCTCCAGCACCACAATTCGAATGCATCTATCTTTCTCCCTCAAAGTCGAAGTTTCACAACCATACATAGCTATTGGAAATATGATTGTATTAACTAGTCTGCATTTTGCTGAGTCTTAATTAATCATATTAACTAGTCTGCAGTTTGCTGAGCATTTGCCTATAAAAAAATGTCTGTTTTATCTAATACATGGTTTAAGCCCAAGTCTATTCATAACATACACATAGAAAAGGAATGAATCAAAACACATGATTAATCTAATTGTGCTGAAAGATTGAGGGAGAATTAGTGAAGAAGACAAAGATGATGAGAGATTCTGAATGTAGGACAGACCAGTATTTGATAGTGTCAAGAATGGATATTAAGAAAACGGGCAAGGAAGGAAAGAAAAAAATGGAAGAAACTAGAGTAAAAATAAAATGACTGCAGGAAGAAAAAGTACAAGTCCTGGATGCAAAAGATATTAGAATATAGATTAATTTCCCAAAATAATGAATGGGGAAAATGATGTGGAAGTTGCTTGGAATAGAGTGAGAACATTTATGTTAGAGACAGCCACAGAAATGTTATGTTACGAAAAAAGATGCTTGGTAGAATGATGATGTGAAAAAAGATATGGATGAGATATTGCTGCAAAAATGTGGATGATAGATATTGTAGATGATGTATATGAAAAAAAGTTGCAGAGGATAAAGTTATAGAGAGCAAGAAATGGTTAACATAAAAAGAGGGAATAAAAATGCAAAATGATTTTGGTGGAAATACAACATTGTTTTGGAAGTAGATGAAGAGGGCTAACCAAGGAGCCTCCAGCAGAGTGGCTGAAATTAAACATAAAAGTGACGACATGATTTGGGATGAAACTGAACTAGTGAAATGCTGGAAGGCACATTTCAGGTATCTGTATGGGAATGATTTCTTCTTGGTGATCACTTGTAGCCGAGTAAGATTGTCTTCCAGGGGTAAAATCTTAATAGTGGATCCGTAAGTGGCTGTAAAGGCCAATTCTGGATCCGCACAACCTCCCACAATGAGGGCATAGGTTTCCAGGTGGAAGATGGTCACGATGAGGGTTTGCTTGATGTGCCTTCCTCTTAGCTCGTTTCTCCCTTTCGCCCTGTACTCGTGCTTCTTCAAAGTCCGTAGTGCCTTTAATAAAGGCTGACCTCCAATTGAAACACTCATGAATTAGGGCTTCCCAGTTCTCAATGCTGATATATATATATTTAATTAGCTTTGAGAGTATCTTTGAATCTCTTTTGCTGTCCACCAATATTCCGTTTTCCATTCTTAAGTTGGGAGTAAAGTAGCTGCTTTGGAAGACGATGGTCAGGCATTCAAATAACATGGCTGGTCCAGCAAAGTTGATGTTGGATGATCATTGTTTCAATGCTGGTGGTCTTCGCTTCTTCCAATACGCTAACATTAGTCCACCTATCTTCCCAAGTAATTTGCAGAATTTTTCAGAGGCAGCGTTGATGGAATCTTTCAAGAAGTTGGAGGTGGCTTTTGTAGAGGGTCCATGTTTCACAGGCGTACAGAAGGGTTGGTAGTACAATGGCTTTGTAAACAAGCATTTTGGTCTCCCTGCGAATGTCCCGATCCTGATCCTCAAACACTCTACGCTTCATTCAGGAGAAAGCTATACTCACAGAGCTCAGACGATGCTGAATTTCAGCGTCGATGTCGGCTTTTGTAGATAGATGGCTGCCGAGATAAGAAAAGTGGTCGACATTTTCTAGTGACACACCTTTAACCTGGATTGATGGTGCTGCAGAGGGATTGGTTCGAACTTGCTGGTAAAGCACTTTGGTTTTTTTAATGTTAAGCGAGAGGCCGAGCTTTTCATATGCTTCTGCAAAGATGTTTAGGATAGTTTGAAGATCTTCCTCGGAGTGTGCACAGACTATGTTATCATCAGCATATTGAAGTTCTATAACAGAAGTTGCAATTACCTTATTTTTTGCTTTCAGCCTACTAAGATTAAAAAGCTTTCCATCTGTTCGATATATAATTTCTACACCAGTAGGAAGTTTCCCTTCAACAAGGTGTAGAATCATAGCGATGAAGATAGTGAATAAGGTTGGAGCAATAACACATCCCTGTTTAACGCCGGATTCCACTTTAAATGGATCTCTTTGAGAGCCATTGTTATTCAGGATTGTTGCCATCATGTCGTCATGGAGTAACTGCAAGATGTTCACAAATTTATCAGGGCATCCGATTTTCAGAAGGATGGTCCAGAGAGAAGTACGATTTACAGTATCAAAAGCTTTAGTCAGATCAATAAACGCCATGTACAGAGGGCGGTTCTGCTCCTTGCATTTTTCTTGGAGCTGTCATGCAGTGAAGATCATATCCACTGTCCCCCTGGAAGGGCGGAAGCCATTTTGGATTTCAGGGAGGGTGTCTTCTGATATAGATAGGAGACGGTTTGTGAGGATCCTTGTGAGGATTTTGCCTGCCGTAGCTAGAAGGGAGATGCCTCGATAGTTTCCACAGTCTGTTCTATCACCCTTTTAAAAGAGAATGATAATTTTGGCATCCCTAAAGTCTGCTGGAATCTCCTCCCTCATCCAGATTTTTTCGATGAGCTTATGAAGTTGGTGTGTAAGTTCAGGCCCACCTTCTTTAAAAACTTCAGCAGGAATCCCATCAGGTCCACTAGCTTTGTTATTTTTCATTTGATTAGTGGCTTTACTGACTTCCTCCAAACTAGGGGGGTACTGCAAGCTCATCTCTTATTTGTTTCTGTGGGATTTGCAAGAAGACTTCATCAGCCACAGTACAGTGACGATTAAGGAGATTGTAGTAATGCTCTTTCCAGCACAGTGCAATAGACTCTTTGTCCTTTACAAGTTTGACACCATCTATTGAGCGTAAGGGATTTGTACCGTAGTTTGTTGGTCCGTAGATGGCGATTAGGGCATCAAAAAAGCCCTGTGCATCATGAGCATCTGCAAAATGTTGGATTTCTTGGGCTACCATATGTTCTTAAGTTCTCTAGTTCTTCTTTGGACTTCTGCCTTTGCACTGGCGTTAAAACGCGTTAAGGCGTTTTCTTAACGGCACAGTTAATATATTTTTGCCATATATGGAAGGCTTTCCTTTTCTTGTCAATAATATGTTGAATCTCACTATCATTCTCATCAAACCAGTCCTGATGTCTCTTAGTTTGGTATCCGATAGTTTGTTCACAGGCTGAGATAATAGAAGTCTTCAATTTAATCCAGTGTTCCTCAACATTTTCAGGAAGTTCCATAGGCAGATGTTCCTTGAGAGTTGATTGAAAGCAAGCTCATTTAGTAGAATCTTGAAGGGCCAGTGTACATTCATTTTATGCCTTGGTTTTCTTCTTTGGAGCCTAAGATGAGGGACAATCTTTATGGCCATTGTGGATCAAATTAATCGATGGTCTTTCCAGCAGTCATCGGCGCTCGTCATGGCTCTGGTGAGAAGTACATCACGGCGATCTCTAGCATGGACAATTACATAATCTAAAAGATGCCAGCGCTTCGACCGTGGGTGCTTCCATGATGTTTTAAATTTATTTTTCTGGCGAAAGAGTGTGTTAGTAATGACAAGGTTATGCTCTGCACATTTAGTCAGAAGTAAGATTCCATTCATGTTGCTATTGTCAACTCCTTCTTTCCCAATGATCCCTGGCAACAAATCAAAGTCACACCCAACTCTTGTATTGAAATCGCCCAGGAGGATAATTTTATCCTCCTTTGGTATCTCTGATAAGATGGTGTCCAGCTGGGTATAAAAATTTTCCTTGATATCCTCATCTGCATCTAGTGTTGGTGCGTAAGCACTTAGGATAGTTGCCTGTTGTTTTTTGGCGAGTTTTATTCAGAGAGTTGAGAGTCGTTCTTTAATGCCAGTGGGAACTTCTGACAAGAGCTTCACAAGGTTGTTTTTGATAGCAAAGCCTACCCTATGTATTCGACGTTCTTGTTCAGGCAGTCCTTTCCAAAAGAAGGTATAACCTCCTTTTTCTTCCTTCAACTGTCCCCCTCCTGGTCTTTGAGTTTCTTGGAGTGCTGCTACTGTATATCAATATTAAAACGTCTCAGCTCCCTTGCAGTAACGGCAGTCCTACGTTCAGGGCGTTCACTATCCATATTGTCTTGCAGTGTCCGTATATTCCATGTTCCAAAATTCATATGTCTTTTACGACCGCTATATGGTGACCCCACTGGACGTGGTAATCCAGTCAGGGAGAAAATGAGGCAGACTATGTTTAGAGCACCTTTTCTAGCCTCCTCCTCATATGGGGCGAGCAGAGTGGATCCTAAATAGGGCTGCTCAGGCGTGGATACAGCTGCCGAACTACTCAACTACCTCAGACCTTGAGTCAGGATGACTGAATCCGTATCCACTGCCCATGTGCTGGTCCATGACTAGGGGCTTCCAGATTTCACAGTCCTGCCCCCGTTGCCATTCGTCAATCGCCATGGGACTTTTAGTTGGTTTGGGTTTAGTGTAGTTGGAAGACGCCTGTGCATGAGTTTGTTTTGTGTGTGGAGATCAGTGCACAGCGATCAGCACACAACCTTCACAGAAAAAGGTGGAATTGACCACCCACCTACAGGGCCGTGCGGAAGAATTTTCTGAGCATCTGCAGGATAAAATCGCTCGGATTCGGTCTAAGTTGGACTCCATGCGTGAAATGCAATCTGGGGAGATGCCGGGAGAATGGTCTTGCCCTATTATCTGGGAACAATTTGATCCTGTTGGACCTAAGGAAGTGGACAAGATCCTCCGAACTGTTAATTCCACCACATGTCAGTTAGATCCCTGTCCTTCCTGGCTAGTAAAATCAGCCAGGGAAGTGACATGTGGATGGGTCCAGGCAATGATTAATACATCCTTGTTGGAGGGGGTGTTTCCGGCAACCTTCAAGGAGGCGTTGGTGCACCCCCTCCTCAAGAAGCCATCCCTGGACCCTACCATTCTGGACAATTTTCGTCCAGTCTCCCACCTTCCCTTTTTGGGAAAGGTGGTTGAGAAGGTGGTGGCGTTGCAGCTTCAGAGGACCCTGGATGAAGCGGATTATCTAGACCCTTTCCAGTCAGGTTTCAGGCCGGGATTTGGGACGGAGACTGCATTGGTCGCACTTACGGATGACCTCTGGCGGGAGCGGGATGGAGGTAGTGCATCCATCCTGGCTCTCTTAGATCTCTCAACGGCGTTCGATACCATCGACCATGGTATCCTTTTGGGACGGCTTAGGGAGTTGGGGGTGGGCGGCGTAGTTTTGCGCTGGTTCACCTCCTTCCTCCGGGGCCGTTCCCAGTCGGTGGTGATAGGGGAGGAGAGATCCAGCCCGCGACCACTCCTGTGTGGGGTGCCGCAGGGTTCAGTTCTCTCTCCTCTCCTATTTAACATCTACATGAAACCGCTGGGTGAGGTCATCCGACACCATGGGATGAGGTATCATCAGTATGCAGATGATACTCAACTGTATATCTCCATCCCTGGTGAAGTAAGTGATGCAGTGACCACCCTATCCCAGTGCCTGGGGGCTGTGAGGGCCTGGATGGGGAACAACAGGCTTCAGTTGAACCCTGGCAAGACCGAGTGGCTGTGGATTGACGGCTTAGCGTCTTCTAGGAAATTATCATCTTTGGTTCTCGATGGGGTAGCACTGCCCCATTCGGAACCGGTGCGCAACTTCGGGGTCCTTCTAGACTCACGACTCTTGCTCGAAGAGCAGGTGGCAGTCGTGGCTAGAAGGGCTTTTGCACAGCTTCGGCTTGTGCGCCAGTTGCGCCCATTCCTGGATCGCGATGCCCTCCGAACAGTCACTCACGCTCTTGTCATCTCCCATGTAGATTATTGCAATGCGCTCTACATGGGGCTACCCTTGAAGACTATCCGGAAGCTACAGCTGGTGCAGAATGCAGCTGCGCGGGCGATTTTAGGTGCGCCAAGATCTGCACATATAACACCTTTGCTCCGCGAGCTGCATTGGGTGCCGGTCTGCTTCCGGGTACAATTCAAGGTGTTGGTTATCACCTTTAAAGCCCTACATGGCATGGGACCAGAATACCTAAAGGACCGTCTTGTCCCCAGGTTATCGACCCGCCCCACCCGATCGTTCAGAGAGGGCCTGCTGCGAGCCCCATCAATTAAAGAATGTCATCTGATGGGGGCTAGGAGGCGGGCCTTCTCTGTAGCAGCACCCACACTATGGAACACCTTGCCCCCAGAGTTGAGACAGATCCCCTCCCTCCCGACCTTTAGAAAAGAACTGAAGACCTGGTTCTGCCGCCTGGCATGGGAGGGAGGAAACGATAGTTCCTCATGGGGGTGGTTAATCCCGTAATTTTATAATGCCCTTCTTTTATTAATACTATCTCCCACTTGGATTTTTATTTTATTTTATTTTATTTATAACATATTAATTGTATAAATTGTTAGTTTACATATTTTATATTTTATGCTTTTATCTAATTTTATTTATTGTAAACCGCCCAGAGTTCCCCGTTGGGGGAGATGGGCGGTTATATAAATTAATTAATTAATTAAATAAATAAATAAATAAAAAGGCTCTAATCCAATGGCATGGATACCATGATGATTGGTGACCTTTTATCTGCTGCAGCCTTCATCCGCCTTCACAGCTGTTGTAACAATACACCTTGTTATCTTCCGCCTGTTCTGCGGTTGAGGACTTTCTTGGATCGTTCTTTGTCTGGTTCCTCCCCCTGGACCTTACCGCCATGGGTGACCCTACCAGGAATACATGACTCCTGACAGCTTCGCTCACAGGGTTCATTGGGAACACACAAGCCCACTCACCACAACAAGGTGACAATCCAGCAAGTGGGGTGGGACTGATAGTGTTATGTCAAGGAGTAAAAATGAAACAAATGCTATATATGTCAGTTTCCACAAAAAAAAATGATGAAAAGGAACACATAAATGGTGCATGAAGAAAAGTGGTAAGACTGCAGGTGTAGACAATATACGTAACTGGAGAAATGTTACAAAGTAAATATAGTTTGATTATGGAATGGCTGCACAACATATGTAACATGTGTATGAAGACTGAATCTATACCTAATGATTGGAAGAATTCTGTTATTGTTCTTGAGTACAAAGGGAAAGGCAGTGAGAATGAGTGGATTAGGTTGTTAAGTGTGCCTGGAAAGAGGTTTGGTAGGATATTCAGTGAAAGGGTACAGGACACAACAATGAACAATGTTTGGGAGGTGCAATGTAGCTTTATGCCATGCAGCGGCTTTGCAGACCAGGTCTTTGCTCTTCAGCAGATAATTGAGAAATGAGTTAATGAAATGAGAAAGAAAATTTATGTTCTTTGTTATTTAGGGAAAGTGTACGCTAAAGTGAATAGTCCTGAATAATGAAATGGTCTGCACAAACATGGAGTTGAAAGTTGATTGCTGAATATGGTAAGAGTGGTATATGATTGATAGAAAGCATGCATGAGTATAAATGGAATACTTAGTGAATGGCTCAACGCTGAGCAAGGAGTAAAACAAGGAAGTGCGATGTTTTATTGGTTGTTTAATTGTGTATGGATAAATGTATAAGGAATGTTTCTTGTGACATTAGAGATGTATTGGTTGGGGAAGTGAACTTACATGTTCTTTTGGTATGTAGATGATGTTGTGTTATTGGCTGAGAACCTGAATGACGTGCAGCAGATTAGATTATATGATGCAAGGAGGAATGTAGATCTGGCTGTGTATAAGAATGTACTTCTGTTGTTTATAAGAATGCACAGTGAGAGTTGGGTATGTCAGGAGAAACATAAAAGTAAATTAAATGTGGTGGGGTGGTACACATCTTGTGTGTAAAGTCAAGAATGAATAGCTGATGAATGAATGTAATTTGGACACAAAAGTGAGTGACTTGTAGAAGAGAGGTACAAAAGAGGTGGTCTGGTCATATAGAGAGAATGGAGAATTGAATTGCAAAATAAATATATGAAGGAAGGGTGAGTGGGTGAAGAAGAAGACTGAACATTTCATGGCTGGATGGAATTAACAAGATCCTCAAAAAGGGAGAAGTGAGAAGCTGAAAGAACAAAAGGCAATGAATGAAGTGGTGTATGGATGTGCAGGAAGTAAGATTATTGTCAAGAATGGGAAAGTATGGAGAGTTGGTTTAAACCAGTTCTTTTCAAACTTGGCAACTTTAAGATGTGTGGACTTCAATTCCCAGAATTCCCCAGCCAGCTTTCTGGGTTAAGAACTTCTTAAAGTTGCCAAGTTTGAAAAACACTGCTTTAAACTAAATTTAGCCACTTCCTTCTTTTTTTATCTATACCTTTAATTACCTTTGCTTATTATTTCATATCTCTTTGCTTTGCTTTGCATAATGTTGTTTACCCTGAAAGATACTAGGGTGATGGGTATATATAATTATTTATTAGTCATTCCAATACTTGGAAGTATTCCTAGAAATAGAGCAGTATTCATAAAGTTTTGTAACAAGGGAGTCAAAAGACTGGATGTAGCTTTTTGGATCAGTGGAAATTTCCAAACAATTTCTCAGCCTATCTCCATGTGATTGTGTTACAATAGTCCATACAGGGTGTATCTAAGGTAGGGTGCATAACATTTTAGCAGCACCTGCTGCTGATTATAATTTTACCTCTCAAGGCCTTCAGGGATGGAACAATGATATTATGATGTTACCTTGGAGATTGGGAGTGGATTTTTCACCCCATTATTCTTTATTTTTTTCATGCATGCTGTATGTGAATGTATGTTTCAGTGTTAAGATTTTAACTGTTTTAAGACTTTTTTTTAATCCATTCAATCATGTCCAATTCTCGGAGACAGCCTGGACAAGTCCCTGTAGTTTTCCTGCAAAGTTTTTCAGAAGTGGTTTGCCATTGTCTCCTTCCTAGGGCTGAGAGAAAGTGACTGGCCCAAGGTCACCCAGCTGGCTTTGTGCCCAAGGTGGGACTAGAACTCATGGTCTCCTGGTTTCTAGCCTGATGCCTTAACCACTTCACCAAACTGGCTCTTGGTTTAAGCCTACTAGTTGTATAATACATCGATTTTATTGCATTTTCTGTTGAAAATTGTAAGGGAAAAATTGCATCTCTATTATTCAACCGTTCCCACTGAATTTCAGTAATTCAATAATTGGGAGTTACAGGAGGCGGAAAAAATAAGTTGCAGAGAACCACATGCAGCCATGTACAATCCATTGGTTGCATATTCTTGTACAAGGCATGAATCATTATGGCCAGATCTGACATTTCTTGAAAATAGCACAATTGGCATTTTAGTCTTAGCTATGCAAAACTTCTGATCATCATCCAGAGGATTCAGGAGCACTGAATCCAGGAGTAAATCTAAATTGCAAACTTGACTTTCAGGAGAGTATAACTCTATCCAACTCTGTTGTGAATCCCTTTTCTCTGAATGTGGAACTCCAGTTTTATAGAACTGTGAACTCCATACTCAATCTGATTTCTGGAGATTACTGTCAATCAAACTACAATGGCTATGAACACAACATCAAAAAAAAAGAAAATGCATCAGCAACAATCACAACAATAGGCATGCACAGATATGCATAAAAACATGCACAGGATAATTGATAGGAATAACAGCAAGTCTAGAAACCAAATCTAAAAGTTAAATAATAATACCGATTTATCTGTCTATCTTCCAAGTGGGGAGATGGGAGATGACCTTTCTTTGCCAACACAGTCTGTTGTTGAGATGCTAATTTTGATTGGCAAATGTCAAACCTCTGGCTAGTATATCTTCTTATAGTTTTTAAATCTTTAATCTTTAATGTGGATTGGGCTTCAAATGGAAGATGTCTTCTATAAACATAGGAAAGATGACAGTCCTTTTACTGATCAATGGGCAACACTCTATGGCAGGGTTTCTCAACCTTGGCAGCTTTGAGATGTGTGGACTTCAACTCCCAGAATTCTCACATCTCAAAGCTGCCAAGGTTGAGAAACACCGCTCTATGGCAAACTTGCTCACTTTGGCACCCTTCAGGTGTATTGTACTACAACTCCCATCTCCCCAACCAGCAAGACCAGTGAGAAAAATGGGATCTGTCTTTATCTGAAAGGCACCAGGTTGGAGAAGGCTGCTATACAAGGATGAGTTTACAGAGACTTTTTAAAACACTCATGGAGAAAAAAAGGCAACCATTAAAAAAAAAATACCACCCCATCTAAGTGGGGACAGGTGATGCTTCTTTTCTGCTCAAAGGACCAGTCCCTCGACCAGTGATACAATAGACAGAAATCCATCAGGATCTCCTGACTTTGAATTAAAACAATGTTTCAATGTTTCCCCCTATCATTGAAGTCTTGGGAACCTTGACCAAGAAAGGAGTAGCTATGATGGTACAAAAAATTAAAATAAAATAGTGGGACACAAGAAATGCTCTCCAAGAAATGACAGGAGGAGATGCTTGGATAAATTAAACATGAGGAAGTAAAGAACCAGAGGTTATGAAAGGACCAAGGGAGAAGCCTCCCTCTGTGACTTATTAAATCAGCATTGTGCCCAAACCCTTATTAATCCAATTAAATGTAATTGTATTGTTTTCATTAAGCGTTCAGCTCCTGCATCTCACCATATCCCTTTCTGACATTAAAGGAAAGTGAAAACAAGGCCCATGGTTGTCTCTAGAAAGGGCTGAGGAAAGATCACAATGTGCAGGGATTGTGTCAGTAACACTAATTTGTCATTGTTACTTGTCCAAAACTTGCTAATTTGTTGTTCCTAGCTGTGCAGAGTCTGCTATTCTGTAGCAGGTACAAATGCAGTGATTTCAAGAGCTTAAAAAAGAGGCACCACGCTAAATATCTGTGCTTGCAACCTTACTACTCTCACACCAAATGAGACGGGAGCAAGATTATAATATAGTACAGCTAATGCTTTGAAATCTCACATCTTCAATCCTCTGAGCAGCTTGGTCCAATTTCAAATAGGCTTTTTCATAATGCCAGGACAATAAGAGATGCTTTTAGCAGCCATGCATATGACTGTCCTAGTTTTGGGAAGCCAATCAATACCTTTCCAGTATTTGTCCCTTTAATGTAGAATCCTCTCCCACAAAAGGATCATGATTTACTTAATCATGGTTTACTATTTTAACCTAATTGCCTGAATTCACACAATGCATCGAACCAATTACACTGGCTGAATTGGTATAAGACTAGATTGCAATCCAGTGAATCATATTTTAGCCTAGTATGTTGTGCAAATTCAACTCATGACCATGTTACACTTATTGGTTCCCTTAATGGATGTCAACCCAACAGTTCGAAAGCTTTGCAAGTAGATAAATGGGTACCACCTTAAGTGGGCTAATTTGCTGGCATCCTGTCGGGAAGTCAGCACCACCGGAGGAAAGGATCGGAGGAAGATCGAGTGACGACGGACCCGGATGCAACAGCTACAGGACGTCAGCAGCTGGCTCAAGGCATCCTGGGAATTGTAGTCCAGAGCCTGGAAGAGTCGGTTCCCTTACCCCCTCCCCTCATGCGCGGTGAAAATGGTGATTTGTAAAAATTGTATAATTAATGTATATATATGCTTGTAAGCTGCCTAGAGTCCTCCATTAGGGAGGGGATAGGCGGGGTATAAATACCACAATAAATAAATAAATAAATAAATAAATAAATAAATAAATAAATAAATAAATAAATAAATGTCTAACAGGGTCAATAGGTGTTTCCTCTATATTAATAGCCTCTGGTTCATTCACATTCTCTATCTTCGTGTAGCATACTGATTAGGGACTTTGCCCAATGATGCAGTTAGATCGTTTGGGTTTCTAGATGTGATGGTCTTATGGAAGGTGGCTTTTAGAACAGTTAAAATAACATTCATTTCCCTCATACAGAGCTGGATTTAAGATGACTTCCAATCTGCTCTCCTTTATACAAAAACAGATAATGAATCTTTCAATTGTTCCAGTGTCCATATCTGCTGAGATTTTCCTCTATCAATAGGATCATTCCTGGAACACTTACCTTTTGAAATTCTCCAACTGGCTATTCCAGCTTGGAAGTTGTTAAAGGGGTAAACTTATACCTAGAAATCCAATGTTTTTTTTTTATTGTGATGGCTTATGCAAACATCAATGTACTATCTTGCAGCATAGTAGGGAAGAGGGTGGTTGAAGATCAAGGAGATGTTGTGCAATTTTCTCAATGGAAAAGAAAGAAGAGGCATTGTGAGTGTGAGGGTCCCAAACTGAAGGGATGTCCTCTTTTGACCAAAGTACTGTGATTCATAGACAGGCTGAGAAAAGTTCCGCAAAAGACACTTCATCCCAATGGATTTAAGGAAGGCAGATCAGATTTCCCCCAGGCTCAGGTGTAAACAAGGTGTTTATGTATTCATCACTTAGCTAGTCTTGAGTAACTGCAAACAGAGATAGAAGGAAAGAAAGAGACTCATAGTGTACTTTTCAGGCCATGGGCTGGGATTTATACAACATACCTATCTTAGTTGCTGAATTAACCATTTTCTGGGCTTATGCAATATATTGTATTATAAACAGAGTAGGTTTGCACAATATGCTAAACAATACCCACATAGACACACACACACACACAAGTTTAAAACCAAGCAAACTTAGCATGTTGTGCAAATGCATCTTCTGTGTTTTTAACGAACCTGGTTAAATGTGTCGTGCCTCACTGTCCCTGGAATGCCTCACTAGAATTAGCTCTGGATTTATCCCAGAATGAATAATCTGTATTTGTATCTGATTGTGGATTATGATAAAGGCCGCTGGGCCCTGATTCTGGGGTTCAGTGGGAAAGAACTGGACTTTCCTCGGGGGAAATCATCTGTGTTCCCTTCTGCCCTTGCTGTTTGAATCACTAAACTGCTACTATTAACCTGTGTGCAAATTTACATTCAAAGCAAAGCAATTGTACCTCTGAGGTATAAGAAAGTAAGTAAAACATGATAAACATGACAAAGGGAAACAGCAGGTTGCTGTTGTTATAAGTCAAGTGACATGCAAATAGATTTCAAAGCTAGCTGTTGCAAATGCAAAATGGGTGTGCCCTGGCATGGTAATTGTAATATGTCCTCATAGGGCTGCGGATGTTCCAGAAACTATAGATGGTACAAAGGGCAGTGGCCAGAATTCTTCCAGAACTTGATCATTTACATTGACCACTAGGAGCCAGGCACTACGTGACCAGTCTGGACTCATCAGATGTAGTAGCCAGATGTTATACTGTGGGGTTCAAACCCTCTACCGGGAATTGATCTCATGGACCCTTGCACTTTAGATGACATATATAATGCATTAACTTTAGGAGCGATCCAGGAACTGGCACTCAGTGATTGCAAGAAGTGATATATAGAATCTATCAGAGTGGTATATACCTTCCTGTAAGCTCTCCGAGCAGAGAGATATGGATGCTATACTGTGCCATGCCTCCATGTATGGGGTTATGTGGCTACCTATGTCTGAAGAGTCTCAAATAGGATGAAACCAGTCACCAGGAGGTCAGTGTAACTGAAAACACTACACAGGATGTACACTGTGTGAAAATAGAGAAATTCCATCCCACACCACCCACAAGAAGGGTGTATGTGGATGTCAGGTCTCATCATAGCTTTGTTCATCAAAGAGCTGCATCGCTTGCTTGCTTGTTTCTTTCCAAGACAGATTCAAGGTGTTAGAGACTGGGGTACCTGAAGGACTGACTCTTCTTGATACAATCTGTCTGTGCTCTTCTATATCTATCTTTGTTCCACTCTGAAGCGAAGTACATTAGACAGCAACATCAAATAGGGCCTTCTATGTGGTGGCCCTCTGATGGTAGTATTAGAAAAGCAGGCAGCATATAATTTTTGGTTAAACAAAATTAAAAAATTGAAATGGATGTTCAGTGTTTAGATAGTACCCATCTGTTCCATCAGACATTTGTGAAAAGACATTGGTCTAGTAACAAATTTGGGTGTTTGTAATTTGTCTTTTTATCTACACCAGATTCATAGACATACACCAGATTGTTATTAGACTGACAATAAATCATGATTGCTTTAGATTTTTGTCATTTGCCCTGAAATACTTTTGCATAAAGCACTGGCTACAAACAGAACAAAAAATAAAGAGAGGATTAAATAGTGATGTCTGCTGCCAGGGTCAATAAGTGAGTTCATCTACACACCATTAATTAAACGTGTTCAAGTAGGAGAACTGCGCATTTCAAGTGGCATATCCCTTTTTTTCTTACTGTATTTTGAATATCAACTTGCTTAGATATACTGTAAATGCAAGGCAATGTCAGAAAGAGAAGAAAAGTCAAACCTCGTCAAATAAAATCCTGGAAGAAGACATAGTTGCTTTAAAGAGGTGCTGTGCTTACACTTCACACATTCCCAGGTACCTCTTTGGAATCATTTTCAGAGCTTGCAGATCCCTACTGGACATATAACAAACAGGTAATGCGTTCCATTGCAGATGGTGTCTCACTTATGAGTTTTGTACCCCCAAAACTTTATTAAGCTTTTGGTTATGCATCCCATGCAATATTTGGAAAAACCTAGGATTTGCACACTGTGTCAATTTAGTTTTGGCTAAGATGTTGTGTGAATCCAGCCAATAGTATAGTATAATTCCAACTCCCATCAGCCCCCGATAGCATAGCCAGGGATAAGGGATAACAGAAGTTGTAGTCCAACATCCAGAGGGCCACAGTTTCCACAACCCTGCTACAAGGGATGATTACTCTCAAGCAGTCAATCATGGCACCTTCTTCTGAGTAAACTAGGGGTGGGGAACCTTTTTTCTGCCAAGGGCCATTTGGATATTTATAACCGGGGACCGGGGTGGGGGGGGGCAGGGTTTCTGGGATTTCCGCGGACCGGGGGCTGGAGTTTGTGGGCGGGAGCCAATCACAAGCACTGGAGGGCGGGGTTTGCGGGTGGGAGCCAATCACATGGAAGGGGTGGGGTTTGCGGGCAGGAGCCCCGCGGGCCTTAGGCGGGAGCCCCGCGGGCCTGACGTTGCCCACCCCTGGAGTAAACAAAGTTCAGATCTATGCATGCAGGACAGCAAAGCTGGAAAGAGGTGGTAGCAGAATCAGGAACTGCTCATTGTCCTTTAGAGGGGTGGGGAATGGATGACATGCAGATGCCTGAGCTGCAAACTATATAGACCCAATTTGTAAAAATGTTGTAGAACTGGATATGGATCAGGAGCTTTGGGTGGATAATGTGGGTCAATATAAAGAAATCAGGTTGAGGAATCAGAGTCACTGTTCTTTGACAATGAAACAGACCGGGGTGCCCAAAGGCCCATACTTAGCTCTCCTGATTTATCTTCATAGCAGTCCCGAGAGATAAGTCATCCTAAGGAACTTCTGGATGAACAGAGGTTTAAACCATTTCCCCTGGTCCATTACTCTAACAAGTTTGGGCTCATTTGGGATCATCTCACAAATGCCCATCTTTTCAATTAACTCAGGTATTTCAAAGGCAGTATCACATAACAGTAGTCTATGCCTGGTTTCACTCAGTATGCCAAGCCATGGCTTTTTTAAAACATGATTTGTTGAATGAACCACAGTGACTTCATTTATATATCATACTAAGCCCTAAATTAAGGTTTTGACAAACTGCAGTGTCTAATTTCTCACAGCATTGTATGTTGAATCTAAACAAACTATATTATGGCTTAATATAATGTGTAAATCCAATCTGTATCTCTGAACATGAATGCTGAGTTGGGCCAGATCCCTGGTTACTATAAGGCAGTGTTTCTCAAACTTGGCAACTTGAAGATGTGTAGATTTCAACTCAGCATGGCTGGCTGGGGAATTCTGAGCGTTGAAGTCCACACATCCTCAATGTCTGTAGCTTGAATCATGTCAACTGGATTTCTATTTTCTCAGTGGAAACGTTTCGCTCCTTATCCAAGAAGCTTCTTCAGTCTGAGTAAAGTTTGTAAGGGAATCCTTAAATATGTTTCTATGGTAGCTGTGTGACCTTGCACCTGGGGCTAGGTCATGGTTATTTGAGATGTTTCTAAGTCCCTTTATCATCCAAAGGAGGATCGTTAAGATTACCTTGCTGTTGTTGAGCTTGCGAAATGGTCTTAATCTTCCTAGGCACAGAAGACAAAGCAGGAAGGAAAATAGGGGAGAGATTGTGCCTGAGGCCCCCACCTCTATTCAAAGAAGGATTTTCCAAGTTGGCATTATGCATCCATAATCCATCCATCCATCCATCCATCCACTTCTCCTTTTACTGGTCTCCAACTTGCCAAGTGTAGTCATTCTTCCCTAGTCTGATTTGTGACCACAACAGAGGCCAGATTCTGATGGGAGGTTACATTCAGACAAAATATAGAAGCTGATAAACTGATACATTACTATTTGAACATCCTTCCAACCCAGAAAGCCAGGGGAACAGCAGAAAATGTAACTGTTGTCCTGCACTGGAAGATAGAGGCTGGATTCACACAATAAACTAAACCCTAAATCCAGGGTTAATAAAAGGTGTTTTCACAAATCATGCAATGCCTAAACCATTTAATAATGATAATAATAATAATAATAATAATAATATTAAATTTATAAGGGGGCACGATGGCTCAGCGGTTAAGACGCCAGGCTTGTCGATCGGAAGGTCGCAAGATCAACGGTTCGAGACCCGAGCGCCGCGTGACAGAGTGAGCTCCCACACTCGCCCCAGCTCTTGCCAACCTAGCAATTTGAAAGCATGCAAATGCAAGTAGATAAATAGGTACCACTTCGGTGGGTAGGTAACAGCGTTCCGTGCCTGTCATGCTGGCCACATGACCACGGAAGCGTCTTCGGACAACGCTGGCTCTTCGGCTAACAAACGGAGATGAGCACCGGCCCCTAGGGTCGGGCACAACTGTGCAGGGGAAACCCTTTACCTTTACCTATTAAATTTATATGCTTCCTGACTCCCAGCAGATATGATGGCTTGGTTCACACAGAATGCTGAAACAGTAACCGGCGTCCCACAGCATCACTTTAATCTTGTCTAGATAGAGAATTTGATCCCCAAAACTCAGATGCATTGAGATGAATGAGAAAAATTGGTAATCATGATGGAACACAAATCCCCTTCATTTTGATGGCAACTAAGGGTATCTATTGTAATCTGCCTGATGTAACTAACCCATCTTGCTTAATGCATGGATTTCTCCCAAGGCTGCTGCATAACAATTCTTCACGCAGACCTGCAAGTGAATACTTGCTACTGCTAGATACAGGACGTGTTTATGGATCAGGGCTCAGATATGAAATAATTCCCAATCACAAACACAATTAGTCCTTGAAGAATCTTTGAGAGACAGGTGTTGTGATTGTACGAATTAGATCCCAGAAACAAACAAAATAACTAATTGCAACTACTTTTTCCTTTTGTGCCCACTTCAATGCTTAAGCAGGTTTTTTTTTAAAAAAATCCTGTTTTCCAATGTAGGCTTATGACAATGAGGGCTGGAAGCACCATTTTAAAAGGGAAGCTGTGCCTCTCTTGAATAAGGGCTTACAGGCCGTGCACAAGACTATTTGGGTGCTTACCCCTCTGCTTTAAGTTTTCAAACCTCTGCTGCTTGTTGCCTGTGATCGCTATGCTCCCTAAAAAGAGACTGTCATGCTCCCCAACCTGTTCTTCTGGCCCAGGACGGGACACTCCAGGGCCTCCAGACTGTAGGAGAGGCTCAGCCGCAAGGCCTTCCCGCTTTGCCAAGTACCAAGGAGCCTGGAATGTAGTGGAGCCAGTTGTAGCTTGACGGCCTCCTCCCAAGACATAAAAGAGGCCTTTGGCTGTCACCTTTCCTGGTCCTTCCTGATACAGAAGGATCCTTGCAGGGAGGGGGAGGGGCTGGGGAAATGAAAAGACTGAGATCGGAACACTGGAACAATGGAGACCGTCTGTTCTGAAGGAGCTTTACACCCTGAGTTTAACCAGCTTTTTTTGGAAATGATCCCATCAACAGGACCGCAGCCTTAGGAGGAAGCATTGGAAGAGGAATCGGTGGATAAATGAGATTTTGGACTTAGCTTGATTTCAGATAAATGGACTCAGTAGGTCATAGCTTTCCAAACTGTGTGTCGCGACACTTTAGTGTGTCGCGACACACAGTTTAGTGTGTCACAACACAACCCGGAAGCGGCGGCAGGGGCGTGCATGGCGGCGGCGCGGGGGCGCGCGTGGTGGCGGCGGTGTGCACGGCGGCAGTGACGACGGCAGCGGCGCGCCATCAGCGCTTCCGCGTTTTGGTGGAGGCCACCGCCACTGCCACCGCCATCGTGCACGCCCCCGCCGCGCGCGCCCCCCCGCGCCGCCGCCATTGCTGTTGGCGGCAGTTTGGAAAGCACTGCACTAGGTAATCTACAAGTCACCATCTTCAACTCCAGTTCCACATCTGTTCAACAGGTTATTGATGGACCAAAGCCTTTATTATGGTCTGCTTGCAGTGAGACTTGAACTATTATTTCTACGGCAAACAATTTTATCCATTTCAGGAGAAAGAAAAATCAAGTTAGTACAATGTCCCTTTCATGCTTTCCTAGAAGCGAAACCTGCTAAAAGCTCCTTCCCATGTTAATGCTAGGCAGAGATTTCTGTGGGTGGAAAAGCCCTCAAGGCCATCATGCTCTGTGGATTCTCCTGTCCCAGCTGTCCACATGTCAAACATAGGAGAAATGAATGAATGAATAAAGCCAGCAATAGTAAAGCAAACATCTTTTCCACCAAAATGATGACATCCAAGAACTATTGTGGTCTTGATAAATGTCATTCATGTTTTTTGGTGTCTTCCAGAGATGGCTTTTTGACTTCTAACAGCAGCCTTCCCTGTTTGACTCTCTTGTTTTGTTTTTTTAAACATAGACAAGTAAATAATTTCTAATTTTGTATATTTGATTATTCAGGCATAATCAAATACAGTATTGTGAGGAGAGGGGCAGTCTTTTCACAGAAAAGTATGCTTTTGCTCATGGAACCAGTCCTCCATGGGACAGAGCTATTACAGGGCCTTTTAAAGACCCCGTGATTGGATCCATGGTTTGTTTATATATGGTTTATTGAATAAACCATAATTGGCTTAGCTCACAGAGCAGGCCAAGGCAGAACTTATAGTTTATACCAGAGCTTTCCAAACTTTTCATGTTGGTGACACACTTTTTAGACATGCATCATTTTGTGACACACTCTTACAGCAGGGCATCATTTTGCGACACACTCTTACAGAAGGGCACAAGGCAGGCACTAGGACAGGGCTTTCCAAAGTTTTCCCTCGGTAACACACCAACCGCCGTTGGTGTGTCGCCGCGGGAAAACCCGGAAGTGCCGCCATTGCGGCAGCGCGCAAAAACCCGGAAGTGCTGCTGCCGCTTTCGGTTTTTTGCGCACCGCCGTTGATGTGTCGCCGCAGGAAAACCCGGAAGCGCTGATGATGATCAGCGCTTCCGGGTTGTGTGGCGACACACCAGACTGTGTGTGGCGACACACTTTTGTGTCGTGACACACAGTTTGGAAAGCTCTGCACTAGGACCTGCGCAGAATCACAGTAGGTTTGGAGGCAGCCAGGCACAAGGCAGGCACTAGGACCTGCATGGAGTCCTGGCAGGGCTCAGAGGCAGCAGCAGCCGCGACATACCCAGACACTTCAGCAGACACACTAATGTGTCCCGACACACTGTTTGGAAAGCTCTGGTTTATACACTACCAGTCGAAGAGAGTTTATACACTACAATGGCTAAGCTCACACTACATGCTAAAATGGGGAAAACCTCCCTTAAGTCTCCTGGTTATTTCATGGATGTACTGTAGCTTTCTTGCAAACAGTATGGAAGGGGTTTGCTGGTGTCTCCTTCCCAGATATTCCTTTGACTTCCTGATCCCTACCAAGTATTAACAAGCCTTGCCTACCCAAGCAAGGTGAACCACAATGCCTGAGTTCACACAACATGTTAAGACAGAACCCAATCAAACCACATTATGGCTTAGCTGGTGGTATGAACTCAGTTTCTGACAGACCCAGACGTATAATTCTAAACTCTGCCCACAACCCAGCCTGGCTTTGCTTCCTGTCAATGTAATTTTTTTCCTCAATCTTTTATTCTCCACTGAACTCAGTGGCTCAGTAAATAGGAATGTGAGTGAAAAGTCAAATTAGTGAAAAAAATTACTTTGAGGGTTATATTTTCCCTGATGAGATTTACTGCCTTGAATGAAAAATATTGATTCATATCATCATCATCATCATCATCATCATCATCATCATCATCATCAACCATTCTTTGGACGGGATCCCTTCTGTGAATGGGCTCTGTGGTAGGTGAATCATTCCTCCTTCCTTCAGAAAGGATTCTGAGCAGGCTTTCCCAAGACATTTCCCTCAAAATTTATGTTGCTGAAGAAGGAATGGTTTAAAAAGAAATATATGAAGTGTATGAAATGCCAGATGTGCTACACAGTGCACAGATTAAGGGGTCTGTTCGGCTGGCTTTCTGTTTTGGAAGTCACATTATTACTGTGTTTTTCAGATGTTCCCAATGGTGGAAGCAGAGGCCGAGTTGTGAAAAATCTTCAGAAATGCATTATTTATACGGCCAGAAGGGAGAAAAGCCCCAGAGGCATTTAGAGAATTACGCTTAGGATGTACTGTACATGTTCCTGTCATTTCTTAATGATGAAGATTCCTGAGGAATTGTAACATCCATTCCCGTCCAATACTCCAACATGGCAGCAGTGATTTAAGTCAAGTGCCAGGCATTAAGCCAAGAAAAAGTTTTCCCAATGAGTTTGAAAAAAACAATGTCAATTTTCACCTTTTATTTTGGCTTTCCATCATGACAAGAAGAACCTAAGAAATATGGTTCTCATCCTTAGTTTTTGGCCGAACTATAACCACAAACTCATATATACACAAAAGATACCGCTGTGCGATGTCTAGCATCTCAGCTGAGCACAATGGATGAAATTCTTTGCGTTTCAGTTTTTAATGTCTTCCTATATGAACTAGCTTGGATATTTGGTTCTGCTCCAGCATCAAACCTGTTTCCTTGACCTCCCACAAGTAGAGGGTGTGAGCATCTGATTTACAGGCTGCCTCCTACAGTTCTTCCATCGTGGGTAGGGTGGATGCTGCAGCTCAGCAGGCGGCCATAGTGTGATGTAAAAACACACCGTTCCTTCCTTCTTGCCATCCAGATTGTGACACCAATGTTATCCAGAGGTGCAATTTCTCTTGAATGCGGAGCTACCAACTGACAATACTCTGCCAAATTTTGTTAGGAGGATCCATTTACTGTAGTTGTCTGATGAAGATCATCTAACCCCCCCCCCTTTCTACAATCTGTTGACTTTCAGATGTGTTGATCTTCAACTCTCACGAGTTCCGGCTAGCATTTGGAACAATGAAAGAAGAAGTGCAACTCATCTGGAGGGCCACAGGTTAGGCAAGACAGATTTAAATGATAGATTCTAAAATGGATAGCTTAACAGACAAATATTGCTGCCTGTGTCCTTGAAATAAGATTTTTTATGCAGGAGGCTTTACAGTACATCTGTGTGTAGTTCTGGCGTTCAGCTTACTTGGTCCTTCTTCTGAGTCTTCTGTCTTTTTCTATTATTTATTGAAGGTATGGATCAACTCCCAGAATTCTCAGAAATGGCCATGCTGTGGAATTTTGGAAGTTGAAATTCATACATCTGGACAGCAACCAGTGTGGGAAAGGCTATTTGAGGCCCTTTTAGGCATCTTTCTGCCACTGCTCCAATTTCATGCATACCATACATACTGAAAACAGGAATATCAGCAATGATAGCATCTAGCAATTAAAATTTGCTGGAGAAAGTGGAAAAAGAGCTGATATGAGAGAGAGACAAACAGGATTTAGAGACTTAAAGACACAAAGGCTTCTGGTAGGACATCCTTACCTTATATTCTGAACTGTTTATATACACTTTTCAGGTGCATGTATCAAAGACTGAACCTGGGAAATACAAATATTTCCCCTGCAATATTTGTTTTTTACTCTGAGCAATAACTCTCCTCCAAAGCCTGGGCATTGCAACTGAGAAGCTTCTGTCTTGTATCTTGACAATAGGCCAGTTTGGTCTAGTGGTTAAGGCAACTGGCTAGAAACCAGGAGACTGTGAGTTCTAGTCCCGCCTTAGGCATGAAAGCTGGCTGGGTGACCTTGGGCCAGTCCCTCTTTCTCAGCTCAACTCACCTCACAGGGTTGTTGTTGTGGGGAAAATAGGAGGAGGAAGGAGTAATACAGTAGGTATGTTCCCCGCTTTGAGTTATTTATAAAAACAGTAAAGGGATAGAATTTTTTTTTAAAAAAGCTACCCTACAATGCATTGTGGTAAGCCAGATTGTGATTTGTTTGGCTTAGTGTATTGTGTGAAGCAAGACATTTTGATGTCTAAACTGTAGTTTATGGCTTATGGCTTTATATGAATCCAGCCAAGACACTGAATCAGCATGTTGGTCCATCCAGCCCATAACTATCAACAGTGTCTGCAAACTGCTCTCCATGGTTTCAGACAGAGGATTTTCCAGTACTACCCAGAAATGCCAGGGTTGAACCTTGCTGGGAGTAGTAAGATATGGAATGGAACCTTCCTTGCTGTAGCTTACTTTCATCACTGTGTGACTCTGAGCAAGTATCAAAGTCTTCTTCCAGAAAGTGGCTCTTCCCTCCCTCAGATGTTTTCTGCTTTGGGAGATATGACCTACAAAATAGTATTGATCCAAAAGCGTTTGGAAAACAGAAATGGGATCCAAGCCTTTTTAATTAGCATCAGCCTTATCAACCAAGTGGTTGGATTATGTCTTTCAATCTAAGTGGCCTCTGTAACTCCACCACTGCATCCAAAGGTTATGTAAACATTCTTTTTACATGCCTCTGCTGTGAAAAGAATAGGTATGTCAGCTTTGATTCTATCCCTAAATTTGCCATTTCTCCCATTCTTTTTTTCATATGTCCATTTTTCTTTTCTTTTTTTCTTTATTATTAAAATTTATATCACCGCCCATCTCCCCCAATCTGGGGACTCTCTTTTAACTGTTCAGTTTTTTGCATCTGCATTTATTCAAGTTCAGCCATTCAAGAAGGGACAGCATACAAGGCAGTATGTAGTAATTAAATTATCTGGCTTGGATCAGGAAGATTGGGGAGTTCACTGGGTGAGTTTGGGCCACCCACTCTTATGTGTGAAGGTCTGGTTGGCTGGAACAAACTGAGATTGAACTCAAGCAAGGTAGAGTTTCTGTCTATACAGAGACCATCTGGCCCTTTTCCAATTCTTATTCTGGATAGGTGGCATGCCTCCTGAAAGAGCAGATGAGTGTCCTTCTCAACTTATAGTTTGAGTGTCCTCCTAGACTCACAGCTACTGTGGCTGGAGGGGGCAGCTTCATCTTGACTCAGCTGATAAGACAGTTGCAGCCCTAACTGGAGAGGAGTTAAAGTTGCCCAGTGTTGAGTTGAAGCCATGACATGTGTTCTAACTGTTGGCTTTATGTTATTTGGAACCTAACTTTTGGATTATATTGATGTTTTTGTTTGTTTTTATGAATGTAAATTGCCAGGAGTCATGATTTTGGTGATACAGTATATATGGGAACCCTCCCCAAGTATTCCGCCTTGGGCACTGAAAAAGGCAGGGTATAAATGCAGGAATGAATGAATGAATGAATGAATGAATGAATGAATGAATGAATGAATACATCTGAAATCTATATACGTTTCCATTTCCTATATGAGAGGAAATGTACATTGGAACGAATTACCAAATGATTATGAATAGTGATTATCAGAAGAGTTTGCTATATGTCCACATGAAATTTTGTGCAAAATCAAATCTGATTTCAGATTGTAAGATTTCAATAACTCAAATGGGGTGGATCCCATGTATCCACTATGCTGCCTGTATCTCCTTCATGGCATCTAGTGAAGTGGACTTTCCTAAGTAACATCCTGAATACATGTAGCCTGCCTTCCTTCCTTCCTTCCTTCCTTCCTTCCTTCCTTCCTTCCTTCCTTCCTTCCTTCCTTCCCCCAGTTAACAAGAAAATTTCCACAAAAACAATCAAATATTGGTGGCAGAATAGAGACAAGGCACATATCTTCATGCAACCCTCCAGGAATGTATTTTCTTCTGAGTGCAGAATGAGAGACTTCTTGGCACAGAATTTTGGACTCCTTGGCACAAAATGTGAATTGATTTCTTTTGTCAGAGTTTTGGCACAGAGCACTGCTTTATTGTGAAGTTTAATTACATTGTTAATGTTCATGCACGGCTTAGAAATGGCTAAGCACTCCATAATCATTCCATGTGATTATTATAGTGATTATCACACAGTGAGATATGATGCATTCAATTTGCCCAACATCTTATCAGCCTCCACAATTTCATGGAACCCTGAGGGGTGGAATTTAAAAATTAGAGTTCTGGAACATGCAAACTAAAAAGGAAACTTGGTGCTTTGGGGCTGCCAAAAATATTTGCCTACAAATATTTTGATTTCAAAATTGGAGGAAATCATCCACTTTGAAATTCCCTTTCCCTCAGCCTATAAAAGAAACAGCTTTCCTTAATGAGAGAAATAGAAAGGTTCCATTCCATATCTTACTACTCCCAGCAAGGTTCAACCCTGGCATTTCTGGGTAGTACTGGAAAATCCTCTGTCTGAAACCATGGAGAACAGTTTCCAGACACTGTTGACAGTTATGGGCTGGATGGACCAATCTTTGCAAGGACGTTTGGAGTCAATACAAATCCCAAAAATGAACTATGGAAAAAAAATTTGGCCAATATAGATGATATGATTTGTCTGACAGATTGACAGACATTTTTTAAATAGGAGATCTGAATCTAGTTCTCATCAATCATATTTGAACCTCACCTGTGATTTGGGCTATTGTTTTACTTCAGTGAAAGCACGCAAGATTGTTGAAAGAAAAAGAAAAGGTGTGGGGGGGTTCTATTTACATAATGTTAGGGAAAGTACATACAGTATGTTCTTGCTTACTCTCAATCTGAAGAACAGCAGTCACAACAAAAGTCTGTCACTATATATAAGGTAGGTAAAGGCTCCCCCCGCACATTTGTGCAGTCGTGTCCGACTCTAGGAGCTGGTGCTCATCTCCGTTTGTTAGCCGAAGAGCCAGCGCTGTCCGAAGACACTTCCACGGTCATGTGGCCGGCATGACGTGCACAGAATGCTGTTACCTTCTCACCAAAGTGGTACCTCTTCATCTACTTGCATTTGCATGCTTTCGAATTGCTAGGTTGGCAAGAGCTGGAGCTAGTGCGGGAGCTCACTCCGCACACAGGGCTAGGGATTCGAACCTCCGAACTTGCGATCTTCCGATTGACAAGCCTGGCGTCTGACCCGCTGAGCCACCATGCCCCCTGTCACTATATACAGCACTAGAATTCATAGTCACCAGTTGCCCTGGAATTAGATGTACTTGGGTGGAGCCCAGATGCACTGGACTGCAACTCCCATCATCCACAATCCCCCAGGCCAACAGGAGGTTGGGGTGGTCACTCTTAGATTTCCATTTCCTCCTCCTTTTTCTGGTGTCCTCTCCTGTTGGAGATCATCAGTTGGCAATCTCCTGTTAGCGATCATCAGTTCCACTTGTTTTTTTTTAAATGTTCTCGTCCAAAACAAGAAAACTGTATTTTTGCCAAACCAGGTACCTATATTTTCCAGCACTGCATTTCCCTTGAATTTAACAATTGAAATATAATTGATATTTCTTGTTGCAGAAATGTGTTCTGAATAGTCCAATTTCCTTTTCTTGATGGTATTCACAATTTCCCTGTCTTTCCCCATTCTTTGGAAGTCCATCTCATTTCATACCCATTCAACTCATACATTTTAAAGTTCTTACATGTTCTCTTTATCAATGGCTTCTGTTCTTCTGATTGTCTTTTGGGTCACTGTCATGCCTCTGCTCCATACAGAATAACTGGCAAGACATAACAGCGTAAAGTCTGCCAACAAAGTTTTAATCTTAAGGCCTGACAGTAAATAAGATGACTTATTTTTTGAAGAGCTCATCTTTCTCGTTCAATCCTGCTCCTTTTTTGCATGCTATGAACTCATCTATCAATCAGAATAAAGCCCAGGTATTTATGGTACCAACTGCACTTGATTTCTTGCTAGCATAATATTTGGTTCAGGGATTTTATATCAACTAGTAACCATTATTTTTGTTATCTTCTGATTTACATTTAACCCCTAAGATTTACTCAGTTGGAGTAAACCATGCACATTATTTGCTACTAGGATGGTATCATCCATATAATGTAAGATCTTTGTTATTTCACCTATTTATGCCTTCTTGACATTCTTCTAAAGATTCTTTAAAAATGGTTTCAGAATATTTATTTATTTATTTATTTATTTTCTATCCCGCCTTTATTATTTTTATAAATAACCCAAGGCGGCGAACATACCTAATACTCCTTCCTCCTCCTATTTTCCCCACAACAACAACCCTGTGAGGTGAGTTGGGCTGAGAGAGAGTGACTGGCCCAAGGTCACCCACCCAGCTTTCATGCCTAAGGCGGGACTAGAATTCACAGACTCCTGGTTTCTAGTCCGTTGCCTTAACATACTTACCCTTGTCACATTCCATAATATTTGAAATTGTTTTGTTGTTTATCTTCTTACTTTAGAGCTGCTGTTACTTCCAGTATAAATTCACAATGCACTTGTCTCTATCATCCAACTCTATAGTTTTCAATATATCTAGCAACCTGCCAAGCTTCACTCAATCCAGTGTCTTTTCACAGTCAATAAAACATACATAAACACTCACATTCACATCGCTACAATGTTCTACTAGGTTTTGTATAGTAAAAAGGGCATCTCTGATACCTAATTCTTTCCTGAATCCAAACTGGGTCATACTCCAAACAGCTTCACATTTCTGATCAATGCTGTTGTGGACTGTTTTAAGCAATATGTTTAAAACATGATTCGTCAAACTTAATGCGTGGGACTAGCTGCATGCCAGTTTTGTCCAGTAGTTTTAATATTTCTGCATTAATTCAGAATTTAATATTTCCCATTGCCTTGTTGTTTTTCATGGAATCATAGGGTCGGAAGGTACCTGGAGATCTTCTAGTCCAACCTTCTGCCCAGGGCAGCTTTCCTCAGACAAATGGCTGTATCCAGCCTTTGTTTAAAAACCTCCAGTGATGGAACACCTACAATTCCAGGAGGCAGGCTGTTTTATTTCTTAATAGCCTCATGAGCAGGAAACTACTACTTATTTCAAGTTTGGATCTCTCTCGGGTAAAGCTTCCACCCTTTGGTTCTTGATTTACCCTCAGGCATTACAGAGAATAAGTCCACACCCTCTTCCCTATGACAGTCCTTCAAGGATCGGAAGACGGCTATCACGTCTCCCTTTAGCCTTCTCTTCTTTAAGATAAACATATCCATTCTTCCAAGCTCCTTGCCATCTTTGTGGCTCTTCTCTACACTGTTTCTGGTTCCTCAGCATTCTTCTTGTATTGTGATAACCAAAACTGGAGATAGTATTCCAGGTGCAATGTCACCAGTGGAGCGTGGAGAGGAACTATCACTTCCCATGATCTTGACATTGCGCTGCTGTTGACACTGCCCAAGATTGCACTGGCTCTTTTGGCAGCTGCAGCACACTGCTGGCTCATACTTAATCGGTGGTCTTTCAGTACACTCAGATCCTTCTCACAACTGCTACCCCTGAGCCAGCTACCACCTACTGTATATAGCACCTGTGCATTTCCTACTGAAGTGCAGAACCCTAAATTTCTTGCCACTGAACTGTATTTGGTTGGAAAAGGCCCAATGTTCAAATCTATTAAGATTCTTTTGAACTTGAGCCTGTCTTCTGAGATGTTAACAATATCCGTCCTGCCCCCCAACTTTCTGTCATTTTCACATATGCTGAGCATCCTTTCTGTCTCTTGTGTAAGTCATGTATACAAAGTCATGAACTGGGCCCAGGGCAGAACCTTGAGGTAAGCTACTGGATATCTCTCTCCATGTAATCATAAATCCATTAAGGACCACACAGTAGGTACAATTTTGCAGTCTAGTCTTACTGAAGTCTAATCTACTACAAGTAGTCCTCTGTTAACAACGGTAATTGGGACTGAGAACTCCATCGCTAAGTGACACAGTTGCAAAGCGTGATGTCACATGACCACACCAACTTACAACAGCAGTTCCAGTTGTTGGGTGAATCCCATGCGGCCATAACACGTGACATCAGGGGATCACCGTTTGCAACCTTCTGCCCCAAGTAATATCCAAGTATACCGTTTCCTAGATGCTAATTTATAATTTATTGATAATTACATATTGCTCTTCACAGAATTGTATCAGAGAGTCACTTCTTTCTAATATTTAAATCTTCGTATTCCCCTGTCAGATCTTCATATTTTCCCCTTCTCACTTTCACACTGAAATTGCCCATTAACAATGGCAATTGCAGGGGGATAAAAAAAAAATCAAGGTTAGCAGCCATTACAGTGCAATCAAATATATATATATTGTTACTCCCCTTCTAACAACCATGTGCGCAATAGGCAATCTTATATTGTGCTTCCCATTTTTAGTGAAGGAAATTGCAAATCAGTCCTGAGTTTTATTACAGTGTGTTGTGGTCAGGGTTTACATGCCAAAAAGTACTAAAAAAAATGTCTGGCTTTGGATGGAAAACTGAATAGATGTGGTTAAGAGCCAGGATTCATGCTGCTAGAAAAAGGAACTCTAGTAACATTTTGAAGTACTGTAACTTACAAGGCCTGAGTGGCAGCGTTAGGTGAGCAACACAATTTTAATCTTGGTTATTCCAGTTATTAATAATAGTAATATTAATACTAACTGGAATAACCTTTGGAAATGTGGTGCTTAAAGGGGACCCTAGTCTTGCAGGATAATCTAGCTTGGGTTAAAAAGAAAGCATGTGGTCAAAGAACTTTACATTTTGCCATTCTGTTTCTCCATTCTGGGCTGCTGTGAAAGGCAACGTTGTCCTTGTAGCAAACGTCAATAGGAGGCACTGCTGTTCAGATTAGCATCTCAGGATAATGAAATGGCAAACTTTTTTTTCTCCAGATTTCATTGACTATACATGTCCTATACTCCTTTATTTCGAGTAAGACCTACTGAACTCAGTGGAGTTTTCTTCTGATCAGGCACATCTATGATTTTTTTCTTAGAGGCTCTGGGCAGGGTGTGTGTGTAACCCTACTCCCAGACAGTATCTTTGACAATTCTGTAACTCCTTTTGTTGTTTTCCCCGGTGTGGGTGCTTGATAATTTTCTGCTATAAGTTGTTATTTTTAACCTTCATTTTTACAATATTTTGTAAGCCACCTAGTATTACAGCTGTGATTGAGGTAATCCATAAGTCTGATTAAATTAATTAATTTAACAAATAACCCCAACTTGGGGCAATTTCTCTCTGATGGGCACCCACTACTCTATTCAACAGAATCCTGAGAAACTGCACTAAACTAGCAAACACTAAGGCATAGCTTTCCAAACTGTGTGTCGTGACACAGTACTGTGTCGCCTGCGGTGTGCAGGTGTGTTGTGCGAAAACCCGGAAGCGCTGATGGCGCACCGCCGCCGCGCCATCAGCGCTTCCGGGTTTCGCGCGACAGACCTGCACACCGCTGCCGCTGCGCCTGCCGCCCCGCCGCCGCCACCGTTGGTATGTGTCACCAACAGGAAAAGTTTGGAAAGCTCTGCACTACGGGAATAACCCCAGGACACTAAGGCGGTTCCTTTCTGATTTTCTTGGGTGGGAGTCCAAGGGATTTTGCACTGCGTGTGCGCTTTTCCCCCTGGAGAGGGCCCCCTCCTTCTCCACCAGCAATCTCCATAACACTTGTTCACCATTTGACTCCCCCTCTGGATGCCCTTGTTGGTAGTTCAGCATGTTGTATGATCCAAGCCCTAGGACACTAGCCGAACACAGCAACAGGGTTTTGTTAACCCAGATGTAGGATGTCATGGGCTGTGTAAACCCAATTTATCAATCCCAATGTTCTAGTCTTTGTCGAGGCTCCTTTGCGACATTATTGCCTTCCTTCAAATAGAAAGAGGATCCTAGAACTTCTTGCAGCTCTCAGCACAATTTCATGTGAACTTTGGCTTAATTTCAAAAGCCCTGGGTAAGTGAACAATTTAGACCTTGGCAGGAGATATTTGTCTCCTTCTCAGTAATCTGCTGAGCAGAGAAAAGAGAGAGAGAGAGAGAGAGAGAGAGAGAGAGAGAGAGAGAGAGAGGGAGGGAGGGAGGGAGGGAGGGAGGGGCAGGAGTGTACACAGAAAAAGGATGACGTAAAGTATGGACATTGTGTTCTCACCTTCTTGGAGCTTTGGTTATACTACTAAGCCTGCCACACTAAGGGCATGTGACCCCAACAGATTACTTGCAGCCCTCAACAGAAAAAAGGTTGATCATTCTTATCTTGGACAACAAGAACCTTCCAGGCTGATCTCCTCTGCCTGGCTTGCCCAGTGTTGCATTCTTGAGCAGAGAGAGATAAAGAATGCCAACTTTTTCTTGTTGAAAGTTTTTCCCTTCAGCAGAGGCCTGTCCAGCCATTCAGTCTCATCTCCTGGAGTCCGCTGTCTGCTTCCCTTTCTCAAAATTCCATTTGGTCATGCTTAAAGGGGTACTAACATATTAGTAATCAAGAAAGGCTAAAGAACGCCTTTGAGATGAGAAAAAGAAAATTTGAAGAGAGAACAAATCCTATGACAACATCTGAATGAATTAAAGACCAAGACGGTTAGAAGCAAAAGGAAGGAGTACAAAGTTGGTTTGTTTGACCAAGGTTAAAAAGAGACATGTTTCTATAAAGCTCTGGGAACCCTTTATGGACTTTTTTGCTTACACCAGGATTGAAGTGTTAATGATTTATGGATTTGCACATGAATAAGGGATGGGTTATGAGAAGAAGAGATACTTGCATGTAACCTTATAGGAAGTGAAGAATTACTAAATTTGTTTGTAGCTCTTGTGATGAAGATTGGAAGTCACTTCTTTAAATATTTCTTTTCTCCTTTTCTTATTTCTTCCTCTTATTTCTTTTCTCTTTGCACTTTTTATTCTCTCTTTCTTTGTTCTTCCTTTTCTTTCTGAGTTTAGTTGCACTGTCTTTTACTATTATTAAAATTTTTGGTAATAGTTGTTTTTTTAAAAAAGGCTCTAAGAACTTTTCACCATCTTCTCTTATCCATCCCATGGGAGGGAAAAACTTTGCAGTGCTGCATACAATATGAAGGTCTCTTTGTTGCTCCAAGTTTACAAACAGGGTGAACAACCATTTCTTCAGAGGTGCCTTAATTTGGATGCCTCCATTTAACAGTGGATCAGACTTGATGGCTGCTTCTGTCTTTAGGATCTAGAAAATAAATGACCAAAGGTGAAATCAGGGGTGTCTGTGCATTGAGCAAGGAAGGTTAAAACAGGCAAGATGGTGGAAGTGGCATGTAAACTCTGCCTCTTTTTTACATGTGTGTGATGATAGATGTACACAACGGGGGTGTACACATGTACACAATGGGATGGGGCTTGGGCTGTGATGCTGCTTCCACCATCTTGCCTTTTTTGACCCACCTCCCCCTGCAGACTGGAATATCTATCTATCTATCTATCTATCTATCTATCTATCTATCTATCTATCAAATTTCGCCACCACCCATCTCCCCCAAAGGAGGGACTCTGGGCGTTTTACAATAAAGCTAAAAGATTAAAATACAATAAAAACAAAATATGGTACATAAAATATAAATATAAAATATAAAGTGGGATCAAGATGGCAGATAAAAATTCTATATAATATAATATATAATATATTTTGGTTGGAAATTATGGGAGTTTAAACAGTCCAACACTTCTGAAAGTGACCAGATTGGGAAAAACTCATATGGAGAAATTAAATAAGCAGTTATGTTCTGATTTGTATGTTAATCTAGATCTGTGTTTCTCAACCTTGGCAACTTTAAGATGCATGAACTTCAACTCCCAGAATTCCCCAGCCAACATGCTGGCTAGGGAATTCTGGGTGTTGAAGTTCATGCATCTTAAAGTTGCCAAGGTTGAGAAACACTATCTAGGTGGCGGCAATTAGGACAATTTCTCTGGGAATTCACAAAAACCAGAAGAGCTTTGGGAAGAGCAATTCAAATATCTGCTTAGATATTTCTGGCACAGATTCCCCCTAACATGACAACCAAGGGCCACTTTGCTTTGCTGCAGGACATAATGCAGAATGTAGGTCAGAAGAAAGAGAATGAAGGACTGTCCAGGCTACTAAAACAAAAAGCTAGATTGCAGATAACAGTGCTGCAACCAATAGGAATCCATGTAGAAATAAGCTGGAGGATACTGGGAGCTATAATGCAAGATATCAGGAGTGAAATGGGTTAGAACATGCAGGACTAAAGGAATGGTCCAAAGTCTTCTAAAAAAAGATAGGTTTTAAGGATGGATGGAAAATAAAGAAGAAAGCCAGCTCTGGGAAGTACAGCCAGGCATAAATGGAGCAAGAGAAAATGGTTACTATTACCTATTCCCAAATTTGGGCTTGGGGCTAGCAGGGAAATAAATGCACTCCCTAATGGAATTGTTCAAGTAGGGCTGAACCACTGGATGAAGATCCAAGGTCGCACAGCAAATCCAGAGTTACATCATTACTTTCCTCTTAAAAATATCAGAAAGGATGTTGGGAGATCCCCCAGAAGGCATGTTGTCCAGTTCTCCTCACTGTGGGAATCCAAAAGACTTAAATGCATTATACATTACACTGCAGATACCTCTCCTCCTTTTTCTGTTCTGCATCAGTGATCAGTGATCAGTGTTCAAAGAAATAGCAGGCAAGAAGCTTAGAAGGTGTGGATGCTTCTCAAAGGTTGAGCAAAGAAGCTAGATGTTTAGCTTGACCCAACATGGCATTTCATAAGTGGCACAATGTAGGAGTTACTTTTCAAATACGACTCATCAAAGATTGCAATCTGGGTGTGAACGAAACAGTCTCCTCCCATTCCCATTACCATGTATGAACCAGTTTTGGTCTCCTTTGCTCTTTCTATACCAAGACATTCATTTAAAAAAAATATTTGTTTGCAGTCTTGTCCCTTGGCCTTAGAGAAATAAAAGATGACCCTTGTCTTTTTCAGCCAGCACCAGTATTCAGTATGCATGTGTGTATGAGATAAGGGCATCCTACAAGCACTGCACCTCAGCAGGAGGAGCATTTTAGACAACCAAGAAAGGTAGTACAAAAAGACAGAAATACCTCAAAGCTATCTAAATTCTCCCAATTCTGTGAGACATCCAATTCATTCGTCTTGAAGGAAAACAAAGGCGCAGATGAATGAAGGCAATTGGGAGATGTCAAGTACACTTGTTCTATAAACAGGTGCTAGTGAGCCCCTTTTAGGGGGCTTGGTAATTCATGTGCTGGAAATTACCCCTGGTTGCCAAACATCAGGACCAGTTAGAATGCAGTACACAGGCAGTTCAAACAACTGCTGAAGGTCCCAATAATTTTAGAGGATTGCAAGGAAAACCAGTTACGAAATGAGCTGGGTGCTGAGCAATATCATACGGAACCACAAGGCACAATGTTTGAACTACGTGCAACTTGACAGAATTAGAAGGTTGAATCATCTGCTTTAAACGTGTGAGGAGAACTGATGTGCAATGGTGGTGGTGCCTTAGTAGGTACCTCCATACGGATGCAAGGATGTCTTTCCTCTCTTGCTTTCACTTTCCTCCTATTGTGTTCTTCCTGCTTCTAGCTATCTTCCGTTATCCAAGAAAAAACTGGATCTTGAACTGAATCTGAATCCATTGGCAGCTTTCACTCATTTCATGCTGTTGATTCCTATTCTGAAAAAAGCTGGAAACATGGGTACCTCTCTCACTGGAAAAGACCCTGATGCTGGGAAAGACTGAAGGCAAAAGGACAAGGGGACGGCAGAGGATGGGATGGTTAGATAGCATCACCGATGTAACGAACATGAATTTGAGTAAACTCCGGGAGGCAGTGGAGGACAGGAAGGCCTGGCGTGCTATGGTCCATGAGGTCACAAAGACTAAACAACTAAACAACAACAACAACAACAAGCATTCTAAATCTGGATATGTTAATTCCAACCCAGCTCAGAGAGAAACTTAATGAGCAAAATCACTGGGCAACTGAGTGGAATAGACTAAGAGTAGGGAAGTATTTGGGGACCAGGTGAGCATTCCCCCCCCCCCCGCCCGGTCTCTGACAGCTACAAGAGGTGTGGTGGTAATCGGGCTAATCAGGGTAGGGGCCCTGAGGGGTACAAAATCCAGGCTAAGGCAACTGCCTGTTGCGTGGCTTAGGTCTCCATGCCTGTAATGGAGGCTCAGTGGGCAGTTAAGTACAAGACAAAGATTTTTGTTACATAGTGGATGGGCCAAGGCAATGGAAAGGAAATGTAGGCTTGATGGACTGAAATTGTAGAAGACCACACATTTACAGCTGAGAAGAATTTTGGTATTATTCTTGAGCGATTTCTTTTGATTTGAATTTGCTTCCCAAATTTTAAATGTTCTCAATTCATCTGATTTTCTCCACCCTTAATATTCTGAGTTATAATGCTATTGGGTTTGGGATTTTAAAAAGGGAAATGTTCCAAAATTACCAATTAATGCATATTGCTAAAAAGGAAAATATTTTGGAAAGAAGGCTTCAGTGCCAAAAAATGGGTGAACAATCATATGTTCTTCCAGACTTGGGATCTTTTCTCACTTGCACATAACCACAGCACAAACATGTCCTGGCAACCACTTTTTCCTACTGTATCCCCATGACGTTGCCTTTATCTAATCCTCAGCCCATGAGTGAGATAGGCTTAAATCATCCTTAGTTTTACCAGGTTAAAAAAATAATATTTTCCCCCTTATTCCAGTACTGTCCAATGGCAGCTTCAAATGTCATGCTTGTATATGTTTCTGCCAACTCAAGGATGGGTGGTGAAGGCTTCGGCAATGAGGAAAGGCCTTTGCACCTTCCTTAACCCTCTGCTTAGCAATGTAGAAGTTACCCAAATCTTAAATCAAAGTTTATCTTTGGCAGGGAAATTCTGGCACTTGAAGTCCACACATCTTAAAGGCTCTGAGGTTGAGAAACACTGGTTTACCTGTTGACTGTGGCACTATTTTATTTTCCCTCCCCATCCCCTTTCGTTATGTTCTATGCTTTCCTTTTCTGGATCCTAATTTAGATCCTGATAATCTTTGGGGTAAAAAGGTAAAGGTTCCCCCCGCACATTTGTGCAGTCGTGTCCGACTCTAGGGGCCGGTGCTCATCTCCGTTTGTTAGCCGAAGAGCCAGCGCTGTCCGAAGACGCTTCCGCGGTCATGTGGCCGGCACAACGCGCGCAGAATGCTGTTACCTACCCACGGAAATGGTACCTATTCATCTACTTGCATTTGCATGCTTTCGAATTGCTAGGTTGGCAAGAGCTGAGGCGAGTGCGGGAGCTCACTCTGCACGCAGGGCTAGGGATGGCGTCTTACCCACTGAGCCACCACGCCCCTTAATCTTTGGGGTAAGATCTTCCTAATCCTTTTTAAAGAGATACCCAGAATGAAGGTTTGAGGGCTTAACAGCAATTAAATTCCTTCTTTTCCTCCCTCAGCAGAGACTAATTAACCAATATACTTACGCAAAATATATTGTTTGCAAGGATGCAAAGAAAAGTCTCTGAGCACTCATACTCAATAAAGCCAAAAGGTGCTTTGTGTGTGTGATAAGTGATAGGTCAATTAAGATTAATGCCTCGCTATCATCTTAAATTCATATGATTGACTGGGAAGCATTTGTCTAATACCAGCAGTATAGAGTACTAGGAATTGCCCAGAGCTCTGGAAGGTACAGTCTCTGTTCCAGCGGGATAGTTCTCTGCCTGTATTATTCCGTTTGAAGGGAGGAGGTTGTGAGTTTGAATTTCCATCAGAAGTGACAACAAGCCCCTCTGATGGAAAAATTAGTAATTCCAGGAGAGATGACCTTTTTCCTTACGTGGTAGTTTTCTATTTTTGTGTGTGTGTGTTTTAAAATTTGTGTAGGGGAGTATTCAAACTTGTTCCGCCTATTTTGAAGTAGTATCACACACACCCCTTGTGGTTGCTCTCGCTTTCCCTGTGTGCTATTCTCCAACATTTATTACTGGATCTCTGTGGAACCGGGAGGCGGGGCGTTTTTCTCATTGGCTAGAATCCTCAGCTCATCCTGCCCCGCCCCGGCTCTTTATCTCTGATTTTGCCCTGCAGCTGCTAAGCCACCATAGCATCTTCACATTAGGCTTGAATAGAAAGAGGGGAGCTGTGCAGTTCCAACTCTAGGTGCCATGTTCAGACAAAGGGAGATGTCTCTGGAGGGCAGGGAAGTGCTTGGAAGAGTGTTTTTGATGTTCTCCTACTGGGCAGCTGGAGAGAGAGCTGGTCAGTTCAAGAAGAGTTCTTGATGGCGGTGGTGAGGACCATTGTAGGCTACTGCAAAAACAGTTTTGAGATTTGGTGAACATCTGGGAAGTGACAATACTGGTGGTGTTGGGGTGCTCTGACAGAGGTGTCTGCACAAAGGGTAAAAAAAGATCAACAGGATGGCTATAACTGTGCAATTGAAGCCTCATTCCTTTTTATTTGCATTGGCCATCTTGACTTTTTTGACACCCCCCTCCCCTTGCTCCTGTGCCCTGATGCAGTCCTTGTATGACACAGCAGGAATAAGACTATAAGAAGAACCCTGCTGGGTCAGATCAAAGTCCTATTTAGTTTATCATTCAATTCCTGAACAGGCCAGTCAGATCTTTCCATGGAGCCACTAAGCAGGTTGTGAATGAAATCATATCCTCTGACTCCTCTTTCCCAACCACTGAGCAGTAATACTGAAAGCTCTTATCTCCCCCTATCCTGGTCTAACCCCCTCGATCCACACTGGAAGTCCTTGTGGCTGAGAGAGGCAGAGAGAACCCATGTGGAGCAGTACTTCAAAAACCTCTATGGCAGTATCCTCCTTCCAAGGGTTCCCCAGTAAAAGATAATTATGATTGGCCACCACAAGCCTGGACTGAAGCTTTTCTCCCTTCAGTCTTGCTCTAAGAAAATAGAGAGGATGGTCCTTTGGTCTTCTACACAAGCCCAGAATTACAGAACTTAACAAACATTGTGCCAGTCCTGAAATACAAGCATACCTATGTAAGTGTGAAGGGCTTTAATAAGTAATCCCCTTATAATACAAAGAAACCAAATCTATAGGTATAACAGGGGATTTATTGGAAAAGGAGAAATATAAGGAGAACAAGAAAAAGCAACTGTCACAGACACAGAATTCTGAATAAAACCAATACAGTCATCCCAGCTGAACTAGTATTTATAAGCTCCTTGAATGAGATTTCAGCACTTGTTAATTGCAGATCGGCTGGCTAAAGAGAGACCATCTGGGACTCCTGAATGTTCATAGATAGGTAATTCTTATTCCTCTTCTGCTTTATAGAATGTGAAAGATAAGTGGAAGCCAGATTGGTGGGGGGAACACTGGCTGTTGCTTTGATTTTTAAGGCAGTGCTACATCTCTGATGTCCTGTGTCCAGCCAGTGAATCAGAAAGTAAAAAGGTAAAGGTTCCCCCCGCACATTTGTGCAGTCGTGTCCGACTCTAGGGGCCGGTGCTCATCTCCGTTTGTTAGCCGAAGAGCCAGCGTTGTCCGAAGACGCTTCCACGGTCATGTGGCCGGCATGACGCGCGCGGAACGGTGTTACCTACCCACCGAAGTGGTACCTATTCATCTACTTGCATTTGCATGCTTTCGAATTGCTAGGTTGGCAAGAACTGGAGCTAGTGCGGGAGCTCACTCCGCACGTAGGGGTAGGGATTTGAACCTCTGAACTTGCGATCTTCCGATCGACAAGCCTGGCGTCTTACCGGCTGAGCCACCACGCCCCCTGAATCAGAAAGTATATAGGGGCTAAACCCACCCTTTATGGAATTGTAGAGCCAGTTCTGCCTTTATATAAAGGCTATTCCATGGGAGAGACTCTTTTGGGAAACATCTATTCAGGCCTCTCAGCATTGGGACAATTTATCAGATACTTTAGAGCAGTGTTTCTCAACCTTGGGAACTCGAAGATGTGTGCACTTCAACTCCCAGGATTGCCCAGCCACTGGGGAATTCTGGGAGTTAAAGTCCACACATCTTCGAGTTCCCAAGGTTGAGAAACACTGCTTTAGGGGGTATTGTGGTGCAATGGCAATGTTAAGGGTTTCTCACATAGGCAACATGCTGGATATATTTTTCCAAAACACAATTGCTGCTCAGTTGGCACATGACATGCTGTGTTTAGAACGTGAGCTGAAGACACACACCTTGCAAACTATGGGAGGTACTACAGAGGCTCTGGGATTTTGGCCACTAATGGCTTTAGTGCTTACTGTGTTACTTCATTATTTCAGTCCAATTTTCTACCTACAAAGGTGCCCAGGTTTGAATCATCATTCCTTTGTTCCTGAGCATTTGACTGAGATTAAAAAAAAACAAACCCAAACCCTTTTCAAACCACTCTCCTTGACAAGTTGCATGCTTTTCTCAGTTCTTTGTAGTCAATTTCAATCTCCTTAGTCATTTTCACAATGTCCATAGAAACAGCCTGGCTTGATTTGTCTCTGATTATACTTACTAGTGTACACCTTCCCTTAGTAGCCTCCCACAAGTGATACTGATGGTGTCACACCTTTGAAACACATTGTATTCAGCTGTGCATAGAAACCACCAGGGACAGGCAAAATATATCATTCCGGGAATAGAATGTTCCAGCAATTTTTCAGATGTAACTTCATCAGAATAGGAAGACAGCTTATCATGTTCCTAATCTGGTCTGACCCTGAACTAGCTGATCCCCTCTGGCATAGCCAGATTGGCATAAACCAGAAGAAAAACTGAATGTTCTAGTGCTCCCCAGATCAGTATACTTTGCATATCCCTACAACCACAATTGCCTGAAAGGTCCATCTTAAAAGCAGTCAAGGAGAAACATTATTTCTGAGGGAAAATGGTGTCACAAAGTAATGGTATGTGGGAATGACCTTGGGAGACAGGAGGAAGAGCTGCAGACTATACAATGGTCAGATAAGAGGCAGCTGAGACTGCAGAAGGAATGGGAGTGTGGCAAACATCTCAGAAGGGACCCTACATAGTTTCTTGGACTGTAAAGGCAATGGGGGAGAGATGTACTTTCAGATTTGCAAGAATGAATATATATATATATATATATATATATATATATATATATATATACACACACACATACATACATACATACATACATACATACATATATATACACACACACACACACACACTGTATATGTATATGTATATGTATATGTATATGTATATGTATATGTATATGTATATGTATATGTATATGTATATGTATATGTATATGTATATGTATATGTAATTTTTAACAAGATAAAAGTAATATAAATATTAGAAAAGAAACAAAGAAAGTAAAGAAGAATAGTGAATAAGTAAAAAAGAAAAAAGGGGGCGTGGTGGCTCAGTGGGTAAGACGCCAGGCTTGTCAGTCGGAAGGTCGCAAGTTCGGAGGTTCGAGATCCGAGCACCACGTGACAGAGTGAGCTCCCGCACTAGCTCCAGCTCTTGCCAACCTAGCAATTCGAAAGCATGCAAATGCAAGTAGATGAATAGGTACCACTTCGGTGGGTAGGTAACAGCATTCCGCGCGTGTCATGCCGGCCACATGACCGTGGATGCGTCTTCGGACAACGCTGGCGCTTCGGCTAACAAACAGAGATGAGCACCGGCCCCTAGAGTCGAACACGACTGCACAAATGTGCGGGGGGAACTTTACCTTTTAAGAAAGAAAAAAGAAAAAGCAGCTTCCAATCTTTCTGACAGTGGTTATAAATGCATTTATACTTTACCCTCTCTCTCTAAGGTTATATCATAATTTCCTTCTTCCACAAGCTACCCTTTCTAATAATCAAACCCATAAATCACAAATTCATTTTTTCTTTCTTTCTTCAGCAAAAGTCCATAAGGTTCTGTCAATATAACCTTACAATAAGGACAGAGCTAGTACCTCTGGATGTGCTTCTTGTCTGGACTACCTCACAAGGCTGACACACAATGACAAGTTGGAAAATACACTGTGAATTTCATGAATGACAGTCATCTCACTGATGGTCTACAGCCCATTCTCTTCGTGCAGTCTAAAATGTTAGAAGTGGGCCTTTATGGTCAAAGAGTGCTCTTGAGGTCAGATTTGCTGCTACCTGCAAAGCATTTGCAAACACCATCAAAAGTGTAAGTTAGGTTGGCCTGGCCAGTATTTGCGGGTTGGCTTGGTCCACAGCAAAGTGATACAGAGTCCTTCCTTCTTGTTAATAAGCTTCTACTCCAGTCACTTGGGAGAAGATCTTTCTCTGTGGCTGGCTGGGAGTAGGAAGGTCTTTGCCACATACTTATACAAATGAGTTCCTAGTAGAGAACTAAGAGGGACATCACCTGCAATAGTTGTTGAAGTTTCCAGATGAATGAGATATACAGGAAATACTTACCTGGTTGCAGTATGAGTCAAACAGCAAGCCTACCCTGCTTGGGAGCCTTCTTATAATGTGGTCCCTAGAATAGGTGGAAGAGTTCCCATTGTGTCCCTCAAGGGTAGATGGCTCATAGACCCATAAACTAGGAGGAGTCTTAAATTCTCTCGGCCCGCCCTATCCCCAGCCACAAGACAAAGCTGGCCATACCACACACACTCCTAAGTGACATGTGTGCAAATCAGGTCTCAGTGCCCCAGAGCAAAGTTGCCTGCAGAGTAAATAATATGACTCACACAAGCGAGCCAAGCCACACACTGCGGAGGTAAAGCAGAGCTTCTATCTCTGTCACACACCTCAGGGAATTAAGCTCACCTGGACTGAAAAGAAATGTGGCATCAGTGGAAGTCCAGCTGATGGGGAGCCTCTGCGGGCCGAACTAGGGCGATGGGTCCATCTCAGTTCCCCATGATTGAAATTAATACAAACGACACCTACCCAGTAATGTTCCAAATTATGTTTTTGACTAGAATGCAAGACCAACTTGTTTTCCCAGATCAGTATGTGAAGGCCTGGGAAGTAAATGGGGAGGTGGGTTGGGTGAGTGAGCAAATGGTAAATGAAAAAAAAAATGAACACAATTCTTTTCCCAGGTATAAATCTGAAAAAATAAATCAGGCTGTGTACTTCAGTTCAGGGCATACCCCAAATTTGGTGGGCTTTGGAGAAAACCAGCCTAGGTTTTTAATAACCTAAGATGGGGCAGTGGACTTCTTCTTGCCCTGTTCTGATGGAAACCCTTCCTGTTGTTTTGGAATTGCGCGGCCTGCAAGTGGTGGTGCCGTGGCAGCTGTGCCAGAAAGGGGAGAGCGTGGGAAGCCTTCTGCAGCTTGCTTCCATAAAACACCTTCTTCAGAAGGACATGAGGAAGAGGGTCAATGGTTCCATGAATCAACTGGTTTGTCCAGGGCCATCCACAAGAAGAATCAAAAAGTCAAGATGGGAGCTGCAAGTGTAGAAGCATCCCTGAGTCTGTCTCCACCTCAGAGGTGGGATCCCAGTGATTAGTAATTTATGGCATCCTCTAGCATCCCCCAGCCATGGCTGAGATGATGTAAAGCCTGTCCTCATTATTGTTATTATGCACAAGGATAGTTGGATTACCTTTGAAGATGCTGAGATCCTTCTCTCGCTTGCATCTAATTGTGGCACAAACATGCCCTAGCAACCTTTTGTTTTCAGCGGTGTCCTTATAATATAGCCTTCATCTTACCTGCACCCCATGCCCAAACCAATCTCAAACTCTTTTTAGTTGTGCCCATATTAAACTTGGGTTCTCTCCATTTCCTTGACATCATTTCTAAAGGGTGGGATCAGCCTGGCATGTTTACCCCCCAGGTCTCTAAGCTGGATCAGACTCACGAGCAGCTCAGCAGTGATGCTACTGGTGATGGGTCTGCATGGTGAAAGTAGGACAGAGATTTTGTTGTTGTTGTTCAGTCATTTAGTCGTGTCCGACTCTTCGTGACCTCATGGACCATAGCATGCCAGGCCTTCTTGTCCTCCACTGTCTCCCGGAGTTTATTCAAATTCATGTTTGTTACATCGGTGATGCCATCTAACCATCTCATCCTCTGCCGTCCCCTTTTCCTTTTGCCTTCAGTCTTTCCCAGCATCAGGGTCTTTTCCAGTGAGTCCTCTCTTCGCATTAGGTGGCCAAAGTATTTGAGCTTCAGCTTCAGTATCCGTCCTTCCAATGAGCAGTCAGGGTTGATTTCCTTTTGGATTGACTGATTTGACCTCCTTGCAGTCCAAGGGACTCTCAAGAGTCTTCTCCAGCACGACAGAGATAGCCAGTCTCTTTTTGCTGGTTCATGGGACAACCCTCTCTGTCTGTCAGCTATTTTTCCAACTGCTTTTAAATAACGTTTTAGGAATACTGCCAAACCCGTGTTCAAAAGAACCCTGCTTATCAGCTGGTATCAGCTGGTAGTTGGACTCCTTTGAATGCACCCACACAAAACACTTCTGCAGAACCAAGGCAAATTTTGATAGATGGCTAAACTACGGGTCTAGCCATCTATCAAAACTCACCTCCTCCCTAGCTCTACCTCGAGAGTGATTGGTGGATGCTTTCCCATCAACTGGTGACATTTGGTGGGAGGGGAAGAAAGGAAAGCCAGAAAAATCCACCATATCTTTAATGTGCCATGCACACTGTAAATAAGGACAGCATCATTTGTTGAGATGAGGCCTGAGAAAAGATGGAGATCACAGTGGGAGCAACGTATTTTAGGCCAGTGTAGCTTTTTACCAGCTCAAGGACTGACACATAGTGCTTTTACTCAGCTCTGAGAAAGAGCCTTATAAGAACTTGTGGGGATCCTGCCAGAGTGAGCCTTGCAAACAGGCCATCATTAGTTGCCCCAGTTGCAACCTTTGCGGGGTGATGAGATTACGGGGGAAAAGGTTTCTTTGGCACAGGCTGGGCAGTACAAGTGGCTGACCAGAGGACAGGTAGAACGTGAAACTGGTCTCAACCAAAGTATAATTCCAAAGAATTACTTGAAACTTTGGGGAACCTTGAGGAAGTGATCTGAGCACTTTGGTATATAGGAAAAATAACAATATAGAATCAACCTTGGATGGGTCATGCCAGATTCACAGGAAGATTGCAGGTCTCTGGCTTTGGAGACCTCACTGTCATTGTCACCAGAAGTAGTGTCCAAAGAAGGAAAATATCAATTTCTCCATTCAGTACACAAATAGCCAGACTGTTCTCTGAAGATTTGGAGACAGCCTGGCTAAGTCATCTGGCAGCTTCTGTAGTTTCAGACTTGACCCTCGACAGAAAGTGGAGTTCCTTGCCTGGAAGAAAGGGGTGAAAGAGAGATCTTACCATATTGCAATGGTTGAACTGCAACCATTTTCCCCATTACGTAAGAAAAACACAGCCGTACACCTTAGAGGGTTTTTTTTAAAATGCTACAGGAAGAATCCTCCCAGGAATGGTATTCCTTTTCCTCAAAACATACTCTGGAATGAAGAACGAGTTGGAATAGACCCAGTGTGGGATGGGCCATTTTGAGATCCTGGGATCCAGTTTTTGAAGCAGGTTGGACAATCTCTGCACAGCCCTAGAGATGAAGATATTTAACTGAAGCAAGGAAACTGTTTCCTGGCCTATGTTCAAGGTGAATCAACTGTTTTTGTTTCCATTCTCTCACCATTCTGGGTTTTTCTCCTCTTCCTCATTCCTTCCGTCACTCTTCCTTACTTTATGTATCTGAATGCATTTATACCAGCTGATGCCAAAAGAGAAGAAGTGAAGATAAAGCTAGACTGAGATGGGGATATCACCATCATCATCATCATCATCAACAACAACAACAACAACAACATCTTATTACATTTGTAAGGCTGCCTTATCATCAAATGATTCAAGGTGGCATACAGGAAAAGTTCAAAGTCAACATAACATACATACATACATACATACATACCACCCAGAGTCTACTGTTGTGGAGATGGGTGGTGATAAATTCGAATAATAAATAAATAAAAGTGGACTAACAAAAAGCCACCAAGGAATACAAGGGGCGCGGTAGCTCAGCGGGTTAAACCGCTGAGCTGTTAGTCTGCTGACCATAAGGTCGGCAGTTCTAATCTGCGTGGCGAGGTGAGCTCTCGTCACTAGCCCCAGCTTCTGCCAACCCAGCAGTTCGAAAGCCAAGGCAAGTAGATAAATGGGTACCACTCACGTGGGGCAATATGCTGGTGTCCTGTCGGGGAGTCGCCCTTGAACCGAAGACGAAGATCTGGAGGAGCCCATGGATGGCGGCTGAACGGCGGCAGAGGATGACGGATCCCAAAATTAACAACTTCCGGGACGTCAGCAGCCGGCTCTGAAAGTGAAGCATTCTGGGACTTGTAGTTTCTGATGCCTGAAAAAGAAGAGTCGGTTCCTTCACCCCCTCCCTAATCGCGCAGTGCACTGTAATTACATATGGATGTATAATTAAATATATAATGATGTTGTAAGCCGCCTAGAGTCCTCCATTAGGGAGGGGATAGGCGGGGTATAAATAAGATAAATAAATAAATAAATAAATAAATAAATACAAAAAAGCTAAAAAGCCAAGATATGTAATGGCGGCTATCAAGAAGTTAACTGGGGAGGAGAACGTTATGTAACTCTTCCTCCCCAGATGGATACTGATGGCTGTCGCGCTGGAGACTTCTTTTCCCCCTTTTCAGATGTGCAATTAATATATGTGTCTGTAACAGGAGAGAAAGTTGCAATTGCAACTGCTGTCCCCAGTCTTGATTTCTACTTTTCCAGCTGGCTTCCTCAACCCACCACCTTCCAGATGGGCTTCAACCCTGCCTGCCAGTAGGAGGAAAACCTGCCAAGGGCCAACGGAGCCTTTTCACTGAGTCCAAATGACTGCTTCAACTAGACCACCACCTTCAAACTTATCTCTGCAACACTGGGGGGGGGAGGGGGGAGGCTAGAGGTTTCGTCCTGGCACACACGTTACAGGGACCATATGGCTACCACGTGGGTTGTCATCGCCACATGGTAAGCTACTTCTGTGCCGTGGCTCACCACAGGGACTGAGTGTCTCCCCACACCATTGCACCATTCTTGGCCCTTGGAAAGAAGAGCAGCTTGGTAAGAATTACCCAGAAGAGGTCCCTCCCTGCCACTCCATCTCCTGGATGGGAATGCATTTCAAGCCAGAATGTATTTTTCCATTACATTGAAACTGCAAGTTTAGAAAGAACCTTCTGGTCTTAAAAAATTCCTCTGCCTACACAATTAGTGTTCCCATTGCAAATAGGGTTTTCCAAGACGTGAAAGTGGAGACAGAACCATCCATCAGCTTTTGCAGGAAGCAAAGAAATTACATGGTAGTGTCAGTGAGGTGTAACTATGGATTTCCTCATGTTGTGCCTAGAAGTTAAGTGTATGACAACAACATCTAGCATTCTGAAAGCCTTTTGTAGAGCTAGAGAGAGAGACACACAGAGAACCAAAAGCTCAACCTCCTGCCCCAAAGTCAACAATCCTCAACTTTGCTCCCAGGGATATAGCAAATCACCCCCTTTTCTTTATCTTGTTGTATTTTATCTCATGATCATGCTGGCTAGGATGGAATGCTGGACCTGGCTATCTTGGTAGAGAATGAACTGAGTATCACAGGATTGGGAGGAGAGCAATGACAAATCTCGATAAAATAGTTAAGAGCAGAGACATCACACTGACAACAAAGATCCGCATATGTCTATGAAGGTTCTCAGTCATCCAGGTGGAATCGTCTGTAGCTTGAATCATGTCAACTGGATTTCTATTTTCTATTTTTATTGAGAGAGGGGTCAAGGAATCCATTTATGCCAACTTGGAAAATCCTTCCTTGAATAGAGGTGGGGGCCTCAGGCACAATCTTTCCCCTATTTTCCTCCCTGCTTTGTCTTCTGTGCCTAGGAAGATTAAGACCATTTCGCAAGCTCAACAGCAGCATGGTGATCTTAACGATCCTCCTTTAGATGATAAAGGGACTTAGAAATAACATCTCAAAATAACCATGACCTAGCCCCAGGTGTAAGGTCACACAGCCACCTAGAAACATAATTAAGGATTCCCTTACTAACTTTGCTCAGACTGAAGAAGCTCCTTGGATAAGGAGCGAAACGTTTCCACTGAGAAAATAGAAATCCAGTTGACATGATTCAAGCTACAGACAAAGATCCGCATAGTTAAAGCAATGGTATTCCCCGTAGTAACCTATGGCTGCGAGAGCTGGACCATAAGGAAGGCTGAGCGAAGGAAGATAGATGCTTTTGAACTGTGGTGTTGGAGGAAAATTCTGAAAGTGCCTTGGACTGCAAGAAGATCAAACCAGTCCATACTCCAGGAAATCAAGCCAGGCTGCTCACTTGAGGGAATGATATTAAAGGCAAAACTGAAGTACTTTGGCCACATAATGAGAAGACAGGATACCCTGGAGAAGAAGCTGATGCTAGGGAAAGTGGAAGGCAAAAGGAAGAGGGGCCGACCAAGGGCAAGATGGATGGATGATATTCTGGAGGTGACGGACTCGACCTTGGGGGAGCTGGGGATGGCGATGGCCGACAGGAAGCTCTGGCGTGGGCTGGTCCATGAAGTCACGAAGATTCGGAAGCAACTGAACGAATAAACAACAATCACAGGATGCCAAACATTGATATTTAAATTTTTGATACACCTGGAGAATATTCATCATCCATAATCCAAAAGCTTTTATTTTGTAGGTCGGTTTCACTAAAATTGTATTCATCCAGTGATAAATTCTTGTTCATGTTGTTCTCCATAATCAAGTCATATTCTAGTGTAACAGCTTCTTCTGGGAACAGGGTATTTATAAAAACATACAACATAGCTGACAATGTTGATTCAGTCTCATTGCCATTCCTCAACCATATCTCTGAACGCCATTATAAGTTGCTTATCTTGTTACGTCTCCAATATCGACAATAATTTTTCTTTCCCATGAAAATGCATTTATTCTTTAAAATTAACTTCAAAGTCTTAATATTCAAAATCAAATATTCCAACTTTTTCTGAGCCCTTAATCGGTTTAAAACTTTCTATAGCCAAAATCTTGTCTTGCTTTTTGCTGTTTATTTTGAATTCTTAAAGCTTATAGAGATACAGTTTCATTTTCTTATGTTAAGGATTGAAGGCACTCACCTGGTGTTTCCAGACTTGTCATTTTGAAGGTGTGTAACTTCTTTAAAGCAGTCAATAGGCAATATCCAAAGGTGGTTAGCAAAGGAAGTGCGAACTTAGTGTCCTTTGAAGACTCCGACTACGGCTGGAGCAAGAATGACAAATTCCCTCATCTCCCGGTTCTCCCGCCCTCTGGAGACCACTGCCTTGCAGTCTCGTCATGAGGAGCAACTGTATGGAGCGCAACATGGGCAATCTCGCATCCTCTCTTTCTCCAGAGAGGGTCAAAGGAGCCGATCTACTTGTCGGCTCCTTGTTCTTAGCTACAATGGTCAGCTTCAGTCCGCCATTTCTTCCCCAGAAGTCACCAAGACTATATTCAAATGAGATCTAGAGCCTGTTTCTCCTCGAATGCATTTGCCTCCATGCTGGAGAGTTTTCATGGCCAGATTTGGAACTTTGAATGGGGATAGTTGCACATGAAGCTACTTAGATTTCCTTGAGCCCTCTCTAATCTTTAGTCCTACCTACCTCACAGGATTATTGTGAGAATAAAAAACGGAAGAGTTATGTATACTGGCATCAACAATTTGTCCTTGGGTTGTGGCATCCAGATTGTTTCTCTGATGGCATTAGCTTATTATGGAGCAAAGGCTTAAACTCTGAAATATGTAATAACAATTTGGGATGCCAAGGACAGATTAGGAGGCAAAGGAATAACCTTCTCTCCTTTCTCCAAACACAGTAAACTTGGTCCAGGTTCTACCCATCACAGATGTTTCTTAACCAAACCATGACAGGAGCTGGAAAAGCAGATGTCTACATCTCACATTTCCATCTTGACCCCAAGTCAGGGTACTTGGCAAAGATGAATCACCTGCAACAACGTTCCTGCTCACCAATAAGTTGGTTCAAACTGCTTCAGCTGTCCAACATTCTCTTGGTATGTTGAAGTGCAATGCCCACGACTCTTAGCCATCACCATCTACACTGGATGGGAGCTGTAGACAGTTCAAAACTCTGGAGAGCATCAGGGAGTGGGAGGGAGCTGCACAGTAGACTAAAAACCAACCGTTTCATCACTTCTCTTCTGCTCGGCAAACTTGGGAACGGCAGCTTTGTGAAAAGGGCTAACAATTGTAGCAAAGTTCTCTCTGCATCTATATCAGTCCATAATTTCTAGGATACTTTAGAGCAGTGTTTTTCAAACTTGGCAACTTTAAGCAGGGCCGCAACTAGCGGGGGGCAACTGGGGCATGTGCCCCGGGCGCCGCACTGGGGGGGGGCGCCAAAATGACAGCACCTCCCTCACCAACTCATGGGGGAGGGGCGCGGAATCCATGTTTGCCCCAGGTGACACAGACCCTAGTTGCAGTCCTGACTTTAAGATGTGTGGACTTCAACTCCCAGAATTCCCCAGCCATCATGCTGGCTGGGGAATTCTGGGAGTTGGTCCACACATCTTAAAGTATGAAAAACACTGCTTTTAGAATATGCATGATGGTCATAATAGTGTAAACCAATACACTGATACATTCTTGCATCATGAAATATTAATCTTGTCACATTTTAGAAGCCCCAATCCCCGTTACTAATTCAGTTGCTAATTGGTTATGTAGGTAAGACGCCAGGCTTGTCGATCGGAAGATTGCACGTTCGGAGGTTCGAATCCCTAGCCCCGTGTGACGGAGTGAGCTCCCGTACTAGCTCCAGCTCTTGCCAACCTAGCAATTCGAAAGCATGCACATGCAAGTAGATTAATGGGGACCACTTCGGTGGGTAGGTAACAGCGTTCCATGCGTGTCATGCGGCCACATGACCGTGGAAGCGTCTTCGGACAACGCTGGCTCTTCGGCTAACAAACAGAGATGAGCACCGGCCCCTAGAGTTGGACACGACTGCACAAATGTGCGGGGGGAACCTTTACCTTTTTTTTTTTATATCGCTTTAAAACTGAAGTATATTCTAATGTGTTTGTGAATTTTTTATTTGTCTTTTCATACTATCGCTGTTATTGTTATATCCTGTACATATACAGACATGCACAAATATGGTACACCCTATAGATACATGCATATATAAAGCAGCCATCAACAGACACATAGAGGTAAACAACATTTACATACCATTCATAAGAGACAATAGAAAAGCCAGAAGACCAGAACACCTCCTGGCCAGCAATCAACAACCAGATAGGCAAAGATTAACACCAAGATTTGCACCAGAGGAGCAATCAAACAACACAATATACCCTAATCAAGGAACTATTAACTCAGTCAATCAACCAAGCAGCAAACAACAGCCCAATCAAGGAATTACCAAGGAGAGTACAAGACCCCCACCAACACAGGCAAAACAAGCCAGGGTATATAAACAGAGAGCAAGTCCCACTCCCTTTTTGCACTGAAGATGTTGCCTCGCCTGGCAATGAAACATCTGCAAGAAAACAACAAGGCTCAGAGAGCACCAAGGACTCCACATGCATATATACACATGTACATACACACACTTAAAACACAAGAAAAATAAATAAATAAATAAATAAATAAATAAATAAATAAATAAATAAATAATAAATAAATAAATATTAAAATCACTGATGTCCAACTCAAAAGATTTGGGTGAAGAAGGTCTTCTTCTGGAGAGGAAGAGTAGAGTAAGCAAAACCCAAGAGATTTGCGTTCCCTAGGTTGGGTCTAGGGCTAGCCAAGGAAATAATATTTTGCAAGGACTGCTTTTCAAATCTTAGATTTGATAGATTGGTCTAGTTGAAGTTCACTGGAGCACCCTGCTGAACTCCCTAGGAGAAGGGAACTTCCTGGTGCTCTACCTCACTCTCGCTGACATTGTTTGGAAAAAGCTTTGCTTGAAGCCCCATAAGCTTTGCTCTCAAACCGATCGGCTACTACAAAGGGATTTCTAAGAAGGCGGGTTAAGGATGTAAAAGTTTTCCAGGACTGACTAAGGTCCTGTCAAGACTCCTGATCTCATCATATAAGGGGAAGCAGCATCTGGCAGTGGCGAACTGGCTGATCAGCTTGCACATTCTGCTTGATTGTGCAAGGAAAGCACAATCCATTCTGAAGTGAATGCCTTTCAGTCCTTGCATCTGCTCCTGGTCGCTGGGGGAAGCACCAACATGTAATTTCTGGCATCAAAGGAATGTTCTGAAACACAACCCTCCCGGTGACGTCCCTTCTTCCCAATAAGCAACGACCCCAGATGACCCCTGGATGAACAGTCCAGGCGGGACGAGGAGAGATAATTAAAAGAGACAGGCCTGTGATCACAGACCAGAGGTGAAGCCCAGGTAGAATGAGACAAGTACAAAGGCCCTTTTCAAGACTGGGTGTGACGGCAGCAGCGGTCACAGGTGGGTTGGAGTTCTCGGAGTTAAGGAGCTTAATTCTGAACAAGAAGATGAAGGGAAGGGGTGGACAGTTCTCCCACCACCACCCCAAGCATCCTGCATTTATCCCTCCAGTGAAAACCCACAATCTGTTCCATGCATCAAAGACTGAGCACAAATTGCCCACTTGGCAAAGATTGGACAGGGGTCCATGGAACTGAGCACTGTCCAAATCCAACGCTCTTGGTAACTGGCATCAAGACATTAAGGCATAGGCTTTATGGGTTAGTTTGTATCACCTTTCAACAGCCCCATTCTTTTTCAAAGTGTTGGACTACAGCCCCCATCATCCCACAGCTATCTCATTTCTGTGAGTGCTATTGCTTGTTCACCCATAACAAAAAATGACCAGGAGGTTTTCGGGGGGGGGGGGAATCCCAAGATTTGCAGAAAGAAGGTCAGTTGGGGATCCAATGAGGCCTATGTATGCTCAGTGGCCATCGAATACTGGCTGACTGTGGCAGGGTGGAACAGGGTACTATGTGAGGGAATTAATGGAATGGAGTAACCTGGAGAAGAGCAGTCCTAACCAGAACAATGAAAAATTGGGTGTATTGGTATGTATCTCTAGAAAAAAAAATCCCTAACCTGAACAAAGTTAAGTCCTTCTGCAAGGGGAATAAGCCTTGATGGTTGGGTCTGATGGTGTCTTGGCTTCCCACAAATTGTGGTTGAAGTGGTAACAACTGGGCTGTCAGGGGATAACATGATTCTTTCCCCAAACAAATCAAGAGACATCCTTGCATGAAGAAAAGTAGACATCAAGAGGAGGAGTCAAGGGTAGACTTCTTCCTGACATAGTTTTGAATAAGGACTTATTTTCTGTGTGAAATATTTGTATGAAGTTAGACTCTCCACATGCAGTCCAAAGTGATGGAAGCCAGAAAGAGTGTCAATAGCAAGGAGAAAGCATTTCACAAATACCCTCGGGTTTTCCTGATATATATATATATTTACCTGCTTTAATTTGGGCTCAGTAGTTATACCACTGGAAAGAAGTCCTGGAGCTAAAAGAAACTGAATGAAAGACAAAGGAAAGGAACATGTCAGGTGTTTTTGCATGGTATACTATCATGCCTTACTTAATTAATCCAATTTTTTGGGTTCATGCAACACCCTGAACCATAAAATAAGCAGAATAACTGGGTTTGAACCACACAGAAGCCTAAAATATGATCAGTGCATTTGTGTGTTGTGGGAACAGTCAATAAAAGGCAGTTAGGCCAGGCAAGTTTGATGTGTATTGTAAGTCTGTCTGAGATATTTATCCATCCAAAAAAGGTTCTACTCATGATTGGTTTCTACACAACAACAATCCCAAAGGTGCTAAAGGTTGCCATTTCCACTACAGCTGCTTCAAGTAAGCATTGTGAGATGTTTGTCAGAGATCCTAACTTAACAGAGAGCCAATATTCTAACAGTTGGTACTATTACAGTCAGTTAGCAAATAGAAGCCCTAACTCATGAGCGTTTCAATTGGAGGTCAGCCTTTATTAATGGCACTATGGACTTTGAAGAAGCACGAGTACAGGGCGAAAGGGAGAAAAGAGCTAAAAGGAAGGCACGTCAGGCAAACCCTCAACATGACCGTCTCCCACCCGGAAACCTATGCCCTCACTGTGGGAGGTTGTGCGGATCCAGAATTGGCCTTTACAGCCACTTACGGATCCACCGTTAAAATTTTACCTTTGGAAGACAATCTTACTCGGCTACGAGTGATCGCCGATGATGATGAGTTTCCAAGAATATCAAATTCAGCATAAGAGATGTCTTGCTTTTCATGTCCTATCTTCCAGGCTCAGGGGATGTCCAAGCACCGAGGCTGATGTGCTGAACAGTTTAATCATATGCATATTTTGGATAGTGTCAGGGTGGACAGAGTGGCATTTGGCTAGACCTGGCTGTAAATCCTCCTTCTGCCTTGACGCTTATTGATTTTGCTCAATCTAGTCACTGTCTTTCATTCTAACCTAACTAAGAGAGTACCTGTGAGGAAAAAAATGGCCAGGATACTTATAATCCTGCCTTCAGAGCCTTGAAAAAGGGGAAAAAAAACAATCCAAAGACTACAATGCAGCTTCCAACAAAAAATTGTTGTTAATTTTAAAACTGTAGAGAGTAAAGAGAATTATGGAAGTTGCAGGTTCTATTTCTTTGGAGATTTTTAAGGAAAAGCTGGAGGATGCATCTCAGAGATAACCTTCTCGACTGGGCTTCCATCAGATGTGTTGGAATAGAATTCCCATAAGCCCCAGCCCATGTGATCATGTTGGCTAGGGATGATAATTGGGAATTGTTGTTCTAACACATCTGAAAGGCACCCAGTTGGGAAAGCTGACTTGGGCAGGAGATGAGCTATTGGATCAGTTCTAACTTTAATACCTTTGTCCTGTTTCACTTCAATTGATTCCTTCACCTTCAACGTCTTTTAAGTTCCTCCTCCACCAATAACCTCCACCAGCATTGGACAAAGCACAGGATGTGAAAGGCAGCAAACAGCACCAGTTCCAGGGCTGCCCTTTTCAGATTCTGCTTGGCGTTTTCATCAGTCAAGTTGGGAAAATGTCCAGGCAGGCACAAGTGCAAAATTATTTCCATGCTGCTGGAGCTGAAAGAATTTGAAGCTTTTGGGGTTCATATGCCCATTGCATAGCTTGTTAACAAATTGGGGCAATTTATGGCGATTAGTTAAGAATTCACATATGGTGCCCGGCCAGTCTGCTTGACCAGTTTCCCTTCTGCATGCGATTAAGTGCCATTTACTGTTGATGGGGGCCATTTGTCTCCGTTGTTTGTTCTGGCAGGGATAGTGACAGATCCTTGGACAACCATTGGCTGAGGATGTCTTGGTGTGACTTCATCATCACCATCATGAGGGTCAAAGGGCAAAGCAAGAGATGAATGTCAAACTTGTCACTAGCTGATGAATGTTCCCAGCCAGCCTTCCCAAACTGGAGCCACACATTCCCTTACAATCAGATGGTGTTTCTTGTTATGATAGGTTCAGTGTGGGAAGCCTGTCCAGCTTTAAACTGCTGGGAGAGGGAGAGTGGCTAGTGTGTTGTGCTCATTTACATCAGCCTTCTCCAACCTGGTGCTCTCAGTGTCTCAGATTTTAACTCCCAAATTACTAGATTTGAGTAATGGTTCAGTTCATTGTCTAGAACAGAGCTTTCCAAACTTTTCATGTTGGTGACACACTCTTACAGCAGGGCATCATTTTGCGACACACTCTTACAGCAGGGCACAAGGCAGGCACTAGGACCTGCACGGAATCCTGGCAGGGCAGGTTTGGAGGTAGCAGCAGCCCCGACACACCCAGACACTGCAGCCGACACACTAACGTGTCCCGACACACAGTTTGGAAAGCTCTGGTCTAGAAGCACCCAGGGGAGATTCTAGGTAGATTGTGTTGTGCAATCAGACTGCTTCATACATGGAATGGGGGACATCTTCCAATCTATAATTCTTTCATATATTTTCTATCACCTCTTCCACCTTTTCTGTTATTAGAGAAGACCTACTAAGGAAGAAAAGATGGAGAAGCTGCACAGATTTTTTAATAGTACCAGTGACTTTTGATCTTGAAGGGCCCTAGAAGCACATCATGTGGTTACTTCAGCACATGCAAAGTTCAAGTTGCCCTACTGGAAAAAGGGCTCCTTCAGACCTGAACTTGGGACTGAATAGGAATCCCTTCTCAAAAGTACATTGCATTGAATTCAGTAAGAGCCCAAACTGATTTAAAATAGCATTATGCCTTGCAATATGAGATCTGTAGTATCTATAAATCAAGAGGGGTACCACAGGTTGGAGAAGGTTGAAAGCTATCCAATGTCAGTGAAGAACAGAATAGAATAGCCACATTTTTTGAAACAGGTGGTTATTCTGTGCTGGATCCATTCTCCATTCTGACCAAATTGATAATTATCTCCAAGAAGCCACTGTCAGTTCTACACTTTAGGTTTCATAAATGTCCGATGGAAAAAAAGAAACAAAGCTTGTAATGGTTCAAACTACAGGTGTTGTTCTTCTGAAAGTGAACCACCAGATGCCAGGGCAAAGATTTCCAATATATCCAGTCCCTTGGCCTCCAGTTTTCAATATGGAAAGATCTGGCTTTATTGCATGGAGAACTGCAGCCATGTGTCCTTGATCACCATCTGAACTGGTTCAGCCCTAAAAACAGGTTTACCAACTCATCAGCTGTTTCTGAGAATTACTTTTATGACTGGGCATTTGTCACACATGCTCATCAGATCACCCCTAGGCTTATACCACAAGCAGTCTAAAATGGTAATGAAAATTACCTCAGTTGCAACAAGAAGGATCCACATCAGAAGTTAAAATGGCAAGGGCATTCCTCATTCATTTTTATAAACCCTGCACATGTATACACTTTAGGTCCATCATAAGAATGCAGTTATCAGTCACAACACCCAACAAAGAGCACGGGAATTGTGTCTCACATCCAGACAATTGAGATATTTCCAGGAGCCAAATGTGTCTGCTTTTTCTGAGCCATTGTTTCCCTGGCTTACTGCTTTTTTGAAACCATTTTCTCCATATACTTCTATTATTCCACCTTTTTTGAGGTTTGTGGATATGAAATAACATGGAAAATGAACCATATGTTCAAATATACTATTCCTATGCTGACCTCTATGAGTTTTCACCCAAGTGAGCTTCTTTTTATATAATCCAGATTCTTACACCCTATAAATACAACCTATACCTCTCTAACATGTAGGTCAGATTGGAGGATGAGAAATCTACAGGTCTCAAGGAGTTGTTTGAATACATCTTCCATTATCCCTGACCATTGACTATGTTGGTTGGTAATGATGAAAGTTGGAGTCCAACAGCACCTAGAGGGCCATAGGCTCCAAACTTAGATTGGAGCCACTGCAGCAGAAAACAAAGAAGAGATCTGGGCAATGGGGTGATGCATTTAAGAACTTTAGGTCAAGGAACACCAAGGAATTACTGTTTTTTTAAATTGCTCTTTGGTCCATCTGAAAGGCAACTGTGGCTGTATATAGAAAGAATTAATTTATTTCTATAAATTAGAAAGCTAGTTAGTAATTTTTCTTGTTGTGACTAGAGTGGAACTGAAGCCAGACAGATAAGAATTAGCCAACAGGGGAATGTCTCACTTTTGCCAAGACGTGGCTCTCTTTCTCTGGATGAACCCTAGTATTAGTGCATGTGCTTATGTGGCATTAGCTTCAAAACATGCACATATGCATTTAAAGAAATATGGTAAGGGGGCTGACAGGTACAATAGCAGTAAGCCTAAAACAGGTGGATTTATTTATTTAAGCTGCAGGAACCCTTATCCAGAAGTACATTCCACCGAATCCAGTGTGAGTTGGTTCCAAAATATAATTTGGTTTTGTTAGCCTGGATTAGTGTTCAGCATGTTCATTGAAACATAGAATGTAAGGGTTGGAAGGGATCTTAGAGATCATCTAGACCAGTGCAGGAATTAATTAGTACAGCATCTACAACAGATGGTCTTCCAGTCTCTGTTTAAATAACTCCAATGAAAGAGAGTCTCTGGATGCATTCTGTTCCATTAGGAATTTTTTTTCTAATATCCAACCAGAATCTACTCTCTTGTAATTTAAAACTGTTGTTCCTTGTCCTGCCTTCTAGAACAACTCTGAATGATTCTGCCTTGCCTTCTACATGACAGCCCATCAGATACCTTGAAAACAGCTATCGCACCTCCCTGCTGTGTTTTCTTCTCCAGCCTAAAGATGCCCACACCAACTGTTCCTCATATGTTTTTTTCTTTTCAGGCCCCTTATTATCTTGGTTGTTCTCCGCTGGACATGTTCCAGTTTGTCAACATCCTTCCTAAAATGTGGTGCCCAGAATTATATGCAACATTCTAGAAGTTGTCTGACCAATGCAGAACGAAGGGTGGTAATTACTTCTCTTGAGCCTGACCCTATAGTTCTGTGAATGCAGTTTGGGATTGCCTTTGCATTGTTTACAGATCCATTACACTGTTGGCTCATGTTCAGCTTGTGATCCACCAAGACACACAGATCCCTTTTCACATGTACTGCTCCCAATCCTATACTCAAGCCTTTTCCTATCCTAATCTAGGACCCTGCATTTATCTCTGTTGAAATTCCTCTTGCTGGTTCCGGCTCATTGTTCCAGCTTCTCATGATCCTCCTGAATCGTGACACTTTCCCGTGAGGTGCTTGCCATCCCCACTTTATTAGTGTTGTCTGCAATAATTTTCTAACTCCTCATCTAAGTAATTTATAAATATGCTACAGAGTACAGGCCCTTGAAGAGAACCCTCTCCTCTTTTTAGCTTTATGTGGAGCTCTTGATGAACACTTGTTGAATACGATTGCTCAACCAGTTCTTCATCTATCTAATGGTAATTCTTCGGCCAACATTTTGCTATCTCTCTACTAGAATCTCATGGGAGACTGTGTCAAAGGCTTTGCTTAAGTCTAAGTCTATTAAGTCCATTAAGTCTAAGTCCATTATGTCCACTGTATTCCTGAAGTCAACTAAACTGGTCACTTATTCCAAAAAAAAAAAAAAAAAAATGAGATCAGTCATGACTTATTCTTAATAAACCCATGCTGGCTCCTGCCAAGTAATGCATTCTTTTCCAAATGCTCACAAACTGACTGATAAATCTGATCCAGAATTTTGCCAGTGTCCACCTGACCAAACTGTAGTTACTTGGGTCTTCTCCCCCCTCCCCCCCACCTTTTTTTAAAGGCAGGAACAGCATCTATCCTTCTCCAACTTGCCCTCCAAGATTTCTCAAAGATCACAGAAAGTGGCTTTGGGAGGACATCCATAAGCAACTTGAAGACTCTCATATGTAACTGGTCTGGTCCTATAGACTTAAATTCACCCATGACAGCCAGATGCTCCCTAACTATACCTACCTTGGGTTGTCACTTCCTCCTTCTATCAGTTGTTTTGCTTAGGTTCATTTGAAAAGAGTACCAATTTGGGGAGAGATTCAACGCAAAATAGGAGTTGAGGGGTTCTGTCCTCTCCCCCTTGTCTGTTATTAGCCACCCCTCTTCTCCTAGCAGTGGGTCCGCCCTTGGGTTACTACTGAGATAACCAAGAAAACTCTTTATTATTTTTTATTGCTTTATCTTCCCTTGTGAGCCTGAATTCCTTTTTGCATTAGCCCTTCTAACTTTGTTTTTGCAAATGTTACTTGCTGATACACCTCCTTGGTGATTACTCAACTTTCATTTCCTATACATATCCTTTCTAACTCTTAGCTCAGTCATATAAGCACAACAGTTTTAAAGTTGCCCTCCTCTGTTCTTTTCTCACTCAAATGGTAACTGATTGTGCTTCCAAGCATCTTATTTTTGAGACATTCCCAACCCTCCTGAATTCCCTCTGACCTGAGGATTTCTGTCCCTACGTTCTTCCCTAGTGCTTCTTTAAGCTTGCTGAAATTGACTCTCCTGAAATCTAACATGCATGCTCCAATCTCCCTTTCTATAGTACCTTGAACTCAAAGGTGATGTGGTCACTTCCTCCCAAAGTTCTCAGTACTGTAACCTCTTCAACCAGCTCCTCCTTACTGGTTAGGATTAGATCTAGAACAGCTGATCTCCTGATCTCTTCTTCAACCTTTCAGAAACTGAAAAAGCAGGAAAACCAGAGAAATGTTTGGAACCTTTTAGTTTTGGTCAAGTTGGTTTTCCAAAACTTGGTTGGGTGGTTGAAGTCTTCCATTATTACTATCCATGTCTTCCCTGAAAGTTCTGTAGTGTGGCCTAGAAGGGCATTATCCAGATCTTCTGCCTTCCTTGCACTCTTATCCAAATGTTCTTGATTGGATCTTACGCTCAAATTTCTGAACCTCCATATATGCATATACTTTCTTCACATATAATGCCATTCCTTCTGTTTTTGTCTGGCTTATTGCTTTTGAATAACTTATGTTCCTCAATCCTTACATTCCACTCATGAGTTTTGTCTACTAAACTCATTCAATAATGTCTACTAAATATTTTTTTTATGAATTCAAAGTTCTAATTGACTCTGTTTGTTTCCCCTGCTCTGTGCATTTCTATAGAGGCAATGGAACCCTTGGGTCACAAAACTTGACGTATTACTTCCTAGATTTATTTGCTCATTATTGAGTCCTTCCACATCTTGTATACCCCTCCCAGTTCTGTTCCCTGTACTTGGCATTGCACTACTTTCTGAGGTCTCTTCTCCCTCCTCCACAAGATTCAGCTTAAAGCCCCCTGGATCAGGTTTTGGGACACCTCCACACACATTTCCCCCAGTTCTCATGAAGTACAGCATATGTCTTGCCTGGGGTCTCCAAGTTCAGAAATGCATTCTATTATCAAAGAATCCAAACTCTTCCGAATGGAACTTCTGCACAGTCAGCTACAGTATTCACTTTCACTGCTCTTCTTTCTTCTTGGAACACATTCTTTGACCTGTGCTCCCAAATCCTTCATCCCCTTGACCAGCACTTCATTAGACCCTTGCAGTATCTTCAAGGTTGTGTCTGTATCATTTGTTCCCATGTCTATGAAGGTTCTCAGTCATCCAGGTGGAATTGTCTGTAGCTTGAATCATGTCAACTGGATTTCTATTTTCTCAGTGGAAACGTTTCGCTCCTTATCCAAGGAGCTTCTTCAGTCTGAGCAAAGTTAGTAAGGGAATCCTAAATATGTTTCTAGGTAGCTGTGTGACCTTACACCTGGGGCTAGGTCATGGTTATATTGAGATGTTATTTTAAGTCCTTTTTATCATCTAAAGGAGGATCGTTAAGATCTAAAGGAGGATCGTTAATTTGTTCCCATATGGATAAATGGAAAGGGATAATTGGCAGTAGGCTTAAGGAATCTTTAGGAGTTTTTCCATCACTTCCCAAATGTCTGTCCCAAGATATCAGCACACTGCTTAGACGGTCCAGCCAACCGACTGTTCTCTGTCAATAGGGAATCTCCAATCACCACCAGCTGGTGCTTTCTCTTCTTCAAAGCAGAGGCAGGAATCCTTCCCTCTGCAGAGTCTGTAGAAACCTCTTCCTCAGTTTTTGTGGCTTGTAGCAGCTGCTCTTCATCCAGGGGTCTAGAAACATCATCATTGTTGAGGCCCTAGAATCTGTTCTGATACTGAAAAGTGTAAAAGCTGTTCTTGACAGTCTTGGGGTTTTGTGTCATAGTACTTCCTCTCTTTGTCCTCTCCGATTGGCTTTCTTCTATCTTCTGTAAGGCTTCTGTTATCCCTGTGCAAAGCCTTCCTTTGTCTGGTTCATGAAATCTCCATCTTCCCTAATGAGCTGTAAGGTAGATGGTTTTGCTTCTAGGTTCTTCAGCTTCTCTTCCAGAAGCACAATCAACCTGTATAGACAAGAGGATATTTATGGCAATGGGGAAAGAGTCCCTCTTTTGAGGGAGATGGGCGATGATGAAATTTGAAATATAAATAAATAAATAAATAAATAAATAAATAAATAAATAAATAAATCTTGTATCCCTTCAGATGTTGGACTATAACTCCCATTATCTCTGACCATGATGATTGGAGCTGATGAGAACTGGAGTCCAATCAAACAGATAGATGTAAGTTCTAATCTATCCTTGATGCAGATTGAAAATAATACTCATAAAACTAAATCCAATCATTATTTTTCAAAATGTTTCCCTGTTCTTGTCTATACTGAGGTCATATATAACTAATATGAATAACAGCAGTCTTTCTAAATATGTTCAGAACCTTTTTAAAGGTCACCTAAGTACTTCAATCATGTATCTAAAAGTGGGTGTCTAAAAGTTTTAAGAAAATCACTGATGAACTAATATGCATCCTGAGAAAAAATTATCAGAGTAGTGAGTGGCCTGAAAGACCAAGATGAAAGAACTGTTTAATCCGAAGAAGAGAGAGTGGGTGGACAGGATCATGACAGTTGTCATCAAATAACTCAAAAGGCTGCCTCAGAGAACATGGAGTAACCTTCGCCAAAATACAGAATTGGAAGCTGGAAATCCGATTTCAGCTAAATAGAATAAAATTTCAAATATCAAAATCTCTTTTACAGGGGAAGATGTTGGGTTCTCCTTCCCATTTAAAGAGATGCTGAATAGTCATCTATCAGGAATACTGTAGTTCCATCTTCCACTGCATTTCCAGAATTAAGCAGGGTGCTGGGTTTAGATGGTCTCTAAGGTTCCTTCCATTGTATGATTATAACATAGTAGTCATTATTACTTCTTGATATGGTATTGGCCACTAGTTCACACGGTTTGAAAGAGGAACTATAAAATTACATGGAGAATATGTTTAACAATGGCTAGTAGCCATGACAACTCCATGGGTCTCCACATTTAAAATGCCTTTGAATGACCAGATCTTGGGGAACAGCAAGGTAGGTCTTCCAAATATGCAGACCCATGTGCAACTGATTAGAAAACCATTTCTAAACAGTCTAAACCTGGGGTTCCTAAACTTTTTGCCATCACACCTCCCTTTAGTGTAATCTTAATGTACACACACACACAATGTACTGTCCTAAAAATTCAAACACCAAAATGAATACAAATGAACAATGAAAACAGTACAATGAAACTTTGGGAAAGGTGGATTTATTGTAACAATGTAACTAAAAGGTTCTTCACACCTCCCCTGGACTCTGTCTGGACCTCCCCAGCGGAAGTACACCTCACTGTTTGGGAAACCCTGGTCCAAAAAATGGATCATCATCAACCTAGAGAGGTCTGGAAAGGGGTGTCAAATCCACTGCATTCTGTATTGGGACCCAGACTTTTAAAAAGCGTGCAAATTGGAGCAGGTCTGGAGGATGGCAATGAAAATGCAGCATGTTCCCTACTACATATGCTCACTTGCTCCTTTTCCTGAGCAGATGGGCACATTTCCAAACACAGCATCTGGACTGCAGCAGTGCATCGTTTTTATTTTCTAAGAAAGCTGACGGGAACCTCTTGAGCCCTGGAGGTATTCTTGGAAATAAGAGGCTGGTCTGGAGGCTGGTACTTTTGCTTTGTGGCATTCTGCCTTTTCATTTTTTTAATTAAAATAATTATCTAATGTAAAAAATTGGGTGGGGCAGAGAGCCTGGCAGATGCCAAAACAAGGTATCCATGGGCACCTACTCTGCAACCGTCGGAGAGAGGTGCTCCAAGTCTGGATTTCTTGCAACGAACATGGGAATGGGCTACAGGACCTCCTCTAACTCAGTGACCTGCACTGAGTCATTGCACTAAACTCTGGTTTGCTTAAGCATGGTTTATTGAATAAACCACAATGGTGGACCTTACCCAACACTGACTAAGCCACAAAGAACCTCATACTAGCTTAACGCAGTGTGTGATTCCAGGCCATGTTCTTCAGTCTCTCTCTCCCAAGATTCGTCCCTCAAATGCCCTAACCCGGTGGGGATTGGAACCCATATCTTTCCGATTCTAGCCTGATCGTGGACCACTACATCGCGGAGCAAGGCAGAAAGCAATGAGGCTGGCGCAACTTCCTGCTCTGCTCTGACAAGTTCAGCTTAAGCGCCCCCCCCTCCCCGCCGAGTTTTCTCCTCTAAGAGCCACGGATCGTCTGGAAGCTCCCGGGCCTCCCAACAGCGGCCTGATTGAGATTCCATCAGCCCAGGCCTCTATCGGGACAGGCACTTGTGGACTTCTTCTTCCAAGGCGCAGGAGCCTCTGTCAGGCAACTCTCTCGCTCAGAAATGTGCAAGCCAGCAATTTGAACGCCACCCACCCAGCCAGCCAGCCAGCCAGCCTCTGGACCTGTTGCCTTGACTCCCTCGCGCCCGAATCGGAGGATTTCAAAAGGCGCTCGTTTGAATTAGCCCGGAGGAGGCAGCTCTTTCAACTCGATCCAAAAACGAGCTGGGATGAGCCGAGCTAGTCACGCAGCTGTCAGTCACTCCGAAGGAATGCAGACAGGGCTGCCCTGTGGTTAGAGTTGGCTCCGCCCCAGAGACAGGGGCAGGCGCCCAGGTACCAACAACGCGCACGCTGTGGGGACTTGGCCGGAGTTCCCGGCGCCTGCCCTCAGCGGGTTAACTCTTCACTATCTGCGGAGATCTCTCGCTTTTTTCTCTACTTCTTTCTTTCTTCCCTTGGAACAAAAGCTCTGCGAGCGCGAGCGCGCGTGTGTTGCCGCGTGCTTCTGAAGCTGGCTCTCTGATAAGGCACGAAGGCGCCTTAAAGTTGCAAGGAGGGAGAATGAAGGGTTTGTTGGCCGGAAGGGGGCGCTCTCTATTCAATGCCAAATCGGTTCTTGTTTATTTATTTATTATTTATTTATTCGATTTATATAGCTGCCCATCTCAAACCAGTGACTCTGGGCAGCTAACAATAATCAAAACAATAAAACCAATACCAAAAAATTAAATATAAATATAAATACAGCCGAGAGATATTAAAAGCCATTGGTGTTAGCACAACCATGAAACGGGGCCCTTCACACACACAGGGCCCCAGGCCCGGGCACAAAGCCAGGTCTTCAAGGCCTTCTGAAAAGCCAGTTCTACTTTTAACGTAGCAGGGGCTTGGAAGCGGGACCTTCAATGCTGATGAAACTTCAGCTCCCAGCAGCCCCAAGTCAGCATGGTCAAAATTAGGGGATGCTGGGAAGTGTAGTTCAGTAAATATCCATAGGGTTGTAGCCCGTGTCATGAGACGCCTTGGTTTAACCACAACTCGCTTAATTAATGAAAGACCTCGCAGTCGGTTATTGTTATTTTAAAAACCCCTAGTTGTGCTTTTGGGGTGACTTTATCTTGACGTTCACAACCAGTCCTTTTCCTTAGGTTATAATTCACTGCATTGTGTAAACTCAGAAAGCTTAACTCTGATAAATGAGTTAAGCGCTGTGAGAACATAAATCTTTCTCACATTTTCTTAATCACTCATGTCTGATCAACTCCGATTAGCTATAAATAGTTACCCTTTTACTGCTTCCCAGTGCTTGACTATTATATCAGCTTTGGCAAGAAACAGTGGTAATTATCTTTTATGTAAAGATTTAGCAACTGCCCTGTACTAAATGTTTACCAAATTAGAGCCTCTTCCTATTAATATAATATGAATAATAATCCCTGCATGAATGGTTGCCTCATTTATTCTAAGGTGTTAGTTTCTAATTTATGTCTCATGTTAAAACACAACCCTTAAGTGGCTCATTCAGAGATAAGTCCCACCAAGTTCAATGGAGTTGACTACCCACTATGACTATCATTGGGGGTGCTGGTGGCTCAGCGGGTAAGTCGCCAGGCTTGTCGATTGGAAGATCGCAAGTTCGGAGGTTCGAATCCCTAGCCCTGCGTGACGGAGTGAGCTCCCGCACCAGCCCCAGCTCTTGCCAACCTAGCAATTCGAAAGCATGCAAATGCAAGTAGATGAATAGGTACCACTTCGGTGGGCAGGTAACAGCGTTCCATGTGCGTCATGCCGGCCACATGACCGTGGAAGCGTCTTCGGACAACGCTGGCTCTTTGGCTAACAAACGGAGATGAGCACCGGCCCCTAGAGTCGGACACGACTGCACAAGTGTGTGTGTGTGGGGGGAACCTTTACCTTTTTATGACTATCATTACAGTCTAAGTGTGCAAAATAATTATTTTCTTCTTTTCTTCTTCTTCGTTCCTCCTCCTCCTCCTCCTCCTCCTCTTCCCCCTCTTCCTCCTCCATACTTGCAGGGCTAAAGCTGCCTTTCGACTTTTTTTCACCTCACTGCGGATGTCAACTGTACATCCTACAACAGGGCGAATCCTTGTGTTGAACCATAGGTAATATTAATAATGGTGTACTGGACAAACCACATTTAGCTGTGTACACATTTTACTCTAAGGAAAATCAAACCATATGATAGCTTTGTTCAAAATCCCAATTATTCTGTAATGGCAGGGGGTGGGGAGAGAGAGAAGCACTTGCAAGGTAATTCCAGGAGCTGCAGGGGATGATGGGCTATGATGAATCTGTATCATCCTGAGGTTCTGCCTCCAAGTTGAATGGGTTTGTATACATGACGCTGCCTGTAGCTGTGTTGTACTGTAAGATGAATGGCTCTGGAACAGAAAATTACACCCATTTTAAAAACAAGCTACACTTTGCCAGATGTCAGGGTAGCATGGAAATCTTGTTAACACACACAGTGCAACTAATGTCCCCACTCTACAGTATACACTGGTTAGTATTGTGTTTCACTGGATGTGCACTGTCCAAAGCAATGTAATGCATGTGCAAACAACTCAATAGAGCAGAGCTTTCCAAACTTTTCATGTTGGTGACACGCTTTTTAGACATGCATCATTTCGCGACACAGTAATTCAGTTTTACTAGCAAACCGGAGGTTAAACTAACTAACTTATAAGAGATATGGACACATACATAAATTGTAATAGCAAAATGTATGGGGACACAATGTATCTCATGAAAACAGAGTTCCCCTTTACAGCAGGGAAAGGCTTGGACAGATCTCCCCTCTTACAGCAAGGCACAAGGCAGGCACTAGGACCTGCATGGAATCCTGGCAGGGCTCGGAGGCAGCAGCAGCTGTGACACACCCAGACACACCCAGACACTGCAGCCGACACACTCACCAACACACAGTTTGGAAAGCTCTGCAATAGAGAATGTAAGAGGCATTTTCACTGGCAATCCTGGAGCCTTCTGAACTATGAGATGGGCACTCCTTTATAATAGCCCTAGGGCAGCTTGCCCCCCTGGGCTTTGCATCAAGGACAGGAAAGACACTGGCCATTAAACTTTCTCCCCTACTTCTAAGGTGTAAAGCTGTGGATGCTCACTAAGGTGGGGAAAGGTGCTTTGTGCCTACTCAGATGAACTCTTCTTTGTTAGTATTTTAAACTCTAGGGTTGGGCCCCTGATCTGGCTTCGAGGAGATAACCACACTTCTCACAAACCACAGCATTTTACAAAAGTTTTTAAAGGCATTTTAAATGCTAGGAATTCCTCCCCACCTCCCGCTCCTTTTAATGTATCTCTCAAAAAACTGAAAAGAAGAGTTTTTTCTAATCTCAAGTGGGGGTGGGAGAAACAAGGTTTTTCAAATGGCAAAGAAAATGGACTCTGCAAAAGCTGGGCAGGTTTAGAATTCAGTGCTTCGTATAGCAGCGAGGTCTGCTCTGACTCAGAGGCAGAGAGGAATGGGGGAGGAGATGTTGTTTCTTTGCTTGGTGATTTTTTAAAATCAAAATTAGGCAGCTTCTCTAAAGCCAAGGGAGGCAAGCCTGTGGCTGATGCCTGCCTGCAGCCTCCAACCTAGATGTTGATGCATTGTGTGAGGACAGACAGTAGGTAAAGCCTCTGCAGGCTTAGCAGACCTCCTTTGCCAGCCCCCCCCCCCAAGCAAAGGAAACCCTCTGCTTCAGCCCCTCCCCTTCAGGCCACACCACCATAACTTTGGTTCTGCCCTGTGGCCCGAGGAGGCAATGAATACCTAAATTACAAGCACAGCCCCCGGAGGAAGAAAAGTTCCTTACCCATGACCTAAGGGACAGAGGGAGATTTTTATTTAATACGGGAGAGTATTAGCAGATCACCTTGGAGAACATTTATCTTTTGACCAAAATGATTTAAGGTATTACAGGGGGGAGGGGGGAGTTCTGCCTATGTAAAGCAGTGTTTTTCAAACTTGGCAACTTTAACGATGTGTAGACTTCAACTCCCAGAATTCCCTCAGCCAGCATGCTGGCTGAGGAATTCTGGGAGTTGAAGTCCACACGTCTTAAAGTTGCCAAGTTTAAAAAACTCTGATGTAAAGCATCTCACATGCTAGGCTGTACTAAAAAAACCTGCTGGGCTTTGTAAGAGACATATCAGGTTTCATCAAGTTAAGTAAGTGCTGAATGAGTAGTCAGGATGTTACTTTTCTCTCAAAGGCAAGAAACAAGCAGAGCAGGCCTAACTGCAGAACACCTCAGGAAACAGGGGAACTTCTCCTTAAAAAATCAAAAAGAGGAGGAGGTGAGAATAGGCCTCCTTGGTGGTGACACCCGGATTGAAACAATGGCCTGGTATCAATTGCAGTGCCAAGCAAAGGCATTTATATGCTCCCAGGTGTGTTATTGGACTCCGGCCCCCAGAATTCATAGCAAGACTAGGCTGAGTTGCAAAATAATATTTTTAAATTTTACTGGTGGTTTTATCAAACAAGCAGAGCAATAGTTCACACTGGCATAGTTTTGCATTCCTTCGTTTTAGAGTAACGTTAACTAGACTTCCTCCTCCTCCTTGTAAGCTGCTGTAGGGGTTGAGCAAAGTGGCAGCCACAATAGTGTGATCCAATGATCGTGTTATTAAATATGATTATGTAAAAAACAGGCCAACAAGGTAGACCAGACCAAGAAACCAATGCCATATAGGTCATGGCTACTTTTATTCTAACAGCTATAGTTACAGAATCTTGTAAGTCTGAATGTGCTTCTCCCTCCCTCGCTTTATTTTCCTGTGAACTAGGGAGGGGCTTGTCTGAGATGTTTTCTCACATTATTTTCTTGGCCTGGGCTCAAGCCTCTCTTATCTGACTGTTGCCTTGGTAGCAGCTCTTCCTCCTGTCCTTCAAGGCCATTCCTTCTTCCCTCTACACAGGCAGAGGTTTGATCTCACCATTGTGAGTGCCATCTCTCTTTTTTTTTTTTTTACCATACCCTGCTTTGAGTTACGTTAGAGATTTTTAGGGCAACTTTCACGGCAGAGGAGACAACCTGTGACACAGTTAGAGGTGGTCCTCAAGCTACTTCAATGCAGCTTTCAGTCCAATTTTTAGAAGCTTTCTGCCAGCACTCAGTTCAGACCTTTGAGAAGAGTTGTCTTCTGTCCTGTCCCTGAGAGCCAATTGCTTGAGAGAAAGAAAACGGGTGTCAGAAAGAGAAAGGGCCTGGCTGGTCCAGGTCATTTCCTTAACCAACCCAGAGATCTTGTGGCTGCATTTGGAGAGCATTTTAAGCTTGATTACTTTTAATCCTGGTGGGTTTTGGAGAGGTGGTCTTAGCTTGATGGACAAACTCAGTTCTTTTGTTAATTTAAGATTCAGTATATTGTGCAAATCCAGAAAATGAGTTAACTCACTAACCAAGTGTGTTGTATGAACATACCCACTGAAAGAAAAGCAGGTTGTAGGAAAAAGATGATGTAGAATGGAATGGGTAATTCCACCCAAGTTTGGACTTGGCTCCACCCATCATTTTGGTCCTGCCCACCAGCAACAAGCAGCTGATAGGAAGAGTATTGATGCTTTTGAATTTTGGTGTTGGAGAAGACTCCTGAGAGTACCATGGACAACCAAGAAAACAAACAAATAGATCATCATACAAATCAACCCAGAGTTTTCAGTTGAGGCACAAATGACCAGGCTCAAATTAACCTACTTTGGAGACATTATGAGGAGACCCAGCTCTCTGGAAAAGGCTCTAATGCTGGGAAAGGTGGAAGGAAAGAGAAGAAGAGGAGGACCAGCAGCAAGGGGGGTGGACTCAGTTACAGTGGCAAAGGATACACCATTGGAAGACTTGAAAGACCAGGTAAAGGACAGATCGTCATGGAGAAAATCTATGTGGTCGCTAAGAGTCAGCAACAACTTAATGGCACACAATGAATGAATGAATGAATGAATGAATGAATCAATCAATCAATCAATCAATCAATCAATCAATCAATCAAATGCAGTCCTTAGCAAAAGAAACTTTGCCCCTGCTTTATTTTAAAATAAGCCCCTTTCAAGGTAGTTTAAATAAAAAGGATAAAAACTACTGATTTGGATCTAGATTTAATCATGCTTGGTATAAACCAATTGAGAAAAATAAGACAATGAAGTTATGACTAACTCAAATCATTAATATGCTTGGATCCAACCCAGTTCCATGAAAATATGACAAAAATTAAAGCAGAAGTTTAAATGTTTCAAAAGCCAGCTCAGGACTCATATTAGCTGAAGCAGGTAACATAGAAGCAGCAAATAGAAAGGGACAGTTTAAAAATAGCAGCCATTTATTATTATTTTTTTAAAGTCAGGCATCCTAATGAAAAACAGCTCAGATAAACAGGTTTTCCAGCTCCTTTTAAGAGGCAATGTTGCACCAAATGTACAGTATATCCCTTGGAAGGGAATTCCATAGATACAGAACATACCCAAATAAAGAAATAAAGCTCCATGTCAACTTCTCTCTCCACCCCAAATTAATTTCCCTCTTTTTTCCTCTTCCTTTTTTCTATTGTACCATCTAATCATTTTGTTTGCTTGTTTATTTGTTAACAATTTTACAGCATTGGTTTGATCATTTGGCTGTTTCCCACAACATCGGAGCTCCTATTTACCTTGTCGTATATAACTTTAAAAAAAAAGCCAGTTCCACCCTCATGTAATGAATTGCAATCTGAAGCTGTGGGAAGGCATTCACCAAACATCTCCTTCAGTTCATGGCTTTTCTTAAATCTACCTATGACTGGGTCTTTTGGTGGTTTACAATAAATTGCCATGCACATAAAAATGCCGTGTTGAAAATATATAGCTTCCGTTTGCTCTTACTCTGTAGCTATTTTTTTGATTTTCCACAATGCCCAGTTGTTCCTGTATTTTATAGGTTTCCGAAGAACTACAACTTTTAGGCCATGTTGGAAGAAACATTAACAATCTCAGATATGCAGATGATACCACTTTGATGGCTGAAAGCGAGGAGGAGTTGAGGAGCCTTATGACGAAGGTGAAAGAAGAAAGTGCAATAGCTGGGTTGCAGTTAAACCTCAAAAAAACCAAGATTATGGCAACGAGCTTGATTGATGACTGGCAAATAGAGGGAGAAAAAGTGGAGGCAGTGACAGACTTTGTATTTCTAGGCGCAAAGATTACTGCAGATGCTGACTGCAGCCAGGAAATCAGAAGACGTCTACTTCTTGGGAGGAGAGCAATGGCAAATCTTGATAAAATAGTTAAGAGCAGAGACATCACACTGACAACAAAGGTCCGCATAGTTAAAGCAATGGTATTTCCTGTAGTAACCTATGGCTGCGAGAGCTGGACCATAAGGAAGGCTGAGCGAAGGAAGATAGATGCTTTTGAACTGTGGTGTTGGAGGAAAATTCTGAGAGTGCCTTGGACTGCAAGAAGATCAAACCAGTCCATACTCCAGGAAATCAAGCCAGACTGCTCACTTGAGGGAATGATATTAAAGGCAAAACTGAAGTACTTTGGCCACATAATGAGAAGACAGGATACCCTGGAGAAGAAGCTGATGCTAGGAAAAGTGGAAGGCAAAAGGAAGAGGGGCCGACCAAGGGCAAGATGGATGGATGGTATTCTGGAGGCGACGGACTCAACCATTGGGGAGCTGGGGATGGTGACGGCCGACAGAAAGCTCTGGCGTGGGCTGGTCCATGAAGTCACGAAGAGTCGGAAACGACTGAACGAATAAACAAGAAAAATAGCCAATACAGTTCAATGAATACGTGATGTCTTGCCTACATCCTTCTGCTGGGATGGCACTTACAGTATCTTGTGAAATCTCTCATCTAGCCTTTTCTGAATATAAGATTGCATAAGTTCATATTTAGAGTAATCATTAGTCAAATCTATATGTAAAAAGAGAGAATGAAAGATGATGAAAATACATAGCAGGTGGAACAATCTTCCATAAGGCTGATTACTTCTTTGCCTATTCTGGCTTTTGGGATGGGTGATGCATCCACACGATACATCTGAAGATTGCTTGCAGCATTCCCACCCCAACTAGAAAAGGAAAGAAAAGGACTACAATAACACTAAGACAAAGATTGCCTACACCTGCCTTCTGAAATCCTCATTTCAACAGATGTTTGGATGGAGCATTGGTTTTATGTGCCCCAGTTATTTTTCTTACAGCATTGTGAATCAGAGAGCTTAGCTTTTAGGATTGTTCTGCATACACAGTACATTAGTGAGTTCCCCCAGACTTTTCATGGGGGCTTTAAATACTTCAACTGATATGATTTTAGAGCACTCAGTTTTACATTATTTCATATTTAATGTTTATAATGTCTCGGTGATATTGCACATTGTTCTTTCAGTTTGCTGTATGAAATTTTCTATGAATGGAAACACAGAAAGTAATGCTTCCAAATCAAAAGTGCACAGTCTGAGGCCTCTGAGCCATACAGAACCCCCCAGAACCTGGGATGAGCCTCCCCCAACCTTCAAAGTTTGTTACCAATTTGTAATTTTTAAATATAATAGAAAGAGGAAATTATTGCTACACAACAGGGAGTAATCATATTAACTATAATGTTAATTAAGTATAGAGTAGTTAGTATCCATTTTAGGTTTCTTTTGGCCTCACCCATTATTTCTCGGGATGTGTTTCCTCTCCAGCACATCCCTCAGAGACCAAGCATGGCCCTCGGTCTAGAACAGGGTTTCTCAACCAGGGTTCCGAGGAACCCTAAGGTTCCGCAAGAGATCGCTAGGGGTTCCCTAGGAGATCACAATTTATTTAAAAAATTATTTCGAATTTGGGCAACTTCACATTAAAGAGGTAAGTTTCATTCTGTATTCTTAGTTTAAGGACACTGTTAATGCATATATACAGGCCTACCCATGAAACGAATATAATACTTTTGTAACTTCTGGCCTATATTTGAGCCTGAATGTGCAGGGGTTCCCCGAGGCCTGAAAAATATTTCAAGGGTTCCTCCAGGGTCAAAAGGTTGAGAAAGGCTGGTCTAGAAGATGCTGGGCACCCCTGTTCTAAACAAATAATGTGATGCTATACTATTGCCATATGTTCCAGATCTGGTTTTTAGAAAGAAAAACTGGGATAAATCTTAAGTTTTGAACCTTAAGTCAGGGAAATCCTTTTGCATGTACTCTAATTCATGTCATGTGAAAGCATTCTCAAGGTTTGAATTCAGTTGGTTTCGTATGTTCGTTTTGGGGGTGCAGGAAGAGTAGAAAGATCCTGTAATGGTTGTGAAGCACTGAAAAAGACTGGCAATATTGATGGCCAGACGATGCCTGTATTAGAACCAACAACACAAAACAACAAGCACACTTTTGAGTTTTCTAGACCTTTGTCACCAGACTGGATGTTAGGCAAAGAGAAGAGAATAAAGCGGGGTTGAGCTGAAGTCACAAAATCTACATTTAATCACAGTTTGCAGGAGTATAGTATTTCAGCTGGGACATTCTGGTTTGTTTTAATAAAAAGTACAGCTGACTGCAGGTTTTGGATTCTTTTTCAGCCGGACCAACAAAGCTCTCTTTGCTTTTTAGGAAACCAAAGGCATCTTGAGCTACCCCTGAGGCTTAGCGTGCCTCTGATAATCTACCCAGGCAGCATGCACTTGCCCTGGGGAGTCTCCAAGATCACAGGTGTGAAATGCGCTTGGGGTTTGTTTAGGATTTTTTTTTTTACTCCCATTCCTCTGTTTTTCTCTATCCAGCAAAGAAAACATACCTGGTAATGTCTCTGTAGCAGCATCAAGCCACTCCTTCTCACTTTTCAAAGAGGACCTCAGCAGATCAAACTCTCATGAGGCATTATTTGTGGTACCTCAGGAGACCAAGCCAACTTCTGACAGAGGCCCAGAGTGGATTGACATGCAGGCCCGTTTACAAGTGGGACCACAAAGTCGGGAGAACAGCTGGGAACCAGCTGCCTTTTTAGCTTCTGGGATGTTTCTAAGGGAGATGAGGGTGTATCTGAACAGTCATAGGCAATGGGCCCCTGAGGATCACAAAGAAACCAGCTTTTACTCATTAGAAACTCATCTTCTTTTTCTTACCTCAAGACTTCCCACTGAACTTAGATGGGAGGAGCTTTCAAGGGGGAATCTTGATACCACTGTTCCTACCACAAAGGCTTCTTAGCCAATGCTGCCAAACAACAGATATACTAGGGATGCTATGCAACCTGTATCATGAAATGTTGGTTTCCCCTTCATTCTTATTGGGTTTTCTTACTGAATTTCCCCAATCTAGACCACCAATAAATTGATCTTATCTTTCAGAAGCCCGGGGGATGGGCTGTTCTATGACCTGAAAATGCCAAGGAGAATGTACTGCATGCACACATGCGAGATTACACAAAGCAGCAACTGCTTCAGATCCTTCCAGGAGGGAGCCATTCTGCTCCATACTGTAAGCTCTTCATATGCAACAGCTGGCAGGGAAATTGCCTCCATCAGCACTCAGCATCCTTGAGTGATTGCCAGGCCATATGATACCTCTGTACCCTTCTTTTTTAAATGTACTGTGGGGAGGAGCCATTGTTGAGTGCAGAACACTTGCTTTGTAGGCAAATGGCATTGGTCCAACCCATAGACCTCAGGGAATGGCTAGGAAATACTCCTGGAGAGCTGCTGTCTATTCAGGTGGGCTAAGAATGGGCAACTTTCTTGCTTTGTATGGAGGGAGCATGTTTTTATTGATTGACTGTTCTCTGAAAGCTACAAGGCATAGGGCTGGGGAAGTCATAATATCACAAGACTGAACAAGTAGAATATGTTTAGCCTTTGGGGGGCATGTTGGAGAAAGGTTTAAGTGACCACATAGATGCCCTAAACCCTCTCTATTGCTCCCTTCAACAATACATTGGCTGCAGTATTTATCCCATCTATGCCCAGTGCTGGCTAGGGAATTCTGGGAGTTGACGTCCACACATCTTAAAGTGGCCAAGGTTGAGAAACACTGCTTTAAAGGATTGCATGCTGCTGGTTTAGCCGATACTGGGCTGGTTTAGCCAATGATGGAGCGGTAGCCTGTCTTGGGATAAAGCATTTTCCTATCTTGATTTCCCCTTCATTTTGTTTCCCACAATGCCCCAAAACAATATTATGCCAGGGGCATCGTGGGAAATTTAAATGCCAGCTTGATTCAGCTTTTTAGGTTGCCTCATACATTGCTTTTGTCTATACTTGCCCTCTGAGGTCATTCTTAAGTACAGGCCCACAATTCTTTAAATAAAATGTTTTAGGCCCTTGAAAGCAGCAGAGACTTTGGCTCTGAGTGCCTTGGAAAAGGCAGATCTGACATTTTCAGTCTGTTCTTCCTTCCTTCTCTCCGTCTTTCCAAATAGGTGCATTAAGAGGATTATCAATCTGTTTTGGACATTCCTTTGTTTTGCTGAAAACTAGTGTTTGCAGCCAAAATTGGGTGACTTGATCCTGGGGGACTGCAGAAGCTATAAAATGAGACTGAGGGCTGCATGCAGTGTATGAGCTGCAACTTGTCCACCTGCTCTACCTGACTGGAAATACCGCCCAGTCCAAGAATCAGAGGAAAGGAGAGCTGGGTATTGATGTCCTTAATTAATTGATTACAGGTAGGTCTCCATTAGTGCACTTAATGAATCCCATGAAATGGTCACATTATTCAAATGTGCACTATTCGAAGGGATATTTCCATGGAAAATAGGGTAGTTGGTTCCAATAGAAGATAATATATGTAGCTCAGGGTTGAACTGTGGAGTCTTTGGTGCTCTCTGACACATGCCTGATGATGTTGTCTAGTTGAGCAATGGAATGTCTGCCAGCAAAGAACCAAGCTCAGAGAGCACCAAGGAATCCATCATTGGTTTCAGCTCGACGGGAATACAGGCAATGAAAAAGGTTAAACATAAATAACATGACCTGACATCAATTTACAATTCACACTAAGTCGAATATTGCATTATTTGAACTTGCACTAATCACAACCTACTTATAATTAATTGGCTGTCTTTCCAAGTTGGGCAGGTCCAGATCATTTGGCTGCAGTCTTCCCCACAATTGTAATAAGTATTGCATCCTTATTTCTGTTATACCCATCTTTGCGAAAACTGTGTATATGAGGCTAAATATAAAGAAAACCAAACTAATGACAACAGGTAGAACAACCAGCCTTAAAATTGGTAATGAAGATATTGAAATGGTGGATAGCTTCTGACTTTAGGATCAACCATCAACAGTAAAAGAACAAACAGTCAAGAAATACACTGCAGACTAATACTTGGTAGAGTAGCCATGAAGGCCTTGGAAAAGGTGTTCAAATGCCATGATGTGTCTATACCTACAAAGATCAGAATTGTGCAAGCCATGGAATTCCCTGTGACACTCTATGGAAGCAAAAGTTGGACTGTGAAGAAGAACGGGAAGAGTATTGATGCTTTTGAACTTTGGTGTTGGAGAAGACTCCTGAGAATACCATGGACAGCCAAGAAAACAAACCGATGGATCATTGAACAAATCAACCCAGAGTTCTCACTCAAGGCACAAATGACCAGGCTCAAATTATCCTACTCCGGACACATTATGCAAAGACCCAGCTCTCTGGAAAAGGCTTTCAAATTTGGTCTCCATGTAATTGCAGTCCTGGGAAAAGGCTGTTTAGGGTGGCATTAAAAGAAAACCCATTCTTGGCAGCTTGTTCTGAAGTCCAGAGGCAAGAGGCGTGTTTACACCCCAAGGATTTGGCATGCTGAATTATCTCTGTAATCATATTTGAAAAAGTAAAAAACAAACATAATGAACAATGCAAAAGACTCATAATTTATTCACTCCCAGAGGTTTTCAAGGAATAGAACTATTTCATGTTCTACCCAAGAATTCAACGAATAAAAAGACAAAGAAACTGATTATATCTATCTGTAAGTGTGTGTAAATAAATACGTAAAGAGAGTAAGAACATATTATTATGACATGAAACTCCCTCGTCTCCCACCACAGTAAAAAAACAAAAACAAAAAACAAACCCTGTGAAAATAAAGAAGACCACAAATGGGAAAAATATCCATGGAAACATGGAAGTTTCTTCTCTTACTAATAGAAAGAAAAGTCTATAAAGCAACTTTAAGAGAGATTTGGCCAGTAAATCTCTCTCTGGGAACCGAAACCATGTGCTTTTCAACCTTTTCATTGTGCTAGAAGTGAAGGACTGAGCTGTGTGGGGCCCCTTCAGTTCACAAACAATATGGCCTGGGTCTGTGTAGAATAAGCAGTCTGATGCATGATGCTCAAGGTAATCCCCACCTTCTTTGGGGATTCTATTCCACCCTATCCTGGAGGCTCAAGGTAGCAGCTTGTGTTATATCGGGCCTGGGTTTGCATAACACGCTGAAACACAATCTACCAACCAAACAGTAGCCTATGTATGCTAGAGTATGCTAACATAAGAATGGAAAACGGAATATTGGTGGACAGCAAAAGAGATTCAAAGATACTCTCAAAGCCAATTTTAAAAAATGTAATATCGGCATTGAGAACTGGGAAGCCCTAATTCATAAGCGTTTCAATTGGAGGTCAGCCTTTATTAAAGGCGCTGCGGACTTTGAAGAAGCACGAGTACAGGGCAAAAGGGAGAAACAAGCTAAGAGGAAGGCACGTCAAGCAAACCCTCATCGTGACCGTCTTCCACCTGGAAACCTATGCCCTCATTGTGGGAGGTTGTGCGGATCCAGAATTGGCCTTTACAGCCACTTACGGATCTACTGTTAAGATTTTACCCCTGGAAGACAATCTTACTCGGCTACGAGTGATCACCAAGAAGAAGAAAAAAACAAGAAGAGTATGCTTTTATTTGGGCTTCACCACATTGCACTGGATTAATCGATGCTTAATTAATTAAGCACCAATAGTTAAGCACGAATAACTGGATTTTGCAGACATAGCCAAAACATATAGTGCTTTATGGAATCTCTTTAGGACAGAGATGAGTAAGTCCTATCCTAGAGGGAGTAAACCCATTTTTGTGGCACCTGAGTTTCTTCAGAATCATGTCACTGAAATTCCATGGCAAATCACCAAGTTATTTGTTATGCAATGTTTTACTAAAAAAGAGAGAAGTTCATAACATATGAGGCAGACATCTGAGGTAAAAGCAACTCCCTGAAACCCCCAAACATTAAAAAAAAAATGTCAGCCTTGCTTCCACTGGTGGTGGTGCTGAATCACCACCAATTCTCTATGGCCTTCAGAGGCCTACTTTTCAAAAGCTGAGGAGGCAAAAATAAAGCAACCCACCCTGCCTCTCCTTGGCATAGCAGAACTTGCAGATCCCTGCTACAAAGACCTTATATTGTGTTCTAAATGCTGTTTGTGGAAAACAACCAAGAAGGAAAGCAGGGAGTTGCACATCAGGCTTGACTATGGCATTGCTAAATTCACACAGCATGCTAGTCCAGGCCAAAATGCATTTGCATCGTTTGATGCCTTAGCATCTTGCATGAACCAAGCCATCATTTTATACCATCACATGGTTTATTTATCTGGGCACAGCATGTTATATGGAAACAGTTGTGTTTTTTACACCAGGGTTAGTGTGGTGTGATAGGGGCATGGTGGCTCAGCGGGTAAGACGCCAGGCTTGTCGATCGGAAGATCGCAAGTTCGGAGGTTCGAATCCCTAGCCCTGCGTGCGGAGTGAGCTCCCGCACTCGCCCCAGCTCTTGCCAACCTAGCAATTCGAAAGCATGCAAATGCAAGTAGATGAATAGGTACCACTTCGGTGGGTAGGTAACAGCGTTCCACGTGCGTCTTGCGGCCACATGACTGTGGAAGCGTCTTCGGACACGCTGGCTCTTTGGCTAACAAACGGAGATGAGCACCGGCCCCTAGAGTCAGACACGACTGCACAACTGTGCGGGGGGAACTTTTACTTTACCTAGTGTGGTGTATGAATTCAGCCTTTCAAACGTCTATGGCATGGGGTGGCCATGGTGGTGGTGTCATTCAATATTTAATGAAAAAGGTTTGCTTTGAGGAAGGTTTGGGTTTAAGCAGTGGGGACCCCAGCTACATCTTTTCTTAAACAGTTATAAAAAGCTACTATCCCAATGTTATAAATGGTGTTGCATGTGGAAAGTAATTTTTCTCCCATGAATCAGCTGTATAGGATATAAAAGGGCTTGTCAGATGCAACAGAAGGGAGAAGTAAAGTTAGCAGTTAAAGGAAGATGCCATGTGTGTGCCATGTACTCAACAACAACTTGCATAGTATAGTATATGAACAGGTTTATTTATGTAAACATTTCCTCTCAGAAGGTTACAGTGTCAAGTTTTCAACTATCTTAATAAAAACAAAGGAAAAGTGCAGAACAAACAACAGAAACAACTCGTAAGTGCTCTGACAGGTGTTCTCTAAATTGGGTTGTGTACTTTTAAACACTGCCAAGTCTTTCACATGTGCTTTCAAACTACAGAAATGAATGTCAACATCCCAATATTGTTGTGCTATGGTGATTCCACAGAATTTGAGCCAATACTGGCTGAACGTTGTCTCTCGGAGATGATGATGATTGTTATTGAAATTGTAGCATTTTATGTACATTTAAAACACCTTCAGGCTTTTATTAGAACCAATTTTGAAATGCTTTAATCAATACCTTAATCCTTATAAATCTCCTAATTCTTTTCTGTCAGAGCTTTTGTTGTTGTTGTTGTTGTTCAGTCGTTTAGTCGTGTCCGACTCTTCGTGACCTCATGGACCATAGCACGCCAGGCCTTCCTGTCCTCCACTGTCACCCGGAGTTTGCTCAAATTCATGTTCGTTACATCGGTGATGCTATCTAACCATCTCATCCTCTGCCGTCCCCTTCTCCTTTTGCCTTCAGTCTTTCCCAGCATCAGGGTCTTTTCCAGTGAGTCCTCTCTTCGCGTTAGGTGGCCAAAGTATTTCAGCTTCAGCTTCAGCATCTGTCCTTCCAATAAGCAGTCAGGGTTGATTTCCTTTTGGATTGACTGGTTTGACCTCCTTGCAGTCCAAGGGACTCTTAAGAGTCTTCTCCAGCACCACAGTTCAAAAGCATCAATTCTTCGGCGCTCAGCCTTACTTATGGTCCAACTTTGGAGGTACCCAAAATCTGTGTCACCTTGATGTGGAGCTCTGTATTGACACAATCCATGCATTCCTCTAAACATCTAAACAGGCATCTGTCCAAGACATTTTGCTGCCTGAAATGAAAGACAAGATAGAAGTTGTTTTCTTCTTCAAAAGTTGGTCAAAAGGGCACTGAATCAGCAGTGGTGATGAGACAGTGTCCTCCTCTTTACTTGAAAATAGTGTAATAGCAATAGTCCTTACTCTTTATTTTACTTGTCCTCCTCTTTACTTGAAAATAGCTTAGAAGGCACAGAACAGGACTTATGGAGTGCATAGCAGTGTCTCCCATAGAAAGGAATGGTAGAAAATAGCTTCACGGTTCCCTCCCAGCAACCCATCATCTGTTCACTTCAGCTAGAAGTAGGTCAGACCCATATGCAATGCCTGAAATGGTTTATCCAAATATAGCTGCTTTCCTTCATTGAACAGTGTTTTGAGAGCTGACTTCCTAATCAGATATTCATACACTTCATAGTCTAAGAGGTCAGCATATCATGACCATGCTGTCAGGTGGCCCTTCCATCATCAGAGTTTTACCTGAGGAGAGGTGATTCAGAACATCATGGCTGTGAAGAAGCCAGTGTGCCTGGATATGATGAATCAGCCTTCAGTTGGAAAGGGAGAAGAAAGAGTTATGAAGAGGCAGACATGAGAGCAGAGAAAACCCAGGAGCACAAGAGTCATCCAACCATCCCAGAAGGGTGCCTGTCAGCCTTACAGGAATGTGTTCAGGAACCCACAGCTGAACATTTTATTTTTCACACACAGTCTTGGAATTTTATTTATGTATATTTATGGATTGTCTCAATCCCAAAGGACTCTAAGCAAAGGAATTGCTGAATTAATCATTCTTAGCTTAGTACTTTTAAGCTGACAAGTAAGTAAATTCCACTGTTTATTTTGTGACAGGTACATTTTAAAAACCCAAGCAGACAACTCCTATTATATAGGATCCTGGCACAATCATCAATGTTCATGGCCTTTGAAGGGTCTATATAACAACCCTGGGAATTAGGGAAAGGAATTTGTTAATTAATTAATTTATTATTTATTTATTATTTAGATTTATATTACCGCCCATCTCCTCAAACGGAGGACTCTGGGCAGTGCACAATAAAAACCGTAATAAAACACAATAATAGTTAGAACATCAATAAATAAATATAAAGTCCAAGTGCAAAGATGTTAATACTAAAAAGGGTTTCATGGGATCAACCAGCCCCAGGAGGAACTGTTAACATTCCCCTCCCATGCAGGGCGGCAGAACCAGGTCTTTAAATTTTTCCGGAAGGTCGGGAGCGAGGAGACCTGCCTTAGCTCCGGGGGCAAGATGTTCGAAAGGGCGGGCGCTGTTGCAGAGAAGGCTCGCCTTCTGGACCCCGCTAGGTGGAATTCTTTGATCGATGGGGTCCGTAGCATGCCCTCTCTGCATGACCGGGTGGGGCGGGTCGATGTTCTGGGGATGAGACGTTCCCTCAGGTAATTCCTTTTGAAAGGGTACTTTTGAACCAGTATAGAAACAGAAAGTTAGCTATCCTTCAGATTCCATGCTTCTCCAAATTTTGTAGTCAAATTCACCATTTTTTAAAATAAGTCTTTTATTAGGGAAAAGGCATCCCAAAATGACCATGTACATTAGGCAAAATTGGAAACAGAAATACTGTAGTGTACTGGGAAAAAAATGCCCAAAGCCATTTATTTTTGTACAGTTTTTTTTTTTGCAAAGTTATCAGACTGGTACAGAATTTAGGTGAGCATAGACCAAACATAAAAATTGAAAATGAGAAGCTGAAATTGACAGATCTGCCCATTGCTACTAGTGTTAGACCTGGTGTAAGAAGTCAAGGCTTTCGTTCTTTAGCTCAGGCTTAATAGTTAAATACCTGCCCAGTTGCCACCAAAAACCTGGATTTACATGTAGGTGACTGAGGAAGCTGACAGAAAAGTGTGTTATTCTTCCTTTATACTACATAGAAATACATTTCCCCCAAGTTTCAATTGTATTGAATGTCAGATTCCATGATTCCCAGCAGCAGCATGCAAGGAACCCAAGTCAATCCCACAAAAGGAGTTCAGAGGCAAGTTAGACTAATGAAAAAGTGACTGGTCCAAAGTCATGCAGTAAACTTCATGGCTGAGTGGGGATTTGAACCTGGATCTTTCCAGTCCTAGTCTTATTCTCTAACTCAGGGCTTTCCAAAGTTTTCCCGTGGCGACACACCAACCGCCGTTGGTGTGTCGCCGCGGGAAGCGCAAAAACCCGGAAGCGCTGCTGCCGCTTTCGGATTTTTGCGCGCCGCCGTTGGTGTGTTGCCGTGGGAAAATCCGGAAGCGCTGATGATGATCAGCGCTTCCGGGTTGTGTGGCGACACACCAGACTGTGTGTGGCGACACACTTTTGTGTCGCCACACACAGTTTGGAAAGCTCTGCTCTAACTAGTATACCATACTGGCTGTACCCTCTTGAGATTACTATGGGGGATCAGATATAATCTGAAGAGAATAGTAGATGCAAGTGGGACTTGCAACAAAAATGTTATCTGGTACGAAGTCTTCCAACCAAACTGGAATGCCCTGTGTGAAGATATCCCATTTAGTGCTCCTGCTCAGTCACCAGTTGCTGTTGGAGTTAAGGCCTCCCCTTAAAGTGCCGTCCTTCCCTTCCCAACCTGCAGATAACTAGATAAATTTGTTTGGTTGGCATTTTCATGGGAATTTATCCAGGTTGTCATTAAAAGTGGGGGGAGATGGGCAGTGACATAAGTTGGATGGATAAATAAATAACTAAATAAATAAATAAGTCAGTCAGGGGTGGGCAACCCACAACCTCTGGGCCAAATGTGGCTCCCTTCTAGGAGCTCAAAGCACCTCTGAGCAGACTAAAAATACTTGGCCCTTTTTTAGGAGAATTGGTGTAAATAGTGAAATGGGTTCCTAACTCTTGTATCTCAAGTGTATTGGTACAGGTTGCCCAGGTGGGCAGGATGCAGAAAAGGGAACACTGGCTTGCAAGGTAGACCCTAAATTCAAAAGACATGCTTGCATAGAATAGTATGAGTATGCTTGGGGTTAAACTAGACCAGTGTTTCTCAACCTTGGTAACTTTAAGAGGTGTGGACTTCAACTCCCAGAATTCTGGAAGTTGAAGTCCACATCCTTAAGATTGTCAAGGTTGAGAAACACTGAACTAGGCTTTGGTTGCATTTGTGGCATACTGGCCAAAATGATTGTCTGAGGCCATGATGGGCAGTGGAGGTCAATATCTACAGACCCATGTGGTGATGACCATAACATGTAGAAGGTTGCAATTTGGAACAGAAGTGGAAAATAGAATGAATTAATGAATTTTATTTATTTATTTATTTTCTATCCCTCCTTTATTATTTTTATAAATAACTCAAGGCGGGGAACATACCAAATACTCCCTCCTCCTATTTTCCCCACAACAGCAACCCTGTGAGGTGAGTTGGGCTGAGAGAGTGTGACTGGCCCAAGGTCACCCAGCCGGCTTTCATGCCCAAGGCAGGACTAGAATTCACAGACTCCTGGTTTCTTGCCCGTTGCCTTAACCACTAGACCAAACTGGCTTTAATGGGAAAATTAATTAATACATTAATTAATACATTAATTATTTATTATATCTTCTTCTTGTTCTTCCCAGCGTTTTCCCACTATTTTCACGGGGTCTGCTTTTCGGATCCTGAAACACCATTTTGCCTGATCATCCGCATCCTCAGGGCGTAGCCCATCAATTTGCATGTCCTTATTGATGGTGTCCTGCCATCTCTGTTTTGGTCACCCACATGGCCATCGGCCATCGATTTTAAGATGGTAAGCTGTTTTGGTGACAGTGGAAGGTGCCGCTCTAAGGACATGTCCATACCAACAAAGCTGGCTTTCTCTCATCTTCTCTGTAATTAATGACATGCCTAGTTGTTGTCAAATGAAATTATTATTAATATATATATATATATATATATATATATATATATACACACATACATATATATACATACATACATACATACACATACATACATACATACATACATACATAGACACACACACACACACACACACACACGCATACAACCCAAAGTATGGATCCGGTATGTAGATGACACCTTCGTCATAATAAAAAAGGATCAACTGGAGGAAACACATGGAACCATCAACAATATCTACAAAGGAATAAAATTCACAAGGGAAGAAGAAAACAACAACACACTACCCTTCTTGGACATCCTCATCAGTAGAGGAAATTATGGCATTCTAGAAACACAAGTCTACCGGAAATCTACCCACACTAACCAAGTGCTCCACTACCAAAGCAATAACCCAACCTTCCACAAGAGGAGCTGTGTAAGAACACTATTCAGATGAGCACAAATGCACTGCAGCAACTCAGAACACCAGAAAAAGGAAACAGACCACTTATATAGCATCTTCCAGCAAAATGGATACCCACGCAACTTTATCAAAAAGTGCCTGACCACTCAACCCACCACAGCAAAACCAACTGAAGCTATGAAAAGGATTACACATCAGAAACATCTCAGAAACTACAAATAGACTGTTACAACCACACAGCATCACCGTAGCACACAAACCAACCAAAACCTTTCAGAACATTGTAAGTAAACCAAAAGACCCAATAGCCCAAGAAGAAAAAACAGGAGTTATCTACAACATACAGTGTAAAGACTGTAACAGCCACTATGTAAGACAGACTGGCAGAAGACTAGCAGAACGCATCCACAAACACCAACTAGCAGTCAGAAGACATGATGAAAACTCCTTAATCTCACAACACATGGACAGATTTAACCATACTTTCAACTGGGAAACTGTGAGCATCTTAAACCAAGCCAAATCCAAAAATGCTAGAGAATTCCTGGAAGCTTGGCACTCAGACAAAGCAGCCATCAACAGACACATAGAGGAAAACAACATTTACATACCATTCATAAGACACAATAGAAAAGCCAGAAGACCAGAACACCTCCTTGCCAGCAATCATCACCTAGATATGCAAAGATTAACACCAAGATTAGCACCAGAGGAACAATCAAACAGCACAATATACCCTAATCAACGAACTATTAACTCAGTCAATCAACCAAGCAGCAAACAACAGCCCAATCAAGGAACTACCAAGGAGAGAACAACACCCCCACCAACACAGGCAGGACAAGCCAGGGTATATAAACAGAGAGCAAGTCCCACTCCCTTTTTGCACTGAAGATGTTGCCTAGCCTGGCAATGAAATGTCTACAAGAAAACAACAAGGCTCAGAGAGCACCAAGGACTCCATGTATGTATGTATATATGTACACTGCTCAAAAAAATAAAGGGAACACTGAAACAACACAATGTAAGTCCAAGTCAATCACACTTCTGTGAAATCAAACTGTCCACTTAGGTAGCAACACTGATTGACAATCAATTTCACATGCTGTTGTGCACATGGAATAGACAACAGGCGGAAAGCATAGGCAGTTAGCAAGACATCCCCAATAAAGGAGTGGATCTGCAGGTGGTGACCACAGACCACTTCTCAGTTCCTATGCTTTCTGGCTGATGGTTTGGTCACTTTTGAATGCTGGCGGTGCTTCCACTCTAGTGGTAGCATGAGACGGAGTCTACAACCCACACAAGTGGCTCAGGTAGTGCAGCTCATCCAGGATGGCACATCAATGCGAGCTGTGGCAAGAAGGTTTGCTGTGTCTGTCAGCGTAGTGTCCAGAGCATGGAGGCGCTACCAGGAGGCAGGTCAGTACATCAGGAGACGTGGAGGAGGCCGTAGGAGGGCAACAACCCAGCAGCAGGACTGCTACCTCCGCCTTTGTGCAAGGAGGGACAGGAGGAGCACTGCCAGAGCCCTGCAAAATGACCTCCAGTGGGCCACAAATGTGCGTGTGGCTGCTCAAACGGTCAGAAACAGACTCCATGAGGGTGGTATGAGGGCCCGACGGCCACAGGTGGGGGTTGTGCTTACAGCCCAACACCGTGCAGGACGTTTGGCATTTGCCAGAGAACACAAGATTGGCAACTTCGCCACTGGCGCCCTGTGCTCTTCACAGATGAAAGCAGTTCACACTGAGCACATGTGACAGACGTGACAGGGTCTGGAGACGCCGTGGAGAACGTTCTGCTGCCTGCAACATCCTCCAGCATGACCGGTTTGGCAGTGGGTCAGTAATGGTGTGGGGTGGCATTTCTTTAGGGGGCCGCACAGCCCTCCATGTGCTCGCCAGAGGTAGCCTGACTGCCATTAGGTACCGAGATGAGATCCTCAGACCCCTTGTGAGACCATATGCTGGTGCGGTTGGCCCTGGGTTCCTCCTAATGCAAGACAATGCTAGACCTCATGTGGCTGGAGTGTGCCAGCAGTTCCTGCAAGACGAAGGCATTGATGCTATGGACTGGCCCGCCCGTTCCCCAGACCTGAATCCAATTGAGCACATCTGGGACATCATGTCTCGCTCCATCCACCAACGCCATGTTGCACCACAGACTGTCCAGGAGTTGGGGGATGCTTTAGTCCAGGTGTGGGAGGAGATCCCTCAGGAGACCATCCGCCACCTCATCAGGAGCATGCCCAGGCGTTGTAGGGAGGTTATACAGGCACGTGGAGGCCACACACACTACTGAGCCTCATTTTGACTTGTTTTAAGGACATTACATCAACGTTGGATCAGCCTGTAGTGTTCTTTTCCACTTTAATTTTTGAGTGTAACTCCACATCCAGACCTCCAGGGGTTGCTTACATTTGATTTCCATTGCTTTTTGTGTGATTTTGTTGTCAGCACATTCAACTATGTAATGAACAAAGTAATTAATACGAATATTTCATTCATTCAGATCTAGGATGTCTTATTTCAGTGTTCCCTTTATTTTTTTGAGCAGCTTATATACATATACATATACATACAAAAAAATCAATTAATTAATTAATTAATAGGGAAAAAGAAAAGAAAAGAAAAGAAAAGGTTATGTGTCTTTGAAACTAAGAGGAAGGAGAAGGAGTAATAGATCATAATGAAGGTATACAGTGAAATTGATGAATACCTTCCAGGAAGTGAATGTGTATGTCAGAAATGGTATCATCTAGGTTGGCTTTTTAAAAAAAAATGATTTAAGGCCAGCCACTCACCAAACAATCCTCAGTGGCTTATGTAAGATTAAAAACATACTAATAATAAATCCATAAAAAACACATCACACTGGGGGCAATTAACTCCAAGCACACACCTAAGCAGGATCATACGGCATCCTGGTCCAGTGCCCATGGTAAAACCAGGTCTTTAAGACCCTACAAAAGATCAGTAGGGTTGGGGCTGTCCAGATCTCAGAGTGGGGATTCTCTTCCACAAAGCAGGCGTGGTGACAAGAAAATGCATGCCTCTGGAGTCCCATCAGATGGCACTGTTTTATTGGTGGTACTGGAGCATGTTGTGAGTGCATATGAAAACAGAAGCCTGTGGGCTGGTGATAAACACACCTTATGCTCCTATATTGAAAGAACCAGGGTTGAGTTTGGGGAAAAGTTATACACTTGAATGAACGCAATCTAGAGGAAAAAATTATCCAGTTGGGTGATATGAATGGATAGGTAGGATCAAAACAAGAGATTAAAGAAAAAGTGGCTGTGCAATTGGAAAAATGACATTATTGGTCCCCTATCAAAGGGGAAAATTCCAAGAGTGAATGCAAAAAGCCTATAGGGGGATTAGTTTGTTAAGCACCCCCAGGAAGGTGTTTGGCAGAATTCTGATTGAAAGATTATGAGGGGTGACAATGAGCAAAATTTGGGAAGTGCACCAAGCAAGGATGTGTGGTATCCTTTTGGTTGTTCAGTGTATGGACAAATATATAAGAAATGCTAATGGTGTTGGTTAGGGACATGAATGTGCTTTTATCATGTTGTTGGTTGAGAATAAGAATGATTTGCACCAAATGTAAAATGGATTATATGATGCCACAAGGAGTATGGATCCAAACATTAATGTATGAAAGATCAAGGAAGTTTAATTTGACAAGGAAAATGGAGCCAACAACTAAAGCAAACAAATGAATTTGTCTATCTTAGTATAATGTTTACTAGAGATGGTAAATTAATGGAGGAATTTCAGGATGTTCAAATGCTGGGGAAATAGTTGTGGTGAGTATGTAGTTTATAGTGAGGAACAAAAGTTTGTTGGAAGAAAAGAGTATATTTCTGCCCACTTTGTTATACAGAAGTGAGAGTTGGGTATGTCAGGAGGAACATAAAAGTAAATTGAATGTAGTGGGAATGGGATGGTTCAGAAGATGTGTAAAACAAGAAAAGATAGGGACAAGAATGAATCGGGTAAAAAAATGTCAGTTAAAAATCAAAAGTGAATGTCCAGTACAAAAAAGTACATTAGGGTAGTTTTGTCATACTGTATAGAGAGTAAATGAGATCAAATGGCAAAATAAAGGAAGAGTGAATGAGTCAAGGAAAAATGGAAAACTGAGAAAGTTGTTAGCTGGTTTGATTCTCAGAAAGAAAGGTAAGAAGTTTAAAGAACAAAAGACTGTTATGAATTACTGTGTGAACATGGTTGAAGCAAGGATAGTCTATAGAGTTAGAAAGATATGGGTAAGTATAGAGAATGGTCTTTGTGTAAACTAGATTTAGCTATACTGTATCTTCTTCATGTTTTCCTTATCTAATGCTTAATTTCTTCAGTGTACTATTTCTAACTCCTTTTCTGAACTTTGCATAATGGTGCTTACCTCAAAATAGGGTGATAGTATATACAGTATGTAGGTAAGGCTTATAGGAGTTTAAGGGGTCTGTTGTAACCTTTAAGAATCCACCAAACCCTGCCCCCCCCCAAATCATGGCATCACCAACTACAGACCAAAAAATGAAAGCTACTCTAGCTGCGGAAAATATTGTCCACCTCTTCTATGGATTTATTGGAATTGGTTATGCACTTTCCCAAAATTGCAATGCAATATAATTTCTGGAAACTATATAAAAATTCAACCAACATCTGCCCTTCCCCAGCAGATGTGGTAATAGAACCAGGTATTACAACTTGATATCCTTCAAATATTTCAGATTACAGCTCCATGAAACTTACTTACTTTTAGACCAGTAAATTTTTCTTGGCGTACTACAGTTTAGAGAACAATAATAATAGTTGCTCCTCAGTGATAAAATCCACAGCCGATTGTTACACCTTGGCAGATCTTGAATAAACCTAAGGAGGGATAGATTTGTTTCGTACTTGGGTAGGAGCCTACCAGAAATCCCAAGGCTTTAAACAAAAATCCCAGAAAAAGCCTGTAGCCAACCACTTCCACATTACTGCCAACTATGTGGACATGGAACCACTAGGAGTCAAAGTCCTCTTGAGGGAAAAAGATGCAGACATTTTGAAGTTCAGTGTTCAAGAGTACTTTGGCAAAGCGTGCCAACAGGATTACAACCTCATCTCCTTTTAGGTCTTAAAAACTGCCCTAAGGAAAAAATAAATAAAGGGAGAGGTTCTAAGACAAGTTCAAAAGACATAAATAAAAGACAAGTTAAAGCTCCTTTCCCACCTCTCCCATTTTTTCCCCTGGCAGATATAGAATGTCATTTCTAGGTGAAATAATTTTATTTTTTCCCGATCTGACAAGTTAATTGGAAGTGGGTTACTCAGATAAGTGATATATGATTTTGTATGTACATAGAAAAGAGGAAGGCAATCTGATGCCCTCCAGATGCTTTGTACCACAACACCCATCATGCTTGGCTAAGCTGGCTGGAATTTATGGGAGTGGTAATTGAAAGATGGCCCTGGTTACTTCCTTCTGGAGCAGGGAATTTCCTATATGGAAAATAATAACAATAATGTATTCGCTATTTCGTTAATCTACGAGGTTGGCTGCTCATCTTTCAGTGCTGTAGATTGAAGTATCCAAACAGCATCTTCACTCACCCATAAGGACTGGGTGTTGAAGAACCTAGCCCTGTTCACACAACAGGAGAGGGCAGAGTTATTACGTCATGTGAACACTCTAACTCAGTTAACAAACCCCCAGAGAGAAGGGATCCCACAGTTGATTGATTAGGGCTAAACTAAATCTCTTTGGTCAACCATGTTGTGGAAACTACTTACTGAAATTTAACTGAACCTTCTTGGTTCTCAGACAGAAAAACGAAGTTCTAGAGAAGGTCTGTGAAAATGGGCCTTCTGCTTTTTACTTTTCTGCCCTTATGGCCACATGGTGAGAAAATAGAGTGAGCAGGTACCATCTGCAGTAGCCCTGCCCTCAGTCACACAATCTTTTTTTTAAAGTACACGTATATAAGACAGGAAATACCAATCTCCCAACTTCCTTTGAGATAGCTAGAACAACTGAAACGGCTGAGGCACAACTGATCCAGTCAACCCGGATTGTTCTCTGCCAGCAGATGGAGTGAGTCAGTAGCTCAGGCTGAGTTACCCATTTTGTGCAAACCGGCCACTTCCAATGCTAAAAACAAAAACAAAAACCCTAACCCTCTTTTTACACTTCCCTCTGCATAACCAACCCACAGACCTTACTTCCACCTTTAGGTCCATGTTATATGGAAGAGAATATTTGTAGCTCACGGTTGACCTGTGGAGTCCTTGGTGCTCTCTGAGCCTTGTTGTTTTCTTACAGACATTTCGTTGCCAGGCTAGGTAACATCATCAGTGCGAAAAGGGAGTGGGACTTGCTCTATGTTTATATACCCTGGCTTGTCCTGCTTGTGTTGGTGGAGGTGTTGTTCTCCCCTTAGGAGTTCCTTGATTGGGCTGTTTTTTGCTGCTTGGTTGATTGACTGAGTTAATAGTTCCTTGATTAGGGTATATTGTGCTGTTTGATTGTTCCTCTGGTGCTAATCCTGGTGTTAATCTTTGCCTATCCAGGTGGTGTTGATTGCTGGCAAGGAGGTGTTCTGGTCTCTTGGCTTTTCTATTGTCTCTAATGAATGGTATGTAAACGTTGTTTGCCTCTATGTGTCTGTTGATGGCTGCTTTGTCTGTCTGAGTGCCAAGCTTCCAGGAATTCTCTAACATTTTTGGATTTGGCTTGGTTTAAGATGCTCACAGTTTCCCAGTTGAAAGTATGGTTGAGTCTGTCCATGTGTTGCCAGCAATCAACACCCAAGGCAAAAAGACAGTAGTGTGGTAGCACCTTTTCCATGTAACAAATGTTATCAAAAGGCATAAAAGCCTTTTAACAACATTTGTTATTTGGAAAAGGAGCTACCAGACTGATTTTTTTTTCCACAGTCTCATATAAATTAAATGTGTAAACTGGGAAATGCGAGACCACAGCTGAAGGGTGACATGCAGCCCCTGAGCCAGAAAAAAATATCATCCCTGGAGCCATAGGAAGCTCCCTCCTCTTTTTCCAGCTACCAAGGATCAGCTGACCTCTGTTTATTCATACCAACAACTTCTGAAATCCCCTGGGGATTTACAGTGCAGACGTAAAAACAGAGTTAAGAGCAAAGCTATTCAAATAAAAATGAGAACCACTAACAATTAAAAAGGGGTGTTTTGAAGTCCTTTTGAAAGGCCAACAAGGGAGTCCGTCCCCTCAGCCAAGAGCCAATTCCAGAGAGCTGAGCAGGGATGCCCCCAATGGAGATCCAGATAGCTCTTGGTTGAGCAAGCAAACCCTTCTCTGTCACAGTGTCTGCTCTCTGGAACCACTTACCCTCCCTTGAGACTTGGGTGGCCCCGACCCTCCTGGCCTTTTGTAAGATCTGGCTTTTTCCCTGGGCACCAGGTCTCGGGGGAGGATGAGCTTGTCCGTAATGGTCAACAGGGAAGGATTGTGGACTGGGATGGCTTACATCATGCTTTATTTTTATTCCTTGGTTTTGCACTGGTTTTTCATCCTCTGTCAGCCACCCAGAATCGCAATTGTGAGTCGGGCAGCCTTATATAAGCAGATTAAATAAATAAGTTGAAAATGTTGGTCTCCTGAACTCTAGGAAAAGAGCCCCGTTCTGACGAGTGTGTTACACAGGGAAATGTGAGAGGCGGATGTGTGTCCACATGTGAGGAGGTCAGAGGGGTATAGATGTGTTGACGAGTGGCTGAGGATGCACTACGTGTTCAATCAGTCAATTAATTTTAACCTAGAGCTGCATTCGCTAACTATGCTAAGTTCAGTTCAGGTTAAACTTCATTTGGGGTTGTTTTGGGGGTTTCGCTTTGTCTGTTGTATGAACCCCACCTGCTTGGTTAGATTACAATTCAGTGCCTTATGAGAGAGAAGGGGATGCTATCAGGCTTCAGCAAAATGAGTGAAGAAAAACAGGGCCGCCCAGGGGCATCCTCAGGGGGTGTTTGGGGGGGGGGGGGAATGCGGTAAGCAGAGTTCTGCCAACACAGTACAAGCTCTGCCTTTTTATTTATGTATTTATTAAATTTATAGAACCGCCCATCTCACACATTTGTACATGCATTGTGACTCACATGCATACATAAAAGGGGTGGAGTTTGCAGTACGATAGCATGATGTTGTTTTTGTTGTTTTGACATAAGTGGTGGATCCTGTGGACACCTCTGGGGCTGCCATCAACTCTCTTGAGAAGCCACCTTCTTCAGGTTCCATTACATCCAAAGGTCACCTGCCAGCCACTGCCAAGGAACTGTAATGGCATAAGAAAGGACTTTGGGCATGACATATGTAGAAAGATTGGTTATCATTTTGGGATATGGCATTTTATTCATTTTGCTGTTTATCTTCACCAGAAGATAATCATCAAGTTGTTACTTGCTCACCTTTGAAGCAGGATTGAATTCTAGCACCTAGAACTCTACTCCAGTGTATGTCACTACCCACCTTCTATAACAATGCAAGCAATCTAGTTTGGAAGTCTTGTGAATGCCATGTCCTCTACCCAATAACTTTTTCTTGCTCAACTGGAGGTATTTCATTGGGTACCACTCCCCTGGTTAGGCCTTGATGGCCTTACACCATAGATTGCCTCTGAAAGGAGGTTATGGTATTGCTGCTTGCCAATAGGTTGTTGCTAAGAGGAGTCAACAACAGGCTGAGGAACTGATGGGATGTGGTGTGGCAGACACCTTCAGGCACTTAGGCAAGTTGTCATGCTACACAAGAAGGCTTCTTGGCTCTCCAAGCAGGGTGTTCACCAACTTCAAAGGTGTTATGGGAAACAGGATGTAGAAGGAAGGCCTGTTTAAGAATACCATTGCATAAGACAAGGAGGGAACGTAACTGGTTTCCTCCTGACTTATTGCAGTTAAAGGTGCAGCTTGTTTTGAAGGAGCAATTCCTAGGGATTTTACCAGATCTTACTCTAAAAGGATGGTTCCGCTAGTTAATCACAGCTTTTGCAATCTGGTGCCTTCCAGGTGTGTTGGATTATGCTGTTGGGAATGATAGGAATTATATCCCTAAACATCTGGAAGACACAAGTTTGCTTTATAACATAAGGTTATAAACACACACACCTACACCTTGTAGCACTTTACAGACAATGAGTATTGCAGTAGCACATATCCTTGTATATACACACCCATGGATATAAAGAAAAGAAGAAACATCTGTAAACCAAGGGACCAGAAGATCAAGTAACATAAGCACTTTTGATATTTCTATGGCCACAGATTGCTGGGGAAAAAATGGAAAATCTGATGGGAGGAGGAGTGGAATCTAGAAGGGCACCTAACCATATTCTGAATGGAATACTTTTATTATGTACAAAGTCAGACCAGAATGCAAATTAAAAAAGAATAAATAAAAAGCATTGATTAACATGTAAAACTAATGATAAAGATGATGATGATGATGATAATAATAATAGAATTAGACTTCAAAAAATTAACTCTAAAATTCACATAACAAATTCAAATTGATCCTGTAGGGGTCACAGGAATATGATGAATCCTTCTGGATAAAAAACAAATTTTTGCAACTAAAAATAAAACTTTTGCTTTTTTTTTTTTTTGGCTTTTTCTTTCCTCCTTTAAAATGATTATATGGGGGGAGGGGAAGGCAACATTTCTGAAATACTGGATATGGAATGAGTAGTTTTATTGTCCACTCTTCCTCCATTTCTAAAAAAGCTATGGGAAATGCATCCGCCTTTTCTGGTCCTGATATTAATTACTGCTACTTCTCCTCTTGTGTGGAATGGAGAATGTTGGGGTTATTTCTCTACAAGCCGGTCTTCTTCAATCTGAAGCCCTCCAAATGTGGTGGGTTTCGCAAGATATCCAGAGAACATGGTCAGTGCAACCAGATACTAGGCTGAGAAAGGCTGATATACATGTATTAAAAATGCACCAGCGGTTAGGTGTTCCAACTGCATGGAGGAGTTGTCTCATATGCTTCTTCCTGTCCAGGAGGATCCAGTGGGCAGAGTCATAGCATGACAGTGGCCAGCACCCAATTGCAAACTAGGACCCATTGTGCCATAGTTTATGGGTTTTATGTGTGGAGGGCCATGGTGAGCAGGGCAATGAGATGGAATGGGTAGAACTGCAACATGTAAGAGGGCAAGATGAAGACAAGTCCCAGACTGATAAAGATTCTGGAGACTGTGATATTATCAGCCAACTGCAAGGCTCCCTGTTATCAGTGAAGAGACCTGCCTCTTAGCTGGGTCATAGGAAGCCTGTTAGGAAGAAAAACAGAAATTCTCCACCCAAACGTTCACTGGAATATATCTATTCTAACTTGAAAGTAATTCAACTGCTGTAGCTCCATCTTTTCATCTCGTTAAATCTTACTAAAGAAAACTCTCTGAGAATCTTGCTTGGGAAAGAATCACTTTCAGTTTTAGGCACCTACCAAAGAGCCTGACATGGAATTTTCTGTTCTGTTTTTGTTTTGGGGATTTTTAAAAAATGTATTAAATGCTGTGGTTTGTTCTAGAGCTTAAACTACAGTGTAGAAAACTGTACCATCAAGATTCAGTGGGAAGCTGTGCCGGGGCCATGTATATCATTCCCTACTAGCATAATCATGGAGTTATTGGAATTGTAATTTAGTACACCTGGAGGGTTAAAGTACCATGTTGGGAAAGGATGTTTCCTACACAATCTCTATGTGGGAGTGTTGCAGTGGCTGTGGAGAGATACAATATGTGGAGTTGCTATTACATTAATATATCCCACTTCTCTTTCAAGAGCCCAGGATACCATAAACCATCCTCTCCTTTCCATTTTAGCTTCACAAAAATCCACTGGCTATGTTCACACAAGCATACTTCATTTGGCTTTTGAATCAACCTCTTTCCTTGGTTTGTACAACACAGTAGACCAGAAACTAACCACATAGGCAGGATTCACGTGATGCAAAAAGCTACCAAAGTTAAAATTAACCGTATTGTACAAATGCAGTTGCCAGGACTGTGACTGACCTGATTTAGTAAGGGGTGTGAACATGATTTGGGAGATAGACTAGAGTGCAACTTCAGTTGGATCAAGGGTTTTGCAAAGCAAGTTGAGGTTTGCATTCTCAAACTGGTCAAGGCCTAGGACCAATTTGGAAGGAGTTAATAAGTAAAAGAGAGGCTTTAAGAACACACCAAACTTAGACAACTTGTTTTGTTCCTAAAACCTGATAACCCTCCAAAACAAAAAATGGGCAAAATGTATGGTCCCCCTATTCTGGGCTCCACAAAAGGGACGCTGGTGAGGGCTGCTTAAGGCCCCGAGGATGCACTTTTTGTATATCTAGGCTAGGCTGAGAGATAGTGCCCTGATTCTGACATCCTGCTAAGATATGGCTTCCTTTACAATGGTTTGTTGAATAATCCACAATTGACAGGATTCTTCCAACACACTAGGTCATCAAACATGGTTATAAGTCACAAAGGCTGCACTCAAACAATACACTATGTAAAAAAAAAACCTAAATTGCTTTATGACTTATTGAAGTATATAAAATCAGCCATTAGTTGACTCAAAACATCTGGTTTCTGGGTTTGCATAATGAAGCCTGACCAGGGGAAGGTTAGTTTGACTAATGATTGACTGAGGATTTGTAGAGTATGTCTGTCAGATATAGAAATGATCCAGGTAAATGTGTTGTGTGAATACAACCCGTGTGTGTACTGAGCAGGAATTTGAATTTCAATCTCCCCTACCTTGATCTGAAACTTGAACACAATTCACTCTTGGGTTTCTGATTTGTCTTTTAATTTGGCCCAGATTTGGAAGAGGAGGCGGTGAGGCAGCCGCTTCTCTTGTGATCTTTTGCTGAACTTCTCTGTGTCCCGAAGTTGTCTGGGGACAAGTCTGAGCATTCTCAGATGGCTTCTCCCATATTGTCTGGCTCCAGAGAAGTTTGGAGCCAACAAGAACTGCCATGATTTTCCCACGCTGTGTTTCCTTATAGGCTTGATGAGAATGTCTCTGTATTTTCAGGACCAAAAAGAAAAGAAAAAAAAAGAAAAACCTCCTTTGGAGACAGAATTGGGAGCAGGGGAGTGGATCTTAATTCCTGTCTTGTGAGTAGCAAATCCCTCCCCCAAGGATACAGGGAGATTAGTCTGCCTCGGGGAGGGTGTTGAGTCATCCCTGACACCACAAGGGACGTCTCCAAATTAGAGGAGAATTTCTCTGTGCTGAATGGGATATTCCTTGTGAAATGGGTGACCACAGACCCTTGGCAAGACCAGTTAGTGATGATGGGAAAATAGGGAGATTCAGGGAGGACAACTTTTGCTTTCAAGTACAGCTCTGAGGTTTGTTCAGTAGTTGGCTTTTATTCACAGCTATTTGCTCTGGTTTCGACATTGCCCTTGGTGGGACTGGAAGAGGAGCTCCTGAGTGTAGACAAAGCTGCTACAGCTCTACTGGTGACAGTTTTGGAATTTTCTGAAGTTCTTTTGATCTTACCAGTAGCAAATCAAGGTGCATTCCTTCCTGAACCTGGAAAATAGTCTTTTTTTTAAAAAAGCGATTGGCTCTAATGGTGGGATATGCTTAACATTATTATTGTTTTAATAAATGGTATGTATGCCCTAAATCAGTGTTTCTCAACCTTGGCAACTTTAAGATGTGTGGACTTCAACTCCCAGAATTCCCCAGCAAGCCATTCAGGGTGGGGAATTCTGGGAGTTGAAGTCCACACACCTTAAAGTTGCCAAGGTTGAGAAACACTGCCCTAAATAGATATATATTTCTGGATATGTGAAGGCTACAAATGCTTTCTCTATGGTGGCCCAGTCCTCTCAGACTAGTCAAGAGACTTAAGCAAAGGTTTTCATCATTTTCTGCTCTCTAATACCATTAACTGGAAAAAAGAGATTAAACCTGTATTCAAGAGCTGTGCCCTGTCCCTGAGATTTGCTGCATAGTGCCTGCAACTATGTCATTCCACAAGTCTCCTTTTTCTCCCACTCCAAGACAAACTATAGACAGCTATGTGCAACTTTCAGCAAGCTTACAGCTAAGGTGATGGCAAGTAGCTGGGGGGTGGGGGTAAGATATTAAACTGGTTACAGCTAATGAAAAAAGTGTAAAAGATGCCAAAGCTAAGTGAGTGATAAGTATTTACTTATGACTTAGACCAGAGCTTTCCAAACTTTTCATGTTGGTGACACACTTTTTAGACATGCTTCATTTCACGACACACTCTTACGGCAGGGCATCATTTGGTGACACACTCTTACAGCAGGGCACAAGGCAGGCACTAGGCCCTGCGTGGAATCACAGCAGGTTTGGAGGCAGCAAGGCACAAGGCAGGCACTAGGACCTGCGCGGAATCCTGGCAGGGCAGGTTTGGAGGCAGCAAGGCACAAGGCAAGCACTAGGACCTGCGCGGAATCACAGCAGGTTTGGAGGCAGCAAGGCACAAGGCAGGCACTAGGACCTGCGTGGAATCACAGCAGGTTTGGAGGCAGCGAGGCACAAGGCAGGCACTAGGACCTGCGTGGAATCCTGGCAGGGCTTGGAGGCAGCAGCAGCCGCGACACACCCAGACACTGCAGCCGACACACTAACGTGTCCTGACACACAGTTTGGAAAGCTCTGACTTGGACACTGATGTAGAAAATCAAGCAGCCTTGTGTTGAAAGGGTGGATTCAGTACATCAGAGCTTTCTAAAGTGCTGCCGCTGGCGACACACCAGCAGCGGCAATGCGCGTGTGCATGGCGGCGGCACAGGGGGGCGTGCGGCAGCGCGGGGGGCATGCGGCATGCGCGTGCACGGCGGCGGCGTGGGGGGGCGTGCGGCGGCGCGCGTGTGCACGGTGGCGGCGGCAGCAGCCTCCGCTAAAACGCGGAACCACTGATCCCGCGCCGCTGCTGCCGCCGCCGTGCACACGCACGCCACTGCTTCCGGGTGGTGTGGCGACACACCACGCTGTGTGTGGTGACACACTTTTGTGTCGCGACACACAGTTTGGAAAGCTCTGCAGTAGATAGATGATTTCTTACATCGGCCCCCTACCTTGAAAGAATTATCTAAAGAGATACTTGAGAACCATCATCTTGATGCAAATATTTCTTTTTGGGCAAGGTGCTTAAGAGGATGGTAGCTGACAAGCTTCAACATAAGGTCGGCAGTTCGAATCCGCGTGGCGAGGTGAGCTCTCGCTACTTGCCCCAGCTCCTGTCAACCCAACAGTTTGAAAGCTAAGGCAAGTAGATAAATGGGTACCACTTACGTGGGAAAATTTGCTGGTGTCCTTTCGGAGGGTCGCCCTCGGACCGAAGAAGACCTGGCGATTCCCGTGGACGGCGGCGGAGGACGGCGGATCCCAAAATGACAACTTCCAGGACGTCAGCAGCCGGCTCAGAAGCAAGGTATTCTGGGGCATGTAGTCTGATACCTGCAGAAGAAGAGTCGGTTCCCTCACCCCCTCCCTAACGCGCAGTAACATTGTTATATATATATATCGTTGTATAAATATATGAATTTATATCTGTATGTAAGCTGCCTAGAGCCCTCCATTAGGGAGGGGATAGGCGGGGTATAAATACGATAAATAAATAAACAAACAAACAAACAAACATCCCTGGAGGGTATGGATTATCTAGACCCATTCCAGTCAAGCTTCAGGTTGTGGCACCAAAACTGTCTTGGTGGTCTTGATAGATGACTTGCTCTGGGGAAAGATAGAGGGACTGCAAGTCAGTTGAACCTTTTGAACCTGTGTTTTTTGATACCTTACAGTCAAGTTATCCTACCAAATTTACTATCTTGGGTTGGAGTGGGAAGTACAGTTCTCCAATGATCCATGGCTCTGCTCCAACCTGCAGGGTTAGTTCTAAAGATGGCACTGGGGACTTTTACTGTGCCCCACTGCAGTAAAGATGTGGGGCCCTGCAGGTCCATTCTATCACTCTTGGTGTTTTGTACCTCCTGAAGCTACTGAGTGAGACCTGGGGTTGAATGCCACCAGTGTGTGGATGACACCTAGCTCTACTTCTCCCTGTCATATGAAATGAGATGGTCCAGATGTTCAACTGGTGTTTGAAACTCTAATGGGCTGGATAAGGACAATAAATATAAATCCAGATAAGATGGAGGTGTTGTGATTTAGTGGCTCATGGCCTTAGGAACTGGACAACTCTCCAACCGTAAAAGGGGTTGTATTCCCCTGAAAGAGCAGGTGTCCAGCCTTGGGGCTCCCCTGGATTCATCTCTGTGACTTGAGGCCCAAATGGCCTTGTGGTCAGTGCACTTGATCAGCTGTGGTTGGCCCATTAGCTTTGACTTTTTCTGGATAGAGATGGCTTACTCCCAGTAGCTTGATTAGATTACTACAACACACTTCGTGTCAGCCTGTCCCTGAAGACAACTTGGAGGGTACAGAATGTGTCAGTGAGGATGCTGCCTGAAATATCTTTTAGGGGCCAAATAGCACAGATACGCTGAGAGATGATCTTTAATGCTATGGAATGAAAAGTTTTACTGACTGATTTCTGCAGAATAAGCTGTCATTAAATAATAAGAATTATAGTTAAGTATAATAAAAAGCAGAGGCATCACCTTGCCGACAAAGGTCCGTATAATTAAAGCTATGGTTTTCCAAGTAGTGATGTATGGCTGTGAGAGTTGGACCATAAAGAAGGCTGAGCGCCGAAGAATTGATGCTTTTGAACTGTGGTGCTGGAGAAGACTCTTGAGAGTCCCTTGGACTGCAAGGAGGTCAAACCAGTCAATCCTAAAGGAAATCAACCCTGACTGCTCATTGGAAGGACAGATGCTGACGCTGAAGCTCAAATACTTTGGCCACCTAATGCGAAGAGAGGACTCACTGGAAAAGAGCCTGATGCTGGGAAAGACTGAAGGCAAAAGGAGAAGGGGATGGCAGAGGATGAGATGGTTAGATAGCATCACCGATGTAATGAACATGAATTTGAGTAAACTCCGGGAGGCAGTGGAGGACAGGAAGGCCTGGCGTGCTATGGTCCATGAGATCACGAAGAGTCAGACACGACTAAATGACTGAACAACAACAACAACAAACGAGAATAGGGCTACTGTAATGCATTTGGGTTGCAAAATTTGAATGACCATTAGATGGCAGCAAAGAGATACAGAAAACTCTAACACTGTGCTGCCATCTACTGATCATAATTATTACAGCTTTTTGTTTTCTTGTTTGGTTATGTATGCTGCCCAAAGTCTTTTGGGATTGGAGTTGGTTGTAAGTACGGTAAAATGAATAAAATAAAATACTTTATAAGATTACTGTAGATAAAAGAGGGAATGGCCTTGAGGGACAGGAGGAAGAGCTGCTACCAAAGCAACAGTCAGATAAAATAGGTCTGAGTCCAGAGCAAGAATGAGGAGAGTGCAAAAGCTGGCTTGAAACTCAACATTAAAAAAACCCAGATCATGGCATCTGGTCCCATCACTTCCTGGCAAGTAGAAGGGGAAGAAATGGAAGCAGTGACAGATTTTATTTTCTTGGGCTCCAAGATCACCGCAGACGGTGACTGCAGCCATGAAATTAAAAGACGCTAGCTCCTTGGGAGGAAAGCTATGGCAAACCTAGACAGCATATTAAAAAGCAGAGACATCACCTTGCCGACAAAGGTCCGTATAGTTAAAGCTATGGTTTTTCCAGTAGTAATGTATGGCTGTGAGAGTTGGACCATAAGGAAGGCTGAGCGCCGAAGAATTGATGCTTTCGAACTGTGGTGCTGGAGAAGACTCTTGAGAGTCCCTTGGACTGCAAGGAGGTCAAACCAGTCAATCCTAAAGGAAATCAACCCTGACTGCTCATTGGAAGGACAGATACTGAAGCTGAAGCTCAAATACTTTGGCCACCTAATGCGAAGAGAGGACTCACTGGAAAAGACCCTGATGCTGGGAAAGACTGAAGGCAAAAGGAGAAGGGGACGGCAGAGGATGAGATGGTTAGATAGCATCACCGATGTAATGAACATGAATTTGAGCAAACTCCGGGAGACAGTGGAGGACAGAAAGGCCTGGAGTGCTATGGTCCATGAGGTCACGAAGAGTCGGACACGACTAAACGACTGAACAACAACAAAACAATTATTATCATATATAATATTTACCCACTTATGATCAATGACAAAATAAGTTGACAAAATAAGTTGGGATATGGTCACTGAGATGGACAATCTGCAGCTTGCCGGCTGCATATGCTGTCTTGTTTTGTTGAGGTCTACAGAGGTCCTTCTTCAGTATTGCATCCTTGAGATGCAACATCAAATCTTTACATTCTTGTGGTTTGAGGAGTCTTGTGGAGACTTAACACATGACAACAAATCCCTGTTAGGGTTGTTGTCGAAATATGAGGTACTGTAGGTTAGGCTACTCCAAGATAAGTAAATTTCCTTACTGAGTCGGGATTTCAACATGGATAAGTTTCTTCTCTTCATCCACTACCACGCAGGCAGTCACAGAGGCACAAGGACAGAACAGGTTTTAAATAAAAGTAAAAGAGGTATGTTCAGTGAAGCGGAGACTTAACACAACTATTTTACCGGGTTATTTTTTCTTATGTGGAAATTCAAACCACAAGAATGTAAAGATTTGATGTTGCATCTCAAGGATGCAATACTGAAGAAGGACCTCTGTAGACCTCAACAAAACAAGACAGCATATGCAGCCAGCAAGCTGCAGATTGTCCATCTCAGTGACCATATCCCAACTTATTTTGTATTTCCCAGATACAGTACATGTGTATCATCTACAGGCTTTAAAACTGAGCATGGATCAAGACTAACACAGGGAGAACTAAGCACAATACAAAGGGAAAGCATCCAGGTGGATGGAATCTGTGTGTTTTTTTAGGGAGTGGGTGAAGGAGAATGGAGTTTAAAGGAAACATTTCTCCTTGCTTTTTATGTTCCAAAGAAAGAGGGGTTGAAAATGTGAGGTTTGAAAGCGCTGGAGCTAATGTCCCCCCTGAAATGGGACTGCAAGTATTGGGTTACAGCACAGGCTGGCATGCGAAAGTTCCACCGGAGGTCACAGGTGGATTAAGGAATTCCAGTCCCTATTCAATGGCCACTGAACCAGAGTTAACAAGGATGTTGTTATGGAAGTGGACAGGTGAAGTTATAAAAGAGGAGTGTCTACAACAAACAGTCTACCGATAGAGAAGTTCACCTTTTCACCAAGCGACTGCCCAGACTATGGAATCTAATGGCAAGAGAGCTCATGCTGAAATATTGGGCCTGCCACTTGATTCTAGACCGGTATAATTTCAAATATGATCACTCTGGTAAAGGACTTCGGTTTGATTGGGAAGTGCAAAGCAGGCCTTCGAAGGGCTGTCATGTTTGTAAAAACAACCCAACAGAAAGTCTGGGAAAAGTTATATTAATTGTGATACCATTGAAGTAGCATATAATCTCAGATGTGTACTGATGCTAGTAATGTTATTTGGCCTTCGTACAAGTGAGATCTACAGCACAATATACTGTGGCTATATGGAGCTCCTTCTGTTCCAGGTTCCAGCTCGCTGGTAAGCCATGTATTTTCCCACAATACACCATTCCATATTCCTGCTTCTCCTTTATGTTCACCCCTTCCAATAGGCAGCTAACATACCATGGTCAATTAGGATGCTCAGCCTCATCGCCACACACGTTTAAGTTTTTTTTTTTAATCTAAAAAATATTTTTCACACTTCTGTGAACTGTGACATTCCCTGAATCTTTTTATCTCTTATTTGTGGATAATGGAATTTGCAGTATTTATGTTCAATCTGTCTTTAGTAAAATAGATACTGTATATCAGTTTTCTCCAACTTGGTGCACTCCGTTGGCCATGCTGGCTAGAGATGATAGGAGCTGTAGTCAGCTGACCTGGCGGGCATAAGAAGATACCATCATTCTTCCACAAGTAAGCAAGCTGTGGCCCCACATGATTTTGTGGTCTCTCCAAATAGGCTACTGAATTTTGGTACCACAATTCTGAAACCTGGGGGCAAAGTTTTCTCACAACCTAAGTGTGAAACATACAAGATTGGCAAGGTGTATCCCAAATAGACTAAACATAGTTACAAAAACAAAGAAAAACATCTGCTGTACAACATCTGCTGTAAAAAAAAACAGGGACTCCCCCCCCCCACCCCAAAACCCAGTGTTTCTGGCATGAGTGATGTGTCTTTTATATACAGCATTGTCCAATACATCTGAGGAGTTTTACATACTTCTTCTTGTCTCCCTTTCTTTTAGGGAAGAAAGAATGAAGGAGAAGACGCAGGAATAGGATTCAAAAAAAGGGAGGGTTTTTTTTTGACTCCTACTCTTTCAAGCAAGCCTTCTTGATCTCCTTCTTTTAGTTTGGCTTTAGAAATGAAACATAACCAGGAAATACAACCCTCCAGAATGAATTCCAGGGACTAACCATTGAGGAAATCACTAAACAAAAGACAAGGGTAATTTAGGTTTTAAAACACTGAAAAGGAGAGGGGGGGGGATGTGCTTAAATCCCATTATATTGCAATGGTGTTTCTGATTAACCCAGGGCAATCTGTATTTTTTGTTTTAAATTAGGTTTTTGGTATTGACTGGCTGATACAAAAATAATTTAGAATCTACAAAAAGTGTTTAATAGTTCATTAAAAAAGGAGTTGGGTACCTTCCCTGCTTTTCAGTATTTCTCTTTGCTCTTGACTTTCAGATTTCTGCTGCTCAGCAGTGGTTTTCCCATTCATGGAGCTGCCGAATTGCTGGCCAGCTGCTCTCTGCCCCAGCTGTAGGCATAGGTCCTCAAGTGTTCCACTGATGTCAGTGAAATATATTTCCAGATTACTTCTGAATTACATGTATATGTATTGGATGGTAATCTTGGCCTCCTGTTTCCTTGAGTGTAGGAAAGGATTTCTTCCATCATCTAAGAAGGAGGCTGATGCTGTCAAAGTTGATTCACTGACCATCCATCAGAGAGGCATGGACTTCATCTTGCATAGACGGCTGCTTGTGTAGTCTTGATATTTTGCTTTTTCTAAAAAAAAAATAAGAGGACAAAAAGTCATTTGGACATTATTCTTATAGATTTGTGGCTCCGTCAACCAAGATACACTTTTGTGCATTGTTATCATCCTTCTTGGACTGAGGCAATAGGGCGGAAATAAATCATTATTTGCTTGAAGGCAATGGCTGTTTGAGAAGTAATGTAGCACTGGATTAATATCAAGGTTTAAACATTGGCAAGTATTAGGCAAAGTGAAAAGGACAGTAGGAATAGGCAGTTACAGTATACTCAGAAGATCAGTTGCAGCCAGAGCAAAAAAAAAAAAAAGGGGGGGGGGGAGAGACAATTTAGAACCAATACAGAACAATTACAGTTTTCCAATCACATAGAATCTAGTGATGGTGATGGGATGGACTGGTGAATATGGTCCATTCTATACCTTCTCCACTCTCTGTTCACCATATCTTTGACTACAGAATTTGTTCTTTATTCGTTCAGTCGCCTCCGACTCCTCGTGACCTCATGGACCAGCCCACACCAGAGCCTCCTGTCGGCTGTCACCATCCCCAGCTCCCCCACGGTCGAGTCCGTCACCTCCAGAATATCATCCATCCATCTTGCCCTTGGTCGGCCCCTCTTCCTTTTGCCTTCCGCTTTCCCCAGCATCAGCATCTTCTCCAGGGTATCCTGTCTTCTCATTATGTGGCCAAAGTACTTCAGTTTTGCTTTTAATATCATTCCCTCAAGTGAGCAGTCTGGCTTTATTTCCTGGAGTATGGACTGGTTTGATCTTCTTGCAGTCCAAGGCACTCTCAGAATTTTCCTCCAACACCACAGTTCAAAAGCATCTATCTTCCTTCGCTTAGCCTTATGGTCCAGCTCTCGCAGCCATAGGTTACTACAGGGAATACCATTGCTTTGACTATGCGGATCTTTGTTGTCAATGTGATGTCTCTGCTCTTAACTATTTTATCAAGAGACTACAGAATTATTGGAATTTTAATTAACAAATTAATTACATTCTGCCTTCATCTGCAAGACGGCTATGATGATGCATATGAAATTCTTAAAATGTATAGCTCCACCAGATTCAAAATTGCTTAGTGCTGGATTATGGACCCTCAGAAACCGGACCCAGAATATTTTCTCCTGTCTCTTTTTCTCTGCTGTTCCCACTTGCTGGCCTGGCAAAGCAAATCCACCTGTGAATTGTTCTTGGCACTAACCCAGAAGACAGGAGCTAAGCAGTCCTTCCTACCAGTAAGCTGAGGCTGATGGAAGCATTGCTGCAGCATTCCTGGAGAGCACCAGGTAGGGGCAGATTAAATAGGATGAGAGCAAGAAAGAAAAGAGAAGGGTCTTCAGCCCCTTTTTGTCTTCAGCCTGTGAAGAATCGTGTCATTGGTTCCACTGAGTCTCCTTTGCTTGGCAGTCAAGCCTCCAGTAGTGGCTGCTGCACACATGATCTGATGGTTTGAAAGGCAGGTCACCGTGGAAAAACCTAAAGGGTGGGTGGGTGTGTATGGGGGATCCTGGTAGATGATTTTGTTTTCTACCCATATTTCTCTCTTGGAAATGCTCTAAAGCAATGCATACAGGAAAAAAGACATACAAGAACCTTGCTGAGAATTAGTGGGTTCTTCCTGTTCTGCTGGTACAATCCAGCTGCCACTGTAACCCTGTTTATGAAACCTAGAGTGATGGCAACGTTAGCAGAAGGAAGGACTGCATGTGTGCACCCTGGGTGACACTGTCAGGATTGGGTCAAATGCCCCACCTTCTAAATTTTCTGTATTCAATATAACTTCTGGATAGAGCCTTTGCCCTGGTAAAGTTGGCTTGTAATGATGCCACCTGTCTACGCCTGTGAGCTCTTCTTGGAAGTGAAGATGAAACCATAGAAATTGGACAGCAATGGTAGGTGATCAAGCCTACCCTCCCTATAAACTAAAACACACTGGGGACAGAGACGTGGGTCCATTCTGGGCAGCCTTCTCCAATTCAGTAGCCTCCAGATATGTTGGTCTCTCATAATCTCAAGCTAGCATCACTGTTAATCGGAGTTGGTCCAACAGATCTGAAAGCAGCAGTCCAGGGAACGCTGCTATTGTGATTTCTCCTTGACTGCCATCACGGGGCAGAAAAACTCATGATATGGCTGTTCTGGCAGATTCTGCTCAACCGATGAGCAGGTGGGGTGAGGATCATATGCTAGAGGAATGTTGTAGGAAAATGCCAGCTCAACGTGAGGCTGCTAGGAGGAAAGGTGGCTTCCGAAAACTCATTGTCCCCCTGAGCCAGAGGCTGGACTTCTATCAAGGCTGAACCCACCTGTTCTAAATCAGTGTCCCTCATCTTCCTGGCCCAGCCTTCCCTTGAAGGACCACCTTGTGGCTGTACAGAAGGGCGGGTGGTAAAACAGCAGAGCTGAAATCCGCCCGCAGCATGTCTGCCTTGCTTGCTAAGAGACTGTGAGGCGCCTCTTAATAGCCCTTTAATTATACATCTACCATCACTTATTCGTTTTATTCTTTTTTTTTCCTCCCCTTTCTTTCGTGTCTTCTTTTAAAAATTAAAAAAAAAAGCTTAGGGTACTCGAGATATGTAAATATACCACACAGAAAACAGTTCTGCTTAATTACCACTTTGAAAAATGTGTTCTGCTGAGAACCAAGCTGAGACTGGACTCTGGGTGGGTGGGAGCTCCACTTTGGAGGACCCTGCCCCAGACACAAACAGTCTAACGGAGAAGTCACTTCAGCCTTTCTTGGGAATTTCAGGCAACTTTGGAATCTGGGCTGCAGGTCATTGAGGAGACTCCCTTTTCCCCATTGTCTGTATCATTCTATCTGATTGGGGGCCACAACTGGCAATTATTTATTGCAGAGATGGGCTTAGTTTTCCACATACCGTGTTTTATTTTGGATCGTGTTCTATAGACTGAGGAAAGCTGATAGGTTGATTTATGCCAGGGTGCAGTTGATCTCACAACCCAGGCTTAGATGGGCTCTGCAGCCCTTCGCTCGTCTCATTACAAAGAGACCCACTTATCATCACTGCTAAAGAAAAAGTCAGCCTCTTTCTGTTTGCCTGGAGATAATGTCATGGATCTCCAGGGCTTTGCTCCAGACAACCCGTGGGCTACATGCAGACCCCAGTTCCATTTTATGGACTTGCAAGCTGCTGAAACTCACACTATCAATTGCAATAGAATTGGGTGGGATCTTGACAAAATAAAACTTGAAATAAGTCAGGGGTGTCCGCAGTGAGGGGGTAAAAAATGTCAAGATGGCGGCCTCAACCATATAGACACACCTGAAATAGGTGCATTAAGCCTCTGGAAAGTATGGTAGCTGGCTAGCTATCCAAGTATTCTGCTATGGAGATGCCAGCCCTCTATTGGAAGACAGTCCCTCTTTAAATATTACCCAAGCCCCTGAGGACCATATCCTTTCCCCCAGAGCTTTGTTGGGGCCCAACTCAAACTTGCCGCCAGCTTGTTACTATTAACGGAAGGGGAAATGAACCAATACACTGAAAACCATAGCCAGCGTTGTCCGAAGACGCTTCCATGGTCATGTGGCCGGCATGACGCACGCGGAACGCTGTCACCTTCCCACCAAAGTGGTACCTATTCATCTACTTGCATTTGCATGCTTTCGAATTGCTAGGTTGGCAAGAGCTGGGGCTCGTGCGGGAGCTCACTCCGTCACGCGGGGCTAGGGATTCGAACCTCTGAACTTGCGATCTTCCAATTGACAAGCCTGGCATCTTACCCGCTGAGCCACCACACCGGTAGCATTAAAAGTTGCCCTAGTCCAGCCCACTTTTTGGAGTAGCTCCACAGCATGCCATGAAATGCCAAGCTTGGTTCTCAATCTAAAAAGATTCTGTTCCCTTGTTGTACTGGAAGGGCCACCCATAGGTTCAAGTCTGGTTTAAATATTTGCTTGCTTATTTTTTTTAAAAAGCCCACTTTTCATTAAGCTTACATTCAAGCAACCCAGGTCTTGAATTAACGCATTTTCTGACTTTGCACAAAACATTAAATCATATATTAACTGTAAGGTCCTGGGTGGCCTGATACATTAAACCACAGAAGAAAAACTAATCAAGGTTAATACTAGCCAAATGCAAATTTACATTCTGCAAATGCAGTTTACAAGTAATCCTGGAGATAAGAACCCTAAGAAAGGAGAATGCAGAATGAATATTGAACTTTTGACAAGTATTACCTACACAGTAAAGTGAACAGGCACATGTCATCTGTTTCCATCTTCCTTGTTAGGCAAAATCTTTCCAAGTGAGAGTAAAATGTTGTCTAAGTTGGCATCTATAGAAAATAGTTTGTGCAAACTTTACTCAAATCTATGTCTATGAATATGAAGGTTCTCAGTCATCCAGGTGGAATTGTCTGTAGCTTGAATCATGTCAACTGGATTTCTATTTACTTAGTGGAAACGTTTCACTCCTTATCCAAGGAGCTTCTTCAGTCTGAGTAAAGTTAGTAAGGGAATCCTTAAATATGTTTCTAGGCTGGCTGTGTGACCTTGCACCTGGGGCTAGGTCATGGTTATTTTTGAGATGTTTGTTTCTAAGTCCCTTTATCATCTAAAGGAGGATCGTTAAGATTACCCTGCTGCTGTTGAGCTTGCGAAATGGTCTTAATCTTCCTAGGCACAGAAGACAAAGCAGGAAGGAAGATAGGGGAAAGGTTATGCCTGAGGCCCCCACCTCTATTCAAGGAAGGATTTTCCAAGTTGGCATGAATGGATTCCTTGACCCCTCTCTCAAACCACCTATCTTCTCTGTCTAAAATGTGAACATTAATGTCCTCAAATGAGTGTCCTTTTTCCTTTAGATGAAGATAAACTGCTGACTCTGGTCCTGTGGTGTTACTTCTCCTGTGTTGGGCCATCCTCCTGTACAAAGGTTGTTTGGTTTCTCCAATGTAGAGTTCAGAGCACTCCTCACTGCACTGGATTGCATACACTACATTGCTTTCCTTGTGTTTTGGAGTTTGATCTTTGGGGTGTACAAGCCTCTGTCTCAGTGTGTTGGTGGGTTTGAAATATACAGGTATGTGGTGTTTGCCAAATATCCGTTTTATCTTTTCAGACACGCCAGCCATGTAAGGAATGACCAGGTTCTTCCGTTTACTCTGAGTCTCAGCCCTATCTGTCGCTGTTTTAGGTCTGGTAGACTTAGATTTGGTGAAGGCCCAATTTGGATATCCACAGGCCTGCAGAGCTGTTCTCAGATGCTGCTTTTCATTCTTTTTGGAATCCATGGAGGTGGGGATGGTTTCTGCTCTGTGTGACAATGTCCTGATGACTCGTAGTTTGTGCTGCAGTGGATGGTGGGAGTCAAACATCAGGTATTGATCTGTGTGTGTGGGTTTCCTGTAGATCCCTATTTCTAGCTTGCCACCGGTCCCAATGAGGACTTCACAGTCTAGGAATGCCAGTCTGTTGTCCTTGGTGTCTTCTCTGGTGAAGCTAATGTTGGCATCTATAGTGTTTATATGGTCCGTGAAGGCCTGTACTTCCTGGGCCTTGATTTTGACCCAGGTGTCATCCACATACCTAAACCAGTGGGTGGGCACCGTTCCCTGGAATGTGTTGAGTGCTTTCTTCTCCACTTCTTCCATGTATAAATTGGCCACAATGGGTGACACAGGAGAACCCATGGCACAGCCGTGTTTTTGTCTGTAAAAGTCACCTCTGTATGTGAAATAAGTGGTGTTAAGACACAGGTCCAGAAGATGGCAGATCTGGTTTGGGTTGAGATGGCTTCTCCTTTCCAGGGTGCTGTCCTCTTCTAGTCTCTTCCTGACAGCGGATAGAGCATGAGTGGTGGGGATGCTGGTGAAAAGGGAGGACACATCGAAGGAGACCATAGTTTCATCTGTATCCAGTTTCAGGATCTTTGCTTTGGAAACAAATTCTTCCGAATTATGGATGTGGTGTTCAGAGTGTCATAAATAGAAATCCAGTTGACATGATTCAAGCCACAGATTTACTCAAATCTGCCTGCTCCTTTCACTTCCTTTGGGCTGATGCACTCCCTCCCTTTCTCAGTGATGCAAAAGCAGCACCCTGGGTAGGTAATTACATTTTATATAATTAAAGGTGGATCTCCATTCTTCAACTTGTGCCACTTACAAAGAAGGGAAATTGGGTGGCTCTTGTGCTCAGGATGACCATCCAAAAGACAAGGGTCAAAAGAAAAAGAGATTGGGAAAGAATCAGGAAGTTCTAGGATTGGAATTTTTATTACTAAGTCCAACAGGTAGAAATTCTTGAGCTGATAGAATTGGATGGACAAACTGTTTCTGCTTTTCTCTCCAGGAGCCTCAGTTGTGGGAGATGATAAGCTGGGGATAAGGAGCTTTTCTGCTGGAGCTATAGTGAGAATACAGCATTCTGGGCATGCTTAAATGCACTCCATCACAATTCCATAAAAAGCCCTCCCCCTTTATGTACACACGCACGCACGCGCACACACACACACACACACACACACACGAAAGAAAGAAAGAAGAACCACCTTTGGATATGCTTTTTAAAATGTATAACCCACTCCATATTCCATGTCTAATCCATGGCTGGGGTCATGCAACCTGGTAAGCTCAAATCTGATTGGATAGTTCATGGCTCATGTGTTGTACAAACTAAGTCCGTGTAGTAGTTCCTAGTTCAGCATTCAGTAACTCAAGGATAATATGGTGTGCGAACACGGTATCTTTTCAGTAGCCACAAAGGATTGATATGCAATTCACAGAACTGTAAGATTGGTAGGTATGTTTTTGTATTTAAAATATTGTATGTTAGTTTTGTTTTCAGCTATTCAAAGCAGAAGGAAGGAAAACATAACTTTACTAACAAAGTAGGCATGCTTCTCTACTTACAGATATGTCCATAAGGAGGGAGGGACCATATGTCATGAACAGTCAGCAAATGGATTCTTAAAAAATGCTTAGACTTCACAAAAGTTAAAGAAACTGGGGTTCTCATGATGTGAGTTGGTGCTCCATGGATACTTCACTGTCCCTCCAGATGCACAAAATTTTATACCACCCAGATTTAGGAGCGTTGTCTGTCTCTGCTCGAGCCCAACTAAAAAAGCTAGGGAAGTGAAACCATTCCAGCAGCTTTTTTATTTTTCAACTGTGATTTGTGTTGGCTCCTGCAGCCTCCCATTAGCAGAGGCTACACTTGGTCTGCTATGGAAAGAACTTTGTTATTTCTCTTGTCAATCAGTCACCCCCTGAAAACCTGGGCAACAAAGCAATTTTCTGTCATTAACCAAGACAAGCTGTCACAAGTGAGGACTGGGAATGCTGTCAGAGGTGGGGTCACCTTTTCTTGTCACTCTTTCAGTACTTTGCACAATTCTTCCCACAAAATTGTCTCCTTTGACATATCCAGAAAATGCTGGCAACAGGACATTACTATAGAAGAAAGTGCTGAGGTCCTGCATCTGCTTAGAAAATCATGCCTTTGGGCATGGAAGCCCCCATCCCTCAAACCCCAAATATGAGAGGATCAAAAGCAGTTATTTGGTGGGAAAGGAATAGCAAGCTTCATGCATATTTTGGAATGATGACATAGATCTCAAGGCTCAGGTATCCAACCGTCCTTATTAACAGAGAACAGTTCTCTATGAAAGACTATCCAACCCAAATGAAGTTCAAATGCAAAGACTCATAAGAAGGTCAAGAAGTGGCCTTGCAGTTACCCATCAACACTTTGTGCATGAGCCACCGGCTGACCGTGTAAACACATGGATCACTTGATCACAGTCTTACTTGCTCAGATGTAAGGGATTGTATTTCTCTTTAAATAAGGTATCAGGAGCCTCAGGTCCCTGTGCCTAATGTGGCCCATGGTTGGATCTCCACCCACTCCAACAAACTTCTTTCCCAGACCCTCTTCCCTGTCCCAGGCCTCACTTTTCCCCCCTTGCACAGGACATGGAAAGGAAGAAAGTGAGTCTTTCCAACCTGTAACATATTGGAAATTAGCTCTTTTCCCTTCTCCGAGCTAAGATATCATCACTCTCACTGTTGGGTAAGGAAAATGTCTCCCCTTAGTTTGGGACTGGGAATAATGGCTGTGGGGGTATGTGTATGAATTGTGTGTGGGTGTGCAGGACAGGGTCAGCAACCTGGGGCCAGTCAATGATCAAATTCAATTCCACCTGCAAGCCAGAAATCAGGGGTGCCTGGGGTAAGGGAAGGAGGCTCCACTCATTCTCAAAAGCCCCATCTCAAACATTATTTGCTTCTCTATGGAGGAAGAGACCTTTGCTGCTCCATCCTGCATGGACTGCATCTGCTTTGTATCAACTTCAGCTGCTTCATGACTTCCCAACCTGGATGGTTGAAGCATGGCTCTGACAACACTTACTTGGAAAAGCACCTGTGGTTTCTCTTTCGTTCAATTTGTTTTACCACATATCCTGGGCAACGGCTTGAGAACAATGTTACATCCCACTGAGGTAGGGATAGCCTACTTGGTGCCCTCCAGATGTTTTGAACTCCCATCAGCTTCCCCCTTCAAGAGTCATTTGTCCCCTGTGGACATCTCTGGGAGGGGCATGTGTTTCACCTTACAAGAAAGTTTTCTGTTGGAAAAACTTCAGACATGGGTCCCCTATTTGAAGACATTCTCTGTTTCAGCATTTCTCAACAATGTTTTGGATGGGATAGGACTCCCCCTGAAGAATCAGGCCTGCACTCTGAAATGCATCTGGATGCAACTTTGCATCGGGAAGCCCAGAGGATAGCTACAGGCAGGAATGCCTTTGCCCACCTTCAGCTGCCCACTGGCTGAGGAGGTACAGACATGGCCACAATGACGTATGCCTTGTGATGGAATTATTGTCATGCGTTCAATTCAGGGGACCTTTATGGAGTCTGGAAGTTGCAAGTAGTCTAGAACAGGGGTCCCCAACCTGTGGGCCGTGGGCCACTAGTGGCCTGTGGCCTGTTAGGAACTGGGCTGCGGGGCTCCCGCCCGCAAACCCTGCCCCCTTCTGTGCGATTGGCTCCCGCCCGCAAACCCCGCCCCCCGGTGCCTGTGATTGGGTCCCGCCTGCAAACCCTGCCCCCCGGTGTACGCAATTGGCTCTCGCCCGCAAACCCTGCCCCCGGTCCACGGAAATCCTGGAAACCCCGCCCCCCCGGTCCGCAGAAAAATCGTCTTTTGAAACCGGTCCCTGGCGCCAAAAAGGTTGGGGACCCCTGGTCTAGAATGCAGCAGTTGGTGCTTGCTGGGAGGACCATACCTGGACTGTAAGGCTGAACTGGTGACCACTTTCTGGGCACACTCAATGTTGGCGATGAACTTTAGGCTACCTTAGAAACGGCCTCCTACTGTGCCATCCTCTGATGGAGAGGCCCTTTTTGATGTCCCAGCTGTGGCAGAGGCAGAATTAGGGAGGTCAAGAGAAAGGGTGCACCTAACCTGTTGAATTCCTTGCTTCGAGATATTTCACCTACTGTTTAAGGCAGTGTTTTTCAAACTTGGCAACTTTAAGATGTGTGGACTTCATGCTGGCTGGGGAATTCTGGGAATGGATTTCTACTGAAATTACAAGAATCACAGTGTCTAAATGGCCCTCTATACATTTAAGGAACCAGCAGGTACAATTTTTATAGAAATCTACCTTCATACCTAAGTGCTCACCCTATGGCGGAGCCAATGAGTTTTGATATTATTTCACAAGAAGCTTTTCTGCCCTGGACAGATAATGACAAACAAGAACGTCAAAGGTCTCTGTCGGTTTGTATCTCTGAAGAGTATATAAGGTGCATTCATGAATATACTGTAGCTTAAAGATTTCCAGTTGTTTCCTGAGTGCTAAATTCCTTAAAGTGTATTTCAACTGCACAACTTGTAGTCAGTCCCTTGGCTAACTTTTTTGAGCCATCTAATGTGGATTATCCTATCCTTGTTTGATTTCTGTTACTACTCTGCCATGTTGGTGGAAAATATGCTATTTCTAAGTACCTAGAGAGCAAATAAATGAGTCCTTGGAAAGAGGGGTTCAGTTTTTCTTCACATATCCTCATCATGTTTCTTGTTTTCTTGGCATATTTGAACTCCATTTGGAGCAGAAGTGGAAATCTTGCTCCCAAATCCCATTCCATTTGTATCAGATTCTGCCAGGGAACCGTATTGCTGTTCCAAGTGACTCCTGTTTATAAGTATAAATTAACACCCCCAAACCAATATTTGGGCTGACACTGCATCAACCGTTTGTGTCTCAAACTGCAAACTGGTTGATGTCCACACCTTCCTTCATATTTAGCCAGTAAAGTTTTAAATTATTTACCTCAACATATTCCAGAGGGGATATATATTTCAGTCTTTGTAGAAAATACAACAAAATGTCCAGTGGTACAATTTATGACTGCTTTTCGCACTGCTAGAAACTTTGATCTTCAGGGAATAGGAGTCCTTGAGGAAAGTGGCCAAATTTAGCAGATGAAGAGAGATGTGAGAATAATGTCAGTCTATGTGAAAGTAGTGGCGTGGTGAAAGTAGTGGCTATGTGAAAGTTAGGGGCGTGGTGGCTCAGCGGGTAAGACGCCAGGCTTGTCGATCAGAAGATTGCAAGTTCGGAGGTTCGAATCCCTAGCCCCGCGTGACGGAGTGAGCTCCCGCACTCGCCCCAGCTCTTGCCAACCTAGCAATTCGAAAGCATGCAAATGCAAGTAGATGAATAGGTACCACTTCGGTGGGAAGGTAACAGCGTTCTGCGTGCGTCATGCAGCCACATGACCGTGGAAGCGTCTTCGGACAACGCTGGCTCTTCGGCTAACAAACAGAGATGAGCACCGGCCCCTAGAGTCGGACACGACTGCACAAATGTGCGGGGGGAACCTTTACCTTTACTATGTGAAAGTAAAGGCTCTAGCAGAAACCCCATCAGGGTTGATGCCGCGTTGTGGTCATGAGGCTTGCAAGTCAGGACACTGAACACGTTCTTCCTTCAGCATGAACTCATTCGATAGTCTTAGGCAAGCCGACCTCTCTCAGCCTCAGTATTCCCAGCTATAAAATGGGAATAATAATACTGCCTTAATTTATTATTAAAATGAAATCTGATAATGATAACTGACAGCAATATCAATACTGTAAATGGACATATCTGGTGGTGTTGATTAGCAGTAGAAGAATAGAAATAGCAATGGGTGCAAAAGCTCCATATTACCAGATAAAAATTTCAGTTTGCTTCTCATTTTTTTCTTTTCTGATATTCCCCCTCCCTTTAATAGAGTCCATTGTCAAATAAAAGTTTAAAAATCCCCTTTGAACTGCTCTTACATGTCATAATGGACACGGAAGGCTGGAGTTAATTATTGGAATAATTGATTAAAGATGTCACATTTCTTGTTGACACATCCACACCTTCTCAAAAGGGCTCCAGATGTGGGCTATAATTACACCCACTCCTACCTACCCAAATCAGCTTAACACGTCAGGCCAAGAAGAGAATAACAAGGGGTTCAGGGGACAAAAAAATGCATCTGGCAGAAAATTGCTTGCCCCCAATTACTGCCAGGCACTGTCAAAGGAAGACTAGGGTGAGAGGTAGGGGCTGGGGGGAAACCTGAAAGCGAAGGCTAGGGGCCTCCCCTAACCTGGTGCCCTGAAGATGCAGTAGAACTCAATTCCCATCATCCATGGCCAGCATGGCTGGGAATCATGGGAACTGAAGTCCCGTAGATCTAAAATTCACTGGTTGGGAAGGGCTGTTCACCCATTTTCTTCTGGTGTGTCTTCTTGTATATCTCCTTAGCATCATACTGCCAATCCTAGTGGTCTCAATAGCCAGCATCTAGGGGTGGCAATCGTGTTAGACCCAGGTCCTTTCTGGGTTGTGAAGGTGGCCTGGGAAGTGACCTATGGGGGGGTGTCCATGCAATCGCTTCTTTGAGGGAGGGGATGGTCCCCTGGCCTTGAAGGAGGTGGTGGTGTGCCCCTTCTCAAGAGACTTGCTGGACCCCTTCATTCTGGACAGTTATCCAATTTCCAACCTTCCCTTTGTGTGAAAGGTTGTTGAGAAGGTGGTTGGACAGCAGTTGCAGATGATCTTGGAGGAAACAGATTATCTGGACCCGTTCCAGTCGGGTTTGGGGACAGGATATAGTACAATTGGACTGTTCTATTTGGGGCTGCTCTTGAAGATCATCCACAAGCTGTAGCTGGCTCAAAAGGTAGAGGCATGGGCAGTCACGGGTGCTTCGCGCTATGCCATTTGTCATCATGCTGTGTGAGCTGCATAGGCTGCCAGTCAGCTTCCAGGTGCAATTCAAGGTGCTGGTTGTCATCTCTAAAGCCCTTCATGGCATAGGGCCTGGCTATTTGCGGGGCCACTTGTTCCCAGTTGTTTCTGCCCTCCTGGCACATTCAGGCAGAGTGGGTGCACTCCAGGTCCCCTCAACTAAATGTTCTCATCTTGTGGGACCAAGGAAGTGTGCCTTCTCTGTTACAGCCCCGCTCTCTGGAACAGCATCCCCCAGAGATACACCTGGCTCCCAGGCTCCAAGGGTTCTGGAAGTCCCTGAAGACCTGGCTCTATTCCCAGGCCTGGGGTAGGGTGTGGTGGAGCCCCTGTCGGATCTTTCTGAATGCTATTGTCGCTGTTTGGTCTGGGCAGTTATGTTTTTAAGTGGGTTTTTAATTATGTATTCAAAATATTGTAATCGGCCTTTAAGGCCTTTGGAGCGGACCCTCATTGCATAACTGCCAAGAGTTGCCTCTTAGGGCAATCTGTGGCACCCTGGCTATGAAACGTCTGCCTTTGGGGTGCAGCTGGCATCTTCTCACTCCCATTTTGCCCAGTGTTCAGGATGCAACTTTTCATCAGGCCATTGCTTTGTGTTGATGGTTTTTGCCAGTGATTGCTTCCTTTGTTTCATGGTATTGGTGTTAATTTTTGGTGGTTTGCATTTTATTTTAATTTTGTAAATCAGTTATGTTTGCATGAAGCATGTAATCATCATCATCATCATCATCATCATCATCATCATCATCATCACCCTCTTATGGACTTTTTACAGAAAAATAAAAAAAATGAACTTGTGATTTATGGTTTTGATGATTAGACAGGATAGATTATAGAAAGAGGAGTATCATGATGTAACTTTAGAGAGAGTGGTTAAAATATAGTTGTACTTAACTGCTGTGAAGAATATCGGAAGCCACTGTTTTGTATCTTTATTCTTTCCTTTCTATTTTTAACTTTTTTCTTTTCTTGCACTTTTTGCTTTCTATTTGCTTTCTTTCTTCTTTTCTTCTTTACTTTATATTAGTTTGTATTAGTTTTTATTTTATTTTTAAAAACTTTTAATAACAATTATATATTAAAAAGCGAAGGAAGATAGATGCTTTTGAACTGTGGTGTTGGAGGAAAATTCTGAGAGTGCCTTGGACTGCAAGAAGATCAAACCAGTCCATACTCCAGGAAATAAAGCCAGACTGCTCACTTGAGGGAATGATATTAAAGGCAAAACAGAAGTACTTTGGCCACATAATGAGAAGACAGGATACCCTGGAGAAGATGCTGATGCTGGGGAAAGTGGAAGGCCAAAGGAAGAGGGGCCGACCAAGGGCAAGATGGATGGATGATATTCTGGAGGTGACGGACTCGACCGTGGGGGAGCTGGGGATGGCGACGGCCAACAGAAAGCTCTGGCGTGGGCTGGTCCATGAAGTCACGAAGAGTCAGAAGCGACTGAACGAATAAACAACAAACATATCTTTTAAATCATCATCATCATCATCATCTGAAAGGTCACAGGTTTCCTCCTCTTCTTGCCAGAGCAATTGAATTTTCCCAGACACCTTGTGTTAAGAAAGAAAAACATTGGAAAGTGCACCTTGTCTGTGTTGACATAATTCCCTTAATTTGATTACCAAATTAATCAATTTTTCTACCGTTGTACCATCAATTCAACCCTAAATTAACCAAACAGGCTAGATTCAGATGGCATGCGAAGCCAGAAAAAAGCTAACCAAAGTTAAATCCAACTGGGCTTCACACGTTGAGCAGATGCAGCCACTAGATCAGTGTTTCTCAACCTTGGCTGCTTTAAGCTGTGTGGACTTCAACTCCCAGAGTTCCCCACACAGCTAAAAGCGGCCAAGCTTGAGAAACACTGCACTAGATCTTCCACTGACTTGGCTACGCGTGCCACCCAAGCCCAGCCCATGTTTCTGTACAGTCAAACCAGAGGGTCCAGTGTGGTCACGTGCACTATTGCTTAAACCAAAGCAGTGCCTGCATGAAGATCAGGGTCAAGTAGATCAAGACTGCTCTGTCACCCTTTTCTGCAAAGTGGGGAACCCACTGACAGGGAATCCCCTGCATGAAACAGTTGTCCTTCTCCGCTGTCTGGATTGTTGCCTTTGGTGTCTTTATTCGTGCATTGCTGCTGCTGCTGCTGCGGCGGCGGCGGCTGCTGCTTGGTGAACAGGGCTTCAGCTGTGTGTGGGAGGCCAGACGCCAAGCTGTCTGTAAAGCGTTCTCTTGTCTTGTTATTAACTCCTCCTTGGGCTTCCATTAAACTAGAGCTTCTGTGCTTGGCTTCGGGCCTTTGCAATTGTTATTGTGGTTTTTCATTTGCTCTTTTCCTCTTCTCTTTCTTTCTTTCCTTCGTTCTTTTTTTTTCCGGTTCCACTGCTAATGCATAATTATAGCTGTCTGGACTTTTGTTATCTTCGAAGGTCTGTGCAGGTTTATTACCTGGTACCTGCTTTTCCTTCTTCTTGCAGCCAAAACATGGTATATGTCCCTCCTTCAGTCTGTCTTGGCAGGAAGGGTCAGGCCTATTTAACTGTTTGGTTTTTTAAATATATTTTTGTAATTAGAATTTTTCAATACAGTAAATGTATACAATTTTTTTAAAAGATAGAAAGTAAGAAAAAGGAAAAAAAGGAATGAAGAGAGAGAGAGAAAACCAGTTATGCCTTCCACCCTTCTTTCTTTTGAGTAATTATCATCTTATTCTTTTCCCTATCCTTTTTGGCCTTTTTAAATCCCCAAATCCAGAAATCATCAATTCACTCTTTTCTTCTTTCAACAAAAAGTCCATATAAGGTTTCCAGTCTTTCGAAAAAGTCTGTATCGTTTTTTGTCTGACCAAACTGGTCAGCTTCGCCATTTCTGCAAGTTAGTTAATTTTATGATCCAATCTTCCACTGTAGGTATTTCATTTCTTTTTCAACTTTTTGCATACAATAATCTTGCCACAAAAACCTACTTAACTGTTCTGAACATTTTGCCTTTTTATTTATAGTTTGGCATGTTAAGAAAAAGTGATTAACTTTAAAAAAAAGCCTCACTATTTATTTGTTCAAACAGTTTAATGTTGTGACTATAGGTCATGACAGCATTACACAAGATAAAAAAGAATGAAATCAGTAATAACAGGAAAAAGAGAAAGGTAAGCAACAATAACAAAGAAAAGGCATGCAACAAAATTGAGTTAATATGGAGTCAATACTAAAATTGAGAGTTGAAACATTTCTAAGTTTAAAGTTAGGTAATTTGTGCAGTCGTGTCCGACTCTAGGGGCCGGTGCTCATCTCCGTTTGTTAGCCGAAGAGCCAGCGTTGTCCGAAGACGCTTCCATGGTCATGTGGCCGGCATGACGCACACGGAACGGTGTTACCTACCCACTGAAGTGGTACCTATTAATCTACTTGCATTTGCATGCTTTCGAATTGCTAGGTTGGCAAGAGCTGGGGCTAGTGCGGGAGCTCACTCCATCACACGGGACTAGGGATTCGAACCTCCGAACTTGCAATCTTCTGATCAACAGGCCTGGCGTCTTACCCGCTGAGCCACCACACCCCTTAAGTTTAAAGTAGAGCATGGCAAAGATAGCAACCTGGTTGCTAACAGTTGGAATCATATTCACAAGTTGTCTGATCAAGCATCTGATCCCTTAGATGTGTTTATCATCAATATTTTCCCTCTGTTTTCATCATAAATAGGGCAGTAAAGGATGTAATGAATTACATCCTCCACTTGGCCTACACCACAAGGGCAGAGGCTCTGTTGCATTGGGCGTTTTCAAAATCTCCCTTCAATGGACATGATCTGAAAGTGGAGAGATGTAAAAGCCTTCCTCCACAAAGCATTAGTGAAATTGAACAGATAATGGGAGAGACTTCTGTGTTTCTTATCATGGTAGGATCGAGAGGAAAACTTTGAAATTTGTACTACAATAGCACCTCTACAGAAATCTCATTCAGAAAGTGTCTCTCTTTTCACTGCTCCAAGAACTAAGTTTCCCTAAGGAGGCAGGGAATACCATTGTAGCATAGGAGACAGGAGTTTGGTCCACTGATTTCCACCCATTTAATACAAGAGACAGAATTTAACTAAATAGAGGCTTTCTAATTTCTTATAGTACCTTAGCAGGGAAAGGTGAATTCTAACTGAGATAGACGGCGACCCCACTTCCATCCTAAAATAGGCAGCAGAAATGCCTGAGGGAGGCCCTGAATCTTCCTTAAGAAACTATTCCAGACCAATTCCAACTGAGCAATGACCTATTCATCCCACCCTCAGATCTGAGCCCCATATAACATCTGAGCTATCACCTTAGCATGAAATAAGTGAGTGCAGGTTTTAGTAACTGCCATCCTTTGGAGAAGAAGAACTTCAGATAAACCCCACTGTGTGTTGGGTGGTTGCTTAAAAAGTGGATTTGTGTGTTTTCCAACCAAGGGACTGGTGAAAAAAGATACTTAAGTATTTAAAGGAAGGGCATCGTTCTATGTGATGGGTATTAATTGAGCCCCTATGTTTGACATTTCTTCTGCCAAAGACCACTGCCTTTGTTTTGTCATAGTTCATCCTTAATTTGTCTCTTTCACAATAGTTGGTCAATTTGGCCACCAATCTTCTAAGGCCAATCTCAGTGCAGAATATAAGAGCCATATCATCGGCATACGCTAGGAATTCACTCAGGGAGGGGGAGAACATGTGTGGTGATTTCATAGCCACTGCAATGTCAAAATAGACGTAAAATTAAAAAGGGGTACGTAAACAATCCTGTTTAACACCTCTCTCCAGTGATACAGGATCTGATAAAAACTCTTGGGACCCACTCTCAATTTGGCTGTAATAACAGTATGCGGTTTGATTATTAGCCTGAGTGAGAGCCAGCTATCAATGAGAGCCGGTTCGGTGCAATGGTTAAGATACCAGGCTAGAAACTGTGAGACCCTGAATTCTAGTCTCACCTTAGGCATGAAGCCATCTGGGTGACCTTGGGCCAGTCATTCTCCTCAGCCCTAGGAAGGAGGAGGCAAGGGCAAACCACTTCCAAAAATCCTGCCAAGAAAACTGCAGGGACTACTCCAGGCAGTTGTCAGGAGTCAACACTGACTCAAAGGCGCACCCCCCCAAAAAAAGTCTATTAGTATCTGTCCTTTGAAATTTCTCCCATAATTGGGGACTATCAATTGAATCAAAGGGAGAGGCGAGATCAATAAATGCCACGTAAAGCTGTTTTTTAAATCTATTGGTGTATTTTTGAATTAAGGCCTTCAGAGTAATATAGTCATCGATCGTACTATGGCCTTTATGAAATCCTGCCTCTTCCAAATGTAAAAGGTTTGTCGCTTCCTCCCAATCTTCTAATTTATTCAGGAGATGTTAGGCATAAAGTTTGGAGGCCACGTCTAAAAGACTGAATCGATGGTTATTGGAATGTTCTTGCCTATTGCCCTTTCTAAAAATAGCACATATAATGCTTTGCTTCCAATTACAGTATTAGGTAGAACAGGGCTTTCCAAACTTTTGCCGTTGGCAACACACCAACGGCCGGCGCGCAAAAACCCGGAAGCGCCGGTGGCGGTGCTTCCGGGTTGCCACCGCGGCAGCAGCAGTGTCCTGGAACCCGGAAGCGCTGATGGCCCACCGCCGCTGCCACTGCCCCTTCAAAAGGGCAGGCTCCGGGGATCCCGAAAATGCCCTCGGTTCTGGCAGGGAGGCGAAAAGTGCGCGCGCAGGCTGCCGGGCCGCTTCTCTGCTGCACAGCTGATCGGCGCGGATAATTTCCACCCCGCCCCCCCCCCCGCACCGATCAGCTGTGCAGCAGAGAAGCGGCCCGGCAGCGTGCACGTGCGATTTTTGCCTCCCTGCCGGAACCGAGGGCATTTTCATCAGCGCTTCCGGGTTGTCACGTGACACGCTTGGGGCCCCCAGGCGACACAGTATTGTGTTATGACACACAGTTTGGAAAGCCCTGAGGTAGAACACGCTTTGTTTCTGAAAAGGGTTTAATCAGAATAGGGACCCACCAACAGAAATTCTGCTTCTGTACCTCTGGGGGTATCCTATCCTCTCTGGGGGCTTTTCCATTTATTAAGTTACTTACCCATAAGATATTCTATGACACCTTTTCTTTCTTCTATTCATTTTAGAGTTCTTTTCTTCTTTATGATTGTTCTAATTGTTTTACTTGCATTTAATGTTTTTTTATTATTATTTCTGTGTTTATGTAACTCCTGAAGGGCTCTGTAGGACATCCTTCAGTTACTGGATATTCTTTGTGAGTTGTGCTTGTATCCCTCAGACATATCCCTTTTCTTTTGCCATCTTTTCATCCACAATTTCCCCTCCCTTCTTTTCTTTATTGCCTATTTGTTGGTTATGACCTTTAAAGCCCTTCATGGCATGGGCCCAGGTTACCTGAGGAACCGTCTCGTCCCTATTAGATCAACCCATCCCACCCGGCCCGGCAGGAGAGACATGTTACAAACCCCGTCAGCTAAAGAATTCCGACTGGCGGGGTCCTGGAGGAGAGCCCTTTCTGCCATTGCCCCCACCCTGTGGAACGTCTTGCCCCCTGAGATGAGGTTGGACCCCAGTCTTCAAGCCTTCCAGGAGAGTGTTAAGACCTGGCTTTGCCAACTAGTATGGGGATCCGATAAAGGGGCGTGGTGGCTCAGCGGGTAAGACACCAGGTTTGACGATTGGAAGATTGCAAGTTCTGAGGTTCGAATCCCTAGCCCTGCATGACGGAGTGAGCTCCCGCACTAGCCCCAGCTCTTGCCAACCTAGCAATTTGAAAGCATGCACATGCAAGTAGATGAATAGGTACCACTTCAGTGGGTAGGTAACAGCGTTCCGCGTGCGTCATGCCGGCCACATGACCGTGGAAGCGTCTTCGAACAATGCTGGCTCTTCGGCTAACAAACGGAGATGAGCACCGGCCCCTAGAGTCGGACACGACTGCACAAATGTGCGGGGGGAACCTTTTACCTTTACCTATGGGGATCTGATAGGTGTATGCAGCCCTGGGGGTGGTTGATGGGTTGAGTATGCTCTCTCTCTCTGTTTTTTAACTTTTTAACCTGTATATTTTTGTAGATTGTTTTACTCTCTTTTTACCTGTAAGCCGCCTAGAGTCACTTATGCAGTGAGATGGGTGGCGTAAAAATTTAATAAATAAATTTGAAAATGTGTTTCTTCCTTCTCTAGGGAATATCAAATGAATATCTTGTCTTCAGCTTTCTTCAGAAGGCAGACAATGTTGAAGACAATCAAATCTCCAATGGAAGGTCATTCTACAGGTCAGCCCCATGACCCTGAAACAGCACTTCCATGCTTCAGCCCCATGTCCTCGCAGAAATAGGGGACAACATCTCCTGGCATGATCAATGTGGTTGGGGCGACTATAGTGGCAACATGTGGTCCTGCAGATAACCAGGCACCAAGCCATAAATGGGCTTCATACGTTAAACCCAGGACTTTAAATTGCACCTGGAAGCTAAACAGGTGCAATATGTGCCCAAAGGTTACATTTGTGCCTCACGGTGTTGTTTCCAGATGGAAGTGAGGTTAGGAGATGGTCTCATCAGCAGGCATTGCATCCATCTAGGCTTCCACAATACGTTCCTTCTGCAGTGACAGTTTCTTCCTCAAAAGCAAACAGCTGTGAGAACAAAAATTAGATTCACTAGGGAAGAAGGGGAAAGGTTTTGAATAGGCTATTTTAACTCTCCAGGGTTCTGTCAGCCTCACAAAGCAGACCAGACCAGGAAATTAACTCCACATAAAGACTAAAACTACTTTTACCGAGACTGGTTATACTAACAGGATCTTGCAAGTCTGATTGTGCTATACCTCCTCCCACCTTCTTATAATTCAGTGAATCAGGGCAGCCTGACCTGCTTCCGGATGTTATCTTGTTTATCTGGACTTTAAAATGCTTTAGCCCCTTTTCCCTAGGTAACAGTTCTTGCATATTTCCATCAAGGTCATCTTCCTTATTCTCTACAGCTCCTCATGTGTCTCTGTTTGAAGGTACTGTACCTGCTGGTTCAAGACCAGCCTCATCTAAGTCAAGTTTAAAGACAAAGAATCAGCAGACGGGAGAACAACTCCTACCTCAGAAGTGACCCATTGATGGTTGGTGGGGCCACCTAGCTCAGCTGGGCCACAATATTTCTCAGTTAATAATAAATACCATACTGGTGGGACTCACATACTTCTACTGAAATTACACAATTTTTCCACGTTTTCATCTGTCCGTAAATGACCTGTGCATATTTCATGCACATTGTCGTCCTCTTTTAATTATTTATTTTTGCACATAACCATCCAAATTGTGGAGTACATGAAATAATAAAAAGGGAACCTTCCTGAAAATGCAAAGAGCCCCTTTAATTTCTAACAATGCCTTGCTGCAGGTTTCTGGGCCTGGGACATTGTGTGAAAGTAAAATGGCAGATTGACCTAGTCACATGGGGCTACCAAATCACTGTTGCTGGTGGTCACTGTGAGGACAGTCAAACGAAGCCTCTCCCAGAGAATAGGGCCCTTCGGAAGGCCCGTTGGCCAACCAGAATCTCTTCAGGAGGCAACCATGATTTCAGACTTGGTTACCACTGAGATAATAAACTTAAGACCTGAGTTGCATTATGCAGTTCACATGGCAGCATGCATCTCCTTAAAACACTGACCTCCTGATAGAAACCTAGCCTAGTCATCTCCTGACATGCTAGTTTTGTAGCCTGGCTGTTTCTTTGATATGCTCGTTTTCCAGCTGTGGTGAAAAGGGAGCAGGTTGCGCAGAGGAATATTTCACAGTGTGAATCTCAATTTGTAGCCTGAAATTATACGGTGGTAAGAAGAATGAGATCAGAGTTACATAGAACCTGGCTATATATTTGCAAAATGGGATGGAGAAAACAATTCCAGTGAGTGGGACCAGCATGGCAGATGTTCACCAAAGAAAACTTTGAAGCCACATAATTGCACCATTGGCCTTGTTTCCCTAAACTTCTATTTACAGTACAACTACTGCTGTTGTTGCTCACCAGGCTCGGCTCATCTCCTGTATAGATGCGGATTTGACTGTAGTTCTGTGGTTATGCAGAAAATGCACAATTCCAATTATCAGGATAATTAAATATATTAAGTGCTAGATGACTTCCTGAAACCTGGCCACTTCTGATGTGAACCTGATATAAATCTCTCATCTAATATGTGTATATTGGTCCTCAGAGTTCAGTTGATGTCATCCTGCTGCACAGGTCACTGCCTTTTAAGGAGTATTTGGAACCAGCCTCCTAAAGTGCCTTCTCCTGCCTTCCAGCATGTGGAACTGCCTACACATGAAATTGGGTTCTCTCTTATTTACTAGTGTTCTATATTTGTTTGCCACCTTATCTTCCTTCCTTCCTTCCTTCCTTCCTTCCTTCCTTCCTTCCTTCCTTCCTTCCTTCCTTCCTTCCTTCCTTCCTTCCTTCCTTCCCTCCCTCCCTCCCTCCCTCCCTCCCTCCCTCCCTCCCTCCCTCCCTCCCTCCCTCCCTTCCTTCCTTCCTTCCTTCCTTCCTTCCTTCCTTCCTTCCTTCCTTCCTTTTGGATCATCTGTAGATTGTAGGTGGGCTGTTACTAAGTTATTCCTTTTTTTTTGTTTTGTTCTTTGCTTTGATTTTTTTTAAAATATAAATTTGTTTCGATCAATTTTTTAAGATTGTCCTCAGCCATTTGGAAGGGGCAAATGAAGTATTACTACAGTGCTAATCCAAGATGCCTAAGAGTTAATTGTTCTAATTTAGGAATGAAAGAATAGCTTTCAACACATGCTCAGATGGCTTTTATTAGTACTACACTGCCATCAGTTCAAGAGCTGGAGATTACTACTTCTTACAAAGCATTATCATCTGTCTGTCTGCCTGTCTGTCAATCAATCAATCAATCAATCACCTACCTACCTATGAGGAAGAAGAATGTGCTTTCTTGTAAAAAATATTTCTGCATTTCCTAATTTTTGTTGTTCAGGATGCATATATCTATTTTCTGTGCAATACATCTGTAATTTATGAAACTGCTAAGAGATTTTTCACACAATCCATTTATCCTGCAAGGAAATAACTTTTAAGCGCCATAGACCCCAAAGCAGGGAATCATCTGTACAGTGCTGAATATAGTATTTGTGCTCTTGGGGGCAAGGGGTTTGTTCACTACATCAAATGGGATGAGGAGGGAAGTCTGTCCATTTTGGTTTTGTTCAGCTTTTCATTTTTCGATTTGTAAGTTAACCTCTATATCAAGAGGTATATATTTCTATATTACCTTTGTTTTCTTGTTTACAAGCATGTTTGTGCATGTAAGATTTTCATTTAATATATGCATGGTTGTTGTATGTGTATACTGTATGTATTATTATTATTATTATTTACATTTATTATGTCTCCCCACTCCAAAATACTCTGGGTGGCTTACAACATCAAAATATAGAATTAAAACAGTTAAAAATATAACAACAAAACATAACTGCCCAGACCAAACAGCGACAATAGTATTCAGAAAGATCCGACAGGGGCTCCACCACACCCTACCCGGGCCTGGGAATAGAGCCAGGTCTTCAGGGACTTCCAGAACCCTTGGAGACTGGGAGCCAGGTGTATCTCTGCGGGATGCTGTTCCAGAGAGCGGGGCTGTGACAGAGAAGGCACACTTCCTTGGTCCCACAAGATGAGAACATTTAGTTGAGGGGACCTGGAGTGCACCCACTCTGCCTGAATGTGCCAGGAGGGCAGAAACAACTGGGAACAAGTGGCCCCGCAAAGAGCCAGGCCCTATGCCATGAAGGGCTTTAGAGATGACAACCAGCACCTTGAATTGCACCTGGAAGCTGACTGGCAGCCTATGCAGCTCACACAGCATGATGACAAATGGCATAGCGCGAAGCACCCGTGACTGCCCATGCCTCTACCTTTTGAGCCAGCTACAGCTTGTGGATGGTCTTCAAGGGCAGCCCCAAATAGAACACATTGCAGTAGTCCAATTGTGAGGTGACTAGGGTGTGAGTGACTGCCTGAAGGGCCTCCCTGTCAAGGAAAGGGCGCAACTGGTGCACAAGGTGAACCTGTGCAAAGGTCCTCCTGGCTGTAGCTGCCACATGCTCATCAAGCAGTAGCTGCGAGTCCAGGAGGACCCCCAACTCTATGCATGTGTCTCGGTGAAAAATGGCACTGCAAAATGTGGAGAAGGGTGAACTTGGAGGAATAACCCAGTTCAGAAATGTGAAATTAGACCAGACTGCCTTCAGAGGTGAACTAAACTAATTTCTCCCCCATCTGCAATGTGTGCTAGTAGCTTCTGGCTGATCAGCTTCCCAACTCATAAGTTCACACTGCCCAGGGAGAAAAGTGCTTGGCAAGGTCTTCCCATCGACAGGCTGCAATAAATGCAGGTGGCGGCTGGTTTCTTCTCCCAGAAAATGAGGTTGGAGTTTTGGATTTCCCTTTCTAGGTTGCTTTTCTGGGCAATTATCACATCAAACCTTGGAGCCATGGCCCTGCCTTCCCTTGTTGAATGTGGTGCCTGCAGTCCGCAAAGAAATTCAACACCGTGAAAGATTTAATTGCTCTGGCAACAGCAGACTGAGGCAAAGCTGGGCTGTTCTTTCCTTTCATTTTCATGGAAAGCATATCTTATTAACATAACTCCACACTTCGAACAGCGAGGCTGTTTCTCAAATGCATTCTGGATCACAGATTGCAAAGGTCAGACCTACCATGAGCAGGCAACAGTTTTTCTGGTATGTTCTGTAGTGCACATGGAAATATGTGTGACTGGATCACTACAATGCCCCAAGAGCTTGAAGTCACTAAGTGCAGTGATACTGTACCTTTTGAATGAAATATGGCATAAAAACAATGCAAATCAAATCAAACAAATCACATTCTCCTACCTGGTATCCTTTAAAAAAAATCCTTTGAACTCCCAGAACTGTAAGGCAACAATCTGGGAATTGTAGGAAATGCTGCCTTCAGCTGCCACTAGGTCGAGTTGTAGATATACAGAAAATGTCAAGCAAGTGAACATGGACCCCCTCGCCCCTGATTTTGGAGGAGTGAAATTAGTGGATCTTAGATATGTATTTTGGGGGGAAGGTATGTCATCCTTATCTGCCACAATGGAACATCTATTTGTCACCATCCTACTAACCAGTAAGAGATGGTATGATTTTATTCTTAATCAGCTGAGCATGGATTGAGCACTACAACAGAACTATGTTAATTCCCCCCCTACGCAGGAAACCAATATGTGATTTTTCCCCCTCTCATGGAACTGCCCCAGCTTTCACAGCAGAAAAGCTGCTCAAGGTGGATTACTTTGGGAGACTTAACATATTTTGATCCTTGGGTTACCATAGATTTTCTGTCCTCTCATCAAAATGCCTTGTAATTGTCTTTTTAAAAAACAGACAACTGAAGAAACTAGAGCAAAGTAGGCAAATGGAAGAATATATAGCTATTTATGTAGCCTTAAAAGAGTCCCTGAATGCTGTGCAACTGAGAAAGAGAGAAAAATATTTGCATGAGAATTTCTAGATTCTACATCAGTGTTTCTGAACCTTAACAACTTTAAGATGTCTGGACTTCAACTCCCAGAAATTCCCAGCCAGCCATGCTTGCTGGGGAATGCTGGGAGTTGAAGTCCACACATCTTAAAGTTGCTAAGGTTGAGAAACACTGTTCTGCATTATACTAGCCAATTCTAAAAATGGAGGATGACATCACACAGGGAAGTAGTTGAATGTGGATTAATTAACCATTGAAGAATTTTCCAAGAAAGCTCATAGACTGCTCTGATACCAAACCAAGCCAAGTAGCATTCATCCATCACCTGAGGAGTAGATGGATTAATCAAGATTTCATCAGAACCAGTACCAAACCTTAGGACTTGTTTCAAAACCCAGTGCACAGGCTGGCATTTGAAGCAGCAGCAGCATAATAGCAATACTGTATAAGTGCCTTTGAGCCTAGACCTATCTGGGATTCTCTTCATGTCTGGGATTCAGAAGAAAGATGTCTAAGTAATCTTGAATCCAGACACATGTTTATTATATTATTTAAGCTTGCAAGCCAATCAGCCCAAGGATTAAAAGTCTGATCAATGCAAAGATATATGCATAAGGCTGGGAGGATGAAGTTCATCAGGACTAAACAAACATCTTTTGGAGTTCATTTAAACACTAAGACAATTATAATCTCTTCCTATCCCATTGTTGATCTTGGCCTTGAGTCAGTGATGTGCGTAATAACAGGTATGCTCTGAGCAGCTGTCTTTGTATGATCTCCGTACTATCTGCCTTTTCCATGCAGGATTCATTTAACGCTCTGCAGCAAAGACCATCAGACAGCTGCCTGTTTCAGATGAGAAAGATTGCATCTTTATTTAGAATAATGTGTCTGATAGCACAGTGGCTGGGAATCATACCTGTATTTTGGATGCTTCTTTTGCTGTTGCAGAGAGATGATTTTGCTTAAAATGAACGATGGAGATAGGCAGTCTGATATTTTCAAAATGTATGGTAGCTTGCCAATGCATGTAACAATTTATTTCATTCTGATTCTTCTTCTTCTATCCTTGGCAAAGACCATATCACAGCTGTAGTCTGCATTGCACCTACGTAGTACTATATGCTTTAAAACAGTCGAAGTTATAGCACAGAAGTCTTCATCTGTCAGAATCACGTTGAAATCTTTATTTAGGTTTTCTGTTCCTGTTCCTTCAATAACTATCATGCAGAAATGTAGGAAGTAAAGTGTTTTCTAGAAAAGTATTTCTATACCAAGAATACTTTGCCAAATTTCTGTATGCCAGGCTATTGTTAGATTCTACATCAGTGTTTCTCAACCTTAGCAACTTTAAGATGTGTGGACTTCAAAAGTAGGACTACAAATGCTGGATTGTGTTTTGATTTGGGAAAGAGTTTTAAAACAATTGGAGATAACTCCTGCCTAGTCTTCTTGTCCATTTTATTGTGGTATTTTTCTGCATCATCCCACCACACCACTTGCCTTATGTTTTGTTGGACCAATGTGCTTGAGCCATTGGGATATAAGGAACCATGAGCATCTCACTAGGTGACATTAGATTCAATCAAAACCTGCGAGGTTAAGACGGGAAAGATATGTTGTCTTTGGAGAAAGAATGAGATTGATGATGGTGGCATTGGCAGTATTGGTGGTAGAGGAGGACACTTCAAAGTTCATCTAGTTCAACCCATGTGGAAGATTCATTACTGCACTAACCTTGATAGGTGGCCATCCAGACTCTGCATAAACCTTATAATGAAGAGCAGTCCACCACCTTCCATGGCAGCTTATACAGCTGACAACCGGCATTCACCATTAGGAAAATCCTTTTGCTTGTGATTTGAACCCAGCAAAATCCTTTTGTGTGTAATTTGGGCCAGTGAACACATTTGGAATTCCGAGGGCATGTCATGGGCCCATTCACAAAATGGCTCGATATGGCCAATCACAAAAAAAACCAAAAACCCACCACCCTTATCAGCATGCAAAAGGGTGAGGTTGTTTTCACCATTTCTTCTATTCTCCTCTTCCCTACCATACTCCATATCATCTCCCAACTTTGTTGCATCTTTTCTCTGGGCAGGTAGGCTACAAATCCATGTAGCAGTGGCACTGTTTTACAGCTTGCTAATGAGAATCCCTAGGGGGCGTGGTGGCTCAGCAGGTAAGACGCCAGGCTTGTTGATCGGAAGATTGCAAGTTCAGAGGTTCGAATCCCTAGTCCCGCATGATGGAGTGAGCTCCCGCACTAGCCCCAGCTCTTGCCAACCTAGCAATTCGAAAGCATGCAAATGCAAGTAGATGAATAGGTACCACTTTGGTGGGTAGGTAACAGCATTCCGCATGCATCATGCCGGCCACATGACCGTGGAAGTGTCTTCAGAAAACGCTGGTTCTTCGGCTAACAAATGGAGATGAGCACTGGCCCCTAGAGTCGGACATGACTGTACAAATGTGCGGGGGGAACCTTTACCTTTTCATGAGAATCCCATGGGGGATCTTGTTTAAGGCCTAGCTGAAAATAAGATATACTACATCCACAGCATTCCTCTGATCTACCAAGTTTTTATTTAACTCTTAAAAAGTGATGGCATTTCTCTATTCTCACTAAAAATTATCTGTAGTCACAGCATTCTTTCCTTGATGCTCACAGACTGTACTGATTTGTACTGGAACTTTCAAGCTGATCACTCATTAGCAGTCTAGACGTTTTCTCTTTTTGAAGATGGATTTATCACCCAGTGCTTCACCTGTCCTCCAAGAATTCTGAAAAAATATGATAGAGGTTTTAATATTACATGTGCACACTCCTTTCCTGCCTGGGATAAAGTTTGTTTAGCCCTGGAGATTTAAACCTGTCCAGAGTTTTTGGATTATCACGAAGATACATTTTTGCTTTGGCACAACCCTGAATTAGATGACGCACTGGCCTCTTCCAGCAGTCCAACTGTAGAGTCAACACCGTTCAATGTCATAAAGCAGAGCTTTCCAAACTGTGTGTCAGGACACGTTAGTGTGTCGGCTGCAGTGTCTGGGTGTGTCGCGGCTGCTGCTGCCTCCGAGCCCTGCCAGAATTCTGTGCAGGTCCTAGTGCCTGCCTTGCGCCCTGCTGTAATAGTGTGTTGCGAAATGATGCCCTGCTTGTAAGAGTGTGTCGTGAAATGATGCATGTCTAAAAAGTGTGTCACCAACATGAAAAGTTTGGAAAGCTCTGTCATAAAGGGAAGAAGAAGAAAAAAACCCCACACAGTCAGCAGTGAGGGGTTCTATACAGATGCAGGTTAAATCTCTTACCCTTTGAGTTGCATAAGTCAACATGGCCCTGATTGGCAAGCCTGTTGCAGTGAGTCCCAATACCTCCATAGCTCACCAGGCTGGGAAAGGAGTTGGAAAAGGAACTTGACAACTTCAATCTCCTTCCCTTTTTCCTTGAATTATTTTATTCCCTCATATGTGACTCTTAAGAGGAGGAGGGGAAAAAATCCCCATCCTCTCCTATCTTAAATGTGTTGACAAACATTCCTATCTAGATTCCTTTTCAAGTTTCTAGAGGGAATTGGCCGGGGAGGGGGGAGGACTTGTCCAGACCTGTTGATAACGTCGTTTCATATTTAGACACTCGCGTCCCCCACCTCCCCCCATCGGTATTAATTAACTACTGTATCGATTTCCCCTGAATTTTAGATATTCCTCCGCCCAGTCCAAGGGTTGACAAACATTTGAAGTTCGACTTCCTCCTCTCCTTTCCCTCTAATATAGGTGAGAAAAATAGACGTGCCTGGACCTGTTGAGCTCCATCCAATCTACCCTCCTATTCTCCGTCTGTCGTCCCCGTGGGGTGGGGGGCGGCTGAGGGAGTTGCTTAGCCGGCGTGGTGGGCGGGCCTTTAGAGGGAACGCGGCGACTGTTTCGCCCGGCTGGCGAGGCTGAAGCTTCGGAAGGGAGGTCCCCAGGGGCTCCGTGACATCATGCCGTGGGCGAGCCAATTGGAGGAGGCCAGGGGCGGGCTCGGGAGATGAAAGGAGGAGGGGGCGCGGCGGGAGGGATGGGGGAGGAACGTCCCCTCGGTGGTTTTCCTCCTCTCTTGTGGGACCCGGCGTGGAGAAAAGAGGGCACTTGGGGGGAACTTGGGGGAGAAGGCGAGGAGCGGGCGCCGTTGCTTGGACGCGGGCTATCGAAGGGCCTGAGGAGGCGGCGCGGTTGCAGCCGCTGCAGGTGGCAGTGTAGACGTCGGAGCTTCCCTTTGGCTTGATCCGGGATAAGAAGGCGGCGCTGCCCGAGCATGAGGCTGTCCGGCAGCAGCAGCATTGGCAGTGGTCGCCGCCGCCGAGCGCTCGAAACGCGGTAGTGGCCCGGGCCGTGGATGCGGCGGCGGCGGCGGCGGCGGCCCCTCTGCGTTCTCCTCGTCCTGCCGCGGGAAGTCCCGCGGATCTTTGGATGATGACGATGAATTCTCTGGCCGAGAGCCTGCTGGGGCCGCCGGACCCGTCTAAAGCGGCCTTTCTGGACTTCGGGCTCGGGCCCCCGCCTTCTCCTCACCAGCAGCCCCAGCCCTCGCAGCCGCAGCAGCACCCGGCCAGCTTGGCGCCCCCTTACTCGCTCCAAGCCTTGCACACGCTGCCGCCGCCGCCGCAGCAGCAGTCCCCGCACGACGGCGGCATCTTTCCTCCGCCCGCCGCCTCCTACGGCAGCAGACCCCTGGCGTATCCCCCTTACCCCGGGGCGGCCGGTGGCAGCCCCCACGCCTTCTACCACCACCACCACCACGGCACCTCCTACTCGCCTTACCAGCAGACCTCCAGCGCCCTGGGCCATGGGACGAGGCTGGAGGAGACGGGTAAGGCGAGGCTGGTTGGCTTGGGCGAAGGGGGCGGGAAGCAAGCCCGGGGCGGCTGAAGCCCCCTCCCCGTTCGGGGGGTGGTGCAACCTGCGTTACTTTACCCGGATGGCTGGTTCCCGACATTCGTAAGGTCACCCTTGAACACCGGTCCAGAACAGCCCCCTTCTCAATCCACCAGAGGGTTGGACTACAATTCCCGTTGTCCTGAGACTACAGGTCCATGGCCTCAGGTGTGATGGGAGCTCTAGTGCAGCACCCCTGGAAGGAACGGGCTGAAGGGATGTGGACTAAAATGTGCTGCTTTCAAAGCCTTAGGAGGGAGCTGGGGGAAAACGGGGGTCGGGACGGGGGTGGAATAAATCAATAACAATGTCCCTCACTAACAAAGAATAAGTGTTACCCTGTCCTTTTCGTGTTTTGTGTGTGTGTGTGTGTGTGTGTGTGTGTGTGATGACATACCGATTAGGAGTTAGAGAGAGAGATGAATTAAGCTTTGCTAAGTTAGAAAAGTTTATTAGTTCGGAAATGAGTCTGAGGTCGCGAATTTGGACGAGACTTCCCTGTTCCACAGTACGCAAAGAGAGCGCTTGAGCCGTTTCTTGGCCTCTCCTCGTTGATCGACGGGATGAAACAGCCAGTAATTCCTGCTGGGGAATGCGAATCAAATATGGATCGAAAACTTGAGGCCAGTCCAACCAAAACTTGAGGCCAGTCCAACCAATGTCACTGGAATATATTTTTTTGCATTTACCCAGTACAAAATCTGTATTGCCTGCCATTTCGTTTGCAGCACACTCTTAAGACTTAGAGTCTAAGTTGAAGCAAGCACCCTTCAGTTCAATTATTGTTATTTGCAAGTAGGAGTCTATGGGATTGCAGTCCAGTTATGTGGGATCTCTCTTCCCTGCATAGTCAGAGTTAAGAGAAAAATAATAAACAAACAAACAAATATTGTGCAACACTTTATACTCAGAAAGCCTACCCTTTAGAGAAGGGTACTTACCTAAAGTACTTACCTAAAGTACCTAAAGGGTACTACCCTTTAGAGAAGGGTACTTACTAACTTTGCTCAGACTGAAGAAGCTCCTTGGATAAGGAGCGAAACGTTTCCACTGAGAAAATAGAAATCCAGTTGACACGATTCAAGCTACATACCCTTTAGAGAATGAAAGCAATTGCTTTAGCAATGAGAGGGAAAAATACAACCCATTGTGTTATGCCACCCTTGGGTTGTACAATTTAGAGAGAGACAGATCTTAGCTCGGATAGACTATCAGATGGACCCTGAAACAGCTTGCAAATAATTCAAAAATTCCTTGCAAGGAATATTTCTCTTCTGCCCCCTCCCCACCAGCTTTTTCAGAGAATAAGCATCAGTCCCCCAACAATTTTTTCCTCTCCCAGATCCCTGGGTGGAAATAGTCTCCTCCTCCTGCTGAAATACTTGTTCCTGGGGTCCATTTGATCGGCATTAAAACATCACAGGGCCATGGCTGCAGCCGTGGCACATGGATCTGGGCAAGGAGAAAGGCAATCCTCTTGGGCACAAACTTGGCAGCTATTTAGTAATGCACCTCAGATGCTCAAGCAGCTGGAGGGGGAAACCTCACTGGCTTCTCTTCTCATGACCTTTAGAAACTAAGATATTGCTTTCCAGCCTGTCTGAGCATGGTGAGCACTGCAGTCCAATTCATCCAGAGAATACGAGGTTGGGAAAGGTTACTAGATAGTCTTTTGTATTTTAAGGCACAGCCGGGCAATGACAAAATAATGTGCAAGCTTTCAGAACTCTTCAAGGGTGAAGAGGTGCAAAAATGCAGGAGGAGCAGTACAATTAATGAAGTCTTTTTTTAAAAAAAAAATAACTAACGGATAAGATGTGCTGTGCACACAACTATTCCAGTCTTGATGGGATGGATCAGGTTGAGGAATGGGACAAATTGACCTAGCTGGCTGGGGATAATAGGCACTGCAACCTGTCTGAATGGTGCCATATGGGGAGGGGGATGCCTCTAGCAGTCTTTCTCAAGCTTGGCCACTTTAAGACGTGTGGACTTCAACTCCCAGAATTCCCCAGCCAGCATGTTAAAGTCCGCACATCTTAAAATCTGCCAAGTTTGAAAAAGACTGGTCTAGCGCCTTTTGTTTCCTGGATGCTACTCTGCTTTGAGACTTGGTCCTCAACTGACTACATGCCTGTGGGACTGGTGAGCTAGTCTTGCCAGCCAGGTTGCATAAGACACCATGGACATCTTTAATATGCTTTGTTTTGGAGAGAGCAGGATGATGATACAAGCAATTTAAATGTGACACGCCACCTATTTCTGACCGAGGCCATCCCTCCTCACTGTGGCGAAACTTACCTTCTGGTAACTGCATTTGTTTACATCCTTCCTGGAAACTTCCCTTTCCTCCCCAGCCCATCTAGGCTGGGCTGAGCGAGCGCGTGCCTCCGGGCTCAGCTCTGTTGTTTGGCTGGTTTGCATTGCTGTGTCAAGCAACAGGTACACTGAAGTGCTCTATAAATAACTTCCTACAAGAGGGTGAAGTTGTTTAGGAAGCCACTTGGCAAAATTCGTATCAGCTTAAAGGTGGATGGTATGGGGTTGAATTCTTTGCTGGTGTGTGGTGTCTCTTCCCACCCCCCCCCCCCCCACTGCTTGGATATTTGCTGTTCCAAGACAAAGTTTATCCTTGGAATTATTTTACAGCGTCATGATTTTCCATCCTCTTGACCTAGTGGTTGTAGCTGTGCAGGAATTTAAACCCTCTTCTTCCTGGCCCCTAAGTCTTAACACTAAATTTGGCCTCATCTCCAGGATTTCAACTTCAACCTCTATCAGTTCCAGCCTTCAATAAATTGAGTTGGATATGCCATGCTGCTCCCTATATCTGCACCAGACAATTTTGATTCTTTTATTCCCTCCATTTATATATTCATCCCCCTTCAGGGGAAAAAATACTTTCTATTTCCAGGATTTTCCTAGAAACATTTATTTATCTATCTGTCACTTTGGATTGGAGGTTACTGTTCACTTTCTTTTGGCACATAAAATGTTTTGCTTTCGATTCTTTGTTAAGACCTTTCTTCCTGACCTATAATCAAGGGAATTTAATCCTTTAGAAACTTATTCCAGTGATTTAGGAATTCTTTCCTGGTCAAATATATAAGCCTCAATCTCTTCCTCCACCAAAGGGTAGCATTTTAGATAATATTGACCAAAAACGTATATATATTTCCAAACAATAGGGAAACTTTAAGTCAGTAGAGTCCTTTAATACAATACTGATTGACTTTTTATTTTATTTATAGTGCATGCAAAAATATAAATATCATTCTTGTTAGTTTGCATTGCAAAGGAACTGTTTTGAAGGTGTCCCTTCCATACAACTTGCCTTCAAACTGAGATCTCAAGAAACATACTTTTTTAAAAATGAAATTGTCTCCTGAACTGTGGAATTACATCAGCTGAGTTGAGCTGTGTCTATTGTTTGCTTTGGAGCCAGCTGAGTTTTTAAAAATATGATTTAAAAGAAGCAACTGTACTTTAGAAAAAAATTCTCCTTGGTTTTTAAATGGAAAACACAAAAGTTGTAACTTAAGTATTAATTTTTGTTTTTATTGTGTGGTTTTTTTAAATATGGCAGGGAAATGCTTTGGAGGAGAATAAATAAGGACTATAACATATACTGTATTTCATTTAATAAAGCTTCCTGTAACCCTACAGTTCAGGATTTCTGACATTTCAAACCAGTTCTCCCCACCCCATTTCTATAATAATGAACACTTCAGAATGCACTAGTAAAATATAAAAACAGTCACTTTATTCAACTACAGTAACTATTTTTTGTTTGTTGTTCAGTCGTTTAGTCGTGTCCGACTCTTCGTGACCTCATGGACAGTAACTATAGCTTTGTTTAAATCTTGGGGCGTTGTTCCTTTCTAAACAAGGTATTCTGACTTTAAGGTTAATCCATAACCCCTAGGCTATCTGGCTCCCCCCCTCCCAGAGGGGATCTGTCCAAACTCCATAGAAACCTCTCCCAGAATTCCATAAGGCTAATTTGCTAAATTTAGGGGGAGCTCAAGTTAGTTTGGTTTAACTAATGCCTTGAGGATTGACATGTATCCTTCAGTGTAAAGCTGTACACATGCAAAAATGGACGATTTCCAGAATTGTTCTGTGACCAGCCTTTGTCGAAAAGGTAAAGGGAACATGGGCATCAGAGATTCGTGGTGGGGTGCAAAGTAAAAGCAGGAGGTCTTTATTTTAAATATATCAAGAGTGCTTTACAAGCAATGTTGAGTACCCAAACGCTTCCACAGTTGATGAAAGGCAAAAAGACCCTCTTCATCTTTGGAGAAAGAGCCTCGCTTCTAAACCCTTGCCCCGCTTTCTGCAAAGAAACGAATCACTGGATTAGCAACATGAGTTCCCGCTCCCTGGTGAAGTTAGGCGTTTATTAAATGGTCCTTATTTGCTTATATATATATATATATATTGTTTTAATTGGCACCTGTCAAGACCAGCAAGGGAAAGAGAAAGCGTCTCGTTACTGTTGGAAGCCAAATGCAGCACCCAGCGAAAGGGATTGCTCCCTTGCCCGTCCTTTGGTCGGAGAACCAAAACTATTTAAGGCGAGGCAGTGGATCCCATCGGCAGCTAATTAATTAGCGACTATTAATTGTTATGAAGCTCAGGGGTTGCGGGGGGAGGGGAGGCCATGGCAAATATTCCGAATCAGGCAGCAAAGGACCCCTTTGCAGTGTGTGTGCGTTCATTGATGGGTTGGTTGAGCGATCTCCATTTAGGGAGCCCTGAATGCTGAAACCGCGTTAATTTCACCCCGATTTGTGGACCGGGCCGGGCAAAGCGCTTCGGTTTTAACTGCTAAGATTTTCCAGGTTTGTTCAGAAGCAGGTCGCCGCGCAGGGTCTGTTCCCCCACCCCCACCCCCCGTGATTTAGTGCACCATCCAGCTGTTGCCGGGACAATGTATCAGTCACGGGCACTTTCTCCGATGTGGTTATTCTAGCGTCACCCACCACAGCGGTGGAGAGCCGGTCTTCCTGACGGTTATATTGGCACAGCAATATAACGAAACGCGTTAAAACCCGTAGGAGATATTCTTTTACGCCAGATTCACTCTTCGCGCTAAGCCATGGAGTGACCATGGTTTATTGAACAAAACACACTGGGCTGGGTTCGCACAATACCTAAGCAAAACCAAACAAACGTATTGTGGTTTAGCTCGAGGCGGGCACCCAGCCCTAGCCCGCGCGGCGCTCCTAAGCGCATTTCCTAGCCAGATAGCTCTGCGGAATGAATGGGGGTTCACTCCCGGCCGGCCGCGCTTCCGCCTGAACTGCAGCTCAGCGCAGTCTTTGCTCGAAGTTTGCTGGAGGACCGGAGGTCACGAAGTGACCACCACCTTCCATTGCCCAAGGAGATGGCTTCCTCCAGACATGGGTAACCAACCCGGTGCACTCGGGATGGTTTGGACTACAGTTCCCATAAACTCTTACCATTAGTCATGCTGGCTGGGGCTGATGGGTGTTTAAATCAAACACGCCGGAGCGTGCCAGGCTGCCTATTCCCCTGGCTTTCTCGTTCAAGCCATAAATTATTCCTTCCTTTGCGAGGCTGATCAGAAGCATTTTCCTACCGCCTTTCACTTGTCTTCTCTGGGCGGTTTACAAACATAGATTTGATAGAGGGCGGGGCGCTGTTGCTTCCTATCTAAGATGAAGGAAGTCGGCGGGATTTGAGGCTTGGGGAACATCCCAGCCACACCTGCGGAATCGGGAGAGTGGCGCCGTTCATACAATACGCTGAGTGTTCACGGGAGTTGCTTGTTTGGCTTGGATGGTTTGTAGATGCAGGCAGGCATATTATTCTATGACTTGGCGCATCTTTGGGGAGAATGACCGGTGGGGTTCTATACCTGTTTCCTCAGAAACAAGCCCACATTCATTTCTCGGGACTTTCTCCGGGCGTGTAAACTCGCCGCCGCAATCCTTAGCCGGCTTACTGGGTAATGGGACTTATTGAAGTGAACCGGCTTCTGTAGAATTGCGCGGAGAAATCGAATTCAACAAACCTGCCTGGGATTGCGCTGGGAGCAAGCGCAGTCTTGGCCGGTTTTTTTTTTTGGAGAGGAGGCCCCATTAAGCTGGAAGGGGGTCTCGAATAAATGTGCAAGACGGTCACAAATAAACCTCTGAGCAAGCAAATGTGCAATAAGACCGGGCTATAGGAAAGGAAGCTATATAGTCCGTGCCTCTACACAAGCAAAATATAAGGAGGTCGGTCCATAAATGCATGCCAATTTATTTTAAAATATGCGTGCGTTCGATTAATAATTTCATTCCGTTAGAATTCCTCAGTGCAACGACTTTATGGACGGGCAGGCAAAACCCCTGGAACCGCTGGGCCTTTTTTCCCAGATTAAGTAAAATAGAAGACAATCATAGGAGAAAACGGAGTGTGTGTGTGGGGCGGGGAGGATTGTCCCTCATTCATACACTGCTCCAAGTCGGGGGGGGGAAAGAACCCGAAGCGTCCCCCTGAGCCGAACGCCGAGCTGCGCGGTGGGAAAGACGGAGCCGCGCTCCACTCTCTCCCCCAGCACCGCTCTTCCCGCAACAGGTGGACCCCGCGGCCTTTGGAGTCGCCCTCCAGACACACGCACGGCCCACCAGCACTCGAGGGTCGCTTGAGGTGAATCCTGCAACGGCGCGCATCGAGCTCAGAAGCGATGCTGGTCTGGAGGTGTTTAAAATAGTTGTTTAAAATCCCTTCCCCCCTCCCTCCGAAAGAAGCCGGAAGTAACAGAGCCCGAATCATGAAATGGACACGTTGTGAGTCCGAGGCAAAGAAAAAGCTCACTTTAGTCGCTTAAACAGTCTAATAGTTCGTGTGTTTTGGAACCTGTGGACTGACTTTTTCTTTTTTTACGCGAAGCCAAAACTCAAACGGATTTACGATGTCCCAGCACCCCGCATAAAATATTAATTTCTCTGGCGAATCATCCTTGTTTCTGCTCTGTTATTCTTCGGGACTGGCTGATTTAGCGGAAAATGTTAATTCCCTATTAATTTCTCTGTAGTCAGTTTCAGCTCTAGGTCACTGCCAAATCTTCAATCTTCCTTAATTAAAAGGTGGATTAGAAATCAACGTTTCGGGTAGATCAGCCAATAGAATATAAGGGCTCTTTGATTTTGGTTTCCTTTAAGGGACATGATTTCTAGTTTTACCTAGCAACTCGCTAAAGACTTCAGATTCGCCCTCTCTCTGCCAGACAAATTTTACTTTTTACTTATTTGTAAAGAGAAGTATAATTTAAGGTGAGCTAGTAGAAGCTAAGTGGCTGGCAATTTATTTAAATGCATATTAGTTTACTGTATGTGACCCTAGTTTTATAATAATTAGGAGTTATTAGGTGAAGTTAATGGGGGCAAACGTGCCAGTTTTCACGTAGTGCTTATGTAAATTTCTCCTTCCCACGCATCCACAAGGTTCCTTTTTGTCTGTCTCGGGCATATTCTTCTTGTCCCTGTTATTCCAAGAAGCGTGTAGATTTAAATGTCGACAGACAATGGAGTTCCTTTCACAAAACAAACAAGAACTAGGGAAAACCCCAAACCAAACCCGAGAGATTAAGAAACGGTTTATATAATGTAGTGCAAGAGCAGGCGTGTTTCGTGAGAGAGAAAAATCCACATTAAGGCAATACTGTTATTAACCTAACGGGTGGTTTACAAAACAGAACGCAAGCGTTCAAGTTCCCAAGAATTCTTCATTACACAAGGTGGTTTCCAAAAATCTAGAGGAACTGGGGGGAGGTTAAACCTTCTTTCCCTCCCTCCCCCTGATTTTCTACCCAAATTCATGAAGATTTCTTAGAAAAAGTTCGTGTCTCAACCATCGCGTGGTTTATGAAGAACGGTTTTGGCCTATATGATTTCCTCCCAATCCACGGATGGACAACATGGACAAAAATCACCGATTCGCCTTGATATTTCCAGGGCCCACTCCGAGTTCCCCAATCGAAGCGAGGGGAGCGGGGAAATAGCTGCCCAAGAATCAGCGAGCTGCAGAAGGAGACGCGTCTTTGGAGGTCGTCTGAAGCACGCAGTCGCGGCGCAACTCCTCAGACAGAGTTTTCAGTTTGACTCTATACACACATTCCTGTTTTATGCATACGAGAAACTATTGTAAGGATAGATACAAAGATTGGGACGTACTTTAAACAAGAAAAAAGAGAATAGACGCGCGGTTCAATGCGTTTCTCTCTCCCTCCCTCCCTCCTCCCCTTTTATCTTCTCACCCTTCTGGGGGGCCTCTCAGGCTGGTGCAGTTTACAGAAGAACGCACCCAATCCCGAAACGCCACCTTACTACCCAGCCTTAAATGCAGTGGTGGAACCAAACAGACAGACTCAAGCCTGCAGGTCAATAAATACCTAACATATTGAAAGAAGAAAATTGGGTCTAGCTAAAGGGGAGTCGCGTTGAACTCGATGGGGCACGCCTCGCCCTGCTCGCAATTAAGTCTCTGGGGTTTGCAGGTCCGGCTCCAGCCCGGCGGATTTTCGAACCATTTCTCTTTTCTTCGAGAGAACGAGTTTGAGGTGTGGCGCTCCCTTTTCTTTTTCATTATTACATTTTATCTTTTTAATTACCGTAGACACTGGGCCAGGCGTCTCGGAGTTTGGTCTTGGGTTGATTTTTTAAATTAAATTATTCCTTAAGGGTTTCGGATGTATCTTTTTAACCTCTGTTCTCCGCGGGCTGCGTGGAAGCGGTTGGCGCCTGTTCAGTTCACACCTCAGGTTGATTTGCCAAATTAACAGAACCCGGAGCTTTTTTGCCTGCTTTTTGATTGAATCACAGCCCGCTCGGTTGGACCCTTCGGGTTTCAGGGCTTTTGTAACGCGATCTCGCGCGTCTTGTGTTTTAGTCCACAGTAATAACCCCGCCCGCCCGAATTCAGCAGACGCCTCTCTGCGGTAAACGCGAGCGAGGTTGCAAAGCCAGCGCTGCATTTCAGGTGGCTTGGGACGCGCGCTCCGCTGAAACCGGGGGGCGGGGGGGGGGGGCGGGGGTACTTTACTTAAGCCACCGTTGCATAAAAAAAGCGCCTTGGTGCTTCTGACACACACAAAAAAAAGCATTATCGATTGATTTACTCAAGGTGGTGGCGGCGGAAATAGGACCGAACTTCAGGGGCAAGTCTGTGGGGAAGAAATTGCGGCTTCACCAAGGACGCCCGTTCCGCTTGTTAACGCTTCGACCAACGCCGGAGAACTTGCGTGATCCTTGGACTGCCTCCGCCGTCTTCTCCAGCAGCTAGAGCTGCTGAAATCGATTTTTAATCGTCTCGGAAAGCTCATTAGTTCGGTTTGAATCGAATCGAATCGAATCAATTAATTCCCCATTTAATAAGACGAATAAGCCGATTCTGTTTTGTTTTTTAAGGAGTAGATCCTTTGGGAATAGATCCTCTGGCTGAAATCATCACGTGCTCCCTTGGCACGTGTGTCGTCCTCACGTTTTGAATATTATGATTATTAGGCCGGAAGAGGGGGTAAATAAAAGGAAAAGAGAGGGCGAGCCCATGAAACCCACCAAACTCAAATCCAGTTATTGGGTTTGACCCAATGACCTCCTTCAGCCGAGATGGAGAGGAGGGGGGTCGTTTATTTTCCTCTTAATTCAGTCGGTTTCCAAGATTTCCACCCCACCCTTTCTACACGACAGATTAATAACATCACCCAGCCATCGATGAGATGATACAAAGATATATGGGCTGATATTTATTAGCTGCAAATAAGCGCTCCTGTACTTAATATCCCCGGGAGATGCCTGTCGCCTTTCATCTCGGTTGTAATCTGGTGCATATTGACTTTCTCTTCTTCTGTGTTTGGTTGTGTAGTAAATGGGATTTATTTTATTTAGACGCGACATAACCTGCCTTTTAAGGTAACCTCTTCCAAGGTGGTAGGCAACAACATTCAGAAGCATATAATTACACTTAAACAAACTTACAAAGACAACCTTTCCTTTGTATTCCTGTCCGTGTTCGGAAGCAAGGGAAAGGCTGCAGATGGATTTCTGCTTTCCACCCGGCTGTTTTCTACGGCATAGAAACAAGGTGATTTTCGCCTAGGATTGCAGCGCTGCATGCAGTCTAAACATCTTTACTCAGTTGATTTGTTTGGGAAAAGGTTTGTCTCCCAAGTAAGTTTGTGCACAGAAGTTGTCACCTTAGTAGACAGGCCTACTCAGAAGTAAGATCAACTGAGCTCTGTAGCCATTCTCCCCCCCCCCCTCCTTGGTGCTCTCTGAGCCTTGTTGTTTTCTTGCAGACGTTTCATTGCCAGACTAGGCAACATCTTCAGTGCGAAAAGGGAGTGGGACTTGCTCTCTGTTTATATACCCTGGCTTGTCCTGCTTGGTGGAGGTGTTGTTCTCCCCTTAGGAGTTCTCTCCCTCTCCCTCTCCCTCTCTCTCTGTATGGTTGCAGCCTTAATGTTGGATCTTAAAAGAGACATGGGCTTTCTCCCCCTCCTTCCAAGTCTTAAAAAGGTAAAGGTTCCCCCCACACATTTGTGCAGTCGTGTCCGACTCTAGGGGCCGGTGCTCATCTCTGTTTGTTAGCCGAAGAGCCAGCGTTGTCTGAAGACGCTTCCACGGTCATGTGGCCACATGACACACGCGGAACGCTGTTACCTACCCACCAAAGTGGTACCTATTCATCTACTTGCATTTGCATGCTTTCGAATTGCTAGGTTGGCAAGAGCTGGTCTTACCCCTCTGTTTTTTCCTAACTGGAAAGTTGATTTTTTTTTCTGGCCAGGTTCTTCACTATCATTTTCAGTAATGCCTCCTGCTGTAAACCTGAATCATTTGCTTTAATTGGAAGGTGAACTAACCAAGTAGTGCCAGAGCATATTCTTATGAAAGCCACTAAGTCTCCGATTCTGCACCCTTATGGAAATTGATATCAGTGCATAGAATGGAAATCGCTTTTGGGTAAAGCTTGCAGAACACTCAAATTAGGACAATTCTGAATTCTGGCCCTGAAAGCCACACTTTCCACTTAAACATGATGATGCTTTTTGCTTGACTTATATGAACAGCAGAGGTTCACAATCTAAGGCCCAGGGCTACATGAGGCCCCCACAGACCTCCAAAGGTATTTCTTTTTTATGTGACCAAGTAAGAAAATAATTAGATATGAAAGTAGAGGGTAATATGGATATCTTATTTTCACTACAATGTCAATGTCAATTTTGATTACTCCTCCCATGACTTTGGGAGCACCGCCCCAGGCATAACTTTTTCCAAGAGTTGTGCATGGAAGACCAAGTCCAGCTTTGGCCCAGAAAAGTTGGGCACCTCTGGCTTAGAGAAAACTCTAGTATCTTAAGTCACAAAATCAAACTCCAAGAAGATGTCCATAGTCATAATGGCTGAGGATAAAGTGATTTTTTTTTTTGTCAAACCCACATCTGGAGGTCATCAGGTTGGGGAAGACTGGAAGATGAGCCAATTAAAGTCATTAAAATAAAAATCCAAATAAGATTATGAAATTAGGCACACTTTAGCTTTGTAGGGAATGTTAGCTGGCAAGCTTAGACTGTATGAATCTGGTCCTATGCCAGTTGTCTGAGTCAATATGATTACTAAATTTTAATAAGCTGCATTATTAATACCATCAGCTGTATTTGTTGCCTTTCTATAGAGTAAGATAAGAATCATGCTTATAATACTTAGCATAAAACAACTTAATATTTAATGTTAGTGATAGTTTTATCCAATTACCCTAGGGATGACGAGCCTACTTCCCATTAGATGTTGCTGAACTACAATTCCCAGCATTCTCACCTTTGGTCATACTGGGTATGCTGCTGTGAAATGTAGTTCAGCAATATTTGGCCACAAGTTCCCCACCAACCCAGTAAGGAAGGACACTCTTGTTGCCAATCTTGCATACAGAGGGGATGACAGGCTTCATTTCTTCCTTGAACTCTAATACACCATTGTATTTGTGGCAATGGTTAACACAGAGATAAGAACTTCATAACTCTAGTCTCGTTATTATTTTATTAAGTTAAATTATTTTCCTAGTACATTTCCTGCTCTTTCTTTGCATTATCATTTATATTGTCCAGGACAATATACATTAAATTTTATTGGATGAATTATATACTGGGTGACCTGAACCTTCTGCTGAAAGAGAAAGCATTTACTAGTATCTACTAGTATTATCTATTATCTAGTATTATCTACTAGTATTACTAGTATTATCCACTTTTGAACATAAGATGTTAATGGGTTTGTGCAGCATGCCAGGCTAACATATGATGGGTGAAGCAGCCTGTGGGTTCAGCTTGTACTTCAATACGTTGCACAAATTTAGGCAAGAGAGTTAATTTAGTCAATGATGCCATGAGAACCCAGCCAGTGTTGTGGTTCATTCATGGTTCAGTGAGTTGGACAATGCCAAAAAAAGAGGTCATTTTTGTAAACTGTGGTTCAATTAACCACAATTTAATAAACAAAACTAGTTTTATTTTCATGGTGTTAAAATAAATGTGTAACTCTCCTGCGGGTTTGTAACCATTGTTTAATCAGGAATTGTGCCCTTTGTTTATCTTCATCTTATCCATGGTTATTTAGAAATAAATTCAATAGGACCTGTTCATGCATTTTTCAGCCTTAGATTTATGCCTGTCTGGATGCGAGATGCATCGAAGTATTTTACTTCTGAGGAAGGATGCCTGGAATTGCAGAAGGATGCTCTGAAAAACTGAAACCTCATCAAGATTTTCAATCAAATAAAAGGAGTGGCTGAGAAAGAGAGGGAAAAAGAAACAATCCACTGGCATATGTCTATGAAGGTTCTCAGTCATCCAGGTGGAATTGTCTGTAGCTTGAATCATGTCAACTGGATTTCTATTTTCTCAGTGGAAACGTTTCGCTCCTTATCCAAGGAGCTTCTTCAGTCTGAGCAAAGTTAGTAAGGGAATCCTAAATACAGCTACCTAGAAACATATTTAGGATTCCCTTACTAACTTTGCTCAGACTGAAGAAGCTCCTTGGATAAGGAGCGAAACGTTTCCACTGAGAAAATAGAAATCCAGTTGACATGATTCAAGCTACAGACAATCCACTGGCATAGTAGCTGGGATGCAATTTTAAAAGAGAGAAAGCTGCAGCAAATGAACACATACTAATATTAAATCAGAAGGGTAATTATAAAGGTAGTTTATTTTCTTCCTTAAGTGCTGTCATACAGCAAATTAAGCTTCACTGGCAGCCTGATTGGTTTATTTTTTTAGATCTGCATTACACCTTTAAGACCAGGCATCTTAAAACGCTGCCCTCCATTCCTCTCCAATAATATATCTGTGAGATGGGCTGGCCCAAAGCCATTCAGTTGGTCTCCATGGCAGGGAATAGACTTGACTGGGTCTCCTGGGTCCCAGAGCAGCCTTTTCCAACCTGGAGTCCTCCAAATCCATTGGATTTCTTTAGGGCTGTGTTTCTCAACCTTGGCAATTTTAAGATGTGTGGCTGGGGAATTCTGGGAATTGAAGTCCACACATCTTAAAGTTGCCAAGGTTGAGAAGCACTGTTAACAGGTCTAGTTTATTGTGGCCAAACAATCCAAGATTGTACATTAGGAGATGTTGATGGTTTAGAAATACTGGCTTGTTTGGCTACACTAAAATGCAATATAATGTAATGCTAGACTATCTTTCACTGATGTCATGCTGGGGAATTCTGGGAGTTGAAGTCCACGCACCTTAAAGTTGCCAAGGTTGAGAAACACTGGCCTAGTGTTGTGCTGCATGTCACCAGTTGCTCATTCTTGTGTATTCACTTGGTGTCTGCAAATGTCCCAGACTGATGAACTAGGCAGCAAACCACGGTGCTTTTCTTTTCCTCCATAGAGGTCTAAATAAATGTCAATCATTCCTGATTATTCATGGATTAATTTCCTTGTTTTGATTTCTTTCCGTTGCATTCTCTGTGCGTGTCATTTTAAGCCACCTTGAAAATCCCTATTGAACTGAAAGGCAGCATAAAATCAAGAAAAGGAAAATAAAGTTAAATGCTAAGGAACATGCTCTCGTTCTTTCAAAGCCTCCTCCAAGACAATGCAAAAAGCCTTTAAAAGACAGAGGAGCAAACTTTCAGAAGAACAACAATTCTTTTTTTTTTATGTCTGTAAGGGAATAGTGTCTTGTGATTCCCTCCTCCCGTGTATGCATTTTTTTTTCCAGCTCATCAAAACTTTGTGTCTTGTAAGTGTTATCTCCTCTATTGTGGCTTCCCCAGTAGCGCATGGATGTGGTTTATTGAGGCGTCTAGGGAGCATTCTTCCTTAAGCTGAAGAGCCTGTCTTGTCCTTTGCACATCACTGGAGCTTCTTAATTAAAATCTGCACTGGTGAGAATTCAAGCCAGCAGGGGTGTACAGGGATCTCTCCCTGTTCCCCTGACACAGTTTCAAACCGAGATGAGGGAAAACAAGGCTTCTGATTGGGCTGCAACTGCTCTCTGAAACTGTTTGCATTTTGCCGGCTTGCCTTCTTCTGCTCAATTATTCTCTCCTGGGGAAAGAGCAGGTTTTTAAAAACACAGAAGATAATGAGGAATTCTTGCTATAATGCAGTAAGCCTGGAATGTTCATCAAATCTAATGGGCTGGGAAGAACTGAGTACACAGGCTAGATTCTGTACATTGACCTTTTAAAAAAAATATTTTTAGCAAATTATAGCAGCATAGCAAAATGCAAAGAAAACATGCCATTGATCAAGCCTTTGTTACAGCTTTAAATTGTGACCTTGTATCTTTCATTCCATGCCCCTTTCTCTGCAGCTCCTTCTTCCTTTTTTAATCCAGAAAATTGGGGTCTTTGAAGTTGAAAGATTAGAGACTTCAGGTTGAATTTTTTTTCATAAGAATTAGCTTTGCTCTTGAGACAATATGAGTTTTTTTTTTTTTTTGGAACAAATTGAATTTCATTGTGCTGGGTCAAATATTCTTAATAAAACACTTTGTCCGTATTGTTTGCAACCTGACTGACAACTGATTCAGTAGCATTTTCTTGTTATTTAAACTACAGCTCCTTCCTGCCCATGTTATCTCGATCAATCAAGAATGACTTGGCCAATTTGATGATGCCACAGCGAAAGAATATTGTTACGTAGCCAACCAGATCAGGTTATAACATCACAGACCCAGTTCAGGAGGACGGCGCCCTAACTCCCCTGCACTCTTGATGGCTGTGCTCTTTCAGTTTTGTTTCTTGGCATACTCCCATTACTAAAAGTGCTTTCAGGTTGTCAAAAGCTTTTCTGGAAAATGCGTTCTGTTTTGCTCAGGTCTGGAATGTCAGCCAGCTAGGAGTGCAGGACAGCTTAATTGCCGAATTTCTTTCCTCTGATCACAAGTACTTCTAAGTCATTTGCTTGTTTATTCTGTTGAGAAGCTTTCTGATTATACCAATTATTTGTGGTGGAAACCTCCTGGAGCTGAAACTTCTCCCCCCAATTCCCACATTAGCCATTTATTCAGGGTAGACCTTTACCTTGATTTAAATCCTAGTCCAGTGATTAAAAGCTCCTTTCTAATTAAATGGTTTAGATGGTGATTCAAGAAGCATCCTGGAACGGCATAGGTAACAGTTTGTGGTGGTCCATCCTGGGAAGGACTATATTTCCCCTGAAGCAGCAGATGTGTGTTTTGGGGATTCTGGATCCATATTTGTCATTGATTGCCCAGTGACCCCCCAGTGGGTAGCAATGCCTGTTTCCAGCTTTGGAGAGCCTGGGGGTCAGCATGACCTGTGCCCCCTGTCTAGATTACTGTACTGCAGTCTAGATGGAGCTGCCCTTGAAGAAGGCTTGGAAGCTCCAGGTGGTGCAAAAGGGTTAGGCCTAAATATGGAGTCAGGGCCTAAATATGGAGTCAGGGCCTAAATATGGAGGGAGGCAACGCCATATCCTTGGACTAAGCTTATCTTCCCATCTCTTCATATAGTTCTGTGATTTTCCAGAGTTCCTTAATGGTAGAAAGCAACTCTCACCGTTCAGAGTTTGAGAGCAGACTTGTCTTCTGGATGACTGTGCCACTGTGTGTGTCTTGGGTTCCTGTCAGTGTGTTCTTGTTGGGATCTGTAATTCCCATTATTTAATTGTGGCAAGATCGAACAGTGACTTATTAAAGAAACCAGCAAAGATAAATAATGCCCATTCTTGGCAAAAGAAGTAGATCAGTTGTAAGTACATTCATATCTAAATTGTCTCTCAGTTTAGTTTTTTCACTGGAACTATCAATTGCTGTGAACTGTCAGTTTCTGGGATGCTTTGCAGGCTTTTAAAATATTCTGCTACAAATTAGACCTTCAATCTAATAATTCATTACTCTAGAGGTACATATACCATGGGGTCTGGGCTTATATTTTGCTTTTACATAGAGTCAGGGTTTAGTTTTCAAACTGGAAAATTAGGAACAAGATGCCTCTGAGCATGCACAAAGTACTTTTCAACACCACTTATCCACCATTCATCATATCCATGATTATGAGGAGTGAGTATTTTGGTCAGATGTCATGATTTTCTTGGTACCTTTAGAATCGCAAACTGAACAAAGGATTTCTTATTTTTGTTTTACACCTGCAGATTGATAGATGGGCATATGCAGAGGGCTTTCTGGATACCAAATTATATCATAGCAGTAAGATGTCAAACAACTTACGTTGTAGTTGCTGCCTCAGAGAGCTGGTGTAGGCAATTGCTTCCCGCTTAGTTGCAATCAGTTGTTTCGTTGCTACTGAAAAGTTGCAAAGCAGTTGCCTAAGCCAGAAATCCAAGGAATTAACTATTGTCCTTATAGCCTTTCTTCCGGGAGGCAAGGCAGCGTACGTGGTGCTCCCCTGTCCAATTTTATCCTCACAACAATCTTGCGAGGAGGGTTAAACTGAGAAAGAACGGCTAGCCCAAAGGCGCTCAGTGACCTTCGTGGGGGAGCAGAGATGAATCTGAGGCTTGTCCAGCATCCATCCTGTCAAATACCCCATGTTGTCTCAGACTGAAACACCAATTTTAAAAAAAAGTTTTGCAAGCAACGACAGGTATTGATCTCAAGTCTGCTTAAAACCAAACAGTCAGCAGCCACGGATGCTACATATTGGATCTTATTTTTCTTTTTAATTCTGTTTGTTTCAAAAGAACTTGAGAAGTCAACTATCATAGAGAACGGTGAAATCCGCATCAATGGGAAAGGGAAGAAAATCCGGAAACCACGCACCATTTATTCTAGCCTTCAGCTCCAGGCCCTCAACCAGCGCTTCCAACAAACCCAGTATCTGGCGTTACCTGAGCGGGCAGAATTAGCAGCACAGCTGGGCTTGACCCAAACACAGGTGAGATGCAGTTAGCTCTATTGATTTATATTCTCCATTTGTTGCCCATCATTCCTCGCATTCTGAGAGCATATATGAGAATTATGAGGATAATCTTCCCCAGAGCCCTGTAAAATTGGTTAGAATAAAGATGGTGGTTTGCTCGCATCTAGCTCCCTCCATCTAGGATGAAAGCAGCTGGGAGGAATATTTGATAATGAAAAACTGGTGGATAGGAAAGAGATTAAAATTTCTTCTACCCTGTATTGGCTTTCTACTGAAGGGTGTAGTCTGGACTACTGTTCTAGACATTAAAAATGAAACAAAATGTGGAGTGTGTATGGGCAAGAAAACTATAAATCAGGTCTGGGGAACCTGATTTATAGTGATCTAACTGAACTTCAGCTCCCAATAGCCCATGCCCCAGTTGGCCATGCTAGCTAGGCCTTCTGGGAACTGTAGTTTTCCCCATCTGCTTGCATGATAACTCTAATGGGTAATTGACCTGTAAAGGGATGCTAGCTAATGTTTTCCACATTCAAACCAATGTATTATTATAGCTGCTGCTCCAACCTTGCTTTTCCCACCTTCAAAGCCAAGCACGAATGCTAATATTGTGCTGAGGAACATTCTGGAGCCCTTCACCTATATCTTAGTGAGCTATAGCATATCAGCATCGTTAATTAACTTGATGTTGCAGATGGACCATTGCAGATAAATTTCAGAAATTCTGGCTTTCCAAGGCTATCCAGTGAATTGATTCAGAGGAGAGATTTAAAGTATGGGCTTTATGAAGAGATAGATAGATAGATAGATAGATAGATAGATAGATAGATAGATAGATAAATATTGACTCCCTGCCTTATTTTCTCCAGAGTTCTTTTCTCCTCCCCAACTATTTTCTGTCTTCACAACAATCCTGGGAGGTAGATTAAGGTGGCCCGAAATCAACCAGTAACCTCCTTAGCTGCGCAAGGTTTTAAATCTCTGCTCCCTTGTCCGATGATCTAATTGTTGCACCATGGGTTTTATACTTCGATCTTTGGGGAAAGAGCTTTCCTGGAACAGTAGAAAGACAAAATAAGTGGCCATTATAATAAATGGAATAGTCTGTTTACAGTACTGTACATCCAATTGAAACACTAGGGTAGTTTATCATTTCCAGTGTTCTGACTGTGAGTGCCATTGCTTAGGTGGTAGACAAGACAGAATCAGCAAATTTGGGGAAAATCAGATATACACCCCCCAAAAAAACCTCCCCTTAGGAAATCAACTTTAAATGGGGGGAGAGGGAAACCTCCAATCAGCTGAGCAAGAAGTGAAACTGAGCATGCATAGTGGTTATAGAGTATTTTATTATTTATTTATTATTTGAATTTATCACCGCCCATCTCCACGACAGTAGACTCTGGGCAGTTTACAAACATTAAAATTAATATTAAAAAACCTATAAAAATACAGTATAATAATAAATAGATGAGATAAGAATCCAGAGGATGTGAAGATCTTAAAAAAGGAGGGTATTACGGGGCTAACCACCCCCAGGAGGAACTATTGCCTCCTTTGTCCCAAGCAAGGCAGCAGAACCAGGTCTTTAAAGACTTTTTGAAGGCCAGGAGCGAAGGTGCCTGTCTCACCTCTGGGGGCAAGATATTCCACAAGGCGGGTGCCATCACAGAGAAGGCACGTCTCCTGGACCCTGCCAAATGAAATTCCTTCATTGATGGGGTCCGAAGCATGCCCTCTCTGCATGACCGGGTGGGGCGGGTAGATGTAATCGGGATGAGACGGTCCCTCAGGTATCCTGCTGATTGCTGAAAGAAAGGAACATGGGCATTGCAGGGGTGTTAGGTAACAAGGACAGATGGAAATGGGGTCACAGGAGTCATGAGCTGCAACATTTCATATTGACATCAACATTTCTTAGCAGATTCTGTGTGTACAAGTGGATAATAGCTGCAGCATTTAGGCGTGTTAGAATCACTTCCCAGAAGACTTTGCATTCTGCCTTCAGGGTGGACAGATGAGTTGTGAGAAGAGGGGAGGTTGCCACTGAAGGTGGAGGTGAGGTGAGGTATAGTTTGGAAAGACATGGAAGTCTTCTGGGACTCCGTGCTGTCAAAAGTCCCTCCCACTCAGCTACCTCTTACAGATGGCTGAGCCACTTAAAGAGACAGCTTGAGACAGACAAATGTCTCGGATGAGCTCTTAGCCAGAGGCACTTAAAAATGTCTTTGGACAAAGAAGAAATTCAGGTAAAAATGGTTGTATCTGTATATTTTTGGGGGCGGGATGGGGGAATTCTAAAGCTGTGAAGTGTTATAAATGTGGGTTCTTTTTCCAGATAGGGCAGCTATAAACCCACTAGGTGATATACTGTAACTTGCTTGGTCTTCTTCTATCAAGTTCCACTTTTTGGTATATCACCTAGTAGATTTATAGCTGCCCTATCTGGAAAAAGAACCCACATTCTAGTTATTTGTCCCTTGGAATGCCACAAAGAAACCAGACAGAATATTGCCAGCCAATCAGCATTTCCCGAGAGACCTATCGATGAGTGTTCTCTAAGAGATTCTCTTAGCTTCTGGATGGGTGTGTGATAGATATTTCACAACCGAATACTAGTTCACAGAACTGGTGCCGCACAAAGCAAGGCTGTGTCTCACTTTCATGTGGAGCAATGTTGTGCACCTGCAGAAATAAATTCTTCTGCTGTAGAAGGTGTGCAAAAGTTTAGTTGCATGGACATAAGCCCTTTCCTTACTTGCCCCAGACAATGAGCAGCAGAAACTTGGCCTGGCAACAACTGTCTTTTTGTCATGTCCCCATGACACGACCTTCATTTCATGTTCACACATCTTGAAGTTGCCAAGTTTGAAAAACACTGATTTAAAGGAAGGCTATGGTCTTCTTCACATCTTAAAATTCTGGGATTAATTCCGATTTAGTTGTTTAATTATATATAATTATATATATAATTGTTTTTTAAACTTTGCTGATTATTTTGAAGATTTCTTTCCGCATGAAAGGCTGAAAGTAATGTTCCAATAGAAGAGAACACAATACCTTAATCCAGGAACTACCAAGGAGAAAACCACACCCCCACCAACACTGGCAGGGCAAGCTACTGTATCTAAACAGGGAGCAAATCCCACACTCACTAGCACTGATGATGTTACCTAGTTGGGTAATGAAATTCTGCAAGCAAACAACCAAGCTCAGAGAGCACCAAGGACTCCACAATTAAAGTAACATGTTTAGTAGATAAAATATCATTTCTAGGTGCACCAGTGTTAAGCAGCCTTCTACTACTCTCTGAATCTTCACTGAAATCAAAATGTTGATTTGAACAGAGTTTACAGGGATCCAGCACCTATTGTAAAAATATGCATTCTTTCCCTTATAGCAGGGGTACCCAACCTTTTTGGCACCAGGAACCGGTCGTGGAAGACAATTTTTCCATGGACCGGGGGGGTGGGGTTGGCAGGCAGGAACCAATTGTGTGGACAGGGGGTGGGGTTTGCAGGCAGGAGCCAATCACGTGGACCACCACCGCTCACCTGCTGTACGGCCCACTTCCTAACAGGCCGCAGCCCACTAGTGGGCCACGGCCCACAGTTTGGGGACCCCTGCCTTATAGAATTTGTGTACTTCTCGGCCTTTTGGCTAAGATCAAGTGTAGTTCAAGGCAAATGTAGTCCTCTTTTCTGCTTTTAAGGGTATATGTGAGTAATGAATACTTGATAACACCAGCACTGTTGCTTTTCTAAAAATTGTGGCTTGTCAGCTCAGTGCGCTTGTTCAATAAAAGTCCGTGATAAACCTTTTTTAAAACAAGAGCTGGAGGTGGTTTCAGGGAGGTTTCTCTTCTCCTGGGCTGTACGCATATCTTCTTTGTCCGGAAAATTTCCTTCTGGGCGCACAGGCTTTGCTGGTTTCTGAAGCAGTACAAAAGTTTTCGAAACCTGTTTTCTGGGGATGAAAATGGGATGAATGTTCACACCGTAAGCAGCAATTCCTCGTTTAGGCTACCTTTTTTGGAGTGGAAATGAAGGAAATCTGTGTCAGAGCAAGCATATTTTTGATGATGTTAGACTTCCCTCTGTTGCTGACGTTTGCTGTGAAGAGTGTTGCTTGGTAGTTCAAACAGGACTGCCCACACAAAAGAAGTACAAAGGTGGGAGGGAGTCTAGAACAGGCCAATGAATGCTGTTTGAGCATGCTCAGTAGCCACAGAACTCTGTTTGATCTTTGCTGGGGGGGAGGCAGAAAACTCTGAGGGGGGGGGATCAGAGATGGAGTTATTGGAATGCTGGCTGGGGAATTCTGGGAGTTGAAGTCCACACATCTTAAAGTGGCCAAGTTTGAAAAACAGTGGTGTAGATGAAACATACCAAGGATTCTTATGCTAATATTAGGCTGGACCTTGGTTTAGCCGCACAACTCCTACTGACTCATGGTTTGCTATTGTGGTAGAAGCAACTCCTGGCCTTTTGATACTGGTCTTCCACATCACTTGCTATTGCTCAGGTACCTTTAGCTGGAAATGCTGAGACTTGAACCTGGGATCTTCTGTCTGCAAAGCATGTGCTCTTTACCACGGGAAGCAGAGCTTTATTCCCATGTTTTTTTTAAGACTAACCACTTGAAAGGGTTAAAGCTAATCTAGCAGATTGCTATTGAACACATTTAGAGAATATTCCCTTCCTTGTAGCCCTAGCTCCTCACCCCCACCCCACCCTTCAGCATTTCTTATGTAGGAGACAGCCTTTGGTGTTTCCTGGTTCACAGGTGAAGCAAGCAAGACAATGCAGGGAACAGATATTAAGAAAGAAGAAAGAAGAAGAAGAAATGGATGCAAAAGATAAATACCCAGAGAGGGAAATGCAGGGTAAACTGAAGGAAGAAAGCAAGAGGAACATAGTGCCCAGAAATGATAAAGATTTGACCTTGCAGTCCTGTTCCTAAAAACCCGCCCCTTGCTTTTGACCCCTTCCCCAAAATGCTTAATTTCCAGATGGTCTACTACCCTAAAAGATATGTTTCTTGCCCTCTTTTTGCAGAAAGCTGCAGGCATGCTATCTTGATTCTAAACTCTTCATCTGTTATTTTCTTTCTGCACTTTAAGCTCTTATCTGATGCTAGGCATGGCACTCAAGCCAAATCTGCAAACTTATCAGAAAAGGTAGCGTCCCAATGCTGGCTAGGGCTGCAGGGGGTGGGTGGGGTCTCTTGCTTCAGACGCCTGTAGTTTTCCTTTTCCTCAACATGCCCCGAAGACCAAACTTTACACTTTGGCCTCCTTCAATCTTTCCACAAGCGCCTTTGTGCAATCGGCTTTGGGGGTGGGGGAAGACGGGAGGGGGAGGAGCCCGGCTTGAAGGAACCAGCTAGGGTTAGGCTGCCACAGGGAGCCTGAAAAAGACATGTGAGGGCAGGTTGCCTGGAGAACATTTACAACCCTGCTCCTTGCTGATCTTTGCAAGAGCCCTGGAAAATGGGGCGTTGTTGTTTCCCTTTTACAGGTGAGGGAATTAAGGCGGAAGGAAAGAGAGGAGAACAGTACTGGAGGGTACCAGGGGCTACCCAACAGACAACCCTTTGCCACGAGGATGCCGAGGCACCAGCTCATTGCAGACACTTTCAGCAGAGAAAAGGATGTAGGGAGATCCTAGACCTTCCACCACCTAGGTCAGTGTTCTTCAACGGGCGGCAATTTTAAGATGTGGCTGGGGAAGCATGGCTGGGGAATTCTGGGAGTTGAAGTCCACACATCTTAAAATTGCCACCGTTGAAGAACACTGACCTAGGGAAAAATGCAGCTGGAGTGGTTCTGAATGGGCCAATGGTAGGAAGGGGAAGAATTAAATAGCTTCTTATCTTGGTTGTGTACCCTCCTTGACAGACTTTTGGCTTGTTTTCTAGTTTTAAATAGTACCTGACACTTTGTTTGGTTGCTTGTTTGGTTCAACTAACGTTCTTTGGTCTTTTTAACAGTTCTAGAAGGGCTATTCAGGAGCCATATATCCAGCCTTCAGCAAGCTGGGGGCTTGCAGTTTATGACTAGCTAGCATGCTGGAGGTGATATCGTCCCTGATTTATATTTATATTTGTGTGTGTCTGTGTGTGTGTGTGTGTGTCTGTGTGTGTACACATATACCATCTTTCAGTTTGAGCATTCAAGGATGCTAACAAACAATAAAATGCAGAGTACAAAAATTGGCAGAAATGAAAACCAGGGCAAACTTTAATTATCAATTAAAAGTCGGGAAAAATGCATGTTTTGGCTGCCCTTCCAAAGGAAAGTGGAGCTGGTGACAAACGCAACCCCTATGGACTGTATTACACACCTGGGGCGTGATGCAGGAGATGGCCTCCTCCTTTGTGCCACATAGATAAACCTCCAGTGTAGACATTTTCAAAAGGGGCCCTTCCACAGTTTCTAGTGCTCAAGCAGGTTTGCAGCAAAAGAGGTGGGCCTTTAGATAATCAGGATTTAAGCCATTCAGCACCTTTTTCAATATAGGCACTGTATGAGTCCAGTATTTTGCACCATTATATACAAAAGTCATCACCTTGGGAAAGGTACCTTATAGCCAAAGGCCTGTACTATACGCAGCGGTCCCCAACCTTTTTGGCACCAGGGACCGGTTTCGTGGAAGACAATTTTTCCACAGACCGGGATGGTGGTGGTTTCGGGATGATTCAAGCGCATTACATTTATTGTGCACTTTATTTCTATTATTATGACACTTACAAATAAGTGTCGGATTCTGACTTCTCATAAGGAGCGTGCAACCTAGATCCCGTGCATGCGCAGTTTACATTAGGGTTCGCGCTCCTATGAGAATCTAATGCTGCCGCTGATCTGACAGGAGGCGGAGCTCAGGCGGTAATGCGAGCGATGGGGAGCGGCTGTAAATACAGATGAAGCTTTGCTCGCTTGCCCACTGCTCACCTCCTGCTGTGCGGCCCGGTTCCTAACAGGCCATGGCCCGGTAACGGACCGTGGCCCGGGGGTTGGGGACCCTTGCTATACAGTATGCAATGCTGCACCAATGCGTGAGCTGATTTCCTTTGTATTTTCCCACAGTTTGGCAACAGTTCTACTGTATTAGGATCATGTCAGATTCAGCAATGGCCTTCCTTTTTACATAGATATCCAAATAGAACTAGGTTCATGGCTTACCTGAAGTTTAGGTGAATAAAATCTTGAAAAGGTGCAAATACAATCATTGCCAACTTTTCTTAAATACAGAACTAACAGAATCGAAAGCATTGTTCAGAAACTTTAAAAAAAATTGTATCTCCCGTATCTAAATGCTGTTCCTTTTAGCATTTCATGGCTTATCCAACAACATCCATTTTTGAATTTCAAGTGCTATGGTGTTCAAGAATTTTAAGGATGTTGGGACAAGGGTCAACTTGCACAACCAATGAGAAAAAAAACATCTAGAATTCTTCAATCTAAAATAGCTACAAGTACTGTAGAAACATTAGATGGGAAGAAAATAAAACCCGTTGGAAGTAGAAAAATGTAGATGCAAAACGTTCTGGATTACCCCTCTCCCAATTTTATTGCAGCTGTTCATGCATTCTCTGCTTGCATCCTTTCTCTCTCATCCCAGGTCAAGATCTGGTTCCAGAACAAACGTTCCAAATTCAAAAAGATTATGAAGCAGGGCTCCAGCATCCAAGAAGATAATTTACATAGCTCCTCATCTTTGTCCCCATGTTCACCCAACATACCTCCACTCTGGGACATCCCCATGGCATGCAAAGGACCCCCTCTGCCTCCTAACAGCTACATCAACAGCTTTGGACCTTGGTACCAACAGCCACAACACCAAGATGCCATGGGAAGGCCTCCAGTGATGTGACAAAGACAGAACTTGGAATGTCAGCCCATCTCACGTGCCTCTTTCTGCAAACCCCTGACCAGCGTTCCTGGTGTAGGGAAGTGGGACAAGGGAGGAATAGACGGCTTCTTTGAAGGAATTTCCAGACCTTCTGTCTTGGCAGGAAGCCCTCTAGCAGGAGATGACTGCAAATATAGACTTCCCTCCTCTGATCCAGGACCATGTCTAACAATGGTGACAGAACCGGTGAAGCAGAGATTGGGAAAGAGCCCCAGCCCCCCTTGATTGCAAGTCAGGAGCCCCTTTTTGAGAAGAAGCTCTTCAGTGGAGATTTATAAAAACAGTGTCTGTGTTTGGGTTCCAAAGATAGGCTCATGAATAACATGGCCCTACACAGGATATAGTTGTATTAGGAAGGTTTTTGTTGCCATGAGTTTTGTTTGCTTCTGGCAAGATTGCTGTGCCTTAAACAGTTTCGATGACAGATATCAATGAAACTGGTGTAAGCTTTTTTCCTAATGTAGAGCTTCAGGCAGTGATGAAAAGGCTTCATCTGTTGTATTTCTGTCTGTCATGCAGCGGGCTAAAGGCATAGGAGCATTTTTTTCTGTTTTTTATGGCAACCTTAGTGTAGCAAGATTTTTGCTGCACAGAATTCTATTTCAGACAGGTATTAGAAAAATGGACTGCTGAACTGGGTAGAAATTCAAAAAAGAAAGCCTATGCAAGGGACAAGGAGCCTAAATTTTTTCTGTGGCCATTGGACTCCATCTCCTATCAGCACGGCTGATGATCAAGGAGGATGGGATTTGAAGTCCAACAGTTTTTGGTACAGGTCCATATCCTCTTGAACAATGGCCCAACATCATGATTTGGGGAGTAAAATATTGGTTACTCTGGAGATACCAATTGCATTTCTTCTCATGGGATTAAACTGGCAAGAAGTATAACCCATCAAAATGTGTTCACTATTTTCCTACCTACAAAATAAATTACAGTTGTAGGTAGTGAATGGCTAAAAAGAGCCCCATCTTACAAATATAAGTAAGTAGGTTTTTTAAATACTCAAACCCCACAAAGCCAATTTTTTAAAGTTTGAGTTTAAGAAGCCCAGAATTGTGTTTACAGTTAATGAAAAGTTTGTGGAATGTAATCCCTGTAGTCCCCTGATTTTGTTTTGGAAAAAAATCATATTTGTTTCAACCACTAAATGAAGTCCTCCCCCCTTGAACAACTTTACCTGAACAATTTTAATTTTAATTTAACTCCCCACCCCCATGCTTTGCCAAGCAGAATGACAAATGTTTTATTTATTGAAACAAAACTTTTGGTATACTGTATTGTTTTCTCTTTATAAACAGAATGTAAAACTATAAATATTTTCCTTTTTTTGTACACATGAATTTGTTATGCCTTTTCTTTAGTTGGCTTGCTAAGTCTGAAGCTGAGGTTAAACCAGAGACAGGGATAACAAATCTTCACTTTAATCCCTGCAAACTTCATTCCCGTGTGCAAATAACACCCGGTAACAAAAAACTCGATGGAACTTCCCATATGTGCCGGCCTTTGTTGTTTGATTGCTCGATCCAAAATTATTGTTGGACCAGTGTGAATGCCTGGAGCATTATAAGAGTACAAACTGATTTAGACTGGCATTGAACAGAATCTATTACAATTCCGTAGGCATGCCTGCAACTCTACCTTCCTTCCCGAACAACTCCAGCTGACCCTGGGATTGGAAGGGATGATTTGTCTGAGACAACAAAATCCTTTCCTTCCTATCCCAGGATCAGCCCTCCTCGGAGGCAGAACGATTTAACTTGTCATGGAAGGGAAGCAAAACATTACTAATGTAATTTCTTGCTGTATTTTTATTGCCCTCAAAGGAGACAGAGACAGCTTCTGGGACTTTCTATCGGGGGCCAAAAGAATTGGATGAATCTTGACTTTGTAGCTTGTCTTAGAAAAGTTATCTTTGCCTTTCTGTTGCAGGCAGAAAAATGCCCAAGACTTATTGCTGCTTAAGGCAGAGGACTTCCACCACCCATCTAAACCAAAGTGCATGAATGTCCAAAGTCAGCCAAATTATTGGGGTACATGAAGAAGAGAATCTCACAAGCCCATCTTTCCATCCCTGGTGGGGAAATTAAAAAGTAAATAACTCTATTAACCTTAGGCACAAAAGCCGGTTGGGTGACCTTGGGTCAGTCACACTCTCTCAGCCCAACTCACCTCACAGGGTTGTTGTTGTGGGGAAAATAGGAGGAGGAAGGAGTATTAGGTATGTTCGCCGCCTTGAATTATTTAGAAAAAAAGAATAATAATAAAGGCGGGATAAAAATAAATTTCTATTTCTATTTCTCCTAGCCTAGAAGTTTGCAGGACAAGCAACATAGCTCACCAAATTCTCCCATCCCATTTCACTGCGGTACTCTGACCTCCGTGTCTATTGCTTGAAGTGGCTCAAAATAGTGGGAACTCAACTCTGGTAGCACTAAAGTCACCTCCGTCTTAGGGTACTTGAATGCTTATTTGCCTAGGTTTTGGTGGATCTTGCTATTACTTCTTACATAAAAAGGTTAAAAGGTTTCCCCCGCACATTTGTGCAGTCGTGTCCGACTCTAGGGGCCGGTGCTCATCTCCGTTTCTTAGCCGAAGAGCCAGCGTTGTCCGAAGACGCTTCCGCGGTCATGTGGCTGGGATGACGCGCGCGGAACGCTGTTACCATCCCACCGAAGTGGTACCTATTCATCTACTTGCATTTGCAGGCTTTCGAATTGCTAGGTTGGCAAGAGCTGGGGCGAGTGCGGGAGCTCACTCCGTCACGCGGGGCTAGGGATTCGAACCTCCGAACTTGCAGATCGACAAGCCTGGCGTCTTACCCACTGAGCCACCACGCCCCTTAGACTTCTTACATAGGAAGCAGCTTTAAGGGGGCAAGTGTTTCGATTGGTAAGGGATCAAAGTAGGCAGCTGTTTCTCTTGTATAATTGCCTTTTGATAGAGTTTGCTGGAGCTCACAGAAACATTCTGGGATGGCAACCAGAAAACTCCTTTGTTTTTGGCCTCCAGATTTTCCTCTGGCCACAGTTACTGAAAATGAGCCACACAGTTTCCCACTATTTTGAGAAACATATGAAAATACCGGCAGGAGCTTTAAAATCAGAGATACAGGTTTCCCGGAAAAGTTTGAACCAGAAAAGTTTCCTATGCCAATGAGTCTATGCCAATGAGTATGCTTCCGATGAGCCTATGATTGCAGTATTCATAGTCTGCACAAATGCTTAGGCTGGGTTATCTGATGTGAAAAATAAATCTAGCCTACTTTATGAGGTTTCATCGTTACATTAAAGAGACACATGCGATCCATGTAAAAAATAGGTAGGTTTTTTTACGCCCCTGACTCCCCTGTTCCTTCCTTCACTTTGCATCATTAATTCACCTGTGCTTATCAAAATTTGCCCACTCCTGATGAAAGCCCCGTGGCAGCCATTTTTCACTCTGCTGCCAAGGAGGCAAGGTCTGTGATTTGCCTCCAGGAATGTCAGCATGCCCCAGACTTCCACATGTCAAGTCATGCACATGCACATTATGATCAGGAAATGAAGTTCATGGGAAACAGTTTTTTAACATATAAACTTCAGACATACAAAAAGACAAGATGGGATAACCAGATGAAAAACAAGAGAACCAGGTTACACACCAAGGCAATGGATCCACCCCAGCCTGGAGTGGCTGTTCCTGGCTGAGCAGAAGTTGGTGTTGCACAAGTGGTTCTTTTACCTGGGCATGTACCTCAAAGCATGTGCTGGGTAAGCGTGGGCTGAGGGGCCTGGCCAGGAAGAAAACTCTGGAAATACCTGCTGCCACAAAGTGGAGGAGTTGCTCTGCCTTGATGATGCACCACTTTCTGGAAGCTACTGTGCATCTTTTGTCAATGTTATTCTCCTCCTCCTCCTCTGGTAAGGCAACTTCTTGCAGTTGTCTTTCAACCATGGTTACAGCCCACATGTGCAGTTGGCTAGGCATGGCCTCAGCAGATAGAAGGTAGGAAGGCAGGAAGGCAGGCAGGCAGGCAGGCAGGCAGGACCATTTCTTCCTCCGTCCCCCCCATAAATTGGTAAGCTTTTTCTCATATCCAAAAAGCAGACATGATGTGAGAATAACAGTGAGTCTTGTGGCACTCTAAAGTAGCCTTGAACTCCAGAAATTCCCAGCCAGCATGGCCATTTCCAAGAATGTTGACAGTTGAAATCCAAACCTCTAATTGTAGGCTACGATCTGGATGACCCCTAGATAGCAAATACACAAAATGATAACAATATATTTCATAGTCATCCAGATCTTTGCAGCCCAGATCTGGGAGTCCTACTTTACCTGATATCAATAGTTGAGAGCAGCTATTTGAGTTTCTCATAATGCCTGGAGCAGGAGAGGCATGGTGGGAAATTAAAATGACAGCTTGCAGTCTCAGGCAATGAACTTTGCTTGAGAACTAGGTGACGATGCTAGATCTGTATGATAAATAATGATAGCAACCATTCTGATGAATGAAACAGAACAATGTTGATTTTACCACTCAGGGAACTCTCTGGAAATGGGCTTCAGCCCTGTTATCTTCTTATTTATTTAAGAATATATTACTCACAATTCCTCAGTGACCTTTTGGGGTCCATACCAAACTGCTCTGGAACCAGCAGGAATAAGCTAAAACCTGGATCCTGTAGGCTCAGAATATTGCAACTGTGGGGTTGCAGTCACAACCTACTTTGGGGCCAGTGTCCTTTTTTTATCCCTGAGCAAGGAAATAATGTTTCTAGGCCAGCCTTTTTCAACCTTTTGACCCTGGAGGAACCCTTGAAATATTTTCCAGGCCTCGGGGAACCCCTGGACATTCAGGCTCAAATATAGGCTGGAAGTTACAAAATTATTATATTTGTTTCATTTGTAGGCCTGTATATATGCATTAACAGTGTTCTTAAACTAAAATAAAGAATGAAACCTACCTCTTTAATGTGAAGTTGCCCAGATTTGAAATAATTTTTAAAATAAATCGTGATCTCCCAGGGAACCCCTAGTGACCTCTTGCTAGGCTGACCATACGTGCTGTTTTAAATGGGACAGTACCATTTTTTTCACATTTCCCGGCCATCCCATCATTTTAATATAAATGTCAATTTTGTCCCATTTTTAAAAAAAACGTTACTTAAAAATTTGAAAGTTCCCGCGAACCTGTCACTGGTGATTGGACAGGTTTCGGTGAGGCGAGCACGTCGGTGATGCCGCAGCGAGCCACGAGGGAGAGCAGCAGCTTGATCGAGCGGGAGACTGCAATCAAGAAGCCGAGAGGGAGAGCAGAGTGACAGTTTTAAGATAAGTAATTCAAGAAAGGTAATTCAAGAAAAATAGCTTTTTTTAGGGGAACTTTCCAGTCAAATTGTTTTCTTTCAAGGTGCCTATTAGGATGGTAAAGAAAAGTCTATTACATAAGTTTAACCCCGTCCCATTTTTGCCATCCCAATGTCCCGTTTTTGTCTCAAGGAAATAAGGTCAGCCTACCTCTCACGGAACCCTAGGGTTCCATGGAAACCTGATTGAGAAACTCTGTTCTAGACTGTGAATGTTGCCTTATATTTTAAACCATAATTTGTACTTTCATTGGTTAGAATTTTTGTTTACCTGCTTTTCAGCTCTTTGCTCCCTTCATAACGACATACTAGTATGATTCAAGATGCCTCTGTGCAGAATTGCTGGTATGCCAATATTACAGTTGAAAGGGTTTGGAAGATGACCATGGAGGTTTACTGCCATGGAATGTGAGAGAAGCTTTTGAGAGTTTTCAACACACACATCTATTTCCTCAGACTACTGCTGGGATGTTTTGCATAGCAAGGGATAAGTGTTCACAGATCCATGAGAGCAGAAGAGGGAGAACTTTCTATTCATTTTCTATTCTTTTTGTGAAGAAAGGGAATTTATTTAGGCATGGATCTAGGGAGGGAGGGAGGGAGGGAGGGAGGGAGGGAGGGAGGAGGAGAGGAAGGAAGGAAGGAAGGAAGGAAGGAAGGAAGGAAGGAAGGAACACCCAATTATTAGCCTGCTTAAAAGGATAGCTAAAAAACCCTGACTGACAGTTGTCTGTGCCAACTACAGGCCAGAAAAGGGAAGTATTGATTGGCAGCAGCTGGCTCTCGACATGCTTTAGACTTGCAAGCACACAGGCACTTCTTTGCTCATAGTGTTTGATGTCAAAATAGTTTGCTCACAGGAAAAATAACCCCACCCAAATCAATTTGGGTTGCATTTCAAACTGGATTGAAAAAGATTTAACTAAGCTGGGACGGCTAAGTCTGATCATTGAAAAACTATCTGACATAATTTGAAAATGGCCCAGAGTGCAAGCAGAGCTTCCTTGCCTCACTCCTAAAGGCAGGAGTGATGCTCAAGGGTAGAAAGACTCACTCACTGTGGCATCCTTGTTTCACATTTCCGGAATCTCACGTGAGCACTTACATCTTTCTGCCAATTGCTTTATCATCTGGCTTTCTCCGGAACTAAATACCAATCGTGCTCACGTGACACACTGAAGCATAAACTAGCCAATCTAATGAGCTGTTGGATCTAGCTATGAGATTAGTTTATTGTTTGGTTACTTTAGTGTGTCCTGCCAACTTAGAAATGTGGGTTAATCGAATAAAAATATAAGTGGGTACGTATGTTGTACAAACACAGGGAGTACAAAAGAAAGAATGAACAAAAGAGTTGGAAGAGGACAGATTTCTCTAACTTGGCAATCTCCAGATGTGCTGGATTGCAACTCCCACCATCTCAACCCAGTGTGCTCTCTGGGGATGATGGGAGTCATAGTCCAATTCATCTGGAGGACATCGGGTCGGGGAAGGCACTGATGAAATGGACAGGTTTTCATGCATTGGCTGCCCTTTGGACGGACCTCTTTGTTGGCTTTTTCATAATTCACAGGTCAGAGTCAACAAAATTATCTCTGCCATATAATTAACCCCCATTGAACTCCACCAGGGTCACTGGGGCTATTTTTTCTTTCTTTCTTTCTTTCTAACTAGCCTTCTGGAATAAGTAGAATCTTTATCCTTCCCACATGGGTTCAGGTTCTTTCTCTTCACCTCCACCTTGGCCTCTATAATTACCCAAACGAGAATATATATTCTGCACAGGGATTTAAACCGGTGAGGAGGAAGGGAGACGCTTATTTTAATCTGGCTTTTTATTTCATGTGAGCTCTCTCCTTCATTTTCTTTGATTGTTCAACATTGAAAAGTTAATTACTTCAAGACTGGAGTTGAAAGCAAGCAGACATTCAGACCAAAATAATAACAATAATAATTGTGGACCAAAGAAAGATTCAACCTATGCCCTCCTTTCCCCCCAATTCAACTTCAAAGTCATACAAAAATATCTTCAGCTTTAAAGCAACCATTGTAATCCAAGCATTGCGGAAAATGGTGAGTTGTTAGGCCAGGATTTGGGTTAGAGAGGACCGACCTCTGTCTTTAACCTTGATAAGTCATGGAGTATCATGACTTTCCCCATATGGACCCAAAACAGCAATTAACTCTTCATTTACTTCATATGAATTATGTCCTTCAGATATTTAGGGATTTTTTAGGCCTTCTTTCAGGACAAGGTCTGCTAAATTTAACGATATTCATTTGTATGTTTGTTGGATTCATACAAAGTACTGCCTTCCCTAAAGCAAAATGCAGCATACAAAGCGCTCCTTCTTTTAAGCATCCCCCACGAGAGTGATAATTTAAGGTAGACTGGGTAAAGAGATTGTGATTATATCTGCACAATCTGCTCTTCACTTAATTATGAATTAACCTATATTTTGGGTTTTTACAATACACTGAACCATAAATCAGTCAAATGGATCTTGTGTTTATAAAACATGCTAAGCCATAAGCAAACCAAAGCATAAGCTTACTTTATTGGGTGAATGAAGCCTCCACATTTTTTTTCTGATTTGTTCAAGTGTTTTGCGTGAGCAAAGACTTTAGGATACTAATCTGGGGAATAATGCCATTAGTGCAGATGGTCTGGAGTTTGGGCCTCCACAGTCCTAGTCTAAGCCTTAACCACTTTATAAAATAAACAAACTTCAGAAGGGAAAGAAGAGTCATTGAAGTTATCTGTGAACAATTGGAACCTGGACAACAGCCTTAGTAGTAGGCTGACCATATTTCCTTGAGACAAAAACGGGACATTGGGATGGCAAAACGGGATGGGGTCTTATGTAACATTCTGTATTCATGAAAAAAACGGGGGTCCCAGTCCCCGATCCGCGCAATTGGCTCCCGCCTGCAAACCCCGCCCCCCGGTCCATGCGATTGACTCCCACCTGCAAACCCCGCCCCCAGTCCATGTGATTGGCTCCCGCCTGCAAACCCCGCCTCGGTCCACGCAATTGGCTCCCGCCTGCAAACCCCACCCTCCTTTGCCAATAGGCCAATCGGCAGCTCCAGCTCGGATCCTCCTTCCGCACCATTCCCGCTGGGTTTAAAAAACGGGACAAAATTGAGATTTTTATCAAAACGACGGGACAGTTGAAAAATGCTAAAAAAATGGGACTGTCTCGTTCAAAACGGGACATATGGTCAGCCTACTTAGTAGGCCCTCAGACACGTGATCATTATCCTCCCACTATGGTGCAATGTCTTACACTTGTATTTGTAATTTCTAATTATTTTGAAATTGCCATCTATGCATATAAATTAGCATCTCTATGCCCTCTTTTAGACTTTCCCATTTCCTTGAATGTCAGTGTCCTTCTCAAACCATCCTTTGTAGTTTTCAGGGAAAGAGACCATATTTACTATGTGGCTGTACTAGAGGGGCAGGCGCTGTACTTTTGAAGTACAACCCTGAGAACATGTTGCACAAAAGTTCTGTTTGCTTGCTTTAAAACAAACAAACAAACAAACAAACAAACAAAAAAGAGATATTGTGCATTAATTTAAAAAGTATATATTATGGTATCATTGCATTTACCAGGTCAATACAGTTGTATTCACATACAATGTATAACTTGGTTTCTGTTAACCTTGGTTATTTTTTGTGTCTTAGTATGTTATGTGAATCCACTCTGGTTGGTTCACTGCATTGTGCAATTCCAGAAAATGGGATAATTGAGAAACCAGGTTAAACATGTTTTGTGAATGCAGCTAGAATGTGCAGGACCTTATAAAGAAAAATAGCTAAGGAGGCAATGATGTATTCATAGATATCCTGGCAAAATTATCAATTATCTGTTTTCTTCAAGTTTAAGAGAGAATAGAATTGCCTTACCAAGGATGATTTAATCTTATCAGTTGTTTAAAAACTAAGAAAACATTAGGATCTGGATTAATCAGAGGAATTAAAGATTAAAAAATAACTCTACTATTCTAAAAGTAAGCTATCCATTGCTGCAGTTATAAAAAGTCTCTGCCCAAATTTTGGATGCCACATTGCTTTACAGAAATCCAAAACATTCCTTAAATAATGCTGAATTTTATCATAAATTTAAAATAAATATAAGCACATACACCAGTTAAAACACAATATATATGTAATGTCACAGGCTATTCTATTTCAATGGATCATTTCTCCTAATTTATTTCACTCCAAGGAATTATGCAAAAAATTATCCAGACTCCTCTATTAATTGACTGGTAGAGTCAAATTAGTATCCTATAATCCTAAAGATTGAGTGTTAAGCCTTTGCAAGGAATCCTGACTGTTTTGCAGCTTGATTCTGACTCCAGAAGTGAGTGGATCTAGAGCAGTGGTGTCATCCATTATTCCAATTTCTTCTTGGTTCAGTATAAACTGAGAAAAAAAATTAAGCCTCATTGTAGTGACAAAAATGTTCAAACCATTTCTGCGGCATTCACAAAGCTCATAGTAATGAGGTTGGGAAAGGAGAAAATGATATGGGAAATTGGATGGGAAATACTAAGTGAAGGAGGGTCAGATCGTGAGAATGAAGGCAATGAAGGAATGCCTTAGTTGCAATTGAAATTTGTCCACAAAAAAAAAAAGTCATTCCCAGAACTACCTCAGAAGAGAATATGGGCAACATTGAAGCAAGCCCACTGATGGAAGTAAATATCCATCTCTCCCTCTTGACTTTTCACAAGTTTGCTACCCATCCACAAAAACCAACGATAGTCTCATTTCAGGATTCACTCTTATTTAAGGACAGACCCAAGAATCACCAAATCAATAGTCCCACTCCCTCCCTTCCCTACCGATGCCTTGTAAGTGAGCAAGGGACATTTTTCCTTATTTCTCTCCCACACCTCTTAGCCTGTGATGACACCCTGCCCTTTGCCGCATGGTAGAATGGCAAAACTATCATTCACAGGCTGAGCTTTGCAGAGGCTTCAGAATTGGGGATGAGGCAGGTTAAGAAACATCTGTCCTGCCTCAAGTGAGTTACAATGATCCCAAATTGCCCTACTGCATCCTGGAGTCAATCTGTGCCCTGAAGTGGAATATTGGCCTAGTAAATGCAGTGCTTCCCATACACCCAGTGTTAGGAAGCTGTACTTCTTCCATCTCTGGAAGACACCAGAAGAACAACATTTTTTTCAGTGTTGCTAGCCAGTAAGAAAGACTCCTGCATGTCTTGATAACTACATTGCGCATGAAAACTTCGTCAATTTTCTTCACTGTTAGTTTCTTCTGCAGTTTTAATGGTTCATAATGGTTAATTCATCAGCTTCTCCCCTCCCCTAATGACACTCCACACCTACAGAGGGAACTCAGCTTACCTCTGGTACTTTCAAAGTTCAGAACAACATCTAACTGTCAGGGAGATAACTGGCGGAGAAGGAGAGGGCTCCCTCCAGGGGGAGAAACGCATGCGTAGTACTGAATCCCTATGCTTCCCTCCCAAGAGGCTAAAGAAGGCCCCGCCCTGATTTCTTGGACTCTTTCTCTGAGCATTACCAGTTCATTTTAGTTTAGCTGGATTCTGTTAAGGAGAGTAGGACAATAAACATTAGAGCTTCAACTCCAAGCCTCAGCGTGTTATTCCTTCACTCGAAGTCAGGACACTAACACTGATTTTAAATTTCTGAAAGTGGCCTAAAAGGAAGTCACCTGGCTTAGCAGCTTTGCATATTCTAGTAAATGTGGCCATTGCTGGCACCAATACATATTTCTTCGCTATTTTTTTTCATTTTATATGCTAGTTAGCCAGTTTTTATCAAACCATAGGGGACTTTGTCTAAAAGATTATAAGACTTGTTCTCATAAGCATGTTTGATTAACCATTTTTGATTTAGCACAACATGGTTTGTAAAACATCATTTCTGGTTTGAATTGTGAGGGAGATGTCTGGAAACAAATGGTGCTTCTGAGCTCCATGTCAAGGAACTCAAACATCAGTGTTTTTCCCGTGCCTTTGTTGAAGTCACATGAGAGTAACCAAAACACACACATGCCACCTCTCTGTGTTAAACATTGCATGTTTCAGCAATCCTTCTGTGTGATTAAAGGAACAGCCTTTTGTCTCCTTTGTATGACAAGCTATAGAAATATACTTGCAACATTAAAAAAAAAAACCCAACTGTCAGTAATTTATTGTAATATCAATTTGTCTTTTTGTTGGAGGGAATATTACCTGAGATAGAGATCAGTATTTCGCTGTGTATTCTGATGTATCCTACCTCTGACTGGATTATTTAAAAAAGAAAATTATCCGATTGAGTAACTGAATATAGAACTGAATGCAAATTTTAATGACTATATCAGGTGGTGAACTTGAAAACAATTAGCCAGCAGCTGCAGATGCTAAACAGTTATGGCTCTGCCACAGAGATTAATATAGACCTGTTGCCTGAAAAGGAAGTGCGAAGCAGCTCGAAACATGTAATTCCTTTTGGTTCAGCTATCACATTGTTCAAGAGTGAGGTGATTTCTTCTTCTTCTTCTTCTTCTTCTTCTTCTTCTTCTTCTTCTTATTATTATTATTATTATTATTATTATTATTATTATTTTGCTGGGGAGGGTGTACAGATGTAACCTGTCAGGATCCAAACTCTGATATAAGAGCGGTCAATAATAAGCAGTGGCTTTCCTGTTTCTTTTCTTCCCACTTTGTCTCCTCTCTTCCCAGAGTTTCTGCAAGGTATGTGTCAGCCTTACCAGGTAGACCAGACAGGAAACACAACCAGATGATTTAATTCTACTTTATTGTAAAGCTACATTAACAGAATCTTTCAAGTCTAAAAGTACAATTCTCCCGCCGTCTCCTTTACAGCCCGATAACTTAGGAAGGGTCCCTTCTGAGCCTCTTGCCCCGCCCACTATCCAGCTGCGGGCTATGCCCTCTCTTATCTGACCGTTCCCTAGGCAGCATCTCTTCGCCCCATCTCCCAAGGTCTTTCCCACATACCATTACAGTATGGTCAAAAAAGTCAGGATGGCAGCTGCAATGAACTGATGGCTTGCAAAGGGCTTTTGAAATTAAGATGAAGGTTGCATGTTGTCCTTTTGCTCACCCTGTTAAACCACACATTTTTAAAATGGTGCATGTTGACAGAGCATTCAAAGACATGATAAGTCGTAACATATCACCTTAGAACTTTTTCTACTTGGTTTTGTCTCATAAACTGGTTTTCAAACTTGGTCTGCAGATCGGTGATCTTTGCAAGTGGTCTTAGGGTGGGTGAGTGGGTGGGATGGAATAATGTAATAAAATAATCCTACTTGCATCTTAAATATCATATTTAATATTATGTACAATATTATATGCTGCGTAAATATCTTTGGGTAAAAAGAACATTTTCTGATTTAAATAGTGATATTTCTGCAAGACATCAGTGTGAACTGATACTGCATACAGCTGCATATTTAGCAGTAATAACAAATTATTACAGAATTAGCTGCTGATATGTGTTTGATCCTCTTTAATAACTGTTGATATGTGTTTGATCCTCTTCAGATTTAAATAGTGTTAAAAATAGCTAGCTTATGGATAGTGTATAACATCATTTACTGTAACTATGCTGCTGTGATTCACTTAAAAGAAAACAGGGAATTATTGGGTGGACCTTCACCTAAGTACAGATATACTGTACGTTTGTGTGTGTGTGTGTGTGTGTGTGTGTGTGTGTGTGTGTGTGTGTGTATTGATTGGCTTTGGTGATTTGATTCAATCAGATTTGATTTCTACTTCCAAACTGATTCAGAAAAAAATGCACATTTTCTGCATATGCACAGAAATCATTCAGGATATCCAAATCAATTCAGAAGCGTCCAATTCAGTTTAACTATTTGCATTAACTTGCCAACTGTATACAGAGGCCTAGTTTGATCCAGGCTGAATCTCTGAATTGAATATTCACACACTCCAGTATGTGTGTGTGTGAAATAGAGTGACAGTCCATCTCTCATGCCATCCATCCATCCATCCCTCCCTCTGCGTGTATGCACACAGTTGAAGCAGCTTTGGCTTCTGCTTGTCCAGACATAATGGACACTTTTCAGTTCTGTCCAGAATATGGCCAAGATCTTTGAGAAGTCTGTGTTTGACTTTTGTTCTTGCTGGCTATAGAAGCAGCGGGAAGGGGGTGCTAAGTGGGCAAGAACAGTGTTTGCTTTTTTATAACAGCAATTATAAAAAGGTAAAGGTTCCCCCCGCACATTTGTGCAGTCGTGTCCAACTCTAGGGGCCAGTGCTCATCTCCGTTTCTTAGCCGAAGAGCCAGCATTGTCCGAAGACGCTTCTGTGGTCATGTGGCCAGCATGACGCACACGGAACGCTGTTACCTACCCACCGAAGTGGTACCTATTCATCTACTTGCATTTGCATGCTTTCGAATTGCTAGGTTGGCAAGAGCTGGGGCGAGTGCGGGAGCTCACTCCGTCACGCGGGGCTAGGGATTCGAACCTCCGAACTTGTGATCTTCCGATCGACAAGCCTGGCGTCTTACCCGCTGAGCCACCACACCCCTTAACAGCAATTATATTGGTCATTAATTAATAGCTGAAAAAATGGTAGTGACTTACTGGCATCTTTTAAGCTCTCTGATCCACATTTTATTTGGGGCAGAATACAAAAATTGTAAAATAAATAATTTCTGCCCCTTTTCTGGGAATATTGATTAGACTAGAATAGCTAGCATCTGCCATATAGACATCAGTGTTTACCACTTTTGATGGGTAATAATTTTGAGAGATGTAGTGGAATGTGCTAAGTATTACATTAACATCCATGCATCAGCTCATTCTTAATGACATATGCAGTTCTATTAAAGTTGTGCATTGCGGGGAAAAATAACATAAATAAGAACAAAACCAGGGGGAAATGTCTTCTTTTGGGGTCCAAATCCATGTATTTATGGAGTAACAAATGATGGGGGCCAAGCATCCTGGAATTGCCTCTTCAGAGAAATTTACCTGCTACTTTCTTGATGCTGTTTTCATTCCCTATAGATAGACCCTTTCATTCACTCAGGCCATTTAACCTTTACAGAAATTTGTGCTTGAAGCATTTTGTTTTCACTTCTCCATCATATTATTCTCTATAACAGAGGGAGTGTTTGTAATACTGCATATATATTATTAGTTTGTTAAAATGTTAAAAATTCAACATACAATCATTTAATTTTTCTTGCTGTGATCCAGAGTTTACCAACTGTTGTGGGGAAAGGAGGGGAAGTAACTGGACAAATAAATAAACCAGAGGAGGAGGAGGAAGTGGGCCATGTTAGCTGAAAATTTGGGAAATCATAGTTATACATATCTGGAGAATACCAAGTTGGGGGAAGTTGGTGTTGAACTACAGAAAACCAATTTGTTGCAACATGTGACAGCATTTAAGATATTTGAAGATGTCCGTCAAATCATCTCCCCTTCAAGCTAAACAAGGCAAAAGGAGAAGGGGACGGCAGAGGATGAGATGGTTAGATGGCATCACCGATGTAATGAGCATGAATTTGAGTAAACTCCAGGAGACAGTGGAGGACAGGAAGGCCTGGCGTGCTATGGTCCATGGGGTCACGAAGAGTCGGACACGACTTAATGACTGAACAACAACAACAACAACAAGCTAAACATATGGACCTCTTCCAACTTTTCTTCATAGAAGTTTGTCTCCAGATTTTTCACCATCTTCATCCTCCTCCTCTGTTGAGCTGGTCAAGATAACTTCTGAACTGAGGTCTAAAACAGAACAGTGTTGTTGAAATAAATGGTTGTAAACTATACTTTGATCTTTAGCTATGTTTCTATTTTGGGTTTGGGGTGTGTGGGTGTGTGTGTTACCATGAGTATCAGATTGGAAATGGAGCTGCTACCTTTAAAAAAATGGCAGTGCAGAATGGTCCCATTAGTGATTCTGTATTTTTCCCTGGTTATACCAGCATCTCATTGTTTTTCTTTCTTTATCCCTACACTGCAAAGTTCAAGGAAAATGCAAAAAAGAAATGCCAGCAATGTGATGGATTGATGCAGCAACAACAACAACAACAACAACAACAGCCAAACAGTTTGGGACAACAGTTTGGGACAACTCTCCATGGGGTCGCCACGAGTTGACATGGGCTTGATGGCAAATAACAGCAGCAGGAGCAAAACTGTAGGAAAGTGTAGGGATCCACTCTCTCATGTTAAGAGTTTTGTCCCCTAAAGATTTGTTTATACTCAAATCTTGGGGTTCCTCTGAACCTCTTTCTTATATGTCACCCATTAGATGAGTTCACTGTTGGGACATGGGATTTGGTGGAAGCTGAAAGGAAAATGGAAATAAATATCAACTCTCCAGAATGCTTCTCCATTCAGTAATGGCAGTAGCTTTACAGAGTTGACACAGCTAGATGATTTGCTTTCTTGCAAAGAAAGAAGTCACCTATATACATAGAAGAACTGTCTATTTAAAGTGCACATGTGACTCTCTCTTGTCCAGGGTTTAAATCCTAGTCTTTTTCCTCCCACTTTTCTGAGTCAATGGATGTTTTGCCCCTCTGTTCAAGGCCAGGAGAAGCAACTGCAGTGATGTTGCCATAATGATTGTGCCTGGTCTCAGAATAATGGATTCCTGTCTTGCCAGCTTCAGCCTTTCCATAGAACTAGAAGATGGCCAATATATCTAAGTGACAATCTGTTGTCCAAAATAGGAGCCACTGTTGTTGTGAAGAAACTTGCATGATCATCAAAGCATGTTGGCTGGGGTATTCTGGGAGTTGAAGTCCACACAACGTAAAGTTGTCAGGGTTAAGAAACATTGTTCAAAATGCTGAGGAAGTACTGTATGTGTGAAAGACACTGGATAGAGGGACCTAACATGAGATAGTGTATGTGGTAAAACTCTACAACTATGTAAGTAATCATATGGCAGCACACAGCTTGAGGCCTCAAGACTGTGTGTATCTCTCAAAAGTTTTGTGTGCAGTCCACAGAGCCCTTTCAGAAATTGCCACCAAGCTGTAAGTTTTAATGTGAAAGGAGAAAAATACTAAATACAGGGGAAGGGTTCTTAATTAATTAAATGCTGTTAATTCAATAATATAAGCTGTATTTAACTAACGTAATGCGATTTTAGTTAGAGTTACATTTGCATTGTATTAAATTGAATTTCATTTCTGCCTGAGGCCCACCTATGACTTTGAAATGGCATGGTGTCCCAAAGGGAAATGTAGCCTTCAACTGTACGCCCCTTTGACTTGTTAATTAAAGCTACAATGATATTGTTTGCTCCTTGGCCACTGGACTTCGGAGGATTAAAAGATGGGAATTTTCTAAATTTCTCCAGGATGTTAAGATAACTCCCTTGTGAAACAGTGCCAAAGTAGAGTGGGGGAGTAGGGGGTACGCACTTCCATGCTGACAAGCATCACTCCCAGAGAGCTGGGCCATCTGAGGAGGGACTGCCCCAAATTTTGCTACCACACCCTGGTTGTCTCACTGTCTCCTTGACTTGGGCCACCACCCAATCCGCCCCACAGGTTTGGTAAGAAGCTACTGTTCAGCCTAGTTAAGCAAAACAAGTTGGGCAACTTTTGTTTGGCACGTGGCTACTTTTAAGGTAGGGTGAGCTTGGGCTGTCACCCTTGGGCGGAATGCCTCTCCGAGTCATCACGGCTTCCTGTCATGACAGGACATCGGGGACGTTGAGAAGGAGGATGAATGGCAAACAGGATTAAAGACCAAGGAGGCCCACATCCGAGTCACTCGCTCCCCAAACAGAAGAACCTGTGTTTCCCATTCGTTCGGCATGATCCATGTTTCTTTCCTCAAATTACCATGTTAGAGAAATTCTCTCTATGTCTGGTACTGTCCAGATAAAAGTACCAATGCGGTATTTTTCTCAGCAGCTATACTGACTATTCTTGCATTTGATTTGCTGACTTTTTCAAGAAGGATTTATTATCTGGCTTACTCTACCAATAGTAAACTGTGTTGTAAAATAGCTTCATTTGATCTATCAAAATTTTGCACTGAAAATGTGTTCAACGTTGTAAAAAAACTGGTGGAGAGACTTAACAGTTTCTATAGGACAGGGCTTTCCAAAGTTTTCCCGCGGTGACACACCAACCGCCGTTGGTGTGTCACCACGGGAAAACCCGGAAGTGCCGCCGTTGCGGCAGCGCGCAAAAACCCGGAAGCGCTGCTGCCGCTTTCGGGTTTTTGCGCGCCACCGTCGGTGTGTCGCCGCGGGAAAACCCGGAAGCGCTGATGATGATCAGCGCTTCCGGGTTGTGTGGTGACACACCAGACTGTGTGTGGCAACACACTTTTGTGTCGCGACACACAGTTTGGAAAGCTCTGCTATAGGACTTAAAGTAGTGGTGAGGGGGGAATAGTGTGCTCTCTGCAATAAAAAATAGAAAGCAGTAAGAAAACAATAAAACAGAGATCCACAATTCCTAGTCTACAGTTGCAGCCCATTTATGCTTTTTGCCACCCAAAGGTCTTGTAAATTTATTAGCTTGTTATCCTTGTAATTGTTTTGATTATATGTAAGTGAGCAGCTGGCATGTAGTCAACATTTGATGCTGTCTTGTATTTTTCTTATGGCTAACACTGAAGACAGTAACACTGAACTCAGCTGATTTGGAAACTGCACTGTCATTATTGACAAATTAAAAATACATTTCATTATATTTTTCCATTTAGATCACTGCTACTACGTTTTGTTTTGCTTCTTGTGCAAAGATCGTAACTCTTACCCTTTATTTTTGTTACTTGCTGTTAAGTGTACTGAACATAGGGCCCGCAACAACTTTACCAAGTTTTGTTTAAGCTACACACAGGTACAGCACTTCAGATCTACTTGTTTTGCTAGCTAGGCACTGATGGAGTGGCATACATTTGAAAAGTAAGTACAGAAAGAAATGTGAAACAAATTAATAGTAAAAAAAATAATTTTTTAATTTAAAAAATAGATGAAGATGGAGAGTAGGGGAAGCTAGCAGAAATAGTATTTGGAATTTTATTTTTAAAAATATCATCTTACACTGTGATTAAGATCTGTGACCCAGCTAGCTTGGTGCTGGCTATTCATCTATTCTCAGAACTACTTTTTCCCTTTATAACTTGAAAACGTCGCAACAATTGGTATACCACTCAATATTTTCTTTTACAACTCAAAGCATGTGTACTTATTTCACTTCGTTTTATTTTTCACATTACCATAATGAAAGCTAGCATGCCTTAGGAAAATTATGTGTTCTAGGCCAGGCCACTAACAAAGGTGCCTTTAACTGGTGGATCTGTAGGGGGAAAATGGATACTCTGCCAATGGCATATTCTGAAAACCGCAGGCCCTAAGCCAGAGTTTCGTTAACCTGTTCAGTGATGCAGGCCTGATCAAAATTACCTTATCTCCAACATCGTAACACATCAAGGGCAAGGTTGAGTACATATATACTCTATTGCTTGCAGTTGTTTAGTGCAGTAGTTCTCAGCATGTGGTATATATACATCTATACCACGGTGAAACCTTGAAATAGTCTAAGTCAGAGCTTTCCAAACTTTTCATGTTGGTGACACACTTTTTAGACATGCATCATTTCGCGACACACTCTTACAGCAGGGCACAAGGCAGGCACTAGGACCTGTGCGGAATCACAGCAGGTTTGGAGGCAGCCAGGCACAAGGCAGGCACTAGGACCTGCCCAGAATCCTGGCAGAGCAGATTTGGAGGCAGCAGCAGCTGCGACACACCCAGACACTGCAGCCGACACACTAACGTGTCCCGACACACAGTTTGGAAAGCTCTGGTCTAAGTGGACACAGGATAAGTCGCTAAAATTTTAAGTCTTTAAACTTACCATAAATGATAGATATAATAATAGAATGCCCATAAACATATTGATGGATTTTTTGTTTCTATCATGGTGGGCCGGGGTTTTGCATGGTGTGGTGGGATATGAAAGGTTGAGAACCACTGGGTTCGAGAAGAACTTGAATAGAACGCAGACACCGTTTGGCCCAGGTGCTACAACTTGAAAATCTGTAGTCTATAGCAATCGGCAACAGTTTCCCAAACTCTTTGGCATCATATTATATTTATTTTTAAATGCTGCTAGTCACTCTAGAATGAAAAACTCACAAGGCATTTAAAAGAATTTAAAATAGCATGGAAGGGGAAAAGGCAGATGCAACTGGGTGTCAACACTCTAAATGTGATGAGTCTTCAGACATGTCCTTTCTTGGACACACATGGAAATATGCATGTGCGTGTAGCAGATTTAAAGGAAACTAAAAAGGGCAATATTCCTTTTTAGAAAGAGCATCTATCTAAGAAGTGCATCAGAAATCAGCCTCAGATCACTTGCAGAGGTCTAGGGAATCTGAGTAGGAAATCATGCCTGTTACCATTCCCCTGCGACTTCTCTTCTTCCTTCCTGTTGCTGCTAGTCTAGTTTCTTCTCAAAGTGAATGAATAGGAAAAGACAAATGAACTGAAGGCAGAGGAAGAGGCAATGCAGAATCCAACATATTTTGCTACCTGAGGTGTTGGATAAGATGGTGCCTCCTTTCCCATCATTCTGGGTTCAAAAGAAGACTAGAATGGCAACTAAATCTTATTTCTATATGCTAGCTCAGCAGACCCCTACGGACACAGACAACCAGATAAACAATAATTCTAAACCCCTCAATATGGGCTAATTGAGGCAACTGCTCACAATGGCAAGAAGTGATGGGGCTTATATTCTGGCAAATCTGAAGGGCACCAGCTTTGGGAAGGCGAGTTAAGTGTCCAAGCAAGGACTGCAGAGACTATGGTTCAAAACTCTAATCCAGTGGTGGGCAACGTCAGGCCCATGGGCCGTATAAGGCCCATGGGGCTCCCGCCTAAGGTCCGCGGGGCTCCCGCCCGCAAACCCGCCCCTTCCACGTGATTGGCTCCCGCCCGCAAACTCCAGCCCCCGGTCCGCGGAAATCCCAGAAACCCCACCCCCACCCCCCGGGTCCCCGGTTATAAATATCCAAATGGCCCTTGGCAGAAAAAAGGTTCCCCACCCCTACTCTAATCCATGAAGCTTACTGAGAATCCTTAGGCCAACCACTATGCCACAACCCATTCTACCTTACAAGGTTGCTGGGAGGATAAAATAAGAAGCATAATGAAAAGAAAGAGTAGAATTGTAGTATGTGGAATTACTTATGAGTTTGGCTTTTAGGAAGCCTTTGCACTCCTTCATTTCATAAGTGAATCATATTTCATACAGTACTTCATTCAAACTTCTTTGTTTCCCATTATGTTTCATTGTAATAAGATAGAACTGTGAAGTGTCAAACAGGGGAGAAACAAAATTTGAAATCAGATCTGTCTTATTTAAAATGGGGATAACAGCCATTCTCAAGGAAACCTTTTTAATCTTATTGCCTTGGGGAAATTATTCTAAATTAAACTATCTAGTCATACCTAATTGATTGATTATGTGCCATCAAGTCAGTGTTGATTCCTAGTGGCCACATAGATAGATTTTCTCCATGATGATCTGTCCCTAACCTTGTCTTTCAGGTCTTCCAACAGTATACCCATCGCCACTGTAACTGAGTCCATCCACCTTGCTGCTGGTCATCCTCTTCTCTTTCCTTCTACCTTTCCCAGCATTAGAGCCTTCTCCAGAGAGTTAGGTCCTCACATTATGTCTCCGAAGTTCCTTAATTTGAGCCTGGCCATTTGTGCCTCGAGTGAGAACTTTGGGTTGATTTGTTCGATGATCCATTTGTTGTCTTTTTGGCTGTCCATGGTATTCTCAGGAGTCTTCTCCAGCACCAAAGTTCAAAAGCATCAATACACTTTCTATCCTGCATACACGAAACCCTGGTCCCTTAGGAATTGCACCTGCATTTTAAAAATAAAGCATTTTGAGATGTTTCTTTCCACATTTAAGTTTGAAAACTGTTATCTTCACATTCCAAATGAACTTTCAGCATCCAACATGGTGGCCCCAAATCAAAATATCACATGATGTTAGGGCTTTTTCGTGCTCAGCATTGCAGTTTGCAATGTATACACATTCCCCAACTTTCACCGAGAAATCTTAGAGAAACTGAGTTGTTCCCCAAATGAGAGGGGATGGCTCTCTCTTTAGCTATTCTTCCTTTGTTGCTTATTCATTCAGTTGCTTCCGACTCTTCGTGACTTCATGGGCCAGCCCACGCCAGAGCTTCCTGTTGGCCATCGCCACCCCCAGCTCCCCCAAGGTCGAGTCCGTCACCTCCAGAATATCATCCATCCATCTTGCCCTGCGTCGGCCCCTCTTCCTTTTGCCTTCCACTTCCCCTAGCATGGTGGCTCAGCGGGTAAGACACCAGGCTTGTCGATCGGAAGATCGCAAGTTCGGAGGTTCGAATCCCTAGCCCTGCGTGCGGAGTGAGCTCCCGCACTAGCTCCAGCTCTTGCCAACCTAGCAATTCGAAAGCATGCAAATGCAAGTAGATTAATAGGTACCACTTCGGTGGGAAGGTAACAGCGTTCTGTGCGTGTCATGCGGCCACATGACCGTGGAAGCGTCTTCGGACAACGCTGGCTCTTCGGCTAACAAACGGAGATGAGCACCGGCCCCTAGCGTCGGACACGACTGCACAGATGTGCGGGGGGTACCTTTACCTTTAACCTTTACCTTTCCCCTAGCATCAGCATTTTCTTCCTAGAGCCCCTCTAATTCCAGTGCCTAAATGCTGTATCTATACAAGAAAGAAGCTGAGATAGGAATCTTCTCTGTTTATTTAGCATTTGGGAAATGTCCTGTGCATGCTCAGAGACTGACTTTAGCTCAGCATTGTCTATTCTCTGACTACCAGCAATTCCCCAAGATCTGGGGCAGAGGTCTCTCTCAGACATATATGGAAGTGTCTGTCTTTGAACTGGGGGTTCAGCTGCAGAATAGGTGCTCTCCCCTGATGCAGAGTCTTCAAGAGTAATGAGAAATAGCTGTGTGTGTGTGTGCATCTGTGTATCGTGGTGTACTCCCAACATGGGTTTAAACACGTCAGACAAACACTTTCCTTTCTTGTTCTTTCTTTTTTCTCTAATTTTTATTTGGCAGCCGTAGTAAAATACATGGCTGTCTCCACATTGTCTGCCCACCCGCCGGCACAAGGTTCCTGTTTGTACACAGCCATCAAACAAGAAAGCTGAACCTTGGGGTGTGTGTCTGTGCAGAATTACTAGCTGGATTAACTCTTTCCTTGTCCAGACTAGACGTTTTCCTCCTAGAATTAAAAATAAGGGCGACCCAAGCCTAGATGTTATATTGCTTGAGAGATGGGGCAGCACATGGAACCATTCCCCCCAACCATCTCAGATGAAGGCATCTGGTACTGTTCAGCAGAGCTTCAAAAGGCACATTGCTTCACTGAAGCTTTGAAGGAAAATCACAAAGTGAAGCACGCAAGCAGCAGGCTTCTAAGAAACAGAATAGATGCCACCGACACTTCTCCAGAAAGCAGGAAACATTTCCTTCAAAGCAACGCTACCAGTTAAGGCCGATGACAAAGTGGGGCAAGTTATCTCTGTCACAGAAAGCATAATGTGGAGGCAGAACATATCCAGTTTACACACCCCAAGTACATAGTTCAATAAAGTTATTTTGGTATTGGAAGTAGCCCCCAACCAAGACCATGCCTTTTCATAGGTAAAGGTAAAGGTTTTCCCCTGCATAGTCGTGTCCGACTCTAGGGGGTGGTGCTCATCTCCATTTCTTAGCCGAAGAGCCAGCGCTGTCCAAAGACACTTCCGCGGTCATGTGGCCGGCATGACGTGCGCAGAACACTGTTACCGTCCCACCGAAGTGGTACCTATTCATCTACTTGCATTTGCATGCTTTCGAATTGCTAGGTTGGCAAGAGCTGGGGCTGGTGTGGGAGCTCACTCCGTCACACGGCGCTCGGGTCTCAAACTGCCGACCTTCCGATCGACAAGCCTGGCGTCTTAACCATTGAGCCATCATGCCCCCAATTTCTTTTCATTCGCGCCCCTTTTCATAGCACCCCAGAATTTATTGCCTTTGTCTAATGGTAGACATCCCTGGAAATAGGGTAGTTTCCCATAATTAGAGATGCTGGCCCAGGGCAAGTCAATAGGGACTCTGTGTGCAGAGTAGATTGGCTCAGTCAAGGGCTAACATGGTTGTCCCCCAAACAAGGCTGTCTCAAGAGGCCCCCGAGAGTCTAGATTGCCTCCCAAACCCATGCGTGTACAATACACAGTTCAATATTATGGTTCGGCTATGTCTTGTTATATGTTCACTGCTCATCATTTACTGTCCATGTGCACTATTAGAAAAGAGTGAGAGAGTCTGGGTTCTTGCATCATGCTAAGCCATCACATGGTTTCTTTGGGGTTGGCTTAAGTGTTACAAGAACCCAAGCCACCCATGGTTTGTGAATCATGAGAAAAACAATCCATTTTTTATTCAGAGCCCACCAATCCAAGGGGAACTGGTGGCATCCATTTCCTTTTAAGTAATTGCTTAAGCATTTGATTTTCAGGCTGAGCTTTTAGGCAGGTGACTCTGTTCAACTCGCAGTCCTCAGAGGTGATCTCAGAATGGTCCCAGACTTGACCTACTCTCTCAAACCTGAAACAAGGCCATGCAAGTAGGTGGAGAACACAATATAGTTGTTGTATATAGCATGAATTGATTTGACTGTGTTTGAATTCAGAGCTGGCATATACATTTTAAATCTGTCCTGGACTGCAGATAAGGTTGTTCGGGCAACACAGATTGCTCTGCAGCCTGCCCTCTCATTGCCCAGAAAGGAGGAGAACTGGTATCCTTCTTTGAGGATACCAAAGGTATGCAGACACACTATCATTCTTAAACCAAGCCACTCAGGACGATAGATGCCTTCAGTCCCTCTTCCATGATATCTTTTGCAGTCTCTGAGTTTGAGATGCATGGATACAGCTGCCAATCTGCACTGGCAAGCCATGCAGGCAGGTAGCATCACGTTAGCCAAGTCGGCAAATCCGACAAGTCAGCTGCAGCGATAGGTTGATATCACAAATCACCTACAAAAAAGTGAGGATTCTGGAGAAAGTCACCTTTGCCATGACAGGAAAAATTGGGCTGGCATCAGGAATGTAAATCGGGCTGAGCCCCAGGCAAGCCTCTCTGACACCCACCAAGGGTGAACGAGGTCAGACGCCAAGCCCTTCCCAGTGCTGGGGCAATTGAGGGTGGGTAAGTGAAAGGGAAGAGGAGGGAGGCGCTCTCTCCGGGTTGCAAAATTCCAGATGACCACTAGATGGCAGCAAAGATATACAAAAACCTCTAACTCTATCTTGCCACCTAGTGCTTGTTCAGATGTTTGCCACCCAGATGTGCTATGTCTTTTCTCTCTTCTCTCTCAAGCAGGAAGGAGAAGGAGAACAAGAAGAGAAAGAAGACTGCTGACAGCAATTGATTTGGAAGATGCCGTGGCCTCTCAGGGTGTGGTGGACTTGAAAGCTGCCGCAGAGGAGATGGGTTCTCCTCCCACCCACCCCGCCTCTTTCTTTGCACTGCTCTTCCCCTACACCTTCAATTAGGGCCCCTAGGCTTGGCTTAACATGTCTGGGCTGCAAAACCTGGGTAACCGTTTGACATTGCAGGAAAGAGGTACAGAAAGCTCTTTACTGTCATCTAGAGGCTGCCTGGATTTTTGCAGTTGATGTATGGTAGCCCTACTCTGCACAGTCAGATTTGTAGAAGGAATGGGGCAAGGAATGGGCAGTAAGGAGAAGCTAGGTAAGCCCCCTGTGCTAGGAGGCCCTAAGGTGGCTGCCCCCCTACCTGCATTATGTTTATATTGCAACTGGTATAGGTTTCCCAGAACGCATAATCCCCATCACTACTTAGTCCATATCCATTCATGTTCATGTTGCTCTATCCCAGAGACATAATGTGATTTGATGTCGCTGAACTGCAACTCCTGGTATCTCTCACCAATGGCCATACTAACTCAGAATACTGGGAGTTGTAGTTCAACAACATCTTGGAGAGCCAGAGGGTCCCATCCCTCTTCTAAAGGAATCAAATATTTTGAAAGATTGAATTGTAGGTTGTTTTCATACAGCATAAAGCTCTTCCTCCTAGATACATTAATATGCGCGTTTCTTGTCCTTGAGTGGGAAGAAAAGTATGTCGACATGAATAGCACTGCCCCCACGGCTGAGCTATACAATGCCTTGGCAATGAGACCTGGCAATGCTGTTATCCTTACAAGATGTAATGTGGGACGGTTTCAGGTAGCAATTGGCAGATCTCCTACTTTCCTTTCCTCTCCCATCTAGCATTACCTACTGGGAAAAACAACTGCCAATCATTCTGAAAGAGGCTTGCTATACAGACACCCAGAAATCTCTACTTCTGTCCACTTCATCTTCTAGGAGATAGTTGGGTGGGCTATTTGTAAATTGTGGCAGGGTGCTTTCTGGATCTATCCCAGCACTTCCTGGGATCCAGGAACACATTTATTTTCCTGTTTTTCAGTCTTCTGCAGGCATATCTATCTGATGATATTTCTACAGACAAACTAGTGGATGAACGTTAATGTTGCATGAGATCAATATTTCTTGAGATTGATGTTTAAAACTGGAGAACAACTGATAGCAGGCTTTTAACAGGAATATCAACTACTGTTGTGATGTGCCCATCTCCCAGAAAGTTGATACTTCTATTTAAAAAAAAACAAAAAGGAAACAAGAAATCCAGGAATCTGGTTTCTTTTATAGCCAAGACACAGTGGCAATGGAGTGCAGTCCCCAGGGACTAGATGGGAAGGAAGATGCCTAAAGGAAATGTAGGTGGTCATAGGAGCTGGACAGATTGCTGTCCATTACCATGTCATCCCCAGGTTTGTCACCGAGGCCCTGTAGATTGGTCATACAGTATATAAGACATGTGTCAGGATAAGAGGGAAAGAGACCACGAATTGCAGAACACCTGAAGCCAACTTCAGGCGGTCGCAGCAGTGGACTTGGGATTAAACAGAGGTGACATCATGAGGACATCTCCCTTAACAATGGTTAGTCTTTTCATGCTGTGATAAGGGGCGTGTGTGAATATGTACTTAACTCAGCTGCTTAGCTAGCCCATTTTCTGGGTTCACATAATATACTGACTCCTTAATTAACAAAATGGCTGGGTTTAACCAAGCGTAAAAGTTACCGACCTTAGCATGTTGTATAAATTCATCCATTAAGCCTACAACCGACCTGATTTAGTGTGTTGTATGAATACAGACCTAGACTCAAAAGAGACCTTTGAGACTTTCATGTCTAGCCCTAGATTTTATGCAGGAATCCAAATTAAAGTATCCACAAGACATATTTATTGAAGGGGAGGTCATTATCTCTTCTCTTGGTAATTAGTTGTACAGGTAATCCTTGTTTAGCGACTGCCTTGTTTAGTGGCTGTTCGTAGTTACAACAGTGATGAAAAAGTAACTTTGTGTCCAATCCTCACATTTACAACCTTCACAGGTTGTATTTATTTACTGTAAATCTATTGCTGCTTGTCCTGAATTGTGAATACTCCTTCTCTTCTTCATTTGTTGTTTATTCATTCAGTTGCTTTTGACTCTTTGTGACCTCATGGACCAGCCCACGCCAGAGCTTCCTGTCGGCCGTCACCATCCCCAGGTCCCCCATGGTCGAGTCCGTCACCTCCAGAATATCATCCATCCATCTTGCCCTTGGTCGGCCCCTCTTCCTTTCGCCTTCCACTTTCCCTAGCATCAGCATCTTCTCCAGGGTATCCTGTCTTCTCATTATGTGGCCAAAGTACTTCAGTTTTCCTCATGCTCCTCCATTATTACACCATCAGCATGCAGAGCATTGTAGAGAGTTCTTACACCAAAGTATTTGCCATCTGAAATTTGATACAGAAGAAAAATGGTGGGGGCAGGACTAAATAGTGGGGAAAAATACCCTTTTTCAGTTATATGTATTCAGCTGAGTTACAGGATGAGTAACAGCAAGGTATGGAAACTAGGGAAATGAAGCAGAAGCTTGATGGGAAAAGTGGCTTTTGAGGAGCAATTTGAAAGCAGTACAAGAGGAAGTGAGATCATGAATGCAGATGTCCAAAGAGCTATGCAGCCCTCTGTAAAGTTCCTGCTTAAAGAAGTGTTGCCCATGGGCTGGATTTGAGGGGGAGGGCAGTTCAGTTTGAGGTGTGGTGGTGACAGCATCTCTGGAGTTCTGCCCACTGATAGGTAGGTGGAGTTTCACACCCAACAGCTTTGCTTGCTAATAGTTAGGTCACTTTAGATTCTAGCCTTAATCCCCTAAAAGTCTTAGCTAAAGACTGCCTTGCTCGTGAGATTACCCATCTTGCAAACAGTGTACATCAGCTCCTCTATTTCGTTGTGTCAAACAGGATCCGGGGCATTTGCCCTAAAGTCCTACTGTGGTGATGCCTGAGTGAAGTAAGAGATGCCTCCTTCTACACAACTGAGGAGGAGGAGGACAACAGCAGCACTATGGCGAAATCTCCCAAGAATAAGCTAGCATGTTTATAATCTGCCTTTCTTCCAAGGAGCTTGTTATCTCCCTCCATTCAGGGGCTTAACCTCAGATATGAAACCTCTCTGTGCCCCTTCAGATGGTCCCCTCTGTAGCACCAAAGTCTTGTTCTTGACTAGCTCTCTGGCAGGGATTCTGTGGAGAGGGTTGCTCAATTTCCTCACTCATTTTCATTGGCTATCAATGAAGCTGAATAGCAGCCACAACAATAACAATAGCAATAATAAATATATTTGTGGCAAAAGTGGACAACTATGTCTGTTCTATAGACCTTGAAGCACCCTAAGATTGCACTCCCAACATTTTACACCAAACCACCTACATACAGGTACACAATTTTCCCCTTAGAAAAGTAGTAAAATAAGTGTGTTATCCCCTGAGAGGCTTTACACCCCTATTTTACTAAACCCTCCAACTTGAAAAAGTTGAACGTGGGACAAATTCTCTTTCTAAGGACACACTGCATCAGTTCAGCACTTCCAGTGGCCTTCAGGAGGTGAAACAAATATTTTTAAAAAGTGGATCTTGGCAGCCAAGAAGCATTCAGAAAAAGCCCTGACCTGAATCCTTACACAGCCCTGAAAACGAGCCCTTCTAGACCCCCCCCCCCCATCCTGCAGATTGGAGGGCAGGTTAAGACATTTAATATTGTGGCAGGTGCAAAATTGATAGCAGCTCAGTCTGTTCACCAGATAGTTGCACTGACTTAAAAATATCAAACTTAAGCTTGCCTATTAAATATTCCAAAGATAACAGGTCTAACCATGCTGGATAAGGGCAGTTCAATTTAAATCGACGTTTGGGAGGGTCTGAGAGCCATGCTGGGCATTTGAATGGTACGCTAGGGAACACACTCCAAAAAGCAGTAAGCCAAAACCCTCATTTCACTTCCTTCTGGTTTAATGAAAGTAAACAGTTAATATAATTGCTCTTCAGTCTTGAATATAATGATTTGCTCCTTCTGTCAGAGTAGAAATTACAATTTGGAATCAATAGCCAACGCTTCCAAGAGGCCACATGAAGGCCCGTGCATCAGGTTATGTCCCTGTGTGATAAAAGCAGTGGCACCCAATGACAGGGCAAAACTTTGGGGTGAAGATGGGGTCCCACTCGGCGGGAGCAGTTTGAATTTCTTTCGGTCGTGTGGCCAGGAGGACAAGCGCCCCTCAGCCTAAGCTCAATGCTCTAAAAGTGAGCTTCCTCACAGGTCAGGGCTCTGGGAATGCCAAGGAATCCAGCTGAGCTAGGAGTCCCGTCTCCTGAGCTGTCTCAGTGCCCGAATGGTTTCTTATCTTCGGAACAAATTTCACCACCGCCTTTTCATTCCCCTGCCCTATCCCCAATCCAGGTCTGCCCAAGCAGGCTCCAGAGTGGATAAACAACCCTTGGGCTGTGACAGACCTCAGCAAGGAGCTTCCACAGCAGATGACAGCAGCTCTTCCACAGGGCATGGATGGAGTGCCTCAGCCGTGACTCACAAGCTCTCGGCCTCCCCCTCAGGTGCAGGAGGACAAACAGGAGATGCTTGCCACCCCCAGAATGTTTGCCTCTTTGTTTATGTTGTGTCAGCTGTAAAACACCCTTTCTTCTGGCAAGTCCTCAAGGACTTTGGCTGACTCAGAGTCGTGCAACAAGACTTCATCCTGTATTCAGGGCAACTGGGGAGAGTGTCGAGCCCTGTGTGCAAGTATTGCTGGGTAGAAGAATCACCGCCAGTGCCTTTAATTTATTAATTACATTTTTATCCCATCTGTCCTCCCAGAAGCTTCAAGGTGGCTCATATGCTGTTCTTACATCACTTTTTCACACTTACGTTTCTTCTAGGTAGGTTAAGATGAGAGGTGGTAACTGTTGCAAAGTTACTCAGTGAGCAGCCTAGAAGAAGGGGGAGTTAAATCTAGGTCTCATGCAGTTTAGTGCAGGGTTAGGCTTAGTGTTAAGGTTAGGTTGTCCTTAACAGAAAAAGGGCTTTGAGGACTATAGAGGATATGGCCAGTGATGGCTTGATATCATCAGTGTGAACGAGAGCAAATGGAGTTTATTTCAGTTGCAGATTTAATTCTCTTAAAATGAGTCTTCAACACCCTACTTCAGGTGGGGGAGAGAATCTGGCAGGAGCCAAATATGATGCCCAGGACTTCACTGGGGTCTATAAGTGGGGACTGCAGATCTACATAATAGTTGATATCAAGGAAATAAATAAATTGGGGTGGGGGGCAGGGAAGAATAATAATTTGAATCCTGGCCTTCTTCCAAGTCACTGGGAGCAACATAGTTTAGTTCCATTTCTTACCAATCTGGCAATTTTCAAATGTACTGTGTTAGAATTCATTATCCCAGGCAATATTGCTATGTTTGTTGTGGTGATAGGAATTATAATCTACTACTTCTGAAAGGTGAAATGAAATGCCTACAAATTGACATCCTAGGCATCAGTGAATTGAGATGGACTGGGACTGGACACTTTCAGTCAGGAGATCACATTGTTTAATACTGAGGACATGAAACACAAAGAACAGCACTGCATTTATAATTAGGGAGGGTTTAGGAAGAATAGTACTTGGCTACAATGCAGTCAATGACTGAATAATATCAATTAGACTTTGTGGAAAACCCTTTAATATGATGATCATTCAAGTTTATGCTCCATCCACCAATGCAGAAGAAGAGGTTGAGGTTCTTGTGGTTGGAGACTGGAATGTCAAAACTGGAAACATTAAAGAGGAAAATGTAGATAGATTGTATGGCTTAGGAAACAGAAATGAATCAGGAGACTGACTTATCAATTTCTGCCACTTCAATTATTTCCTTATAACTAACACTGTCTTCAGACAACCGAAATGATGCTGCTATACAGGGACGTCACCAGATGGAGTACATAAAAATCAAATTGGCTATATTATTGCTAAAAGGAGGTGGAGGAATTCAATTATAGCATCAAAGTCATGGCCAGGTGCTGACTGTGGAACAGATCACAAACTGCTTATATGCAAGTTCCAAGTTAAGCTAAAGAAGAAGAAGAAAGCCAACCAGTTTCCATGATATGATCTTGAGCATATACCCACCATTTCAAGGAGAACATCAGGAATCACTTTGAAGTCCTGAACCTCATTGATAGAGAACCGGAAGAATTATGGAATGAACTTAAAGAAGATGTTAAGGATGAATGTGAAAGAGATTGCCAAAGATGAAGAAACAAAAGAAAGAAAGCTGGATGTTGGAACGAACCATGGAAATTGCCAAGAAGAGAAGAGAAGCCAAAGCCAAGACAGACATAAATATCTCCAACATATCTGGAGGAGAACACAGTGGCCAACAGACTGGAAAAGGTCAGCCTACATTCCAATATCAAAAAAGGGAGACTTAACAGAGTGTGCTAGCTATCATACAATATCCTTAATTTCACATGCTAGCAAAATAATGCTTAGGATCATCCAACATAGATTAGAGCTCTACATGGAAAAAGAGATGCCAGATGTTCAACTGGCTTTTGAAAAGTTTGAGGAACACAAGACATTATTTCTGATGCATGCTGGATAATTGAGAAAGCCAAAGAATACCCAAAAGAAGTCAATATGTGCTTCATTGATTATAGAAAGGCCTTTGATTTTATCAATCACATCAAGCTGTGGAATGTGCTTAGAAAAATGGGAATCCCAGAACATCTCATTATCCTCATGCAAAACCTATAAACAAGTCAAGAATCCACAGTACAGACAGAACATGGCAAACTGACAGGTTCCAGGTTGGCAAAGGAATGAGGCAAGGCTTCATACTCTCCCCTTGTTTATTCAACCAATATACAGAATACATATTAAGGGAAACTGGATTGGAAGAAGACGAGTGTGGTTTTAAAACTGGAGGAAGGAACATCAATAACCTGAGCTATGTTGATGATGCTACTCTAATAGCTGAAAATGCAAAGGACCTGCAAGGTCTATTAATAAAAGTCAAGGAACATAGTGAAAAAGTGGGACTAAAATTCAATATAAAGTCCAAACCAATGACAACAGGTACAACAACCAGCTTTAGAATTGATAATGAAGATATCAAAGTGGTAGATAGCTTCTGCCTTTTAGGATCAACCATCAACAGTAAAGGAACAAGCAATCTAGAAATACAGTGCAGACTAGCATTTAATACAGCAGCCATGAAGGTCCTTGGGAAAGATATTCAGATGCTGTGATGTGTCTATACCTACCAAGATCAGAGTAGTGCAAGCCATGGTATGCCCTGTGACACTCTATGGAAGCAAACGTTGGAATTTGAAGAAGCAGGATGGGAAGATATTGAGGCTTTTGAACTTTAATGTTGGAGAAGACTCCTGAGAATACTGTGGACAGCCAAGAAAACCAACAAACAAATGGATCATCGAGAAAACCAGGGATCTTACTTGAGGCACAATGACCAGGCTCAAATGATCATACTTCAGACACATTATCTGAAGACCTAGCTCTCTGGAGAAGGCTCTAATGCTGGGAAAGGTAGAAGGAAAGAGAAGAAGAGGATGACCAGCAGCAAGGAGGATAGACTCAGTTACAGCAACAGTGAGTGCACTGTTAGAAGACCTGAAAGACCAGGTTAGGGACAAATGATCACGGAGAAGATCTATCTTTGTGGTTGTATGTCGATGAAGGTTCTCAGTCATCCAGGTGGAACAGTCTGTAGCTTGAATCATGTCAACTGGATTTCTATTTTCTCAGTGGAAACGTTTCGCTCCTTATCCAAGAAGCTTCTTCAGTCTTATTCTTATTCTTATTCTTCAGATAAGGAGCGAAACGTTTCCACTGAGAAAATAGAAATCCAGTTGACATGATTCAAGCTACAGACTATCTTTGTGGTTGCTAAGAATCAACACCAACTTGATGGCACATAATTTATTTTTATTTGTTTATTTATTTTATTTATTTTCTATCCCGTCTTCATTATTTTTATAAATAACTCAAGGCGGCAAACATACCTAATACTCCTTCCTCCTCCTATTTTCCCCACAACAACAACCCTGTGAGGTGAGTTGGGCTGAGAGAGAGTGACTGGCTCAAGGTCACCCAGCCGGCTTTCATGCCTAAGGCGGGACTAGAACTCACAGACTCCTGGTTTGCCATTGGCTCCTTCCTAGGGCGGAGATACAGGGACTGGCCCAAGGTCACCCAGCCGGCTTTCGTGCCTAAGGAGGGACTAGAACTCACAGACTCCTGGTTTGCCATTGGCTCCTTCCTAGGGCGGAGAGACAGGGACTGGCCCAAGGTCACCCAGCCGGCTTTCGTGCCTAAGGCAGGACTAGAACTCACAGACTCCTGGTTTGCCATTGGCTCCTTCCTAGGGCGGAGAGACAGGGACTGGCCCAAGGTCACCCAGCCGGCTTTCGTGCCTAAGGCGGGACTAGAACTCTCAGTCTCCTGGTTTCTAGCCCATTGCCTTAACCACTAGACCAAACTGGCTCTCTCATCAATCAATGATAATCAATTGATAATCAATCAATCAATCACTTCTGGAGGATATCAGGTCATGAAACTATTTGAAACCATAGGCAGAATACTGGCTTCCCTGCATGTCATTTGCAGTGTTCCAAGTAGAAGTTGTGCAGTAAAAGGTTTTCCAGACAGCATGCCAGCCTAGCTATGGGAAAAGCTGTACATGCTATATATTTCTGCTCATCACATTGATGTGAAGGCACAAGGCAACTACCAGGAGAAAAGAGTGGGCTATCTAGCTAGAGAGGAAAATTCTAAGCCAAGATGTTATTGGATGCTGGGTTTATTACAGCTGAGCCCTTCAGTGCCTTCTCTCCATTTTCCCAACGTAACCCTTTGACATACACACTTCTGTCTATGTCTGTCTTTAATACTTAATCTGAGGTTGACGTGTTCTTATCTCATTGGTTCAGAGTGAATGATAACTGGTGAAATCAATCCAAGCAGATTCGTAAGATCTGAAGAAGAAAATAATCCTTCTTTGCCTTTTCTGACCCGAAGTGGGACCCCCACAATGTTTCCCAACTATGCAATGTACCCTAACCAATCAAAACTATGCCAGATCTGGAAAGCAACTCATTCTTAGTGGCTTGTGCAAACGAGATAAGCTGCAAGTTTTAGGGGGAAATAAATTAGGTGTGATAGAAGGCACATAAATTAACTTTTTGATAGAATGAGGAGAGGAAGAAAGGGATTTCATTTCCTAATTCTAATAGATTGTGTGATACTGGTTTAGCTTTGTTTCTGTCTGTACACACTATCTGAAATTTCTGAAGGTGTTGACAGATAACCAATATATAGAGACGCCATAGAGCTACTGGTTTATATACTGTATTTCCAATGTATAGCATATGAGCTCATGGACACCATTGTAGATTTTGTCACTGATGCGCAGGGATTCTTTTGTTCAACATCTATTTAATGCCAAACTATTTACTGTAGTTAGTCTCAAAATTGCATTAATTTTTTTAGGTTGTGGATCTGAACTGTGTTTTTTTTAAATAATATAATCTCCAAAAGATTATGGCAGGACATCCTGTATTCTCTATACCCATAAAAAACATGATCTCACTTTCACATACACCTTCCTAGATAACTGTACTCTGCCCTTGATGGGTAGAAGATGTTTTCTTGAAACACCTCTATGGACTTTGGGTCTGGTAGCTGCTAACTACTGGATACACTTCAGCTGCTTATGAAAGGGAATTGCGTAGTTTGAATATATACAGTGAAGAAAAAAGAAATCTGAGTTTTACAAGTAGTTGGCAAAAGAGGCTTGCAGGATTATAAAGGCCAAGAATTAATATTGCTTTGATGACCAGCATTATCTGCCTGGAGATGTGCTGGCTTTCCCTCATGTAATGAGTCCAGTTTTGTGTGTGTGTACTCATCACCCTTATCTCCACCTATCTCATCTCCTATGGAACCTGAGCCTGTAGACATTTCTTCCTTAAACTTTCAGCTACTTTGGTAGTTTTGAGATACTAGCCATGCAACTGAAATGTTCAGAATCAAACAAAACAGAAAATATACCTAAATATGCAGTCTTTCTCAAACATTTCTCTCATGAGCTCAACTTCAGACAGAAGAGACCTTAATCCTTAGGATTTGATTTAATTAATATGATCTTCCTGAAGAAGCAAGCTTTTCCCTGGGCTATCATTCTTAAGTTCATTTATTAAAGTTATATGTATTGAGGGGGCGTGGTGGCTCAGTGGGTAAGATGCCAGGCTTGTTGATCGGAAGATCGCAAGTTCGGAGGTTCGAATCCCTAGCCCCGCGTAACAGAGTGAGCTCCCGCACTAGTCCCAGCTCTTGCAACCTAGCAATTCGAAAGCATACAAATGCAAGTAGATGAAAAGGTACCACTTCGGTGGGAAGGTAACAGCGTTCCGCGCGGGTCATGCCAGCCACATGACCGTGGAAGCATCTTCGGACAACGCTGGCTCTTCGGCTAATGGAAATGAGCACCGGCACCTAGAGTCGGACATGACTGTGTGGGGGAAACCTTTACCTTTTATGTATTGAGGAGGAACCTGAATTTCCTTCTGCATCAGCTTACCAAGTGCTCTTTGTAAGCCAAAGTTCAGATACTGGAAGCATCTCTAGAAGATCCTCTGTGCAATGGTGGTTACAAGCTTCCAGCTGGAGCAACATCAAAGCTGCCTTGGAGCTCTTTCAGGCCCTGCAAGTTATGAGAACACTCTCTGTTGCCTACTCACTATAACCTGGTTACAATTAGTGATTCTATTCACCTGGTATTTGACCCACCTACTTAAAAGTGTATATGCTCCAGTAAATCCAACAAAGAAGCAAATAATTATCAGTCTCCCTGCATGTAGAAAGCTAATATGTCAAGTCAATGTTAGCTAGGCAAAAACTATCCCCTTAAAGATCTTTGTACTGTAAACATCTTTAAAGCATTCTCCTTTGGGTGTTTGTCTATCAGTTTCAAGGATACCTGATGGTTAGAAAGGTTTCCCCACAATTTCAACATATATTTGACTCTTGGCAATAGTCTTTATTCTAACTAGTTTTTCCTGTCATTCTGGATTTACTTGCTGCTGCCATATCTACTAGTTGCTAGTGACCACTGTGGCATCCATCGTGTTGACAGTGACAGAGACCCTGAGACCCTGGGTCCCCAAAATGGCACCTGGGGTAGCAATGCTTTTACAGCATGATAGCTTCTCCTTCATTTTGAGATGAAAAACAATCTTTAAAAAAATAGGTAAGGTAAGAGAGCTTGAACATATGTTCCTTGGTGCTCTTCAAGATCTTGTGCCTTACCTATTTTCAAAGATTGTTTTTAATTTCAAAATCAAAGGGAAGCTATCATGCTGCAAAAACAAAATCCAGTCTTGAACACAAACTTTATGTCCAACAATGCCTTTGGATCCCACATTATTTTGGCATCTGCAGCACCTTGCTTTTTTCCTGTTGTTCTATCAGTGTTTTGTGATTAAACAGACCCACTATGTGAGAATGCCCATAATAGATTTCAAAATTCTAACTCTGCCCATACATCCAAAGATGCAGGGGGACCTGTATGCCCTAGGGATTGTTAACAGTTAGTTATGTCTATTTCTACAAACATACACTGCCAGTGCTTCTCAAAGTTCTCAAGTCATAGTTTCATAAAGGTAAAGGTAAAGGTTCCCCCCGCACATTGTGCAGTCGTGTCCGACTCTAGGGGCCGGTGCTCATCTCCGTTTGTTAGCCAAAGAGCCAGCATTGTCCGAAGACGCTTCTGCGGTCATGTGACCGGCATGACGCGCGCGGAACGCTGTTACCTTCCCACCGAAGTGGTACCTATTTATCTACTCGCATTTGCATGCTTTCGAATTGCTAGGTTGGCAAGAGCTGGGGCGAGTGCAGGAGCTCACTCCGTCACGCGGGGCTAGGGATTCGAACCTCTGAACTTGCAATCTTCCTCCATTTTTTCAACCATTCTTCAGGTTCATTCACTGTAGTTTCCAACAGGGTTGAGGAATCTGATATGTCTCCCTGTCTTTACAATAATAATTGCTCCCCTATGGTTCATCAGTAGCCCTGGAGAGCTTACTCAAGGGCTTCCTTGGGGTTCACCATGGAAGCCTGACCATGGCCTTCACTGAAACAAGCCAGTCTCTTGTTGGGTCCCATCAATGCTCATGTTTTACTATGGCTAAAAGACTGATATTGCAGCATTGGAAAGATAAATGTATGGCCCCATTTACTCAATGGATTGAAGACCTGATTGCACTTGCCACTTATGAGCGCATTGCCTATAGACGTAGACTTTGTATGGACAAGTATAATGAAATATGGGATTCATTTATACAAATTACAGTAGGTTAAAAAAAATGATACTCATACAGTACATTTGCAATGCTGTACTCCCGAAGTTGAATCAAATGTTGGGTCCTTCTGTAGGTAAATAATAATAATTTTAAAAAATGAAGATCCAAGGAAAGCAGCGGGCTCTGTTAGATTGTTGTAACCCCAACAACAACCATGGATGCGTTTCTGTGCTGAAAGACTTGCTGGATCTCTCTACTTCATTTGAAACACTTTTATCTGCTTTAACTCCTGAGAGTTCTAGAAAGCTACAAATGCTTCTAGAAAAAAATGTGTGGTACACTTGCCAGTTCAAAACCAGTCTGAAAGTGGATTCATCCTGTCTTTCTATCCTTTCAGGAAATCTTTTTGATTATCCAGCTCAGGTAGACTTTTCTCCATTCATATTGTTTTCTCAAATGTATCTTAAAAGAAGAATGGTTGAGATCCAATGTTTATGATCCCTCTTGAACACTACTGTCTGCACAAGACAGAATGAGTTTCATAATGTCAACTAAGCACTGGATTATCTTAAACCCAGGACCTTCTGCTCACAGCATCTGGAATATATCCCATACTACCTCTGTCAACATTGCTGATGTGTCCCTGCAGGTAAAATATTATGGCTACATTTCTGATACTGCTATGATGAATAATAAAATAATCTTTTTCAACTGTTAGTCTCCAGATGTGCTAACTCCCCAGATTCTATCTGGAAATTCTGGGATTTGTAGACCAACACATCTATACAACATCAGGTTAAGGACATCAGGCAAATCATATGAAAATGACTATTCAAATTGCCATGTTTCCATATCTTATCTCATAGAAAATATTGTAAGATATTACAATAATAATAAGGTGAGAATCAGTCCAGGATACCCCATATTGTTATCTAACTGGATGGTACATTTGAGCTATATTCTTCCAGGTTGTGTTTTGCAAAGCTTAAGGTGTTTAATCCTGGATAACAATTTGCAGAGAATGAGATATTGAGAATTCTAGGGAAATGGTTACTGTTGCATAAGTAGTGACAGATGTTTGTAAAAGAATGTTTCTGGATCTACATTTACAAAATCCATACTCTTTAATCACAGCTGCTTAAACAAAAATAAAGTCTTATTCTGTGAGGTTCAAAAATATTTTATTAACATTATACAGAAAGTTTCTGTTTGCTACTAAAGCAGAAAGGAAGCTCAAGCAAAGTTTTCATCTCAGTGAGATGATTCTTTTCTTTTCCTTAAAATTTAAAAAAAGAAAAAAAAAGTTTTTTTAAAAATTTAAAATAAGCTTTATACAAATTAGCCATATGTACATTCCCCTCACCCTTCCCTCCTTTTTATTATACAAGGCAACATAAATATCAACCTTGACACTGTACAACGTAAGAGAATGCTTATTCAAATTGCAGCTCTTCTTTTTCTTTTTTTTTAAAAACCACACAGCTTTGTTTACTTAAAAAAATATCCAAGATGGATTTGTTCTTGCTTTTTCTTTAAAAAATAAGCTTTCCTCTTTGACAATAGCTTAAATGATTTAAGTAGAGCAACAAACTTTCACTTTATTAAAAAAAATAACTTAAATTATTCTGAAGTATTTTAAATATATCCCTAACTTTTAAATAAAACATTTCTCCTCCTGCAACCTTAAAAAAAAAAAAAAAAACCCTAAATGAAGGTCAGATTCTCGACTGGCATCAGATGCATCTTAGTTATTTTGATTCTTGGAGTAATTTTAAATTCCAACCTGAAGTATCTCTTGTTTGAAACTGGAACAAGCGGAGACTAAGACAGCAAAGGAACTTTGGGGTGATTCCCCCTCTTTGTCAAATTTTGCATTTGACTGAAGCAAAAATCAGGGTTCCTACAGTGCAATCCTATCTTTGCTTACATGAAAGCAAAGTCCATTGACTTCAGTGGGCTCGAATCCAAGAAATTGAGTAAAGAATATGCAGCCTTAGTCTATTGTATACCGGGAATTACCTATGATGACTGGCACTCTTTTTCTCTCTCTCCATGGTCTCTCCATTCCTTGATACCACCTTTGCAAACCTAGTTTCCTGTAGTTGGCCTGGAGCAGAGACTCCATACCTTTTATGTCCCAATTCTGTGTGTAATTAGCATTTCTACAATATAACTTATGAGTTACTCTAGCTGAGTGAAGAGCTTCAAACCTGGTTCACATATCAGGCTAAGTCATAATTACAGAATTTATACCTTGTGCTAAGGTTTGTATTTTGGTTTATTTTAACTTAGATTGTCATACAAAACCCAGCTACAGTGGTTTGTAAACTTTTGTTTATCATTTACCATTTTGTATGAATCCATGACTAAGGTTAATTGGGCAAAACATGGTTATGCCATGACTTTGTACACTGTGTGAGCCCAACTACTGTAACATGTTAGGTTTTGGTTTAGCATGTTGAATGAATCCAGGAATTCTGATTTGTTAACCATGACTTGTGATTTAATGTTAAGTGAATCAGGCTACTAGAGTTTATTCAACAAACAATGGTTAAAACAAATCTTGGTTTAGCACAATGTGTGAGCTCAGAGTTATAATGATCAGATTCTTTTGTTCCCTTGAGTATTAGAACTCTTCTTCATTTGGTTTTACTGTATGAAGTATTTGCCCCAAACACTCAAGCCAAATCTATTAACTGAGGCTAGGATAAGTGGGGTCACTTTTTTTCCTTTCCTTTTCTCTTCTGATTATCACCAGCTGAAAAACCAATACAAAAGTTTTCTCTTTTTCTTTCTAATCTTGAATAAACCCCTTGGAGTGCTTTTAGTATAAATCCAAAACAAACATTGCTAAAATCAGAATTGTTTCTTTCCAAGTTCTCTGACCCTTTTTTTGTTTTCTGTGCTAGCCAGTAGCACTAAATTAACACTATATACTGACCAGTTTTGTATAACATCTACATGACTAAGAATTGACTTTAACCCTAAATTGATTACAAAATCTATCCCATTAAAAGATGGTGACATCTACCTCTCCCTTTCATTATGTAAAACATTGCTATAATTTCTAATAGGATAGCATTTCCAAGGAGGTGTGTAAGGATGAGAGAGAGGTGGATATCTTATTGTTCCCCATTCCTAACTGCATGGATGAGTAATAACTCAATCCTATTCTTGCCACAGGTGTCAATGACTGATTGGTATTTGAAGCCATGCCAGATCTTTCAGAGGGCACATGAAGTTGATACCTCTCAAAACCACTCTGCTTGGGGAGGTCAACAACAAATAAAATAAAATAAAATAAAATAAAACAAATCCAACAGAACTAGAGAAAAGAAGGATATAGGAAAGCAGTGGTATCATTTTTCCTTTGCCGCACAACTCTTTGCTCTTCTCTAACCATGCCGAGAACCACCCAACCATATGTCTTGTAAACAAAGCTGATGGTGGTGATGGGGAACAATTAGTCCAGAGATAAATCATCCAGGACGTTGGTAACGTAGTTCTTGATGAAACCGATTTGGTTGAGATACAACATAGGCTGCAAGCAGTTTCTCTCCCTTTCACATTTCTTCCCCCCCCCAAATGGTCTCCCAAATGTCTTAACCCTGCTGCAGTTCACTTGTTCCTGAGATGAGATGGAATGTGTACATGTCCTGTGAAACACATCAAAGAGTTTTAACTTGTTGCCTTCTGTCTGCTTCTCCCTCTCTGTCTCCCTCTCCCTCATTCCTTTTTTCCTGCTCCACTGGTTTTATTGAGGAGGGAAAGGAGGTTAATAAACCGCTCCAGGATTGGGAGGAGGCCCTGGAGATGGGTGATGCATAGAGCCAGAAGTGGGCGGAGGTCCCTGTTGTTGTATGTGAGGCCCGTTCAGGTTCTGAGGATGGAACCAAGAATTGTGATCTTCCAGGTAGCTTGGGGGAGAGTTATAAGAGAGTGGTTGGGGGATCTGGCTCCTGCTGGCTGGGTTGTTATGAGTGTTATTGTCCCAGAGGGTGGGAGATGGTGGAGAATTGCAAGCCATGGAGTCACTGTTATTTGGGCTGTGTTCCAAGGGGACCTCTCCATTTTTGTACAATTTCTTAAACTTGGATCTTCGATTCTGGAACCAGATTTTCACCTGAAGAAAGAGAGAAAATGATTTAGTTTATAGAATGGGCTGCATCCACATGTGACTCTAAGCCAGTCCTTTTCACACCAAAGATCAACCCTCTGCTAGGGGATTCTGCACTTTCTCCATCAGCACAAGGAAAAGTATTACTTGTCCAGTTCAAGGGAAGCGCTGTGGCTCAGTGGTTGGGCACATCCAAGGCTTTGTATGAAGCAGATAACAGGCTCAAAGCCTGGCATTTTCAGGTAAGGCCGGAGAGACTTTCTTCTGAAACTCAGGAGAGCTATTGCCAACCCATGCAGACTGGATTAGATGGGTCAAAGATCTGATTCAGAGGGTGGGTTCACACATTGCATTAAACCATGACCCACGATTATGCCTAACTTTAGAGATCATGCTAAGCCATACTTTGTTTTGTTTAGTTTGACTTAGCATAATCAATTAATCTAGTTACTATCCCTCAACCTGACCCTAAAATGCAGAACCTTTGCAAAAATAAATCAGAGGGGTAACTATGACGTCTGCTCCAAACTCCTTCAAGGAATGGGCAGAATAAAATAAGCATATCCCCCATTCCATTTGAAAAGAGGGACTAAAAGATGTTAGTTTCTAAAATGGTCTACCAACTGATTTGTTGAAAGAAGCAGGAAATTGTGGGTCATTGCAAAAAAGTCAGGCGACAGGCTTGCTCAAAAGGTTTTCCAAGTCTTTCAAGGATGCTGAAAAAAAGGGATTGGGAGAACTGCAATGATGAAATTTAGGGCAGGGCTAGAATAGTGGCCTAGCTGGCTGGAAGTCTTCCCAATACCATTTTAGAGTTGTGTGACTCCATCCACATCCCACTATAGAGAAGAGCATAAGAAAAACAAAAGAAGGTGGGTGGCAGGTGGGAAGAAAGAATAAAGGATCAAAGAACAGAGAGAGAGAAACTCTCATCAAAACAAGGAAGCAGGAAGAGCCAGGAACAGAGTCTGTTGTGTTTAATTGGGAAACTTCCATACTTCTGGGGACAGGGAAAATCTCTCTCCAGTTGTTAACCAATGCTATGAAGCTGGCAAGTTTCTACTCTGAGCAGTCAATTAAATTGTAGCTGCATTTACTGTCTGATAACCCTTTAACCTGGGAAAGGATGGGATTGTGAGCTCACAAGACATGACCAGAAGATTTAATCTGAAATAATCCAAAATTCTCACAAATTGTTTATTTTATTTTATTTTATTTTATTTTATTTTATTTTATTTTATTTTATTTTATTTTATTTTATTTTATTTTATTTTATTATTTTATTATTATTATTTTTATTTTATTTTTATCCCGCCTTTATTATTTCTATAAATAACTCAAGGTGGCGAACATACCTAATACTCCTTCCTCCTCCTATTTTCCCCACAACAGCAACCCTGTCAGGTGAGTTTATAACAGAGGAGCTTCCCCCAGTCTGGTACTTTTCATATGTGTTGGACTTCAACTATCAAAACCCCAAACAGAATGGGGAAGTCACATCTGGACATTTTTAGGTTCAGGAAAGGTGCATCAGATCTACTTCTGCTCAAGGTTGGAAAGGTACAATCTGTCAGAACACTTTTCTAGTAAACAAACTGCAATTAATAGATAATTCCTCCAACAGTATTCCAGTTTAGAGGGACAACAGTATATATATTTTAAAGAACCAGAAAAGAGATGCTAAAGCAGAGGTGGAAGGAGAACTGATCAACTAGTTTTTCAAATCTATCAAGATTAAAGAAAGAGCTCCCCCTCATGTCCAAAGAAAAAGACATTCTGGGTATTTCTTTCATTTTCTAATATCTGACCTTAGAAAAGGTCCTACCAAACTAAGCTTGGAAGTGATGCCACTTCTGTAGTATATGTTGATATATTTTAATTTAGACAAGTCAGAAGCTCGCAGCCCATACATCTTGGTGGTACCTGAAGAAAAACACCACTGACAGTATAAAATTTGGGCAGGGAAAACAAGAAACATTTGGCCACTGAACTACAGAGTTAATTTGCAGAACTATGCAATTTATGCATTTTGCTCTAGAGGTCTATGTAATGATATCTGGAATATACACATTCATGGGATACCAACTCAGGGATCATTCATACTAAGAGGTTGGGAAAAGACAATCTACTGGGACAGCTTCAGTTCATTGATAAGAATTTCTGATTCCCAATTATTTAACAATAGCAGTAATAAAATGACTACCATCCAACCAGAATTTATAGTACAGAAATGAAAGTTTAAAGTAACCAAAACTGGGGATGAGTGGGGTGGAAAAAATATGGAAAGAGAGCAAGCTTCGTACAGTTCTGATTCTCAGAACAGATTCTCAGATTCATAATTATTTAATTATAAGTATTTGTTGCTGGCAAAAAGCTTTGACTGGTAGATCTTGGGGGTTCTATTAAAATGAAGATTCCACAAGACTGAAGTTGGATTATATCTGCCCCAAGATCATCAAACCACTAGAGAAGCCTATGACCCCTGCCCCTAATCTTGTGCCTTCCAAAAGTGATGGACTACCATCTCATTTGTCATATATGGCTATAATTATAATCTAATACCTCTGGAGGAGGCTGGTTTATGAAATCCACACTACACAACGTATTTAGGCAAATAGTAGATACATGCAATGCAACACTGCTCAAGATGATTCAAGGAAGCTAAGCATGGAAGAAAATGCTATCTGTCTCCAGTGGTCACCTGGGGAGGGGAGGAAATTCTTGCTTTGACAATCACATGGCCATCTCATATTCAACATGAGCAAAACCAGTCCTGTATGGGCAAAACTTCAGATGATTCAGACAAGTGAGCAAAGCATTAGGCCACCCTAAAAAGTAAAGAAGTCCAAACAAAAAAACCTTGGGTCATTGACCAGGATAACCCTAGGGGGAAATTCCTTCCTGACTGTCATGGGGCTGTCTGTGTTAGTAGGAACAAAAACTCAGCTGAACACCCCAAGAGCATTTTGTTGGGTGCAATTTTCGATGTGTCAGGTTGCCACCACTATGCTATGCTCTTGACCTATCAGAATCCGGAAGCACGCCAACTTGCTCCCTTAATTTAGATCAAAGCAATTAAGAAGCCTTGTTGTCCTCAGGGTGCTTGGCCAGCTCCACATTCCAGTCCAGCTTCTTTACCAGCCCCTCATTGACCTGCTTAGGAGGGAAGGCTTGTGGGAGAGGATGACAAACAAGGCAGCTCCATGTCTGAATGTGGGAGCTGAAACAGAGGAAGCCAACTCTGTTGGCTGTGTGCGTATATGTATCACCAATCATGCATGATGTTTGGTTTACAGTTGTTTAAGTATATCATGTTGGGCATGGTGAGTGAGCATTTGACAAAGGGATCAAGAGCCCAAATTTTAACAGGAGCCCAAAGAGTTTAGTTTTCCTCAGAATAATTAAAGGTAACATCTCCACAGAACCAAATCCAGGTTTGCCTAAAATCCAATCTTGTGATAAATGTCACCTTTCTACTTTCAGAACCATCCAAGCGTGTCCTTTGTTCTGAACTATGATTGAGAAAAGCAAAAGTCATTCTCACAAATGGGTTTACTTGCTGAGGCCCTTAATCTGCTGAGGCCCTGCTAACACAACTTTTGCCAGATATTTAAGCATAACTAATTATTCACACTTGTCTAACATGGACAAATCTCAAGCTCATTCTTTCTCAGTCATTTTCCCCCTCCTGCCCAGGAAACGTTTTGAAAAGCAAGTTACATCAGAACAAGGCAGTAAGTTTCCCACATTTTACACTATATGTAAAATATATATCTCAGAGAATGCTCTCTCTCTCTCTCTCTCTCTCTCTCTCTCTCTCTCTGTTTCTCAACCTTGACAACTTGAAGATGTGCGGACTTCAACTCCCAGAATTCCCCAGCCAGCATGTCCACACATCTTCAAGTTGCCAAGGTTGAAGGTATGCAAAAAATGGCCAAACGAATGAGGGAAGCAAGATTATAGATGACTTCTTTCTTCTAAAGAAGCAAATGTCTCTACCCTGCCTGTCAGTTCTTCTCTGTAATCTCAGACCTCTGAGGTAGAGTACAGACCCCTAATACTCTGCACATGCCCTAGACAGACAGACAGACAGACAGACAGATGCTTTATGACAGCCAAAGGCCACTAGCATGTGCAGAACAGCATTTATTATGGTAGCACACTTTGTAGAAGGGAACTTTGGTTTTGAAGAGGAAAAGGCTCTAGGGTTGATCTGTGTCTGGTGAGGACAATGGGAAAAACCTACTTTGAGCCTATACTGTATTTGTAGTTGCAAGAGGGGGGGAGAAGGAAGGGAGGGAGGGAGGGAGGGAGTCAGAAAAGAAACAGCTGTTTGACCATCTTATTCCCATTGCCTAAATAGGCTGTGGCCTTTCGATCAATTTGCTGCAAACACCATGAGCTACAGTCCTCCAGCCACTGCCAAACTAAACTACAGCAGCAGGAATAACTAAGGAAAATTATTTTGGGAATCTTCTGCAGGACAGAGAATCCCCTCTGTTTATATAAGGGTCAGTCAAGGAGGCTTTCTTTTTTCTTTTTGTAGACAAACCTACCAGTTTACAAAGACTGTGTGTTAAAATGGTTCCCTGAGCCCTCCACAGGCTGGACTATGATTCCAACCAACCCTGATTTTTGACCATTTTGACTGTTGATGAGAGAAAGTCCAACGCGTACCACAAAAACCCTGCTTTCTGATTTAAAAGGACAAAGGAACCTTCTATCTCTTAAAATGAAACACCAAATCTTCTCTTCTAATCCTTTATTTAAATCAGTGTTTTTCAAACTTGGCAACTTTAAGATGTGTGGACTTCAACTCCCAGAATTCCCCAGCTAGCATGGGGATTATTATTAGCAAATGTAATTCAAGGCAAACATAATCAGGACTCAGAAAGGGCTAGAAATCTAAAATTTGAACTTCAGGATCTTTGCTAGATATCTATGGAACTAAATCTAAATAGGCATGTTACTCATATGGATTTCTTTTTTATAGAAAAACGTAAGTATTTAAAACCTAAAATGAGAAAACCAAGTCACCTAGTTCAAGTTATTTGAAAATAATCTGTAAAAAAATGAATTGTGAGGAAAAGGCACTTATGGTACCTTTCATATAACTTTACAGATTCAAAGGCTGGCTCTGAAGACTCTAGTGAGGAAAGGCTCAGATTAAGACTTTTATTTTATATTTTATTTTATTTTATTTTATTTTATTTTATTATTGTATTGTATTGTATTGTATTGTATTGTATTTCAATTGTATTATAACATAATTTATTATGTTATTATTGAATTTTTATCCTGATTGAGAGGATAGCTAGTTAAGCCCTGACAACCAACAAGGTATATTTTACCCTGATTTCATCCCTGCCTAAGGAGTTACAGTATGTACTTTTTGGCAATTCAGCGTTGTGTATTATTTTTCTCTCTCTTTCATGTAGGCATATCTGCATAAATCTGGATGACCACTAGATGGCAGTAAGGACAGTTTCCTGTATCTCTTTGCTGCCATCTCATGGTTGCCTGAATTTTTGCAGCCAAGATATGGTATGCCTAGCCTCATACAGTATATATTTACTCATTTATTATAGGGAATTTCCAGAGCTATTTAGTTCTAGCCTTGTACTAATCTCATAAACTTGCCATCATGTTTCACTCTGGGATCATACAACTTCACATACAGCACCAAGAAGGGCTACAAATGATGATAACATGAGGGTTTGTTTGGGAATGGGGTGTGTATGTGTGTGGTTTCTCCTGTTCTTCCCTTTTGGCTTCATCTTAAATTAGTTGACTGAGATGAAGGAACATCAGGGTAAACAAGAGGGGACATTTGGATAAAAGGAAAATGGCCTCAGTTCACTTCTAATATTGGACCCAAATTCTTCCTCCAGAATGTGCTCAGAGGCATCCTGTTTCTTCATTCTGTGACTTTTGCAACTAGCTCTGATCTTGGTAGATCTTGGAGTTTCAATAAAGAATAAAGTAGATTCAACAAATCCAAGTCTGCCGGTCCTGCCTTAGATATACGCTACCTACTATATTTGACAGATTGCCTAAATCTTTGCTTCCCATTGCCATCTTTAGGTAAACCAAGATAACTTTCTCCGGATTGCAAATTGCCCATATAGCAGAAACAAGTAGCCTGGGTTCTTAAAGCATGTTAAGCTAAAATGAAATTGACATTGTAGTTGTGTGAACTTAACCAGTATGATTCATTCATAGTTCAGTGTATCCTTAAATAGAGCCAGTGGAAACAGTGAAAGATGCCTCTTGCTTTATGGCCCAACTGGATGCAGCAACAGGGCATTTATGTATTTAAAAATGTTTATAATTACAGTGAGAACTTGGATGCCTACTGGCTAGGTTTATGCATTACGCTTCAGTATTCAATTAATCCATTTTCTGGGTTCTCACAATACACTGGCACATAAATTAACCAAATGAATGCACAGCTAAGTCACCAAATTAAAGCATTTAAAAAAAAAAAAAAAACCACCCTCAGGTTAAAACCAACCACTGTTTAGCATGTGTTCTAGGGACCCAGCCCCTGAGGTCCTGCTTTGGAAAATTAGATCCTTTCCTTTCCACTACTTTCCTGATTAAAATGCTATTCCTGATTCTCCCTACATTCCCCAAACACAGAGATATCATAAAGAATAAGAATGATTTATTGTTAGGCTTATTCTTGGGTAATGTTTATAGAATTACAGCCAAAGTTGAGTCACTTTTATGGCGAGATGGGCGGTGTATACATTTGATAATAAAATAAATAAATAAAATAAGTTAGTGCTCGCTTTTGAATGGTTTCATGTATTTGAAAAGTAGCATTTCTATTTTGTCTTTAGTTTTGTTTTACTTTAGTTTTTATTCAGATTTTGCCTAAGGAAAGGAGGAGTACCAAACGTTATTTTAAAAAGGCAGCATTCTCTTCCATATATATTACTCCCTTGTTTTAGCTCCTATCAAGCAAATCTAAGAACTTTAGAAATATTTTCAACCTGACAGATCTTATCCGTGCTTGTTCGGAAAAACATCCCACTGACTTTAATCAGCTAGGCTCCAAGGTAAATGTACACAAGACTGCAGACTCATGTATCCATTCATGATTTCCCAGAACTCTCCTGCATATTAATTGCTCCCAAGTAATTTTGCAAAAGATTGCAACTTCGCTCCGAGGCAATAAAAAGAAGAAATACCGCTCAAATCAGTACATTTAATACAGCGGTATAATTTCTCTACTGCTTCTTTCTTTTCTTTTCTTTTTTTAGTTTGTATTGGGCAATGTCTATAGCAGCTAAGCCTGCTAGAGAAACTGGGGACTGAAATCCAGAGGATCTGGAGGGATCCTGAGCTGGACTAGAATTTTGAGAGTTCCATTCTCAACTTAAACTGCACTGTGGGTGGCCCCGGGTGAGTTGTTGTCTCTCAGGCAGAGAAATGTAAAAGAAGCCAGGGCTTCTCACCATTAATAGTTAAGCAGAAGAGGGAATTTCAGCAAGTGGAGCTTGCATAGGAATCAGTACTTCCTAGGATTCCCTCTTCAACACAGCTCTGAAAAGTGAAGGAATCTTCTTCTGCATCTTAACTATCTTTCAACCTTAGTTCCTACTTTGCAAAATGGGAGTGAGTAGGAGACCCCTTTCAAGGTGCAAATGAGAAAAAGGAGCAAAGGAGTTGTCTTTTCAAAGAACATGTACACACAGTGAACATAAATAATTGTACTTGGAATAGTGTTCCTTCTGTCAGTTGGCAACTAGCAACCCTTAGGCTCACCGAGGCCCACAATAACCAGTTGGCCCACTACTCGCTGATGTTCATCTAAAGACTAACAGTGGGTTCTTTTTCCACTCAAGCCAACTTCCTTCTCACAGTCATCACTTCTCTTGGCCTGAGCTCAGTTGGCTTCAGGAGGAAAAAATGGGGAAGCTGCCAAAACACATAAGTCGCCTTGCCCCACCCACGTGTTCCTGCAGCAATGCTCCTCCGCCTCTCCGGGTAGTCAGCATACCATTCTGGATCTTTGGATCTCAGCCAGACACAAGTAGGCTAGTAGCTGCAACAGAGCTAGGAGGACAGAGAAAATGCCTTCACTCCTTCCCCTCTTTGCTGTGTCCCAGCTTGTTTACTTTTGTTCCATTATTACAATTTGTATCTCTGACAGGTCAAGCTTTCTCTTAATTAGAATTACTTTTGTTCCATTATTACAATTTGTATCTATGACAGCTCAAGCTTTCTCTTAATTAGAATTCTGGTCATCAAAAAAGACATCATTGTTTGTCTTCCATCTGGTAACAGAGGAACTCACCCCCTCATCTCTGTGATCCCCTTCCTCCTAAGCCATTACTGTGTTATCACAGAATTCACACAAACATTTTTACTTCTCAGCCTGCAAAGAGTTATCTACTCTAAATGGTTGACAATCCTGAAAGACAATAGACTTTTTTGTTTTTTAAAAAAAATCTAGGCACATCTAGGGAGGCACAGAGACTGGGATAAAGAAGTGAGACATTTCAGAGGACAAATATGGAAAAATCACTCGCAAAACATAATGTAAAGAGAATAATGGATGGATTGGGAGAAGTTTAATAACTAGAAGTGGGTGAACTGATTTGAATTCAACCAGCCTGTAAACCCCAAATGACTATGAAATAAAAAAGAAAGATTTATCTCAAGATCAAACAGGAATACCTAAAACTAGAATTTTTTATCCTTGGCTTTTTATTTAATCTGGTCTTTCCCCTTTGAAAAATCACTGGGTTTTTCCTAATTTTCAAGGTGTAAAGCACTAAACTTTGCAGCTCCCTGAGATTTTGTTGGAGTTTCACACAGATATACATTGCTTTCACACTCGTGTTTCCAAAACAGAGACAAAAGGCTGCACAAAACTGCACACACTCTTTCTCTCTCCCCCTTGTGGTCTTCCTTCCTTCCTTCTCCTTCCTTCCTTCCTTGTTTCTAAAGTTTTACCTGAGTCTGGGTCAGTCCAAGCTGTGCAGCCAACTCTGCCCTCTCTGGCAACGCCAGGTACTGCGCCTTTTGGAATCGCCTTTGCAAAGCAGCCAGCTGGTAGCTGGAGTAAATTGTGCGGGGCTTTCGGATTTTTTTGGGTTTTCCATTGACCATCCGCACTTCGGGTTCGGGTTCTTCCTTCACTGAAACTGGAGAAGTGAGACAAAAGAAATACGCTGAAAAAAACAACCCCAAATTGAAGTCAAATAGCAGAGAGAAGTGTTGCAATGGTGCTCAAAAAGAAAGTACTGCTGGGATTCAACCTGTGCTTTTATAAAATAACATCTTCTGTACCATTTGCAGAACCCATGCCTTGTTTCAGCAGAGGAGCACAAATTCTCAGTCACTGAACTGTTGGAGATGAGAACGAAGGACAATCTGATATACAGGACAACTGGTAGACAGCAGAATGATCCCTTTAAGAAAGGCAATTTACCATAATTCTCCCATAGTTATAAACCCTTGCTCTTGGTGGGCTTCCAAATTCTATATTTCAAGGAGGCATCTATTGCCTCTATTAATTCCCAACAATATAACACGGAACAACATATCTGCCCTTCCAATAATTTCAAAGACCTGCTGTCCACCCCACCCCCCCTATTGTCTGATATTTTTTCTCAGCACTTGCGGAGCACAAACAAGATGCTGAAAGAAGCACCCAGCATCTGCCTCCATCTTATCACCTCCAGTTCTTAACTAACAAGGCTAATTCTCTCTTATAAGGAGGGTCAGATCTAGGCTGAGAGCGGGTCTCAAAGGGCAAAGGATTCTGCTGGAGAGGTGCTGAGCAAATATATTCAGAATAAGCCTCCTCCAGTTCAGTGGAATTTACTCATAGGTAACTTGTATCAAAGGGAAGCTGTATGTAGTTTGTATGAAGATTGCTTGAATCAATCAATCCACCTGTTTGTACTTCAGAAGTTAATTCAGTGGCTTGCTTGTTGGCATAAAACAGAATACACTCCTGAGGTTCAGAGACTTTCTACCATTCAACTTACTGGAGAATTAGGAGGCTGTGGAATTCCATTAAAAGGAAGATTTTTGGAAATTGATTAAAATTTGTTCAGTTCTCCCTCTTCTTCTTTTGCTTGATATCTCTCCCCCACCCCTTGCTTTTTATTACTTTTCCTCTGATTAATTCTATTTTTTTTCTTGTTAGCCTCTCCTTTCTCCCTTCCCTTCCCCTTTTAGTTTTCTTTTTTGTTCCACTGATATTTTTAACAGTATCAAGTCGCAGTTCAATATAGGAGACCATTGCAGGGTTCAGCCTAGCTGCTTTGCTCCGTCTCCAACTTTCTGCCTCACAAATGGACTTCTCCATTCTTCCATTTTGACCTAGCTCCTTTTTAAAAAACAGAATGTGTTATTTCTCTGTCTCACTAGGTCCTCAATGTATTTTTTTCTCCTTGGCAGGAAGTATTGTCCGGTTACATCGGGACAGTTGGAACCACACAACCCCCGTGTTCCCTTCCTGAAATATTTGTGGGGACTGAGGGCGTGAGTTGTAGGCCTCAGACGACATTAGCCAGAATCTACATGCCAGTTCTGTTTAAAGATAGAATTCTTCTTCTTTTTTATCTTTATGCTACTGTTTCCACAGTTGTGCATTTTGTCTTTCAGTTTTCCAACTTTTATGCTACTCCTTTCCCTGTTTTTTAATTCATAAAAGTAAACAGATGCCCTCACACAGATCAAATTGTAGATATTGGTGTCAAGATTTTAAACAGCGAAGTAACAAATTTTGCACACATTGCTGGTCTGTGTGTGGGAGAGAAACAAGCTACTAAAAAAATAGCACATTTGGTGAAATACTGTTTCAGAAAAAAATGTGGTTTTTTTTTAAGGGTAAGGGGGAAAAAAATTTTTGCCTCAGGAAAAAAAAGTCTCAGACTTAGCACCGATATTTTTTCTCCAAGAAAAAAAAATCCAATCTTCCCTTCCTTAAACAAAATACGGAATTTGAGGTACTGTCACAACAGTAGCATTTGTACTTTGCAAAGTGAAAAATAACCCATGAACTAGCACGCAAAATTGGAAAAAATGTGCAGACCTTTTCTCGCCCAGGATAACAGAAGAAATAATTCAAGGGAAGTGGGGGGAAAGGCTGACTTAAAACTTTTTGACCCTCATCCTGGAAGGGAACAAAAACCAGTCTTTGATCCACAATGGATCAGTAATCCATTCTTCAGAGAATCCCCATTCAGTAAGGAAAAACGTTGCAGAGCCCCAAATTTTCCATTGATGAATTTCATAGCCCTGCAAAATCAAGTCTCCAATTGTATGAGTCTTTTTTTATGGCAGAATCTGAATTGGGCAAGAAAAAAGGGGAACCGAGATGGAAAATAGATTTCAGTTATCCCTCAATTGCCTTTTGCAGGTGGTGGTGGATTGTGTGTGTGTGTGTGTGTGTGTTTTAATGCTGTAACAGAAATCAAATCCCCATTTCAGCTCCCTAATGTTGATGGATATTTTTACTGATGGTACAATTGATTTTTTCAAAAATTACAGAAATATACAAAAAGTACAAAACTCTAAAGGAAGGCTGGGGGAAGGGAGGGACAGAATCCCATCCAAGGGTTTCATGGTTAGCATTAGAACACCAGAAAAGTTTGGATGTCTTGTATATAACAACAAAATGGGACACCATGTACATCCAATTCATTTCTTTCCACTAGGACAATACTTTCTGGCAAGGCAATCTCTCTCTCTCACACACACCATTGTTTAAAATATCTTCAACAGAGTGGGGGAGAACAGATCCCACATTCCAGGAGATTCCAAGCCATTTAATCTCCCTGAACCCCAAAATAGGGTCAATCACCCACTCAAACTCACATACTCTGGACTTTGATTCAAAAACTTCCTTACCTGTTTCTTGGCTGGGCAACTGCTGATCCCGGAAAGATCCATATTGCCTGTACGAGGTGCTATAAGGATAATCAGATTTAGGGGAGTATGTCCCAGCCCCCCCAATCCCATTGAAGTTAAATTGGGGGTGGTATGCATAGTGATTCATAGGTTGAGAATAAGGTTGACTGGGGTAATATTCATGTTGAGTATGTGGGGTGCTGTAGTATCCCAGATCCGTGATAGACGATTCGGGAAGTGTAGGGGAGTCCTTGGTGGCTGCATGGCAACTGAGCGAGCTGGAAATGTCAGTCAAAATGCTGGTAATCTTCTTATCAAAGGATCCACTCATGATGAGAAGGCCCCACCAATGGAAGGTCCACCAACTGACCCAGGAAACCAAGGAACAAACGTGTGCAAGGCTTGCGACTAACTTGGGCAAATCCTCTCCACCTCCACCTCCACCTCCTGTTGAGTAGGTTTATTCAGCCATGGCTCCAGTAGTTGTTGCTGTTGCTGCTGCTGCTCTTGCTGCTACTGCTGCTGCTGTCCTCCAGGGAAAATGTGTAAGAAATCCAACCCAGCCAGCTTGCTTAAACCCTTTAATTAGGGAGCAGAGAAGGGTGGATGCTACATTCCGATTGGCTCCAGAAATATTGCCTTCCAGGCAAAACATACTCTTCCCCTCCCTCCCTCTGTCTCTTTCTATCTCTCTATACTTTTTTTAAAGAGTGGATTAGAAAATAAATGCACCTCCCCCCCCCGCCCCACCCCGCAAGCACATCTTTCTCCTTCTTCTGCTGAGAACGTGGAACTTCTTGAAGGGAGACAGATGCCAGAAGTGGGGGATTCTCTTGATCTCCCCTCCCCATTTGGGGAAAAGGATTAGCTGGATGGCAGGGGGAAGCATACATTGGAACGGGAAAGAAATGGGGAAAATCTATGGTGGGTGTGCTAAGGAGCATATTTTGTTCATCTACATTAAGGTGCATTTCAGATTTAGGAACTGACAAAAATTTTCTAGTTGTGGGTGGCCTACTTCCAGAAGATCTGCCTGTTCTATTCCAGCTGGAGTTTCTAAAATTACACACACACACACCCCCCAAATAGATAGAGCATTATTTTCTTTTTCTTTTTTTAAAGATTAAAATAGTTGTTTCTTGTTGTTTCTTATTTGAATTCAGTGTTACTGCATGTCCTTTTGCATCTCCTTAACACTTGAATTATGCAACAACACTTATTCATTTGTGAAGCGCTTTATAGCTCTTCATTAGCCCCCCACAACCACCACCACAAAAGCAAATAGATTAAAAAGAGTTAGAATTACCTATCACTACATTCTATTGAAAGCAATGGAATGAAATTTAGTTGTTCTCTGGGTTCCATGGGACTTCCATGATAGTTAACTTTTTAAGTTGGATCCTGGGAAACGTGTTTCCCCATCTCCTAATCACCTCCTGAGATAGACCACAGCTTTACAGATAATGAACAAAATCAAGAGGCAACACACTCAGAGAATTCATGGCTGAGATTGGATCTGATCTGATTTCCACGTTTTTGTGACCTGGTATAATACAAATGAAAGATCCCTTTTCATATACAACTTTTTGTGTCTCTCTGTAGTTCTAGACAGGTTGAGAAACAGTCCAGTAAAGTCTCATCCAAATTCAAAACTTAACAAAAGTCTGGATTTGAAGAATGTTCCCATTCAACTTTTAAGACCAAGTGTTTTTTTTTCCAAATTTTAATCTTTCAAATAAGCAGGCATTATATATTTTCTAAGAGGATGTGCTGGGTCTCACAACTACATTTCACTACAAGGCATGAAAGAAGCAATGGTGGGAAGTCCTTGGCTTTGTAAAACACAATTGCAAATGCCGGGCTCGAGACATGAAATCTAAGAGAACAGCCTAATCCCAAACCCCCATGCTGAACAGGGATTGATAACCACAGTCTTTTAGCAAATCAGTAGCCATCTTGCAGAATTGATGTCAATGCTATTGGGAATTTCTTCCTGGTGCAAATAGCAGCTTCTGGGGGAAGGACCACAGCAAAGGGTTACATTTCCCCTCCCTGCATGCTACCATCTAAATCTTACCCCCTCAGTCCTCACAGGTACCTGTGGATATGAAATTATGCCTGTGAGATTTGTCCTTGAAGAAGCAAATAGCACGAGAATCATGAAACCCACCTGAAAATGTGGAAATATAAACACCTCATAAAGTTATGCCTTTCCAATTAAAAAAAATGCTAAGTACATAACTCCTGTGGCTTTTTACCGGCCTGTTCTTAGGAGCGAATGCCTCCTGTATTATGTTCTCATTCTTACTGCTGTTAGTTTCAAAGGAGTGAAAATATATAGAAGTTCACAAAGGACGCAGGCCTTTGTGCAGTAGATGGTCATCCTCCTTTGTATGAGTCACAACCTCCAGCTCTCTAAACTCCCCAATATGTAGACTTGTGCTTCTGTGATGTATTTTTTTTTTCATTTAAATATACAAAAATGTAGAAGATAGCATTCACATGTGCTTACTATGTATTTTGGAGGTGACTAGAAATTTATGGTTCGGCATCTAAATGTAGAAACTGGGGCATGGGGTTGTTTATGTAGCAATATTTCTGGAATATAGGCGGTTTAGGACTATGGGTGATCACAGTAGGACAGTTGCTAAGAATGTGAAGAGAAGATTTGTGTGGGTGGCTACATTTGGCAAGTTGATGGGTGTGTATATGTGTGTGAGCAGGCATGTAAATATGTGTGAGGGCAAAAGGTTCACCAATGAATACCTGGCTGGGATATGTGTTTGTGTGTAGGTCTGAGCACAAGAGGGAGGGGGTTGTACAGGGCACATCTGTGTACATCTGTGTTCATGTTTAGGGATGGAGGGGACATAGAATATGCAAGCTTTGACAGTTACTGCACCTACATAGGATTGACAATTTATACTGTATATGTATATTTTATTTTGAAATGTGGCCATGTCCTCCCAAGAGCCCTTTTTCAAAACTCAGTGTTAAGCCTACAGTGAAAATCTGAAAACAAATTCTAAATTCTATGAATTCAGTTCTGTTTTCTAAAACTCTCCAATCATGTAATATCCATAAGTGGGAATAATCTCCCTTCTTCCATCAGTATATACAGTACATACCTACATAAACGTAGGGCATTTAAAATTTGAAAGCTTATTTCAACAAAGATAATTTTTTGAGATCATCCCATTTGGTCTAGTTTAGCACTTGTATATATTGGTATTGCTCAGGGGACTGGATATCCTTCTTTAAGGTATAATCTCATGGCAAATTACTCTTGAATCTAAGACCTGCAGAACTTTTCAATGGACCAGTCCCAGAACAGGCTACTTAGCACAAAATATGAGTATAGCTCAGTGGTAGATTGCTGATTTTGCAGGCAGAAGAGTTCAAGTTCATTTTCTTGTATCTCTTAAAGACTAGAAAAACATTTTTTTCTGAAATCCTCTAAAACCCTTGTCCTGTTCAGCTAGACAGTATGGAATTACAATAGAAGAGAATATATGTAGCTCAGGGTTGAACTGTGGAGTACTGGTGATGTTATCTAGTCGGACAATGAAACATCTGCAAGCAAACAACCAAGCTCAGAGAGCACCAAGAACTCCACAATACAGATTTATTGTATTGGTTTGACTTATTATAATGCAATTTCCTTTCTTTCTGTATGTTTTTAAACTTGTGTTATTGCCTAACACAATTTGTAGTTTCCTAAAATTTATTTTTTCATTTATTTGTTGCATTTATACCCAACTTTTCTTTGAGAGCAAAAAGCAATGGATACATAGAGAAAAGGTCTTTCCCTCATTTTATCCACATCTGACCATATCATTCCAAGATGTGCTGAATAACACCTGCCATCAAACCAACTAAAAATGGAGAGTGATGCATTGGTTCATGGCTCTTTGCCCTTTCCAGATGTGCTGTACTGCAAGCACAATGGCAGTTGTTTGTGTGTTGGAGAGGAAGTGTGGGGCATCCACTGGTACAATGTGGACTGTGGAGAAGTCAGCAAAGAAGAAGCCCTATTAGTGGTTGCTAACTCTCAGCTTTATCTACGTCATTGGAGGATGAAATGAGCAGGGGAAGGAGAATAATTGTCTTGAATTCTTTGAAGAAAAGGTGTGATATAACTATAATACATAAAAGTATGGTAAAGAAACCAGGAGACTGAGAGTTCTAGTCCCGCCTTAGGCACGAAAGCCGGCTGGGTGACCTTGGGCCAGTCACTCACCTCACAGGGTTGTTGTTGTTGCAGGGAAAATAGGAGGAGGAAGGAGTATTAGGTATATTTATTATAAAAATAATAAAGGCGGGATAGAAAATGAATGAATGAATGAATGAATGAATGAATGAATGAATGAATGAATGAATGAATGAATGAATGATAATATTTGGGACTCTCAAACTCAACCTTGCAGCATGCGTAGAGAAGATTTTGCTAACTAGCACTGCCAAAAAGTCTCAGATTAATGGAGGCTCCAGAGCAGGAACTATAAAATCCAGAAAGGCACTGAAATCCAAGAATGTCCTATTTGGGTCTCTTTGCTCTTAGCTCTGAACTGATATCTTGCAAAGAGGTTTTCAAAAACGGACATGAACCACATGAAATTTATACAAGGATTCCACATTGTTCTAGGGCCACAGGTTCCCCACTCCTAATGCAATCTATGCAAGGTTTCTGCATAGTCATGAAACTTTCCAGAAATTGATCCATGTTCCAAATATTATGGCCTATGGGGAAGAACTAATCTAATATGTAGTAATAAAACTAATGTAATATGTAGTCCCGCCTTAGGCATGAAAGCCGGCTGGGTGACCTTGGGCCAGTCCGCCTCTCTCAGCCCAACTCACCTCACAGGGTTGTTGTTGTGGGGAAAATAGGAGGAGGAAGGAGTATTAGGTATGTTCGCCGCCTTGAGTTATTTATAAAAATAATAAAGGCGGGATAGAAATTAAATAAATAAATAAATAAAATACGTTCTAACAAAGAACAATATAATAGTATACCCCTGTTGGGGGCATATAAATGCAGGAGGCAAAGTGACCATGGGCTGGACATAACCTTCCTCACAACAATTCCTCAGTCTGATTTACTTTCTCAAGCAAGTCCTGCATTCATTTAAAAGCTGCTCTCAAAGTCAACGCAGCCTATGAAATCTAACATTCCAACTTAACTAGTCCAAGATCACTCTTGAAATCCTCAAGTTGTGACCATCATGTTCAAATCCCAATATCTGGAGATCCAGATTTGGAACTGTACCCTGTGTGCAGTTTTGCGGTGAAAGGCAAGTTTTTCACTTTGGCTGACAAAACGTCTTATCACTAAGCAGGGGTTTACTCCAAAGATAATGAACAAAATAAAACAAAAATAAGCAAAGGCCCTTATTTCAAAGTTTTGGCATTTTTGGATTTCCCAACAATGATTTCCCAAAGGAAGACTTTGGGGACAGGCATTGAGACCCCATCACCAGAATAAACAGGTCGTTCCTGCAAGGCATCAGGCCAGAGTACCACATTTTGAACTAAATTCATCTTCTAAGGCAGTGTTTCTCAACCTCAGGAACTTTAAGATGTGTGGACTTCAACTCCCAGAATCCCCAAAATCAGCTGCCTAAAGCAAATGGCTCAGTTATAACCTAGTAATTGTAGGACCACCTCTGATCATCTCATCACACATTTAGCCCTTCTGGAATTTTCTTTATTCTTCTCATGTTAATAATCCATGGACAATTCCCAGGCTAGACTCAAAACTGAGAGCATGCAAGTTTCTTTGTGTCACAAATGTTCTTAACATGTATTGGCTGTTAGATATGAGTGATGCATGTGCATTAGAAGGGCACATTAGAGAATTTTTTAAATAAATAGGTTAAAAGATTGCCTGACTATTCATTTTATCTTAAAGTAGATCTTGCTTTCCTATAGGACCATACAGGTCATTGAATAATCTGTTAAAAGGAAAATGAAGTGTACGTTCACCCTTTTTTAAACAGAAGGGTGCATTTTACATTAAATCTGAATGACAGATTACATTTATTTGTTTGTATTATATAAATTGAACATAGTGAAAATCCAGTAACATTTGCTAAGATTGTTTCTTCTCCTCACCTAATGTTTTAAAGGAACCTGTCTGCTGAAGCTATTTAAAAAACCTATTTCAGATATACAGTATAGTAAAGTATTTATTACTGCCACCTTGATATCTTGATCCTAATCTGTGTATGTGAGATAAGCAAAGATTCAATGTAAATGCACATTATTTACACGATATCTTTATATTATTAGGTGACATGCACATTATTTATATAACTTCCAGTTTACACAGCATTAAAAAACCATTAAGAGAAGTACAATGAACGTTTGCCATCTGCTGGGCAATATCTAGTACTACAATATTGCCCATCACCTGTAGAGCTGGTTTCCATTAACTGATGCCCTCCAGATACTTGAGACTACAACTCCCAGAATGCCATGCCACATTGTTGGTAATTTTGGGAATTGTAGTTTAAATACATCTGAAGGGGAAGTATATCATAAAACTATAGAGAAGGGGAATGATTGCATCTGGGTTTTTTTCCTTGTTCCTTTTTTATCTTCTTCTCCAATACTTCAGGTTTGTAAACGTTTACTGTAACTTCACTCACTGCTAAAATCCTTAAGGCCTGATGAAATACATACAGATGAAACTATGGTCTCCTTCGATGTGTCCTCCCTTTTCACCAGCATCCCCACCACTCATGCTCTATCTGCTGTCAGGAAGAGACTAGAAGAGGACAGCACCCTTGAAAGAAGAAACCATCTGAACCCAAACCAGATCTGCCATCTTCTGGACCTGTGTCTTAACACCACTTATTTCTCATACAGAGGTGACATTTACAGACAAAAACACAGCTGTGCCATGGGATCTCCTGTGTCACCCATTGTGGCCAATTTATACATGGAGGAATTGGAGAAGAAAGCACTCAACACATTCCAGGGAACGGTGCCCACCCACTGGTTTAGGTATGTGGATGACACCTGGGTCAAAATCAAGACCCAGGAAGTACAGGCCTTCACAGACCATATAAACACTATAGATGCCAACATTAGGTTCACCAGAGAAGACACCAAGGACAACAGACTGGCATTCCTAGACTGTGAAGTCCTCATTGGGACTGGTGGCAAGCTAGAAATAGGGATCTACAGGAAACCCACACACACAGATCAATATCTGATGTTTGACTCCCACCATCCACTGCAGCACAAACTAGGAGTCATCAGGACATTGTCACACAGAGCAGAAACCATCCCCACCTCCATGGATTCCAAAAAGAATGAAAATCAGCACCTGAGAACAGCTCTGAAGGCCTGCGGATATCCAAATTGGGCCTTCACTAAATCTAAATCTACCAGACCTAAAACAGCGACAGATAGGGCTGAGACTCAGAGTAAACGGAAGAACCTGGTCATTCCTTACATGGCTGGCGTGTCTGAAAAGATAAAACGGATATTTGGCAAACACCACATACCTGTATATTTCAAACCCACCAACACACTGAGACAGAGGCTTGTACACCCCAAAGATCAAACTCCAAAACACAAGAAAAGCAATGTAGTTTATGCAATCCAGTGCAGTGAGGAGTGCTTTGAACTCTACATTGGAGAAACCAAACAACCTTTGTACAGGAGGATGGCCCAACACAGGAGAAGTAACACCACAGGACCAGAGTCAGCAGTTTATCTTCATCTAAAGGAAAAAGGACACTCATTTGAGGACATTAATGTTCACATTTTAGACAGAGAAGATAGGTGGTTTGAGAGAGGGGTCAAGGAATCCATTTATGCCAACTTGGAAAATCCTTCCTTGAATAGAGGTGGGGGCCTCAGGCACAATCTTTCCCCTATTTTCCTTCCTGCTTTGTCTTCTGTGCCTAGGAAGATTAAGACCATTTCGCAAGCTCAACAGCAGCATGGTAATCTTAATGATCCTCCTTTAGATGATAAAGGGACTTAGAAATAACATCTCAAAATAACCATGACCTAGCCCCAGGTGCAAGGTCACACAGCCACCTAGAAACATATTTAAGGATTCCCTTACTAACTTTGCTCAGACTGAAGAAGCTCCTTGGATAAGGAGCGAAACGTTTCCATTGAGAAAATAGAAATCCAGTTGACATGATTCAAGCTACAGACAATTCCACCTGGATGACTGAGAACCTTCATAGACTTAAGGCCTTATGTATTCTTTTTCTTGATGAATAATTTGTAGATGAAATAGCAGTCTTGAACTTTTGGCTTTCTTTGAATTTTGAGTTCTTGCTCTATACTTGTACACTAAAGGGCACAAAGTTTAAGGAGGTTGGACTTATCTGGATGACAGCAGGAAGATAGCCACAGCCTCATGTCATCCACAGGAGGCTCTTATCTTTTAGTTGGGCATTTTTGAAACCCAGAAGGAGATTCTTACTACCTTATCTACCATCTCTCAGTCTCCTTCTCATCCACGTGCTTCATCCATAATGTGCTTCATCGGTCTTTTTTTATTATAATGTTGGAAAGAAATTATATAAATGGGCCCTGGACTCTGCCTGTCCATCAGCAGGGTAATTCTCCAAGAACAGAATGGGACTCAGTTTGGTGGAAGAAGCCAGCAAAACAAAGTGTGTGTTTAAAAAATGGGTCAAATCTGGCTAAGAGCTGCAGAAAAAAAAATCCAGGACACCCCCTCCATGCGCTCCCTATAGGCAGGCAGTGGCTCAGAATGCTGCAAGCTGCTCCATTCTAAGCCCGCCTCTCTCTTGGTCACATGACCCAGGGAAGAGTTGTTGCTCCAGATACTTAAAAAGTTGCTATATCATTGTCACATTTATTTCCTTAAGCCCCTCTTTTCTTTTACTATTAAGTGCCTTTTCTATTCTATGTGAGCCTCATCTTAACAGCAGCAGACGCCTGTTTCTTTTCCAGCTGCCAAGGCTCACCTTTTTTCCCCCTCCCATGCCATCCCACTTTTAGGCTGTTTTCTCCCAAGTGATTTAGAGCATCATCCGATATCTTTGTGCCGAGATAAGAGTAATGAGGACATGCTTTATATTGCTACAGCAATGGGTAGGTGATACTAGAAAATGCTATAATCCACTAGTAATGAAATGGCCCTGGCAGCCATCTGCCTTTCCAAACTATGGCCTTGCAGTGTATTGGAATACGACTTCTGCCATGCCCAGGCAGACCAGTGTGGTTGGATGGGTGATGGAAGTTGGAGCTCAAAATATCTGGTGGGTGCCAGGCCGGTGAAGATGGTGGACTCTACCTAGGATACATGCATACAAGCACACACAGACAACTAGTTCTTCCTGTCACCTTTCTCTTTTGTTTGGTGAAACAGTGCCATCTACTGACTGTTGCAATGGAACTGCAATCCTTTATTGCTTTACAGCTGAGGAATATATCATAAATGTCTATGAAGGTTCTCAGTCATCCAGGTGGAATTGTCTGTAGCTTGAATCATGTCAACTGGATTTCTATTTTCTTAGTGGAAACGTTTTGCTCCTTATCCAAGGAGCTTCTTCAGTCTGAAGAAGCTCCTTGGATAAGGAGCGAAACGTTTCCACTAAGAAAATAGAAATCCAGTTGACATGATTCAAGCTACAGAAAATATATCATAAAATTCACTGAGGTTTATATAGACAAGAACCTTACTCTCAGCAAGTGGCAGCATCCTAGATGGACCTTGCCTTGGCTTGGAAACTAAGACTAATTGGTCTTGCTATTTGGATGGGAGGCCACAAGGGAATACCAAAGCTGTAGGGTACACTGGAAAGTCAAAAAAACATCTTAGAAGGAAACAAGAGCAAACTCTTTCCATTCTGTTGCATGGTTGTGTCTGTGTAATCACTAAGAGCTGTGCTCATTTTGAAGGCATTTTTAATCGGATAGGATTGATAGACCAGTTGATACATGTGGACATAATCCAGTTGGGCAGAGTTTTAAAAACCTTATTGATTTCAGTGAGAAATGTGTAAATGAATGGCAGATTCTTCCAATTAAGTTAACGGGGCTTAAAAAGAGTTGACTGGATCATGCTTCTTGGGATGATGATGATAATGAATCCTACAGTAGTAATAACAATAATAATAATAGTATCTTATAGTGCATAGATCATACTACTTATGCTCTGAAAGGAATTCACATTAAGAGACTCCTGCTTTGTTTTGATGAATCTTGGTCACTTCAATGGTTTGACAGAAAAAGAGCATTGGAAATACTAAGCTAAGTTAAACTACTTCAGTCGGTCCTACTCTTCTTCCCAAAACTGTCTGCTTGTGATTTCCTTAGTGTCGTTCTTTTTCTCTCTCCCCCTATCCCATGTACTAGGAAGTAGGTAAAGGTAAATTTTCTCTCAAGTCAAGCTGAACTGCTGGTGATTTCATGGAGATACCCATTTTGTTTTCTTGGCATCAGTGCAGAAGTGGTTTGCTATTGCCTTATGGGGTTTTTATTCTCCCCAGTCTAGTCAGGGGTGTGGTGGCTCAGCGGGTAAGACGCCAGGCTTGTTGATCGGAAGATCGCAAGTTCGGAGGTTCGAATCCCTAGCCCTGCGTGTGGAGTGAGCTCCTGCACTCGCTCCAGCTCTTGCCAACCTAGCAATTCGAAAGCATGCAAATGCAAGTAGATGAATAGGTACCACTTCGGTGGGATGGTAACAGCGTTCTGTGCGTGTCATGCGGCCACATGACCGCGGAAGCGTCTTCGGACAACGCTGGCTCTTTGGCTAAGAAACGGAGATGAGCACTGGCCCCTAGAGTCCGACAGGACTGCACAAATGTGCAGGGGGAACCTTTACCTTTTTTTACCTCGTTAACAACATTGGGATTTGCTAGTGGTCCCCCATTCAAGTACTAAATCCCACCTTGCTTTCTTTTTCAAGATAATCCAAAGACAGCTAAATGCTGCTACCTGCCATAATAGAGCAGGAGAATTTCTTTAGCGTACATTAGAACTCATATAATTGCCCATTTTCAAACCAGTACAGTACACAACCTGAAACTTATTAGAAACCTGTAGCACTTTGAAGGGCACTTTGCTTCTTAGAAGCTTGGAGTGAAGCACTTCCTTGAAGCAAAATCATACATGGAAAGTACGCAAAACACACACACACACTTGAAAGCAGCACAGGGACTAACCAGATTGACTTCTGCATCTCAACACTTCCTCAAAGGGAGCATGTCATTTTTGTCTCAGGAAGTCTTTCAGGCAGAGCCTGATGCCATTAAGGTACAAAACAGAACACTGAAGTCACTATCTGCTTCACACATTCCTATTAGTTAACATTTGAAATTCAGTTTTCCAGATTTTGCAAAATAGGTAACAGAAAAAGGCCCACCAAGATGCATACTATATTCATGAAAATGATGTACAAAAATACATTTTGTTACAGAAAAATTGTTTAAAACACTTCTGAGTAAGCACCAGGCATATCCACCAGAAAATGTATAATGTTTTGCATATTTTATTGTTAAATTCAATAAATTGGATTTAATATATTCACAAAAAGAAGAAAGAGAAATTGGCAGATTTACCCTGACACTTACATCTACGTATGGTGTCCTTGGTGCTCTCTGAGCTTGGTTGTTTTTATTTTTTTTATTTTATTGTGATATTTATACCCCGCCTATCCCCTCCCTAATGGAGGACTCTAGGCGGCTTACATCCACAATCCTTTATACAGTTATACAATTATACAATTCACCGCGCGTGAAGGGAGGGGGTAAGGGAACCGACTCTTCTAAGGCTCCGGACTACAATTCCCAAGATGCCTTGAGCCGGCTGCTGACTTCCTGTAGATGTTACTTCCGGGTTCGTCGTCACCGCCGCCATTCGATCTTCCTCCGATCTTTCTCTCCTCCGGTGGAACCGACTTCCCGACAGGACGCCAGCAAATTTTCCCACTTAAGGTGGTACCCATTTTTCTACTTGCTAGGCTTTCGAACTGTTTGGTTGACAGGAGATTTGTTTTGTTTTCTTGCAGATGTTTCATTACCCAACTAGGTAACATCATCAGTGCGAGTGAGTGTGGGGTTTGCTCCCTGTTTATATTCAGTGGCTTGCCCTGCCAGTGTTGGTTGCGGGGGAGGTTCTCCTTGGTAGTTCCTTGATTAGGCTTTTGTTTTCTGCTTGACTGTTTGTCTGGTGTTAATCCTTGCTTATCTGGATGTTGGCTGATGGAGAGGATGTGTTGTGGTCTTTTTGTTTCCTTCGTAGTTTTTTTATTGTCCCTTTTGAATGGTACCACATAGGAAGATGGCATGTAAAGCAACTCATCTGTCATGCTCTGTCCTTTTAGCTAATTTTGCTCCCAAGTGTGGTAATACCGCCTTATTTTATAAAGATTTTTTAGACTGAATAGATTAACCTAGTCCTCAGTGAGTACTTGAAGTTTATAAATTCCTGAGCATCAGTGATATAACATGGGGAAGAAGAAGAGACTGCGCTCCAGTTTGGGACAAACTAGCGCCAAGAAAGTTCTTTTTTTATATATTTAAAGTGTTTTTATTGATTAAAAAAAAGGAAAAAATACATTTACAAACATTATAGACATAACAATACAATACATTTAAAAGTAAACTATAGAGAGAGAAAAAAAAAGAAAGAAAAGCGTGTAGATAGAAAATTTAAAAGTGAGACTTCCAACTATCCATATGAAGTATCTAAAATTATTACTAAAGTATTTTCTGCATTGTTATTATTTAATATCTCTATTTCTCTATTTATATATATTATTTACATTGTTATATATCCATTTGGATCTTTTGTGTTGTCTCGATGAATTTGAAAAAAGGTTTCCAACAGGTTGTAAAGTCTTCCATATTTTTGTCATTTAATTGGTCGGTCAATTTTGCCATTTGTGCTAAATCCATTGATTTCATAATCCACTCTTCTATTAATGGAATATAGTCCTCTTTCCAATGGAGAGCGTAGATAGTTTGTGCTGCAGTAATGAAGTAAAGTAGTAGTTTTCCATGTTCTATTTGTAGTTCCTTGTCTATAAATCCCAGTAGAAAGAATTCCGGTTTTTTGGTAAAGTCCTCATTTAACATTTTACATAAAATTTTATGAATTTCATCCCAATTTTTTTTTGGCTTTTTTACATGTCCACCAAGCATGGTAAAAGGTGCCAATTTCTTGTTTACATTTCCAATCAAAAAAAATTCTACAAAAATTTACTCAATAATCTTTCAGAAGTTCCCAATAATAATTGGATACTAATGGGTGATTGGAATGGGGTTACACATCCACTAATTGACAAGTGCCAAGAAAGTTCTGAAGCAGCTTTGGATCAATGACTTGGTCCAGGAGTTTTGGTCTTTTCCAGAAGACACTCCGATAATCCATCAAGCTGGACAGTTAATGACAGACCCATCAAACAGGTTAAATCATTTAAATACTAAGTATTTACTTTCAATCTTCTAGATGCTGGAGTCATCAAATACAAGACTTAGCTATGAAAGCTCGAAAAGTATCTCTAGCAATCAACAAATTTGCTCGTTGGCAGGGAACAACTTTGTCCCTGCAGCAATTAAATTATTCAAGGCCAAAGTCCTTGGCATGATGCCGTATGGATCTCAGATGTGTATTTACAAAAACTTCTCAATCCTTGAACGAATACAAATAAATTCTTAAAATCAATAGCACATGTTTCTTACTCGACTTTTAATGCCATCACCAGATTATAGCTAGGCTGCATCTCATTCGAGGCCCAGGCAAAGCTATGTAATCTAAGATTCTGGGCAAAACAAATCATCTGGGGAACCTCATTGGTATATCTCATTCCATATGATATACATCAGTCTACTCTGAAAAAACAAATAGACCAAGATCTGAGACAGTATGGACTGTCAATACCAGCCCTACTTGGTTTGGGCCTAGAAGAAACCTTGGTAGAACTTAAGCAGAGGGTATGGGATTTAGACATTCAGGTAGACGGAGCCAAACTTTCCCATCTCCCTTACAGACAAATTGCTCTCTCCCCTTGGACACTCCCCAATCACTTCTATAAGATTGTGTATGCCCCACATAGACGGGTCTTCCCCCTAGCCTGTATAAATGCTCTTCCTCCTAGTGTGACAGCTGGTCGATATGCCAGACTTCCATATGAAGATGGAGTACGTATTTGCTCAAACACAGAGGTTGAGTCCGTTTCACACATCCTTCTAAAGTGCCCACAGTACTCTCATTGGCGATCAGAGCTAATATACCCCCTCTTGAGCCAGATAGACTCCACTCATGAAGAGGAGATTGAGATATTCTTACTAAATGACCAATACCCGGGTGTTTTGAAGGCAGTAGCAAAATTTTTATCTATAGCCTTAGTTTATAGAAACCGTTTGGTACCTCCAATGAATTGCTACAATAATTTTATAGGGTTTCTTCCTCTTATATATGTATGTATTATTCATATGTAAGTATTAATGGTGTGCTGTATTTTATATTTTGTGATTTGTTCTTGGACTACAAATAAATAAATAAATAAATAAATAAATAAATAAATAAATAAATAAATAAATTGTAGTCAATTGTTGGCCTTGCACTGACAAACTGCTGGGGGAAAATGGGCACCAGGACAATCACAAGGAAACAGGGAACCCAACTTTTATCACCTGTATCAGAAAATTCCACCCATTTCAGATTATGTTTAGTGCAATAGTAAATAATAAAAGAAGCAACTTGTCAACAAGGACTCATCCAACATTCTTGGGGGAGGAAAGAAAGATCTCTTTAAACACAGCCACACCCTCCATCTGCAGCTTGGAAATCCATGTCACACAGTTTTCAGCTCACATATTATGGTACACTACAATAAATAGAGGTAGGCTTTATTCTTCAACTTTATAGAATGTTGGAAGATAAGGGAGGAATGCTAAAATATTTCAGGCCAAAGCTTCCCCAAAACATAAAATGGAAAGAGACAGCCTTCCCCAGGCATTTGGAAGAACTGGGTTGGGGAAGGCAGAGTGGCAAACCTTAGGGTCTTCCAAGTGCTGTTGGCCAAAAGCTCCCATTCTTATTGGTCATGCTGGCTGGGATTGCAGGAAGCCCCCACACCGGGAGGGCTGCAAGATCCCCACTTTTCTTGCAATAAAACTAGAGCTGTGGCTGTATACAGTAATCTTGTACGCATTTCCATGGAGGTCAGCTTCACTGAACTGAATGAGCCTTACTTTCAAATACAGTAAATATTTAAAGGATTACATTCCTCTGCCCTGGATTATTTCTCTCACTGCTGAGAGACTGCTTAAGTTCAAAAGTTCTTCTTGATGTTTACCTTGTATCTTCCTTCCTCTGCTGCTTGTTGTTTCCTTCATTGTTCAAAGATGCCCCACCTTGCTGTCTTCCTGAAACTTATTTGTAAATAACATTTTAGTACTACCCATCCTTCCCAGAGATTTCCTTTTTTCTAGATATAATTTTCTTAAGTTCATGGGATAAATGAGGAAAATGTATATGTGAGAAATGAAGTACAGTAGATGTTAATTCTATTCCTTTTTGTCAGAGATAGAGAGTGGATACACTGGGGGAAAATGGGCATATTTGCCCATAATAAGTCTTCAGCATGCACAAATTATTAGGTGAAATCCTCTTGCTGTGCCACATATGGGCAGATAAAACAAACCAGATATGGGTAGCCTAAGATTAACAGGCAGTGTTTCTCAACCTTGGCAACTTTAAGATGTATGGACTTCAACTCCCAGGATTCCCTAGCCAGCCATGCACATGTCACAGGTCTAGTTTATTGTGGCCAAACAATCCAAGATTATATATTAGGAGATGTTGATGGTTTAGAAATACTGGCTTGTTTGGATACACTAAAATGCAGTATAATGTCATGCTAGGCTACTTCTGCCTAGCTGCCTTTCCTACTCTTGCAAGCAGGAGAAACACAGTGGAATCTATTGTGGTTTAATATACCAGGATTCCCCAACTGGAAAGCTGCCTTCAGTTTCAGAATGGGTGTCCCCATGGGTGTCCATGTTTCATACAGGGGTGGGCAATCTGTAAACCCTGGCCTAGATGCAGCCTCTGGACTCCATTTTGCAGCCCCCAAGAGCCCTTACCTTTTTCTGCCATTTTGAGGCAGGAAATTCATAGAAACTGTCATGTAAGGCTTAATGCAAGGTCACCCCTAGTTCAAAAAAACAACAAAGAAAGATAAAGAAATATCTCACCAACCGAAGAGAATATTTGTAGCTCAGGGTTGAACTGTGGAGTCCTTGGTGCTCTCTGAGCCTTGCTGTTTTTTTGCAGACCTTTCATTGCCAGGCTAGGCAACATCTTCAGTGTGAAAAGGGAGTGGGACTTGCTCTCTGTTTATATACCATGGCTTGTCCTGCTTGCGTTGGTGGAGGTGTTGTTCTCCACTTTGGAGTTCCTTGATTGGGCTGTTTTTTGCTGCTTGGTTGATTGACTGAGTTAATAGTTCCTTGATTAGGGTATATTGTGCTGTTTGATTGTTCCTCTGGGGCTAATCCTGGTGTTAATCTTTGCCTATCCGGGTGTTGATTGCTGGCAAGGAGGTGTTCTGGTCTCTTGGCTTTTCTGTTGTCTCTTATGAATGGTATGTAAACGTTGTTTGCCTCTATGTGTCTGTTGATGGCTGCTTTGTCTGAGTGCCAAGCTTCCATGAATTCTCTAGCATTTTTGGATTTGGCTTAGTTTAAGATGCTAACAGTTTTCCAGTTGAAAGTATGGTTGAGTCTGTCCATGTGTTGCTAGCAATCAACACCTGGATAGGCAAAGGTTAACACTAGCCTGGCAATGAAACGTCTGCAAGAAAACAACAAGGCTCAGAGAGCACCAAGGACTCCACAAATATCTCACCCTTCTCAGCCCTCAAGAATCCCAAAAGGGGGCGGGGGGGGGGGGGGAGAATAGAAATTCTTGATGTTGCTCACATTGCAAAATATAGTCTTGCCTGCTTTGCATCATTGTCAGGGGTGTCCTCAGGGCATGGTTTAAAAAAAATGCCAGGATGGCAGTCACAACAGTGTGATTGAAGCTCCACACATATTTTTATGTGCATCATGTGCAAAGCGCATAAAAAATGGGTTGAGCTTTGATCACACTGTCCTGGCCCCCATCTTGACTTTCTTGACCATTAACCTCTAGACACCCCTACAAGATTAACTAAGTGTTGCCACATGCTGAAACAAAAATATTAAGGTGGAGGAGGGGGAATCAAATTAACAGAATGAAACCTTTCAAGTTAGCAATTTTCTCCTAAATTTTGAGTAATATAGTCTGACGGCCACCAGGAGGCAGAAATAAACAATGCAGTGGAATTTTATTTAGCCTTTCTTTCAAGGAATTATTTCCATACATACTTGCTTAGGAAACTTCAATTTTTAACAGAACATATTGAGATGCATTCTGGAGAACATAGCGCATTGTCATGAGATTCTAACCAGATTTTTGGGGGCTTCCCAAAAAAACAACCAACCCTTAGCTGTGGCTATTACGGCACACAATGCTGTAGATGAGGTGGATTTCCAAGACTGACACATTTTTGCCACATCAAAAGTTGGTAGCAACCGGATGTCAGAGGGTGGGGACCCCAGTTTACCATCTCCCCTTTGCAAAGGGAACTTAGAATGCTCAGATGACCATAAGAGATATTCAGCTTCCATGTCACAACTAAGAAATTAGAGAGGACGCTTAACGATCTGGGTGGTTGTTGTTGTTGTTCAGTCGTTTAGTCGTGTCCGACTCTTCGTGACCTCATGGACCATAGCACGCCAGGCCTTCCTGTCCTCCACTGTCTCTCGGAGTTTACTCAAATTCATGTTCATTACATCGGTGATGCTATCTAACCATCTCATCCTCTGCCGTCCCCTTCTCCTTTTGCCTTCAGTCTTTCCCAGCATCAGGGTCTTTTCCAGGGAGTCCTCTCTTCGCATTAGGTGGCCAAAGTATTTGAGCTTCAGCTTCAGCATCTGTCCTTCCAATGAGCAGTCAGGGTTGATTTCCTTTAGGATTGACTGGTTTGACCTCCTTGCAGTCCAAGGGACTCTCAAGAGTCTTCTCCAGCACCACAGTTCGAAAGCATCAATTCTTCGGTGCTCAGCCTTCCTTATGGTCCAACTCTCACAGCCATACATTACTACTGGAAAAACCATAGCTTTAACTATACGGACCTTTGTCGGCAAGGTGATGTCTCTGCTTTTTAATATGCTATCTAGGTTTGCCATAGCTTTCCTCCCAAGGAGTAAGCGTCTTTTAATTTCATGGCTGCAGTCACTGTCTGCGGTGATCTTGGAGCCCAAGAAAATAAAATCTGTCACTGCTTCCATTTCTTCCCCTTCTATTTGCCAGGAAGTGATGGGACCAGATGCCATGATCTGGGTGCCAGGAAGTGATGGGACCAGATGCCATGATCTGGGTTTTTTTAATGTTGAGTTTCAAGCCAGCTTTTGCACTCTCCTCTTTCACCCTCATCAAGAGGCTCTTTAGTTCCTCTTCACTTTCTGCCATTAGGGTGGTATCGTCTGCATATCTGAGGTTGTTGATATTTCTCCCGGCAATCTTAACTCCGGCTTGTGATTCATCCAGCCCGGCATTTCTCATGATGTACTCTGCATATAAGTTAAATAAGCAGGGTGATAATATACAGCCTTGTTGTGCTCCTTTCCCAATTTTGAACCAGTCGGTTGTTCCATGTCCGGTTCTAACTGTTGCTTCTTGACCCGCATACAGGTTTCTCAGGAGACAGGTAAGGTGGTCTGGTACTCCCATCTCTTTAAGAATTTGCCACAGTTTGTTGTGATCCACACAATCAAAGGCTTTAGCGTAGTCAATGAAGCAGAAGTAGATGTTTTTCTGGAACTCTCTTGCTTTTTCCATGATCCAGCGAATGTTGGCAATCTGATCTCTAGTTCCTCTGCCTCTTCGAAACCCAGCTTGCACTTCTGGTAGTTCTCGGTTCACATACTGCTGAAGCCTAGCTTGTAGAATTTTGAGCATAACCTTGCTAGCATGTGAAATGAGCGCAATTGTACGGTAGTTTGAACATTCTTTGGCATTGCCTTTCTTTGGAATTGGAACGTAAACTGACCTTTTCCAATCCTGTGGCCACTGTTGAGTTTTCCAAATTTGTTGGCATATTGAGTGCAGCACTTTAACAGCATCATCTTTTAGGATTTTAAATAGCTCAGCTGGGATACTGTCTTCTCCACTAGCTTTGTTGTTAGTAATGCTTCCTAAGGCCCACTTGACTTCACTCTCTAGGATGTCCGGCTCAAGCTCAGTGACCACACCATCGTATTTATCAGGGATATTAAGATCTTTCTTGTATAGTTCTTCTGTGTATTCTTGCCACCTCTTCTTAATCTCTTCTGCTTCTGTTAGGTCCCTGCCTTTTTTGTCCTTTATCATGCCCATCTTTGCACAAAATGTTCCCTTGATATCTCCAATTTTCTTGAAGAGATCTCTAGTCTTCCCCATTCTATTGTTTTCCTCGATTTCTTTGCATTGTTCATTTAAGAAGGCCTTCTTATCTCTCCTTGCTATTCTCTGGAATTCTGCATTCAGTTGGTTATATCTTTCCCTTTCTCCCTTGCCTTTTGCTTCCCTTCTTTCCTCAGCTATTTGTAAAGCCTCATCAGTCAGCCACTTTGCTTTCTTGCATTTCTTTTTCTTTGGGATGGTTTTAGTTGCTGCCTCCTGTACAATGTTACGAACCTCCATCCATAGTTCTTCAGGCACTCTGTCTACCAGATCTAATCCTTTAAATCTATTCCTCACATCCACTGTATATTCATAAGGGATATGGTTTAGGTCATACCTGATTGGTCTAGTGGTTTTCTCTACATTCTTCAATTTAAGCCTAAATTTTGCGATAAGAAGCTCATGATCTGAGCCACAGTCAGCTCCAGGTCTTGTTTTTGCTGATTGTATAGAGCAGTGGTCGGCAAACTTTTTTATGCCAGGAGCCATTTTGACATTTATAACATTTATAACATCACTCGAGGGCCAGGGGGCGGGGTTTGAGGGTGGGAGCTAATCGCGTGGAAGGGGCGGGGTTTGCGGGTGGGAGCCAATCGCGTGGAAGGGGGCGGGGGAGGTTTGGAAGAAGGAGAAGGGAAAGAGAGGCTCGACTGCTCCAGTCGCTTCTCTTCCGGAGCCGCTCACGCCCCCAGTCCAGGCAAAGTAAAGCTGGTGGGGAATCCAGCGCGGGAGCGGGGTTTGCCAGCGGGAGCCAATCACGCACACTTAGGGCCTGCTGCCGCCATGCCCGCCACGCCCACTGCAGTGCCCGCCCCCGCCATGCCCACCATGCCCGCCGCCACACTGGCTGCCATGCCCAGCATGCTCGCTGCCACGCCCAGCATGCCTGCCATTGCGCCTGCCCCCGCCACATCCGCTGTCGCGCCTGCCCCCGCCACGCCTGCCTGTGCGCGCCCGCACGTGATATTTTATGGAAGAGCCACACTCAAGGGGCCAAAGAGCCGCATGTGGCTCGCGAGCCGCAGTTTGCCGACCCTTGGTATAGAGCTTCTCCATCTTTAGCTGCAAAGTATATAATCAATCTGATTTCGGTATTGACCATCTGGTGATGTCCATGTGTAGAGTCGTCTCTTGTGTTGTTGGAAAAGAGTGTTTGCTATGACCAGCGTGTTCTCTTGACAAAACTCTATTAGCCTTTGCCCTGCTTCATTTTGTACTCCGAGGCCGAACTTGCCTGTTATTCCGGTTATTTTTTGACTTCCTACTTTAGCATTCCAGTCCCCTATGATGAAAAGGACATCTTTTTTTGGTGTTAGTTCTAGAAGGTGTTGTAGGTCTTCATAGAACCGGTCAACTTCAGCTTCTTCGGCATCAGTGGTTGGGGCATAGACTTGGATCACTGTGATGTTGAATGGTTTGCCTTGGATTCAAACTGAAAGCATTCTGTCATTTTTGAGGTTGTACCCCAGTACTGCCTTTCCCACTCTTTTATTGACTATGAGAGCTACTCCATTTCTTCTAAGGGATTCTTGCCCACAGTAATATATATAATGGTCTCCTGAATTAAATTCGCCCATTCCTGTCCATTTTAATGGCTGTTGTGGGTCTTCCGGGCTGTGTGGCCGTGTTCTGGAAGTTGTGGCCACACACGGCCACACAGCCCGGAAGACCCACAACAGCCATTGAACTCCGGCCGTGAAAGCCTTCGACAATACACCTGTCCATTTTAGTTCGCTGATTCCCAAGATGTCGATGTTCAATCTTGTCATCTCATGTTTGACCACATCCAGCTTACCTTGTTTCATAGATCTTACATTCCAGGTTCCTATGCAATATTGTTCTTTACAGCATCGGACTTTCCTTCCGCTTCCAGACACATCCACAACTGAGCGTACTTTTGGCTTTGGCCCAACCATTTCACTCTTTCTGGAGCTACTCAGAATTGCCCTCCGCTCTTCCCCAGTAGCATTTTGGACACCTTCCGACCTGAGGGGCTCATCTTCCGGCGTCATATCTTTTAGCCTTTTGATACTGTCCATGGGTTTTCTTGGCAAGGATACTGGAGTGGTTTGCCATTCCCTCCTCCAGTGGACCACGTTTTGTCAGAACTCTCCGTCATAACCTGTTCTTCTTGACCTGACTTCATTGAGTTACGGAAGCCCCTTTGCCACGACAAGGCAGTGATCCATGAAGGGGTAATCTGGGTGGAGGAGGTAGCTAAACTGCCTTTTGCCCAATCTGACCTCTCATCTCTGATCCACACGGAGGAAACCCTGATTAACTTTTCAAGAAACTATTGTGGAACAGAGTTTGAAAATGCTTCTTAATTTCTATCCAGAGAGAGTTTGGATGTGCAGAAGACAAGTGGGGGGATTTTGAAAGCCTCAACCTGCCAAACGATTTAACAGTTTAATAGCTATTCTGCCAAAAGCTTAAGTTGGAATCAACATTATAAATAATAAAAACCAGGTGCCTCTTCCTGTCTGTTCCTTTCTTTAACTGTTGCACAGCTGCTTTGTTCTCAACAGTAGCAGCTGCAGGCATCCAGCCACTTCAAGGGAACCTTAGTTTGCTCCACGAGAGGGTTGTGTATTGCCAAAATCTTGATCTCTGATAAAGAGACTTCGTTACTGCCCATTTAGAGGGGGAAAGATGGTAAGTGGGCCCAGAGCAGGCCTGAGAATTATCCAAAAAACAGTTGAGAATGAACACCACCTAGGCTGACCATATTTCCTTGAGACAAAAATGGGACATTGGGATGGCAAAACGGGATGGGGTCTTATGTAATATTCCGTATTCATGAAAAAGACAGGGGTCCCCGACCCCTGGTCCACACGATTGGCTCCTGCCTGCAAACCCCGCCCCCGGTCTGCACGATTGGCTCTCGCCTGCAAACCCCACCCCAGTCTGCACGATTGGCTCCCGGCTCCAACCCCCACCCCCCGGCCTGCACAATTGGCTCCCACCTGCAAACCCTGCCCCCAGTCCATGCTATTGGCTCCTGCCTGCAAACCCCGCCCTCCTTTGCCACACACTGATAGGCGGGAGGGCTTCCTCTTCCGGGCTGCCTCCAATCGGCAGCTCCGGCTCGGATCCTCCTTCCGCTCCATTCCCACCGGGTTTAAAAAACGGGACAAAGTTGAGATTTTTATCAAAACGACGGGACGGTTGAAAAATGCTTAAAAAACGGGATTGTCCCATTCAAAATGGGACATATGGTCAGCCTAACACCACCACAAGTAGAGTTTGTCTAATGAAGATGCTCCTGTTTATAAACACTGGGTTGGATCTAACTTAGTCATGTGCAGAGGATATCTCTTGAAACTGATGGGGCTTAATTAAGCAATTGACTTAACACCCATTGATCTGAATGCTTATACTTTCAGCCAGCACATAGCTGATAATTGCAACATTGAAACCAGTGATGTGGTTTGTTTTAGCTTAAGCAGGGATAGAGATCTGGCAGACCAGATGACCTGGAGAAGAGGTTTAATGGAGTTCCTCCATTAAGCCCCATCTCTGCCCTCATTCTCTCTGGACTAGCCAAGCAAGGAGAAGGACCTACCAGCTTGCAAAGGGCATAGAGAAAAAGAGGGGTTTCCTTCCTGCATTGCAGCAGGCTGGGAGATGCTTGTAGGATAGATGGGGGAAATGCTTTAGCTGCTGCTTGCTTTTCCCCAAAGGGAGAGGTTCAAGGCAGTTAAACCACAGCCACACTTGCTGAGGTTCCAGGTGGAAGCCTGGGGGGCACAGCACACACTGAGGGAGGGGCATTGGTAAGGGAGAAAAGCATCCTCCAAGCTTCCCTAGGCTGAAAAAGCTGGCAGGCTGGAGGATGTTCATGGCTGCAAGTTCTCCATCTTCTTCTGATACCTTTCAACCACCACAACTGCATCATCCCACCATCCCATTTGGCTTATTCTAGAAAGTTCAGATATAGATTGTGGTAGCCTATTTCCTCACCTGGTATGGCAGCACCTAATGTCAGCCCTTCCAGGTAGACCAGGCTAGGAAACCAGAGTTACGAATGCTAATGCTACTTTTATTATAAGGTTACAGTAACAGAATCTTGCAAATCTGAACGCGCTTCCCACCTCCCTCCCTTTATCTTCAGGAGAACTAGGGAGAGTCATGTCTGAGTCGCTTTCTCAAATGACATTTCTGCCCTGGACTCAGATTTCGTTTATCTGACTGTTGTCTTGGTTGCAGCCCTTCCTCCTGTCCCTCGAGGTTATTCCTACTTCCCATTGCACTAACTGAACTTGGTTCAGGCTCAGACCAGCTTAATACTTGGATGGGAAACCACCAAAATATCCCAGGGATGTATCAAAAAGCATCCTGGAAGAAGACAATGACAAACCATTTCTCGAGTGCTGACAAGAAAAATACATGAATGTGTCCTTGTAGCCATGAAGTCACCAGAACTTAATGCTTCATTGAGAAGGGGGGAAATCTGCTTGGGAAGTCACCCACTTCCTAATGGTCAGTCGTCAAAAAGGAAATGATCAATTCCTCTCTGATCACATCACACTGAGGCAAAAGCAAACAGACCACATTATGGCCTAGCACAGCACATGACTCCATTCTTTGAACTGAGGGAACAGAGCCCATTAGAAGCTGAGCTCATGAGTCAACAAGAACAGGCAGCAGCCAATTGCTCTCATTCGGAGCCCGCTGGCCAGATTATACTTGGCCCACCTTTCCTCTCCACCACAGCAACCTGCTCTTTCATCCAAAACAGCTGTGGCTTTAGAAGCGAATTAGAGAGCTACACAGAGGGGACTTCCCATGGTTACTCCATGTCCAGAGATAACTGGAGAGGAAAGCGAGAATAGAACCCTGGGTTGTCCACAACACCAGCACATGGAACCTGTAGCCCTCCAGAGCATAGCTTTCCAAACTGTGTCACGACACTTTAGTGTGTCACGACACACAGTCTGGTGTGTCGCAACACAACCTGGAAGTGGCGGCGGGGGTGTGCACGGTGGCGGTGGCAGTGATGACGGTGGCGGCAGCGACGACAGCAGCGGCGCGCCATCAGCGCTTCCGCGTTTTAGCGGAGGCCGCCGCTGCCACCACCACGCACACCACCGCACGCCCCCCTCCACCGCCGCCATGCACGCCGCCGCTGTTGGTGTGTCGCCAACAGTGGCAGTTTGGAAAGCACTGCTCCAGAGACTGCTGAACTCCTGGCAACCTTCATTGTTGCTCATGTTGGCTGAGGCTGCTGGGACTTTTAATTCAACAGCCTCTGAAAGGCCCAGATTCCCCTCCCTTGTAAAATTTCCTAGGAATAAACATGAACTAACTTCAGTCTATTCTTTTTCTCCCCCCCCACCCCAAATGGTGCTACATTGGTGGGCAGTAGTAGACTGGTCTTCCTCCATCATCATCCCTGTTCCTTGCACTAGGTGGTATCATGGGGGATAGGGTGGGGTGGGTGATAGATCTCCATATCTGGGGCTGTGGGCTCTTCTGGCTTTTCAATCAGCTGTCACATTCTTGGAATTCCAGCTGTGCTGGGGAGGGAAATCTGGAGAATGTTTGATTTTGAGAAGACTTGCCTCCATTCCTGTTCCCCACATTCACACCTAATGTTTAACCAGAGTTGAAGTAAAGCAGAAATACTGCTGGCTAGTCATATCCTTTCCTCTGGCTGACCAGAACTACTGCAGTTATAAACCAGAATAATTGATTTCCCAGACCTGAGTCTAGATGAAGCATTTCCTAGAATTGAATTATTACTAAACAAAGAACTTCCAAGCCAAGCCCAATTAAAGTCTGGCAGGTGTCAATCTAACCCCAAATCTGTTTGCAACTGCAAACTGTAGCACCATTCAGTGATACAAGGAAGAAATGTTTAGTGGTGTATTTTTATTGCTGAAAGTATTTGTTACTGATGGTGATGTAGTATTAGTACCACAGTAGAATGAGTATTATTTAGGGGTCTTGAGGTTTAGTCCTGGCACTGAAACCTGGATTCTGCCTTGGCAGGCTCTAATGTTTCTTTGTTTTATTCCCAAGGTCTTTATTCCATAGAGGAGGGAAGCATAACCATTTCAGAAATACCGAGAACTTCAGTCCGGGGTTGGTTGGAGTGGCTTTCAGAAGTCCTAGTAGAAAAGTGAACTTTGGGCTAAAGTGGATGCGGAGGGAGTATTCTATCATTTACTGACAGACCGTGGGTGGAATGATATTTCCATAGCTTTAATAATGACTCAAGATTTAAATCATATTCCTGTTTCTGCACAATTGTGCTACTTCAGCCTTCCTCAACTTGGCCACCTTAAGCTTCACGAGCTGCATTGGTTGTCAGTCTGTTTCCAGGTTCAATTCAAGGTGCTGCTATTGACTTTTAAAGCCCTTCATGGCATGGGGCCAGGTCATTTGAGGGACTGCCTCTCCCTGATTTCATCTGCCCGTCCCACTAGATCCAGCAGGGAGGGCATGTTACGGGTTCCGTCGTCTAGGGAGCTACATTTGGCAGGCCCTTTTCCATTGAGGCGCCCGCATTGGGGAACCTTCTCCCCCCAGAGATGAGGTCGGCCTCATCACTCCTGAGCTTTCGAAGGTCCCTCAAGACCTGGTTATGCCAGCAGGCCTGGGGACCCCGGTGGACGGGTGATCTGGTGAGATGGCTCCATTATTAACATCCCTTTGCCTATCATTTTCTTTTTTCTGTTTTAGTTTTGCATTTATTTATTTATTTATTCATTCATTCATTCATTCATTCATTCATTCATTCAATCAATCAATCAATCATTCATTCATTCAATTTATATTGCCACCCATCTCAGACCAGTGACGGAGTCTCAGTCTTTTATAGTTTTTAATGTTTTTTAATTATTATATAATGGTTTTAGGTAATGATTGGTAATATATTTACTGTTTAACTGGATTGTTGTACGCTGCTCAGGGTCACTTTTGCGAGATGGGCATCCATATAAATGATAGATAGATAGATAGATAGATAGATAGATAGATAGACAGACAGACAGACAGACAGACAGACAGACAGACAGACAGACAGACAGACAGACAGACTACAATTCCCATCACCTCCAGCAAGCATCTGGAGAACAACAGTCTGGGAAGGGCTGTTATAAAGCTATAGCTGCCAACTGCATCTACATACCTTCAACTCTTCAAAGAGGAAGATAAAGTAGTTCATTTCTCTAACAGCCACAGCGACATTACACATGTCAGGTTATCATGCACATGGGGCAAATTATATAGTACATCATTATATGACATATGAATTATTATGTATCATGACACAAATGCTATGCAGTACATAATTCATGTCATTTGCCTGATGACATCCTGATACATGTGACATCTCTTCCCCCCCAACCCTGGATGCCCAGGCCCATTCCTGCTATATATGTAAGTTTGGGTCCTTAACTAGCAAAACGACACAATTCATATACAGAGGAAAGATATGAGAGACACCAAGATTTGTAAAAGTTCAAATCAAGTATTGGGGGGAGGGACTTTCAAAGGGCACCTTCCTCAGCCCCAATCATGAAGGGGGAAGGGAACATACTCATTGGGTTCAGAGTGCTGATAGGCTGTGGGCAAAACGAAGATGGAAGGAAGAGGATGGCATGGAGTATCCTGCAAAAGGGCCAGACCCCTGGTGAGAACCATGCATAACGTCACTTCAAGTTTTACTTCATACTACAGAAATGAAATAGTGTTTTCTACCTATTTTATATAGTATTTGAACTCTTCCCTGCACTGATCTCTGACCCGGCCCTGAGTATATTAATAAAGAGAATCCAAACTTTTCCAAGATTTTTAAATGGAACCCTCCATAATTTTTAAAAGGGGGAAGTGGTCCTGAGAGAAAAAAGTTTAAGAAACACTGTGTTAGAGAATGATCGCAAGTCTTCTGGTAGACTAGATCTAATGTATGATTGCTCACTTGTACTGAGGCAGAGATTACCTGGGACATCTGGTTACTCTACTGTGGAGGCCATGAGTTCCCAAGGTAAAGGTAAAGGTTCCCCCCGCACATTTGTGCAGTCGTGTCCGACTCTGGGGGCCGGTGCTCATCTCCGTTTGTTAGCCAAAGAGCCAGCGTTGTCCGAAGACGCTTCCACGGTCATGTGGCTGGCATGACGCGCGCGGAACACTGTTCCACTGAAGTGGTACCTATTAATCTACTTGCATTTGCATGCTTTCGAATTGCTAGGTTGGCAAGAGCTGGGGCGAGTGCGGGAGCTCACCCCGTCACTTGGGACTAGGGATTCAAACCTCTGAACTTGCGATCTCCCGATTGACAAGCCTGGCGTCTTACCCGCTGAGCCACCACTGAAATCCCACCCAGTGCTATAAGCCGAGGAGGCTCCAACACTAGTCTGGAGATGAGGTCCAGGAGCTCAGGAAGAGCCTGTGCAGCATAGTGAGGTGGGCGGTATATAAATTTAGTAAACAAATAAATAAAGTGGGTTCCATGCAAGCGTACCCAACTTGCCCTTACACCCCAACATCATGAATAGGCACCCACAGCCCACTTCACAAGTAGATCCCCATCTATCTCCAAATTTTCTTTGAGGATCATCATTACTCCCCCCCCCCCGGTGCTTTGCATTGAGGCAGATACAGAATTATTACTCCTGGATTCATTGATTTCTGCTAAAAACGGTTGGTAGCCTTCCTCATCTAATGTCTTCCAGATAGGCTGAACTAGTTCCCATTACCATAGCTGTGAGGATGATGGGGGACTGCGGTCCAGCACATCTAGAAGACAAATATACTGTCGATGATCTTGTGAGTTAGGTACAAAAAAAGTGATAGAAGAGTATGGATGTAGATTTGGCTGAAAAGGATAAATTAATAGAAGCAATTTGCCAAAGAGAGGGCTTGGAACTGCCAGTTAATGCAACTGGCAAAAGGATTAATATGACTGCAAAATGCTGGATAGCAGCCTGTTTTTTTAGAAGGTTATTCCTGATTTTATTGTCCCTCTCCTTCTTCTGTCTAAAGAATTTGTCCATACAGAGGTTAAGCAACCCTTTTGTGGCCAGGGGCTACATGTTTTTAAAACCAATTTTTAGTTTCTTTTGGCCTTTGGGGGATCCATTTTTGTGAACGCTTAGGGTTTTTTCCCCCTTCCTTTAACAAAATAGCTGTACTTCGTTTTTGTATTCATTTACTTAGCTTTCAAGCATTTATTTTACTGCTTGATTTCTTTAAAAAAAAAAGGGGGGGGGAACCCTGGCATCATCATAATTCAATGGTTTGCCACTGAATGTCAGCCTTGCGGGGTAGTTCAGCATTTATAGTGCTAGGAATTGTGGTTATTATGGTGTTGTGTATATAAAATAATTCCATCCAAATACTTAGTTTGGGATTAGTTTTTTTTTACAGACAAAACTGAGTTTTAAAAGGCTTTTGAAAATAGAGGGGATGGGAAGTATACAGAAATTCACCCATGATTATTATCTTATTTGCCAAAAATGGGACTCTCATGCACTTAAAAACAAAAATATAGGGGAGAGGTATTTATTTAATTGGGTGGTCCCAGCATCTTCCAAATGTTTATTTAGTGGTCCGTGACTACGGAAACACTCTCCTAGTGACACATGTGTGGGCTGTCTAATATTCAGATTTGTTGTAAATAGTTTAAAATGTGAGAAGAGAGAATAAAAATAAAAGGGTTCCTTAATAGCTGAAAAATATAACCAAATTGATTAGGGCACTGTTTCTCAACCTTGGCAATTTTAAGATGTGTGGACTTCAACTCCCAGAATTCCCCAGCCACACATCTTAAAGTTGCCAAGGTTAAGAAACACTGGATTGGGGTGCTAGAGATGCTCCCTTTGAGGAAAGGCAAGGATGGGTTTTCCAGTTCGGAGTGAAAGCAAGCAGGAGCAGGTACAATAGAAGTTTATAAAGTCATGCATGAAGTGGGGAATGTGGACTGAGAATTGTTCTCCCGTTAAGGTCATCATGTGCCATCACTCTTCATTCATAGTCAGGGGATTCTCCATTGTAAGAAAAATGCCAGGCAATCCAGAACTGATAAATGGAGATCTTTTTTCATAGCTAAGCTAGCTTAGCTCTCCACATTCACTATTGTTAGATGTGGCAATGGGCAGCCCTATTGAAATAGTGTTAAAGAGGAACTAGATCAGTGCTTTCCAAACTGCCGCCATTGGCGATACACCAATGGCGGCAGCGGCGGCAGCGCGGGGGGGTGGGGCGTGGCGGTGGCAGTGGCGGCGGCGGCAGCAGCGGCGGCCTCGTGTTTTCCGCTAAAACCCGGAAGCGCTGATGGTGTGCAGCTGCCGTCGTCGCTGCCGCCACCGTGCACACCACCACCACCGCACGCGCCCCCACGCCGCCCCCATGCACACCCCCGCCGCCGCTTCCGGTTGTGTTGCAACACACTAAACTGTGTGTCGCGACTAAAGTGTCGTGACACACAGTTTGGAAAGCTATGAACTAGATCAGAGATTTCCAAATTGTGTGTTGCGACACAAAAGTGTGTCGCCTGCGGGGCCCAGATGTGTCGCGTCGAAACCCGGAAGCGCTGATGACGTGCCATCAGCGCTTCCGGGTTTTCCCGTGGCGACACACCAACGGCGGCGCGCGAAAATCCGAAAGCGCCGCAGCCATGGTGGCGCGCAAAAACCGAAAGTGGCAGCAGTGCTTCCGGGTTTTTGCACGCTCCCGCAACGGTGGCGCTTCCAGGTTTTCCCGCGGCGACACACCAACGGTGGCGCGCAAAAACCGAAAGTGGCAGCAGTGCTTCCAGGTTTTTGCGCGCTGCCGCAACGGCGGCACTTCCGGGTTTTCCCGCGGCGACACACCAACGGCGGTTGGTGTGTCGCCGTGGGAAAACTTTGGAAAGCCCTGAACTAGATAGATCCCTTGAGGGTCAGGCTATCAATGGCTATTAGTCTTAACGTTTGTTTACTATCTTTGGAATCACAGACAGCACACCTTAATTTCCAGTTGGTAGGGGTCAAAGTGAAAGACAAGGATACAGGTAGTCCTCACTTAACAACCATTCATTTAGTGATGGTTTGGACTTACAACAGTGCTGGAAAAACCGACTTATGACCAGTCCTCACACTTACAACTGTCCCAGCGTCCCTGCAGTCACGTGATCGCAATTTGGGCGCTTGGCAACCAGTTCGCATTTATGACTATTGCAGTGTCCCGTGGTCACGTGATCACCATCTTTGACCTTCCTGGCCAGCTTCTGGCAAGCAAAATCAGTGGGGAACCGTGTGATTCACTTAACAACCACTTGGTTCACTTAACACCCACAGTGATTTGCTTAACAACCGCCGCAAAAAAGGTCGTAAAATCAGGTCGGATTTGCTTAATGACCACTTCGCTTAGCAACCAAAATTCCGGTCCCAATTGTGGTCGTTAAGCCAGGACTACCTGTAATTCTTCTGTCTCTGTAAGCTTCCTGCATGCAGCTGGTACTGGAACTAGATGGACTTTTGATATGATTCAGCCAAGCTATTCTTATGAGCATGTCCTTCTTCTTGGGGGAAGAACAGGATGGACAGATCTAGAGACACATGTATATTATATTAATGCAAAATATCTGGCTTTTTCAAAAATGAAGGTAGAGATGATATCAGTTAGAGCTTATAAATACAGTAAAACTTGGGTCTCTCAAGAAAACGAGGCATGCTTCTGAGCTTGAAAAAGCACAGCCTTAGTTGCTGAATTACATATATATTGGAGGGAGCTTACACAAACTCCTGCTTTGCCTGTGCAGAGATGTTTCGACTTGCCCATTTCTTCCTCTTTGCACATGAGCTAAGATTCTCCAAATTTTATTATCATTCCTTTCTTCTCCCAGTCCGGTATCATCTCTGTCCTCCAGGCATGCTTTTTTTCAGGATGGGGCTTGTCTCCATCTCCTTTGCCCTAGTTATGTCTGCAAAGGGAGAGAGCAGGATGTAATCACTTTGGGGGAGGTAGCACTCAGAGGGGAGGTGTCATCTGTTTCGTGGGAAGGAAGAGGAGAGGGTTAAATTGCTGCTGCTGACACACGCGGCTTTTTTAGACCGCCTTGAGCAAGATGTGCAGAAGAGTAGTTTCTACCCTCCCCCAGAAGAGCAAATAAATCTTGGGACTTCTCCTGGGCCAGGACTGAGCCCCTCAACTTGTTGAGTCAGGAATCTGGAATGTGTCAGTGTGAGTGACAAGAAAAATCTTGAAGTATGTGCAAAATGCCTTTCTTTACCAGCAAACAACTGTAGCCGGTTTGTTTCCAGCTGGGACTGAGAGGAGGAGACCGGAATGATGAACACTGTCCAGGCTGTCTTCAGCTTTTACGATAATCATTTTTAATATTAACTCCTTGAATTTTTGACACAAAGCATATACTCTCTTGGCATCAAAGTGCGTGCACATGTCTGAATGACACAGACATCTTGAGCACTAACAGTGGTGTCTATCATTGTTTCACAGAAGCCATCAGGCATCGTCTTGATTATGTATAACCTAGACCTGTATCATCATAGATTTGGAAAGGGCCTCGAATGTCATCTAGTCCAGTCTATTACTGATGCAGAAAATAAATACTAGGGCATCTTCATCGGTACTTTAAAACCTCTAACAAATCTAGTGTTATATTGTTAAGAAAATGTGTTGACAGCTTGGGCCATCAGGAAGATTTGTCTAATTTTAGTAGAAATCTATTTTCTTGTAATTTGGACTGGCTGGTCTTATCTTCTGGAGCAAAAGAAAAAAACGCTCTAGTGTGTATGTCACAACCTTTGAAGATGGCTATTCTATTGCTTCTAACCAGCTTGCCATTTTCCCAGCTGCTAATGCTTCATCTCACTTTTGCCTACTAGTGTTTATAAAAGCCCCAATGCCTCCTGGAGGTTCATCTAAAATTGCCTCCTGCAATTCGAATAGATGTATGGAGCTATACACCCATATGACCATGCTGGGAGAGAATTATGGAAGCTGTAATTCCAGCACATCTGGAGATCATTAAGTTGGGGAGAGCTGATCTAGAATATTAAAGGATTTAATATCTAGTTGGACTCCTGCCCTCCACCTCCCCCCACAAAGCTCTTATTATTTCACGGTATTCTTTCTTATTCCATCCCTTCCCCAATTATCCCACCCTTTTTATGATCCTAAATTCATATTTCTTCATTGGGGGTTGGATGCTTGATTGTGTGAAAGCTTAAATTCAAGGAAATTATCTCCCACATGCCAAACTGTTATTCTGCTCTGTGTTGCTGGACCAGAGCCCAGAAAAGGGAGGAAAGAATCCACTAATTATCATCCAACACTGTTGGGCAACTACTGGAGTATTAGTACCAGAGCAATGCCTACTAGCTGTAAGATGCCTTTAAAAGAGTCCCCCTGTGGGAGTTGGGCGGTGATAAATCTAATAAATAAAAATTTAAAAAATGCTCCCACAATGCTCTAGAACATTCAACAAAACATTGCTCTGAAGCATTGTGGGAAATTTTAAGTTGTGGTTCAGAGGCATCTGCTGCAGGCACATAAGGCTGTGGGATGGAAGGATGGATGCTGAAGTCAGTGAGGGCCCAAAGAGGGCATTTTGCAATGGGGCCTGAAAACTAGAACAAAGCCGCCATTTTGCATAATAGAGACTAGGGAATGAGCTGGCAATTGATCTGAAGTGAACTGCAGGCAATTGATCTGAACTGTGCCTCATTATATAAATTCCTGCCCAGGAGACTGGAAGCCAACTTCAGCTTAATGGAGGGCTTTACCCAGAAGCCGCTGGCTTTAATGAAGTCCTGTTTTATCAAAGGTGCTGATGTTAAGTAGAATATTGAATGGAAGTATATTGGGCATTTTGTTGAATAATTTGCAACTCAAATCTAATCCATATCTTTTACTATCTGGACAAGAGGCATAAGTAACCTGTGTATTCAAGCCTACATGCACAGACCATAGGCATCACCCAGAATTTTCTCAAATGGCAAAATGAGGACAGCAATTTACTATACTGTGGCAATGCTCAGGTCTGAGAAACAGTCCAGCTTAGGAAATCTGCTTCCTTTCCAGCTTTGAGTTGTTGTTTTTTTAAGGGCCTTTGGGTTTAGAAGTTGTTTTTAAGTTTATCCCTGTCTGTCCTGAAACTTTCTGTTAACAATTCTTGATACCCACTTTAAAAAAAATCACGTATAGTTTTGGGTTGCAGGATTTTGTTCTTCCAGCTTATCTTTTACTGCTTTGGGGATGAGATAATTTGGGTTTCATTTAGTTCAGTTTTCTCACTAATCTTACGTTGCCTTTACTGTAATCTGAACTTTTTAACAGATGGCAATACTGCTGGTTTAAGATGCTTACCATTTTTACAGGTATTTTTTTCTATACGTTTGCTTTTACTACCATGGAAAACAAACCTGTATTTAAGACAGTTTCCTCCAGAAAATGAAGATGGGATAGAGAAAACATATAGCTGCTTCTCAGTATATTCTCAGTGAATATAAAATGCCCCTCCCATTTCAAAAAGTAAATTGTTTGGAGAGAAAAAATAGTTTTCCTTTCACTACTTGTCAATAAATTTGGAAGTGAGCATGATCTTTAACTATATTTTAGCTTCCTAAATTAAAATACGAGGACCATGGTGGCTCAGTGGGTAAGACGCCAGGCTTGTCGATCGGAAGATCGCAAGTTCGGAGGTTCGAATCCCTAGCCCTGCGTGCAGAGTGAGCTCCCGCACTAGCTCCAGCTCTTGCCAACCTAGCAATTCGAAAGCATGCAAATGTAAGTAGATGAATAGGCACCACTTCGGTGGGTAGGTAACAGCGTTCCGCGCGCGTCATGAGGCCACATGATCGTGGAAGCGTCTTCAGACAACGCTGGCTCTTCGGCTAACAAACTGAGATGAGCACCGGCCCCGAGAGTCAGACACGACTGCACAAATGTGCGGGGGGAACCTTTACCTTTACTAAATTAAAATACAGAGAAGATACTGGACAAAGGCTGTCTATCCTTCTTCTTTGAGAGCCAGACAAGAAATGGAGCTTTTTGATTCTTTATCATTACTGTATATCTACATGTGGCAGGGTGCTTCTGAGTTTCATATATGTCACACCACACACATATATATGAACAGCCTTGAAAAATTGTACCTGAGTGCAGAAAAGCTAAAACAATGTCTGACTTCCTATCTACTAAAAATCCTTTCCCCACTGCCGTTGCCTCTTGCAAAAACCATACAAGGATATGTACAGTTGAAGAACTGAACTGGCAATTCACCCACTCATATCATGTCAACTTTAGCTAAAATAGTTCTTTTGCTTAAAAAAAACTGATTTGTTCTATCAAAAGACATCTTCCCCCAGTTCGCAAGGCGGGGGAATGTCATTTTTAAAAGAGTCTGCTGTTGGGAAGAACATAAATCCCCTTATTTCCAGAGTTCAGGATGTGAGTACTACTATTCTATAACCAAAACAACAAAACAGTAGGTGCCCTCCTAAATGTTTCAAAGAGGATTAACTGTGTTCAGTGGCCATGGAATGCTGACTGCTGGGAGAAGAATGAAAGAATCCATAGGAGGAAGGCAATGGAATGCAGTCAGGGATTCTGAACTCCACATTGCAAAATTATGATGCAGTTCCTCTTGCAATGAACAATGCCAAGAACCCGATGCATTCCCCCTCTGAAGGTAAAGCTCTTTGTTGCTATTAAACCGTTCAATAAGTTCCTGCTTCACAAGCATAGGAAATGTTGCATCAAGTAGAAACTTTTGAGTCCTATGGATTAAATTAGTATCCTGGATCAAGGGATGAGTAACCCGTGTTCCTTGCAGCCATCAACATCCCCCTCCCCACCTTGTTAACTGCACCCTGGTCACCATGAGTTGCCTACCACCACCATTGATGAATAAAACTTAGACAGTTGGAAGATGTTTAGATAAGAATACTGTAAAAAATATTCTGCTATAGGTTGCTCATGACCTCTACACTAAGGTCCTTCCTGAGAACAGCACTGGCATGCTGGTGTGGATACTCAGGGTACCTCGGAGTGCCAGACCACCCACAGGCATTCCCCTTAGCAACCACAAACTTCCCCATTTCAGTTCTTGTTCAGTTGTGTAGCTGCTTCTGATATTAGTGATCTAATGGACAACATTTCATCAGGACTGTCTAATAACTACTACTTTGATTTCTTGTAATCTCATCCTTTTGTCATCTAGCCGCCTTTTGCTCTGTCAGCTTCTTTTACTATTATTGTTTCCAAGCATCAGGACCTTCTTTGATGACTCTTCTTTTCTCATTATGTGGCTAAAATATTGAAGCTTTAGTTTCATTCTTAGTACTTCTATGGTTTCACTTTATCTAGTATTGATTGATTGTCCTTGCAGTCCAAGTTATTCTCAACCATATTCTGCAGCACCACAATTCAAAGGCATCACTTGTATTTTGTTCAGCCTTTATGATGGTCCATCTTTTACTTCCACAGCCATGGCCTCAACAGTATGTAACTTTGTTGTCAGTCTGATGAGTCTGCTCTTTATTTGGTCAAGATCTATCATAGTGTTTCTTTCAAGTAGCAGATGATGGTTCACATAGCCAGGAAGTTCTTCCTGACATCTATCCTGAACTTCCTTCCTTGTAGTTTTAACCCGCTGCTTCTGGTCTGGCCCTCTGGAAAACAGAATATATCCACTTCCTCTCATGTGTGACAACCCTTTAGATGTTTGCTATCCATCATCCCTTCTATAGGCTAAACCTAACTAGATCCTTTAAAGATTCCTTCAAAGGCTTGGTTTCCAGATCCTCAACTCAATGATCATGGTTACAATCACTTAGTAAATTTTTGAACCTTCAATTTCTTCTCTGCCTGTTTGCCTTGAGTAGGCTTTGCCTGTTGACATAACCTTTTTTTTTTTTTACGTTGAGCAGCAGACTGGCCTTTGCACGCTCTTTTTTCACCTTCAGTAAGAGAGTCCTTGAGTATTTTCCATCCAAGTGGTATCATCAGCACATCTGAAGTTGTTCATGTTTCTTGCAATGATTTGGTTTCCAGTTTTATTTCTTATAATATATTTTGCATATGCATTAAATAATCTATCGTTTAACTTAGAAATTAAATAAGAGGACAACATACAACCTTGGCATGATCCTTTTCCAATTTTGAACCATTTAGTTTCTCCATGTTCTGTTCTGATCTTCCAGTCAATGTATAAATTCTTCAATAGGCAGATGTGGTGGTCCTGTTCACCCATGTTGTTAAAAGTTATTGACAATTTTTTGTGTTCTATACAAGCAAAAGACTTGTATAATGAACCAAGCAAAAATAGATTACTTTTGGGGAAATCTTGATCATATAAGATAAGTGCAACTGTTTGGTGGTTTAAACATTCCTTAGCATTGCCTTTTTGGGGTATTTGAATATACATTTGTCTTTTCCAGTCTGGACAGTGCCATGTTGCATGTACCACTTTAATTACATCATCTTTGCAAGATCTTAAACAATTCTGCTGGTATTTCATCAACTGGAAAGTTTTGTATTTAGTAATATTTTCTAGGGCCCATTTAACTTCACTTTCCAGAATGTCTAGTTCTAATTCAGTCATAACATCTTTATATGTATCAATTATATGGAGATTTTTAAAGACAGTTTATCCATATATTTGCACCATTTCTTCTTTATATTTTCTTTATCCAGTAGATCTTTGCCTTCTTTGCCTTTTACCTTGCCACCTTAACATATTTTTTAAAATTTCTGTAATTTTCTTAAATAAATCTCTTTTCTTTCTAATTTGATTATGATCCTCTTTTTTTAAATTGCTTATTTAGATATAACTTCTTATCTCTTCTTATTCTTCTCCAGAACTCTGCCCCTAACTTTGCAAATTTTCTCCTCCATCTGTTGTCTTTTGTTTTCCGCATTTCTTCAGCTATTTTCAACATGTCAGCAGAGAGCAATTTCACCTTCTTTTGCTTTTTGCATTTTGGGATGTTTTTGTTTGTTTCACCTTTAATGATGTCATAATTTCAGTCAAGAGTTCTCCAGGCACTCTATCAAATCTAATCCATTAAATCCAGTCTTGTCCTTCACTGAACGATTATGTGGAATATTGCTACAGTCAGATCTTGTTTGTCTGATCACTTTGCTTTCTTAAGTTGTAATTCTGCAAAAAGGACTTTGTGATTTGAACTTCACTTAATACTAGGTATTGGTTTTGCTGGCTGACTCGAACTTCTCTATTTTTGCTTGAAGAGCAAACAGTTAATTAGATTTCAGTGTTGTCCATCAGGTGATATCCATATGTAGAGTTGTGTTTTAGATTTCTGGAAGACGTTACTTGGTATAAATACTGAATTTTCTTAGCAGAAATGTTCTTCCTGCCTCTTTTCGTACAATGAAGCCAATTTTTCCCATTATTTCAGGTGCTATTTTATTTCCAATTTTAGCACTCCAGTCTCCTATAATCAGTATGTCTTTTTTGAAGTTGTGTCAACAAGGTGTTGCAAATCATCGTAGAAAAAATCAATATGCACTTCCTCTGCATCTGTGGCCAAAGCATAGACTTTGATCCTCATTATATTTTATTAGCTTGCCTAAGATTTGAACTGAGATCATTCTATCATTCTATCATTTTGTTGAAGTTGTATCCAAGCACTGACTTTGATGACTTTTTATCAAATTGAATGATGCCTATTCAATTTATTCCTTGATTTTCTTGCCCACAGTAGATCTGGTGCTCCCCTAATGTGAAGTGACCCATTCCAGTCCATTTCAATTTATTGACTCCCAATTTGTCAATGTTCAATCTTGACCTTTGTGCTCTGATACCAAGTTTGCCTTTGTTCATGGTTTTGACAGTCAATGTACCAAAGTTATGCATAACTTTGCAGCACTAAACTTTCCTTTTGCCTCTGCTCACATCAGCAACAGGACATCCTTTCGACTTTAATGCAGCTATAGCATAAACACCAGTGTTACATATACAGTAAGTGCTCTCTGCTCTTCTTCCTAATTAAATTTAAATATTTTTTCTTAACTTGATCACCAGAATCCATGGAATGTCAAGTGTTGGCCATCAATCCTTGCTTTCATTTCTCCAGATTACTTCGGAGGTCCTACATGACCTATAAATTTTGTTGTTTATTTGTTCAGTTGCTTCCAACTCTTTGTGACTTCATGGACCAGCCCACGCCAGAGCTTCCTGTTGGCCGTCGCCATCCCCAGCTCCCCCAAGGTCGAGTCCGTCACCTCCAGAATATCATCCATCCATCTTGCCCTTGGTCGGCCCCTCTTCCTTTTGCCTTCCACTTTCCCTAGCATCAGCATCTTCTCCAGGGTATCCTGTCTTCTCATTATGTGACCTATAAATACTTTCCTCTATACCATGAGATCCCATCAACCCCACTTTTTACATGTACCAGAGGATTGGGTGTTGATCTTCATATCTTCAGAAGGTTTCCCCAAGGGCTCAAAAGCATTCTGCAGTGAAATAGCAGATGGGTTTGTAGTAGTGCTACATAATCTTCTGCATTTTTATCCATATATGATGGAAGAGAATTTGCTTTCAACACATTCTTTCAAAGGAGAAGAGAATTTTGGAGCAATCTTCAAGGGCAGATGTGATTTCTTGCATTTGTTTATTTGTGAAGTGGCCAAGAAGTTGTGTGTGTGAACGTCCTGTCTTTCACTGTATGACCCCCCTCCAGTGTTCTGCACCTTGCCTGGCTTCCTATTCCTGAGTTCATCCTCAAGTATTATTAGAGAACTTTTCCACTGAGCTTTTCCTGTAGTGATACTACCATTTAGCGTGGAAAACAATCCCTAGGTATTTGAAGGTCTTAACTTGTTCTATTAGATGGTTGTTTAGCCGCCAGACATGCGCCAGACATGCCTTAGGGTGCTTGGCAAATACCATGATCTTGGTTTTTGAGTAAATTTCTAGTAGTTCTTCTTGACAGTAGTCTGCAGCAGGTTTTGATTTGCTAAAGTTGAAGAAGAAGGCAGGAAGAGAGAGAGAGAGAAAAAGGGAAATGCCCATCACCACTGTAAGGTAGCCAAAAGTGATGATGGGGATAGGAGTCACCTGGAAAGGGGGTGGGTGAAAGAAGAATATAGGATGGGTATCTGGATCAGCAAGGAAAGCATAGTTGTTGGGGGAAGAATAGGGAACCACCTAAATTATGGGAAGAACAGGGAATCACCTGAACATGGGAATGAGAAGAGGCAATTCTCTGGAATCAATTACCCAAGAAATTGTAGACTCCCCTTCACAAAACAGTCGTCTGCCGTGCATGCTTTAATTGGGAATCTGCATGGAGTAAGGGTTTGGCTTTGAAGGCTAATTCCAAGTTGATGATCCAACAGGGAGAGGAAGAAAACTGTCTGGAAGGAGGATTCTGGATCTGGTATGTACGGACATGGGCATATGTTTCCTCCATACAGAATGGGGTGCATGATCACACTGTGAAGGATGTGTCTGGAACCCCAAATGTTTTGGGGTGACCTTCCTACTGATGTGATTTCAAAGACGTGATCCCAGGGTCGCTGGGTGTTGGGCAACATACAAATTTAAATAACAGCAGCAGCAGCAGCAACAATTTTAAACTTAATAAACTCACCCCAAGTCTTGAGTCCTTATCTTTTAACATCAATTTGCCTTCTGTGATATGGGTATTTTGTGGCCACACTCACCCTAGTAGTTGTTTTTGGAATAGTTCCAACCTTTCTTTCCCAAAATCCTCCATGAGCTTCCCAGCCCTCAAATCTGAGGGTCCTTGCTGAACTGGTTGTGCATAATCTATATGTAGAGGCACCTCTGGCAATGTGGCTACTTGCATTTCTAAACTGCATAATTATTTGTGCTGCAGAAGTGCAAGAACAGCCGAGTGCAACATGTGCCCTTCTGTGGTTGGGCATCTTTGCATTTATTTTGCTTCCACTAAGGGGAGGGGGAAATAGCCAGCTTTTCTGAAATTCCTTTTTGTCACATTAAGTCATTTGAAAACTTAGCTCATCTTTTTCCACTGCCTGGCTCGTTCCAGGCTCCCCTTTCATCTAGGGAAGCTGCACAAACAAAAATCCAGATATATGAGCCCCATAAATATCCTGTATATATACAGATGGGAAAGGATAAGGAATAGTCACTGACTGAAGCAGCTGCGTTTCTAAGCTAAAGGGACATGGGCATAGAATAATGTGGTTTTTCCCCCCTATTTTCAACAGCTAAGAAAGACCATTGAGAAAGGTTATCCAGTCAAGGTTATCAAGGCAACTACAATATATGGTTCATTTATGAAGGGGCAATGCCACAAGAAGTGAAATAACCGCATTTATTAAAATCAATTTTGGACCCAACTCTGACCTGGAACAAAAAGGAACTTTAATACCAACTTCCTCACACATCCCTCTTTCTAAATAAAGTAACTTATTCATGCAACATTCAACACTGTTCAATTAGTCTGTTCAGCTTCTTGATTGCATGCCTGCTGGGTGTAACTCATACAGTAGCATCTAGATGTCCTTTGTCACTCTCAGTTTAATCAATCAATCAATTGATTGTTTGATTGATTTAGAAAATTTGTATAGCTGCCTATCTTTAGTATGTAACTCTGGGCAGCAAACAATTTGATAATATAAAGACAATATAAAAAATAACACATTAAATGATACTGTACAAGGAAAAAAGTAAAAAAAAACTGGGTCATCATATGAAAATTCCATAAGCACACACATATATTGGGTGCCCCAATATATACTATTGGTTGTTCTAAGCTTTCTGCTGATAATGCTTTAGACCGGTGTTTCTCAACCTTGGCCACTTTCAGATGTGTGGACTTCAACTCCCAGAATTCCCCAGCCAGCAATTTAAAGAACCTCTTCTTTTTAGGAAAATGGCAAGCAAAGAAGCAGGACATTCAGAGTGGACTGGGGTTATTTCTTTTGGTAGGAACCACCTCCCTCTGGTTTTTCAGAGGCAACGCTGGCTGGGGAATTCTGGGAGTTGAAGTCCACACATCTGAAAGTGGCCAAGGTTGAAAAACACTGCTTTAGACTGTTCTGTGTCTTTATTTTTGGATGGAACAGGAAGAAGCTGTCTCCAATTTAAAGAACCTCTTCTTGATTCTCTTTTGGCCAATAATCATGATGAGCTTCACAATATCACTTTGGCTTGAAGTCCACAGCATGATGGACCTTTTACTCCCACACTTTCATCTGACAAGAGTGGACAGAGAAACACGGCTCTGCAAATGAGGTGAGAATTGTGTTTGTGTCTTTGCATCCTTTGTTCAAAATTACAGAGCCCGCAGATTTACAATGGGAAGACATCTCATGATATTTCTCCCAAACAAAAGCTGGAGACTTCCTACATTGCAAAGGAGATGCCCTTTGGTTCATAAGAGGACAAGGACCTTCGTCAGGAGAGTCTGACAATTCCTCAGCTAGCTTCTGCAAGTCCGTTTCATTGTGGGTCCATGTTGGCAGTCAGCCTCAGTTCTGGTTTGGCCTCAGATCATCCCTGAGGAGAAAAAATGAGGCTGTCACTACCCAGCTAACACTAAAGAGGGTGCTATTCTCTAATGGCTTTTCAGTAATGCTGCAGTTGGCCTTCTAGCCTAAGTTAACTCTCTATGCACTAATCTTCACATTTTCTTCTTCCAACAAGCTAGCAAGTGGTCATATAAGGGGCATGGCGGCTCAGCGGGTAAGACGCCAGGCTTGTCGATCGGAAGATCGCAGGTTCGGAGGTTCGAATCCCTAGCCCCGTGTGATGGACCGAGCTCCCTCACTCACCCCAGCTCTTGCCAACCTAGCAATTCGAAAGCATACAAATGCAGGTAGATAAATAGGTACCACTTCGGTGGGTAGGTAACAGCGTTCCGCGCGCGTCATGCGGCCACATGACCGTGGAAGCGTCTTCGGACAACGCTGACTCTTTGGCTAACAAACGGAGATGAGCACTGGCCCCTAGAGTTGCACACGACTGCACAAATGTGCGGGGGGAACCTTTACCTTTTTATTGATCATATATGAGGCAGCAATGGAACAAGAAGTTCACTGTGGACTCAGCACTGATCTGGAACCAAAAGAAATTAATATATTGCAGGGAACATACCACATTTTGGCTTGTCGTGATCTGCAAACTGGGCAGGTGGTTAGCTGGTTTTAATTTAGCTTCCATCAATGGTGTAAATACCTTGTTGTTCTCTGTGAGTGGAAGGGACAACTGTGGCACTGTGTTGCCTCTGAAAAACCAGAGGGAGGTGGTTTCTACCAAAGAAATAACCCCAGTCCACTCTGAATGTCCTGCTTCTTTGCTTGCCATTTTCCTAAAAAGAGATCTGGCATGTCATTAACAAAATCATGACCATCTGGCTCTATTTGCTTCAGCCTGGAAATGGGGAGCTGTACCTATGGAACTCCTCATGTTACTGCTTCAGGTAAAAAAAATCAGAAGATGCCTGCAGCACTTCATTCTGGAATATCTTAGCTATCTTCACCCTGGTTAATGAATTTGCCCATTGTCTCACTTAGTACAATATATTGAACCATAAGCTACCAAATAAGAGGGATGCCTACAATATGCCAAGCTATTTAAAAAAAGAACCCTGACTGAGGTTACCTTGTTGTGTGAAAGCGGCTACTGGGTACGTAATTGCCCTGGTTGAACTACTGTGAGAACATGGCCATAAAGTAATGCAGAAACCCAAGAGCACCACTGGGATAAAGATGGGCAACCTTTATTCTGTCAAGAGTTGCATTCCCTCAATAGTCATTTGTTGAGGAATGTGGGGAACTCAAAGCCAAAAACAGATGGGAATCAATATATTCCTTGTGACACAACCCTCCCTCTCAAGCTGGAGATTCAGGGAAGATACCTAGCTTTTACTAGAGGAAATATACCTTATAGCAGGGTTCCTCAACCTCAGCCATTTTAAGATGTGTGGACTTCAACTCCCAGAATACTCCAGCCAGCATTGCTGGCTGGGGAATTCTGGGAGTTGAAGTCCACACATCTTAAAATGGCTGAGGTTGAGGAACCCTGCATAGAGTTCCAAATGTATCACACATAGAAGGATTTTGAAATTAGGCCAAGGTCCATATGCAGCTTAGAGTTGCACTCTGCAGATTCCTGTTGTAAAATTTCCTATATCCACCCCCACCTCCTGCCCACACCATTAGGCAGAAAACACTGTAGTAGGAAGGGAGGAAAGAGAGCGAATTTGGTGTAGTGGTAGGCATCAGGCTAGAAACAGAGAGACTGTAAGTTCTAGTCCTGCCTTAGGCACAAAGCCAGCTGGGTGACCTTGGGCCAGTCACTCTCTCTCAGCCCTAGGAAGGAGGCAATGGCAAACCACTTCTGAAAAACCTTGCCAAGAAAACTGCAGGGACTACTCCAGGCAGTCACCAGGAGTCAACACTGACGCGAAGGCACCAAACTGGGCAAGAGAGGGGTAAACATTCATTTGAAGCCTCTCTGCCATTACCACTTTTGTCTCACTGTATCTTAATATCCAGGCAATTTTGGGGTCTGTTTTTTCCCCCACTGGACCCAAAGCCCAACTGAACAGGAATGTGAGGGAAAACCCCAAATCCTGCAATGAATTTAAGATTATAAATTGATTGGTTTTACTGCCTTGGATTAAAAGTATCAGTTCATGTAATCATTTCAGATGCTGAATCATGCTTTCAATGGGGCCCCTCCATGTGCGGGACCCAAAGAAATTCCCTGTTGTTTAAAAAGGCCCATGCTTTTATCTATTTCTGACTAAATGTATTTATATTGAAATGCCTGAGAAGTGCCCTAATCAGGCTCTGTAAATCCTGCAAGCAATTTACAGTATACCCTAGCCTTGGCTTCCTCCCCTTGGCTTCTGCGGAGTCTCAATTTTAATTTCAGCATTTAGAAAGACGGTTTGAGAGCCCAGCCAAGCTGATAACAGCAGAGCTCAATGAACTGAGAACCTAATGGCTTCACTGAACATTAAGGAGCAGATCCAAAGCCAGGCAAACTGCCTTTGCCAACAAACCAGGAAGCACAACAAGAGAGCAGAAGAGCATTTCTACTTTAAAAATACAGGGGGAATAAGAGTAGTGAGGCTTGGCATTTGGGTAACACATTGTAGAGGTACCAATCGAAGAGAATATTTGTAGCTCAGGGTTGAACTATGGAGTCCTTGGTGCTCTCTCAACAACAAGGCTCAGAGAGCACCAAGGACTCCACATTGTAGAGGATTTGATAACTTGATGTGAATAATTTACTTTTGTAATTTATATGCAGAGGCGGGAATAGTTATGGGTCTCCAGCTGCTGCTAAGCTACCCCCAGCATTCTTCATCATTGGCTGGGGGGCTGTGGTTCAGCCTAGAGTTGCAATCCCACTGCATCTGGAGGATGGAAGGTTGAGGAATTAAGGAACAGCAAGGGAGGGAGATATATATATATATATATATATATATATATATATATATATATATATATATTATAAGGGGCATGGTGGCTCAGCGGGTAAGACGTCAGACAACGCTGGCTCTTCAGCTAACAGAGATGAGCATGGTGGATGGGGCGTGGTGGCTCAGTGGGTAAGACGCCAGGCTTGTCGATCGGAAGATCACAAGTTCGGAGGTTCGAATCCCTAGCCCCGCGTGACAGAGTAAGCTCCCGCACTAGCCCCAGCTCTTGCCAACCTAGCAATTCGAAAGCATGCAAATGCAAGTAGATGAATAGGTACCACTTCGGTGGGAAGGTAACAGCATTCCACGCGCGTCATGCCGGCCACATGACCGTGGAAACGTCTTCGGACAACGCTGGCTCTTCGGCTAACAAACAGAGACGAGCACTGGCCCCTAGAGTCGGACACGACTGCACAAATGTGCGGGGGGAAACTTTACCTTTTTAAAGGGATATTGGATAGCAATGAGACACCCCAATGTAATTTTACCCTTCTCCAAATCTGCAGTCTCACCAGGGTTGCAATTAAAAATAGTCACTTTATTGGCATTAGCATAGTCAGTTTTGGAGTAAATGCCCAGTGCCCTGCTCGGAAGAAGCAGGAGGACCCATCGTTCAAAGGAAGTGAAATGATATTCATTATTTTCAAGGGAGAGAGCCTGACTGGTGCAGGGGTTAAGCCACCAGCCTAGGAACCAAGAAACCATGAGTTCTAGTCCCGCCTTGGGCACCTAGATGACTTTGGGGCAGTCACCCTCTCTCAGTCCTAGGAAGAAGGCAATGGCAAACTGCTTCTGAAAATCTTGCCAAGAAATTTCAGGGACTTGTCCAGGCAGTTGCCAGGAATCAACACTGACCTGAAGGCATTAAAAAAACAAAAACTTTCAAAAGAGGAGTGGGAACATTTATACTCAAGTCCCATGTCTATAATTATGCAGCTGCACTACTACTAAGGAAACCTGATTATCATAAAATTGCATTATAGGCCCTTTGGCACAATGCTAATAAGAACCACCTCCCATTTGGCAAAAAAAGCTTAACAATTCCAGAAATCTTTCTTTGGAACAGTTTTGTCCTGTAACTTAAGCGAATAAAAACCTGGTGAGCTGAGCCAGAGAACAAGAAGAATGGGCAGGATAAATTGTTTCAACTCAAAACCCTTGGAAGTGTGACTTCCATGGCACTGACACTTTAGCATAGTGTTTCTCAACCTTGGCAACTTTAAGATACGTGGACTTCAACTCTCAGAATTCCCCAGCCAGCATGGCTGCCTGGAGAATTCTGGGAGTTGAAGACCACCTATCTTAAAGTTGTCAAGGTTGAGAAATACTGCTTTAGCACCTCACAACCTATTGACCATAAAGGACAGGGTGCTATAGATAAGAGTTAGGAATTTGCTCTTAGTCCTTCACTCTCCTTAGTCTTTTTCTATGATATTACTAATCTCAAGGCCATCTTCTTCTCTTAAACTCTCTTTCTGATAGGATGTCATGTTGCCTATCTCTTCCATGGATTTCCTTAAACAGAAAGGGGGATAGGCAAAACCTAGATGTCAGACGTTAGGTGTTATTTCCACTGAAATTATAAACTTGCTTCACTAATCCTTGCTCAGGCTAGATTCCTGCTCTCAGGAATCTCTCCAACAAAAACCACTGATCCCTTCCTTTTTTTTTTTTGGTGTCTTCAGGTCACTCTTGACTCCTGGTGACTGCCTGGACTAGTCCCTGCAGTTTTCTTCACAAAGTTGTTCAGAAGCCATTGCCTCCTTCCTAGGGCTGAGACAGCGTAACTGGCCCAGGGTCACCCAGCTGGCTTTGTGCCCAAGGTGGGACTAGAACTCACGGTCTCCTGGTTTCTAGCTTGGTGCCTTAACCACTACACCAAACTGGCTGCAAAAATTCAGGCAGCCATAGATGGTGACAAAGAGGTAGAATTTTTGGTATCTCTTGCTGCTATCTTCTGGTTATTCAGACTTTTGCAGCTCAGATCTGGTAGTCCTACCCATAATGCAGCTGCCTTGCTAAAACTAAGCTGGTCTGAGTCTGGTTGACTTGGAAATTTCCTCACTTGCGGCTTGCATCTGCACTGGACTGCCCTAGCCATCTAAATACTTGATCACCTATCTTTTCCCCAAGTGAGAATGTATGCCTTATTCATTTATCTAATGTTTATCCTACCACAACAATCAGGCTCATGCCAGCCTCATTGCCAAAAACACCACTTTTTTGTACTTCAGCCAACAGGGTCCCATTACAGTAACAAGGTTTGAGAAATCATGGTGCTTCATCACCCCTTTGATGATGTGATGCAGTTTGACTAGAGGTGTTTCTTAGGCCTATAGAAGGGCTGACAATCAGATCTAGACTTCAACAATCTAGATCAGTGTTTCTCAACCTCAGCCCCTTTAAGATGGGTGGACTTCAACTCCCAGAGTTGCTGGCTGGGGAATTCTGGGAATTGAAGTCCACCCATCTTAAAAGGGCTGAGGTTGAGAAATACTGATCTAGATGACTGCTTTTTTTTTTTTAATCCGTTCAATCATATCCAGTTCTCGGAGACTGCCTGGACAAGTCCCTGCAGTTTTCTTGGCAAGGTTTTTCAGAAGTGGTTTGCCATTGCCTCCTTCCTAGGGCTGGGAGAAAGTGACTGGCCCAAGGTCACCCAGGCAGTTTTGTGCCCAAAGGCGGGACTAGAACTCACGGCCTCCCGGTTTCTAGCCTGGCACCTTCACCACTACACCAAACTGGCTCTCATGACCACTAGATGGCAGTAAAGATGTAGAGGTTCTGTATCTCTTTGTTGCCATCTAGTGGTCATTTGGGATACCAGCCCAGATCTGATCGCTGGCCAGCGGGATATACCAGGCATGCTACTGACCAGATATTGATCCATTTCTGGTCTGAAAATACTGCCTCTGGTCCATGTTCAGTTATCCAGGCATCATGACTACAGGATGAATGCTATAATGCAGACAAACCAATTTATAGGAGTAATTATTTTCATTCCAAAAATGATTCAGAAGAAGTTTTTTTGGACCTTGTGAAAGCACTGCCCTTCATTAAAGAAACTTGATTTCCCCCCCCCCCTCCGAATTGTATCTATTTTAACGAGTGCAGCAATTAAAGGAGACACAACTTTTTTTTCATGTTTGTCTGGAAGCCTGAAAGCAAGGGCTGGGCTAAGTAACAGCTGTTCTTTTCAAAGTTGGCATAACTTTCCTTTCTACCTGCTCAGGGAGGGCTGGGTAGGGCATTAGGCTGCTGGAGAGGAAACATTCTTGGGAGTTTCTTGGTGAAAGAAAGGCAAATCAAGCACATGAACAAACAAATAAATGACGCTCAACTTCACAAGCGCAGTGGCATCCCGTCCAGGTCCAGCCTGGCATTACAAACTGTCTTGCAGATGCCCGTCCTGGATCTTAAACTTGGAGAGAGCTGAGAAGGGTTGGGGAAGGAGGGCGAAGACTGATGATAAGCCCAGGCACGTCCTGTGCTGGGCAAGGCTTGGGCTACATCAGCGAAAGGAGGGAAGTGACTCACTCCGGTTCCAGGGCTGTGTGTTCTGGACATCCAGCTGACTTTCCTTTTCAGGAGGAAATTTATTCATTGCTTGACATGAAAAGCAAGGTGGGGCACCAGCATTCCAGTTGCACATGGGAGGGGGGAGAGGGAAGAGGAATGGGGTGGGGGGGAATCAGAGCATAGATTCAAAGAGTTTGTTTGCCATGGCTTCTCCCAGCCATTTTGTGTACGGCAAAAGCAGTTTGTTTTATGCGTCTGGGTGAAAGTGAGCTTCCCTCCCAAACCTTGGCAAGTCTTGAAAGACTGAAAATGCCAGTCTGCTGGTAAATGTCCCCCCTCCCCCATGACGATATCCAGTCTGTGCCAGTACTGACCCTATAAACTCAGACATGGTTTTCCCAAGCAGTTTCTGGACTGTGTCACTTCAGGTAGAGGCTCTTATGATTCAATAAAATAAACTATAGCAGTGTTTCTCTACCTTGGCAACGTTAAGATGTGTGGACTTCAACTCCCAGAATTCCCAGAATTCCCCAGCCAGCCATGCTGGCTGGGGAATTCTGGGAGTTGAAGTCCACACATCTTAACGTTGCCAAGGTTGAGAAACACTGAACTGTAGGGAGAAATTAAATGATTGAATCAGTACATCAGCCAATACACTGTCCTTTTGTTGGGGATTTTCTGATTGCTATGCCTGGTATCTTTTTAAAGCAGGGGGTGGACATGTGTTGCAATCCAGCTCCCATCATCCCTGATCATTGGCCTTACTGTCTGGAGCTGGTGGGATCAAGCACCCCACAACATGGAGGGGGTGAATTATAGGTTCTCCACCTCTGCCTTAACTAAAACTGCTCCTGGCCCTCCATAGCCCATATATTGGCCTATGACCCCTTCTCTACAATGATGCAGTGTTGATCAAAAGGATTTTTAAAATTTGATCACCTCTCCCCAGTCAACTTCATTTCCTCTCTTTTTACCTTTCAGACCTTTTCAAAAATACTTTGAATGCCAGTAAAAGCCCCTCCCGTGCTTCTTACCCTTGCACACCCACTGAGTCAAGCAAATATTTAAAGAACTAATCAGAGATAACAAAATTGCTTGCAGCCCTCAAGGGCTTTCTGAGGCAGAAGATGGGAAGGCCCACCTTCTTCCAGTTTGGGTTGGGTTGAACTGCACCGTATTTGCTTCTATAAAATCTCTAAGACAGGATTGTTTCTTGCTGTTCCCTCTCAGACTAAACAGACTTCCTCAGCCTGCTGCCTCTTGGACCCAGCACCCATCACCTGCAGCCAGGGATGGATGTTGTAGTCTCAGTGGGTCTAGAGGAGGGGTGGGCAACCACTTAGTGGATGGGGGCTGCCCATAACATTTTGGGAGCATCTGAAAGCCACAGCCACATGGAGACAGTGGGTAGGGCCATGTCTTCCAGAAGGCAAGGCCTGAATTTTCCATTCCCCCCGTCAGCCCCACTAGGTAGACCAGGCCTAAAACTACTTTTATTGAAATTGGCTATAATAACAGAATCTCACAAGCCTGATTTGTCCTCCTCTTCCTTCCAATAGTTCAGTGAATTGGGGAGGTGTCTGTCTGAGCCACTTCCAAATATTATCTGTCTGTTGTGGACTTACAAAATGTTTGTAAAGATCACAAATTTCAGATCACCCCTGGATCTCCAGATGTGTTCTTCAGGCCAGATGCTACAAAAAGCAGGGTGAAAAGAAAGAAAGTTACTTTTTTTAAAACAGGGACCAAGTATTGTTTGTTCCCTCCTTTGTTCTAGTCATCCTAAGGGTAGTGCAGCTTGCAAGCAATAGCCAATAGAGCACCAGATGCTTACTGTTTTCTCTCATTTCATCAATTCCAGCTAAACCTCTGACTGTTTTATTCTTGCCCTTCTCTTTCCCCAACTGATGAAGTTATCTGGTGATCTCAAAAGCTTCCATATTTTTCTTCCTTTGAAGCTGATCCACTAAGGACATATAAGGACATACTTTACCCTGAAAACTACATTCATACAGAAAAACAGAATATTTAGCCATGGTTTGTTGCCTAAGCCATAATGGTCTGGCTTATATATAATGCTAAACAATGAGGAATGTATTTACATATCACTTGAAGACAGTGTTTTTCAAACTTGGCAACTTTAAGATGTGTGGACTTCAACTCCCAGAATTCCCCAACCAGAAATCGATGCAAAGACATCTCTCCAACCTCAAATGTGAGGAAAAGTAGAACATTGGAGAATTGACCATGGATGTGACATGGCCCTGCCACTTCACTTCAGCCTACTCTTTATCCAAAGAACTGTGGGAGAAACATGCTATGATTGTTGCAAATTTGGGGTCAGGGAGTTTTCCATTATCTCTGTTTCTACAATACTCTCTGAACAGCTCAGAAAAACAATCAACCTCAGTGGGCAGCAATCCAGGAGTGATCTGGAGGAAATATTCAAAGATGAGTGCAATTCTCAACATGCCTTTGGAACAAGGCACGCTTATTTCAGATATTATAATAGATGTTGTGGTCACCTAATGCAAACAAGACGTGGGCTTCTGAGCCAGGAAGGAAGAAAGGAGAAATAATGATAAGCACAGCAGAAACAAAACAAAACAATATTGTTGCACCTGCCTGACACTGAACAAATTTGTTCATAAACTTAGGCCCATCAGGATTAAAGAAGCAGTTTGATTCCCTATGCCACAGTCTGTGACATGGTAAATGGGACAGCACAGTTGTACAATGACAGGCATCAGTCTACTTGAAGATGGCACCATGCAATTCTTTCCTCTAGATGTACATACCAGTGTGGTGTGTGAAGGGACAGGTATTTGGTTACATCTGCTAAACCAACCAAGGCAATATTCGAGCAACAACAACAACACCTCAATTCTTCATCAAATTCATACATGTATTGCAAAGGTTAATGGGGATGGCAGAAAATCTTCTGGATTTTCCAGGTTCTTCAGAGTTATTATTAAATTATGTGTTGCTTGAAACAACAGGATACAGATGTTGTTTTGGTTCTAGTATAGATATGAATGATGATGGGAGATGTATTAGCAATATTACAGAGTGCCATCTGGCAGGCCCCAGGAAGAGAGCCTTTTCTCCTTTCCTATCATGGTGCCTGCCCTTTGGAATATCATACCCCCAGAGATTAGATTGGTCCCAACCCTCCTGGTCTTTCATAAGGCCTTAAAGACATGGTTTTGTCACCAAGCTTGGGGGTCCAGATGTGTGGCAGAGCCTGTGCAATGGTTATGTTGATTTGTTGGTGATGATTCTACTTTTTTTTACCTTAGCTTCTGATTATGTATTTGTTTTTATTGTAATATGTTTTATGGTTAACAGTTAAACAGAGTCTGAGACGGGTGACCATATAAATTGAAATAGCTAGATAGATATTTGGATAGATTCTTTACATCTGTTGTAATTAGCATATCACACTAGATGAGACATGAGTAACCTGTGGCTGATAGACCATCTGTGTCCTTCAGAAACATGTTTGTGATTCATGGAGCCTCCAGGATGATGATGCCAAATTTCACTGGGTGGGAAATTTCCTAAAAACGGTTACTTTTTCTACTTGTTAAAATAGATGCACTGAGATTCCAATAGGCTTAATACAAGAGAGTATTTACTGACTTTATATTCTGCCTCTCCTATAGAATTAGAATTTATTTATTTTCTATCCTGCCTTTATTATTTTTATAACTAACTCAAGGCGGCAAACATACCTAACACTCTTTCCTCCTGCTATTTTCCCCACAACCACCACCCTGTGAGGTGAGTTGGGCTGAGAGAGAGGGACTGGCCCAAGGTCACCCAGCCAGCTTTCATGCTTAAGGCAAGACTAGAACTCTCAGTCTCCTGGTTTGCCATTGGCTCCTTCCTAGGCCTGAGAGAGAGTGATTGGCCCAAGGTCGCCCAGCCGGCTTTCATGCTTAAGGCAAGACTAGAACTCTCAGTCTTCTGGTTTGCCATTGGCTCCTTCCTAGGGCTGAGAGACACGGACTGGCCCAAGGTCGCCCAGCCGGCTTTCAATAGAAACAGGGGTTTCTCCATATTTTATCTCCACAATGTTAAGTTGTACTAAGCAGGATTATTTTCTACCTGATTTTGGTCCAGTTCTTGCAACTTGGTTGGTAAATTCTTCCTCTTAGGAACAGATAGAGGCCCAGCAGGCTCCAGTTGAGCCGATGACTCACTGTCTTCAGAAGCAGGCCTGGGTTGCTCCTCTCTGCATCCACTACCTGGGCCCCTGATGGCTGCCTCCTTTACAGCCATGGCCCCCGTTGGTATGTGCACAGCAGTAGCACAGGAACAAGGCTAGTTCAATTCCCACTGGGCAAAATCCAGGACAAGAATCCAACGTGCTGACCAAGGAGGAGGAAGAGTAGCCAGGGTGGAACAGGTTGTTGCCTAATTAGATAACACCCCAGTGCTAAGGGCCCAAGTCACCTCATGAGCTCCATGCTTGAGTGGTGACTTGAATGTGGGTTGCCCCAATACCAGTCCAACAACTAGATGAAAAAGCGTCAACAGTCCTAGTTCTTTCCCCTCAGGGGCATCAACACATCATCGTTCTGACATGTTCAGTGCTCACCTGTTCTCCAAGAATTGTGATTCCTAAGTCCAAAAAAAAAAGGGGGAGAGAGAGAGTTGCCTGCTCATGATAGACATGGAAATGGTTTGGATCATCTTTACCCACACGAGAGGATCACCTTTGCCAATACCGCTGGGGAAGACAGCTGTTGAAATGCATTTGGGGTATTATTCTTTGTCATAATGGTCTGAATAGGATTTATTCCACCTATTTATAATGCACATTGTATTATTTCATGTCATTTTTATAGGCCAGGGCTTTCCAAAGTTTTTCCGCGGCGACACACCAACCACCGTTGGTGTCTCGCCGCGGGAAAACCCGGAAGTGCCGCCGTTGCAGCAGCACGCAAAAACCCGGAAGCACTGCTGCCGCTTTCGGGTTTTTGTGCGCCGCCATTGGTGTGTCGCTGCGGGAAAACCCGGAAGCGCTGATGATGATCAGCGCTTCCGGGTTGTGTGGTGACACACCAGACTGTGTGTGGCGACACACTTTTGTGTCGCCACACACAGTTTGGAAAGCTCTGTTATAGGCATTGTGTACGGCAGAGCTGTAGCAGGTGTGTTGCCACACAACCCGGAAGTGCTGATCATCATCAGCGCTTCCGGGTTTTCCCACGGCGACACACTAACGCCGGTTGGTGTGTCGCTGCGGGAAAAACTTTGGAAAGCCCTGGTGTACGGTTTTAGTTTATTTAATATAGTTCAGAAGTGCACAACTTTTTGGGAACTGAGGGCTATACTGGTTTCTAAATGGCAGGCAGGGGCAGTACTTCTAGGTATTTTTGTTAAAATTCAAAATTAAAATGAATTGAAATTAAACTCCTCCCCATGTATTTCTTAATTTCCTATGTTGTTACATTAAACATTACAAGTTGCCGCTATTGATGGAAGAGCTCTGGAGACACGCCAAGACTTCTGTAACTGTAATATTAAATAAAATTTGGGCCTCCAATTAGAACTTTGAGTGTATGTCTTTGTTGTTTTTATTAATTTTAAATAAGCATATTTGTTTATCTTTTTCTGTCCCAATGTTGTTGATTTTCATTCTGCTCAGGGATAGCTAAGAAGAAACATTGAGGCAACTGCTGATGCATAGCCAAAAAGAGAAATGCCAATTTCTGTAAAACTGGCAAATGAGAAATAAAATCCAGCTCACCAGAATAGGGAAGGCTCTAAGCAAGTGACCCACTGATCTGTCTGTTCGGTTTTTTGTCCTTTTTGTTATGTTGTTATAGTACATCTTAATATATTGTTTGTTTTGATACAATCATATTTACACGGTGTTAATTGAAAATTTTTGACATTCTATTATTTAGAGTGTTGGAAATAAAGAAGAAAAGAGTCTTCTATCAATTTTAATTATAAGTTAGGATGCCGAGATTACAAGCATAAAATTATTTGGCTTTTTCATCCAGAGTTGAGTACAACATTAAAAAAAAACACTGCAGATTGCAACAAAGTATTTGTTGTATGATAAATATTTTGGTCTTGAACTGATTACTTAATGTTAAGATCTCCATTGTAGTGTGTGTGTGTGTGTGTGTGTGTGTGTGTGTGTGTGTGTGTATATATATATATATATATATATTTATTTATTTATTTATTTATTTATTATGAGGGGCTTGGTGGCTCAGCGGGTAAGACGCCAGGCTTGTCGATCAGAAGATCACAAGTTCGGAGGTTCTAATCCCTAGTCCCGCGTGACGGAGTGAGCTCCCGCACTCGCCCCAGCTCTTGCCAACCTAGCAATTCGAAAGCATGCAAATGCAAGTAGATGAATAGGTACCACTTCGGTGGGTAGGTAACAGCGTTCCATGCGCGTCATGCGGCCACATGACCGTGGAAGCGTCTTCAGACAACGGAGATGAGCACCGGCCCCTAGAGTCAGACACGACTGCACAAATGTGCGGGGGAACCTTTACCTTATACACACACACACACACACACATACAAACACACAGACACACACTAGTAAAAGGAAAAATAGATAAGCAAAGCCAAACTGGACTGGGATGGATATAGTAATTTACATTACAGGTGCAACTATCTAAATAATAACTATGATTTAAATACAAATGTGAGACATTGCATCATAATGGAGAAGGCTGTGGTCAGGAGAGCTGTGTGCCTGCTGATGTAACCTGCTCAGTGCTAACCCATGATCTCTCTTCCTTTAATAATTATGTATATTAACTGAATTACCCTTTAAAAGAGGAAAACTTCAAACAGAAGACAGCCATCTGTAAAGTAGGCTGGCCTAAGAGACCCACATTACCGTTCTCTAAAGTTGCTCCAGTTACTGGAGCCTGTTTTGCACCTAAGAGGTGTTTATTTATTTATAAAATATCTTAACCACTTTTCATTCTAACTACAATTCCAAAGCAGGGTTCAAAGTAGAATTAAAAACCATACTATTGCAGCAGTTAAAAACCATACAGTTACAAGAGAAAACCATAACATTAAAACAACAGTTTAAAATTACAAAATTACAACAGATAAAAATATAAAACCACAGTACTATATATGACTGTGGTTTAATATTTTTATCTGTTGTAATTTTGTAATTTTAATCTGTTGTTTTAATGTTATGGTTTTCTCTTGTAATTGTATGGTTTTATTAATATTATTATTATTATTAAATTTTAAACCACAGTACTATATATGAAAGGGCATGGTGGCTCAGTGGGTAAGACACCAGGCTTGTCGATCAGAAGATTGCAAGTTCGGAGGTTCGAATCCCTAGCCCCGCGTGATGGAGTGAGCTCCCGCACTCGCCCCAGCTCTTGCCAACCTAGCAATTCGAAAGCATGCAAATGCAAGTAGATGAATAGGTGCCACTTCGGTGGGTAGGTAACAGCGTTCCGTGTGCGTCATGCGGCCACATGACTGTAGAAGCGTCTTCGGACAACGCTGGCTCTTCAGCTAACCAACGGAGATGAGCACCGGCCCCTAGAGTCCGACACGACTGCACAAATGTGCAGGGAAACCTTTACCTACTATATATGAACAGTAAAAAGAATCATTCTCTTGCTGCTAAATTGGAGCTAACTTCCATACAAAGCTAGCCATAGAGTGAAGGTTTTGATTTAAAATGCATGTTAAATGTGCTTGGTTCTACCTAAACAAAAACAAAAAAACCAACTGCCTCTTTTGATTCTGCCGCATTTCTGATTTCTGAATGACAAAATTGCTGTACATAATTCCATTTTTAAAATTTCATTGTTTTCTTGACTCCTAAATCCATACTGGGAGCTAGGATGTGCAAAACTTCGAAAGAACTTTGCTTCATCAGATTTTGCAAGACAAAGCAATGCCCTGCTTTTAAATTAAAGTGCTTTATCTCACATAAGCACATCTTAGGTTCTCAGCAAAGAACTGAAGCAGGGCAAGTCCACCTTGCCAATAGCAGAATCTTCATAAGCCTGTGGAGAAGCCTCTATTGGTCCTGTTGAGATTCAGCAGCTCATCTTCATGAGATGAAGCACCTCACAGAGGTGAATTGCCCACAATCCACATTTTTTGTTGTTGTTTATTCGTTCAGTCACTTCCGACTCTTCGTGACTTCATGGACCAGCCCACGCCAGAGCTTCCTGTCGGCCATCACCATCCCCAGCTTCCCTATGGTTGAGTCTGCCACCTCCAGAATATCATCCATCCATCTTGCCCTTGGTCGGCCCCTCTTCCTTTTGCCTTCCACTTTTCCTAGCATCAGCTTCTTCTCCAGGGTATCCTGTCTTCTCATTATGTGGCCAAAGTACTTCAGTTTTGCCTTTAATATCATTCCCTCAAGTGAGCAGTCTGGCTTTATTTCCTGGAGTATGGACTGGTTTCATCTTCTTGCAGTCCAAGGCACTCTCAGAATTTTCCTCCAACACCACAATTCAAAAGCATCGATCTTCCTTCGCTCAGCCTTCCTTATGGTCCAGCTCTCGCAGCCATAGGTTACTACAGGGAATACCATTGCTTTGACTATGCGGATCTTTGTTGTCAGTGTGATGTCTCTGCTCTTAACTATTTTATCAAGATTTGCCATTGCTCTCCTCCCAAGAAGTAGACGTCTTCTGATTTCCTGGCTGCAGTCAGCATCTGCAGTAATCTTTGCACCTAGAAATACAAAGTCTGTCACTGCCTCCATGTTTTCTCCCTCTATTTGCCAGTTATCAATCAAGCTGGTTGCCATAATCTTGGTTTTTCTGAGGTTTAACTGCAACCCAGCTTTTGCACTTTCTTCTTTCACCTTCGTCATAAGCCTCCTCAGCTCCTCCTCGCTTTCAGCCATTAAAATGGTATCATCTGCATATCTGAGATTGCTAATGTTTCTTCCAGTGATTTTAACTCCAGCCTTGGATTCATCAAGCCCAGCACTTTGCATGATGTGTTCTGTGTACAAGTTGAATAGGTAGGGTGAGAGTATACAACCCTGCCGTACTCCTTTCCCAATCTTAAACCAGTCCGTTGTTCCATGGTCTGTTCTTACTGTTGCTACTTGGTTGCTATACAGATTCCTCAGGAGAATCATGGAACAATCCACATACCCTTCCTGAAAATGCAAAACACTCTTTGCCATTCATAATATTGGGGTCAGAGGTTGTGACAGCTTTGCAAGCTGAATCCCTGAAATCTCAATTTAACAAAGGTTGAGATTGCAGGTGATGGCAAAAATAATTTCAGAACAATTTCAATAAAGTGCTGTGTTTTGCACTTATTTAGTTACAGAGTGTCCAAGCAGGCACGCTGAATGTCCTACTTTGCCTTGCACAATGCACAATCATTTCTCCAATAGTCTGCAACTGACTCCCTGGCTTCTCACATTTCTCTTGCATCTCAAGGAAAGACTTTGTGATAGAATTCCCTCCCCTGGGCCTTTTCAGAAGGGGATGGACATGCAGCCAGGGAGGGTTCAGAATGATGGAAGGATGTCACACAGAACACATCACTTTCCTCTATCACTTCCTCTCTCACATTCAGCAATAAGGTGAGCTCAGAAGCACCAATGGACATTTGCATGACATTCTCAAGCATCTTGAGAGTAAGACAGAAAATGGATGTCCCATTTGCAGGGGGAAAACTATTTGAGAAACTGCATAGTCAGTTTGGGCGCTGTGTCAATTTAAAAGGGGAAGCGGTTAGCAATGTGTGTGTGCCCTTTCAAATGAGGCAGATGGCACAAGAATCGTGCTTGAGTACAAATTAATCCAGGTTAAAATAACTCTGATACAATAAATACAAAGACACCGAGTCCAAAGTAACTTTGGCAATGGACAGCACACCCTGCTTTCTGATGCCGGGAATATTACTTGGAACCTCTTTACCTGGATGAGCTTAGCTTGGGTCTTCCTTGACACTAAAAGCAATTAACGCCGGAGTCTTAATGCCACTGAACTTGGGTCTTTGCTTTCCCTTATTCTATTATTCATGAAACAACTTTGAGAGGGTGTTTGATGTGCAAAATCGGGAAACGAAGATGTTTCCTCTTAAAACGTGGGAGGTGGAGGCGGGAGGTGGAGCATTCGTGGCCTGCAGGAATCCTGTGGCCCCAGACCCTGGTTTTGCAACCCCAAATCCCTCTCCCAGAATACATGGCTAAAATTCAGTAGCATAAAGGGGAAATCTGGCAACATGATTTTTGCTTTTGCTTTTACTGAATTAAGCAAAGTGGTGCTGCTCTGCTGTTACTGCCCCTGGAGCAAACTGTATACAGCAGGGGTCCCCAACCTTTTTGGCGCCAGGGACCAGTTTCAAAAGACGATTTTTCCACGGACCAGGGGGGGCAGGGTTTCCGGGGTTTCCGCAGACCAGGGGGTGCGGTTTGTGGGTGGGAGCCAATTGCGCGCACCAGGGGCGCGGTTTGCGGGCAGGAGCCAATCACGTGGAAGGGGGCGGGGTTTGCGGGCGGGAGCCCCACGGCCCAGTTCCTAACAGGCCGCGGCCCACAGGTTGGGGACCCCTGGTATACAGTACACAATCTCTAGGATATGAAAGATTTTGCATAATCCAGTACAGTATGCACATTTGTTATCTTCTGTGACAATGACCAATCATTTGCATATCAAAGTCATGAAATAGCTATAAAATGGATTTGAAGATATTAAAAAAATGAAGGAATGGGCAGAAGTTGATTTGGAGACAGCCTAGTTATACTGGGAAGAAAAGTTTGTAGAAGCTTATCCGTGACCTGGAAATTCTGTTCCTGAATCCCAGCTGTATAGGTTGGTTTGGGCTTTTTACTGGATAACATTTTCATTGAGTAAAAGCCTTGTAGAACTGGATTTGAGGAGAGAAATCACTGCACAGTTCAGAAAAACTAATATTTTTTTCCCAAGATGGGTGTTGATATAGAATGCTTAGTCATATCAACACCACATCTATAAACCTTCAGATGTTGCTGAGTGACAGCTCCCCACAGCCCCTCCAGCATAACCGATGGCAAGAGATGCTGGGCAATGTTGTTTAGCCACATCTGTAAAGCCTTGGGTTCCTCACCTCTGATATAAAACGTATCACCTGAGGAGTACCTTGCTTTACAGCATCGGAATTTCTTATGTCTTAAATATACTTCAGTTCATGACTTCAGATGTTCCAGCTGCTTAATGAATGTATGAGCTGTCTCCAGTGCAAAGCCTTAATTGTTGAGGTTATACACTGGGATTCACACATGCAAATCACTATTGGATGATGCTGCAGTAAATAATCAGTATGAAATATGGTAGAAGATCATCTCAACCTTCCAGCTATGTTGGATTACAACTCCCATCATCCCTAGACAGCATCAGACATGCATAAGACAAGTATTAAAATTTAAAACATGTTTTAAGGTAAAGGTAAAGGTCCCCCCCGCACATTTGTGCAGTCGTGTCTTACTCTAGGGGCCGGTGTTCATCTCCGTTTGTTAGCCGAAGAGCCAGCATTGTCCGAAGACGCTTCCACGGTCATGTGGCCAGCATGACATGCGCGGAACACTGTTACCATCCCACCGAAGTGGTACCTATTCATCTACTTGCATTTTTTGGCAAGAGCTGGGGCGAGTGCGGGAGCTCACTCCGTCACGTGGGGCTAGGGATTCAAACCTCCAAACTTGCAATCTTCCGATCGACAGGCCTGGCGTCTTACCCACTGAGCCACCACGCCCCAAAAACATGTTTTAGTAATCCATAAAAAGAAAAACAGGTGAAATAGCAAGTAAAATAGTAGGATAAAAGCAGTGGATAAGAAATAAATGATAATTATCATTAAAATTACCAGTAATAGTTTAAAGGCATCTAAGGAAGTTCATGAAGAAATTTCCAAGATCTGGAAGCCATTACTGAGAAGACATCATCTTGACTTTCTTTGACATCAAAGACTTTCTTTGACATCATCTTGCCTGACTTCTAGTGCCAGATAAATAATCTTTTCAGCCTTCCATAACTCGGGATGTGTCTCTGATTATAAGCCATGTTGGCTGAGGCTGATGTGAATTGTAATCCAAACATGGATGGAACCTAGCTGGAGAAGATTACAGACTAAGCAGGTTCATATGTGGAAAAGCTGTCCTTTATATTTGTGCATTTATTGATGGTCAGTTCCTGGATCTGTTTTGAAAACCAGGGCCAAGTTTTCTTGTATCTCCGAACATGTGCATATTGTTTTTTGCAATCTATTCCTACACATTTAACAATGAAACACCATAGCTTCTAAGGCAGATGATGTGGCCCCCAAGATGGCTTGGAGCCTGGACATGCTCCCTTTGGAAATCACATGCTGGAAGGCTATCTGTGGAAATTAATATAAAGGAAGAAAAAGGGAATGAGTCTTATAGAACTGCATTTCAGGTTAGAAATTAATTCCTTCTGGGTGATGTTTTATTCAAGGTTCTCCAATTAGAAATGGAAACATCAAGGATTCTCCTCTGGACTTCAGGGCATTCATTCCCCCTTCCTCCAGATCCTCTTAGCTCTAGTTGAAATCATAAAATTATCAAGCAGAAAACATCAACAAACATTATTGCATTCCATTCTTCATTTGAAGAAATCAAATATTGCACAAGTGAATATCCTGGGAAAAATAAGTTGTTAAGAACAGAAGAAATCTAGATGTTTGTCTTTGATTGATTTATTTGTGGCTAAAAGTCTGCTTTTTGTCACCCCAATGTGTGGTCTGTGTCCCATCAAAGCAAATTTGTTCCCCAAAGATCTCCTTTGTGACTTTTCTATCTTGACTGTTCTCCAGTTACTTCCTGGTTACACAAGTAATTTGCTGTCTTTATTTGACAAGACCATGCATGCAATATCTGCAGACCACTTTGGTTCTAACAGTAATCTTACTATCCAGGTATTAAATATATCTTTTTTTCTGAGCTGTCTTTAATGGCAATCCCACACAGAGAACGTTATAACCATTTAGACTGGATCTCACTAAGTCGGCACTGCTTTTTCCAGAGAAGGTTTGGTTGAGGAATCAGTTTAATTAAAATAATTAAAAGACCCTCATCTAAATGCAATAAATTAATGAAATAATCCTTGATGAATACTAAGCTGTTTTGCTCTAAAGGCTTGTGGGCATTGCTTCGCAGTTGGAGGACCATTTATTTATTATGAAATGTATAGGCAATCCCAAACCGTTATGACTCTGGGTGGCTTACTAAATACAACAATAAAATACTATAAAATACATAAATCATCAGTAGTTTGGAAAAAAAACAATAATGTAAAACCAGAACACTATACAAAGGGATCATCACCCACACTAACCCCTAACTTCCATTTTATGGAACAGCCTCCCTCAGAAATTAGCTTGGCCCCCAATGCCCTGGCTTGCCAGAAACTTATGAAAAGTGAGCTATTGCAAAAGGCCTATGGTGAATTACACGATACCCAGTTAGATTGCTTTTTTATGTTGATTTTGGTTTTGTGGTTCTAGAATGTTATATATCATTTGTACCCACCATGGACATTTTATCTAAATGTTTGTGTTGCTTGTAATTACTGTAAACTGCTGAGAGTCTTGCGATTGCTACATTTGGTGAAGAAATATTTCTGACGTCTGATGGGTGATTTTAACACAGCATGTATAATGTTGAGTTTTATAATTTTACAAATGCTCCTAAAGACAGCCTACTTGGGTAGAGGCAGCATCTCTTTAGGATCAAATTAAAATGGAGGAGGAGGAGGAGGAGGAGGAGGAGGAGGAGGAGGAGGAGGAGGAGGAGGAGGAGGAGGAGGAGGAGGAGGAGGACTTTTGAATGGATTGTTTAATATAACCATTGCTAGTGCTTTTCAACATGGGTATTTTCCGTTGTTATTCTCCTTATTATAATCCATTTTGATTTCTCTTTATGGTTGCTTTCGTTACACTGTTTTGATGACAATCTCTTCAGATTTTCAAGAGACTTAAAATGAAGTGTGTAAAACCATAATGAAAGAAGCACATAGATGTGATGCAGTGGCTACCAGGATACTGCATGTACTTCCTGGCTGGCAATTACCTCGCGAAATAGTTTCATGTTTTAAAGATTCTGACTTGCATAGAAGAGCATGAACATGCTTGGGGTAGAGCTGGGGCTTTGATTGAGCTTGTGGCACCCTGACCAAAATGTGCCAGAACTGGCCAGTATCTTGTTATTATTTTAATTAATTAATTAATTAATTGTCTTATTATAATTTCAAAGAAAAAGGGAAAATAATACTGATACATCTACAGATTTAAAGGGACACAGAAAATATAGTAAAAAAGGAGTGAAAGGGAGAAAAAAACAATACAAGCAGAAAAATACAGGTCGATAACTACCAAGTTTTGAATAACCAGCAAATCTGGAGTATCATATGGCTAATATATGGCTAATATAATATAAGTACTTAGAGTACTATAGACATTTCATGCCCAGTTTCTAGTCAGGTCATATCTCCATTAAGCTGTAAAAATATTTGATTAGCTCAATTAAAATCAATAAGAGGAAAAAGAAAAAGTATAAATAATAAAAATACATTGAAACATTACTGAAAACAATGTGTAGACTATGTCTGATTAAAGTATGAACTCTAGAACAAAATCAGCTTTGTTGGTGGTCTTGGGCAGCATGGCTACAATGGGGATGAACAGCCTCTAGGACAGTGTTTCTCAACCTTGGGACTTTAAGATGTGTGGACTTCAACTCCCAGAATTCCCCATCCAGCAAGGGGGATTCTGGCTGGGGAATTCTGGGATTTGAAGTCCACACATCTCAAAGTTGCCAAGGTTGAGAAACACTGCTCTAGGACCTCCTGGAAACTCTTGGCTCCTGCCATCTGCCATACAGCTAATCTGGGTAGCATCTCATGGAATGCTGGGGAGCCCAGGCATCAGAAAGGCAGAAAGCACTGCAATTTTTCAGGAGTCTCGAAGCTCTTAGATGCTCCTTGAGCAACCGCAGTGCAGAGCTGGATGTGAGCATTTTTGGAATTCAGGTGTGGAGAGCTGCCACGGCTAACCACCCCTGAGACTTCTATTTTAGCAATCTGGACCAGAAGTGTTTAATCCAAAAAACAAGTACCTTAGAGCACTGATCAGTAATATTTGTTAGAAGGAAGGTTAAGTTTACAACACAATTCCAGTAAGAATTCTGCTTTCAAATGAGAAACCTATCTGTAGGCAATACTAAACTGGCAACATGTGTTGGTTATCACCTTTAAAGCCCTACATGGCATGGGGCCAGAATACCTGAGGGACCGTCTTATCCCCATATTATCGACCCGCCCCACCCGATCATTCAGGGAGGGCCTGCTACGAGCCCCATCAATTAAAGAGTGTCACCTGATGGGGTCTAGGAGACGGGCCTTCTCTGTAGTTGCTCCTACACTGTGGAACACCTTGCCCCCGGAGTTGAGACAGATCTCCTCCCTCCCGACCTTTAGGAAAGAACTAAAGGCCTGGTTCTGCCGCCTGGCATGGGAAGGAGGAAGGGATAGTTCCTCATGGGGGTGGCTTGTCCCTTAATCCTAAAAAGTCCTCCCTTTATTACTCTTTCGTCCATCTGGATTTTATTTTTATAATTATTTATATTAATTGTATGAATTGATGTTTTATATTGTATGTTCTATTTTAATTCTTTTTTGTTGTAAACCGCCCAGAGTTCCCCGTTGGGGGGAGATGGGCGATCATATAAATTAAATAAATAAATAAATAAATAAATAAATAAATAAATAATAATAATAACAACATTCTGATCCATTTTCTCATATTCTTTTGGTATAAAGGGGAGGAGGCTTGTCTCTTCTATGAAGATGGGGAAATCTACATCTGTTGATTGTCTTGGTAAATGCTGCTGGACATCTTATCATTGTGAGAAAATATTCATACCACCAGCAGCAATGACCTGTGTACATTCTAGCTGGAGGAAGGGCCTCGTTCTGGATATCCTTGCAGCTACATCAGCTGGCTGCATTGGAAACACATTGGGACAGGCTGGCTAAATCTGAATATCCAACCTGGAGCCCAAGGTGCTTGGGGCAGGCAAGCTGGTCCAGATGGTAGTAGAGGTCCTGAATTTGTCTCTCAGGGGCTAGAACATTCCTATCAGACAATCTGCATCAAGAAGAGGAGCAGGGGAATTGGGTCAGAAGTCATGAACTCCTTGGCAGCTTCTGGTATTCCTGGGGAGGTAGATAATCATTTAGGCAACATATGTCCCCAGTTGGGACCTTGGGACACAGCTATGTAATGATGTCCTTTGCTCAGCTCCAGCCTAGCCTCATAGAGATAGGCTGGAGATCCTACACTGAAGGACTCTGCAGGCAGAGGTCATGGATGAGTGCATTTAGGTTCATGGGAGAATGGAAGAAGGGGATGCCAGTTCCCACTATGTCCAGGTATGGAAAGGTAGAGGCATGATATTGGCAGCTTGGTTCCAACCATGTTCTTGCCCTCTCCTCAGTGCCTCTTACTTTTTCCATTGCCTGGAGATCTTCCTCACCCTCAAAGGATCCCCTGCCTTGGTCATTAAGATGAAGGATATTTGTGCAGTGGATAATATAAGGCAGCATCTTCAAAACCAGAACAGATATCAAACAAAAGAAAGTCAGTTTTGTCTGAATGTTAAGAGACACAGTAAGAGGAGTTCAGCAGAGGAGACCTGTTAGCTACTGTAGAATATTGTTTTGTTTTGTTTGACATATGATAACTGATCTCTCTGGAGGTTGATAGTCCTGCTAAATCAATCAATCAATCAATCAATCAATCAGGCAATCACGACTGACGTATCTACTTGGTGCAAGCCAGATGTCCAATCTCTCTTATACCTTAAGTAGATTGAGGACATTGCTCAGTGACTGCAGGGAACAAGTGACCAGTAGATTAAGAGGCCAGCGGGAGCTGGGCAGATCCCTGCCCCTGACTATATCATTGTCAGCAGTGGTACCAGTGTCCTTAGGATAAATGATGTGGGGTTATGATTCTGTAACTGTACTTTAGAAAGTGAATGGGAAGGATGGATATCACAAGCATTTTAAAATAAAAATATTGCATGTGAAATGTGGAACTGCAGGTCCCACTTCAGACAAAACAGAAGAGTCTAAATGATTCAATAAAACCAATAAAACCTATCTATTAACTATGTGAAAATACAGTTGTTTTAAAATACGGTCTAGTAAGGTTACACACAGTTGAAAATCTTGGTTCTCCGGGCACTTATTTAAGAATTGGCTTACTCATCAGAAGGCTCAGAGACATGACACAGCTAATTAGTTTCTTCATTGCATATAAGAATGAAGCTCTGCCTTCTGCATTACATATACAGGAGTTAAAGCCTATATATCATCTGTTCTCCAGGGCTTAAATTATAGTTCTCTTCTCCGAACTTTACAAGTCAACAGATAATTGGCTTTTCATTTCCTAACCTTGAAAAGCATCAGATCCATATTGACATAATGGTTCTCTGTAATAGCCTAAGAACCTTTCTCCCATCTTGCCAGCTTCTGTCCTTCCAGAAATGAAAATTATTAACTCAAAAGAGACAAAAGCTTATCATCCTTAAATTCATATAGCATTTCTGGGCTGCGTAATTGAGTTAGGACTCAGTTCTAGAATCTGAGACCTAGAACTAGACAAGATCTGTGATTTGGATTTGATAACTAATTCATTATTGAACATAGAAGATGGAGAATCGATTTTAAATCTCTGCTTGGTCACAAAAATTTCAGGGATAATTAAGAAGCCATCATTGTCTCTCAACCCAACCTACCTCTCAAGAGTTTCTGAGATGTAATGTGGGTGCTAGGGGAAGAAACCAAGCTTCTTGAAGAATGTCATATACAACAACCCTATCTTTCTCAGTAAATCGCAGGGATGACTAGTGAAAATGGAAGCTACAGATGGTAAATTTCATTGATCCCATCTTAATTCCAAGTCAGGGGCTTCTGCTTCCTTTAGATAAATTATACAGTTTACCAGAAAAGTAACAAAGTTATCAAATATGACAGAACTTGTTCTTATTGGCTGGATCTAAACTAAGCCACGTTTTATCCCCCCAGAAGTCAGTGGGAACATTTATTCACATTGAAAGCACTTTCAAGACTCTGACCGCCCTCCTCTGCTTGATTTCTGTGAGCATGTAGTTATTTTCTCCATGCCCCAGTGAATGGCTCCCAGTATATAGAAATGAGTTGGAAAAATACTGAATTCTCTATAGTGTACTTTAACTGATTTTTCTTTGTTTGAATGAAAAGTACTGTTCTATTTGATCATTTCGTATACGGAACCATACTTTGGATAAAGCCCCATCTGTCTGAGTGGCTTAGGAAAGGTCTTGCATAAACCCCCTTTATTTCTGGCAGAATAAAAACATGACTTTTCCTCTAACCCATCATTTTTGCTGTAGTGTATAATGAACAGGCATAACTCCAAGCTTGTATGGAGTGTATTTCCCTAGCCTCAGTCTCCCAATATGTCTGAAATTACTTTCCAAATGTGCATCTGTGAATCCCGCTAACTATAACTATTGTTTTGTTGTGATGTTCTTTTGTTCATTAGCATCATATCTTCTGTATCCCAGCCCTCCTCCATTCTCCCCAGCCCAACAGCCGCCCTGTAAGGTGGGTCGGGCTGGGAAGCAGCAAAAGACCCAAACTGAGCATCCAGGAGTGGGAGTGAATTTGAACTTGGCCCTGCTGAGTTTTTGTCCAACACCTGAGCCACTGCAAATCGGTCCCTCTTCCCCGCCTTTTGTGAGCTGGGCAGGTGTCCAACCTGGGCGGGCCCTTTAAGAGATCCCAAGCGCCTGTTTCTTTTCCCCCGGAAGAAAAGTGCAGGAGAACCAGCCGATTAGACTGCGTGCAAGGTGGAGGGAAAGGAGCCGCAGGCGGGGTGGTAGCGACGCGCACGCTTCCCTTTAACTACCAGCCCGGGCAAGCCCTGGAGTCAAGCCTTTGGCGGGGAGAAAACGGGGGCGCCTTCATCGCGAGCGGGGACCGGGAGTTGGCAACGGCGCAGCAGAGAGAGGAAATATTCCCCAAGCAGCAGCAATAGAGTACTGTATCTCGGTTTTCTGCACAGGCGCTCGCTGGCAGGGGGGAAATTTATCTGGCAAGCCATGGACCCTACGCACTTTCACCATCGCCCAGCAGCCTCCGAGCGAGGGAACCGGATCTGGAGGCACCCGCTTCTGCTTTTGGGGTACACCCTGTGCTTTTCTCTTGCCCCTCTAAGGTGTGCTGCTTTCAACCTGGACACTAAGTTCGTGGTTCTCAAGAAAGGCAGAACTCCCGACAGTTTCTTTGGGTTTTCGGTAGCTCTGCATCATCAAACGAATCCGGAAAGATACCTGTAAGTGGAAATTAAGCCAGGCAGCTGGGGGTAAAACTGCTTGGATTTTTTGGTGGGGGCGGGGGGCGGGGAGGAGAAACTGCTGGATATTGTAAGAGCTCTTTTTACTACGGAATCCCCCCCCGCTTTCTGAATTTGGGGCTAATTCTATTCTTACGTGTAACTTACGTGTAACGTGTATGCAACTGCGCCAGAACTGAGGAAGATGCAGGCTTGTGAGTTACACAGGTCAATTCAGCAAGCACAGTGGTGATAATTAAAAATCATTAGGGTTTCAGGGTAGTCAGAGTTTCCTGATACCTAAGCGGATACCAGTTATTCTTTGTGGCGTTAGCTCTGCTCCCCCTTACGGAAGCCCCACCGGATTCAGTGGGACTTCATTTTGAATAGACATGGATAGGATTCTGTTGTTCATATGAAGCATTTTTTAAATATTTTTTTCCATTTCAGCACTACTTGTTTGATCTGTAAAGAAAAAAAGACTATGCTGCCATCCTGATTTTGCATTCATTTTGAAAAAATGAAAGCGGATAGTCTCCAGTCTGCTTTCAATTAAAAGTCATGCTTTTGATTCCTTTTTTGGAGTCAGACAGTCTGTTTCTAGTCTCTCACTAATTAACAAGCATTTAAGTACACGTGCACGCACGCACACAAACCATGAAGTTACTGGTTTGCATGTGTTCTGCATGGTGCACCTGTTAACATTATTCTAGTTTTTGATTTAGCTGGAGTTTTATCCATTTAGCCACCTTTTTTATGCTTAGTGCCCTCTAGCTGTGTTGAATTACAGTTCCCATAAGGATGATGGGAATTCTACTCCAGGACATTTAGAAGTAGCCATGCTGGATAAAGTGATTTATAGTTTTAACTTGGAAATTTGTGTGCGTGCGTGTGGATTTGGGTAGGAGCAGTTGTGGTATTATATTGGTTTCATGAGTGCATGTAACCTCGTGTGTAGTATATTTTATCCCCCCCACTTCTGTACTAAGAAGCTACTGAAACTATTGTAAACACTGTAGTGTAGAATGATCAACAAAGAATTTATTCAAAATTCGCTGCCAATCAGTAGCCACTGGGGACACTTAGTGGTAAATGCAGTTCTTCCCAGGGGCAGGGGCAGGGGCAGCCTACAGAGAAGTGCAGTTGAGCAACTAGGATTAGCTGCTGAGACCTTTTCAAGCAGGAATTTGGGAGGGGGTAAATAGTAAAATTTCCATTTAAATTTAGTCTGAACTAACTTCAGCAAAAGTATATAGGAATGTGTATTAATTTATTTGTTTTTCTCATGGAAATCATAATGTGGATGTCTTACTACTCAGTAGTACACATAACTAGTTATGACTTTAGGGTAAACCTATTCTCCAGAATGTATAGGTTATTTTAATTCACAACAGCCAAGCTTTGCCTCTTGCATGCGTATAAAGATGAAGTTACTTGAATGTTCATTGAATGTGCCTCTGAATCAGTTTCTTCAGCACAACTCTTACCCTTCAATCTCCATCTTCATGATTTTTGTGTATGTTGTTGGGCTCATAGCAGTTGCAATCCCAAATATTTGGAGGACATCAGGTCAGATACAAACAGTTTAGATAAAAGACAGGTCAATCTTTTGTGAACATAATTTGCTTCTTGTTTCACTGTTAAACTAGCATGGATCACCTAATCTGGCAGTTGCAGTTTGTAAACTGATACTGAGTTTTATAACTAGGTCTGTTCAACACTCAATATTGGGCTTTTGAAACTTCAGTCAAAAGATCATAAGATGTCCAAATATATAACAGTGAAAAAGGAACCTATGACTATTGGTACATGTGCATTTAATTTAATTGCTTAATTTTAAGAAGTGTATCCCGCTCTATCTTCAGAAGAAAACCAAAATGGCTAATAGATATTTGGCTGAGAAGCTTAAGGCTGGGCTAGTTAAGCACTTGGATGGGAGACTGGCAAGAAATGACAGGGCTGTAGACTGCTACTACCTTTTTTATATATTTCTCAATCACTTCTGCATTATTGCCCTTAAAACTGCATGGATGTGTCCATAAAGTCACCAGATGTTCAACTCAACTTGGATACTCTACATAATGAATCAATAAAGCCAGTTTCATTTAAATAATATTAATACTTTGACCATAAAATGTGGACTAGGAGAGAAATTAATGCAGCAGATCAAAAGCCTGACAGAAAAGTATTTACCATTCATTAGAAGGCCAAAAGCGATTAGACAGACTTTTCCAAGAAATGGACTTCAGAGATTTCTTTTGAATGGCCACATTCTGAATTCTCCTAGTGCCATAGAAATAAATGCCTGGTTGATTGACTTTTATGCATTTGGACTTTCAGGACTATTGCCAAATGTCCCAACCCAGACTGATAATAAGTTTGTGGGGTGCCTGTTCTTCTTTACAACCTTGCTAGGATGGGAGGTAGCTAGACAACATCAGAACTCAACACTTTTATTATCTCAGAATGCCTTTACTGTTCCAAATAAAGGGGCACCTATATGTATCCTGCTTGGTATTTCTTAGCTGAGAAAGGAAAAGACCTGGGGGAAGGAGTATGATATTGTGAATCTTTATCTCTTGTGTGCCCCAGGTCTAATTTAAATAAATTATCCCCAGTTGTCTGCAGAGAACATCAGCGCAATGACAATTGGCTAGGAATTCTAAGGATCCTTATAGTTAAAAACATGGAAACCCAGAGGAAAAGAAATCCAAAAAAAGGTGGGGGAAAAAAGACAATTTTTCTCCTGAACATTTTCTGTTTCCTGAATTTTATCTCCTCACCAAATCATTGTATTTCTAATTGGAGGGCATGAGGTTAGATAAGGCTGTCATATAAGCACATGTCTTTCCCCTTAGAAGTCCCACAGGGCAACTTAAGTACAATTTTTAGGCTCTGTTGTTCAGGGAGAGCAAATCCAAATAGTATGGATCCATATGGGATTCTCTGAAAAGGCTAAAGCCAGTGGTCGTCACACAGGACCAAATTAAGGAATTTTAGATTCATGAATGGAAAGGGAAACTTGAAACTACTGTATTCCTATGACAAAGACCAGCTCCATAGTCTATCACCATAATGGCTTTAGGCAAGTAACTTAATGAGGTGCTTTTCATCAGTGCTGGGTAGCCCTATGAAACTTTCCCACAATGCCCCAGAATGATTCTACCTTAGGGACATTCTGGGAACTTAAATGGGAGCCAATGTGCTGCCCAGTGCCAGTGAAGCTAATCTGCAAAATAGGGCACAGAGCAGATATTATTTGTGGGCTTGCTAAGGACATGGTCGGTGCCAGGCCTCCTTTGTTTAATCTCCTGTTGTGAAGGATTGCATGCAGCTTGTTGCTGAGAATTGCCATATTTGGGGATGTAGGAAGGCACTTTCCCTCAGGGCACATGAATTGGTGGCTCTTGACTGGATTCTAGGAGGGGTTTTTTTGGGGCATTCTGAATAGTACCTGGCAGGCACCCTTTCCGCTTTATCCCTTTGGCTTTGTTGTAGCAAATGCAAGCCTCATCTTGCAGATGATTTCCTGGGACTTGTGCATTCCCTTTTATTCTCTCCTGCTGACTGACTCTCTGGTGTGAAGAATGATCATATTTGATAGAGCTAAAGCAGGTTTCTCCATCTTACTGCTTTCCTTTTGTGCTTGGACCATAACTCCTGCTTCTAGTGTCCAGCAACAGGCTTGGGTGGGATGGGATGTGCGGCCAAATACTTCTGCAAAGAGACAAAAAGCCATCTGCGTAATCTTTTCATGTAGAGCAGTGTTTCTCAATCTTGGCGACTTTAAGCTGTATGGATTTCAACTCCCAGAATTCCCATGCTGGCTGGGGAATTCTGGGGGTTGAAGTCCATACAGCTTAAAGTTGCCATGGTTGAGAAACACTGATGTAGAGAGCTGCACTCGAGAAAATGAGTGGGGCCAGGTAAAAATCTAAAATTGATGTAATTAATTATATAAATTTAATTTAATAACACCTTCCCACATCTGGTTAAGTCACCCCTTCTGGTACCTTTACAATTACAATTTGACAGCAAGTACTGATGGTTTCAGTATCTATAAGGTAAAGGTTCCCCCTGCACATTTGTGCAGTCATGTCTGACTCTAGGGGCCGGTGCTCGTCTCCATTTGTTAGCCGAAGAGCCAGTGTTGTCTGAAGACATTTCCGTGGTCATGTGGCCGGCATGACGCATGCGAAACGCTGTTACCTACCCACCAAAATGGTCCCTATTAATCTACTTGCATTTGCATGCTTTCGAATTGCTAGGTTGGCAAGAGCTGGGGCGAAAGTGGGAGTTCACTCCGTCACGCGGGGCTAGGGATTTGAACCTCTGAACTTGCGATCTTCCGATCAACAAGCCTGGCATCTTACCCGTTGAGCAACCACACCACCAGTATCTATAAAAAGGTAAAGGTTCGCCCCGCACATTTGTGCAGTCGTGTCCGACACTAGGGGCCGGTGCTCATCTCCGTTTGTTAGCCAAAGAGCCAGTGTTGTCCGAAGACGCTTCCACAGTCATGTGGCCACATGACACGCGTGGAACGCTGTTACCTACCCACCAAAGTGGTACCTATTCATCTACTTGCATTTGCATGCTTTCAAATTGCTAGGTTGGCAAGAGCTGGAGCTAGTGCGGGAGCTCACTCCGCCCACAGGGCTAGGGATTCGAACCTCCGAACTTGCGATCTTCCGATCGACAAGCCTGGCGTCTTACCCACTGAGCCACCACGCCCCTTACCAGTATCTATACCCACAGGGTAAAGAATTTATAGCTTAAAATACTGTTTCTCAGCTTTCTCAACTTCACTTCCCAAAATTCTCAGTAGGGCAATGCTAGATGGCGAGTTTATTTATTGTTTATTAATCAATGACTCCCAATGACTCTACGAGTTGAAATCCACCCATCTGGTACTTGGGAAATACTGGTTTAAAGAAATTGCTGCTGAAAAGCAGGTTTAAGAACAGGATAACCACTTATGAGGCACTAACAGAGAAAGAGGACACAGGTTGGCATAACATCTGGTGCCAATTTGATCCACACATTGCATATCTGTTTAGCAATAATGTCATCTAAAAGTATAGCCATAATTTGGATTTGGGACTTTTACTTGCAACCAGTTGTTTTGTGATTGGAAATCTGGTTCATTTCCCTATAGCAGAGCTTTCCAAAGTGCCTCCGCTGGTGACATGCCAGTGGCGGTGCGGCGGCAGCGGCACGGCGGTGGTGCGGGGGCGCGCGCGTGGCGGCGACACAGGAGGGCGTGCGGCGCGCGTGCGCGCCGCAGCAGCACGGGGGGTCGTGCGGCGGCGTGCGTGTGGATGGCGGCAGCGGCTGCCGCCACCACCATTCACGCGCGTGCCTCCGCTTCCGGGTGGTGTGGCAACACACTTTTGTGTCGCAACACACAGTTTGGAAAGCTCTGCCCTATAGAGTGAAAGCTGGTGCCAAGCAATTGGTGTGCCTCGAAATTTTCTTTTCCTTCTTAGGGGTCATATATAAGAAATCATATTCAAGTTTGTTCAGAAGTACATCTGTTCAGAAAAGCATACTTTTAATAAGTATGTATACCATTGTGGCATTAATACTTGTGCAACCCATGGGACTCTTTCTCTGATTAACTTTTCGCTTTTCACATTGATTTCACTGCAACTTCACTGCTGAGCCGTAGTACTTCATATGAGCAAAGAGGGAAAATAAGCTGCATTCAATTGCACACTTTTACACATTTCCAGAGGGGGCGTGGTGGCTCAGCGGGTAAGACGCCAGGCTTGTCGATCAGAAGATTGCAAGTTTGGAGGTTCGAATCCCTAGTCCCGCATGACGGAGTGAGCTCCCACACTCGCCCCAGCTCTTGCCAACCTAGCAATTTGAAAGCATGCAAATGCAAGTAGATAAATAGGTACCACTTGGGTGGGATGGTAACAGTGTTCCGCGCACGTCATGCCGGCCACATGACCACGGAAGCATCTTCAGACAACGCTGGCTCTTCGGCTAACAAACGGAGATGAGCACCGGCCCCTAGAGTCGGACACGACTGCAAAAATGTGCGGGGGGAACCTTTACCTTTACACATTTCCAGAACTTGTTCCTACCAATGAGATTAAACACGTGTCTAGACTAGACCACTGCAAACTGGCTGTTCTAAAAGTTAGGAACTACAGAGAAAAGTGAGTGTGGTTGATCAGGCTCAGCCTTCATCATGATATACTATTTTTAACACTGGGACAAGTTTTTCTGTGTTTTTAAATGGAGAAGTCCTGCAGCTCCCTCTCACAAAGTCTGGAATGGGCAGATAACCTTTTTGTGGTTGGAGGCTGCACATTTTTTAAAAATATGGCTCTAAGATACAGTGAACATATTTTCTTGGAAAAAATAAAGGACAAGCCAGAAAAAGGGGCAAATCTGAAAGAGGTTCATAAGGATTAAAAAAAAATTCTTTATGTTTGTAACTTTGCTTTACAAAGAAAAATTCAAGAGCAAAACCAAGAAAATAAAAAATTAAATTAAATAAATCTAAAGGACAGCTTTCTGAAATGAAGGCTGTCCTTTATAATAAAGAGACGAATGGTCCTTGTACTCTAAGAGGATGCAGTGATGACATTACTAGACAGGGAACCCTTGAAATGTTTAGGGTGGGCATGTGTGTTTAATCCAAATATATATATACTAGACATACCTGAGCCTTAACACACCTATCGTAGTTTCTAAAAACAAGCAAACTAAAAATCAAAACAGTAAAAATTGGGCTGTCAGAACTTGATGATTTGCTGCTGAATTTTGGTTATTTGACCTTAACAGATGGGGGGGGGGATCATGATTGACTTGCCCATCCCAGCTTTCAGCAGAGCTTTACTACCTCACTTGCATTTTGTGAGAACTACATCTATACTCACACCTATACTTCTTTCTATAGAAAAAACCCTGGGGCAGAAAAGGAATAGCTTTGGAGTTTTTGTAAGTTTGATTCCCCTACAAATGCATCATTGTAGCATGACAGAAAAGGGTGTCTTGGTTGGGTCTGCATAAACAGCCAGTTTGGGCTTGTTAACTATAATAGGGAGGCCTACATTGGCAAGGTGTGATTTTTTTCATGGCCATGTTAACATTCTTGCAGTTCTTTTGCTGGATTGGCTAACTTTTATGTGGTTTACAAAGACCTTTTCAAACCACTGGATTTTTCCTCTTGATTAACCAACTCCCTGTCTTAGCCCAGGCCTCTGTTTCCATGGAGACACATATTATGTTGTTTAAGAGGGAGGGTCCCCCCCTTTTAAACCTTGGTATAAATCAAGGCAAGCTTCACTAATGTTAATTGAAGCAAGGGATAGTTTTCTAGATTATATTTCAGCTGATGGCTTTTTTAATGTTTTGTTTGGTTCCCTGTTTTTAAACTCAGGCTGCCATATCTCTGGGACAAAGGGAAGGGCTGCTCTGTTGCTTTTAATAGGTATCTCCAGCCAGAAGGAAAATTAAAGCAAAGCCTTTTCTGGTGTAGAGAAGAAAAGTGACAGCCTTAACTTCCTGTGTCAGCAGCTGTTAAAATGATACAGTAGTCCTGCCAGGGGAAGAAATGGCAACTCTAAATATGGTTGATATAAAACAAAACAAAAGAACCTAAGCAGGCTTGATCCTGGTTACTACTTGGATGGGAGACCACCAGGAAATCAGGGTTCTGTGCAAGACTTGGAAGTTGAAAAAACATTCCAGAAGAAAGAAATGGCAGAGACATCTTCTACGGCAGTGCTTTCCAAACTGCCGCCGTTGGCAACACACCAATGGTGTCAGCAGCGGCGCGGGGGGGCACGCGTGCGTGGCGGTGGCCTTGCTAAAACGTGGAAGCGCTGAGGGCGCGCCGCTGCCGTCGCCGCCGTACACATTGCCGCCGCCGCCGCGTGCACCCCCGCGCTGCTGCTTCGCGACACACTAAACTGTGTGTTGTGACACACTAAAGTGTTGCGACACACAGTTTGGAAGGCTGTGTTCTACAGTGTTGCTAATAAAACTACAGGTAGTCCTCGCTTAACAACCACAATTGGGACTGGAATTTTGGGTGCTAAGCGAAGTGGTCATTAAGCGAATCCAACCCGATTTTACGACCTTTTTTGCAGCAGTCATTAAGCGAATCACCATGGACGTTAAGCGAACCACATGGTCATTAAGCAAATCATGTGGTTCCCCATTGATTTTGCTTGCCAGAAGCCGTCTGGGAAGGTTGAAAATGGTGATCATGTGACCACAGGACACTGATGGTTGTAAATGCGGACCAGTTGCCAAGCGCCCAAATCATGATCACATGAGCGGGGGGAACGCTGTGACGGTCATAAGTGAGAGGACTGGTTGTAAGTCTGAACCATCACTAAACAAATGGTTGTTAAGCGAGGTGTACCTGTAGATGTGTAGTCTGTACCTTTTTAATTCTTACCAGTTGGCTTCTGGGTGCAATTCAAGATGCTAGTTATCACCTGTAAAGCCTTTCCAACCTAGGGGCTGGTTATTTGAGGGACTCCCTATCTCCAATAGTTTCTGCCTGCCCTATGAGATCAGGCAGGGTGGGCCTTCTCCAGATCCCATCAGTCAAACAGTGTCATCTATCAGGACCTAGGAAGCACAGTATCCCCCCTGAGATCTGAACATCTCCTATCCTGTAGTTGTTCTGAAAGGCCTGGGGCTAGGTGGTGGTTGAGGCTCTGTTGGGTTTTTTTCTGGTGTGTTGGGTTTGTTTGCTCCAGACATGCATGTTTTTCCCTTTTTATTTTCTTGGGTTTTTTGTAACATGTAAGCCGCCTAGAGTTGTCTGGGAATTGGGCAGCCTCCAAAATAAATAAATAAATAAATGCCTATTTGTCACAGTGATATTTCCTCTTTGCAATTTTTGCCAATAATTTCCATAGTAGTTTCAGTGTGGAAAGTGTATGGTGAGTGTATTAGTTTCTTTTATTCCTGTTAAGTTATTCCACTTTCATTATTGTAGAGATGACAGAAAATGCTTCATCCTTGGCTGGGTTGCAAAATGTGCCAAGCCAGAATTTGTTTTAACCATGGCTTATTAACCAATGCTTTTGATCACATGAAATGCAAAGCAATAAATCATAATTGACAGATTGCAATGGCTGGGTATACAATTTTACTAAGCATAAACAAAGCAAAATCACATCAGAGCATTAAAAACACTTTCCCCAATCTGGTGTGGACTGTAATACCCTCATTTGTTAATAGGCTATAAATGATGAGAGTCACTGCTGTGCAGCTTATCTGACAAAAATGAAATTGGGCTCTCCCCATGATATCTATGATTTCAAACAGAGTTTCTCTCCAAGGTATCCCTTAGAAGCTGGGATCGGAGTTGGGGCTCTTCAGCATGCAAAGCCACATGCTGTACCACTGAGCTGCTATCTCTTGATTCTTCTCCAGATGCTGATCATCACTCAGTTAATCTCTTCTTAAGTTTACATGTTCAAGGCAGGGGTCCCCAACCTTTATGGCACCAGGGACCGGTTTCAAAAGACAATTTTTCCGCAGACCGGGGGGGGGGGGGCAGGGTTTCCGGGATTTCCGCAGACTGGGTGGGCGCGGTTTGCAGGTGGGAGCCAATTGCACGGAAGGGGGCAGGGTTTGCGGGCGGGAGCCCTGCAGCCCAGTTCCTAACAGGCCACGGGTTGGGGACCCCTGTTCTAGGGCTCAGCTCAGAATCGAAAACCAAGTTTTGAGTTCAGCTCTTTGGTTCAGATGAAGAGCTAAGGTAGATTAGACCACAACTGGCTGACAGAAAGAATAAGCTTAAACCAACCTGCAGAGATCTTGCAAGGAAATGTAATTGAATCCCCAGTTCATATTTAGCTCCCTGAAGGGGGAAAGGTTATGCCATTGATCAGTTGCAGAGGCAACCAAAGTGCCACAACCACTGAGGTGTAAGTGCAACAATGTGCATTCCCAAATTTTGCTAATACAGCAGCCTCCCTTGCAGAATTACATAACTTTGTGGAACATGCCTCTTGAGTCTGGGGATATCAGAACGACACTTAAGAAGCTTCCCATCCCTACCCGTGACAACCTTAGCAACTGAACTAATATGAAAACATTGTAAGACTGAATTATCTTCATTCTCCAAAAGGAAAGGGGCTGATGCTGGTGATCACAGCTGGTTTTTAAAGCTTGGGATCCTTTGGTGCAAAATTGTAGCCCTCGGGGCTGTGGGGAATCCCACTCCTTTTTCTCCGTAGCCAGTTGATCAGCAGGACATGGATCATTGGTTTCCTGCTGCAGGAAAATAGACAGAATACAGCTTTGTCACTGCTTATGGGAACTGGAAGCCAGATATCTGCTGATGGTTTCTAGAAGAGAGAGAAATAAGGTGTGTGTACGTCTCTGGGTGTATATCTATACGTATACACTCGTACATATAGTAAATCTTTCAGGGATTAATTAGAATCAGCTTATTACTTTTAGCATTAATTTAAATTGAGACTTAATTGGGTTAATATTTTAATTATTACACTGACTTGTATTGCATGTTATATCTAAGTTCTGAAAGCCTCTAGAGTCATTCTAATTTCAGGTGGTACAGGTAGTCCTTGCTTAATGACCATTTGTTTAAGGATGGTTCGGAGATATGACGGGGCTAAAAAACTTACTTACAATCTGTCCTCTAAGTTATGGCTGTTGCACCACCCCCGCGGTCATGTGATTGTGATTTGTGACCTTCCCAGCCAGCTTCTGACCCAAAAAATCAACTGGAAACAATTGATCCACTTTACAACCATTGCAATTCACTTTACGACCGCGTGACTTGCTTTATGACTGTGGTGAGTTGCTTTATGACCACCGCGAAAATGGTCATAAAATCGGGTCCAGTCACGTGGTGCCTCACTTAATGACCTCATCGCTTAGTGACTGAAATTCTGGTCCCTGTTGTGGTTGTTAAGCAAGGACTACCTGTAAACAGCTCTCCTAAATAAGTATGAAATAAATATATATTAGGATGGGCAACCTTTCTGAGATTGGGTGTGGTACTTGTATTTTGTTTATTTAGAACATTTGGCAATTCACTTGATTCTGGAAGCCACCAAAAAGGGTCTGAATATTACATGTAGCTGTAATTGTCCACTCTTCTTTTTTGTGAAGGGGTACATATCCTCCTCTCACCTCAATCTGGCAACTTGTGCACCCGTGAGGCTAAAAGTTGCCTACTTGTACTGTAAGATGTGCATTAGAGGTCCCAGAACCAGATTTATTAGTGTCAAGATTAAACCATCATGCATTTGATGTTCAGCATGGTTCATAATTCCATTATTACTCCAGGTAGGTTCTGTGCCTAGAACCATTCTGATCTATTCCCTAATTCCCCTAGTTTTCTCCTAAGCTGTAGAGCAGGGCTTTCCAAAGTGCCGCCGCTGGCGACACACCCGGCGGCGGCGGCGACACGCGCGCGCACGGCGGCGGCGCGGGGGTGTGTGCGGCGGCGCGCACGCGCACAGCGGCGGCGCGGGAGGGGCGTGTGGCGGCGCGCGCATGCATGGCGGCCACCGTGCGCGCGCCGCCGCTTCCGGGTGGTGTGGCGACACACCACGCTGTGTGTGGCGACACACTTTTGTTTCGCGACACACAGTTTGGAAAGCTCTGCTGTAGAGAAAGAGAGGAAAACTCAGACTTTGTTGCTTTTATAGTTTTGAGACAGCTGGAGGTTTTTTCTCTCCTTCCCTTTTTAACAAGGATATCTTGTGCGCTGCAGTGATTTATGACAGCAGCAGCTGTTGCTCAGCTTGAAGAAGCCTCTATGGAGGCACTCCAAGGATTTGATGAACTTCTGGACTTCTCTGTTGGCATAAGAGCAACTTCTTGACAGGCCAACGGGGAAAAGCAAGCATGATAGTGAATTTGCCCCCTGTGAACTGAAAAGTGGTATTTCCTTGCTTGCTTGGTGGTTGGATTCTTCTTGTGTTCGTGCCAAGAGAGGGGCAGCCCAAGGGTCTAACCTGAATCAAAGCCAAGTTCCAGAACCAATTTTCCAGGCTTGTGTTTCTCTTCCGCAGGGCTTTTTGATTTGAATTAAACTTGCAGGTTGGCTGGGAAGGAGACTGCTGGGCTGATTTATGGGTGAAAACAACAACAATGAAACATTTTTGGCACCTGAAAAGTGACTTATTTAATAGGACAAGGCTTTGATCAAGTAGGACAGGGGCAGCAACCACAGACTCTGTGCCCTCCAGCCCCATTTTTGCAACCCCCTCGCCTCTTAAGATTACTCTTTTGAATTAAACAACCAAATGCAAAAAAAGAGGCAGTGCAATTTGGTGGGCATTTTTAATCCCAAAACACGGTAAATAGCTTCATGGAAAGCTTCTGATGTTGATAATAAAGGAAGACTAATTTATAAGCATTACAGTAAGTCTTAGCCTGTTGCTGCAAACACAGTAAGTCAGGGCTTTCCAAAGTTTTCCCGCGGCGACACACCAACCGCCGTTGGTGTCTCGCCGCGGGAAAACCTGGAAGTGCTGCTGTTGCGGCAGCGCGCAAAAACCCGGAAGCTTTTGTGCACATGTAGGGTATCCTTTGTATATGTTTGGCCACATTCTGCCACCAAGGGATAAAGGGATAAAACTCCTCCTGAGAGTTTTTAACTTGAAACTCTTGAAGGATGCTAACACCCAGGTATGAAGTCCAAAGGGCAAGCATATTTGTTTGGAAAGCATAAACCTGCACCTGCCCTCTGCTCTTCTCCCACAAATGCTGGTTAGAGCAGATACCGCAGTTCATTTTTTTGCAGAGATCCCTGAGAACGTTTGTTTTTGTGTGCTGAAGAAGGGTCCTCCTGGGCAAGCTGAAATTCAGTTGGACTGCCCCTCCAATAGCCTGTCACCAGGGCAGTCAAGCCATGGCTTTCAGCTTGCTTGTATTTATCAAAGAGAGTATTTGTAGCTCAGGGTTGAACTGTGGAGTCCTTGGTGCTCTCTGAGCCTTGTTGTTTTCTTGCAGACGTTTCATTGGCAGGCTAGGCAACATCTTCAGTCGCACTGAAGATGTTGCCTAGCCTGGCAATGAAACGTCTGCAAGAAAACAACAAGGCTCAGAGAGCACCAAGGACTCCACAGTTGCTTGTATTTGTTTTCTGGTTGATTAACATACGTTGATGGGCCTGGGAGGCCGAGGGCCACATTAGGTGGGGTAGTGCAAAGTAGATGCATGCCTTACAACACATGGCTGAGGCCTGGATTTTTTAGCTTTTCCTGGGATTTAAGGGGGTTAGGGGGTTTTCTTTTAAAATTTAAGATTACTTTAATATACACACTACTGTTTCTATAGCTTTCCTGCTTCAACTGTGTTTGGAAGGCAGCTTTTGTTTTATTATGTGCCATCAAGTCATTGTCGACTCTTAGTGACCACATGGATAGATTTTCTAGGGCTGTAAAAAAGGTTCTGGAGCAATATGTATCCCTGGAACTTCGGGTTGCTCACTCTTGCTGTACAATCTCTTGCACGCGGGGATGTGCCAAGTAAAGGTCAGGAATTAAAAGACAAGCCTGTTCCAGACAATGTGTTTACACAGAAACTGACCTGCTGGTGCATCGAAGTCTAGACGTCGCTGCAAGAGGAAGATTTAATGGCCCAAAAATGGGACTTTGTGGCGGCTTGATGACCAAGCCATTTTACATTTATGGTCCGTATACAACAATAACAACACTCAAATTCCTTTAGAAAGCCCTATTCTTGCTCCATCAAGAAGCCCTTTGCAAAATCTGAATCTTTCAGCAAAAAAGAGTTTATCGCTGTTAACCTTTCTTGGATGATGTTCTGGCTTAAAAAGCAAAATGAAAGGAGCAGGTGCTTGGAAAAGCTGCTGCCACTTGACCTGCATCTTTTGGACTGAGGACTTAAAAGAAACCCAATAAATTGATGACGGCTTTGTAGTAGCTGTGATTCCTGGAAAGACACTTCAATGATGTGGGCCTCCATCTGTGGTTCTCAAGCTGCAGCTAGATGGAGGTTTCAGAACCAAAGAAAGGGAGAAAGCCCTCGTCAAAGTTCAAATGACAGGGTAACATTTCACCATCCAGGAGATACCGCTATTTGTGGCTTGCCGTGAAGGTCAGACATCTCTCCCCTGTGGATAAATAAGTCACTTTTCCACCTGTTGACATTCTAGCACAGTGGTTCTCAACCATGTGTGGACTTCAGTGCCCAAAATGGCTGGCTGGAGAATTCTGGGAGTTGAAGTCCATACATCTTCAAGTTTCCAAGGTCGAGAAGCACTGATCTAGCTTCTCTCCATTGCACTGTTTGCTGAGATGATGGGTTAACACCTCTCCTAAGCTAAAAAAAAAAAAGGTCAATGTAGCCCCCGGGGGACCCGATATGCACATACACACCTTCCTTTGTGTCCACCAGGCTCTCTTCCTGTATTTTTTTTTACAAATATTTAGATTATTTTAATAATTTTAAAACCTCAGAGCTTTTTTCCCTTTCCCCCCTTTTTTCTTGTTTAGTATCTCAATTTTGTTAAACTTGTTTTGTTCATCTATTTTTTCCTTTTATTAACATGTACAAAAACTTACACACACACATATATACACACATACATAGGGGCGTGGTGGCTCAGTGGGTAAGACGCCAGGCTTGTTGATCGGAAGATCGCAAGTTCGGAGGTTCGAATCCCTAGCCCTGCGTGCGGAGTGAGCTCCCGCACCAGCTCCAGCTCTTGCCAACTTAGCAATTTGAAAGCATGCAAATGCAAGTAGATTAATAGGTACCACTTCGGTGGGTAGGTAACAGCGTTCCGCGCGCGTCATGCCGGCCACATGACCCCGGAAGCGTCTTCGGACAACGCTGGCTCTTTGGCTAACAAACGGAGACGAGCACCGGCCCCTAGAGTCGGACACGACTGTACAAATGTGCGGGGGGAACCTTTACCTTTAGTATATACATACATACACCAAGTAACAACACAATGGAGATTTCAATATCAAACAGGTTAGCTTAAGACTGAAACCTTTATTACATAACAAATACCTTGATACATGTTGAAGTCCACAGGTCTTCAAGTTGCCAAGGTTGAGAAACACTGAGCTAGATGGAGGAGAGTCCCATCCATTCACTCACAGCCCTGCTAAGCTGTGTAAGCTCTCATTCTCACCCAGAGGGCATGGAGGGGATCCCTGCTCTTCTTTTCCCCATTTCTGCCTTAATGTCTTCTTCCTCCTTTCCCTCACTTAGCTTTAGCCCAACCCAGCTTTTAAGTGGTTAATTCAGAGCTTTCCAAACTGTGTGTTGCGACACAAAAGTGTGTCGCCACACACAGTCTGGTGTGTCACCACACAACCCGGAAGCGCTGATCATCATCAGCGCTTCCGGGTTTTCCCGCGGCGACACACCAACTGCAGCACGCAAAACCCGAAAGCAGCAGCAGCGCTTCCGGGTTTTTGCGCGCTGCCGCGCTTCCGGGTTTTCCCGCGGCGACACCAACGCCGGTTGGTGTGTCGCCGCGGGAAAAACTTTGGAAAGCCCTGGGTTAATTGAAAGATGGCTCTGTTTCATGTCCATTTCAGATGAGTACTTTGGTGAGACAGGCCCATGCCTCTTTGGCTGTTCAAAAGTAACATTGACCTTGTTGTAAATCCTGTTGCCCTTCTTTTAAGGCCCAGTAATAGATTTAAGGAGGGGTTTTTTTTTTCCATTCTGCAACTTCTGGTACAAGCTGTGTAGGGATTTGAATGCTGCTTGTAATGCTCCTCTTTCTTATCTTAGCTAACTTTTTCACAGAGCAGCCTGATTCTGGCAAGGATCACCATTGTTGATCTTGACAGTCCTTAATGTTGTCCTGCATTTGGGGAGAACTTTTGCTCCTTCTCTTCTGGAACAACCCAGCAAAAACAAGCCCCTACCCTTAATTTCAAAGAGAGAGAAACCTATTCTTAAAGAGGATTTTAAGGTGCTTAATTAGACAAGATTGTGTCATTGCTGAGCAACTCTTGCAAGACGTTCCAGCTAGTTAGTTTCTGCAAAGCTTACTATACTTTGATTGGCAAAAACAAATGCTTTCCATGTACTCCTCCTGCTATTTTCTTGGTTCCCAGTTACGGAAAATTACCTTTTGGAGATATTTGTTAACTTGATTTTTTTTTACTGCAAGTTACTAAAATTACTATTCTTTATGGCTCAACTTTCTTCTTTGGGAAATTGAGGTTATTACATAGACCAGAGCTTTCCAAAATGTGTGTCGGGACACGTTAGTGTGTCGGCTGGAGTGTCTGGGTGTGTCACGGCTGCTGCTGCCTCCGAGCCCTGCCAGGATTCCACGCAAGTCCTAGTGCCTGCCTTGTGCCTGGCTGCCTCCAAACCTGCCCTGCAAGGATTCCACGCAGGTCCTAGTGCCTGCCTTGTGCCTGGCTGCCTCCAAACCTGCCCTGCCAGGATTCTGCGCAGGTCCTAGTGCCTGCCTTGTGCCTGGCTGCCTCCAAACCTGCTGTGATTCCGTGAAGGTCCTAGTGCCTGCCTTGTGCCCTGCTGTAAGAGTGTGTCGCGAAATGATGCATGTCTAAAAAGTGTGTCACCAACATAAAAAGTTTGGAAAGCTCTGACATAGATACCTCTTGCCTCTAAATCAGTTATAGGAAATACACATACAAAAATGCAGAGAGGTACTCACTATATAGAAGAGGGCAAACATAACTCTGGGACTTTTTTCAGGACAGGATTGTTGACTTTTATTTGCTAAAGCATCTAGAAAACCAATGCATCCAGGCTCTATGAAGAGAATGAGGAGATAACAAGGCTTTCAAGCTTTCTATTTTTTGTGATGCAATTAAAGAGACAAACCCAAGAATGAGGGAAATCATCAAGTAGAGGCTGCACACTGTTCATTTTAATAAAATTCCTGCTGCTGAAATAGTAACATGCTTAAAATTAAGGACTTGGGTGCATTTTGGCTGTCTTAAGCCTAGCATGTCTGACAAGTTGAATTTCTGCAATCATAAATAAGTACTGCTGAGTTCAAGAGAGATCACTCTCAGATTATTTTGTATGTGGTGGTGCTGTGTAAATCTAATTGTGTAGTTTATTAGTACTTTGGATATCTTTGTTAAGAAGTTTTAAATCAGACTGTTGAATGTAATTAAAAGAAAATGGGATGTTTATTTATGGAAATGTTTTTATGCTGCTTAGTCTGTGGTCTCCAGACTGTTTACAGTCTTAAAAACCAAACTAACAAAACCTGCCAGTTTAAAATAAATAGTATATCATTATCTCCACATACTGCCTAATGGGGGTTCTGTTCACCAAAGGTCCATTTCTACTGCCTTTTCAAATGTTAATATTCTGACCCTGGGGGCAGTGGGTGGACAAGCTCTTTCAGAGGGGAGGAACTTATATGCAAAAGCATATCTGTATCTCCTAGGAATGGTTTTTGGCAGTACTTTGTGGCTGTGGGGCATTTACTTACTTACTTACTTACTTACTTACTTACTTACTTACTTACTTACATTCTATCCCATCTTTATTATTTATATAACTAACTCAAGGTGGCGAACATACCTAATACTCCTTCCTCCTCCTCTTTTCCCCACAACAACAACCCTGTGAGGTGAGTTGGGCTGAGAGAGAGGGACTGGCCCAAGGTCACCCAGCCGGCTTTCATGCCTAAGGCGGGACTAGAACTCTCAGTCTCCTGGTTTCTAGCCCAGCACCTTAACCACTAGACCAAACTTTATTATGAATTCCTGCCTTTCAGTGCCTTACTGGTTGTATTGCTGCCTAAAGCTTCAGGGAGTAGATAGCCTATCACTTCAAAACTGAAAAGGGACAAATTACGCTTTGAAAGGTTGGATAACAAACTTGTAGGCCCCCTATTTGCCTTTTTGGACTCTATCTTTAAACAAAGGAACCTCCATTTTTGGCTTTTAAACTAGTGAAGATGGGTTTTTTCTGGAGTCAATGTGTGCTGTGCTCAGGAGGGAATGATAAAATCCTATGGAGGTACTTGGAAGCAGAGGCACTAGAGAGCATGGAACTCATAAAATTATCACAAAAAACATCCTATGCATCTCTGAAATTTTGGATGGTATGATTTTGTGGCCATTTAGCCAAAAGTGATTAGCCTGAAAGTGGATATTTATTTTCTCTCTCTCCCTCTCTCTCCATATATGTGTTTGTATGTATGTATATATGTATGTAATATCCTTGGGATTTTGACCCAAGAAGTCAGATTTCATTGGGTTCCTATATTTTTCCGGTAAGTGTTTGATCTCCAGTGCCCTGTGTGTCTCTCAACTAATAACTGGCCAGATTCTCCCTTCCTCTTTGTTCCCTGTACCATGCTGCTACATTTTTTACAATGCCAGTGATGTAGCATTACTTTTACACATTGTGGAGTGTTGCAATCTCAGCCCCCAGTGGATGGAGTTTGTGTAACTCCATCATTGGAATTAAACATCATCAGAGGGCCAAATTTGAGTAAGTTGCTGAAAGGCGTCTCAGACCAGAACCCAGGCCTGGTTCAAATACTATCAGCCTTTCCCCATCACCTAGTTGTAGTGTTATTCACCTTTGAGTCAGCATGAAATTTGCAGCTTCCATTGCCTTCCACTAAACTGCATCCGTTGCCCGTCACTGCCAGCCATCTGACTTCCCCCCAAAATGACAAAGCCTAACAGATTTCATAAAACTTGAGGCTGTCTTTGGAGAGTGTTGTAATAAAGGGGAAAACATTAATACCACTACACTAGGACAGGTTAAGCCTGCCTCACTCATGGGCTGGGAATGAGATGAAGGCCACGTCAGGGGGATGTGGCAGAGGAAAAGATTTGCCAGGACGTGTTTGTGTTGTGGTTAAAGGCAGGTGGGAACATGGCTTTGATTTATTCATGATGTCTTAAATGGGAGTAGTTCAGAAGGCCAGCTATTCTGGATTTCAGCTCTAGGAGCTTGTATACTGTAGCTGACATGGGTTGGACAGACTTAGATACAAGTCTAGCTTTCCATATGGAAGCTCACTTGAGTGGCTTTGGGCTGGTTACTCTCCCTGAGACTAGTCAACATCACAAGGTTGTGGTTGTGGAGTTAAGTAGAGTTACCTTCTGGGACAGTATGGGCAAAGTTGAAATTTTGAGAGCATGTTGCTCATCAACATGGGTTCTCATAAAATGGCTGCCACAAAGGTATTGTTCTAAAAATGGCTCCCATAATGGGAGCAGCCAGTCAAAAAGCACCCACTTACCAGAAGAGAAACTGGTGAGGTTTCTCCATGCCACCTTTAACATGCTGTCACCTCAATTTACCACTGTCTTTTTCTCCCCCACAAAACAAGCTCCAGAATGCTACATTTGTCATTTTCATTCTGTAAGAATGCCCACATGGGGTCCAAAAGCATATTTTATACTTGATCTTAGCCAAAAAGCTGAGAAGCAACAGGAATTTGGCTATCCTGTCACCATGCTCCCCAAATTAAGACTCAATGAATTACTGAAATAATAGCATATAGCTGGTAGACATCATTACCCTCAAAATGAAGTTAGTCCTTTTTTTCTTTACGGAGCTGAGTTATGGGATCTCCTGATAATATAATCTCAGTCTTTTCAAAATAAATTCATAAGAACCATTGGGGACTCTCAAATAGCCTCCAACCTATTAAAGCAAGCATAATAAACGGAGCCTTTAAGTACTGGGATGGAGTAAAATCCCTCCCAGATTTCTGGTTACCCCAACTTTGTTTGTAAGAGCAAATGAAATATATTTCCAATGAAACATCCTTATTGGTTCACAATTCTGAGGGGGCTTATATGTATCTGTGGATATTTACCAGAATTTTTTTTGCTTCTGCGAATATTTTGATAGCTCCACAGATTTTTAAGCATAGGGTATTTAATATTTCTGCCAAGGCTGATTTAAGGTTCACATAAGAAGGGCAACTTTGTTGTTAGCAATTGTTTTAAGTTCATAAAATAAAAGCCAGGTTGAAAGTGTGCAATATTTGAAATTTATTACCTACCATCTAAATAGCACTAACCTATTATGGGTGCAATAAACGGTAATGGCTGTACGTGACAGCCACTCCCTAAAAATCTTGCATGCCCAATGAGTTTGCTGCTGTTGGGTGGCTATTAGAAGGTATCTCTCACTATTTCCTCCAATGTGGAGTCCTTGGTGCTCTATGAGCTTGGTTGTTTGCCTGCAGAGGTTTCATTAGCCAGCTAGGTAAACATCAGTTGGGTAATGAAACATCTGCAAACAAACAACCAAGCTCAGAGTGCACCAAGGACTCCACAGTTCAACCCTGAGCTACAGATATTCTCTTCTACTGAGTTTCCTTCAGTGCCTAGGTGGTTCTGTTGCATTTATTAAATACCTAGAGCCTCTTCTGAAAGGGAAAATATTCTGGCTGGATTCCAATAAAATTAAATTCTTACTGAAAATACAAAAGATGACTGTTCTATGGGGATTGACAGGTTTTGTTCAAGGCGCAGCTGAACTTGACAATACTTCCTCTATAACTCCATTAAATAAAGATGAACTTGTTCTTATAATTGTTTTCCTATTTCTTTTAATGGCTACTTACCTGATTGTATATAATGTTAGATTTTGTCTCTTAATGAATGTTTATTGTTTTATCACTCACTTGATAACTATACATTATGTTATTATAGCCTGTAATAACCAGAAAACAAGAAAATGTTTGGTTATCTCCTCCTTAGCATCTCCAGAGGCACTTTTGGAAATGAAGCTGATGCTAGATGCTGATGCCTTGCTTTGCAGCATGCCAGCTTCCCATTTCTTTATTTATGATTAAAAGAATCTATTAATAAATTTAAGGACAGGAGAGGCAGGGAGCCAAAGGCTGTGCTTAGGACAGGGCTTTCCAAACTTTTGCCGTTGGCGACACACCAACAGCCGGTGCGCAAAAACCTGGAAGCGCCACCGCTGCTGCGGTGCGCAAAAACTCGGAAGTGGCGGCAGCGCTTCCGGGTTGCCACCATGGCTCCTGGAACCCAGAAGCGCTGATGACCTGCCGCCGCTGCTGCCCCTTCGAAAGGGCAGGCTCCGGGGACCCCGAAAATGCCCTCAGTTCCGGCAGGGAGGCGAAAAGCCTCACCGCGGGCGCACGCTGCCGGGCCGCTTCTCGCCGCACAGCTGATCGGTGCAGAGAATTTCCACCCCGTCCCCCCCCCCCCCCGTGCTGATCAGCTGTGCAGCAGGGAAGCGGCCTGGCAGCGTGCGCGCGCGATTTTCGCCTCCCTGCCGGAACCGAGGGCATTTTCATCAGCGCTTCCAGGTTGTCATGCGACACACTTGGGGCCCCCAGGCGACACACTATTGTGTCGCGGATCACAGTTTGGAAAGCTCTGGCCTAGGACCATGCTACCTGCTTCTGTAATTCCTAAGCAATATGCCTAGAACTGCAGCCTCAGTATTCACTTACATAATTATTTGGGGTTGCAAATTGGCAACACTCAGCAGTTCAAAATGTCCTAGAAAAGGGTTTGCATCTGGAATCCCAGAAAGGGTTAGGATGAAAATTAGTTAATATCCCTCCAAAGGCTTGTGCTTAGTCCAGTTCTTCCCCTACAAATCTTCCTCTCCCTAAATCCCCACTCATCTTGCAGTCAAATATTTAGGACAATGTTGTTTAGGTTAACTTACTTATATGACATTTTTCTTCTTTGGAATGTGTCTGGAGCAGCTCACAGTAAACATGAAATTACAGTATCCTAAAATAATTCAGTTTAACAATGCATGACAAAGCATCAAACAAATGTCAGCAAAATAATCAGTTTGAAAAACATCTTGTAATAGCCTTTATGTTACAATGAAATGATATAAATTCATATTTTTTAAAACAAAACAAAACAAAACATTTTATTTTATTTATTTGTTTTATATCCCACCTTTATTATTTTCATAAATAACTCAAGGCGGCGAACATACCTAATACTCCTTCCTCCTCCTATTTTCCCCACAACAGCAACCCTGTGAGGTGAGTTGGGCTGAGAGAGAGGGACTGGCCCAAGGTCACCCAGCTGGCTTTCATGCCTAAGGCGGGACTAGAACTCTCCTGGTTTGCCATTGGCTCCTTCCTAGGGCTGAGAGACAGGGATTGGCCCAAGGTCACCCAGCTGGCTTTCATGCCTAAGGCGGGACTAGAACTCTCAGTCTCCTGGTTTGCCATTGGCTCCTTCCTAGGGCTGAGAGACAGGGATTGGCCCAAGGTCACCCAGCTGGCTTTCATGCCTAAGGCGGGACTAGAACTCTCAGTCTCCTGGTTTGCCATTGGCTCCTTCCTAGGGCTGACAGAGAGTGACTCGCCCAAGGTCACCCAGCCGGCTTTTGTGCCTAAGGTGGGACTAGAACTCTCAATCTCCTGGTTTCTAGCCCATTGCCTTAACCACTAGACCAAACTGGCTCTCTTTATAGCAGCTGTCCAGGATTTCAGGCAGCCCTGTTTGGAGATGCCAGGCGTAAAACCTAGAACCATGTACGTGCAAAGCATGTTTTCTGCTCCTGAGCTTTAAGTCCTTCCTGGTGGTTTTGTTTATGATACTTGCTACATTTGGAATAAGGCTTGCATGGAGCATGTGTCTTACTTTAAGTAAGTAGCCAGACATAATGGCTTTAGTGTTGAGCCCACTGGAGAACTGCACTTGTATACTTTGGCAAGGCTTAGTGGCTACACTTGAGCATTATAACTTGAGATGTGCTTGAACGTCTGGCTTCTACTTTCTCTTCTCATACTGTCCATTCTCTTTTTGCTGTTCAGTGCCTTTCAATATATGAAGACATCTCCCAACAACAATGATTTTCCTTTTTTATCTGAACTTGCAAAATGTGATTACCAGAGTTGGAACAAGTTAAGAGCAGTATTTTCTAAACCCTGTTCTGAAGGAGCTATTCCTTGTTTCTTTTCTTTTTTTTTAAAGTCATTGCTTACCTGGTCACTTGAAACAGAAAAATTATAGCTAAAGGCAAATGCCTATTACTTTGTGAAAAATGATACCATAAAATTGGTGAAGTAGTTCTTTGGGCCAAATTACAGCCATAAGCAGCATGCGTGCCCCTTTTTCTATTAGCTTGGAATATAAACCCAATGAACTTGAATATTTTAAATTGTTCTACCTTGTGTCCACTAATGGACCATCAAAAGTATTTAGATTTGTTAGAAAAAAAATTTCCTTAGGTGTTTTGGTAACTAACTATTAAGGGCTCCGCATAACCACATTTGACCAGGGCAGTATTAGCTGTCTTTAGTGTCAACTGCATGCAACATAAGTGGGAGTTATCCATTCCCAGTTTGGGAGTAAAAGATCTATAGATTTAAACTACTGGATAAAGGAATTAATATAAATATTAAGCAGAGTGGCTGCTAACTTTGGCTGATGCCCCTGAATGTCAAAATAAATTTGGATAGATGACCTGCATAATTACACCAAACCCACAAAGAAGACCCTCGTGTAACTTATAAAGGAGGGAATAGGTGTTGCTCAGTTTAGACCATAGTAAGTTGCATGAGATAGAATCCAGTGCTGCTTTAAGGTCAACGAAAGTGGCGAAGAGTTGGCTATTGGGTCTAAACTCATGTTTCTCAATAAGGTGCTACAAAGCCAGGCAGTGATTCAAGCTATGCTTTGTTGACTATTTCTAAGGTACTTAATCAGAGATACTCAGTGTCAGAATCTACCAGTACTACCAGCTGTTATATATTAGATGATAGCACTACTTGGGAAAAGGGAGAATTGCATTTCCCCAGCCATTTCTTTGTGCAACATGTGATTTTTCTCCAGCACACACAATCACGATAGTAGTGGTGGAGATATTTGGATCCATCACGACTGTATAATAGCTATGCAATTTGGAAGGTTTTCTTGTTACTGAAGAGACATGGAAGCTTAATTTTGGGGTCAGTTTCTACTTTTCTAATCCTGAGATTTACTCCATATTCTCCTTTTGTTTCACTGGGTATTGCTCTTTGCCCTGAACTGTGAGTGGTCCTGATGGACTAGAAAAATAAAAATTACACAGGCATGAGTTACTGGGAAAAATAGCTCCAAATGGAATGAGGCCAGCGTCCTGATGCCAGGATCCCAGAATAGTTAATTTCAGCAGAAGCTTGAGAGAAAAAAGAAGTGATAACTAATATTTTCTGCCCCAAAGCTGGCATGGACTAGAAACTTCCATATCTCTTTTGAATTATATGAATGTGAATGCCTGTCTTTTTAAAAAAAAATTAGTTGTGAGGGGCTATTCTTAAGAGCTCCCTTTTCCTGCTGAACACTCTGAAGCTTTCCTTCCAGTCAACCTAACCTGAAACCTGAAGCTTGGATTTAGCAAAATCCTCTTAATTAGTGGGCAGATAACTGAGCCATTACATAATTGCAAAATAACGAAGATGCAGCCTTTCTCAACCTTTTGACCCTGGAGGAACCCTTGAAATATTTTTCAGGCCTTGGGGAAGCCCTGCACATTCAGGCTCAAATATAGGCCAGAAGTTACAAAATTATTATATTCGTTACGAATATTATATTCGTTTCATGGGTAGAAAAGGGGCGTGGTGGCTCAGTGGGTAAGATGCCAGGCTTGTCGATCGGAAGATTGCAAGTTCAGAGGTTCGAATCCCTAGCCCTGCATGCGGAGTGAGCTCCCGCACTAGCTCCAGCTCTTGCCAACCTAGCAATTTGAAAGCATGCAAATGCAAGTAGATGAATAGGTACCACTTCGGTGGGTAGGTAACAGCGTTCCGCGCGTGTCATGCAGCCACATGACCGTGGAAGCGTCTTCGGACAACGCTGGCTCTTTGGCTAACAAACGGAGATGAGCACCGGCCCCTAGAGTCGGACACAACTGCACAAATGTGCGGGGGGTACCTTTACCTTTTTTTTCATGGGTAGGCCTGTATATATGCATTAACAGTGTTCTTAAACTAAAAATAAAGAATGAAACTTACCTCTTTAATGCAAAGTTGCCTGAATTTGAAATATTTTAAAAAATAAATTGTGATCTCCCAGGGAACCCCTAGTGACCTCTCGTGGAACTAGGGTTCCATGGAACCCTGGTTGAGAAACCCTGAACTAAGATGTATAGCAAAATGCTTTTACTTATCATGTTTAGGTGTTTGAAAGCTTTCTTAATTGCCAGCATCCCTTAACAGATTCAAAACTTAGCTAACACAAAGGCCATGTTGTGAGTTCTGATTTAGAAAAGGTCCAACTTGCTAGAAGTTATGTCAGGCAATCTTTTGCAACTCTGAAAAAGGATAAAATTAGCGTGGGAATGGAAAGTAGAGTCTTCAAACCAGGACAGTGAGGCAGGGGAATAGGATTGTTGTTGTTTATTCGTTCAGTCGCTTCCGACTCTTCGTGACTTCATGGACCAGCCCACGCCAGAGCTTCCTGTCGGCCGTCACCATCCCCAGCTCCCCCACGGTTGAGTCCGTCACCTCCAGAATATCATCCAGGGAATACAATTTATTATTCCCCAATGTATGCTTGCAGCCCTAGTGCATCCAGAGGGCACAAAGTTAGGTGTAGCTGCCTTATTGTATTCTTAAGTTAACCCCTCTACCACCTAGGTTGTTTCTTTGGAAACCTAACCTGAATAGCTTCAAAAGGTGGGAATACAAAAAGGTTCACCTAACACTAATGACCAACCCTGATATGATGGAGCCTCTTTTACTTGCTTATAAAGAAGTGCAGTCTTTAGAGCTGGGCTTTCCAAAGTTTTCCTACAGTGACACACCAACCGCCGTTGGTGTGTCGCCGCGGGAAAACTCAGAAGTGCCGCCGTTGCGGCAGTGCGCAAAAACCCGGAAGCGCTGCTGCCGCTTTCGATTTTTGCACGCCGCCGTTGCTGCAGCGCTTTTGGATTTTCGCGTGCCGCCGTTGGTGTGTCGCCGCGGGAAAACCCGGAAGCGCTGATGGCGTGCCATCAGCGCTTCCGGGTTTTGACGCGACACATCTGGGCCCCGCAGGCGACACATTTTTGTGTCACGACACAGAGTTTGGAAAGCTCTGCTTTAGAGTGTCTTCTGTCCTGCTGCATCTTTTCTTAAATGTCTTAAATGTATTTTCCCCTCCATTCCTGTCACATGCTAGAAGTAAACCAAGAAGGATGGCTGAGGGGGTGGGGTAGATTGTGCGGAGTGGTGGATTTAACATCCTCCACAAAGATATTTCTGTAGCAGGGAATAATCTGGATGATGCCTCTGGACCAGATTGCAGAAATTTCTGGGAGAAGATAAATAATAAAGGTAAACTTAAGCTAAGGGGGTGCGATGGCTCAGCGGTTAAGACGCCAGGCTTGTCGATTGGAAGGTCGCATGTTTGGAGGTTCGAATCCCTAGCCCTGCGTGAGGGAGTGAGCTCCCGCACTCACCCCAGCTCTTGCCAACGTAGCAATTCGAAAGCATGCACATGCAAGTAGATGAATAGGTACCACTTCGGTGGGTAGGTAACAGCGTTCCGCGCACGTCATGCTGCCATATGACCGCGGAAGCGTCTTCGGACAATGCTGGCTCTTCGGCTAACAGACAGAGATGAGCACCGGCCCCTAGAGTCGGACACGACTGTGCGGGGGAACCTTTACCTTTACCTTAAACTTAAGCTATGCAGACATCTGTTGGAAAATAAAATCAGCAAAGCCCCCGCAAATTCCTTGGTGATCTCTAAAGTTCCTTCCAGCCCTTACATTCTGTGATTCTAAAACAAACCCAATCTGTGTTTCATACATGAATAGGGTCAACAAACAAAGAGAAATGCCTATTTATTATGGCTAATATGCTGTGGTTTTCAAGTATAAGATTGGAGGGGAACCAGGTAATAGTTTAAAAATGAAATACTGTGCTGTAAATTATATGCAGCTTCTTTGAAAAAGCTGAGAAAGGAAATTTAGCCAGTGACTACGTATGTTAAAGGTTGACTGATTAATCACAAATGTTTGCCCACATACTCCTGTTATTGCGGAAGTTCTTTGCTTCTAACTGAGCGTATAGGCAGCTGTGATTTGTATGTCTTTAAACACACACACACCACAAAAAAACCCTGCTATGGATTATCCCATCCTGAGTACAACAGGAGAGTTAAATAAAAGTGTAATCTTTGAAACTGAGAAAAGAAATAGCTGGTGCTTAGGGATTTTTCTGCTGCTGTTCTTATGTTCTAAGCCACATCTGTGTTCACCTTAGCATGTGAACTTCCTGTGAACAGATGAGAACAGAGTGTCAGTTTCTGTTAGAACTTTTCAACCAATTTCTCCAACAGGTTGAAATTTGGGAAATCAGTTTCTTTTGTGAAAACAAAAAAAGGGAGAGCAACATTGACATCTCACTTTTAGATGGAAGTAGACAAGAACATGTTCTCTTCTTTATAGAGAGGTGGTAGAATGGGACTGTTCTTGTTCCACATCCTTTGGAGGTGATTTTTTTTTTGTCTTGTTAATTTTTTGCAGGTGGATGAACTAAGCCACCGTGCTATGATTTCTGTTTTTTTTTTAATTGATGTGCAGGATTAAGAAGCATGGTTGTATGGCTTTTCCCGGTTTCCTGCTCTGCACATGCCATTCAGATTTGGCAGTTTAGTTTCCCAGTTTCTTCCTCCCCTTTTTGGTCTGGAGGAAAAGGCATTCTAATGTCCAAGCAGATTCCTACTCAGCTGGAGGCAGGCCAGCCTCACAGTGAATGGGGTAATGAGGAATGGCATTTGTTCAGAATTTGGCACCTGGAGGCCCTTCTTGATGAAGCTCCTTGGCTTCCCTGGGGGTGCTCTTTAGGCCTGTAAATGTGCCTCCCTCATGCTGGGAAGGAGATGCTCAGGGGAATTACGCTTCAGCCTTCCCAATCTGGGGCTCTCCACTCACCTGGGATCATTTCCATTTAGCCTAGATGGGGGCAGTCATTAGCTAACTTGTCTGCCCAGCACTGAGTTAGGGAAACCTTGTACACCTACATTTTGATACTTCTGCATGATTGTTAATAATGGAATAAAACCTCCCCTAAATGAGGAAAATAAGGAGTCTTGTTTCTGTCAATGTTTCTTCTTATTAAAATACTTTATGTCCATTTCCCCCCCCAAGGAGTTCCAAGTGGCACACTTTTTGGGGGCGGGAGAGGTGGGGTCATCAAAGCAATTCTGTGTTAGGTTTAGGTTGAGCGTGACTGACTCTGGAGCCTTCAGTGAGATTAGTGGCTGAGCTGGGTTCGAACCCATATCTCCCCCAGTTCAAATCTGATTTTCCAATCTCCATCCCATGTAGGATGACCAAATAAAACAGGACTTAAAAGTCATTTATTTGTATCATTCCCCACTAGGTGACCCCAGAAGCAACGGGGAGATGGAGTAGGACTTTCTTGGCCTCTCCTACCTCTCAGTTCCCCATCACTGCCATTGCTGTATCTGGCTCTCTACTCCTTTCTCTCTGCACTTCTTTCAGGATCATAAATGTTGGCTATTTCCCAGGTGAGATAAGTTTAAACAAGAGGAACAAATTGGAGATCTTTGACAAGTATGATGGATCATGTGTACTGGAATTTGCATCCCCTAACGCCAGAAAGCAATAAAGGACTAAAAGTGCCCTGTTATAGGGCAGGATTCTTAAGCTCTATTATCTTTTGCAATAACAACATCCACTGTTTTGGACAAAAAGGCAGAGAAGAGGCCTATTCTCTTCATGCCTACAGATGCTAGCTGGACCAAGCCGCAGGCTAGTTCAGGAGATCCAGACCTCCAATTTCCAAAGAGGGAAGAGCTGGAGGGAGCAATCAAAGTTGTAGCACTGCTACTGCTCGCAACTGCCACCTGCGGCAGTCCCCTTGTTGTACTTAATGACAGGCCCTGTCTGCTCTGCATAGCCTGTGAGATGTCCTGATGACTCCAGTGGAAATGTGGACACTTCTGTTCTTGGAGGCAACTCCTCCTCCTCCTCCATCACCACTTGGTGCTATAATCAGGATACATGTGGGGAATGCTTCCAATAGGCCACTCTTTGGGGAGGGGTATTTTCGATAGCAGAGATGCAGATAGCTTTCTCGTTGTCTGCATATAAGAGAAGAGATTTTGAAAGGAAGGGGGTTGATACCAGTGAGAACCACTCCAGAGGACACTTACTGGGAATTCTGGTAGTTGCAATCCCAGTATATGTGGAGGATCCATTGTTGGAGAACTTCATCCCTTAAGAACAGCATCCCTTACTTCAGAGCTTTCCAAACTGTGTGTCGCGACACAAAAGTGTGTCGCCACACACAGCGTGGTGTGTCGCCACACCACCCAGAAGCGGCGGCGCACGCCCCCCGCGCCGCCGCACGCCCCTCCCGCGCCGCCGCACGCCCCCGCGCGTGGTCGCCGTGCACGCGCGTGTCGCCGCCCCCGGGTGTGTCGCCAGCGGCGGCACTTTGGAAAGCCCTGCCTTACTTACTGAGATTCAAAACTTAGCTAACACAAAGGCCATGTTGTGAGTTCTGGTTTAGAAAAGGTCCAACTTGCTAGAAGTTATGTCAGGCAATGTTTGTGACTCTGAAAAAGGATAAAATTAGTGTGGGAATGGAAAGTGGAGTCTTCAAACCAGGACAGTGAGGCAGGGGAATAGGTTTAATTATTCCCCAATGTATGCTTGCAGCCCCAGTGCATCCAGAGGGCACAAAGTTAGGTGTAGCTGCCTTATTTCATGGGAATTCTGGTAGTTGCAATCCCAGTATATGTGGAGGATCCATTGTTGGAGAACTTCCCTTTAGAGCACAGCTTTCCAAACTTTTCATGTTGGTGACACACTTTTTAGACATGCATCATTTTGCGACACACTCTCACAGCAGGGCATCATTTCGTGACACACTCCTACAGCACAAGGCAGGCACTAGGACCTGCATGGAATCCTGGCAGGGCTCAGAGGCAGCAGCAGCAGCTGCGACACACCTAGACACTGCAGCCGACACACTAACGTGTCCTGACACACAGTTTGGAAAGCTCTGCTTTAGAGAAAGTCGTGGGCTGCCATCATACTTGCCTTGCAAAGATTAAGGTGGCATCTAAAGCAGCAGTTGTTCTTTCTCAATCCCCCTTTTGGTCCTCCTGTTGTTTTCTTGCACTTGGCTGACACAAAAGCCTTTTTTCAAAACAAAACCGCTCAAGGGCATAAAATGAAGATACAGTGGAGGTTAAAAACAAACTAAAAACACTCTGCTTCTGTCATTCAAATTCCCCCCCCCTTCCTCTTTTCCCATTTAGAGGGTTGGTCCTATTTCATGCTGGCCCTCAATCAGAGCTATTGTGCCTTATCCAATGACTTCCTTGTCGTACCAGTTGAACTTCCTTGAGCTTGTCATCTGCTAGATTGATTGTGAGCAGAAAGCTGGGCTACCAGATATATTTAGAATTGTAGAGTCCAAAGTGACATCCAATTCTGGCCTCATCTAGGGAGAAGATTGGTTAGCTAGCTAAAACCAGGTTTGAAAGGTCCCAGAATAAAATATGCTCCCCTGCTTTTCAACAATACTCATTTAATGTATTGTCGAAGGGAAGAATACTCATTTAATTTGCTTGATGTAGTACAAATGGGTCAGCTTGAAAATCTGCCAAAAAATAGACATAAAGTATTTTAATAAGAAGAAACATTGACAGAAACAAGACTCCTTATTTTCCTCATTTAGGGGAGGTTTTATTCCATTATTAACAATCATGCAGAAGTATCAAAATGTAGGTGTACAAGGTTTCCCTAACTCAGTGCTGGGCAGACAAGTTAGCTAATGACTGCCCCCATCTAGGCTAAATGGAAATGATCCCAGGTGAGTGGAGAGCCCCAGATTGGGAAGGCTGAAGTGTAATTCCCCTGAGCATCTCCTTCCCAGCATGAGGGAGGCACATTTACAGGCCTAAAGAGCACCCCCAGGGAAGCCAAGGAGCTTCATCAAGAAGGGCCTCCAGGTGCCAAATTCTGAACAAATGCCATTCCTCATTATCCCATTCACTGTGAGGCTGGCCTGCCTCCAGCTGAGTAGGAATCTGCTTGGACATTAGAATGCCTTTTCCTCCAGACCAAAAAGGGGAGGAAGAAACTGGGAAACTAAACTGCCAAATCTGAATGGCATGTGCAGAGCAGGAAACCGGGAAAAGCCATACAACCATGCTTCTTAATCCTGCACATCAATTAAAAAAAAAGAAAACAGAAATCACCTTTACAAGTCTTTACAAACTTGTAGCAATTAGTCCATTAAAATAAGATCTCTAGTAGCTCATTGGTTCATTGATGTTCTCAAATACAGGTAATCCTAATGCACGTTTTAAATTAGCCATGGGCATCGTGTGCGCTCTCGCGAGCCTCAGTATACCACCACCACAATTTTCCTTCCCCTCCACCATCAATCTGCTGCAGCTTTGCTGGAGAAGAGGTTGTGTGTGGCTGACTCTCCTAGTCTGCCCCTCTCCACAGCAGAACCAGACTCAACAGCCAACCCAACAATTATTTGGCAGAGTGCTAAGGCATAATTGTCCCATGAGGAGAAGACATTCCCATGTGCTCTCTTCCAGCATCAGTGTACTCCCATCAAGCTACAGAACAATCTAGGGAAGGGCTTCCCAGGACACACAGTCTTCATTTGTACACTCAGAAGGGGGAAGAGTGTGTACTGTATATACTGTATGGATGCAGTATACGCCCTTGGGTGTAAACTATTTGCCTAGAGGTATCGTCTAGGTATTATATGACTCCCCTCCATCTCCCGCACTTCAAAAATGCACTGCCAGTATTCAGTAGAAAAGTGTTCCAGTAATTTTTTTTAATGGGGAGTGGGAATGAGAGTAGAAGGCCTCCCATTCTCGTCCCACCACCAAACAACCTAAAACATTTGGTTTGGGGGCAGGTTGGGCCCATTTTGCTTTTATTTCTAGATTGTTAAATATGGGAAGCAAAACACAGAAGGAAGGAAACCATTTCCATTTGCATCCTCACTGCCCTCCGCCCCTCCGGTGAAGCTGCCTTAGACGTAGCTCAGACATTGCGTTTAGCCATGGTAAGGTTTGATTATTTTTGGCTTGGCATAAAGTGTGAAACCAACCATTGTAGTTTATAGATCTTGATTTACAGCTTTGTGCAATTTATGAATCTACGAATTCACAATGAGTGAAACGGGGGGTTCTTTAACAAACCTTGGTTTAGCACCATTTCTGGACCCCTTTGGTAAATATGAACGCTGCAACTCTGTTTAATTATCGTTGCATATGTAGCTCCTGGTAAGTGCTGCCATTCTCTTGCCCTGGTGATTATTCATCATGTACAAATACCTGATGTAACTGTGCCCTCCTCCCCTTGGGCATACACATACATTTGGGCAGGATGTAACAAACAAAACTGCTAAGCGCTTGGCAGGAGCAGAGGAAGTTAACTTTTGTAAATGGTCCGTTTTATTCACCCATAGCTACTAGATTAATCAGAGCAGGATTAATTAGTGGCTGCTCACTCTTCCTTTCCATGTCTATTGTTGGGAAGGGAAGTTGAACTGCACACAGCAACTTTGCAGGCATCCCCAAAGCAAGCTTCCTCCCGTGACTCAGGTTTTTTTTTCCCCAGGAAGTGAAATATTTTCCACCAAAGTCATCCTGCCCCTGGAACAAAGCTAGGATGCTTGCGGGGCATCCTCATTCATGAATCATGGAGATTGTATCTTCACACTCGTGATGATCTGGTTTAATCGAGAGACCTGGCTTAATGGCTTCCGAGTCCCGTGTATATGTTATCTTTTCTTTCCTTCCTAGAGCATGGGCTACGGAGCTTCCAATTCCTTGGCAACGAGAATGCTGTATCTACTCTCTAACCCAGTGTTTCTCAACCTTGGCAACTTTAAGATGTGTGGACTTCAACTCCCAGAATTCCCCAGCCAGCCTTGCCAGTACCCAAAACAGGCATATCAACTGGGAGTTGAAGTCCACACATCTTAAAGTTGCCAAGGTTGAGAAATACTGCTCTAACCTGGTGAATCAAACAGCACACACATCTTTGAACTGAAATAATTAAGTCCTTGCCCCACCCTCCTCTTTGTACCAGTGTTTTAGTTCCTAGTCCTTAAGAGGTTTCAGTTCTCATTATGGTCCATCCTTTGATCTTGTGGCCAGCAGACCTGTGCAAAGAGTCCACACAACAATCTAGGCATTAATTGTTTGAGGGGTTTCCGTGAAGTCCTTTCTGCTCCAAGAGGGGTTTCCAGTGCTGTAGAATGGTCTGCAGGATCACATCTCCTTAGGAGGAATGGAGCAATCACCCCAGGCAGCTGATTTTGTATTTCATGAAAGAGTAGCTCATTGTTACTTATTTAATTCTGATTGCATTTTTACTGCTGAGATAAGGAATGCTTGTGGGGTTTTCTTCATCCGGTGCCAAATAGCTTGTGTGGCTTGGGCGCTGGTTCAGGTCGAGAGAAAAGATGATCTCAGTGGAAAAGCACATGCTTGGGTTCAATCCTAGGCATTACCAAGTGTGGGCTGGGCAAGATCTCTGCCTGAAACCTTTGATAGCAGTCAATAGCTGGGCTCATCCACTGCACTGACCTGTATCTGTAATGTGTGTTGGCTCAGTGCAGCCAGTTGTGGTTTGTCATCCATTTTTCCTGGCTTTGTGCTCTTGTTAACCCAGGCTAGCATAGATCATCAGGTGGGCGGTCTGATTCTGAATAAGGTAAGGTGCCTTTGTTCTTGCATTACAAGACAGAGCAAAACGTTGTGACTCTGCAGAGGCAGGTTAACCATTTAAGCGAGGGCGGGACAACCTCTTTTTGTGCCCCCCTTCTGACCTTGATTGCTCAGCACAGTCGCCTACTATCCTGCAGTGAAAAAGAAGTGAAAGATAAATCCTAAAACAGGCATATCAACTGCCAGACTCTCCTCCCTCTTACCCATATGTGTAAGCGATGTGCTTCTCACTTCAGAGCCATACACTCCTCCAAATGTGACATGTGACCCAAATATTATTGCTCCGGTCCAAGGAACAAAACCAAGCTTCCAACCAGAAAGATTCTTGCTATGAGAAAATCACATTCTGGAACATTTGCACTTCAGTGCAGCTGAATGAACTAGGCGGTCACCGGTGTGACTCCTTGGGATGGGAATGAGCAGAAAGGGATTTCTTGCCCCTCACTTTCCATCTAAGCAAGGGGAGCAAGGGTGATTTTAGCATACATCTGTTCCGTGTTTGTCAGTGCAGAACTGATACAGAGTTATTGAGCTTTACTGGGTCATATGGTAAGTAAACAGTAGAGATGTGCATGCTTCGAAAACGATTAGGAAGAAATGTTTCGTTCCTCAAGGGGAAGCCACACCACAACCCTCTACTGTTCATTAAAGCAGCCTGACATTTTAAGGCTTAGGTTTAAGGGTTGTATTACCTTTTTTTTTTTTCCAGGTCACAAAAAATCAGGCTGCTTTAATAAACAATTGAGAGGTGCTGCACTCGCCTGAGGTCTAAAGCATTTCTTCCTAGTCACTTTCAAAATGTGCACAGCTTTATTTATTTATTTATTTATTTATTTATTTATTTATTTATTAAATTTCTATGACCGCCCATCTCCCCCTCAAGGAGGGACTCTGGGCGGTTCACAGCCACAACATCATTAAAATACAATAAAAACACAATAAAAATATAAATACAATAAATATAATAAAAAATACAAACTTTGCAAACTACATTAAGCTGAAGTTGCTAGAGGTAGCCTGCACGCCTCTTTTTTGGTGGGTCCTGGAACTGACCCCCACTCAACTCTGAAAATCGACAGCATGTTTTCCTGCCATTTTGAGGTGAGAAATACACATACAGTAAACTGTAATGTAAGCCCTAAGTGAGGCATAACATAGTTTTTTTAAAAATCCCAAAATTTTTGGGAAGTCCTGGTCCCTCTCACAGACATGATATGTCTCCACCCCCTTTGCATCATTACCGAAGCACTCTGGACCTTGGCCATTAAAAGTTACCTGCTCCTGGTAAAGTACTCTATTCTCCCCTTACTCTGGGACCTCTGTAGGTGTATTCTGGGGTGAGTAGAAAGTCAATCAAATTCCGCTTACTCTGGATAAGTACAGTAGTTCAACAAAGATTTATGCTCCTAAGAAGTTCAACAGTATCTCTGATGAAGGATGAAACAGTGGATCTTGTCTTGTCTTAGAGCTCTGCCAGTTTCCTCTTTAGCCAATTGACAGGAATAGTGGTGAACTTTGAGGGTTTCTCTCCTCCTTTTGATTGGTTTGCTAGTGGATACTAGAGGATGAGAAAGTGTCAAGACAGTCCAAGGGATAGTCAGTGGATGGGGGGTTGTACAAAAGGTTATCACTGGGAACATGCCCTCCAAGAAGGCGATTGGTCCTTGCTTTCCCAGCACAGGTGAGAGGAGTAAAGAAGCAAGGAGATCCATTAGTTTGGGGGGCTTGGTAACCGCGATCATGCCATCGTGTGTGGCCACAATGGAGGATAGGTTGTAATCCAGAAAGGAATTCTATGAACCATCTTCACTTCATTTCTATCTGGATTATGCATAGGAGTCCAGCAGCTTAAGACTGCAGCATGGAAAAGCTTGGAACATTGTTAGGACTGAAATAGAAATAGCATTCTGTGAGTGATCCTGTAGTTCAGAGCTTTCCAAACTGTGTGTCGCGACACAAAAGTGTGTCGCCACACACAGTCTGGTGTGTCGCCACACAACCCGGAAACGCTGATCATCATCAGCGCTTCTGGGTTTTCCCGCGGCGACACACCAGCGGCGGCACGCAAAAAGTCAAAAGCGGCAGCAGCGCTTCCGGGTTCTTGCGCGCTGCCGCAATGGCGGCACTTCCGGGTTTTCCCGTGGCGACACACCAACAGCGGTTGGTGTGTCGCCGCGGGAAAACTTTGGAAAGCCCTGCTGTAGTTGTTTGCCAGATATATAGATATAGGCATAGTTATAGGTATAGGTAGGTAAAACAATCTATATTTACTTATAATATAGATAGATACCCACCTCAGTACCTAGCTATCGGATGACCCTGTGCTCCAGCTGCTGCTTTTGAATGCCAGATCGGTGTGTAACAAAGCTGCCCTCATCCATGATCTTATCTTGGATGAGGCTGCCAACCAAGCATGACTTACAGAATCCTGGTTGGGCCCAGAGGGGGTGATTCCCTTTTCAGAAATGTGTCCCACTCTCAGTATGCCCATATGGTATGCCCATGTAACACCTCTGCTTCACAAGTTGCACTGGTTGCCAGTTTGCTTCTGGGTGCAATTCAGGGTGCTGGTTGTTACCTATAAAAGTCTACATGGCATAGGGCCTGGTTATTTGAGGGACCGCCTATCTCCCAAAACATCTGCCCTGGCCAGTTCAATCCTGCAGGGTTGCAGTGCTCTGGGTTCCTTCAATTAAACAGTGTCATCTATCAGGAACCCCAGAAGCACACCTCTGTAGCAACACCTGCCCTCTGGAATGAGGTTCCCCCCCTGAGATCTGGAGGCTCTACTCTTGTTTAGAAGGGCCTTGAAGACCTGGCTTTTCGCCCAGATCTTTGGCGAGGGAGAGTGAAGACCCTTTGCTTTGTCCTTGTCCAGTCTATCATTCTTTCCACCTTTTATTTATATCATCATCATCATCATCTAGTTATTATTGTATTTTCCTTGTTTTAGTTGTTATCTGACCAGAGTCGTTGGGAGTCAGGTAGTATGCACATTTGATTAATAAATAACACACACACACACACACACACACACACACACACGGTGAACATGCACACATCTACTCTTCTGCAAAACTCTGGGTTTCTCCAAGTCTGTTAATACCATTGCTTATTCATGGGTGTTGTTATTTTGCCCTTGCAAAGCTTTGGAGAATTTAGTATATATGATTTTTGACTTTTGGGAGTTTGACTTGAAAATCTCTGTTTTGGATAGGGGGGTGTTGTTTGTGATGTTTTTAATAATTACATTCTCCTCGTGTTTTTCTACCATGATTACTTCCACACCATCCCTTCCTTTCTTGAATATATACACACACTTCCATGACTTTTGCTCTTGATGTTTTTTTTACACCCTGTCACCTGTCATGGTTAAATGTTTTGGCATATTTTTACTTGTTTCTATCTAACATAGAAACTTTGCCCACAGTGTTGAAAAAATACAGCTGTGTTTTCTGGAATGCAAGGGAACATGCATTCCAGCTGCTTTCGTACTCAGATAAAAGTCATATTTTGCTAAAGTAGAAGAAGCCACATACAGAAACAAACTTTTCTGTGCTGGCAGCCCTTCAAATGTGTTGGGATTATAATCTTCAGAATTTCACAGCTAGCATGCCAGTTAGGATTTGTGCGAGTTGAAGTCCCAATGCAGTTGAAGGCACTAAGTTGGAGAAAGCTGGTCTAGCTGGTTTCAGGTATGTCTGATCAAGTATGATATCAAGTTAAATGTTAAGTTAGAAGAGTTTATGTTTTGGAAACTCAAATGCCAGGGCCCATTGTTATGTGTGGTTAGGAAGGGTTTTACATGCAGATTTACATAGTTGAGGTCCTGTCTACCCTCAACTTGTTACAGACTACTTAGCCATGATGGTGGGAACAGGAGAATAACTGATCTTCTGACACTTTTGACTAAAATCTGGTGATTGGGTTATAGAGTTCCTTGAAGCAGGTGACCATAGCATGCTAGAAAGTTCCAAACTCCTGTTAAATTCAAGGTGGAACTTTAGGCATCTACTACTTAATTCCAAATTAATCAAGCCAGTGGTTGGGTTTACACATTGTGCTACATAGGTATTTTTAAATTATGGCTTGTGGAATAAGCTGAAGTGACCTGGTTTGTATATAAAGCTAAGTCATACTAGGTGGGTTCACACTGTATAGTCAGAAACGAAGCAGAATATGGATGAGCGCTATTTGTGAACAGGGTCAGTTTGCATAAGCTCTCAGTGAGCTTTCAGAGCTAATAAAATATTATGGTGATTTCGCAAACACTCCTTATAGCCCAGGTCTAGCTTCACATTGGCTTACCCGATCTCATAATAGCTATTAAGATCTTGAGGCGAGGCCTTGAGTGGTATAGATTGTTTTGGAAATGGTATGTTTTTAATTATACATTAGAATGTTTTTGTTTACTTTAATGTGAGCCGCTTGGAGCCTTATCTAAGATCAGGAGGGATTAAATACGTTTTTTTGAAACAAAGGCAGAGAGGAAGAGCTATCAGGATATAAGTGGGGCAAGTGGGAGAAGATGTCTTTGGCACAAAGTGGTGTTTAATTTCCAAAGATTTTCATCCTTGCCTGGAAGTTACATTTTCTGAGTTGGATTATTTTTTTCCCATAAATACTAGGCATGTTTCAACTAGTTGGGCTTGCTCAGTGACATGAGAAAGGCATTTTGCACATCCCAGGAAACACTCCTGTCTTGTTCCAGAGGGGTTCTTAGCCACTGAAAATCAATTCCAGCATTTTTCCCCCGATGTGTACTTGCTCACTATAAAGCCCTGTGACTACCAGTCTGGAAAATCACTTTTGTGATTTTCTCATTATCAGTATCGATTCTCAAGAAGTTTTATTCATGGAAATCACTGGCTCTATCAAAGCACTTTGGGTACCAGTATAGGAACAATGAATGTACAGAATGGAAAGATTTATTGCATTCTCTCTGTTATGAAGAATCTGTCTTCTACCTCCTGCAATCCAAAATAATGTTTCTCCCCTCTTTAGGCTGCTTGCTGGAGCTCCCCGTGATGTGGCTAACAAGATGGATAATAACACACGGACGGGTGCCATGTACGCTTGTCCTTTGACTGCAGATCCCAATGACTGTACACAGGTGGACTTTCAGGTGAAAAGTATGTAAATGTGTGAATGGAGAACTTATCTGAGTAGGGGGCAGTGCTCTATGGAAGACAGTGCAGGCTAATGGTTATAGTCCGCAGTGATCTAATGGCTAGATTACAAAATGAAATATCTTCAGGAAGGATAGGCTTGTTTTACTCTGCTCTATTACCAAAGCAACGAAGAGCCTGGTGGCACATTTAAGACCAACATCAGCCCATAGATTGGCTTCATTTATTCTTCATTCAATCATATAGCATGGTTGGCTTCATTCTTCATTCATTCATATAGCATGTAACAAATGATCTCTTCTTCCCATATCCCCTCTCTTATCTATAAACAAATCTATAAAGCCTTGTCATTTCAGTCCTGATGTCAGCAAAAATCTATTAAGGGTTACCAGAGATAACAACATATCTATTTTAACCTTGATCAAATAAACCAACTTTATATTCCTTCCTTTTACTTCTAACAATCTTGATCTTTAGTCCCTTCAAATAATGTCATAGAACTTAATTTCTTTTCATTTTTTCTTTGTCCCTTCTCACAAAATTAAAAAAGTCTCTTTTGTAAATCCAATAAAGGAAAATTATCCAGGTTGCTCTCTTGGTTTGTTATTTGTATATCCCTTTTAATTATTAAAATATCAGCCAGTTTCTTTGTATGTCCAGTGTAACATCTTTTTCCATGTCATTCTTGCAGCCTGTCATTTTTAAATCCACTTTCAAATCAGTCTCAGTCTTGTCTGGTAAAACTTGTTCCTCTTCCACAACATCTTTTAAACACAGTCTATCTATAGAGGCAGACACTCTTAAAATTAACTTCTGGGTCCATTGTTCAAAAACATCCTTCAATATGTCCAATGTTAAAATATTTTGCTTCATTCTGTATTTGTAAGTCAAATTTAAGTGTTCTTCTCCTTTAATTGTAATCTTCAGTTCCTTCTAGTTCCCTCTAGTATCCAATTTTTAAAGCCCTATCTTATTTATATTTCTAACTTATATCACCGCCCATCTCCCCCCACAAGGGGGGGATCTTATGTTTTTTAAATTTCAAAACAAAAGCATTTTTCCCACAGGAAGGATTTTTATACTGTAATTAATTCCAAAGTCTTATTTCAAATTTATCTGGACCCTTAGTCCATTTGTAACTTTCTAAAATCAATGTTTTAATCACCCTTTTGCTATTTGTCCCCCCCCCCCCGAAAAAAATGTTTAAGTCCTTAAACTTGTATTTAAAACTTCTTTCACTAAGAAGGAAATTCACCTGGTGCTGTCAAACTTGTCAATCCAAAGGTTCCTAATACCTGAAAAGCAGTTAACAAGCAATTTCTGAAAGTGATTAGAAAAGGAAGTATGCGAACCCAGTGTCCTTTGATAAGTTACTAAAATTGTTTATACTTGTTGTGATGAAAGGGGAAGTGATTTCTTTATATATTTCTTTTCCTTTTCTTTACTATATTCTTATTTTTTCTTTCTTTTCTATTTTTCTTTCTATTTTTTCTTCTCTTCACCTTCTATTTTTTCTTTTATTCATTTTAGTTTGTATTGTAGTTTTTATTGTTGCAATTGTAATTTTTAATAAAATTACTGTAAAAGAAAAAACGAATATGACAGGAAGGTGGATCCTTTCCTAATTGTATTTATCCTTTTGGGGGTTTGTTTTTTGGCTCCCTGTACTTTTAGGTGAACCCCGAAATAATATTGTTGAAGACATGTGGTTGGGGGTGATGGTAGCAAGCCAGAGTAAATCTGGGCGAGTAATGGTGAGTATAATATATGCAAGAGGAGATGATTTCTACTGCTTTTGAATCCTCTCTTCCTCCTTAAGTCATCTATTGGATTAATGATGTGTATCAGGGAGAATCAATGATGTGGGAAACTGGACCAAAAATATCATATGCTATCCAGTTTTCCCATGCTTTCTTGCTGTTTGTCCCATGTGCTGCTGTAATGCTGTACCATTTTTCCCCATACCTACTTCAGAGCTCTGATGGCCAGTGACACGGATGGGGAAAACATACAAGAACATTGACAGAGGCTTGCTGGATCTAATCAAAGGGTTTCCTTTGTGGATAGGAACTTGGTTTCCTTTTGTTTAGACCCCTGCTGCGCGCTTTATATGGGGCTGCCTTTGAAGCTGACTTGGAAGCTGCAATTGGTTCAAAATACAGCAGCCCAACTGCTGACAGGAGAAGGCAGGTTCAGCAATGTGACAGCTATGTTGAGGTTGCTGCATTGGTTACCAATTGGCTTCCGGGGCCAATTCAAAGTGCTGACTTTAACTTTTAAAGCCATACATGGCTTGGCACCCATGAATTTGCAGGATAGTCTTTTTCAACCAGAATAAGCCGGTCCTGTGCTTTCATCCCATGAGGGCCTGCTAGGGGTTCCTACCATACACAAGGTTAAACTGGGATCCCAGAAGTGCACTTTCTTGGTGGCAGTCTCCACAATATGGAATACCTTATTCCTGGGATAAAGAGAGCCTATGCTATTTAGGGACCAAAACTCAGAACTTTTAGGCTAAATATTCTGAGCCAGTCATGGGAAGAACCCTTTCTAGGCCTAAGGTGGCTACCTGAGTTCTGGGCTTGTCTTAAAGAATCTGAGCATAAGGCCCTTTCAAGAAAACACAAAAAGTAATCTAAGCAGCCCAAGATTATTAATATTGCACTAGTGTGTTACCTGATCTCGAACCATCTGTGGTTCTTGATGAAGGCACCTCAAGACCAATAACAAACATCTCTAATCCCCGAAGTTGCACAGATGAAAACAGGAATGCTCCTAGCTGGGTCCATGATGTGGTGCTCAGTGAGTCAGAATGCAGGCTTGTCCAATCAGCTTAGGGATAATGGGCCAAAGTCTGGTCATCTGAGTGGGGAAATTTGCCTTAGAGGACGGCTTGTTCTGCCTCTTCTTACAATGTCACAAGAAGAGCCTGTCATTAAAAAATATTCTTCAGACAGGCACACGGTTCTTGGCTTATCCCTGTCTTTCCTCCCACGTGTCATCCACCTCCACTTCTACCGTCTAGACCAGTGTTTCTCAACCTCAGCAACTTTAAGCTGTGTGGACTTCATGCTGGCTGGGGAATTCTGGGAGTTGAAGTCCACACAGCTTAAAGTTGCTGAGGTTGAGAAACACTGGTCTAGGCAATAACACCCTCCCCTCACCCCTTGGCTACTTAGATCCTCTGCCACATCAGCACCTTTTAAGTGTTTCAAAAACATTTTCAGTGGGAATTAGCTGAAATTCAAGAAACAGCTCTAGGCAGGGGAAGCAAGACGGCCCAGCACCTTGGAGAACAAGCTGTGGTGCCACTTGGGCCAATTGCCTCCCACGTAACAGAAGATGCCATCTGCAGAATTCCTTTGCAGGGAGTTGAGCTTCCTTAGGAAACTTGCACGATTGCTGTTCCCTTCCCTCCCCCCGTGTCTTTCAGCCCCTTGCACTGTGGTTACAGCTGATGCTTGAAGTTATTTGTGTAGAAGGATTTCTAGGATTTTCCTTCAAATCATAGTTTGACAGAGCTGAACAAAATTAACATTTATTTGCAGTGACAGTGGTTAACCTCTTTGTGTCATGTATTCCAATGGAAGAACTTGAGATAACCTTATGGTTGATCTGGATTCAATTACCCGCCCGATGGATGAGGGCTTCCAAGTCAGGAGGCTCCTTTCCTAAGCCATGATATGGTTTGTTTAGTTTTGATTTAGGATACCAAGTCAATCCAAGCATTGTAATTTTTAAATCCTGGTTTATGCTATGGACTTTGAAGAAGCACGAGTACAGGGCGAAAAGGAGGAAAGAGCTAAAAGGAAGGCACGTCAGGCAAACCCTCATCATGACCGTCTCCCACCCGGAAACCTATGCCCTCATTGTGGGAGGCTGTGCGGATCCAGAATTGGCCTTTACAGCCACTTACGGATCCACCGTTAAAATTTTACCTTTGGAAGACAATCTTACTCGGCTACGAGTGATCACCAATGAATGAATTAATTAATTAATATGAAGTACAAACCCAGATAATTGTGGTATAGCCAACAAACTTTAATTTAAAAACTTGCAGTGTGGTGGGATGTGTAAACCATACAAGGCGTCTTTCACAGAACCTGGAATTTCACAGTCTCTCTCACTCCAGACTAAAATCTTGCTTAATTTATTTTTCAAGGCTTGTGCTCACCGATACACTAGGATTTTATGGGCTGGCAGTGAACATCAGAGGCGCATGGTGGGGACATGCTATATCCATGGCAATGACTTGCTTCATCAGGCGGACGATCCGTGGCAAACTAATAATGAGATGTGTGCTGCCAACTCAGACTTGGAGAATACAGGCATGTGCCAGATGGGCATCAGTGGTGGCTTCACAGACAACTTTGTCTATTTTGGAGCTCCGGGAGCTTACAATTGGCAAGGTTTGTGGCTCTGATTACCTCTCCTCACTTGGTTTTAATTCTTTCATATGTGTGAGTCTCAAATGGTTTTATGGCATAATTTAGTTGAAGTAAATTCTGATATGGCTAATCAATAACATATTGTTGTTGTTGGAGCAAATGAATGGACTGGGATTCTTAAAATTAAACATATTTGCTTGACAAAAAAAAAGAGAGGGATTAAGCACAGTTAACTGTCATCTGAACAAGCATTGACTGAAATGTTGACTTTTGCTTCCTGCTTCCAAGATAGTTTGCTAGACCAGTTCTGCAAGGAGGGGCTTCTTTATTTAGAAGAGGGATGAAAAAGAGGCAGAAAAAAGTGGAGGCTGGGATAAAGCTACTCTGGCCATTAGTGGCTATGACCTGATTGTGCTACTTTGAATCCTCCCCTCCCCCATTTTTTCTTGTCCAGAAGAAAAAAATGAAAAGACAGGACATGATCGTGTCCTTGGCATGGCTGGGACATACTTACAAAATGACTGAACATCAGCAGTTGTGTGTTGCCAGCACATGGGAGTCAATTAGGTGTCAGCCATATTGTCCAAGCATAGCCCAGATAATCTCCCGCTTTATGTCTTTTGCTTTCAGCACAACCCCTTTCTTTCTTCATCTCAGCTTTCTGCCGCCTTCATCCCGTTTCCCATTTTTTCAATTTGTCCCCTTTCACATTCCCTGAGCTTCCTTCCCTTCTATCAGGCTCCTGCTTCTGCTTCTCATTCTTTTCCCAGGCCCCCTGAAATATCTGCTTCCTCCATTTCCATTTCCCACGTGTCTTTGGTTCTTTCATGCATCTTTTCCTTACCTTAAACTTTTTGCTTCTCTCTCCTCTCTTTGTAGAACTGCCTTTCTCTTTTTTTCCCAATCAATCCCCTCAGTTCCCTGCCTTCTCCATTGGTCTGTTCAGACATGGTTGTTTACTCCATACATCTTCCAATTCCTCCTCCTCCTCCTCCACTTCATAAGCCTCCCATCCCTTACTCTCCCTGTATTCCAGCAAAAAGCAGTTGGGAGAGAAGAGTTTCCCTCTGATCATCATTATCTCAAAGTAAGCATGAATTCAAAATAGTGCTGAATTTTTTAGGCCTTTTCTCGTGTTCTGAAAGTTGACACATTGAAAGAAGTATTTTTCCCTTCCACCTCCTTGTGTGTGGGGGGAGTGTCTATATGGATACGATAATTGTTCAATGCAAGATGGAAGCGTTCCCCACTGTTTGGAGCACTTCTGCCTAAGGGTGAGGTCCATGTGTGTGCGCGTGTGTGCGCATGTGTATATGTATGAGAATGTGTGGGGACCAATGGTGAAGACATTGCTTCTCCTTTATCACTTGAAGCCCCTCATGGCTCTCTATGAAGCAGAGATGGAAGCTTCCAATCGTATTTCCCATCCAGCAACTTCCTTTGAAAATTAATTGCTGGATGTGGCTGAGAAGTGGGAGCCTGCAACGGAATGGAACAATCTTTTCAAACAGCATCAAAAGGTGTAGTGGATTTTGGTTTGTGTTTTATCAGAATGCTACATATTGCCATTTTTCTTGCACAGGCACGGGTTATGTGAGCTATCCAGGGATTTGGGACCAAGTGGATTTATCCTATCCAGATCAGAAGAATGGCAACAATTACATAGGTAATTGCAATCAACTCTCACATTGTCAGGCTGAAAATGTGATTTAGTGCCCCCCCCCCCATTTTATTTTCATTTTCTTTACTTATTAGATTTGTTAAAAAAAGACTCTGGGTGGCTTACAATATATCCAATAAACAATTTTTTTAAAAAAAAACCCACAACTGAAACAACGTAACTGCCCAGACAAAACAGCAACAGTAAAATTCAAGAAGACTTCACAGTGGCTCCACAAAGACCCTTACCCCAGGCCTGAGAACACAGCCAGGTCTTAAGGGGCTTAAGAGTGAGCACGAGAGCCATGTGTATCTCCAGGGGGATGTTGTGACAGAGGGCAGCAGCTGTGACCGAGAAGACACACTTCCTTGGTCCCACAAGATGAGAACATTTAATTGGAGCGGAACGCACCCACTCTGCCTGAACACACCGGACTAAAAGAAGAAATCATAGAAATAGTCTGTGATATGTAGTATCTTCACAACAAATGTCACTCAACATGCTGAACAGACATGACAGCATGATTTAAATATATGATGGGCCACTCATGCTTAACATCAATTCATCCTTTAAGCCTTTATAGTTGATCCCCTGAAACCTAAGAAGAATAGAAAGGACTCCAGAGAAGAAGCACATTTTGTATGGGTGAAAGCTTAATTGCCTCCTTTCTAAATCACGGTCACCGGATCTTCAAAATGGAGATTTCTTAATGAAGAAATCTGATTTGAGACTGGACTCTGAACACTGGGTCTGGTCCATGCTCATGCTAGAGAATTAGAGGTCAGGAAAGATTACAGTTGAGAGCTTTCCCCATAAAAAGGCCTAGTTGTCACCAGGCTTTGCTTCAGAATCAGAGATTGATGTGCAGGACAATCCTGTGGTCAGGCTCAGTTGATTTAGTATGTGAAGAGATGAATATAGTTCTTGGCCAAACAAGAAAACTATAATTAATACTTTCAAAACAAGCCAAACCAAGAGTTAAATCTTGATTATATTGATGTATAATGCTTTAAAGCTTTTCTGTTCTGCTTTTTCATAATTAAAAACAATTTGAAGGGCTCAGGTGGCTTAGTTTTGGAATAACCCGAGTTAATAGGCCATCCTCAAATCCCAGCTTTCTATTATAGCTTATTCCAAAAGGAAAATTCTAATTAATGGAAGACTGCCTAATTTGCATGCCAGTTCATATATAGGTAGAATGAAGGGTGTTAAGAGTACCTCCAAGAAGCTTGTTCATCCCTAAGTCTATACACCTGAGAATAGGATGATCTAAATGTGACCAGTGAGTGAGGAGATCGATTGATTGAATTACATTCATACATTTATTTGCACTGGAGCATACATTCCAGCAGAGTGGTTGTGCTCCAGGCCCCCTCCATTAAACACTGCCGTCTTGTGGGACTGAGGAAGCATGCCATCTCTGTTGCGGCCCCACCCTCTGGAACAGCATCCCCCCAGAGGTAAGGACGGCACCCTCTCTCCTGGGGTTCCAGAAAGCTTTGAAAACCTGTCTGTCTGATTTTATGTTTTTGGCTGTTTTTATTTTCTATTTTTTCTAGTTTTGTACGCTGCCCAGAGTCCACTGGAGTTGGGCAGTCAATAAATGTAAATAAATAAATAAGAGTGAGGAGATATCTTTTTTTTTTTTTTGGAAGGGGGGAGAAGATCAAAGACATCCTCTTTGTTATTTCATGTTAATAGGATACACCATTGAAGCAAGCACCAATATACTGCACAAAGACGAGTTCTCCTTTATTATTGGGGCCCCCCGCTATAATCACACTGGAGCCATCTTTCTGATGGCAACTGATGGTCGCACGACTCTTCAGAAGAGACTGATGCTCCTTGGGGAGCAAGTGGGTTCTTATTTTGGCAGCTCCATTGCTGTGGCTGACCTCAACAGTGATGGGTGAGTCCATTGGAGGGAGAAGTTGAGAGACGCATTAAATGCCTTTTTTGATATATACAGTAGCTAAAAATGACCCCTCTGCCTTTCCCCATTAATAGGTGGCAGGACTTGATCATTGGAGCACCATACTACTTTGACCAGAAGGAGGAGAAGGGTGGGTCTGTCTATGTCTACATGAACCTTGGGGGGACATTCCCCAGCAGCCCCAACCTCACGCTGACCGGCCCCAGCAATTCTTCCTTTGGTTTCTCTGTGGCCCACATCGGAGACATCAACAAAGATGATTTCCAAGGTTGGGCTTTTTTGCTCTTGTCCCAGCGTTATGTTTCACTATTTACTGAGGCACATCTGGTGGGACTGAGGGTGTTCTTATGGCCTAAAACAGTGTTTGTGAACTGAGTCTCTGTAGATCAGACGGACAGACAGAGATGTTACTTTTGCAGTGCTGAAAAATAAGAATTGTTTCTCCACCAAAAGAAGATGAGGGAAAATACGGGTGTGCATAATATTGGCTTGTTCATTTATATGTAGAGATTCAGATTTGGAAATAATTATTATATTGTAAATGAAAATACAGCTAGTCCTCACTTAATGATGGCAATTGGGACTGGAATTTCCATTGCTAAGCAATGTGGTTGTAAACCGTGACGTCATGCAACTGTGCTGCTTAGTGATGGCAGTTCCAGCAGTCCCTGGTTACCGTCGTTAAGTGAATCACCATGGGTCGTTAAGTGAGGACCTCATGTGATCATGACCCTCAACTTCCTGCCAGCTTCCCCACTGACTTTGCTTGTGGGAAGCTGGCAGGGAAGGTTGCAAATCGTGATCATGTGACTGCGGGACGCTGCAACGGTCGGAAATCCAGGCCGGTCGCCGAGTGCCCAGATTGCGATCACATTCGAGGGCACTGCGACAGCTGGAACTTCAAAGACTAGTCATAAGTACCACTTGTTCAGCACCGTCGTAAGTTTGAGTGGTCGCTGAATAAGTGGTCATTAAACAAGGACCACCTGTACCATACTTCTGATATCAGGGAGAGAGAAACAAATTCCCTTCCTAGTTACAGTTCAGTCATGCACATGTACTAGTTCATTTTGTCTTGGTCAAATGGTTGAGAGTCTATACTTATTGTACTGCCCTCCTGCAATCACTTTCCCAGCAAAATTCCTTCAAGCTTTCCTTTGAATAATGACTCAACTATTATAAGGGCTAAAACAAAAGTTGATGAAAGTTGCATTACAATTGATGGTAATTCCTTAAGTGGTGATGAATGGATAGAGACTTTATATTACATTATGGCAGGATGGAGAACTTGTGGCTTCTGAATGTTGCTGAACTCAAATGGCCATGCTGATTGTGGCTGTTAGGAGGCATGGTTCAGCAACATCTGGAGGGCCACAGATTCCTTGCCCCTATGTTAGATTTTGACTAGTGATAGGGAACAATAGAAATATTTATTTTGAGAAGTTATTTTAGAGTAACAGTTTGATAAAATTCCAATGGGAACCTAAAAGGAAACCTATCTAGATGAGGTGTAATGAGAACTGTGGGACCTCAGAAGAACAGAAGTAAGTTCACCTTCTCCTTTGTACTCTTTGTACTCTCTTAGTACAAAGTACTCTCTTAGTACTTTTTGTACTGTCTCCTTTGTACCATGCAGATATTGCCATTGGAGCACCTTTTGAAGGTTCAGGGAAAGTATACATCTACCAGAGTGGTGTAGGTGGCCTTGCTGATAAGCCACGGCAGGTAAAGGCATCTTTATCATCCTAACCTCATTTGGTGAAGCATATTTCTAAGATTATGTGTAGCATGTCCTATATTGTTCAGTTAGTGACAAGGAATCCTCTTCCTGTCAAGGTACCATTAACCTTGGTTGAACCCCAATCGTCTGCATTCCAGAGGTAAAAGTAAGCTACATGGAACGATATTTTTGGCAGCCAAAGACCACAGTGGATGGGATAGTGATGTCGCTGGATTAGGTGTGGCTGGGGGTTGTAGCCTCTTTTTTATTTTTGGGAAGGCCTCCAATTTTCCAGCATGTTAAACTTATCCAAGGCTTAGCACACCAATTTCCTGTAATTTCTTTCCAACAATCAAGGAGTAAATGGAGGGGCATTCTGTTGACAGTACTGTTTGTCTGTTTGCCACCACTTTCAACTGTGCAGTTTCAGAATCATTTAATGGCCAAAAAGGTTTCAGGAATCCACAAGCTACAAATTGGTCATCCTTGGTAAAGCCCAACTTTCTCTAATTTCAATCAGATACAACATTGGTGCCAAGTTACCTGCCAGACTCCCCACTTTGATCCTCCTGGGAGAAGCAGCTAGTTGTCTCTCATTTTGGGGGGATCAGAGGGCTGAAGCCCAAAAGCGTTGTTTTTCAGTGATGGGACTGGCCCTCTGGAATGGCCTCCCGATGGAGATTTCTTTGTCTCCAATTTATAAGATATTCTTATGTATATTGCATCTTATTATCTTTGTGAGCTGCCCAGAGTCTTTTGTGATTGTGGCAGGATATAAATTTGATTTACTGTATAAATGAATACATCAACACTGCAAGTCCCAGAACTCCTGTCCAGTCAGATCAATATAACCTAATTATGTTAATGGAAGTCCTACTTCTTGTTCATATGTGCTTGGCCACCAACTGCTCCGTTGTACTGCCATCATGGATTGGAAATCTGTGACTCTCCAAGCAGAGATCTTGGACTCTTTTGTAAATATCCTTCCTTGCTTCTCATTTTCTGCACCTCTTGCAGATCATTAGTGGGGAAGATTTTGGACCTGTCATCAAGACCTTTGGTTACTCCTTCAGTGGTGGAGTGGATGTGGATGGAAATTCCTATCCTGATCTCCTGGTGGGAACCATCTCAGAAAATATCATGCTGCTTAGGTAAGATGAATAACAGCTGATAAGTATGGTGAAAGGCATTAAAAGCAGTATTTTTATATCTATTTTTCCATTAGGACTAATTTAAAAAAGGGCAATATATTTTAAGAAGAAGCAAATTCCAGTCCATCTTTTAGGGTAGCCTTTCCAACCTGGTGCCCTCAGCGATTCGTGGTCTTGTGGATTGATAAATATGGAAGTCAACGTGCCCCTCATCTAGAGAGCATCAGTTTGAGGAAGACTGTAGTACCAATTACCCTGATTCAAAAGAGCAGCACTTTTATAAATCTTGTCCTGTGGAAGTAAACAAATGAGCACATATAAAAGTGCATTTTCTTCACCACCGAGTTATTAAAACCACCGTCATGATTAGGGATCTTTTATTTTATTTATGCACTACATCTGTATTGACTCTTTTTGGGCTTCTGCTGTGAGTCATGGCTGACTGAAGTCGTCTCCATGAAAGAGCAGAGACGACTGCTGTGTAGAATGAAAGACCGGCGAGAGACCGGTCCTTCGAAGCTCTCCGGAGAAGGAGAGAATGGGCGATCGTCCACGAGTGCTCTGAATGGCAGCTCCTCACAAGGAGACCTTAAAACAGAGGTCTCCCACGGGTTTGAGCGCCAGGAGCCAACATCTTTGCTCTCAGCAGCAGCGGAGCCTTTAATAAGGACACTAAGCCAGCTGAACTCACTTTCTAATCACACTCAAAAATGTTCAATTTAACCACTTTGTGGATATTAGAGACCTTCAAAATGGTGAGCTTAATTTGACACCTGGTGAGTTTTACCTTCTTTGAATTTAAGAAATTTTAAACAGAGACTTAAGAATTTAAAATAATATACAATTGGCAAAAAACAAAATATAAAAAAGTTTTTGATTTAAGAAAGTTTTAAACAGATTGGGAGACCAGAGAGATTTGGAATATTGGTTATTTTTGCTGTAAGATATGAAAAACAAGTATATAATTAAATAATATACTCGTGGGAAATGACTGAAAAGGAATTAAACCTGTATTAGGAACTGAGGCTTGATGAAGGTTGCAAATGGACACTAGAGGGAATTAAAGGACCAGGCAGAAAAGAGTTAAAATAGCTAAGTCGGCTATCACCTTTTCTTATCTTGATTTTTTGATAACTGGACTGAGATATTAATGACTAAAATCTCAGAAAGGATACACATTTCAATGGATAAATTTTTAGAAGATAATGGGAAAATTTTAAAAAAACTTTTACCTGACATAGACATTGTAAAGTTTGAAGGTATGGAAGACAACAAAATTGAGATCACCAGAAATGGGAATACAAGAGACAAATCAAGAAAAGGATCTGGACATGGAACAGCTATGACAAGAAATCCTGGATAATGCTTCTTTATGGGATTTACAAAGTAGGCTGATGAAAGCTTTGAAGACTCCTCTTGAATGCCAAAGATTGATGAAAGATCAAATCCTGTGATGCCATTGGAATGATTTAAAGGTTAAGATTGTGAAGAGCAAAAGGAACGAATATAAAGTTGGACTATTTGATCAGGGATAATTATTCGTTTGATATTTCTGGTAACTCCTAATGGACTTTTTGCTGAACCAGGACTGAAAAGATGATGATTTCTGGATTGCATATAGATAAAAGTTAGGCTATGGGAAGAAGCGTTTTTTTATTTGTATCTTTAAAAGAGGGTGAAAAGTTATGCTCGATGTTATGAAGGTTGGAAGCCACTTCTTTATTATTGTCTTTGTTGTCTTTTTCTTTTTTTATACTTTTTTTCTTTTCCTTTTTTTTTTCTGCACCTTCTGAACTTTTCTTTTTTCTCTTTTTTCTTTCTAGTTTAGTTTATATTTGTTTTTACTATGTTTATTAAAAACTTCAATTAAAAATGTATTTACTCTTTTCACTGTTGTTTTCCCTTATGCCTATTGTCTCTACCTTTCTCCAGAGCCCGTCCAGTGATCAATATCCTAAACAAGACTTTTACTGTTACTCCAAGCCCTCTGGACCCAGCCAAATGTACTCAAAACTCTTGGTAATAACATCCCCCTAAATCTTCTTTTTGTTTTTTCCTTTTGGGGGATATACATGCCTGAATGCACGGGCATTCAAGAAGGTGTGTGACAGCACAATCATGATACAACGGGGTATATTTAGCCTACAGAAAGGAAGATGAAAGGGAAATGCGTTGCCAATTTTCAGTTTATTTAAGAGGATGTCGGAAAGAATTGGGAGAACAATTGTTTGCCCTCCCCACCAAGTGCAAGGAGGAGAAACAAGAGTGTTTATACAAGATGTGGTGAGATTCAAGTTAAATTTGAATGAGAAAAACATCTGGTAGTCAGAGTAGAAGGCCACATTGGAGAAAGCTGGATGGTGACGCTGTTGAGTCCTTTCCCTTGCTGGATTTTTAAGAATAAAAGTTGCACAAGAGACTTGTAGAGTTGCTTTTAGAACCGGGTATCCTGTCCCATAGAAGAGAGAGGGCTTTATAAGATGCAAGTTATTTCAGGCCTAAGCCAGCTGGAGAAATTCTAACCCTCCAGATGTGGTTAGTTTCCATCATCCAATAGCTCTATCCAGCATGCCATTAGTTTGGGAGTTGGAATCCCTCAACATCTGGAAGTGTTAGGCATTTGTAATGTCTAAACTGGGACTTTGTTTAAGGGTGACTGGGCTTGTTACTCTTTTTTTCCAACTTTAAATTCATTTTGGTTCCTTTCTGCATTAGTTAGCAATTTTTCCTCAAAAACGCCTTTGCAAAAATGGCATATATATAAAATCATATCCGACTCATTGGTCAACCTTGTGCACTGAACACATTTCTTAGCTTTCCTTAAGTCAGCTTCTAAGAATATATGAGGTAGCACTGAATCAAAATGAAAAGATATTGTTAGGGGTGTGAAAGCAGAGACAAGAGGGGCATCTGTTTCTCTAAAGTGGATTGTCACAGCATTGTTTGCACATGACCCCCCCCCCTTTAGTTAATTATAGTTACTTACTTAAATTATCCTTTCCTAGCCTGGTACTGTCCAGAGGCTGGTGACTAGGAATTCTGGGAACTGCAGTCTCAGTACATCTCCTGGGCATCAAGTTGGAAAAGGCTCTTATACACTGCCAACTGAGTAAATAAATAAGATGAAATAGTCCCTTGACCAAAATAGGCAGAATCATGTCCCGTGAGAATTTTCTGATTGAAAACAGATGGGGGGGGGGGAGAGATCTTCCTTTTGCATGAAAAAGCACGTTTTCCCTGTTCTCTTAGCAAGAACTGATTTTTCAAAGAGAACTTTGGGCCTCTGAAATATCACTCCTTGCTGCAAACGAACAGGGCAATCCCCCCCAAAAGTTTGGCACTGGTTAATTACCAGATACAGAACATCCTAATATAAGTGTGTTAAGGGCCCCATTTCTTGGCTATATTAACATCTATGGCAGTAGTTTTACTCTGCGACCATATATATTTATTTTGTATTGTTTTATGTTTTTATGATTGTATGCCACCCAGTCACTTGTTGAGATGGGCGGCTATAGAAATCAAATCAATCAGTCAAGTGCTGCTGCCACAGCCTTGACATGCCAAGACTGGAGCTCCCTGGGTTGTACAGTGCGACTTTAAACTTAGGTCGATGTGCTTCTCTTTAGAAACGAGGCATTCCGCCTGTGGGTTTTGTTTGGAGGAGCCCCTGTTGCCTGTCACTGTGAATTCCTGACCATCATGTTTACAAACCTCACCACTGAGCACATTGGTTTTTCTTTCTTTCTCCTTTCCCTCCTAATCTTCTCATTAACAGCATGAAGGTACAGCTCTGCTTCTCCTATTCCCAAAGTGCCGGAGACCCCAAATACAAGGAAACTATCAGTGAGTAGAAGTAGGAAGAAGATTTGCTTCATTTGGGAGAATCTGTTTGTAAAAAAAGGAGGTTGGGGGACTCACTCATTGCCAAAGTCTCCAGGCCCTGGAATGTTTGTCCTTAATGTATGAGAGCTGGTTGTGGTTCTCCCAGTATCTTTAGTGGCATACTCTTTGTTTTTTGTTGCATTCCCTGGATTCAAATTAAGTATGAGATTACATACCAATCTTGTACAGGTAGTCCTCACTTACCGATCACAATTGGGACCGGCAACTCCACTGCTAAGCAACATGGTTAAATGAAATGTCACATCACCGTGCCGACTTATGACGTCAGTTCCAGCTGCAGTCATTAAATGAATCACCATTGATTGTTAAGCTTGATGTCATGTGACCGTGACTTGACTTTGCTTGTCAAGTGCCCAAATCGCAAACACGAGACTGTGGGGATGCTGCAACAGCTGCAACTTCGAGGACCAGTAGTAAATCTCATTTTTCAGCACCACCGTAACTTCAAACGGTTGCTGAAGGAGTGGTCAGTAAGCGAGGACTACCTGTAAAACATTTCAGTTTTTCTTAGAACTCATCTACTTTGTAGTGTCATTCCAGAACTTTATTTGAACCAGAGGGTCTAGGCTGAGGATCTAGGCTGCTGGATCTTGGTAATGTCTCTGATTCATTTTTCTCTTTTCTCTTGGCTTCAGAGCTGGATTACATAGTAGAAGCTGACCGGGGCCGCCGGCCACCTCGTGTGTATTTTGCTGAGACCAACTCTGCAGTCTACAAGGGACAATTTTCCATGCCAAGCAAGTGCCAAACTCTGAAAGTCCTTCTACAGGTTAGGAGTGGTCAATTCAAGTCATAAAATGAGATAGCTAAGAGGGAGCCAGACACCATCTTGCCTGCAATATTTCTATAGTTTATTCTTATCCTGTCCTCTTTCTCCTAAAGACTTTAGGGTCATTTATGTTTGGTTGTTTATATTTATGTAATACAGCAGCAGTACAGTTTTTTTTTAACATAAATTGGTGCTACCAAGGCTTGCTAAGCATAGGCCAGTGATGTGATTACATTGTTATGAATGATAAGAACAGAATTTTTGCCATGTTTTTGCCTATAGGGAGGGTTGGGGAGATTTCCTAAAACAGATAAATATGTGTGCAAAGCAGTGATTTTACGTGGCTTCCTGGATGTAGAATAGCTAACACTGGTTGAAATTCTGGATTGTTGTATTCCCAATATACTTGGAGGGCACCAGCCTGATGAAAGGCTTCTCTAACCATTGTATCGCTTGTACTGATAGAGAGTACTGGGCAGGATAATTTAGTATGATAAGCCTCCTTATATTTCAACAAAAGAGTGCCAAGAACAGAGAAGAAGGATCCATCAGAGTAAAATGTGATGATGAAGGATCAGTATGACCTGTGGGCAAGAATGGGGAGGACCTTCTTCTTCATGTCCCTCCATAAGGTACACGGAGGTTCAGAACTGAGTTTAGGGCTCTCTGAAATAAACTGTTGCTCATCCTGCAGGATGACGTGCGAGACAAGCTGCACCCCATTGCGTTCTCTATGAAGTATTCTCTTGCAGAGAAGCCTAGGCGATTCCAGTTGGGACCACGCTCTCTTAATGCATTTCCTGTTTTGAATGAGGATCAGCCTCGTGAAAACCACACTGAGGTTAGTTTTCCCTTCTCTTTTGTTCTTTCTCCCATCCTCTTCATCTTTCCCCTCATCAGCTGAAATGTAGATTGCACAATAATGCTGCATCTTTCAACCAGAAGTGGGTGGCAGACTTTTGCAAACAAGCAAACAGGTGATGTGTTTATGGGAGGAGTTTGTGTGCATGTCTCTGCGCTTACATGTGCAGATGCAAATTATTTGTAAGTAGGCATCTTCAGTTTCCTGTATCACTTAATGATTCATCAACCAAGTGGTCCTCACACCATCTGGTGGACCAGATTAGTCGTCATTATTTTTAAGATTTAGAATAAATTTCATTTCAGGAAAGGTTTTTCACATACCTCGAGCTAGGCTGAAGTGATCCTATGTTGATATGTGTACAGATATAGTGTGATAATTTTAGCATCGGTTCCCCTGTTTTATCATCTTAGTGTAACACTTTCAGCTGACCCAACCAAATTTAGAGAGTTGCATCTTTGGGCACTGGTGGAGGTCCACCTGCAGGAATAGAAACAACACTTGAAAGTCCTAGGCTTGGCTGTTGCTTCTCTTTGCTGCCATCTCCTGGACAAGCAGGAGCTGAATAGATTGGATCAAGAAGGAGGATATACATGAAAGGATGTTGGAGACAATGACTATAAAGAAATAGACTCACTGAGAGAAGAGATCATAAACAGTGCCCATGAACTCAGCAGCCTGTGAGGCCTTTCCATCTGACTCATAATCTCTTCTGCTTGTATTGCAATAAACAGACTTTTAAAAGCTTTCTTTGGTACTGAGGGAAGCTCTCCCAAAAGTCTAATTGAGGGGTAGGTGGGCGGGGAAGCATTTTTAGATGTTCACAGTTGGGAAGAACAAAGAGCTGATTCTGTCTTCTCTGTGCGTCATGTTCCCCTTGGAAACCCCTTCTACAGAAGTAGTTTTTAAAAGAAAGCTTTGGTTGGCATCAGTAGCAGCTTTCTTAAAGCATAGTTAATGTGCAGAGAGATGATAATTGTGGCTGAATTGTAGTGAAGGACTAATCCTTCGAACATACAGAGCCCTTCTAAAAGTCTTTCTTCCCATCCTGATGCACTCCAGTTCGCCTTTTAAAACAGCTTCCATGGAGTCCTCGGTGCTCTCTGAGCTTGGTTGCTTTCTTGCAGATGTTTCATTGCCTGACTAGGCAACATCTTCAGTGCTAGAAGGGAGTGGGGTTTGCTCTTTGTTTATATACAGTAGTTTGCCCTGACAGTGTTGGTGGGGGTGGTGTTCTCTCCTTGGTAGTTCCTTGATTAGGCTGTTGTTTACTGCTTGATTGTTTGACTGAGTTGGTGGTTCCTTGATTAGGGCTTGCTCTGGCCATGCTTGTTGAAGGGGACATGAGTTGCATTCCAGTGCTTCTGGACAGCACCAGCTGAGGGAAAGTTGACATAAACAATGGAGCCTACAAACTATATGAACACTCCTCCCCGTCTTTTATCCTATTTTGTTGACTCAAAATGTCTGTTTTCAGATTCAGTTTCAGAAGGAATGTGGAGCTGACAACCAGTGCAATAGCAACTTGCAGATTCAGGCACTCTTTCTAAATGAAAAGAACCAAAAGCTGCCCAGGTGAGAGAGCTTGGCTTATTGAGGGAAGGATGGGCTAGGGAAGGGAAAGAATATGTGAAATAACTCTAAACATCGTAACACAGAGTTATGCTAAACGTATGTTTAAATGCGATTGAGGAAATGCTGGCTTTGGAAATAATCATGCATATGGGCTGGGTTCTGTCTGCTCCTGAATGTTCTCTGCATCATCATCACTAAAGAAAGTCCCTTTCCTGTGAACTTCCTTCCAGGACAATGAATAAATAAATAAATAGCTCTTGGATGGTGTAAGTGCTGAGTTGTAGAAAGTCAGTGGGTAAAATCATGATCTGTGGATGTTATCGCCCAGGCAGATGACCTGCCCTAGAACCCCTCTAGTGGCTGACATCCATAGGTGGGGTTTCATCACCAGAGAATAAAAACATTGCACAGCTCTAGAAGCATTTCAGCAAAAATTGTCTCTCAGCTAGGGACAGGAGCACATAGTTTACAAGTTCCCACTTCTTGCTCTAATGCAGGATAAGCCAATTGGTGTCCTCCAGGTGTTTTGGATGATAATTTCCAGGAACCTCAATGTTGCCTGGAAATTATGAGGTTTATAGTCCTAAATCTTTGGGGAGTGCCAAGTTGCCCGTTGCTGTCCTAGCCGCTCCTGACCATAGTTAAGGACTGAGTGGGTGGGCACTTGTGCTTTCTTGATCATCCCCCCTCAATTGTACTATTCTTTTCCGTTGTAGACGAGATGGTGTGCAGATCTTACAGTACAGCTGGGAAGTCAAGAAACTGAACTTGAGCATCAGCGTCACTAATAAGCCAACAACACCGTTCAATGGAGAGGATGCTCATGAGGCCCTCCTCAATATCACTTTCTCACCCCACCTGGTGCCTTCTTCAGTTCGGCCGGTGAGATATTTTTGGAAAGTTGGGATAAGATTAGGTTACTCTTCCACCCAGCTCAGTATTCAGTGACTTTTCAAAAGTCCCAGGAAAATTTACAAGTACCAATAGAAGAGAATATACAGTATGTAGCTCAGGGTTGAACTGTGGAGCCCTTGGTGCTCCCTGACACAAATTTACAAGTGTTGTGTCTAGTGATGTTTTTCTTTTGTTAATTCCTGGGCAGAGCCATTGCTAATAGATCAGAAAACACTACATGAGATGCTGCATAGAATAATAGTCTTCAAGATTCATAAGCTGCAGCTCCTATGCAGATGATGCTGATGACTTACCTGAAGATACACAAGAACTGAGAAGGGAGCATTGGGGTGCTGAGCTATAGGAGGTCTTTATACCAGGATCACCAAGAATTGCAGTAAGCATAGAGAAATGATGCCATGGCTGAACTGTATCAACTAAGTGAACAGACTGAGATCTGTTAGGATTCAAAAGCTTCAACCAGGAATGCACTACTTTTGTTGGAGATGAGCACTACATCAGCCTTCCATTGACTTATTGGGCTCCACTACAGACGCAGTCAAGCCATATCAAAAGTTTCAAAAAAGGGAGCAAAGGGACAAAAATTAAATAGGAATCTAAAAACAAGAGTAGGATCCAGAGTTTTGCAAGACTTAGAGAGGTGGACTAGCTTTTCCCAATCTCAGATTAGAGACAAAGTAAGAAAGATCTGATCACATATGCCAATATGATACATCTGGACTCAAGAAATAGACTAAAGACACAACAAGGATTGCTTAATGAAGGAAGGAATCTTCCATGGTTAATGTATTTGCAAATAACTGGAAAAATAAACAATGAACTTAAAGAAGAAAGAAGGACCCTGAGAGAGATGACAGAGTTTGAAATACAGAATCAAGATAATCTATTAGGATGTATTTTCAAATTGTTACTTAAATATGGCACGCACACGCGCACACACACACACACACACACACACACACACACACACAAAAAGATATATATATTAAAAGGTAAAGGTTCCCCACGCACATTTGTGCAGTCGTGTCCGACTCTAGGGGCCGGTGCTCATCTCCATTTGTTAGCCGAAGAGACAGCGTTGTCCGAAGATGCTTCCACGGTCATGTGGCCGGCATGACGCGTGCGGAACACTGTTACCTACCCACCAAAGTGGTACCTATTCATCTACTTGCATTTGCATTCTTTCGAATTGCTAGGTTGGCAAGAGCTGGGGCGAGTGCGGGAGCTCACTCCGCACGCAGGGCTAGGGATTCGAACCTCTGAACTTGTGATCTTCCGATCAACAAGCCTGGCGTCTTACCCGCTGAGCCACCACGCCCCTCATATATATATATATATATATATATATACATATACATATACATATACATATACATATACATACACACACACACACACACACACACATACATACTCTGTGTGTGTGTGTGTGTGTGTGTGTGTGTGTGTGTATGTATATATATATATATATATATATATATATATATATATATATATATCTATCAATGATTGCCATGATAGATAAATCATACAAAATAAATTTTGGAAATGCCATAACAAAGAGGGAACATTTTACCATATGTGGTCGTTATGCAAAAAGACCCAAAAGTACTGGAAAGAAATACATTAAACATTCCGAAAATTCCGAAAATAAAATTTGAATTAAATCCCAAATATTTTTATTAGGTGTGATCCCAGAGAATACAAATGAAAACATTTCAGTTTATTAAAATATATGCTGACAGTGGCAAGAATTAATGTGGCACAACATTGGAAAAGAGAAACGTTGCCATCAATGCAGGATTGGGAGACTAAAATTAAAAAATAGCAGTGGAAAAATTAACTGTATATATTCACAGCAGAAATCTAACTAAATCCAAGCAGGAATAGTTCCCTTATATACAACGTATTACATAGCAAGGCAAGGCAAGCCAAGACACTCAGAATATGGTTTTTGAAGAAAAAAGGAAACTCTTTAAAAAAAATCAAAATGATCCTAACAAAAATGAGCAATAATTGCAGATGTCCAAAGTATAGTATAAAAATATTTAAGTAGCAGTTAGCTGCTGGGGGGGGGGGGGGGAAAGAGAGGGGGGAGCTAAATAGAATGCTTTTTCTTACTACATTTTTTTCTTTATATTTTTGCTTGTTTTGCCTTTTTAAAACTGCTTCTAAAAAGTCTTTATGACCATCATTTTCATTTCAACCTTTGCTCTTGTGTAAAGTTCATGTTATGTATGTATACATATTCTTTTCCTTTTTCTTTTTTGTTGTTTGGTTTACTTAATTAATTTTTAAAAAGTTAAAAAAATGCGAGCAAAAGATTTTTTTTTTCACATAAGAGATTGAATCTGGGGGAAGTTGGGGTTATACCTCTGAATTATTGCATATGTAGGCCCTGGGTTGTGCTTAAAAACGTATTTTCTTTCCTGGTTGCTTAAGAACCAAATCATTTCTAGTGAAACTGCAAATAAAACATTCTTCCAGAAGCCACATGTGGGCTCATGGGTTTTCAACTCCAACTTTACTGAGTTCCAGATAAGTAAAATAAGGCAGTAACTAGCAAGATAATGAAGGGTGTCTTTTCTTCCTTTCAGAGTGGGGCCTGCACAATTAAGGAGATGGTGATATGTGAACTGGGCAATCCCTTCAAAAGAAACCAGCAGGTGAGTTGTTCTGATTTGGACACTCTGGAAAGACTAAGGCACTGTTGTATGGGACTCATCTATGGGGTCTTCTGCTTATTCCTCAGGGCCACCTTATCCCTTATAACCATAAAGTTTTAAAAAATTAGTAAGCATCTAGAGCAAATGAATGTATTTTTAAAATTATTGTTAAGATTATTTATTAGACTAGATTTAAACCCTAGTTTTTAACTCAAATCCTCAGTCTACTTTTTTTATAATTGGTATTTGATGGCTATCGGTGAATATTGCCAATGGGGGAAAGAAGAAGTTCTACTTTCAGTTTTATCAACAGCCGTGCATCGAACACTGAACTTTTTATTAGCAAATTTACTGCAAGAATAGTACATTCTGTTTGATAATGCTTGGTAAAAAGAGTTGCTCCTGCTCTTTTTCAACATGAATTGATAGGAATAGGAACTGGCACTGAATAAGAATTCATTTATCCAGAATAATATTTGTCTTGAAAGGTCAAGTCAATAGTGCAGGGTTGAAGTTGCCAGAATAAGAGTCACCGAAGCCAGGTCTTGCTCTTCCAGGCAGTGATGCATCTATTTTATCATCTGATGCTGATAAAAGGTCCTTCTTGCCACACATGTTTATGTACAGTAGCTAACCAGTGGCAGTCCAGTGGACCCCAAATTACAAATACAACAAAGGTATATCACCCAAAACCTAACAAAATATTGTACCATCTTGCTTTTCTTCCAGACAGAGCTGATCATCACATTTGAAATTAGTGGGATTACCTTGTATACCCAGAATGTCACTGTCCAGGTTCAGCCTTCCACGTGAGTCTTGTCCTCTTATTAGTAGTTGTACCTAATGAGTTCAAGAAATGGTTTCTATATTGGGTTAAGATAGTTCCACTCCTATCACTATCTAGAACAGCTTTCTCCAATCTGGTGCTTTTGTTCTGGAGGGTTGGGATTGCAACTCCCAGAATTTCCAGGCACCAGGTTGGGAAGCCTGGTCTAGAATGAGGCTTCAAATATATGACTTCTAACTTTACATCCCAAGAAAAGGTAACTGGTGATATCCACTTACTGAGACATCCTAAGAGATGTGGAATTGGGTGTGCTGGTATTACCTGTCTGTCTCCCTGCACTGGGAAATTTGGAGGAAGGAGTAGCAGGACATGGCATTAAATCTCCAATTCAGATAATCATTTGCCAGTTCTCAAGGGGAAGATAAGACACCCCTCTACACACACACACACACACACCACCGTGAAACCAGTTGATCTTGGATCAGCATACCCAAGAGAAGAAAGTCACAGAACGGAATGCACCACTTTGGAATGTTCCTCATATTAAAAGGGGGGGAAAAGTGCTTCTTATAAATTATGACTTTGTTAAGAAGATTAACATAGGAAGGATAAATGTTCTACATTTCTATTTTCAGAAAAGCTGTTGCTATTATGCTTTGTTTGTTTGTGCTTAACGAAAACCAACAAAGTACATTAACCTGTAGTTTACTTTGTACCTGTAGTTTAAAGTACCTGTAGTTTAAGGTGGTGCAGTCCACTCTATTTTCTCAGGTCTGTAGATTATGATGAACTGCATGTGTAGGACAGGCTTTGGTGGCAGAAAGTAAGTGGTCTGTCTGTAACTACACACCACTCCTGCTGTAATGCTGGGTTTTCTAATATATAAAGTTCACAGGGGAACCACACCAGTACTGTTTTTTTTAATTTCTCCTATTGCACCAGGTAATACAAGAAGCCTCAAAATAGCAACACTAATTCCAACTGATGGGAAGAGGAGCCAATGTATGGACTCCTCCCACGTGGATTCAAACCTCTAAGACAGAGCTTTCCAAACTCTGTGTAGCGACAAAACCCGGAAGTGGACGTGCACGGCGGCGGCGTGCCATCAACGCTTCCAGGTTTTAGCGGAAAACACGAGGTTGCCGCTGCTGCTGCCGCCGTACACACCACCGCCGCGTGCGCCCCTGCGCCGCCACCATGCACGCCCCCACCGTGCGTGCCCCCGCCGCTGCCGCCGTTGGTGCGTCGCCAACGGCGGCAGTTTGGAAAGCACTGCTCTAAGATAATTACAGTGATGACAAAAGGAGTAACAACATAGTAGTTTATGTTCTGGGGGGGTCATTTTAAAAATAATCTGATAGACCTTTTGACTATTGTATCTTGTACAGGATAAGCTATCAAGAAGATCTCCAACTAGCAACAGCAGTTTTGTTAGTGGACTACACAATTGATGCATCACTAAGCATGTGCGTATCTTCTGAAATTTTTGACATGGGTTAAAAAAGGAAAATTTTGGGCGGTGATATAAGTTAGAAATAATAAATAAATAAATAAATAAATAAATAAAATTATGGGAATGGCGGTTTCATTGCCATTCAAAATGCTGTGCCAAAGTATGATGAATGTTGTGTTTGCATGTCTCCCTTCATAAAGGAAGCCCAGCCTTCAGGTATACCTGGGCTTCTAGACCATCTTTCCCCAACATGGCATTCTCCAGATGTATTACAGCTGCAGCTTTCAGACTTCCCAGCTAGAATGGTCAAAGGCAGAATGGTCAAAGGCAGGGAATCCAGAGAGTTCCAATCCTAACACATTTGGGGAGGAAGAAATTTTCTAGGTCCTACTTCCCTATGTTACTGAATAACTCAGGATGCTCCCAAGAAACTATGACCTAATCATTTAGCTTGTTAAAACAGCCCAATCCCTTGTAAATCTCTCTCTTCCAACTTCTCTGTTTCCTCACGGTAGAATCAACCGGTGGCTTCAGTCATACTTTAGTGGGAAAGTCATGGGAGAATCCGCCATGAAGCATGAACAAGATGTTGGCAGTCCCATTGAGTTGGACTTCCAGGTAAGTGTCTACTTTGAGAGGTACGACTAGTTTTGCCAAAGACACTAGGTTCTGATTTTATATAATCAGAACTCCATTTGGATAGATTTACTTGATTAGGATCCCATCATGACAAAGTTGGACAAGGGTTTCTGACTTCAAATTGTCTAATACTTACTTATTTAGACATACTGTAGGTCCAGCTATGGTGTTCAGCACATTGGGCAATGATTACTCTCCATGTATTTCAGTCAGACCTCATTAAATTGCCTCCTTTGTTTTGGTAGCAGTGACTTTTTTTTTACAGTTGGTAGCCCAACACCCAACCTTACTCCTTTCTCATCTGGGCTTAGGAGCAACAGTGGCTGAGCCTAATTGTCTAATAGCAACAAGTAAAAACTTTCCCTCCTAAATCAGGCTATTGAAAAAGAAGGCTTGAGGAGAAGATCAAGAATAGATGTGTGAAAGAACATGTGAACTTAATTTTTGTACCAATCACAAAAAACTGTGAGATAGACAGACAGACAGACAGACAGATATGAGAATGACTGAAAATCCCACTTCATTTACAGTTAAACTTCTGACCCTTTCCAACCCTCTTACTCTTGTTTGAAGGGGTGGGAATAAAGAATAACTAAAGCACTTTTTCCTTCCTGGTGTTATACAAATTACCAGTATGTGTAATCGATTGAAGCCAACATACTTGGTTTTATTATAGAATGGAAAAGCAGATGTCAAAAGATGGACTTTCTTTTGTGACTATAATTATATATAGACTATATACAGATTTTAAGTATAAAATCTACAAAACTAGACTTAGGAGGTTACAGTTCTTAATAAGGACTAGTATGGGATAGGAGTGCTTAACGCCGTTCCATTTTGCTACATTGCTACTCACAGCACACTCTGTTATTGTCATGGGGGGCTCAGGCTTGGAGTCCATGGGGGGTTCGGGCTCGGAGTCAGACGAGGACGGGCGGCCAGCCTCTGACATAGAGATGGAGGGTGAGCAGACAGCTCTAGATAAATGGCCGCCTGAGCAGTCAGAGGAGGCGGGGCTGGTCAGCGAGCAGCAGGCACAGGCGCCGCTGATTAGTGAGGACGAAGACTCAGAGCTGCCACCCCCTCCCAGTGCTTGGGAAAGGAGAGAGGAACAGCGGAGGTCGGAGACGCTACGCGCGAGAAAGTAGCCCCGCCCTCCTAAATAAGCTCCACCCGGGTCTGCCTCTATAAAAAGGGAGCCGCAAGCCCAGACCGGTCGTTGGGGACAACCGTCTGCTTACTGGACTCCATGTGCCTGGATTCCTGATCGGAAAACCTCGTGACCTGACTCTTGGACTCACTTGACTAATCGTGTTTTGAACGTGAAACTCCCTTAAGGCAAGCTCACGGGACTTTTGGGGCTTGTTTCTTTAGAGCGTGTGCGTTTGCGCTCACACTCCCTTGCCGCCTGTTCGTTACCTCACAACTTTACCTCACAAGTTTCTCAGTAAAGTTTTACAACTGCCTCCCTGGCGTATTGCATGTGATTGGGCTGGGACAGGACAGTTACTTTTCTCTCTGTTATGGAAAATGTATGGGAAAGCAGCTGAACAGAAAAATAACTGGCATGAAAAGTCTTAAGCAGGCTGGGTTCAGAATTGCCACCTCTTGGGCTGGTTTTCATCTGATGAGCAAGTCAGTGGAAAGATACATGCAAGACACATCACTCCTATTTTCGGCCTAATCATGAACAGTTACCAAAAAAAACCAAGTAGTCAATATAAGTCAATATATTGATCTTCTTGATAGCTTATCCTGTATAAGTCAATATAAAAACGAGTTCCCCGTTGGGGGGAGATGGGCGGTCATATAAATTAAATAAATAAATAAAAATAAATAATCTTTGATAGGATCTGGCTTGATCCTGCTACTCTCTGTCATTGAATCTAAGTTGTCAAGAGTAAATAATTTTCCATAAAATTATAAATCATTCTGCCTTCCATGCATTTGCCTAAGTTTGTCTTGGTAATAAGGGTTTCTTTGATGCCTTCAGTTTCTTCAGCTGCCTTTCATTTTTTCCGTGATCAGAATTGAAGTGTCAACACGTCATCTTTGTTGTTGTTTGGTTAAGGTGACTACAAAGAGTGAGTCCGTAAGTTCTCTGGGAACAGTCACATTAGGCTTTGAATGGCCTTATGAAGCCAGCAATGGAAAGTGGCTGCTGTACCCCACTGAAATCCTGGTAAAAGGGAATGGAACCTGGCTCTGCGAACCGTCTGGGCAGGTCATCAACCCCCTCAACCTCACCGTGAGTCTAGTGTCTATTCCCAGTCTCTTCTCCTTTTTGCTCTATCTCCGCTTAATATAAAAATGTATATTTTGAGACGAACTCCTTGGCGTCTCATTCCAGGGATGATGATATCTGATTCACGTATAGCTGCCAGGTTTGCTTTGAATAGTGTGCGCTGTGAAGATTGCACCTCCCAGAATTCCTAGCTAGTATTGCCAACAGCTGGGAGTTCTTGAAGTTACAATCTCAAGATATTTAGGGGAGACTGAAAATGAAGATTCTTGATTTACTATTTCATTTGGCGTTGGGTGAACTTGGTACAATATTTCAAAAATAAGACATTTTATTATTAAGATGGTTATATACCTAGTCTATTCCTCAGGTGGAACTAACAGAATTGCAATTAATGAACTTTTTCTGGTATACTTAAGGATACAGGATAGGATCTTAGCCAAAAAAAAGTGGTCCACAATATCAGCAAGAGATTCCTGATTCCTGCAGGATGAAGAATCATTCCCTGATTATGAGGCACCCTCTTGGTGAGGGCCTAGTGCCACCACTATACTGTTTTCCGATTCCAGTCCCATAAAAACACACAACACCTTTGCCACTTCTTGACATTCACGGACAGAATAACAGCCAGTATTTCTCCCTTTTCAGCAAACAGATCACAGCATTTCCCCAGCACGGAGAAAGCGTGAGTTGCAGGCATCGCCAAAGGCTGAGCTTCCAATCACCTTGGCATCTTCAAAAAAAGCCAAATCAGAAACAACACTGGTAACCATTTCATCATTATAGATAATTCTTTCTCCTCCTAATCAGGATTCCTTTGCCAAGAGCCTCTCCAGTCACTATTGCTCTATACCAGTGTTTCTCAACCTCGATAACTTTAAGATGTGTGGGAGTTGAAGTCCATGCATCTTAAAGTTGTCAAGGTTGAGAAACACTGCTCTCTACTGTCCCAACCTGGGACCAGGTATAATAGCCCCTATCCTTTTGAATGGCTGTGTTTGGGGAGTGGGGGGTGAGGGCAGGTTGTGTGTGTGTTTCAGGTAAAAAGATAAAGTCACCCTCAAATCAAGCAATTGGTCAGTTTGTTCTAGTGGTTAAGGCAACAGGCTAGAAACCAGGAGACTCGGAGTTCTAGTCCTGCCTTAGGCATGAAAGCCGGCTGGGTGACCTTGGGCCAGTCCCTCTCTCTCAGCCCAACTCACCTCACAGGGTTGTTGTTGTGGGGAAAACAGGAGAAGGAAGGAGTATTAGGTATGTTCGCCGCCTTGAGTTATTTATTAACATAATAAACTGGCTCTTTAATGCCAGCATTGTACCCCTGAGATGTTGCCACCAAATGTTGGTGTTGCAATCTTGGGCTGCTTTGGGAATATGACATTGCCTATGCCTGTTTTCAAACGCCATTTGAAAAGGAAGAAATTAAAAATTCTTCTGACTGTATGTTACACCAAACAGCCTTCTAATATGTAACTGGTGATTCTTCCCTCCCCCTTACTCCATCTTTTCTTTCCAGAGCTGTTCCAAAGGAACTTCTCGATGCATCTGGTTTGAATGCCCCCTGTGGGATATCGGAGCAGTGACAAATGTGAAGGTCCGAGCACGTGTTTGGAACAGTACCTTCATTGAGGTAAGTGCTTCTGCTCCCATTTAGTTGTTGTTGTTGTTCAGTCGTTTAGTCGTGTCTGACTCTTCGTGACCTCATGGACCATAGCACGCCAGGCCTTCCTGTCCTCCACTGTCTCTCGGAGTTTACTCAAATTCATGTTCATTACATCGGTGATGCTATCTAACCATCTCATCCTCTGCCGTCCCCTTCTCCTTTTGCCTTCAGTCTTTCCCAGCATCAGGGTCTTTTCCAGGGAGTCCTCTCTTCGCATTAGGTGGCCAAAGTATTTGAGCTTCAGCTTCAGCATCTGTCCTTCCAATGAGCAGTCAGGGTTGATTTCCTTTAGGATTGACTGGTTTGACCTCCTTGCAGTCCAAGGGACTCTCAAGAGTCTTCTCCAGCACCACAGCTCGAAAGCATCAATTCTTCGGCGCTCAGCCTTCCTTATGGTCCAACTCTCACAGCCATACATTACTACTGGAAAAACCATAGCTTTAACTATACGGACCTTTGTCGGCAAGCTTTTTAATATGCTGTCTAGGTTTGCCATAGCTTTCCTCCCAAGGAGCAAGCGTCTTTTAATTTCATGGCTGCAGTCACCGTCTGCGGTGATCTTGGAGCCCAAGAAAATAGAATCTGTCACTGCTTCCATTTCTTCCCCTTCTATTTGCCAGGAAGTGATGGGACCAGATGCCATGATCTGGGTTTTTTTAATGTTGAGTTTCAAGCCAGCTTTTGCACTCTCCTCTTTCACCCTCATCAAGAGGCTCTTTAGTTCCTCTTCACTTTCTGCCATTAGGGTGGTATCGTCTGCATATTTGAGGTTGTTGATATTTCTCCCGGCAATCTTAACTCCGGCTTGTGATTCATCCAGCCCGGCATTTCTCATGATGTACTCTGCATATAAGTTATATAAGCAGGGTGGTAATATACAGCCTTGTCGTACTCCTTTCCCAATTTTGAACCAGTTGGTTGTTCCATGTCCGGTTCTAACTGTTGCTTCTTGACCCGCATACAAGTTTCTCAGGAGACAGGTAAGGTGGTCTGGTACTCCCATCTCTTTAAGACTTTGCCACAGTTTGTTGTGATCCACACAATCAAAGGCTTTAGCGTAGTCAATGAAGCAGAAGTAGATGTTTTTCTGGAACTCTCTTGCTTTTTCCATGATCCAGCGAATGTTGGCAATCTGATCTCTAGTTCCTCTGCCTCTTCGAAACCCAGCTTGCACTTCTGGTAGTTCTCGGTTCACATACTGCTGAAGCCTAGCTTCATTCCATTTAGTAGCACATTGGTTATGCTAGCGTGTTGGGTGCGGATTTTTTTTTTTTTTTTTTTGCAGTTGGGGGATATGCTGCAATATCTGTTTGACAGCTAAGGCCACCAAGGCACTAATGTAATAATGGTACCAAAGGGGGCAAGAATTGTTTTTCCATGGTGGTGGGATTTATTTATTTTATAAATTAATTAGGCTTATTGTCTATTTTCCTTTTTTCCTACAAAGAAGGCAGGTTTGTGACTGCAGGTGGTGCATTATTCATAAGTTATCTTCCCCAAAGCATAGAGCAGGGCTTTCCAAAGTTTTCCCGTGGCGACACACCAACCGCCGTTGGTGTGTCGCCACGGGAAAACCCGGAAGTGCCGCCGTTGCGGCAGCGCGCAAAAACCCGGAAGCGCTGCTACCGTTTTCGGTTTTTGCGCGCCGCCGCTGGTGTGTCGCCGTGGGAAAACCCGGAAGCGCTGATGATGATCAGCGCTTCCTGGTTGTGTGGCGGCACACCAGACTGTGTGTGGCGACACACTTTTGTGTCGCCACACACAGTTTGGAAAGCTCTGGCATAGAGTGTCAAGAGAAGGACTAAGAATGTTCACATCCCTCTGAGCCATGAAGCTCCCTGCTGCTTAGGCAGAGTGTATCTCTCACTCTAGCCTACCTCGTAGGATTGATGTGAAAATAAAATGGGGAGGGGGACCCATGTCCAGCACTCTGGACAAAGGATAGGATAAAAGCTAAAATGTAACAACAATGGTCTGTCTGTGTATGTGTGTCTGAGAGAGAGATAGCATGTATATGAATGTTTATTCTTTTGCATGCTAAAGCATACATTTATTTATTTTCAAATTTTGCCACTGCCCATCTCCCCCAGCAAGGACGTACATAACATTAATTTATTTATTTGTTGAATTTCTATAACCGCCCATCTCCCTCTTAAGGAGGGACTCTGGGCGGTTCACAACACAATATCAACAAAGTACAATAAAAACCGTGATAGAAATACAAATACAATACAATAAATTATAATAAAAATACATTAAAATCCAAGAGGCAGATAGTTCTAAAGTGATGTTGACTATGATTAGAATATTTTAGATATCTAAGGTGGCTCTAAGGGATCAGCCATCCCCAGGCTTGACTGCTTTCCTTTTTGCCCCAGGCGAGATCACAGAGCCAGGTTTTTAATTTTTTTCTAAAATCCAGGAGCGAGGGGGCCTGTCTTATCCCTGGTGGGAGGCTGTTCCATAGGGCAGGTGCTGCTGCAGAGAAGGCTCGCCTCCGGGACCCCGTTAGGTGGAATTCTTTCATAGAAGGGGTCCGCAGCATGCCCTCTCTGCAAGATCGGGTTGGACGGGAAGATGTAATGGGGATGAGGCGGTCCCTCAGATAACCTGGTCCCGTGCCATGTAGGGCTTTAAAGGTGATAACCAACACCTTGAATTGGACCCGGAAGCAAACTGGCACCCAATGCAGCTCACGGAGCAGAGGTGTTATGTGTACCGATCTTGATGCACCAAAAACTGCCCGTGCCGCCGCATTCTGCACCAGCTGTAGCTTCCGGATATTCTTCAAGGGTAGCCCCATGTAGAGTGCATTGCAGTAATCTATATGAGAGACAACCAGGGCATGAGTGACCATTCGAAGGTTAATACGGATTATTTTAGCTTTTGTCAACTTTTCCTTTTTCAGGTGTGTCGGAATACAGCTCCCTCACTCCCCACCCAATACTTTAATGGGAATTGTAGTCCATTATATTTGTAGGGGGTTAGGTTGGAGGAGCTTATTATAAAAGAAAAGAATCATAGCTTCAGGGAAATATTGCTTCCAGGTTGCTGATCATGATTTGGAGAATTTTAAATAGCAAGCTTTTAAATTTAAATTTAATTAAATTAATTAAATTAATTAAATTAAATTTAAATTTTAAATTTAAATTTAATAAATAGCAAGCTTTAGCTATCTAATACAAGCATCAAGGCCTAGAAACTTTAGGGATAAAATCTTTCATGGTTTGTTTTTAGCCTTAATTTGAAGAATCAGAAATTCCATTCTGGGCTAACAAAAGATACAATCATGAATTTAAAATGTAAAGTATTCAAGTGGGCTTGAACAAATGAATTTCCCACCAGGTTTTCTACTTGCATAAATTTGTTGTTTGAAAAGTAGTTTCCATCTTAATTTTGTTTTGATTTTTTTCTTAGTTCTGATTAAATAATGCAGATAATTTTATGTTCCTAGAATTAAAACATGCATTATTCTGGTTTTTATTGCAGTAGTAACCGCAAGGAGAGAAAATGAGTGACTTTTTCCTTGCCTTTGTTAATTCGGCGAGAGTTACGTCTCTGAGGATTGTCAATTTGGATTAGTCTCTCTTTTAGACTAGGTTACATTGAATATGCTAAATCTTGTCCATGGCATTCTTTGAAGTATTAGTTACTTCCATCAAATCTTCATTGAATAAAGTAAAATTGCAACAACATATTCTGACAATTTCGCCTTAAATAAGGATTTTCTATACCTCTTTCACCAACATGCACATAGATTAGTAGCATGACTCAGTATAATATATCATTATTATAAATGTATTAATTGTCCACATTTTGTTTGTATCTATCTATCTATCTATCTATCTATCTATCTATCTATCTATCTATCTATCTATCTATCTATCTATCTACACACACACACACAAACGCATATACATATTTCAAAGTTAAGTGGATCGACAGCAGAAGTTGCTGCTTTTAACACACATACTGATTCTTATAGGATTACAACGACTTTGATCGTGTCAAGGTAGATGGACAAGTGACTCTCTTCCTCCGGACAAACTCCTCTACAATCAACATGAAAAATCGCACAGTGTGGGTGAGTAAAAGGATGAGGTAACTCCAGGGAATCACGAAGATCTTGCTGATTCTAGTTTACACACTCTTTTCTCCAAAATGATGCAGCTGCTTTGGGCTAGCTCGCACCATTTACCCTTTGAAATGGTCTCTTTCTTACAGCTAAGCCCAACAGCTCTTCAGAGTAGCTCAGTGTCCTGGCTTGCTGCTCTATAAGCATAACTCTGAAATGGCTTGAAAGTGACACATTGGCTGGGTTAGCACAATGCAGTTAATCAGCCAGTTAAAGACCTATTGGCTGCATTTGTGCAACATGCTCAATGTCATTAATTTTACATTTTTTTGGTGGTGGTGGTGGTTTCTCATGTTATGCAAGGCCAGCCTGATTGGTTAGTTTATAGTTCAGTATATTATATGAATCCAGAAAACAGGTTAAGTGATGCATGCCATGTAAAACTAGCCAGTGTGGGATGCTGTAGCCATTGCAACCAACTCTCAATAAATCACACTCAGCGCCCACTCAAAGTGATGTTGAAAACATTGCTGGCCAGCCAGAGAGGGGATGAAAGTACTGCCACGAGGGAAGGTATGTATGGGAGGAAATGGCATGGATTGAGGCTGGAGGCATAGCAGATCCTTTCCCCATGGCCTGCCCGCTGCTATCTCCCTCCCACCATAATTTCCAGATCCTAGCAATTCTTCTGGAATTTATTTTCAGATCAGGGCTGACTCCTTGTTCTCTTCACTGATTTGGGCCTAGTTCTGGCATGCTTCTGCAGACTGATGAAATCGTTTGACACATAAGCAAGACCTCCACTGGGGGTTGGAAGGGGAGTCCCTTGAACCCTGTCCTCTTCCTTTGTGAGGGTGAGATAGGCAGTTGTCAAGTTCCCTTGGACCATGGCACAAAACTGCTTGCAAGCTTGCAACCTCTTGATCTGATAGTCTACATCTGGAAAGAGAACAGCCGTTCTACCCTGTTTGTGTGAAACTCTTTGGTTCAGTGTGACTCACTTAATGCTCATCCACTCAGCCTCCTTGCCCTGGCTTGAAGATGCCCTACTTAGCATTGTTTGAAAGCCTTTATTCAAAGCAGAGCTGCCTTCTCATTTCCAGCTTACAGCACAGGCAGGCTGAAGCTGGTCCAAGATACTCTGGCTGGAAAGTCGCATTTTCCCTGGGAAAAAGGAAGAAAACCTTTACAGACATCCCAGGTTGCATGGAGGAGGAATCTTCAGAGGTTGGCAATCTATGGGGCTCCAATTGGGCCACTGCAGGACTACCCCCTCCCATCCAGCTTCTGGGCTCTGTGCCTCCACAGCCATTAGTGCTTTGGCTTCCAGAGAGAGCAGAACCTCACCCAAAATTCAACCCAACCCAGCTTGGTTCACCTCTCCTCTCCTCTCTGGGTGGTCAGAGTAACATCAACCTTATGGCATGCCAAATGCAAGCCTTCCACTTGGTCAATATTCCCATTGGGATCTCAGCAGAACAGAAGAATCGAGTGGGATTATGGGCAAATCTGATTTGACAGTTCTAGAAAAAGGGGTGTGTGTGTGTTTCTTCTTCTGCCTACACTTGTTAAGATCAAGAAATGTCTCTGTACTTAAGAGATTCTATACAGATTATCATAATAATACAGGTAGTCCTCACTTACTGTGGTCATAAGGCACGACGTCAAGTGACCATGCCAACTATGACCAAAATAGGTGGGAAATAATAATAATAATAATAATAATAATAATAATAATAATAATAATAATAATATAATAATAATAATAATTTTGTTTTTATTGTGGAATACAACTCAGTGAGATAGGTGCTGCCCTTGGTCCCCTGTTGTTCTGCCCCTCAGATACTTTCTCCTGGCTGAGAGAAAGGACCATAATGGTGGTAACCCCTCTTCACAGTTCCCAGAACAGCTTCATGTCAACATTCTCCCCCCATCACAGCCCACTGTTTTCTCTCTGGGTCCTCTGCCCTCTGCACCTCTGGTCAATTACAGCAGTTGGGAAATACATGCCTGCTTGCAATCTACTGAAACGAGTTATGGCCTGGGGGATTAAATCGTTGCTGCTCCTATTGTTTCTCTCTCTGCAAGCACACCAATCACTGTCCTGAAAGTAACCAGCATTACTTTCTGTAAGGGCGGTAACATTATCAGCCTCAATACCAGGGTGCAGTAAATGCTAGGCTGTTGGGGTGGGTCCTTTTTTTAACGACCTACTTTCCTTCTGTCTAAAGGATGGGAGGAAAGCACATCAACATGGCGGTGTGGATGCACCCTTAGTAAGTTATTAGCCTGTTCAAGTCCTTTTAATTTGTTTCCAAGAGGAGTGGGAGCAGGATTATGTTCCTGATCTCCCATCTCAGCAACTATGCATTTAGCTGAAGGTCTGGGAGGAGATCCTAGAATTATAAAGGTAATTAGGAGTCCTATTTGAGTAGCATTTCTGACCCTTTAAGACATTTGGATACCATAAAAAGAGGGGCTGCTTCCCTCTTGTGCATTCACCACATTCCTAGACAGACTGCATGAAAAGCACCTATGGTTCTACCTCGGCACTGAATCTAAATCTGTAATTTGGGCTCGGTAATTTTGGTTTAATGTCCTGTTATGTTGAAAAAAACAAACAAACAAATAAATACACACACACACAGAGCTTTTAGGATGTTGGGGAAAACATAATACAAAGGCCAAAATATAATTAAGAATAAATATATGCATTAGATTACATTGAATTATACCAACGGGAGTGTGCTAGCAGCCTTGTGCTGGTGCTCCTGTGTTTTTCTCAACTGGAGCAGCTCTGGACATGCTCTTCCTCCAAACCAACTTTGCATTTATCCTGCTTTTTCTCTCCAAAGACCTGCCTGTTTCTCGTTTCTTTGCTCTGATTTTAGTTTATTGTGGACATTGACTCGGAACTGAGTGAAGAGCAGCCGGCTGAGATTGAGCTGTGGGTGGTGCTAGTTGCTGTTGCGGCAGGACTTCTGCTTTTGGGCTTTATCATTTTACTGCTGTGGAAGGTGAGAAATGAAGACCTTGAATTGTGGGTAGAGATAGTCCAACTTCTTCCTTTCCCTCTGAACCCAACCTAGGTAGAAAGACCCTTTGGAAGTTGCAAAAAGTTCCTGTCGACCTGCGCCTACACAGTGCAAAGGAGCGAACCCACCCACACAACCCAACTGATTGTAGCAAGTCTGAATGTCCAAGCAGTATAATGAAAGGGCATATAAAGTTGTTTTCTTTGATCATGAATACACTGGTTTCACGTGCAAACAAGATGTTTACGCGTTTGGCTGCAGCAAAACTGGCCAGGCTAGTTCCAAATGGGCAGGTGGAAAGTAACTCCGTCTCTCCAACTTTATCCAGAATGATGTAAGCTGCACTGAGTCAGCTCTGGTGTGTAGCTCAAACACTTCATTCTGGAGATCAGCCAAGGAACAAAACAAAACAAAACAAAACAGGCCTCTGCTGGGTGTTTGATTCATTCTTTTTCACCACAAGGAATCTGGCTAGATGGCTAAGAAACTATATTTAGATCCTAATTAGTGCAGGAATTGGGAGAATGCTTGGGACTCCATAGGTACAGATGCCTTAGGATAACATAACAACATCAGTCACTGCATTGCAGTTATCCCCCTCTGTTCAGTGACTCATTGGGATTTCTTAAGCACACTGTTCCACTGCTGAGGGACAGATGGAGCATTCTGCATAGTGTACATTACTAAAGCTTTATGGAAATCCCTGTCTGGCCCCTATTTCTGGAAACCAACGTGGGACCAGAGAGTCTCGAGTATTCAGAAGCTCTGAGATGGTTGCAACTGGGCTACACTTCCAAAACGTATTACTGCAATAGGCAACCTGGTGATTTTCAGACTATAGTTCTTACAGTCCTTTGCCATTAGCTATATCATTGGAATATGGAAATTGAAGTCCAGAACATATGGAAGGCATCAGGTTGCTTATTCCTTGCTTAGCTGCATGGTTTTGGCTAAGGAAAGTTCATCTCTGAAGTGCAACCATCATAACTGACTATTAGGGTTTTGCAAAGCTTTGAAAGGGTGTGTTCTTGGTGCTTTGGACAAGGCACCCTTTCAGAGCTGCTTCAGGAGGCAAAGTGGCCTCCACTTCTAATGAGGAAACATTTGCAGCCTTCCCTCTGGTTCTTCTAGTGAGCTGTTGCTAGTGCTGGAGAGAGCCCTGATGAAACACAAAGTGCCAAACCATGCCAGTTGCATCACTGCTACACTTCAGTAGGGTTAACAGCATCTCCTCCTTGGTATGAAGCACAGTGACAAATCCTTAAGAGTAATAGACCTTTAGTGCTTTGGAGCTCCATTTTGGGGCATGCCTGAAATTGCTAATTCATTTTCTATTACAGGTAGTCCTCGACTTATGACCGTTCATTTAACAATGGTCCGAAGTTACGATGGCCTCGGAATGGGTGTTTTAGGGCCTGTTAAAACACTTCCAAGCACCACAAAATGTCACACCACTCCCCTGTGGTCACATGATCGTATTTCAGGCACTTGGCAACCAGCTCGCATTTACAACCGGTTGCAGCGTCCCCCAGTCACGTAATCGTGTTTTGCGACATTTTTTGCCATTTTCTGGCAAAAAACACCCATTGGGGAAGCTGGATTCACTTAACAACCGCTGTGATTCACTTATGGACCTGTGATTTGCTTAATGACTGCTGTAAAAATGGTTGTAAAATTGGGTCTGGTCACGTGGTGACTCAACTTACAACCGCAACGACTCACAATGGAAATTCCGGTCCCAATTGTGGTTGTAAGTCAAGGACTACCTGTAATTATGCTTGAAGCTGTTGCCATGGGACAATAGCATCATGAAAACCTCAGACAGGCCAAAACTGCAATAGAAATACATAGGAGGTTTATATTTTTAAGGAGGTCATTTTATCTGACCTCCAAACCAGTCTCATATAGTGCCTGGAGTGAAACAATGGAACAAGCCTCCTTGAGCGCACACCCTGAAGGTGATCTTCCTTGAGCCATCGGGCTGGATACTTGACTTGTGCTTTTTATTTCCTACCCCAACACCCCTGACCTTTGCCCCCTGCTTCCTCATAGTGTGGCTTCTTCCGGAGGGCAAGCACACGAGCCTTGTATGAAGCCAAGGGCCAGAAAGCCATGATGAAGATCCAGCCTTCTGAAACTAAGCGGCTGACCGACAGCTACTAGCTCCTGTCTCAGGGGGGACACTGCCCACCCCTTTGCCCTGTATCTTGGTAAATCATTGCGGGGTGGCTGGATGGGTGGGGCAAGGTCTGCCTTTCGTTCCCTGTCTCTGTCAGTCCCTGCACTTCTTCACTCTTGCTTGTAGATTGGTAGTGTTGAGTTAGAGAACGTAGAGTATGGGTGTGCCAGCTGGCCACAGGTGGTTGCCTTATTTTGATGAATAGTTTATCTAGTCCATGATTATATACTGTACACCAGTGTTTCTCAACCGTGGCAACTTGAAGATGTGTGGACTTCAACTCCCAGAATTCCCCACCCAGAATGGCTTGCTGGGGAATTCTGGGAGTTGAAGTCCACACATCTTCAAGCTGCCAAGGTTGAGAAACACTGATATATATACTGACTAGCAATGGCTCTCCAGGGTCACTGGCAGGGAGGTAGCTCATCACCTGCTACCTGCTACTTAAATAAATAAATAAATATATATAGCCATATATATATATAGAGGAGATCCTAGGACTGGATTGGGGACTTTAATCATGCAAAGCTTGGGCTCTACCACTGAGCGGTAGTATATTAGCAGATACTTGGGTTGTTCTTGCCACCAAGAGGATGCAACACATTTAGGCTCAGAGAACCTCTTGATTGTCATTATGTTGAAAAGTTATCAGTTGCCTTTATTATATTACAGAAATCCTGAAGAGATAAAGAACTAAGGAATGCTTTTCAAAATAGTACAGGCATACCTCATTTTATTGCTCATTTTATTTTTTATTTAAAAAATAAAAACATTTTTTAGCAATAAAGTATTTTTTAATTAAGGCATGTACATTGGGTTTTTTAGACATAACACTTAATAGACTATAGTATAGTGTAAACATAATTTTTATATGCACTGGGAAACCAAAAAGTTTGTTTGATTCGCTTTATTGTGATATTCACTTTATTGCAGTGGTCTGGAACCAAACCCGCAATATCTCCGAGGTATGCCTGTATGTTCACAGGTTAAGATTTGTGCTAGTTTAATGCCAAAATCTGAAATCCCATGTTTGTAGTTTAGTCGTTGACAGGTAAGTCTTTTTAGCCACTCTTTCTGTTGGCTGTATTTACATGATCAGTTTGGAAAGATCTGCCACTACTCTTGAGTAAGCACTCAGTTGGCAGATGATCCGTTGCTCCTCGGGCAGTCGGCAGCCGCCATCTTCACAGGAAGTCTAGCCAGGGTTAAAGGTGGCTGAGGGGCCGTGCATTTCTTTCCAATTTGGGGGTGAAAGCCCCACTGCAGCTTGAATGGGTTCAGAGCCACTAGAGACAAGATGAGGGGAGTCTTACTCAACCTCATCCCCTTTTTTCCTCTGTTTACCCCCCGCCCCCCACATGTAATAACTGGAAGATGAGAAGGAAAAGAAACCAGACAGTGTAACATTTTTGCTGGGCCACTTACTTTAGTGCTGACGACAGGAAGAGATGATTAACACTCTGTAAATCCATGTTCCACAACATGGCTGTCTAGAGAAGGTCAGGGTAGCCCCAAACAGCCTCAAGTCTGATTTGAGTTAAAACGAATCCGCTCTGACTGTACCACTAACATGATTTACCTGGGTTGCAAAGTATGCTAATCCTATCCTTAGCCCAGCTAAGCATGTTGTGCAAATACAGTCATTGTAAAGTTTGATCTGGAGATTTGGCTCTAATAGTAAGACAGTGTGGGTTTTCAGGCTTCAGAGGTGGATTTAGATGTGAAAAAGTCTATTTGTATGTAATATCAGCCTCTGTGATTGGACACAAGTACTAGTGCTCATCTCAGGCTGCCAAACTTAAGGATACTAAATTGAAGCATCTGGGTTTAGGTGATCTGATCCTGACACCTCCCCATTTCTTTATTAGAAGCTCTTTCCACCAAGGCACAATATTCTAAAACTTACCTGTCCATTCTACTTAGCAGCCATGCAGCATCTCTGTCTTCAGTTATTCTCAAAGCAGATCCCCCTCAACATATTTCACGCTCTCCACTAGATTTAGAGCAGTCTGCCAGCTTCTCTTTTTACCTGTGTGCATTACTAAATCAAACTTCTTTTCCTAGGATTTAATAGCAGGTATTTTTGGGGTGGCTTCTGAGATGGCACTTTAAATGATGACATGTATCTTTTCTCTTTCTTTTGACTCTGTTTTCTTTCCACTTCCTGGGCCAATACAAGTGACCATGGTTGAGATGGCCGAGCCAGCGCAGGCAAACTAATATTGGTAAAGTGGTCAACCCTGTTGAAATACACTGGTGCAGACTGGGAAACCTACCTGTGGATATAGTTTCATGCAAGTGGAAAAAAGAGGGAAGAAAAAGGGGGAAATGATGTGGCAAAAAAGAAAGAGATGGAAGCTGTGCCCTGTCCATTTTTTTTATCCTGTTCTATTTGGACTTCAGTCTTGCTATCTAACTATTTACAGATTATTCCTGTGGGATTTTAGCCTTCAAGAGAAAAATATTTCCCAAGCCGTGATAGCTCATGATGCATTTTCATCATTGTCTTGCCAGTATCAAGGTATAGAATACAAAAAGTCCTGGTAGTCGAACCATTTAATCTAATCTTGCTTCAGTTTGTCTCCAGCGTGAGTCATTATGAAGATGTTTCTGAGCAGAAACAGCTCCCACAAAATGTGAAGCAGAGGAGGTCTCCATCTTAGATGGTTGCTGGGAATGTGGATGATTGAAGATAGAGAAAGGGCTGCAAAGCAGGGATAGCAGTTGTTCTGTTTTCTGTAGATGAGCTAAACACTCCAAATGGGATGCAAAGTAGAAAGCTTAGTTGCGAACTTGAAGGGTCTGGCAGAAGCACATTTGTAGCTTGTTTTTTTAATACAATTTATTATAAGTTTTAAAGAGAACATAAAAACTAACACCAACTAAGAGAAAATGAGAGAACAAAGAAAGAAAGAGAGGAAGAAAAAAGAAAAGTGCAATGAGAAAGAATAAAGAGAAATAGAAAGAAGCAGCTTCCGATTTCTCTGCAGCAAATACAAGTATGACTACAAAATTATCTCTTACTCTATGATTACAAAAAAAGCTCACTTTTTTCTATTATCTTTTTTTTCCTAATCATCAAAACCACAAGTCATAAGAGAACCACATTTGTAGTTTGAATGCTGTGTCAAAGTAGGAAAATAGAAAACAGCACTCAGAGTTGAATTTGAATGTAGTGGTTGGGATTACCTTTAAAAGCCTGTGCTCTGCATGGAGTTATTTTGAATGATTTTTTTTTTATGAGAAAGAGATGCCTCAGACAGTAGTCAGGAATGCCTGCCCATCACCAGTACCTAACAAATTCAACATCCATTGAAGAAATGGCTTCCAGACAGGCTTTAGTTCTAGCACAGCTCATTTTAGAAATTACCCAGTGCTGTTAATGGGAAATGGAGTATAACTTCTTTGTCCCATGCAGGCAACTACTCAAATAAAGCTTACTCTCACGTCTGTTACTTTCTGCCAGTCCCCCAGTACAACTTCAGTAAGGGGGAATGAAACTATCTTAAAAAGGGGGATAACATATGGCAGAAGACTCCCTCAAGACAGAAAGGATCCTGTAAAATCCCTCAGTAGCTGAAAATTGTGCACAGAACACTTTTTCTATTGAAGACCGTGGAACTTGACAATGAACCCAATAATATAAGCATCTGTTCCATATATCCTTTGGTCTTCAGGAAGGCTGCTACCATAATACCACCTTTTCCCTTTGGCTGCCATTCCTAACCTTAACTAGGATTTTGGAGTGTCCCTATCAAATCCTCAAAAATCTGGATGTATTCTCAGGAAGATAAGGAACTGTACCAGCTTTGGTAGATTTTCACTGACTAGTTTTTTTCTGTTTTCTGCCTGTAAGTACTCTCAAGAAATACCAGGTATTGATCTGTGATACTTCCAGTCAGACCACTTTCAGCACAGATAAATCATTGCAGAATTGCAATTAACTCTCTGCACTGTTAGGGGATACTGTACAGTTTCTCTGAGTGTGAAATTCTACCCACATTATTATACTACGTTTCTCTAGTAATTTATTGGGCAACTGAAATTAGATTTGAGCACATTTTCTCTGTACCCTTTGTAAGGGAGACACATTTTATCAGCCATCTATTTATTTCTAATCAGACTTTTAATAAGTGTTAATATAATAGAGAATTAGTGAATGAAAGCATTATAGCAGCATAACTTTAGTACTTTCATTGATAGAAATCTGCTACAGTAAATGCAGTCTTTGCACTGTTCCTGGATCAGCCCCTTACCTACCCATTTCCACAACGATGTCATTCAAAGGCTGAGTTAGAATTTCTCTGTGTCTGTGCTGGTAACAAAACTGGTCTGTTTTTCTATTGACTTTGCTTTTGTTTCACCACGTCTCCCAATTTCTGGATGCAAGAAAACCTTTGCCTAGCCCCACTACAACAAGCATTCAATTGAAGCATTGGCTTCAATGTGGCTTCCAGCATCTGGGCTCTACACTGCACTCATATTTAGAGCTATTGTGACTAGCCTTGAATTACAAACTACTACTGTGTTGTTATGTCACCATCGCAGCTAGCAGAGATTTGTAATAGTAGAAGAAATGGATTTTCAGCAGAGTAGATACTCCCCCCCCCCAAATATTTTAAAAAATAAATGCAACATGTCATGAAAATGTGGTGGGGGGGAGGTGCTCACAATGTATTTTCTTTTGTGCAGAGTACAGATTATTATTATTATTATTATTATTATTATTATTATTATTATTATTACTGAACTCTGGCAGGCCAGGGTGCAGTATAGAGATAGTATTGGTTGTGCTTGTCAATACTCTGTGGCAGAGCCACCAATCATGGTATCCTTCTGGCTTGGCTGCAGGGAGTGGGAGTTGGCAGTGGTTCCCCTCCTTTTTTCCTAGTCAGTCCCAGTCAATGTTGATGGGAGCGGGGAGAGATTGAGCCCGCAGCCTCTTAATTGTGGGATGCCTTGGGGCTTGGTACTCTCACCCCTTTTGTTTCACATCTACATGAAACCACTGGGTGAGGTTATCCATTGGATCAGGGTCAGGTTTCATCAGTATGCCAATGATATCCAGTTGTACATCTTGGCCCCAGCTGGACCAGTGATACTTTTGAGTATCCCAGTCTCTGGAGGCTGTGTCAGCCTAGAGGGGGTGGAACAGACTCAATCCTGCTGAGACTGGCTGTGGATATTTGTCCCCGTCCCCAGTCCTGGGGACTTTCCATCTTTAGTCTTGGTCGGGGTTGCACTTCCCCAGTAAAGACTGGTGTGCAATCTGGGGGTTATCTTGGACTTACAGCTGCTGCTGAAAGAGCAAGTGGCAGCTGTGGCCAAGAGGGCCTTTGCACAGATTCATCTAATGTGCCAGTTGCACCCGTTCCTGAATTGGGAGGCCCTTCAGACAGTCACTCATGTCTTAGTCATCTCATGAATGGACTACTGCAGTGTGCTGTGCATGTGGCTGCCCTTGAAGACCATTCAGAAACTACAGCTGGCTCAGAATGCAATGCTGCAGGCAGTGATGGACATGCCACACTGTGCCCATGTGATGCCACTGCTTTGCAAGCTGCACTGGTTACAAGTTGGCTTCCAGGTGGAAGCCAAGGTGCTAGTTATTACCTATAAAGCCCTTCATAGCATAGGACTTATCTAGCTTATATCTGATTGTTTCTGCTTGGCTGGTGAGATTGGACACTCTGGGTATGCTTCAGGTACACCTCCCACCCTGATGATGTTCAGAAAGTCATTGAAGACTTGGCTATTCTCCCAGGGTTTGGGGCATTTGAAGGCATCTGCCTTCTTAATCTAAGCTGCCCAAAGTCATCTGGAGCCTCTAGACCAGTGTTTCTCAACCTTGGCAACTTCAAGATGTGTGGACTTCAATTCCCAGAATTCCCCAGCCAGCCATGCTGACCATGCTGGCTGGGGAATTCTGGGAGTTGAAGTCCACACATCTTAAAGTTGTCAAGGTTGAGAAACACTGCTCTGAACTGAATAAATAAACTCAAGGGGCAGGACAAACAAAAAAAACTAGAGTTTTTTTTATCCTCCTATTGGCCATCTGGAGAGAGAACTGATGGGGCCACAGTCTCTTCTGTCAGCATTTTGAGGCCAGCAAAAGTGCAGATGATTAAAGGACAGTTTCACACTGATCTGTGAGGGTTGGAGGCAAAGCTGTGTTACATGGAAATGTTCCCATTTTCCAAGATTGACCCATTTACTGAAATAGGGGTAACCGGAATGTGCTGCTCCTACCCCAATTATTTAAGAGAGAGAGAGTGTGTAAGAGAGCACATTCTAGAGTGCAATAACAGGGTGTACAAGTTCCATCAGTTCAAGGACTACATTAGATATGATGGATCCCATACAGGAATGAGTGGGCCACGGTTCCATTATGGGTGGAAGATTAACGGTCTTAAGATATGAAATATATGGCATTTGAAGGGCTAAAAACACCTATTTTGCGCCTTACCACCACCACCACCCTCTTGCAATAAAGGGCCCAAAGTTTTGGCTCCATCATCTCTGGCCAAGTGTTAAGGGCAAGGAATGGAATGCTGACCAGTTGGATGCAATCTTCAGGTTACGCATTTTACCCTTCTGATTTAAGTGCTACTATTCATTTAATATAGCTTTTTTAATCCATAAAAGTGCTTTACTGCTACTCAAAATACTGATTTTAAAAAGGTGATGAAAGTGATGTCCGCTGCAAATTTAGCACAAAATGTGACCTTCACTGCAGATTGCTGCCTACTTCAAAACCATACCTTAGATAGGTTGAAAAAGCAAAATAGGTATCCGTAAGAAGCTATGATGCCATACCCGTGACATGGGTTACGTAATTTATAACGCAATGGACAGAAATGACATCATTTGCATCATAACACACATGACATCACCCACACACCCCTCCGCAGATGCCTAGAAGTGCCAAAGGCATATCAGCTATGGAGATTATAGTACTCTTCTTAATATTGGGAAAATATCGGAGGATTATAGATGGATGACAGTAACATACAACTCTCTTGGAAAATGTGAATGAACAAGAATGATTCCAAACTAGAGGAAATAGACCTGCATTCCTCTCCAGATGCACTGTCAGTCGTTAGAGTGGGTTTTTTGGTTCACACAAAATGGCTGTGCCACGAATCAGTTTCTCAGTTCCTGGATCAGCCCTTCACCGATAAAATGGTCAAATGTATTGGCTCACTTTGTTCTTTTTCTTTCACAGATAAAAATATCTTTGGCTGCTCTTTCATCCTGTCCCGTCTCTGGATCTTTTTCTCAGGTTCTCAGCTGTGGTCTCTCTCGCTGTTGGTTTTCTCCTACTGAATGTATTTATCTCCCCCCCCCTTCTCTCCATCTGCAGTGCAACTTTTTCAAGCCAACCCGCTACTACCGAATCATGCCCAAATACCATGCCATTCGTATCCGGCAGGAGGAGCGCTACCAGCCGGCTGGCGGTTTCTTGCCTCCAAAGCACAAGAAGCGGTGGGTGACAAACTGGCAGGAAACGGGAAGATACTACTGACATCTGCCTCGGTTTCCCCCACCCTCCTCTACTCACTCCCAGGCTGCTTGGCTTTCCTTTGTAAATACTGCTGGACCAACCAAGGAACTCTTATTTATAGCTAAGTTATATGTCCTCGGTCAGTTATGACCTGAACCTTTCTCCAGACACTGTGATCTTGGGGAAAAATACTATCCTTGCAAGGTGGACATGGTAGGCATTTGTAAAACTTGAGGCACAAAGGAGCAGCTTTTTCATTTGCACTGATGGGTTCTTTTTTTTTCCCTCCCCCCCCCCCATCACCCCAACACTACTACCAGCATTCTTGGAAATATAGTTCCCTCAGACAGGATGCAGGGCAGATTTGAAAATCAGCTTAATTTTGCACTGAATAGGCAACCGGGCATAAGCAGTTGTGTGAGTGGCCTAAATAGAAAAGTTGTGATCTTATGAAATTGCTGTTTATTATATAGCCCCACACTTGACTATTCCTCCCATGAGCTCAGAGCAACTCCTGGGTGATTCCCACACAGCCTTCCATTTTGGCAGCTTATAAAATCCAATCTTAGCTGTCAAACTGTGCCTTCAGGTGAGTCCCTGGGCTTCCAAAAGATGTACCTTGATTAAGCCAACACGCAGCTTCTCTCTTAAATTCAGCACCCATAAGAAGCTGCCTTAGTATAAATGAGCTTTGGATGATTTACCTTAGCATCTCCAGGATTGGCAGCAGCTGTCCAGGGTTTTGGGCAGGTCTGTCCAATGCTACTTAAAAGATGCTGGGGATTAAAAGATCCTCTTCATGCACAGCAGATACTTTATCGTAGAGGTAGAACTCGGAAGATGTGCCTATACTTTTTCTCAATATGATACTCTCGCAAAACCATCTTACAGGTAGTCCTGACTTAACAACCATTCGTTTAGTGGTGGTTCAGACTTAAGACGGTGCTGAAAAAACTGACTTACAACCGGTTCTCACACTTACGACCGTTGCAGCGTCCCCAGTCACGTGATCATGATTTGGGGACTTGGCAACCAGTTCGTATTTATGATCAGTGCAGCATCCCATGGTCGCATGATCACCATTTTCAACCTTCCCAGCTGGCTTTCGGCAAGCAAAATCAATGGGAACTGCGTGATTTGCTTAACAACTACATAGTTCACTCAGTGCCCGCGGTGATTCACTTAACAACTGCCGCAAAAAAGGTGGTAAAATCGGGTCAGATTCGCTTAATGACTGCTTTGCTTAGCAACAGAAATTCGGGTCTCAATTGTGGTCGTTAAGTGAGGACTACCTGTAGTATGTTTACTGGATGCTTTCTTCCAGAAGGCCCTTCCATTTTCATGGAATCCTCTTTCACTAACCACAAACCAAATTTCCTGCATATCTCCTTACCAGAGGCTTACCTTTGAATGCCTGTCCTTACACAAGAGCAGCCGGTCATGGCATTTTGGGAGGTTCTTTGTTAATGTAAGGTTACATATACTTTTCACAAATATTATTTTTTTCCAATGCAGGCATACAGCCATATTTGTAAAAACAAAGTACTTTCACTTGCTCACTTTCACTTGCTGAGAGTTGTAGATGCCTCTGTGCTCTCTCTGGCCCTGGTTAATGCTTGCCTTATTTTCTCCCTCCAAGACCCTGTAGCTCAGCCTTCCGCCACCTGGCACCACTCCGATGTATTGGACCACAGCTCTAGTCATACCCTGCCATGCTTCGTTTAGAGGGGAGGGTGGATGGATTTCACCTGTAACTGCAGTTGCCACATTTCCTGACGCCCCAACAGACGTGGGGAGCCTGCGGGATATTTATGGCCAATACTCGCAGAGCTCAGGCGATGCTGAATTTCAGCGTCAATGTCGGCTTTTGTAGATAGATGGCTGCCGAGATAAGAAAAGTGATCGACAGTTGAAAACCACCAGCATTGAAACAATGATCATCCAACATCAACTTTGCTGGACCGGTCATGTTGTTCGAATGCCTGACCATCGTCTTCCAAAGCAGTTACTTTACTCCCAACTTAAGAATGGAAAACGGAATATTGGTGGACAGCAAAAGAGATTCAAAGATACTCTCAAAGCTAATTTTAAAAAATGTAATATCAGCATTGAGAACTGGGAAGCCCTAACTCATGAGCGTTTCAATTGGAGGTCAGCCTTTATTAATGGCGCTATGGACTTTGAAGAAGCATGAGTACAGGGCGAAAAGGAGAAAAGAGCTAAAAGGAAGGCACGTCAGGCAAACCCTCATCATGACCGTCTCCCACCCGGAAACCTATGCCCTCATTGTGGGAGGTTGTGCGGATCCAGAATTGGCCTTTATAGCCACTTACGGATCCACCGTTAAAATTTTACCTTTGGAAGACAATCTTACTCGGCTACGAGTGATCGCCAATGAATGAATGAATGAATATGGCCAATAATAGCTCCCCGCATGACCTGCAGCCAATCTCCCCAGGCCTATCCTCTCTTCCTAGGCCCTTGCCTTTAATTAGAGGAGGTATTGCCCCCTCCCCTAGAAATAAGGTTTTAACAAAACCTCCCTCGAATCCAGTGGCCTGTTTGCTTCTGGTCCAACATCAGTTCCCACCCTTCCTGTAGAATAAACACTGGATGTTTCGCCACTGGAGCCTGTACTGTGCTAAGGACTACTGGCTGTAATTTAGACCTTCTCTTTTGTAATTCTCTGGAGGGAAGGGTGGTTTTACTAGTATTAATACTACTGTTATCTTATTTTTAAGGAACACTAAGAAAGCTTGAAATGGGAGGAAAGGGTAGCATTTTATTTTTTTAAAACTTAGGAATTATTTTTAATGAGATGACTTTGGTCCCTGGCTGCATTTTGAGAGATGCTAGGGAGTGGTTCATTGCAGGACTGGCTCCCAGCTAGAGGCGGCCCTGGATAGTACACTTTCGTGGGCTCCCTCCTGCATCGGTGAGCCTGGGTAGGATTACCTTTGACTAACATTGTTGGAAATAGGGGTAGATGACTAGATCTAGGCCTTTCTCACAGCACCTGACGACAGTCCTGTGTCAGTGGGACTGAGGGATGTTTATATAGTGTCTTGACCCCATCATCTCCAAACTTTAGGGCAGATTTTGTTTTTAAGAGCAGTTTTAAAAAGATATCCCGGTGGGTCAGGTGATACTGGATCTTGGCAGCTGTTCTTTTGCTAAATGGATACCAAATGTTTCAGCTAGAGCTTTCTCAAGCGAGTAGTCATGCATCCCTGGGTGAAGTATGAGTTAATAATAAAGTGAGTCTAAGGTATGGCTTTCCCTCATAACTGAGCAACTGCAGCCAGCTCACCCCTACACGGGGTCTGAACAGGTTATGTTGCTGCGTGTGAAAGATTTTGGGTCAAAGAGCAAAGTGAACAGTCTTAAAGCTAGGCAGCTCCTTTTCAATGTTAAGCAACTTTAAGAGAAACCCAGTGAGGTGAGAATGGCTAGACAACTCTGAGAAAACAAGGTTCACCTCCACACTGCCTGTCTCCTGGCTACCATTCTGAATCAAGAGGAGAAATTAATTCCTTATGCTCCGCATTAGAAAGATATGGATTTGTGGGAAACTGCTTCTGCAGAGCTGATCTTGCCAAAAAAATGCTCCGGTTTTCTGACCTGGGCCATATCCAGCAATTCATTGTTTAATGGGGAACAATCTTGGACTTGCCAGCTCAGAGAAATGAAGCTACCTTTGGAGTTGAGGATTTTTATAAAAGCAAAACAAAGCAAAAATCGTTGTGGTGTCTTAAAGACTAATTTTAGCTCACATCATGCTGGTCAACATTTCAGACTTGTTTTTTAATCCAGGCTTCTCTAATCTGGTATTTGATGTGTTGGACTACAACTCCCAGTGTTCCCAAACAGCATGGGATTATGGTACTTGTAGTCTATTGCATCTGGAAAGCAATGGGCTGGAAGACTGCCTTAATTTATCTTTTCTCCATGAGCCAAGGATGGTTGCTGGCCTGTGCACTGAACAAAACTGAACCTAGACTGTACCAAAACGGGCTTATTTTGATTTGTAAAAGCTTCCTTAAAAGGGATCAACCTTTTCCAGTTTCTGTTCCACGTGTCACTGTCAAGGAAATTTGGTTTCATTCACTCTGCATTTGTACCTGACAATAGCCATGTTCTCTTTGTCCATCCCTCCCCATCTCCCAGGTATGTTTTAAATTATAAAGAATGTACTTATCTTTAGCGATGTGTACATAAATACATTCATATATAAATAAATGAATATATATATATATATATATTTGTTGTTTACTGGAATTTCCCACTGTTTATGGTACTGGAGTCTTGAATCATTGTGCCTTGATTGTAAATAAGCTTGAGTGGTTATTTTATGAATAAAAAAATAGTATGATTTGTAACTTGTGGTTTTTATTTTGTTGCTGCTTTTTAAAATATACTGAATTAAATTCCCCAAACTTGTTTCAGCTCCTGATATTTGTCAATATCAAATATCAAGGATGAGGTCTGTTGGAAAATGGAGCAACAATCTCTTGGATTCATTTCAGCATCTGATAGTGCTGTTCAGAAATCCAGATTTGAAGGGCAAAATGTGATTGAGAGAGCACGTGGGTACGCATGTAGCCTTGTAGGGAAAACTTTGAAGCAGCTGTGTGACTTCTACAGCTGCCTTATGATTGCAGGAAAATATGTGCTTGATTGAATGTATTCCTGATAGGTGCTACATGATCTACACCCCCCTATTCCCTCATGCCAATATCACAATTATTCTGGACATGGCTGGTCCACCTCCCCCCCCACCCCCGCCCCAGCATAATTAGTATCATAGCAATTTTCTGATAAGTTACATGGACTCTAAAAGCACTGAAGATGATTTTCTCAGCTTAATGGGGAAGGATTTGTATCTGTGTGCACAAATATGATCTCTGTCTACTGGGACTCCCTTCAGCCCTGTAGAACACAATGTCTGTCCATTCCTGAGCTGAATGATGTCATTAGGAAGTGATTGCCTTGTTTAGAGTTGGTTATAATCCAATAGTTAAATAAGTCAGCCACATCTCAACACTCTTAACCATGAATTTGACAGAAATGTCTGAATTCTTCTCCCAACTATTCCAACAGAATCATATTGTGCCATGATAAGGCAAAGTTCCAAAATAAGGATGGAGAACAGAGACAGTTACCATTGTGATATTTTGGATGCCGAGGCCAGAGAAGCTTGATGCAAATGGAAAGCTAAACAAAGGAAATCATAATGGGTTATTGCATTTGAGCAAGAGGGAGCAAAGGAAAATCATAAAAAATAAAAGGTTGGGGGAAGAGGAGAAAAGTCTCAAGTTTGCTCCAGAACACTCAGTTCTTCTAAAAAAAAAATCCATCCTGATAATATAAACAAGTTGCCAGCTATTTTTAATCTTGGCATACTTTTAGAAACATGATCTGAAATAATACAGTGCTTTTACTCTATCTGGAGTTTTTTAATAAGAGATTTTTCATTTGAATCGGGGGTTTTTTTACAGGTTCCCAGCACAAATTAATCCAGGAATGTGTGTTCAGTGCCAACTTGTGCTGGGAATCTATTAAAGTGTGTGTATGTGCACAAACACACACAGCCATCCTGCTTCAGCACAATCAGAAAAATTATGGTTAGGAGACCTATGTTCCTGCTTGTTCAGTCTGCTATTCAGGTGTTGTCAATGAACAATAAAGTAAAAAAAAATGAGTAGCTATACAGTATAATATTCATATATATACTACTGTGGGCAAGAATCCCTTAGAAGAAATGGAGTAGCTCTCATAGTCAATAAAAGAGTGGGAAAGGCAGTACTGGGGTACAACCTCAAAAACGACAGAATGCTTTCAGTTCGAATCCAAGGCAAACCATTCAACATCACAGTGATCCAAGTCTATGCCCCAACCACTGATGCCAAGGAACCTGAAGTTGACTGGTTCTATGAAGACCTACAACACCTTCTAGAACTAACACCAAAAAAAAGATGTCCTTTTCATCATAGGGGACTGGAATGCTAAAGTAGGAAGTCAAAAAATAACCGGAATAACAGGCAAGTTCGGCCTCGGATTACAAAATGAAGCAGGGCAAAGGCTAATAGAGTTTTGTCAAGAGAACACGCTGGTCATAGCAAACACTCTTTTCCAACAACACAAGACACAACTCTACACATGGACATCACCAGATGGTCAATACCGAAATCAGATTGATTATATACTTTGCAGCCAAAGATGGAGAAGCTCTATACAATCAGCAAAAACAAGACCTGGAGCTGACTGTGGCTCAGATCATGAGCTTCTTATCGCAAAATTTAGGCTTAAATTGAAGAACGTAGAGAAAACCACTAGATCAATCAGGTATGACCTAAATCATATCCCTTATGAATATACAGTGGAGGTGAGGAATAGATTTAAAGGATTAGATCTGGTAGACAGAGTGCCTGAAGAACTATGGATGGAGGTTCGTAACATTGTACAGGAGGCAGCAAGTAAAACCATCCCAAAGAAAAAGAAATGCAAGACAGCAAAGTGGCTGACTGATGAGGCTTTACAAATAGCTGAGGAAAGAAGGGAAGCAAAAGGCAAGGGAGAAAGGGAAAGATATAAACAACTGAATGCAGAATTCCAGAGAATAGCAAGGAGAGATAAGAAGGCCTTCTTAAATGAACAGTGCAAAGAAATCGAGGAAAACAATAGAATGGGGAAGACTAGAGATCTCTTCAAGAAAATCGGAGGTATCAAGGGAACCTTTTGTGCAAAGATGGGCATGATAAAGGACAAAAAAGGCAGGGACCTAACAGAAGCAGAAGAGATTAAGAAGAGGTGTCAAGAATACACAGAAGAACTATACAAGAAAGATCTTAATATCCCTGATAAATACGATGGTGTGGTCACTGAGCTTGAGCGGGACATCCTAGAGAGTGAAGTCAAGTGGGCCTTAGGAAGCTTTACTAACAACAAAGCTAGCGGAGAAGACAGTATCCCAGCTGAGCTATTTAAAATCCTAAAAGATGATTCTGTTAAAGTGCTGCACTCAATATGCCAACAAATTTGGAAAACTCAACAGTGGCCACAGGATTGGAAAAGGTCAGTCTACGTTCCAATTCCAAAGAAAGGCAATGCCAAAGAATGTTCAAACTACCGTACAATTGCGCTCATTTCTCATGCTAGCAAGGTTATGCTCAAAATCCTACAAGCTAGGCTTCAGCAGTATGTGAACCGAGAACTACCAGAAGTGCAAGCTGGGTTTCGAAGAGGCAGAGGAACTAGAGATCAGATTGCCAACATTCGCTGGATCATGGAAAAAGCAAGAGAGTTCCAGAAAAACATCTACTTCTGCTTCATTGACTACGCTAAAGCCTTTGATTGTGTGGATCACAACAAACTGTGGCAAATTCTTAGAGATGGGAGTACCAGACCACCTTACCTGTCTCCTGAGAAACCTGTATGTGGGTCAAGAAGCAACAGTTAGAACCGGACATGGAACAACCGACTGGTTCAAAATCGGGAAAGGAGTACGACAAGGCTGTATATTATCACCCTGCTTATTTAACTTATATGCAGAGTACATCATGAGAAAGGCCAGGCTGGATGAATCACAAGCCGGAGTTAAGATTGCCGGGAGAAATATCAACAACCTCAGATATGCAGACGATACCACCCTAATGGCAGAAAGTGAAGAGGAACTAAAGAGCCTCTTGATGAGGGTGAAAGAGGAGAGTGCAAAAGCTGGCTTGAAACTCAACATTAAAAAAACCCAGATCATGGCATCTGGTCCCATCACTTCCTGGCAAATAGAAGGGGAAGAAATGGAAGCAGTGACAGATTTTATTTTCTTGGGCTCCAAGATCACCGCAGACGGTGACTGCAGCCATGAAATTAAAAGACACTTGCTCCTTGGGAGGAAAGCTATGGCAAACCTAGACAGCATATTAAAAAGCAGAGACATCACCTTGCCGACAAAGGTCCATATAGTTAAAGCTATGTTTTTTCCAGTAGTAATGTATGGCTGTGAGAGTTGGACCATAAGGAAGGCTGAGCGCCGAAGAATTGATGCTTTCGAGCTGTGGTGCTGGAGAAGACTCTTGAGAGTCCCTTGGACTGCAAGGAGGTCAAACCAGTCAATCCTAAAGGAAATCAACCCTGACTGCTCATTGGAAGGACAGATGCTGAAGCTGAAGCTCAAATACTTTGGCCACCTAATGCGAAGAGAGGACTCCCTGGAAAAGACCCTGATGCTGGGAAAGACTGAAGGCAAAAGGAGAAGGGGACGGCAGAGGATGAGATGGTTAGATAGCATCACCGATGTAATGAACATGAATTTGAGTAAACTCTGAGAGACAGTGGAGGACAGGAAGGCCTGGCGTGCTATGGTCCATGAGGTCACGAAGAGTCGGACACGACTAAACGACTGAACAACAACAAATAATATTCATATTATATGGTCTACATATAATCTTAAAATGGAATGCAGAAAGAGGTTCCAGGCATTCAGAATCGATATTTTAAAGTCGATGGTATCAGAGTCCATCTGGGAATGAAAGTAAACTAAATTGATTTGCCAATTTTTGAGAATACATTATCTTCCTTTTTTCTGGTTTTTTCTTTAGCTCTGTTTACCATCTTTCTTGACGAAGAATTCTGAATACTTCAAAACCTGCGCATTGCTTTTTGACCTTGTGATGTCCAATAAAAGTATTAACTGAGCAATGGATTCTAGATTGTTAAAAGAGGACTCTACTTTTTAAAATGCGATGTTCATGCATCGCAGAATAGGATTTTTCTGTTTGTTCTACAGTACGAAGAGTCTTGTAACACCTTAAACTAACAACAGAGTACTGTTGGAACCCAACGCCTGGAGTTCCGTCTTCAAAATAAAACCAATCCAAGGCCTGGGATGCCATTTAGCTACTGTATTGCCAAGCTGCGGCCACGGAGAAGTTAAATCGGCGCGTCCCAAAAGCCCTGAGCCACTTGCACCCCTCCCCTCCCCTTGCCACGTGGTGATATTTTCTCCCCATTGGCTGAAAATGTCCTGTTTTTCCCGCAGCGATTGGACTGCGGCCGTCGGACTGCGAGGCCTTTGCAGTTGGTTGGCCAACAGCTGACGAGGGGCGGACCCTCCGGGATCCGGGTCTACTAGCATCTTCGCCAGTCGGTGGGCTAGCTGTCGGAGGGGCTCGGGAAGAGCTGAGTCGCCCGCTGGCCTCCAGGTAGCGGGAAGGGGGCCACCGCCGGCAGCCTTGCCCCCGAAAGTGGCCTGTCAGGGCCTGGCGGGGCCGCGATGCGTCTCTTGCGGTGCCTGATGAAAGGCCAGTCGGCGCTGGCTGGGGCGCCCAAGTACATCGAGCACTTCAGCAAGTTCTCTCCGTCGCCGCTCTCCATGAAACAGTTCCTCGACTTCGGTGCGTGGGAGCCAGAGAGGGAGAGGGGGACGCGAGCAGCTGAAGGGAGAAGTCCACGCAGCCGGCTTCTCGGACCTGTCGCCTTCGGATGGGTTGGACTACAAGCCCCATCTTCCCCACCTAGCGTACTCGGGGGCCCTGCCGACTTGCAGGCGATGTTGGGAGGTGGAATCCAACCATCACCCCCCCCCCACTTCCTTCGCTCTCTTAACCATGCACACCATCAGCCTGGTTCTTGCTGGGCTGGGACGATGGGAGCGAGGGTCCGGGGCTTCTGAAGGGGGCCGAGTCGGGGGAAGGTTGGCCGAAGCCGTCTGGCTTCTCTCACCGGCGAGGCACGAAATTTCCTGTACCCAATCTCCCCAGAAGCTCTTTTGCTTTCAGGGGTGAAGGGTTGGGGTAGTAGCCCCGAAACAGCTTCCTTCGTTCCTTCTGGAAGGATTTTTCATCGTTGTATTAGCTCGCCTGCTTTTTATCTTACGGGCAATTGACTTCTGGGGAGTTTTAGAATGGCTGACTTTCAAACAAAGTCGCTTTTCTATGCAATCCTGTACATGCCCGCTCTAGGCTAAACCCACCGAGTTCCCTGGTGTTCTAAGGAAGTCAGTGCAGGGATCTAGCTGTGTTGTGTTTTTATTACTGCTGGAGGTTGCTTGTGTGCTGTAAGTTAAAATGGGAGAATTCAGCTGGAAATCATAAAGGAGGAACCAGCTGCCTCTTTATTAGTTCATATGGATTGAGCGTCCATTTCCATTTTTCTAATATCAAAGCATTATTCACCAAGATTGACCTAAAAAATCCCTGTGAATTTTAAAGATGATGTAGTTATATGATTCTGTGCATGTTTTCCCACTGGTAGCTTCACTGAATAGAATAGGATGTCTGCCAAATAAGTTTGAATGTAAACATGTATTTTTATTGTGGCATTAGATTTAATGGTGTGGAGCCTGTTGTATGAAATGCATGCAGTATTATCTTTTGTGGGTGAGATTTTTATATAGATTGTGTAGCTCTATAGAGAAACAGAAATGGAAATAAGAGATAGTGAATAGTGATGAAATGAGAGAAGTTTGTTAAAACATATGCAGTGTTCGATGTGAAGCTTAAATGCGCATGAGCTATTTAGAGTGACAACTTCCCTTCTAGAAATTGTTTCTAGATCAGTGTCCTTCTTTTGCTGTGTATTCAGGGTAACCAAGTGAATAGTGTGATGACCTCAGATCACCTCTTTCTCTGGATGAATATGCCAAATGGTTTCTTAATTTGGCTTCTCAAACATGGCCTATCTATCTATGAAGGAATGTTCTTCAGCTCATTTTCTTTCTTCCCCTTCTTACCTGTTGGGGGGAAAAAGGCCTAATGTGGAGTTGGATCACATACATATGTTGCAAATAGAAGGCCCCAAGTTTGCTCCTGGGCATCTCCAGTTAAAAAGATGAAGAAATGGATAATGTAGAAGAATTTTGCCAAGGGCCTTTTATGAATCTTGCTGGATTTTGGGCAGGAATATTTCTGTTATTCTCCTTGACACCATCCCTTTAATTTCAGCTCATACCACCAAAAGTTGATGTTATATTTCCAGGTGAGAGTCCTAGCAGAGTAGAAGCCAGAGCAACAGTAGGTCAGGGATCAGAATATTTTGGACTTTATGTACTTGGAGACCCAAAAACATCCATAGGGTGCCAGTTGGCTTAACTTTGAACTAGAGTATTGGCTATAGATTAGGGATCAGAAGGTTTAAATTCATAGTTTGCTGTAGATCTCAATGATCAATCCTTTCTCTTGGCCTAATCCATTTTGGAACACTATCACTATCTGTGCATACATCCAATACATATTAACTCAATCTTTCAAGTAGCTAATGTATACCATCTAATTTAGTCTATTGTTCATCTCCCATGCCATCTGGTAAGTATCTTCTTGCCTCAAGTTGCATTCAACTCTGTCTTTTTCCAGGATGTTTTTTTTTTACTCCCTAGCATAGCCTGCAACCCTGGTATTTTCTGTCCTCCCCAAGTATTAGCTAGGGTTGCTACTTGCTAACCAACCAATAATTAACACATAATTCATTGTCAACTTTGTGTTTATAATAGTCTACAAGTCATAGAATGCACTGTCATGAACACGTCCATTTGAAATTTCAGGAAAATATAGACCTCCTAGAAGGGACTGTGTGCCCTCATCTCTACATAGCTACTCACCTAGATACGTACACTGACTTGAGCTCCTTGCAAAAGGTGGGATATAAATCTAATAAATAAAAATATTAATGCTCATTTTACCACCACACCTACTTTCTATTATTCCAGAAAAGGACAACCTGGGATTTCTGTTAGCTTCTAGTACTGTATACGAAATGGTTAGGGAGAGTTATAATTTAACAGCCTCCAGAGAGCTGAAGGTTCCTCAGCCCTGGAGTCCATAGACCTAATTCTGAGATCTGTAGAAGACTATATGCAGTGTTTAAATTAGTAGGTCCCATTGCAGAAGCTTGAGGAATAGATTTCTATGTAGTAAGCATATGTGGTTTATGGAATTGTTGCATTTAGCGCCATGCTTCTGGACTGTTGATTGCAGACCCAGTGGTTCTGTCCACAGGAACCTGCCTCTGTTGCTATAAATGCTTAGTACTAGTAACTCACCAGAGATTGAAATAAAAGCATACACCAAGAATGGGAAGATGTGGCTCTCCAGGTGTGGCTAAATTACAGCTCTCAGTATCCCCCACCCTTAGCCAGGTTGATCAGAGCAACTGGGAATTTGTTAAGATATATATCCCACTTTTCTTCTAGGAGCTGAAGGTTGCATTCATATTTGATAGCACTCTTTCCTCCAATTTTTCCTGCAACAACAAACCTGGGAGGTAGGTTGGGCTGAGAGAGAATGGCTGGCTGAAAGTCACCTGGTGACTTCCATGCCTGAGGGTGGACTGTAACATGTACACCATAAGCATTACAGTACACTATCTGCAACAGTCTTTCCCAACCTGAGCACCCTCTAGATGTATGAAATTCAGCTTTCGGTATTTCCAGCCAGTGTGGCCATTGCTAAGAATTTGGGGACTTGAGGCCTATACCTTTCTCAAGTGTGCAACTATGTGCACTGTCTCTATACACAAAGTCTTAAACTCCTTAGGTACAATTGCCGAAATATTGTCATTCAAGTCAGATTTTACATCGGTTTACTTGAATTAAGATCCTCCAGTTTTTGAGAGGCAGAAAGCAGGGGATCTCAGCTGAAAGAATGAGAGCACAGAAGATTTAACTTAGGAAGAGGAGAAGCAGTGGAAAACTGCTCAGTCAAATTGGATCTGAGCTGCCAAGTTGGGAGGAGGGAGTTTTGCAATGCCCTTTGAAGGATCTGAAGGACAACAAATGCTGATTGGAAGATCTCAGTGTCAGAGGGATTAAGGCCCTCCTCTAACACCCCTCCCGCATACTATATTCACTCACTCTCTTTGATTTTCCTGCAGTGCTTTATCTGGACTGTGATGAATGGGTCTGGTGCTCTTTCAAGCAGTGTTGCTAAATAAAGAACTTGGGGAATCTGAATGGTAAAACTATGCAACAGGACCTGTGGAGTGGGCGAACTCTCACCCTTTATTCCATTACCTTTCTTACCACCTTTTTCTAGTTGTCATTTGCATGTCATATGTTGCCTCTAAGAGGGTCTGATCTCTGTAGGCTTTAGTAGAGGGGTCAGATAGAATGATGGTGGGGAGAACCTAGAAGTTGCCTCCCATTTGTTTCATTTGCCTGTGCAATTCCAAGCCTCTCAACTCATGGTGTTCCCTTGCTGATCATATCCTCCTGTATCTAGTTGTCATTCTCTGCTGGTGATAAATTTGAATAATAATAATAATAATAATAATAATAAGTGTGCATTCGCGTGCTGGCTCAACAGTGAATAGTCTCCCCTTCAAAACAAGATGAGTTGCTTGCGTGCTAGCTTGGAAAGTAAATGTGCAGTACTATGCTTTGTTTGTACAGGCCAGCCTTGCCCAGCCCTTTAGAAATGTTGGATCTACACCCCCTCTTATCCTTGCTGCCTGGCAATGATAGGAGCTCTGATGCAACAATTATGGAGAATAGCAAGTTGGCAAAGGTTGGTCTGTACAAACAAGGCCCAGCAGGATAGGCCTTCTTGGAAATAACCTTGGTTCTTGCTTTCTGTGGGATTAAACTGGCTTCCCCCCCCCCCTCAGTGCTTCTGATTTTCTAAACGCTTAAGACATTTGTAAAACAAACAGGTTGAGTTTGTTTAGCTTGTAAATTAATCCTTGTATTTCAAGTTTGAGCCCTTACAGGGAGGTAAAAGAGTTTTCAAGTTTGCAAGGGATTAGTCCTTGAATCCACATTGCCTCCTTTTCCCAGCTGACAGTAGTTTTCTTCTCGGATGACCTCCTCCAGAAATGCTGGACTATGAGCTCTATCATCCTGAGGCAATTGGAGATGTATAGAACAATCTTTTGGAAAGATGCCAGCTGGCAGGAAGCTATTCTGTACCCTTACAAAAAGCATGGAATGCATTGAAATCAGAGATTAACCATCAGGTGGTTTTTCCACGATTTTGAATTAGAAGACTTAAATGGAAAAATCTCAGAGCTGAATAGACTGTGATCTGGTTTAACACATTTGTTTGATTACATGAACAAATAAAAGGCAGAAAGGAACATTGTCTATGTATTATCCAAAATTGTCCATAATCTCTTGCATAGTTAAAATATATTTAGAGCATATTGGAAATGAAGATAAAATGTACTTCTCTTACATTGACTACATATAACAAAAGTGAAAAAAAGTGTGCTCTCTTCTCTCACATACTTGAAAATCTTGAATTATAACTTTGAAACTGCATAGTCTAAATATGGCTTTGGCATTTTGCCATTGGTATTAACTGAAACCATAAATATATAAAAATAGGGGTGGGGAAAGGAATAACATTGAGAAAATTTATCATGGAAATTCCATCCCTGGACAGGACACAGGTCAGATAATAAGGATCTCACCAATGAAGTTGTTGGTGGAGCATAGAAAATACATAGACTTTGTGGCAGCCATAAGAGGGAAGTGATTTAGATGTAAAACTTCCATTCCTGAAAGCCAGTATAGGAGCTAGTGTGTAATGATTGAGGTGTTGAAGAGATACAGGTTTAGATCCACTCTCAGCTACAGAACCTCACTGGATGACTTTGGACAAATCAATCCCTCAGCTCAACCTACCTCACAGTGTTGTTATGGAGATAAAATAAAGGGAAATCCTCATATAAGCCTTGAATTCTTGGAGAAAAGTTGAGCTATAATCTAATAAATAAAAATAATATTTGAATCTTAATGTAGTCCCCCCATGCCTTTTAAAACTGTTCCACCGTCCTCCTGTTCAAGTTGCTCTCTACAATCTAGTGTTCTAACAGTTTGGTCTAGTGGTTAAGGCACCAGGCTAGAAACCAGGAGACTGAGAGTTCTAGTCCCGCCTTAGGCATGAAAGCCGGCTGGGCGACCTTGGGCCAGTCCCTGTCTCTCAGCCCTAGGAAGGAGCCAATGGCAAACCAAGAGACTGAGAGTTCTAGTCCCGCCTTAGGCATGAAAGCCGGCTGGGTGACCTTGGGCCAATCCCTGTCTCTCAGCCCTAGGAAGGAGCCAGTGGCAAACCAAGAGACTGAGAGTTCTAGTCCCGCCTTAGGCATGAAAGCCGGCTGGGCGACCTTGGGCCAGTCCTTCTCTCTCAGCCCAACTCACCTCACAGGGTTGTTGTGGGGAAAATAGGAGGAGGAAGGAGTATTAGGTATGTTCACCACCTTGAGTTATTTATAAAAATAATAAAGGCGGGATAAACATTAAATAAATAAATAAAATACGTGATGCATGAAGAGGACGTGAAGGGATGTTTCACTCTCCAAGTGTGTTCAGTGGTTGCAATAAGTTGTGGTTATTTGGACCCATCAGTCATTACAGGCACTAAATCTCAGAAAGCTATCATTTCAAACATTATCTTCAGATTAGACTCTTCCTGTGGGGAATTAAAGTAGTGCATAATAATTATGGAGTTTGGAGAAAGGGACACACTAGTTGAATGATGGAGAATTGTTAATGGCTCGGTGTGTCTTTTTGTTTCTCTTTTGCTTAGGATCCAGCAATGCCTGTGAGAAGACCTCATTCAAGTTCCTTCGCCAAGAGGTTCCTGTCCGACTGGCCAATATCATGAAAGAAATCAATCTTCTCCCAGACCGCGTACTGAGTACTCCCTCTGTTCAGCTGGTGCAGAGTTGGTGGGTTCCTGCCCTTGTTCCTCTTTCTTTTCTTTTCTTTTCTTTTCTTTTCTTTTCTTTTCTTTTCTTTTCTTTTCTTTTCTTTTCTTTCCTTATAGTAATTTTATTAAAGATTATAATTACAACAGTAAAAATAAAAAGTAAATTAAAACAGTAATACAAACTAAAAAAAGATAGAAAAAGAAAAAGAAAGAATAGAAGGTGCAGAAAAAAGAAAAAGAAGAAAAAATAGAAAGAGAAATCAAAAAGAAAGAAAAGTAAGAATATAGTAAAGAAAAGGGAAAGAAATATATAAAGAAGTGACTTCCAACCTTCATCACAACAGGTATAAACAATTTTAGTAACTTATCACCTCCTCTTAAAATACAACAAATGATCTCTTCTTCCCATATCCCATCTCTTATCTATAAACAAATGCATAAAGCATAGTCATGTCAGTCCTGATGTCAGCAAAAATCCATTAAGGGTTACCAGAGATAACAACATATCTATTTTAACTTTGATCAAATAAACCAACTTTATATTCCTTCCTTTTACTTCTAACAATCTTAGTCTGTAGTCCATTCAAATAATGTTATAGAATTATTTATTTATTTTATATCCCGCCTTTATTATTTTTATAAATAACTCAAGGCGGCGAACTTACCAAATACTCCTTCCTCCTCCTATTTTCCCCACAACAACCCTGTGAGGTGAGTTGGGCTGAGAGAGAGTGACTTGATTTCTTTTCATTTTTTCTTTGTCCCTACTCATGAGATTCTTCAAAATTTTAACAAGCCTGTTTTGTAAATCCAAAATAAGAAAATTATCCAGGTCACTCTCTTGGTTTATTTATTATTAAAGCATTTTCCCACAGGAAGGATTCTTTATAATTAATTCCAAAATCTTATTTCAAATTTATCTTGACCCTTAGTCCATTTGTAACTTTCTAAAATCGAAATTTTAATCATCCTTTTGCTGTTCATTCCAAAAAAAATTTTTTTTAAGTTCTTAAACTTGTAGTTAAAACTTTCTTTCACTAAGGATTGAAGGAAATTCACCCACTGCTGTCAAACTTGTCGATCCAAAGGTTTCTAATAGCTGAAAAGCAGTTAACAAGCAATTTCCGGAAATGATTAGAAATGGAAGTATGCGAACTTAGTGTCCTTTCAAAGGTGCCAACCGCGGTTTGAGCAAGATGGTCATTCCCTCGTCTCCCAGAGCTCTAAACCTGCTGGAGACCACTGTCTTGTGGTCTCCTCATGAGGAGCAGCTGTCTGGAGCACTTGAGGGCAATCTCAAATCCTCTCTTTGTCCAGAGAGGAATTATCGAAGAGCCGGTCTACTTGCCAGCTCTTCATTCCACAGTCGGTCCAGTCGCCGGTTCCGCTTTTTGCAGAGCCGTCTTCAGTCTGCCATTTCTTCCTACGGAAGTAAATTTTTCCATTCTTCATTCTTTTTTATCTGTACTGTATGCTAAATGTTGTAGGCTGAACAACCTCTGTCAGGGAGTGAGCATCTCCAGCAAACATATTTCACCTTCTCTCTTCACAGTTGTTGCCCCACCTTGTTCTTTCAACTTATAAGGAATTGCAAGCGTCCTCTATGCTTTCAATCATCTGTGTACACCATACACCCAGAAAATCTTGTAACTCTGTAAAGCAGGGACAGGCAAGGTGATCCTGATGGACAGGTTTAACTCAGGAGCACTTGTGGGTGATCTCAAATCCTCTCCCTGTACTCCTATTTTTATTTCTTAGATAATATTAATTTTGGAAAAAGATTACATCAAAAACTGGCATTGTTCAGAGGAAAGCACCAACTATTAGCATTGACTTAATTTATAGGAATTCCTCTGGGTTATAAAAGGTAAAGGTTCCCCCCGCACACTTGTGCAGCTGTGTCCGACTCTAGGGGCCGGTGCTGATCTCTGTTTGTTAGCTGAAGAGCCAGCGTTGTCCGAAGACGCTTCCACGGTCATGTGGCCGGCATGATGTGCGCGGAACGTTGTTACCTTCCCACCAAAATGGTACCTATTAATCTACTTGCATTTGCATGCTTTCGAATTGCTAGGTTGGCAAGAGCTGGGGCTAGTGCGGGAGCTCACTCCGTCACGCGGGACTAGGGTCTCGAACCTCCGAACTTGCAATCTTCCGATCGACAAGCCTGGCGTCTTACCCACTGAGCCACCACACCCCTTCCTCTGGGTTATATAGCTACCTAAAAACGTATGTAGTTGCAGTGGAGAGCTTTGTCCGAAAGTCCATCCAGGTGCCCAGAAAAAAAAGATGATAAATTGGGGTTGTGAGGTAAGTCTAGAGCAGTGTTTCTTAACCTCAGCAACTTTACGTTGTGTGGACTGGCATGCTGGCTGGGGAATACTGGGAGTCGATGTCCATACATCTTAAAAGTTGCTGAGGTTGAGAAACACGGCTCTAGAGGGTGGCAGGGAGCAACCTCACCATTTTGAGATTGGTCACAGTGGCCATGATAGCCATTCTGTGAAATGGCAAACCACCCTGGGGCAACCAATTTGTGAAAATGGTTGGGTTCTGAAATGTTAGTAACAGAAAACCCAAGAAGTGTTTTTATTTAGTTTAGCAGAGTAGAAGCGTCCAGCAATAAACTTGCACAGAAGGCTTAATTAGAGTTCAGAGAAATAAACAGTCTTCACACACATTAGTTAGTGTAAAAATAAAATAAAGCTTGCTTACATTTTATTTCTCAGTAGAACAGGTTACAAGCAGTTTCATTGTAGAAACGGTCGGATACGTGCAAGTGAGGAATTCTGACCAAACCCGTTTTTGGCGGATTTGCTGGAGTGCGGGTCTATCCCCATGGAGGGGAAATGGCGAACTGGCCACACTCGGGCCTCGTGGAGAGAGAGGAGGAGGAAACGGGAAGTCAGGTGACTCAGACACCTCCCACACAAGCACAGTAGAGTTAGGCTTTACAGGGAAGCCCCTCCTTCATGTTCGTGTGAGACGTGCTGAGCTGAAAACCTGTTAAATCCAACAAAGATGATCACAACATGCTTGAAAAATTCCAGAGGAGCCCCAACCCTCTCTCCCCAAATCATCTACTTCTGTATTGTGGTATAAACCTTTACAGACTGCAGGGTTCACTTGTTCAGATGTACAGAGTTGCTGTTTTTCTTAAGCAGAACAGCTAAAGGAGATTAGCTGGATGGGATTACTAGGGATACTTGGTTTTATCTCATGCCCCGGACATCTTGGGAAGCAGTAATAAACCAGAATGGCTGAAAATCCCAGTTTCTCTCTTATGGACACCGTATTTGTGTCCGTTGCCCTAGTTGTGGCTGTTTGGCACCTTCCGCCAGTTGGAGTGGCCGAGGAAGCAAAAGGTCCATGTTACAGTCAAAGGAGCATCATGTGGTGGCATGTGCAACCAAACTGCCGTTGAGCCTCATCCAGACAATATGCAGCTGTTGTGCATTGTTAACACTGGCTGATGGTCAGTGCTTCAAGGAGGTTACCACCTCTGGACACAGGAAAACAGATGTGCTTCTCGAGAAAGAAAATTATAAATAAAGAGAGGGAAGCCAGGAAGGATGCTGGAGGACTTAAATCCCTTTTCTTCCTCTTTCCCTCCCCATCCTCCCTCTCGCTCTTCATTTTTTCCTGGGTTTCGCTAAGAGGAAGTGTTGTTTCAAGGAACCTCCCTTGCTGGAGTTTTCCATTAGTGCTGAGAAGAAGGAAAAAGAAATTGGACAGGGCCCTTTAAGATGCCAGCATGAACTTTGGCCCACTTTGGGAAAGCACCACGTGAGAGCTTGTTTGTTTCTCTCTGTTCTTTCCCAGCCACATCCCACTGCGGTTGTCAGAGAAACAAGCAGGTGGGGGGGGGAGATATCAAAAGGCACATAAAGAATCAAGAGCCAAGTTAATTCTTCTTGCTTCTCCTTATTTGCCCCCCCCCCCCCATCCCAACTCTTAGTTGGTTTTGAAAACCTCTTTGTTTTCCTGTGGGAAAGCCTTGGCTGTTGATCCTTTGCAGCCTGCAAATCCAGGGCAAGGCATCCTTGCTGGAGGCAGCAGCCTTCATCCTCCAAAGGCACTGTGACTCATAATTATGGGCTTTGTAGTCCTGAGCATCCAGGCGCTTTCCAGCACATACAGGTAATCCTTGCCTCAAAATCATAACATGCTTAGAAATACCTGCCTTCAAAGGATGAATCGCAGTAACAATATTTAAGGTGACCCTAGAAAAATCATTAAAGATGTTGAGGACTAGATATATTATTTGAATTTAATTACATACTTGTGAATCAATCATACTATTCCCCTTTTGGCCTAAACAACATTATGCAGAATGCATAAAAAGAATAACAAATAGTGAGCCAAAGGGATAAGGGCATGAGATATGAAAAGGAAATGTAGCTAAGTTCTTTATACCAACAGACTCACTACATCTCTCCATACCGTTTTATTCTTGTAAACCACCCTTTCTTCTTTTAACTTCTCTTTTTTTTTGAGGATTTGAGGGCAAATGGCGAGGGATAGATAAGGAAAATTCTATCAGAATCCATTCTGTACCTGCTTGTCTGATTCTTACCTGGCCTTTTGTTGTTGTTGTTCAGTCGTTTAGTCGTGTCCGACTCTTCTTGACCTCATGGACCGTAGCACGCCAGGCCTTCCTGTCCTCCACTGTCTCTCGGAGTTTACTCAAATTCATGTTCATTACATCGGTGATGCTATCTAACCATCTCATCCTCTGCCGTCCCCTTCTCCTTTTGCTAGTTTTGGTTAAATTAGTCTCTGTGGTTAAGAGACAAAAGAGAACTTAAATTACCGTTCTTTTCTGCTTGCTTCTCTTAAAATATGTAGTTTAGATAAATGTGGCTTTTTTATTCTCAAATACTACTTCATAAATCTACTTTTTACTTCAAATACTGTGAATGTCCATTAGCATCATGGATAGTTGGGCTAGGCCCATACTCTCCATTTAAGGCAATTATGTTATGAACATTTTATTTTTGTTTATAATGGATGTTCTGCAACTTCATTTCTCAGTGTTCTTTTCAGCACTCCACTTACATTCAGGAGCAGCCTCTAACAAGGACTCTGCCTGAATTCAAAACTCTGATAGGATTATGGGCCCAGACTAGCTTCCAGACTATCTATGAGCTACTTGATAACCAGAAAAAAAGGATTATAAATATGTAGAGGTCCCAGGATTGATAGAGTAAAAAGACAGTAAAGAGTAAGCTAGGAATTTTGTTTGCTTGCTGGATGATGATGATGATGATGATGATTTTTGACCCTTGGGAGGGAGGGAATGAAGATGCAGGCTGCAAAAGACAACATGCCTTAGACATTTTTTATCTTCAGAGGCCAGGATTGAAAAAAATGGCCTCTTTGTATGGAATTTTTCTGGAAAACCTTGGATTATGGCAACTTCTAGAAATGCAAAGGCCCTCTTGAAGGTCAGGAGCAAAAAAAAGTTTGGGAAGCCAAAAATCAAAAAGCCTGTCCACATATCTTTGGATATATAAATACTAATATGCTTGTTTATATCAGGGAATTCTGAACCGTGAAAAAGGTTTCATCCAAATTAAAATTTACCATACAAAAACCATCTGATGGAAAGAATGAGCTCTTTAAGAATGTAGGATGGTACAAGCAACTCAGACTATGTCAGCCAAATACCTGATTGTAGGAGGCTATTTAAAAATAGTTATTGCAAGATGAAGAACCAGTTTGGTGTAATGTTTAAGGAATCAGGCTAGAAACCGGGAGACCGTGAGTTCTAGTCCTGCCTTAGGCATGAAGCCAGCTGGGTGACCTTGGGCCAGTCACCCTCTCTCAGCCCTAGGAAGGAGGCAATGGCAAACCACTTCCAAAAATCTTGCCAAGATAACTGCAAGGACTAGTCCAGGCAGTTATTAGGAGTCAAAACTGACTCAAAGGCACCAAAACAACTACTACTACTACTACTACTACTACTATGATGTTATAGTTGCTTTCCTTTTGATGTCTCTACCCCAACATTTAAATGTGATGTAACAAGCAATTATGCTTCAAAATAATCAGACTTGAGGGCAGATAATATCCAGAGTACTTGAGCAGCAATCCCTAACAGGAACAAATTCTGTGAATGAACAGAAGCCTCTGTTTTCAAAGCTAGAGGAAAATCCCGTTTTATCTGCAAAAGCAAAGCACACCATAAAGCATTTTGCGCACAAAAGGAAAAAGGGCCCAGCCAGCATTTTAGAGATGCAGATGGAGGGAGAACTAGATGGGAGCTTCTCCTCACAAAGGAAGGGCAAAGGTTGAGGCAGGAAAGGGCTGGAGAAGAAGGTGAGGCTATGCTGAAAGGGCCAGAAATGAGAAAAAAGAGGATGCCAGAGCCATCAGAGATGGTGCTGATCCAGACTCAGTTTCTCTGAATAGTGAAGCAACTTCTCCAGTATTTAAAAACAAAGATTTTTTTTGTTGATGCGATACATGCTGCAAAGGGCAGGCCATAGAGGTAAATGGAAAGTAAATAAGCTTGCAATTGGAGTTGTAATCAAAAGTGGGTTATAAAGAAACAATTGCTTGGCACTTTAAGGAGGCACTCTTCTCTCCAGATTTGGACTCCAATTTACTGAGTGCTAGTTACACAGTCAGAAAGGGACATGGAGTTGAATTTGTTGATAGGGGTTGCCCAATAACAAGTAAGGGTGGGGGTCTGCTTGAATCTGGACTTTTCAGAGTGAATTTCCCAGAGAATTGTGATTTCTCTAAGACAGAGCTTTCCAAACTGTGTGTCGTGACACAAAAGTGTGTCGCGACACACAGCGTGGTGTGTCGCTACACCACCCGGAAGCGGCGGCGTGCACGGCAGCAGCACGGCATCTGTGCTTCCGCGTTTTAGCGGAGGCTGCCGCCACCGTGCACGCACGTGCCGCCGCACGCCCCCCCCGCGCCACCACTTCCGCGCCACCGCCGCGTTGCCGCCACCACTACTAGTGTGTCGCCAGCGGTGGCACTTTGGAAAGCCCTGCTCTAAGAGAAAACCACGTGAGGTTGTAAAGTTATCAAAGCAACATAAAGGGAGAAGTTGAACTGAAACTTGGCACAGAAAACTGAGAATATAGAGCAAATCAGGCAGATACAAAGGAAAGGACTGGCCATAAATTTCAAAACTCCAAAATGCAAATGTGCCAGTCAGCACTGTTCTGTGCATTTGCATAAGTGTCCTCAGGAATCACATAGTACAAACAGTACTGGAAGCACTGAAATGCAGCACAACAGCACCACAAGAGTGGGTGAGAAAATCCACACTGACCTTTATTTTCTTCCCATTGAGTCAAACAGAGAAAACAGGCTTTTTTATAATTTTTCATGAATAAAGCATTGTGTTTTTGCTGTTTATATCTGATAAGGCATAAGGATGAAATGTTCAGGAATTCATGCAACTTATGGCTTATGTAAAAATAAATAAATTTGGAAATAAGCCACAGATGTTACATTCTGATCATGGACAAGAATTTTTTTATGGACAGACGTCTTATTATTTAAAGAAAAATTGGATTATTCATGAGAGATCTGTTCCCTTTATACCATAACAAATTGGGAAGGAAGGAAGGAAGGAAGGAAAAGGAAGGAAGGAAGGAAGGAAGGAAGGAAGGAAGGAAGGAAGGAAGGAAGGAAGGAAGGAAGGAAGGAAGTCCCTGTTACACATGTGCAGAGCTATGTTAGTTGACAGGGCTGGATTAAACATGGGAATATTTCAACAGTTAAGTAAAGGTAAAGGTTCTCCCCGCACATTTGTGCAGTCGTGTCCGACTCTGGGGGCCGGTGCTCATCTCCGTTTGTTAGCCGAAGAGCCAGCGTTGTCCGAAGACGCTTCCACGGTCATGTGGCCGCATGACGCGCGCGGAACGCTGTTACCTACCCACCGAAGTGGTACCTATTCATCTACTCGCATTTGCATGCTTTCGAATTGCTAGGTTGGCAAGAGCTGGGGCTGGTGCGGGAGCTCACTCCGTCACGCGGGGCTAGGGATTCGAACCTCCGAACTTGCGATCTTCCGATCGACAAGCCTGGCATCTTACCCACTGAGCCACCACGCCCCATTTCAACAGTTCATTTCAACTGCCCATTTCAAAAAGCCCATTTCAACAGTTAGCTACCTTCAAAATGTGCTACCTGTTAAAGCCATAAAATGCATTTCTTATAAACTATGGTTGAACAGAAAACAGTTTAAATCACCCTAGGATTTTTGGATGTGAAGTGCATGCTTATATTTCCAAAGGTAAAAGAAAATGAACTGTAGAGTTGAACAAGATATCATGGTTGGATATGTAACTTAGATCTATCCACTGGAAGGTTTAAAGTACAGTAATTAATATGGCTTACTTTGATGTGAGACTAAAACATCAGGATCTGAACTCGGCAACCATGGAACTCTCTGCTACGAGAAAGGCAAGTGGGTCTTGAGGATCAAACAGTGCAGATGGCGAAGTCCAGTACTACAAATACAGACCAAGGGATATTCCCAGAAATACCGAGAGGACTTTGAGGAGACCTTCAGCCTAGTTGTGAAACATACTTCAGTCAGAATTCTCTCAAGCATAGAAGCAGCTACAGGCATGGAAGGTGATATATGGATGTAAAGACTGCTTTCCTACATGGGGAGTTAGGATAAGAAATTTACATGGTAAAGTCCCAGGGTTCATTCAAGCTGGCAAGGAGAAGCTTGTGTGCAAACTGCAGACAAAAACAGGCTTCCAGGATACAGAAGGAGAAACCAAACCGAATGTTGCTTAAAAGGGGATTTAAGGAAGGCAAGGCTGATCCCTGCCTATACTTGAGATTTAAAAATAACAAATGAGCCTTTATCTTGGCTTATGTTGATGATTTCATACTTCGTTATGAAGACAGAAAAGATCATGAGATTGTAAAACATCTGAACAGAGAAGTTGAGGCGAAAGAGTTTGGCAACGTCTCTTATTATTTTGGAGCATTGATTGAAAAGATGGAGAAGGAAGTTATCTCCTCAACCAGGAACAAACAAATTGAGTCTGGGCAGTAAGAGAAATAGGGCTTGCATAATGGACTAATCCATTACAAGAGGAAAATGATATTATACCAAAGAACCTTGCCATTAGTGTCCCATCTAGCTTACCCCTGATAAGTTGACCTTCTGTCGGCAGAGTTTCAACTGTAAGGAATTGGAATATATGTAGCTTTCATCTGCAACTGTCTGCTCATTATCAAAAAGGATTTGCAACAAAATGCTGCTCTGTAGTATACTCTTCTTCAGGTTCTAATCAGCTGGCTGCCTTCTCTTCCAGGATATTCCATTTTATTCCTCTCCCTCTCCTGGTTTTCTTTCTATGTGTGTGTGTGTATTTCTAATCAATAGCCAGCATGCAGTCAGCACCCACAGAGTATGGCCAGTCCTTCATTGTTTTGGAAGGTGACAAAGGGGTTGCTCTCTCTATATATATACAAAGAAAACAGCCTTTTTTGTGGAACTGCTATTTTATGTTGCTTCTTCGGACCTGATAACTTGCATCATCTTCAATAACTATCCTGGCTGAGATGACGGAAACTGTACCCAACACATATGAAAGGCATGTTTTATGCACATGCAAATGTAATCAACTAACAGCACGTAGTAGTAGATCCTACTATACCAAAGATCTTACTGTAGCAAAGATCCTACAAAAGTTGTAGGACTGCAGCCTTATGCTCACTTATTTTACTAAACTATCTTTGGGCAAGTGAATCATTGTAATGGCTTTGTTTTAAATGATGCACTGCTTTTCTGTTATCAATTATGCCCTAACAGAGTCAGAATAAAAACATGTTGCTCTTGTATAATAAATAAGAGGCTTGTCTCTCTTTTTTTCTCTTTCTCTCCCCCTCCCCGCTTCTTCCTTCCACCAGGTATGTGCAGAGCTTGCTGGATATCATGGTGTTCCTCGACAAGGATCCAGAGGACCAAAGAATATTGGGACAGTGAGTTTGAATTTGGAGGCCTCTTGAGATGTGCACAAATGCATCATTAGAACTCTTAGTTTTAAAGCTGAGCTTAGAGAAACATTTCCAGTCTGGCATCTTCCAAGTGTCTTATTTCTGCAAATCACAAATTACAGGCCAATGACCTTCATTGGTTAGGAATTGGGGGAGCTGAAGGTGCAAGACACCTGGAAAGTGTCCGGCTAGATAAGACACTTTGGGGTAAGCTTGATTGTACCTGAATCATCCTCGGGTGATTTCTGCCTGTACCCTATTAAGGAATACGTCATGAAGTCAAAGTGTATCTTTTGGACATAGAACAGGTGGAAAACTAGGTTTCATGCTGCTGTCTCACTCCAGGTTCACCAATGCCCTGGTCACAATCCGCAACCGTCACAATGATGTGGTCCCTACCATGGCACAGGGTGTAATTGAATATAGGGAGGCTTATGGCGATGACCCAGTTTCCAACCAAAACATCCAGTACTTCCTTGATCGTTTCTATCTTAGCCGTATTTCTATCCGCATGCTGCTCAACCAACACAGTGAGTTATCTTACCCCCTCAGATCTGTTTTCTTCTCCCTTCCTCTTGGTTTTAGCATTAAGGGATGAGTTCCTAATTAGAGTCTTGGTAGGCAGCTCAGTGGGTAAGACGCCAGGCTTGTTGTCCCTAGCCCTGCATGCGGAGTGAGCTCCCGCACTAGCTCCAGCTCTTGCCAACCTAGCAATTCGAAAGCATGCAAATGCAAGTAGATGAATAGGTACCACTTCGGTGAGTAGGTAACAGCGTTCCGCGCACGTCATGCTGCCATATGACCGCGGAAGCATCTTCGGACAATGCTGGCTCTTCGGCTAACAAACGGAGATGAGCACCGGCCCCTAGAGTCGGACACGACTGCACAAATGTGCGGGGGGTACCTTTACCTTTTTAGGCAGCGCCATCTGATGCTCCACCCTGGCCTACTGTTGTCATATCATGCCCTGTCTCCCTTTGTTTGCATCTTCCTTCTTCCACAGCCTTGATTTTTGATGGCAGCACCAATCCAGCCCATCCCAAGCACATTGGCAGCATTGATCCCCTCTGCAAGGTTTCCGATGTAGTCAGAGGTGAGTGTTCTTCTGTGATTCCTGTCTGTGCAGCAGCCACTCTTTCCCCCTCTGGAAACCTTAAGAAATCCATTTTGCTCCTTTCCTCCTCTCAAATCTCCATATGGGTCCTCCAAGTACAAAGGGTTATTGCAGCTTGACTCTTTTCATTGGCTTATTGTAGTATCGGATTAGCCAGTGTTGGAAACAAAAAGTCTGTACAATTTCTCACGGCTTATCTTACAGTGGAAACTTGGCATACCCAAGGCATACGTGGTCTTTACAAAGCCTTCTGTGCAGCCACCGGAGCTTTCCAATAGTTACTGCTAAATTGTAAATTTTAAAATACAATTTAAATATCAGTTTAGGCTTCTTTTTCACTCCTTTATCTTTTCCCTGACCATTTTTGGGAGTGCAAATCTCTGCTCAGAAAGGATTGCAAGCCTCTGTATTATGCTAACATAGGAAGAACATAATATGGTCCTTTATTTGTGGAAGGACAGGCAATGAAGCTGGATTTCCTGTTACTGCATGGGGTTAGGACAAGAGGGGAAAACCTTGTTCTAATAGTCTTCAGACCCACTTAGGCTGTTCTTTCATAGCCCTTCCTAGTTGAATTAGGTGGTTCTTAAATAGAATTCAGAAGGAAATGTGGATTAAGAAAGAAGAGGAACACAATTGGGGGATGGGGTGGGTGAGGCAATATACATGGATGCTCCTTCACTGGCTCTTGCAGAAACTTCTCTTAATTTAGTCCAAATTACCGTAATTTGCATGAAAGTGATGCAGAATTTTTAAATCCGCTCATCAAGATAAAAGGTTATGGAATTCAAGAAGGAAGAGATGCTGTGTTTCTGTAATAACCGGCGTTTTGCATTTTCTTCTTGCTGCAGATGCTTACGACATGGCCAAGCTGTTATGTGACAAGTACTACTTGGCATCTCCTGACCTGGAGATCCAGGAGGTGAATGGTGAGTTTGCAGAGCCAGGATAAAAGTGGGAAAGGGGGTTAAGTTCAGAAGAGAAGCACAGAGGCCAAGCGTGTGTGTGTGTGTGTGGGGGGTATTATCCAAAGTGGATGCTCAGTGGCCTCTGACTTGCACAGTGGGTTTTAGAGGGATTGCTAGCCGCCTCCATTTTTTCCCCTTTAATTTAGCCACTGGAACAAGACCTCACATTTGGCATAGTAAGTAGCTGAATGATCCTTTGAAAAGCAGCTACTCTAGAGTTATTGTTGTGGCTTGGTAACTAAAGCTTTGCTAGAATCCCAATTTCCCTTCCTTTGGGCTTTTTTTTCCGCCTTGCCTTGCCTTGCCTTGCCTTTTAAAACAGATGACAGTGACTGCCGTGCCTTGTAATAGCAACACAGTGTGGAGAATTCATTGATACCCCAGAACTGCAGCAAGGGGAGATCCAGGAGAACATAAAATTAGATTGGGTTATTACAGGTAATAATCTTCCAGATATGTTGAAACTGCATCCAAGGCAGCCTATCTTAAATAGCAGGTGTTGGGGAGCAGCAGAGGAAGAGAGACCTCTCTCTTCTGCCCGTGCTTGCGAGCTTCCTGAAAGCAGCTGTTGGTCACTGTGTGACACAGAATGCTGGGCTGAATGGGCCCCTGGCCTAAACCAGCAGGCATCTTCTTGTGTTGCTTTGACTCCGTTCCTTTGGCTGCCTGGGAATGCTGGGAATTACTGTCTGGAGAGATCTGATTGAGAAAGCAGGATTATCTCTGGTTTTGATCAACAAATTTCACATGAGATATAAGGGGAAATAGTAGTACTCCAGCATCTTCTTCCAAAATGCGTGTGTACCAGACAGTGAAATACAGAAAACTAGTTAAGAGCTGTGCAGCATTACTCTCTGCCTTTCAGATGAAAGGATCAGCTTTGCCTCTTAAGCTTGTACAACCTGTGATCCTTGACTGGTGCTTAACTCTCATCACCTCACTGCCCAATTCACCATGAACTCGAATCAGCCACGACCTCTTTCTGCTTTTTCATGGTGATGGATAAGCGGTATGACAGTCATGTAATCCATCCTTCTCTAACTCCACAACTAAATGGCATAGTTCAGATTATGAAAGTGAGGTTTGTCAATAGCTCCAGTGATCGATAAACAGCTAAACGAAGCCTTCATAATCAGAGGTATCATGGCATTAGGTAACTGTGGCTGGTTGCAACAGCATGGGATCAAGGTTTGCTATTGTCTTCATGACTTACCTGCTTATTGGCTTCTGAATGCATCTGGTTGGCTATCTTTGAGAGCAAGATGTTGGATTAGATAAGTCTTTGACCTTTGTATGGTAAAAAATCCCAATAACCCCCAACTGGCACTTCAAAAGAAAGAAAGAAAGAAAGAAAGAAAGAAAGAAAGAAAGAAAGAAAGAAAGAAAGAAAGAAAGAAAGAAAGAAAGAAAGAAAGAAAGAAAGAAAGAAAGAAAGAAAGAAAGAAAGAAAGAAAGAAAGAAAGAAAGAAAGAAAGAAAGAAAGAAAGAAAGAAAGAAAGAAAGAAAGAAAGAAAGAAAGAAAGAAAGAAAGAAAGAAAGAATACTCCAGTATATCAAAGTAGAATGTGTGCTTGACATTTATGCCAGAAACATGCTGCGTTTTGTCACTGAGATAAGAGATAGATACAGATACAATGTTTTTCTCTGTTTTATACCAACTGCCTGATCTGAAGAATCTTTTAGAACTGGACTTCCAAGATGTAGTTGAGCTTGGAAAATGATCCTAAGGGGTCAGCCATAACTTTTCAGAAAGCTAGGTAAACCTGATAATTGACTTGACCAAAGGAAATTTGAGAACTTCTGGTCAATCAAAAAGGCAAGTTTAAAAGCTTGGGGAGGCATAGAGGATTAGTGAAGTTTGAGGAAGCTCTCCTCCTTGCCAGATTTTCTGCACTTAGTTATATGGCTATGGTATCTTTACTTTGGCATGAAGATACTGCAGTGGAACAGGGGACCGGTCCTGACCAGTACACCTAGTCATAGGTAAGGTAAAGGTAAAGGTTTTCCCCTGCACAGTCGTGTCCGACTCTAGGGGGCGGTGCTCATCTCCATTTGTGAGTATGAACTGCAAATTTGTGTTGAAAAACACTACTTCTGAAAAGCAGCCTTCTGTACTGTTGCAGCAAGGAGCATGGGTGTTTTGCATGTGGTGGAGTGGCTAAAAGGAACAAAACATAGATACAAAACAGCAGCTTAATTACCTTTGTTCTTTTGCTTCTAGCTAATCAACCCAGCCAGCCCATCCACATGGTCTACGTTCCATCTCACTTGTACCACATGCTCTTTGAACTGTTCAAGGTAATTCTCTCTCAGAGTCAGGAGTTTGTTTCCATAGAACGTTTTGGCACTGTCATTCAAGCCAGGAATCGGGTCTATAACTTGAGGTCAAACATTAGAGTGGGTGGGGGTTAGTGCTGCTCCATTCAGTGTTGGGGTATCCAGACATGACATTGGATTACCCTAGCTCCTTTGGGGCATTTCAGTCTTTACACTGAGGTTGCCCAATAGGGACTGGCTTAGGATTTCAGGTACTCCATGAAGATCATGGAGCTATCCCAGCTGATAGATATGGTCCCACTTGCGTAGTTGATGCCCATTGCATTTGGCTTTCTGTTCAGGTGGAACTGGTGACCTGAAGGTGAAGGACCCCTTTGTGACTTCGTTATGGACTAATCCATAGCTTTCCAAACTGTGTGTCGCGACACAGTACTGTGTCGCCTGCGGGGCCCAGGTGTGTCGCGCAAAAACCTGGAAGCGCTGATGGCGCGCCGCTGTGCATGGCAGTGCGTGCGGCGGCAGCAGGCCATCAGCGCTTCCGGGTTTTCACGCGGCACACCAGGATGCCGCCGCTGCCGCAGCGTGCTGAAACCCAAAAGCGCCGTGGCAGCACGCGAAAACCCAGAAGCGCTGCAGTGGCGGCACTTCCAGGTTTTTGCACGCCACCGCCGTGCTTCCGGGTTTGCGTGCGCCGCCGTTGGTGTGTTGCCAACATGAAAAGTTTGGAAAGCCCTGGACTAATCACTCCCTGGTCAGTTTTAGGCTGATGGCCAGTGTAACTCCCAGGCTGCGGAAGATTTTGGGAATTGCTATATATAATGGCGTTGAATTTTGTGCTGACCAAAGCAGAAAAGTGGGCTATAATATTATAACAACTATATTATAATAATTAAGCAAGAAGTCATTTTTCTGCAGACATAGAAGTTTTGTGTTTGGTCAGCCTTTGGCAGTCATCTTTTATATTTGGGGCATTTGCAACATCTGCCTGCCAAATGCTCCAGGGCTAGTAAGCCTGTGTTCCAGTAGCCCAGAAGAAATGCTCAAAAGCTTGTCATCCGTTGCCCGTAGGATGTTGAGATGGGATCTTTGACTAGTTAATTAAGCCAAAGGCAACATTCTTCTTCATCCACCAACTCTCCTGTTCCTTCTAACGGAGTGTTCACTGAGAGCTGATCCTTAGGAAGCCAAAAATCTGTATCCACGCACAAGAAGGGAGAGAGCAGCACACTCGGAGGCTCTCATACTTTGCAGAAATACTAATAAAGACTTTGAGAAAGAAATCCTAAGTGGAAGGGTACCATGAAAGCAGCTTACTGAGGATTAGATGTGCCCAGTGGCCATAGAATGCTGAGTGATTGTAAGACAAAGATGCCAATGGAGTATAATGGGAAATTGCAAGGAGGTAGATGTTGGTTAAGCATTAAGAGAGAGTTCCTGACAGCAAGATTTCTTTGACAGTGGAACAGAGGATGGCTTCACGCATAGCACTAAGCCATAACCAGCCTACAATCTCAGTGTCTGGATCAGGCTAGGGACCATTTTAGAAGAGATTAGCCTTTACTGGAGATATGTAATCAGAGGCAGGAAGGCCTTCTGAGATGCTTGCCATACTTCCAGCCTGTATTGCAGGCTTGGTCCAAATGATTTCCATGATCTCTTCCAGTTTTTTTATTCATTATTTCAAAGAATAAGTATATAGAGGGTCCTGCTAGGATAGGAATATTCATTTAGGCCATTCTTATATATTTCTCTTTTTCTCCTGTTGTCTTCCAGAATGCCATGAGGGCCACTGTAGAAAGCCATGAGTCCAGCCTCACATTGCCACCCATCAGCGTGATGGTGGCGTTGGGTCAGGAGGATCTCTCCATCAGGGTAAGTGAACTGGTAGAAGAAGGAAATGGGTGAAGATGCTAGGCAGCAGCTCCAGCTACTTGTGGTTTGCTAGGCAGTAGTAGAATATCACACTGAATTGATCGTTTTCTTACAATCCCTGGTTTCATATTCAAAGTCCAAACTTCTGGGAGAAGAAGGCTTCCCCAACGCTCACATCCATTTCTCTCCAAAGCAATTACTCAAGGAATGGGAACAGAAGTGTATTTATTGACTCTCGTATTAATCCTGGTCATACGGAATAGCAAGGTTGAAGGCCTCTAAGTAGAATCCCAGCTAGGTGGAAACGATTTGTCCTTGGGTTGAGCGAGCTCTAGCTTTTTGCATGCATTTATAACGACTTGTTTTGGGGGCAGGATATAGGATGTGGAAAGACAGTTCAGAAGAGCCAAGGTGACCTTGATGCAGTTGTTAGAAGTAATGGACTAAAACTATGAAAGTCCAGGTACAGATCTCTACCCAGCCACAACCCCTGGGTGACCTAGGTCCAGTTGTTATTTCTCAACGTAGTTTATGTTACAGCGTGTTGTGTGGGTAAAATGGAGCAGAGGAGAAAGAACCATAAAGGCTGCCTTGAGCAGTCTTCCCAAGTGAGCTGCCTTCCCAACCCAGGCATCCTCCAGATATGTCAATTTCATCTCCAGAATTTCTCTCAACCAAGGACGCCCAGGTTGGGAAAAGCCGTCCTAAAGAAAAACCAGGATATAAATGTAATAGATTATACAACTGGATGGTATGTATATGTGAAGGAATGAATATTGCAGGCTTCTGTGCTTGGGCAGGCTGAATGATAGAAGTTGATAACAGGAGATTTGGACCTGGGTCAGACCAGTCGTAAACTCCTACTCTGACCATTACATCACAGTGACTCTTTATTCTAGTCTCTGTTCAACTTGTCCCATCTTGGATTGTTCATGATATCAAGATATTTTTAATTACTGTCAAAGAAGAGAATAAAGGAGAAAATCTATTTGCAGAAAATTTGCATAAAGTAATTAGATACAGACATTTAGAAATAATTATTATAATTTAAATAGGAATGCAAAACATTTCATCTTGGAATGGAAGGCTGTGACCATTTGCCTGCTCAGTCCGGTGGAAGACAAGTTGAATCCTGGCTCTCCTTTATTCTTTTGGTAGTTTACTTTTAATTGGACTTCAGTTAGTTACCTCTTTAAATATAAATGTAAAGGCTCCTTAGAGTCAAACCCGACACCTGGGGACTTCATGGACACATTAATGAGGTTTTCCAGTGAGCAATATCCAATGGCGTGACATTGTCGTCTTCTGGGAATTTGTTTTTCTACTTCTCAATTTGGCCTACAGTCTGGATATTTCCCGAAGGTCTGCCATCCACTTGAGTCCCTCAAGACCGGCTAAAGCCAGTTAGGGACTGCCAGCTAACCGGCTTCTTTAAAGAAAAGCTCTTCAAAGGAAGGTCTGGTCTCTGAAAATAAGGGTGCATGGCTTCCCTACCTACATTCCCTCTCTGTTGAATTTCTGTCTCTGTCTGTTCTTTGATCTATTCTTCTGTTGTGGAGCAGATGAGTGACCGAGGTGGTGGGGTTCCTCTACGCAAGATCGAACGACTCTTCAGCTACTTATATTCCACGGCACCCAAACCAGAGCTGGGTACTGGGGGGACACCTCTGGTATGTGTTATAAAGTGGGCCAGAGTTGGGGGTGTGAAGCCAGTTAAAATTGCAGTCAGTCCTTTAAAACACCTGGGGGGGGGGGGGGAGGTCATGGCAGGTGCTTCAGACAGCTTGACTTTTTAAATATACAGTAAATGTTGCCTGTTTTAAAAGACTGTCCTTTGCCATACCTATGTAGATAAAGAGGAAAAGTGACTTCTAGAAATTTGTGCTTCACCAGTCTGAAGAGAGATCACTGCAGAAATGGAATAAGATATGAAAGATCATCAAAGGGATAAAGTGGGGATCACTTTAAGTGTTCTGATCTTAAGGCGATAGGACAGTAAGGAAAGAAAAATTCAAATATTATTTACTTATTTCCAATTGTCTTCCACTGTCTACTGTTGTTGCTCCCAGGAATGCTGAGAACAATATGTGGAAGAAAGCCACAGTAAAATATTCCGCAATAAAATAAGACAATAATTGAAATGCGGCGTTCCACTTATATTAGAACAGCCCATCTGGGGGAGGTGGGGATCATTAGCTCTTTTTCTCATGCCATTTTCATGATCTGAATTGTCCCAGAACCTACAACATTGTGAGGGAAAACAATGTAAGTAGGTACTTTTTGTCTCTTCTTGGCAAGACTAGAATTAAGTTTGGGAATCAATTTACCACAGGGAAGAGGAAGGAACAAACATCTCCTTTCCCAGCACCATTGCTCGAATCAAAGTTGGAATCCCCTGTCCCCCTCATTTCTTTAATTCGTGTAAGTGTGTGCGTGTGTTTGGGGTAGTGAATTGCCAACTGTCACACTTGTTTGGCTCCCAGTGTGCTTCGTGGCAGTGAAGTTAGGGATGTATAACAGGTCTTGTGAGAGAGAATGTACAAAACTAATTTTCCAGAGGTTCTTCTAGATGGGGAAGTAACAAGCAGTGTAGTGTTACGTTCAGCTGGTGACCCATTTTCCTTTCCTTCTTGCAAAAACAAGGCCGGGTTTGGCTACGGGCTGCCTATTTCCAGACTCTATGCCAAGTATTTCCAAGGCGATCTTCAGCTGTTCTCCATGGAGGGATTTGGGACAGATGCTGTCATCTATTTGAAAGTGAGTTGGTGTCTTCCTCACTAAATTAGCAAAATGTTTCTTTGGCATATCTCAGTAAATACAGGTTTATACAGGTACAACTTTTCTGGATTTCCCCACAAAGTTTAGGAATGTCCAGGTCAACTCCATATTATTCGGTAGTGTGGTTATCAAAATAGCTCACTCAAGCCAGCAGTCCGAATTCTTCCTCCTGCTCATTCCACCTCACATTCCTGAGGTCGTTTGCCTTATATAAAAATAAAAGCAGAGAACCTGCCAATGATACCAGGTGGGTCACTGCGTGTGATCTTGTCGAAAGTGCGTCCTGACCCGTGTGATATCTTTCCAGGCCTTGTCAACAGACTCTGTGGAAAGGCTTCCAGTGTACAACAAGTCAGCATGGCGTCACTATCAGACCATCCAGGAGGCAGATGACTGGTGTGTGCCCAGTACAGAACCCAAGAACACCTCCACCTATCGAGTGACCTAAGCAAGCCTCTCTGTTACCAGGAAGGGCACTATCCTGCTTCCAAAGGGGAGAAACCAAACTTTGGTGAGGGGAGAAAAAGAAAGAAACGATCATCACCAGCATAAAGCCCACCTTGTGTTGTAAGACCTATGAGGAGTGTTCCTATTGGCTGCCTGGCCAATTCTCCAATTAGACAGCATCCTGATCACTTTCCCAGATTTCTTTTCGGAAGTGTGTAGTCTGGATCACTTTCACCATAGCTCTGCATGGAACTTCTCTGCCTCACCCCAGTCCTGCCTTTCGATCTACTGGATTGGAAGGATCCGAAGGATCTGCTTTCGTCCTATTTAGTGTTTGCGCACACCACCTTTTTATTATGTTGGCATTGTAATGTCGAAGAAGTTGAGAACTTGACCACTAGGCATTAACATGTTGAGAAAAGCCAGGAAGCACTCCAGAAGAGAGGGAAGGAGGGGCTAACACGTGTGGATGTGATTATGTTGCATTTCTTCACATGAAGCAAGCTCCGAGCAAGAGGCACGAGGACGTATAAAGCATGACATAGGGATGGCGGAGTCCAGTGCATCTATTGCAAAGAGCAAGCACGTTAGAGGACACTGGCTTGCTTTTTAGTATATGCTCAGAGAGAGAGAAATATTCTCTGAGCCGTAGATACTCTGGCATTACGTTCTGTGTGCTTTTCGCAATACGTCTGAATCTCGGACAAGTTGAGGAAAGCAGCATGAGAACTGGCCATTTTAGCGCCGGAAGAATCTAGAACGTCAGACTTAGATTGCACTAGGATACAGCGAGGCCTAAGGAAATTGCTTTGCGAGCATTGAAGGTGGTTTTGGGTCTGATGGTTTCTTGCTTGTCTGTCTCATCTACTACTTGCACTTTTGCCCAGCACGGCTCAATTCCTAGACTGGCTTGTGTCGGGTTGTAAATCCTTAGTTCCTGCTTGTATGGGAGGAGTTGCATATTCTCCTCTCCACAGGAACAGTGTTGTGACAGAATTGGGGAGTGGGTGGGGTGGCTCATGGGAGAAAACTGGTAGCAGAAGAAATGGCAGAGTGTGTTGAGCTCCATCAGGTGAAGAGTGAGCGGGGAACACTGAAAGTTTCAATCCTGTCCTCCAACTGCAGCAGAGCCAATGGAATATGTTAATTTCAAGGAGATTTTTCTGGATCCTCTGTCTCCAGTGCTTAGAAGCCCTGGGCGAAAGGGGCTGTTTTCCCAACAAACTCAGATGGGGTCAATTATGGGTACCAGTGAGACGCCCCCCTTCCCTTCCCTCTTTTGTAGCCCATTTTTTTGTCAGCTGTTTAATCTCCAGTGGCTCTTTGCTATGATCTCAGTTTTCTGGTCCCCATTTCAAAACGAGTGGAAATGTTACGGAGGCACAAAATGGCTTCCGCCTTCTATTTTTACCCTATGGTTCTAAGCAGGTATTGTGCTTAAGGGGTCTGCCCCAAATCCCCCTGACTTGCACCTGCCTGTTTGCCACTTAAGCATGTACAAGCCTCCCTTCTATCTCTGCCCCATCCTCTGTGCTGGGCTCTTTGTCTGGAAAGGGTCTGTGTTCATATGCATAAATATATTTTTAATTCTCTGGGAGGAACGAGACATGTGCCAAGGCACCATTGCTGCTACAGTATTCATTGATCAGCTGAGGAAAAGAACCATTAAATTTGAGTATGATCTTCCTGGTTGAATAACTTACTTTTATTGGCATCAACTGTTGGGAGGCACGGTAGCACAGCAAAATGCATTCTACTGTGTGTTTGAAGCTCACCTTTGAGATTGTTCCTGAAGATGTCTCTTGATTCATAACATGTTGGTCTTCAAATACGCAGAATGCAGCCGTACTCCGCGTTGCTGGTTTCTGATATGCCTCTTTGCGCAGGAGAGATGTTTACAACTCAAAACAGGTTATGATGACACCTAGTGGAGATATAAGTGCATCACATAAAATTTGGGTAGAGGAGTTGGCCTTGAGCTGTTTCTTGCAATCTTTCATCAATGGTCATGGGGCTGGTAGGAATTGTAATTATGGAGGGCCACATGTTTTGCGCCCTTGTCACAAAGCTTTGTAAATCATTAGAAGAGGAATGAGAGATTTGGCCCATAAGAATTGACTTGTCTTTCTTCCACCTCCCAATCATGGTCAGTGATAAATGGTTGCAAAGTCATGTGGGGAAAAATCTAGGTATCTGTGCACAAGGAGGGCAAATGACAAACTGTATCATGATGTTGCAATGCAAGTGCAAATGCGACTCCCTTTTGGACTTAGACCACAACATTGTGTGCAAATACTAAGGGGCAGCACTTACGTTGTGACATCACAATGCACATTTCATTATTTTGATGAAACCTCCATTCCTCTGTGGATATCGCTGCATCTGGAGATTGTCAGTTTTCTCCTGGGTCCTTCATATGAATATCCAATGTCTTAGACATTAGACAGCATTTTGGCTGAAGGAAGCTTTACCATTTTCTTTGAAGGATATTGTAGGAGGAGAGTTGTGTTAATCTACGGCAGCCTTTCTCAACCTTTTGACCCTGGAGGAACCCTTGAAATATTTTTCAGGCCTCGGGGAACCCCTGCACATTCAGGCTCAAATCTAGGCCAGAAGTTACAAGATTATTATATTCGTTTCATGTGTAGGCCTGTATATATGCATTGACAATGTTCTTAAACTAAAAATAAAGAATGAAACTTAACCTCTTTAATGTGAAGTTGCCCGAATTTGAAATATTTTTTTAAATAAATCATGATCTCCCAGGGAACCCCTAGTGACCTCTTGCAGAACCCTAGGGTTCCACGGAACCCTGGTTGAGAAACCTTGGTCTACGGTAGCAAAACATCAGGAGGAGTCTGGTAGCTCCTTTTCCAACTAACAAATTTTATTAAAAGGCATAAGCTTTTGTGAGCTGCAGCTCACAAAAGCTTATGCCTTTTAATAAAATTTGTTAGTCAGAAAAGGAGCTACCAGACTCCTCCTGATGTTTTGAAGGGCACAACAGTGATGTAAAATGTGTGGGGCTGTGTCTCAGTGCAAAGGTTCTCTCTCAGCCAGTGTTTCTCAACCTCAGCAACTTTCAGATGGGTGGACTTCAACTCCCAGAATTCCCCAGCCAGCATGCTCTAAGCCAGTGCTTTCCAAACTCCCGCCATTGGCGACACACCAACGGCGGCGGTGGTGCGCGTGGCGGTGGCAGCCTCGTGTTTTCTGCTAAAACCCGGAAGCGCTGATGGCACGGCGCACACCCCCGCACCACCACCGTGCACGTCCACTTCCAGGTTGTGTCGCGACACACTAAACTCTGTGTTGCGACACACTAAAGTGTTGCGACACACAGTTTGGAAAGCTCTGCTCTAAGCACTAGGTGTGCCCTTCCCAACCCAGGCCGATCTTTCAGTTACTACCTTCGCTTGGTATTTGCCGCCACCGTCTTGTTTCCTTCCCCTCAACCAGGGTTATAGAAGCAAGGCCAAAAGGAGGAAGAGCCGCTTCCCCCTTTCTGCTGATTGAAACACACCAGAGCGCCTTCACCCCGGTTTCTGGAAGTCGCCCTGAAAAGGCTTTGTCCTTTGGAGGCATCAGGGCCGCTGATGGCATACAAGGCACCCACGTGCAGAATTCCACATAGCTCCCCGCTCCTCTTCCCCAAGACACACTTTTTAAAATATTCAAAATACTGTACCTACTTTTTCTTTCGTGGATGGTCTCTTTCTTGCGTCATCGTGCCACATCGCCTTTGCATTTTTTTAAAAATCTTGCAGTTGGCACACACACACCTTACGTGGCGCTCACGTGGGGTGTGCAGTTTCCACACCAGGTGGCAGGGGTGCTGTGAGGCAGGTTTCCAGATTGCACCCCCTCCCAGGTATCTGTTTAGGCAGTGCTTAAAATTTATTAAGGATGGGCAACAGCCACAAAAAACAGGGATGGGTGTTAGATTTAAAGCAAGAGATTGGGCTTCAGAAGACAAAATGTGTACGAAGGAAAATTAGGGAGGCCTATCTGAGGTTATGATTAGGTCCCAGAGGAAAAATAGCTTTGAGGGGAATAGGATGCTTGCTTTGAGCACTGTGCAAAACCAGACCAAATCCTATTGCCACTTTGTTGTTACTCACTGCACTTAGACATCTCTGTTACTTTTGATAACTAGTAAAGACAGGATAAAAAATCTAAAAAAAATAATAAACGTGGCGTGATGAAATGTTACGAGGAAGTAGGATTGGTGCAGTGCCTGCTTTAGGGAGAATCACTTGCTGCTGTTTGCTTTGTCAGCCTGACCAGCAGAAAAGCAGCAGCGCTCTCGTATTCCCCAGGGGGAACGCAAGAAAGACTCTCAGGCCGGCTGGCCAAAAATGACAGATTTCTCTTCTGCAGATAGAGGCACCCTAAGGAATATTTCCCATCAGCAAAGTGCTGAGCCAAGCAGTTAGGTATTGCTTCCTTTCTTTTCTCAATTTGGAGCAAGGTCAGTAAAAAAACTCCCTGCCTTGCTCCATTTTCCTGGAGCACCTGCAGGTTGATGCAATGTTTCCTTGACTCCAGGAGCATCCTCCCTTTCTGTCTCTTTTTCAAGACTATATGCTTTGCAAAACGTCTGAGACATTGTGTACCTAGGGAGAAATACATGAGATTGTCAGTGCCAAGATATTTCCATGCTGGATACCAGCATCCGTAACTGCTGCATCCGTAACTCTGCTTTTGATTAGCAGAGTTATTTTGTGAGCTTTGACTCTGGTTCTGTTCCAAAGTTTGGGGACACTTTTCAAATCAACATCAAATGCCTGCTGTCCTATGCATGGAAAGTCATGTTGTTCAAGAGAGGAAGCTGGCAAGGTGGTGCTATTTTATTATCTACATAGGACTAATTTTGGAACAATGGTTCACCTTAGGATGACCTTTCCCTAAAATGTGCTATGCTCTGATTTTTAAAGAACAAACATTCAATCCAAATCATTTCCCAGAAATAAAGGTTTCCTAGATTTTTTTTTCTTCCTAGTTTTCCCCCCGCAGGTGCAGGGTCCGCTTTTTTCAGATCAACTGAATGTTGATCCGTTGGTTGCGACAGGAATTGGCTTGTCGCCGGGGGCCGAGAGAGAGGGACTGGCCCAAGGTCGCCCAGCCGGCTTTCATGCCTAAGGCGGGACTAGAACTCTCAGTCTCCTGGTTTCCCATTGGCTCCTTCCTAGGGCTGAGAGAGTGTGACTGGCCCAAGGTCGCCCAGCCGGCTTTCATGCCTAAGGCGGGAGTAAAACTCTCAATCTCTGGTTTCTAGCCCAGTGCCTTAACCACTAGACTGAACTGGCTCTCTATAAAACTACTGTATAAAACTCTGTAAAAAAGATTCCTAGATGCTACAGTCTAAACAAGTGGCATTTCCAAATACAGAAAGACAGCTTATGGTTGAGATGGTCAAATTCACAATTTTCAGCACTCAAGACAAGGATTACTAATGCATATGTGTGTGGGAGTATCGGAGAGAGACAGGTTGCCTTTTTAAAATTGCATATATTAAATATTTTATACATAAATCACCGAGCTGTTTAACATTTCAAGATCTGAAGGTAAACCAGGCTAGATTTAGCCAGCAATCTCTGCTGCGTGGGCAGTAGCCAGTCCTTACCATGGATTCACAGATAACAACAGGAGAATAAAGATTCTTTTTGAATATGCAATGCTACATATGGCAATAGAGTTACAGCAGATCAGGAATTTTAAAAAATCATCTCTTCTATATGTATGTGCATTATGCATAAACACACACAGTGGCTTCATTGCAAAATCTGTTTCCTCCCCCTGCTTTGCATGCACATTTAGCAAAGAAGAAAGTGAAAGGTTGGGCTGAGATGGGAGGGGTAGGTTAACAAAAGCATTTTATGCCATCATTGGTTTCCCTGCGATAAAATGTGGCCCATTTCTAAGTCAGTCCTTTCCCTCCAAATACCTTGGATCTTTTGCCAAGACCCTTTCGGACTTGGGTCAGAGCCCAGATCCAGCACAGTTTGGGCAAGTCAGGACAGATTTTTATTCCGTTTTTATTATCCGTACGTATTTAGAAACATCTGCAAAGCGTTGCTCCATATTTGTCATTGTTGAGTTCTGCTAGCTGACAAATGGTGGTAGAGCAGCAGCTGCACCCAAGGAAAGGTAGGGAGTGATTACTTTTGGCCTTTTGACTCTTGCTAGCATAAGCCAGTGTTTCTCAACCTCAGCAACTTTAAGATGAGTGGACTTCAACTCCCAGAATTCCCCAGCCAGCCATGTGACTGGAACTGGACAGTTGCCCTTTTTGGAATGAGTGGCACTCTGCAAAGTTTAAAGCACCCATTTTGACCTGTAAACCCTCCCCAGGTGAAAAAGACAAGAGTCTGAATATTGCTGTTTTGCTCCTTCCAGAAGGACTCAGGAGCTGCAAATATGGGCTGTGAGTTGTCCATGCAATTTAAGAGCATGGGAGAGGCAAAGTGCATTTCCCTTGAGTCACCTACATTCTCATAACAGAACACAAGTTTGTTTTTCATCAGCAGCATCCCAGAAAGGTTTGGAAAGCCCCTTCAACCCCACAGGGCTATTGCAAATTCAGCAAAATGAGACCGAAAGGGGGCAGGGGGTCACAGACACGCACTGATGTGCTCTCCCTGTAGATAGTAGGTGGCAGGTTGATAAACCCAAATCCTCAGAAGGCATCTGGTCCCAGAACAGACCTTGTGGTGGAACATACACAGCAATGTGGGTTCAGCTTCCCTTCGTTCTGCCTTCCAGTTTCAAAATTGGATGAAATAAGATGCAAGACCCTCTCAGGTTAATAAGTCCCCAGCTTGCCCTTTCATTCAGGGTGAGGAGAAGCGTTTTATGCATTAGTATCCTTCTCCCATACCCCTTACTTTCCAATTTTTTCCCTAGAAAATATGCATTCGAGGCAAGGAAATACAGTAATGGGGAAGAGATGGTCTTCTTGAAGTGTCTGATTAAGCCATTGCCCTCCCCTTTGGCAACAGACAGTCTTAAAGCAGTACCACCAGCATGAGAATATTAGGAGATGTGGGGGGAGGGGGAGACCCTCTACTTAAGTTCTAACTGTGCAATGTCTTCGATGCACAAAACCATATCCAGCCGACAATGCAAGATTTCTTTTATTCCACGGTGGTTCTTTGCTGTATATTGCCAGGCATCTAAAGCAACTCCTCCCCCAGACCGTTTCTTCTCTTACTTAAGTGGTGAGCAACCTACCTGCCCACTCCCAGCAACGCCATTCTATAGGCAGATGCAAAGAATGGGCAAAGACTGCTTACTCCTGATGCAGAAACCTTGTGGGAGAGAGGTAGAGGGGAGTCTAAAAGAAACTGTTATGCAGTTGTCTCAACCTTGCTGTATTTTGGGAGTGTCTGTGTCTGTGTGTGTGTGTGCATGCACGTCTGTGTATCTCTCATCTGTGTTTTGCAAGGCAGCTGTGTTCCCCTGGTAATGGCAGGAGGGTGTGTTGGAACACCTAATTGACATAGGGTGTGAACCCATCGAAGCCTCTGAGGTGAGCAATTTTGTGTAGAGGAATAAGATCAATAGGGATATTTAGCAGTGTCATCTGCAGGTATTCACAGGGCAGGGGCTGGGGAGACAGCATCATCACCCACCTCCATGTTGCACCACTGGCAGAGGGAGTCTTGCTGGCCCCCTGAAAGTGCAGTTGGATTGTCCTGGCAAAGTAGAGGAGACACCCTTTGTAGCAACTTGGTCTTCTCTGTCCCTTGTGGCCAGTCCGCCATCAGTGGTGTGCCTAGCTCCTGCTGCTGGTGTCACCATTATCTAATCCCAGAGCAAGTTCAGCTTTACTCTACATCCCACCCAAGCCTGTAACCTTTGGTAGGACTGTGCCTGAGTCTTGCCCTCCCCTTTTCCTGGAAGCTGATGTCCATCCCCTTCATTCCAGAGATGTTCCATAGGAATAGGGGGAAATGGGTCTACGCCTATGCTGGGAAACGGTAATTCCCCCCTTCCCCTCTTTGCTTAACTCTTCCTCTGTTCCTGCTCTTTCTTTTTCTGTTTTTCTTTCTGCTTCTCCATCTTTTCCTGGGCTTTCTTCTCCTTCTCGACAGCTGCATTCAGCTCCTTCAGCTTTCTCTTTAAAAGAGACCGATCATGAGAGTTGCTGACACCAAGCGCCTGTGGAGAGGGAGGAAGGAAGGATACAGCTGTAAAATCAAGACATGCATAGGCAACCCAGTGCATATTCTTGTGGTCCCTTGAGCTGCTATGGTTACTGATGAAAAAATAATTCATACCTCAGCAGCAAAAGGATTGCCTGCCCTTGATTTGGAAGACTGAATCTTTCACACTCATTTACTGAGCTCATGCATTGATACTTTGGATCCTTTGCTCTCTTGAATAAGCCACAATGGCTGGCTTGATAGATAATTTTATTAGGCTTCATATCCTACCAACTACTGAGGTATCTCCATGGTTTACTATAAAAAGATAAAACCATAAAACCAAACACGAAGCTAAAGCCAATAATTTTTTTAAAAATGAATCAAAATTGCCAATTATTTTATCATCCAAAGAGATGTGTTTTGAAATTCTTTTAAAAAACAAACATTAGGTTCCTCAACTCAGCATGGATTGCATTCCCAAGAACCAGAGGAGCCATATAAAAGGCTCGATCCTGAGTGAGTGCAAGACAAGCCTACAGAGTACTGAAGCACTCTGGCTTATTGTGGAGTATGAACCCAGCCATTCTCTCTGTCTCTCCATCTTCCTTCTTATGTCCTGGAAGATGAGTAACCATACTTCCTTTTGGGCCATGTGATTCTTTGCATTTTAGTATTCATGCATTACCTTGAAACCGAGATGGTGGGGTCAAGCTTTATTTCTAAGGTGGTCAACTACTGGTTCTTTGCTATGACTGAAAGTGTGAACGTCTACTCTACTTCCCTTGCCTGGACAATGTTGTCTGGACTATAACTCAGTAGTAGAACACACTGCCATAAGTTCAATCCTTTGTAAGGTAAAGGTAAAGGTACCCCCCGCACATTTGTGCAGTCGTGTCCGACTCTAGGGGCCGGTGCTCACCTCCGTTTGTTAGCCGAAGAGCCAGCGTTGTCCGAAGACACTTCCGCGGTCATGTGGCCGCATGACGCACACAGAACGCTGTTACCTACCCACCGAAGTGGTACCTATTCATCTACTTGCATTTGCATGCTTTCGAATTGCTAGGTTGGCAAGAGCTGGAGCTAGTGCGGGAGCTCACTCCGCACGCAGGGCTAGGGATTCGAACCTCCGAACTTGCGATCTTCCGATCAACAAGCCTGGCGTCTTACCCGCTGAGCCACCACGCCCCTTTTTCAATCCTTTGTATCTTCACACAAAACCACCTTTCTCAACCTGATGTCCAGCCTGGCTCAGCATAATTGGAGCTGCCCCAATATAGCTGGAAGATGTAAGGAAGTCTGGCCTAGAATGATGAGGTTGGAGGGAAACTTAAATATTTGTTGATGAAATAGACAATCCTAGGCTAGATGGATAAAGAGTCTGATCTGGTATATAATGCTATATTCCTATGATTCCTTGCCTTCCAAATGTGACTGAAGATGCTTAAATGCTCCAGATGTTTTTCTAAAAGTTTGTCAACTTGGAATCCTTTTGGAGATAAGTGATTGAAGCACTTGCTAGTAGAAATGCTTACATTTAAGGTTTGTGCTTACATATTGAACTTTTTCTACTAGAGCGCGACTTGTTCCATCAGTGCTAAATTTGTACTGGTAGGACCAAAAATATAGGCCAGAGGGCCTTTTTCACTGAACAGCATCTAATCTGCAATCTCCATAAGCTGATGAATCTATCTCTCAAGTAGCCATTTTCAGAGCAAAGATATAGACAGAATCATCTCCATTACCTTCAGTTTGGCTCCATCAAGGAGCAGCAATTGTTGTCCGTCCACATCTTGAGCAGCAAATTCTGCCATGTACTGTTCTAGGTTCAAACTCTCCAACCACTGGCCCACTTTCTGGCTGCTCCACATTGAAGCTGCACTCAGAGGCTCATCCAGAAACTTCAGGGAAGATTGTGGGGGGAGGAAAGGGGGAGAAAAAAAGATGGAATCTAATCTTGCCAATAATTCATGTATTCTATAAAGTCTAAACTTCTTGGCACCACATCTAGTCAGGCATTTTATGGGGGTGTCCGGAAACGTTAACTCATTTTTAAACCCAATCTACAATTTGAAAAATACTTACAGTATTTGCTTTCTCTGTACTCACAGGCACCCACAGCAAACTACAATTGTATCACATTGATTGACAATACACATGCTACAACATCATGATGCAAATCCCTCCCTTGCATACTTGTGTTCTGACATTTTGCATCATGACATGTGTCCCCCCAACCCCTCTAGGGATGCCTATGTCTACACCACTTCAAGATGTTTTAATGGATGAATGTGGTAGAAATGGTGTTACTTTTGTTGCTGATATTGTAATCATGGACTACATGATTACTGTGCTGATCTTTATTTTTCTTCAGCAATGTATTAAGAGAGACAAATATTGTAAGATTCAGGTAGCCCTCACTATCAACAGTTTCACATATCCAGAACCAATAAAACCCCAGACCTCAATACATGCAAAAAGGTATTTGTGTATCCTCAACTTTGCCTTTCATTCATGTTACTTTTTGCATGTGCAAAATGATGAATGGGATTCTGTACATGCTTCATATACATTTCTTAAGGTTAGATTATTTGTGTAATGTCCCTGTATTTGCTCCTCTTCCTCTCTCGGTTGCAGCAGACATTGCTGGGTCTAGAACATAATATTATTATATGCAGAGTACATCCTTCATCACTGAGTGACTGCAATGAGTAAAGGTCTCTCCCTTTTTTAACATCACACAGGTTATAATCACACTAGTTATCTCAGTTGGATAACTCTCTCCCTGTAGGATGAACAGGATAACCGTGGACTATAACCTGATTCCTATAGATTCAGCTTCTCATCATTAACAGTTTTGTTATTGCAGTTTATACGGGAATGAAGCCCAATTAAATAATGAGGGCTACCTGTAACTTCTTATAACCCAAGTGATATTAAAAAGGAGAAAACATCCAGATATTTATTTTGCACGTAGTATTATTATATTATTATTGATTCACTTGCTTCAACTGGGACAGCAGCTCGAATAGCTGAGCCAGGGCTGGATGAATTCAGTGCTCAAAAAAAAAAGTACTATAAAAATAAATTTCTAGTTCACATGAAGCATAAAGGTAGATGTGCAAAAGAGAAATTGCAGCATTATTCTGCAGGGTTTGAGCACTAGGGGACTTACCTCATCAGATGATTGTGACAGTGTGTGGTAAGGGTAGGAACACTTGGTCTCTGGCAGGGCCACGCTCAGCATCTTAGGACTGCTGCTGGGAGGGGTGGAGTCATCACTTAGGGTGGACTCCTGTCAAAGAAGCGGAATTATATGTATATTTAAAAAATTCCCTTCTCACCCCATGGGTGGTATGTGTCTTCCTCAACCTCGGGTCCTCTACCAGAGGCCTGGGAGTTTGAGGGTTCTGTGCAGTATCTTAGCTGTTCTTAGCATTGCACTCTTCTGGACAGAGAGCTCTGTTGCTGCTCTTGGGATCTGTTGGAGCTACTCTCCCAGCTTAGGAGTCACAGCCCCAAGTGCTCCTACCACCACTGGGACCACTTTGGCCTTCACTTTCCACATCCTCTACACTTCCTATTTCAGGTGCTGGTACTTCCCCAGCTTCTCATACTTCTTCTTCCTGATGTTGCTGTCACTTGGCACTGCTACATCTATCACCACTGCCGTCTTCTGGTCCTTGTCTACTACCACGATGTCTGGTTGATTGGCCAGTACCTGCCTGTCTGTTTGGATCTGGAAGACCCACAGGATCTTAGCCCTGTCATTCTCCACAACCTTCTGTGGAATCTCCCATCTGGACTTGGGAGGGTCTAGCCCATACACTGTGCAGATGTTCTTGTACAAAATGCCAGCTACTTAGTTGTGCTGTTCAGTGTATGCTGTTCCTGCCTGCATTTTACACCCTGCCACTTTGTGTTGAACTGTCTCTGAGGCCTCTCTGCACAGTCTGCACCTCGAGTCCTCTCTAGTGCGGTAGACCCCTGCTTCTACGGATCGGGTGCTTAGTGCCTGTTCTTGTGCTGCTATGATCAGTGCCTATGTATGTATGTATGTATGTATGTATGTATGTATGTATGATATATATATATATATATATATATATATATATATATATATATATAATTTATACACCACCCATCTCACTATAAAAGTGACTCTGAGCAGCTTACCAATAAAAAAAGTCATAAAAAACCATTATAAAAATACAAAAGATACAAAGGATAGAAAAAGATAGAAAAAGATAAAAGAGGAAAACTAAAAGAATTAGGGAAGCTAAGAGTAGTGTGTAACTTCTTGAACACAGCAAGAGGATGTGGATGACAAAATTGTCAAGAAAAGCAAACACACCTCTTGAAATTTTGTACTTCTGGGAACACTATCCAAGTCAACCCTTCAGTTTTTAATGTTGGAGGAAGACTTCTCTTAAGGCCAAAAGCAAGGAGCTGCCATATGTATCCCCGTCTAATCACTTTTCACTTAAAAAGCAATGGTTTCAAAACATTTTAAATGAAAGGCCCATTTCTTCATTCCCTGTTCCCATCCAGTACTGCCATTGCACAGCCTGATTGCATTAGCTCTAAGGCAGGATTCACATAATATATTAACCCCGGGTAAATGATGGGCCCCAAGAAGTAAAACATACCATGGCTTAATATGAAGCCCTGATTCTCACAATATGCTAAGGCAGAGCTTTCCAAACTGTGTGTCGCGACACGTTAGTGTGTCGGCTGCAGTGTCTGGGTGTGTCGCGGCTGCTGCTGCTGCTGCCTCCGAGCCCTGCCAGGATTCCGCACAGGTCCTAGTGCCTGCCTTGTGCCTTCCTGCCTCCAAACCTGCTGTGATTCCGCGCAGGTCCCAGTGCCTGCCTTGTGCCTTGCTGCCTCCAAACCTGCCCTGCCAGATTCCACACAGGTCCTAGTGCCTGCCTTGTGCCTGGCTGCCTCCAAACCTGCCCTGCCAAGATTCCGCGCAGGTCCTAGTGCCTGCCTTGTGCCCTGCTGTAAGAGTGTGTCGCGAAATGATGCATGTCTAAAAAGTGTGTCACCAACATGAAAGTTTGGAAAGCTCTGTGCTAAGGCAATGGTTCCCACAACATGCTGGACTTATCCAACCCCATTTTAGCCTAGTCTGGCAGATAGTGCCCTATGAGGTTCCAGCTCTCCCCATAACACATGGTTTTGAAACCTGGGAGGCAGATTTCTTGCGGCTGAAGGCCTCGTTCTTGGGGGAAGAGGTAGGAGAAGCTGTGCTGCCTGAAGAGGCTGAGCCTTTCCCGCTGTCTGTAAACCAGGAGAAAGGCATGTAGGGCGATCCCGAGGAACGGCTGGAACCCTCCATCAACTCCCTGCACAAGTCAGACAGGTAACAAGGAAAAGGGCCTCAGTAAGTTTTTTTTCTGAGATGAAAAGGAATTTTAACATGCATCGTTCCTTGAGTGGAGCTGTGGGCTGGAATGTGCAAAATGTACCATTCCAGAGATGGAATGTTCTGGGGAATGTCAGAATGTTCCATGTTTCTTCCAGATCATACTGCTCCAACTGTTCTAGAGTCTGCTATATCTTCCAGAAGTAAATCTGGGAACTGATCATTTTAGAAAAATAATGTGAGGATTGCATCACAATATTTTTTCCCACCCCAGAAGATTTTCTTCTGAAAAACTACCACTTCACCTCCAGAATTTCTAGATCAGCATGGTTTGGAAGAAAACCTGGAATATTCTGTCCCTGGAATGGTAAATTTTACACATCCCTTATTGTGATTAGGGGGCGTGGTGGCTCAGCAGGTAAGACGCCAGGCTTGTTGATCAGAAGATCGCAAGTTCGGAGGTTCGAATTCCTAGCCCCATGTGACGGAGCTCCCGCACTCGCCCCAGCTCTTGCCAACCTAGCAATTCGAAAGCATGCAAATGCAAGTAGATGAATAGGTACCACTTCGGTAGGATGGTGACAGCGTTCCGCGTGTGTCATGCTGGCCACAAGACTGTGGAAGCGTCTTTGGACAACACTGGCTCTTTAGCTAACAAACAGAGATGAGCACCGGCCCCTAGAGTTGGACACGACTGCACAAATGTGCGGGGGGAACCTTTACCTTTACTTATTGTGAGACTTCAAGGCAGTTAAGCCATGATGAGAGGTAGACAGAGCTGGTTCTCAAAAGTGGCAAGATGATGCCTTTACCAAGTTTTTGAGATTAGTAGAAGGCAGCCCATCACCCTAATATTAACAAACCTGCTGCCAATTTTTAGTCATTGTGATTGGAGGAGATTGTCCACCTGTCACACTCCAAATAAAGTGCAAGCCGAATCACAGTCATCAATTGTTCTATAGATTTTTAATGTACAAAAGCCAGAGGAAAAATTCTGGATGGGGAAACTGCCTTGTTAAAGTGGCCAATCAAAGAAGCACATCTCTACTCCTAAGGAATACCTTTTTGGTAGCCATCTGCATCGTTCCTTGATGGGTGTCTGTGTCGTCCAGATTATTTTCAGGGTTCTACAAGAATTTAACTGAGAGGAGCTTTGGGAAATCCTAACCACTTACCTATTGCCTACAGAGAGACGGTTGCCCCCCTTCTCTTTTCTGCTTTTCCCAGAAGATGCCCTCCTGAGGGTGACCCTGCAAGGGAGAGTCAACATAATTACAAGCACACAGAAGGGTTTGTGTAGTCCTGTGATACCTAGCAGTGACAGGAGCAGAAATTAACATACAGGAAACTCCAAGAAAATGAATTAGATATTCAGGCCATATACTGTACATTCTTCTTCTTACCAAGCCCAGCTTCTAGGACTCACCCCAAATCCAGAAACTTCCGCCGTGTTTTCTTGTCAAGCCCAATTGTGGGGCTTTCCAGCTCTGGAGGACTTGGGTCCCTGCTGTCATCTGGAAGAGAGGCAAGGGAGTCTGTGGCTTATTTCAGAAATGAGAAGTCATTGGGCCAAATCCTCATGTACAACTAGCTGACATTGAAAGTCTGCCTTTTATTCCAAGGGATTCTGTAAAGAAAAGGTGTTTTGTATGAGCTTAGGGGCTCCATCTTTTGATTACTATGTCTCCTACTGTGCTGCTCTGAATCTGGAATCTAAAATAGGTTCTGGGTCTAAGTTCTGAATGAATTTAAAGCTCAGAAACAAGCCCTGTGAGTTGTTCATGAACAAAAATATTCTACCTATATGAAGACCTAACAGGAGCTACCGGAATGAACTCGAGTCAAGTGTTTGTTCTGATCTTGCAAATGTTAAAAAACTCATTGCTGCATGACACTTTATTACAGCAGAAATACACAAACACACACACACACACACACAGAGGCTGATTCAGATTGGGTTCACACAGTGTACCAAACCAAAGTTTGTATAATCATGATTTATTGAATAAGCCACAATTAACCATATTGTGCTGAGCCATCAACTATGGTTTACTAGTAACAATGACTGTGTTCACACAAAACTGTAAGCCAAAGCACTTTTATGACTTTACACAATGTGTGTACCCAGCTTCAAAGTTGATGAAAGACACAGCTGTTCAAATGACCATTGAGAAAACTCTTTCTTCCTCTCCTCCAGCCCTGAAGCTGCCATTCACAGTTGGACATTCTGTAATTGCCACATCCCATTTGGTCCTTAGATGGGGCCACTCAAGGTAAGTGCTGATTGCTTGACTGATTGATTGATTTGATACCATCCTCATCCTTGTTAGAGGGCATTATATAAATGGAATAAATAAATAAAAATATAACAAAAAATTAGAGTTGCAAACCAACTAAACTTTCTTAGGGGGAGGCTACATTAAAATAAAAGTGTGGGAGAGAGGCTTTAAAGCAGAGCTTTCCAAACTTTTCATGTTGGTGACACACTTTTTAGACATGCATCATTTCGCAACACACTCTTACAGCAGGGCACAAGGCAGGCACTAGGACCTGCGTGGAATCACAGCAGGTTTGGAGGCAGCGAGGCACAAGGCAGGCACTAGGACCTGCGCAGAATCCTGGCAGGGCAGGTTTGGAGGCAGCAAGGCACAAGGCAGGCACTAGGACCTGCGTGGAATCACAGCAGGTTTGGAGGCAGCGAGGCACAAGGCAGGCACTAGGACCTGCGCAGAATCCTGGCAGGGCAGGTTTGGAGGCAGCAAGGCACAAGGCAGGCACTAGGACCTGCGCGGAATCCTGGCAGGGCTCGGAGGCAGCAGCAGCCACGACACACCCAGACACTGCAGCCGACACACTAACGTGTCTCAACACACAGTTTGGAAAGCTCTGCTTTAAAGAGTGAATCAATCAATCAATCAATCACTTTATTGCGGTCATAGACCAGTACAATGGGTTAGAGTGAAATGTAACACTTAAAAAAATTATTTGGAGGTAGCTCCAAGAATCCCAGGGTGTCTAGCCAGTAATATCTTGACAATATCAAAACGGGCAAGGTCAAATATTTGTCCTTTTTTTCTTTTTAATTTGGAGAAGATTTTGCCCTAGTGAAAAGAATGGACCTAATTGGAGGAACTCACTATTTTTAAGGGATGAAATACAAAGCTTAGGGCATTTACTTTGCCCTTAAAATCTCCTACATAGCAACAATTACTCCATCCAGTTGGGGCTCTGCAGCCACAAATAGAACACCATGTGTCAAAAGTCCATGTATTATTTATTTATTTATTTACTAACTATATTTGTGTATAGCCATAATAAAACATCAGCTGCCAGTAGTTTACTGTTAAAACAAAATCATACAATAAAATCCAGAAAAATAATTTTAACAAATAAAGCAATAATCAATACAAATATAGCAATATTTTTCCTAGACACCAACAGAAAAGGCCCATCTTCAGCATCTTGTGGAAAGATTTCAGGGTGGCTGCACCTGAATGTAGGCCACAAATGGCATACCTATGGTCTATTTCATAAAATGATAGAACTGTGTCATAACTACAAGGAAGGCCAGCATTTTTTGAATTTTCCTCAGTTTGGAAAGGGGATTTCCAGATATTTTTATTTTTAAAACAACATTTTAACTGATGCTAGAGCTTCCTCAATAGTGTTTTTGAGGTAATAGAGGGAGATGAATGAGGCCATCTCAGCATTGTCAGGTAAACTGAGTAACCATATGGAAATGAGAGCAACTATCTTCTAATAACAACACTAAGGTGGACATTTCAACAGCTACTTCTCTTTCGCATCCAGGCAAGAACTATTGGAACAGATGGGATAAAAACTCAAAATCCCAAATATCCTTTGCATCAAATCAGTCTGAGAGGAGCTGTATCAGAATTTGCTTTTCACGGTTGCACCCCTCCCCCATTGATGAGTCTTGCTTCCATCCCTCCCTTGACTCCAAACATCTTAAGCCAGCTGTTACCTTCACTATGCCTCTCTCTGCGTGCGTAGATAGGTGAGCTGTCTGAGCTGGGACAAGACCTGGGTGAGGAGCTGGTGGGGGTGCCCCCTAAGCCCTCCTGGGATGGGGTATTGGTCAGGGGTCGGTAACGGATGAAAGGAGATGAGGGAAGCTCTTCCTGTTCCAGGGACCTCTGTACTGCTGAGGCATCAAAGGAAAACTCAACGGTCCGAGTGAAGACCGAGGAACCAGGGAGAGATGATGAGGCATGGTGGGAGTCATGAAGAGGGGATCTCAGGTGATGGATTGGGCTTTCACAGCCTTCGCCCACCTGGAAAGGAAAGCAGAGAGCAGGTTGCATGGGTTCATCTCAGAGGCATCCCAGCAAATCTCATCTAGGCATACCGAGGGGAGAGGATGCCCTTCAGAAAGGCATAGAAAGAAACATTAAGCTTCCAGTTCATCTGAGAAGTACATTTCTAGTGAACACATTTTACTAGCTTCTCCCAAACTAGTGCACTGTAATTATGTTAGTCCCCAGAATTCCCCAGTCTTTGGGCATTCTGGGAACATAGTCCCAGCACATCCATTTGAGTTGTTTTCATTAGAGAATTGGCAACTGGTAACATATTTTAATGACATAACTCTCCATGTGGCAGAAGAGATAGTAATGCAAGACATTATCATATCCCAGGCTGGATTATTTGTTCAGCTAGATTAGATGATCATTATGTTCTTAAGCAGCTGGCAAGTGTAGTGGAAATCCAATTGGGTCAGCCCTTCCTTTCCACTGTTGTTATTTTTTCCTTCCTTATTCCCTTTATATATTGATCATTATTATCTCATCATCTACCTCACTGTTTTTGGCAGAAATCACAGCACTCCATTTTCTTGAACAAGAGCCAGCATGCTCTAAGTGGTAGGCTATTCTGGATAATGTTCACATGGATATTGAGAGAGAAGTACAAAATGAATGGATACCGAGGCCAAAAAAAAAAAAGTCTGTCTATATCCTGAGTGCCATCCCTACTGAACTCAGCAAAGCTTACTTCTGAGCTGGCCCTTTGATTGGGCAAAGGAAACAATTACTTAAAACTATAAACTGTAAGCGAAGGTGATAAGTTACTAAAATTGTTAATACTTGTGATGAAGGGGGAAGTCATTTCTTTATATATTTCTTTTCTTTTTCTTTACTATATTCTTGTTTTTTCTTTCTTTTCTATTTTTTTCTTTGCTGCACTTTCTATTTTTTCTTTTTCTTTTTTCTAGTTTTTATCTCTTTAATTGTAATTGTTAATAAGTTACAATTTTACCCCAACTAACATAGGATATAGCTTTTGGAAAGGGACCTCAAAGTAAGAAACAGTGGGATGGCTGTGGCATCTATAAAGCTAGCCACTATGGCTCTCTCATAGTGCACCAGTTGGAAAGCCTCCCAGTTTGAGGACTATTGGATGGATGGCCAGAGTGAGTAATGGTGTTGCTTTTTCTAAGTAAGGAGCGTGCAGGAATAAATTCTTGGGAAGATAAATGGGGGAAGTAGCATTGGGTCCTCTTAGGCCATCCCTGGTCGGTCGGTCGGTCGGTCGGTCTGTCTGTCTGTCTGTCTGTCTGTCATCTATCATCTATCATCTGTCATCTGTCATCTGTCATCTGTCATCTATCAATGTATCAGTGTTTCTCAACCTTGGCAGCTTGAAGATATGTGGACTTTAACTCCTAGAATTCCCCAGCCAGCATGCTGGCTGGGGAATTCTGGGAGTTGAAGTCCACACATCTTTAAAGTTGCCAAGGTTGAGAAAAACTGCTGTTCACAGATTGTCCAAATACCACCTAGGCATCCAGTAGTGCCCATAATGAGCCACAACAATCTCAAAATTCTGACACATGTTATGACATCATTATAAAACAACACACCTTTCTTCTTTTTTTAACATTGATAAACAACAATATAGTGGAGATTTTGGGCATTAAGTTCAAAAAATTATATTTCTTTTTTAAACCATAAAAGCAATTTAATACACTCAGCTTGGTATCTTTTACTAATGTTATATTGAGTAATAATTGTATAACCTCAGTAATTATCTGTTCATTCATAGATTATACTTTTCTTTGAAAACACGTCTTTATTTTAAATAAAAGGATCATAATAAGGCTAAAAATAATAATAAAACAGAGTACAGCTGATGTACCTTTTAAAAGAGAAAATGAATATATACTGTATCTATATCTATATCTTTATAGTTGTATAGCTGTATATGCTGTATTATTGTTAAAGTTTTAATGGTTAAAAGGAAAAAAGAAAGAACACTACAACTTGCTATTAAAATTCCAAATGTGCCCATTCTCTACAAAGGTGTGAGAACTTCTGGTGTAGACAGAATGCAAGGCACAACTTTTCCAGGGGTGCCTGATTTCACACTGCGCTGAATCATGGCTTGCTTTAACTGCAGCTTGTTGAACAAGCCACAGTGGCCATGATCACACACTGCACTAAGTTATAACAAACAGTTTGCCAACTGCAATGGCTAGATTTGCCCAACATGCTAAGCTGAAGCCAAACAAACCACGTTATAGCTTGGTGTGAAGTGCACAGAAAGTCATAACTGGCTGCATCGGTAGTTCTTAAGCAATGTGAGTGAGTAGCATCCAGGCACCAACCTTCTTCTCCAGGATATCATCACCTTCTGTAGAGCTGACGCTGTCTCTCAAGCGGGACCGAGAGGGGCGCTGCCGCCTGCCCTTGGCTGAGAGTTGGGCACGGGCCTTCTGTAAGCTACTGTCCAGCCTCTGGGTCTCTGGAATCACATCATTAAAATCTGGGAGTGAAAGAGAGAAACGGGGAGCAGAGCGGGGCAGGGGGCAGAAAGAGAGGGCAGGCAAGAAAGAGCATTGGAGAGAATGGGAGAAATGGAGGGATCATAAAGAAAAGGCAGAGGGAAGGAGTGACGGAGGATAAGGAGCGAGTGTCAAGACAGTGTACAGGGCGAATGCAGCCAAGAGAAGGAAAAGGTGGAGAGGAGGAGGGCAGTTTAAATGGAACCCCCCCCAGGAGAGACACAAAGAAGGCGGCGGTGGAATGAAGGGGTTAAAAGGGGGGGGAGACACGGAGAGAGTGTTCAGAGAAGAGAGGAACACACTGACATTCAGCATCCTCTTTTACAAATATATGATAGGAAGCTGGAGATGGCATGTCACAGTAAGCAGGCTTCTTGTAGGACTGATGCATTATTACAGCCCCTGGCTGCACGGAGACCCTTGACCCTTGAGCAATTGCATCAACAAGACCATTTTCTCCACACTTCCCACTTGCTCTCCCTCAAGCATACTCATGTTATGGAAAGTATCACCCTCCTATTGTGGGTGATATTGTGCTTGTGATTCACTATATGGTGCCACTGACTTTGGCTACATCCCTCACTTCCAACCATGTCCTGATGGAAATGGTCATGTTGCTTTATTTGTAGCCTCCTTTGTGAGTTCAGTGTGCAACATTGCTAGAATGAGGATACATGTATGATGTTTCCCAGGCCAAAGGCCAGTATGCTGGATTTCTCAGCCTTAGAGCAGCATGCTGGATTTCCACTGCAAAAACTAACTTTTTGAATCAAAAGGCATCAGATGAAGGACACAGAGTTAATAGGATTACGCTTGAATCAGAAATTTAGAATCTGGGGTTGGATGTGCTACTTAAATGTGCCACAACTTTCAGCCTGCTTTGTCCCACCATTTAAGTCATACGGGAATGATGTTAATACACCATCTTTATTCAAACATAGAAGAGGAAGTAGATCAGAGGTGGAGGACCTGTAACCCTTCAGATGTTTCTGAACTACATGTCCCAGCATTCCTTTCCATTGCCCACACTGGCTGGAGCTGCCAAGATGTACAATTCTGCAAGATCTGGAGAGCTATGTTATATAGCTACAGTACATAGACATTGAATTTTAATTCCAAAGAGACAGAAGAAGGTGAACAATCAAGGACTACTCTATCTTGAAATGTCCCTTTTTTGAGAAATTAAATGAACTAATGCACATAATGCCATATTTACTAATTCTGAGGAAGTCATCTTTCAAATGCTATCCAATATGTATTGCTGCATAACTAATCCTGTTTAATGTTGATCTTCACTGCCAATTGGATGTCAACTGATTTTGATATACATTGGTGGTGGCACAATCCTCTCACTCTTCACTTGTGCTAAATGTATACTTTATACTGGATATTGTATAGTTCTACAAAGTTCAATGGGGCCTACACCCCAGTAAGCAAGTGATGGATTGTATCCTAAATCTTTCCTTAGAGCAGAGCTTTCCAAACTTTTCATGTTGGTGACACACTTTTTAGACATGCATCATTTTGCGACACACTCTTACAGCAGGGCACAAGGCAGGCACTAGGGCCTGTGCGGAATCACAGCAGGTTTGAAGGCAGCCAGGCACAAGGCAGGCACTAGGACCTGCCTGGAATCCTGGCAGAGCAGGTTTGGGGGCAGCCAGGCACAAGGCAGGCACTAGGACCTGCGCGGAATCACCGCAGGTTTGGAGGCAGCAACGCACAAGGCAGGCACTAGGACCTGCGTGGAAGCCAGGAGGCAGCAGCAGCCGCGACACACCCAGACACTGCAGCCGACACACTAACGTGTCCCGACACACAGTTTGGAAAGCTCTGCCTTAGAGAAATACTTTTGTTTATACTTCTTTATTGAGTATTTTGGTTGAGGAAATAAACACCTTCCTCCTGCTGATCTGTTATCAGTCATGATGTCCTCCCAAAGTGGCTTTTCTAGCAAATAAGAAGAGTGACAGGTATGTTACACTATACACATATTTCTGGGTAGCTCCTTTCATGGATACAATCCAATTCACAGATTAGTAATATAATTATACATCTCTCCCCCCTCCTTTCATACGCACACAGCTTGAGCTCATAAATATTCAAATTCTCTCCCACATGCAGAGGCACAACTGCACCATTTGCTGTACATACCCACCATCTCAAGAGCATTTTCCCCGCATACTATTTCGCTCCATGCATTGATAATCAAGTAAACTAGTTACTGTCAGATAGGATAAACGTGTTGCATGTCTGTATGCACAGGCATATTTCTCTGTGTGTGCATATATAATCCTATGTACAGTTGAGTGTCTTTTGCGTGTTGATTTAGTCACTATTTAACTGAGCACACAGAATAAAAAAAATGAGGATCCTTAATATTGGAGGGCATGACAGCAGTGAGCGTGAGAGATAAATATAAGCCCGCTGAGTTTTGGAAAAGCTGACATTTGGTCTTTATGGATGTTTTCTGCCACAGAACTCTTGCTCCATCAGTTTCAGATGTGAGAAGACTAAATCTATTCTGAGAATTCCACATAAACTGGAAAATTCTAAAATACTGCCATTCCATGCAATGGGTGTATATGAATAAACTTAATGTGGGCATTGCTTTGACAGGGGTTGGAAAATTTGCTTGTAACTTTATCTCATTCACCCAGAATCAAGGAACAGATTTTCCATCCCCTGTCAACTGACATAAGTCAATGCCCTGCCCCTATTTCCCTCCTATTGCAACCAGATCTTCTGAATCTACCATCATGAACCCAAAGAAAAAATGCCCAGGCCATCAATATGGCAGGGGTAGTGAGAGCCAGCATCCTAACTTGCGGGTATAACTCATTTGCCATAACTGAGGTTTAGTCTAAGCAGGGGAAAAAGCGGAATCAAGCTTTATTTGGTTTGTGTGATTTATACAGAGTGAAACTGTGGTATTCTTGTCTGAGTGTGAATATGTCACATGGACTGAGAAAGAGCGAACCTGACTTGCTTGCTAGGCTAAATAAAAACTCAGCTTTGCTTACGGAGCCTTAGTATCATTAATTAAATGATTAGATTAACACCCCCACCATCTTTCAAGGCGGCTTTCAGGTTACTAAAAAATAGAAATAAAAATATAATTAAAATTAAAAAAGAAACATCCAGCCAATAATGGGAGGGTGAAGGAAGGAGTCTTCAGTGTTGTGTAGGATCTCATGCCCACTTCCCGAAAGACAGAGCAGTGAGAACAGAAACACATTGACAAAACCAGAAGAACTCTCATGAGGACTGTCTCTCTCTCTGATTTTGATTAGTCTATGGATAAGATAATGTGTAAATCTCGAAGGACACAAAGATGGAAAGTAGGCAAAATATCATGTTTTTACTGGAGTTAAGCTGTCAAACCTAATCCTGGTAAAAGATTCTGAAACAATCAAAAGACTTCAGAATTATTTGATAAACCAAGTCTCAACATTTACATGAAGTTGCTAGAGTAGTCATCCACCAGCACTGGATGGGGTATCATCAATATGTTGATGGCACCCAGTTATATATGTCCACCCTGGGCTGAACAGGAGATGCAGAGGAAGTCTTGACTCAGTACATGGATGTTGTTAGGGTCCAAATGGGTTAAAACAAGCTCAGGTTAATCTCTGCAAGACAGAGTTGTTGTTGATTCTAAAGCTGGCTGACTCCCAGACAAGTCCAGCTTTGGTTCTGAATGGAGTTGCACTCCCCATGACAGAACAAGCTCGCAATCTGGGGGTGCTTGTTGACTCATGATTCACGTGGAAGAACAGGTGGACGCCATGGCCAGGACAGCCCTCACCCAGCTTCAATTGGTGCACTGGTTGCAGCCTTTCCAGGAGCAGGAAACATTAGCAATGGTCTCTCATTGCTTTGTCATCTCATGGTTGGACGTCTGTAGCTCATTCTCCATTGGGCTGTTCTTGAAGACCATTTGGAAGTTTCAACTTGTGGGATGTATTATAGTAATGTTAACACTTCTTGTTAACTGTACTTCTTGAAGACCATTTGGAAGTTTCAACTTGTGGGATGTATTATAGTAATGTTAACACTTCTGTTGCAGGAGCTGAACTGGTTGCTGTCAGGGTTTTTTTTTTTAAACCACCAATAACCAGATGGCCCAGACTCAATAGACATAAAGCACTGAAAACTTGGGAGTTGGTTGGGTTTTGCATCTCCCATCAGTGGGGAGGGGGGGGGGAGAGACTTTTATTTTACACAAGGAAAGCTTAGAAATAAAAGAAAAAGGAATGGTAAATTATAAATGCCTACAACTATTGTAGAAATTAATTTTAATAATCAAATTATTTTTTATTTTAACTATTTTCTATAAGCTCTGTTTTAGTTTCTGCTTTCTATTTCTGTTTTGTCAAAGTCTTTACTTTTTCTTCATCTTTTCTCCTTGTTTGTTCCTGGCTGGTGGTCTTGATTCTTCTCCTCTTCTTCCAAATCTTTGCTGCATTTGAGGGAAATGGCTTGAAGAACTTTTACTTCACGCCAATCTGAAGGAAGGAAATAAATGCCTCTCTCTCCAGTTTGCTCAGCTGCTGCCTTCTTTCTGTTGCCTCATTGGGACAGTTTCCTTCTTTATTTGACTCTTGCGCTTTGGCTATTTATTCAGCCTCTTCCTCACGTGGCCTGTAGTGGAAATGCTCCCAGGCAGCCATCTTGTCTTCCCTCCTTCTTGCCTCCTGCCAAACACTGCTGTTTTATTGGCAGCTGCAGTTTGATTGGCAGCTGGGTCATCCTGACAATGGGGCAGGGCCAAGAAGGGAGGGGGAGGAAGGATCACAGGTGCTTTTAATCTGCTCAGGCAGTCTGTCCTCCCACAGTTGCCAGTTTGCATCCATATTGCATCCAACCGCCCAGGGTCCCTCCTTGTGGGGGAGATGGGCGGGATATAAATGTAATAAATAAGTAAGTAAGTAAGTAAGTAAGTAAGTAAGCAATTCAAGGTGCTGTTATCATCAATCCAGTCCTACATGGCTTGGGACTTGGGTATCTGCAAGACCAGGTAGAATCTGTCTGCCCAACATCTGCTAGCAGAAATGGTATGCTAAGAATTCCCACTGTTAGGGAAATATGACAGGAGGTGGACACGAAGTGAACATTCTCTCTTATGGGTTCCCTATTTTGATATACTCCAGCAAAAGAGATCGTTACCTTGTCGTGGTGCTGGAGCTTGAGCACCTCAATGAAACCATGAGCTAAACCGTGAAGGGACACCCAAGACGGGAAGGTCGTGGCAGAGAGGTGAGACTAAATACGATCCCTGGGGAAAGTAATGGCAACCCACCCCAGTATTCTTGCCGTGAAAACTAAATGGATCAGTACAACCAGAGATATGTCGGTATACCATCGGAAGATGGGACTCCCAGGTCGGAAGATGGTCAAAATGCTACTGGGGAGGAACAGAGGATACGTTCAACTAGCCGCAGATGTGATGACACAGCTAGCTCAAAGCCGAAAGGACAGCTAGCGGCCGATGGTGCTGGTGGTGAATGACGAATCCGATGTTCTAAAGATCAACACACCATAGGAACCTGGAATGTAAGATCTATGAGCCAGGGCAAATTGGATGTGGTTATTGGTGAGATGTCAAGATTAAATATAGACATTTTAGGTGTCAGTGAACTGAAATGGACTGGAATGGGCCACTTCACATCAGATGACCACCAGATCTACTACTGTGGACAAGAGGACCACAGAAGAAATGGAGTAGCCTTCATAATTAATAATAAAGTGGCTAAAGCAGTGCTTGGATACAATCCAAAAAACAATAGAATGATCTCAATTCGAATTCAGGGTAAGCCATTTAACATCACAGTGATCCAAATATACGCCCCAACCACAGATGTTGAAGAAGCGGAAGTAGATCAGTTCTATGAGGATCTGCAGCACCTACTGGATAATACACCAAAAAGAGATGTTATTTTCATTACAGGAGACTGGAATGCTAAGGTGGGTAGTCAGACGACACCTGGAATTACAGGCAAGCATGGTCTGGGAGAACAAATTGAAGCAGGACATAGGCTGATAGAATTTTGCCAAGACAACTCACTGTGCATAACAAACACTCTCTTCCAACAACCTAAAAGACGACTTTATACATGGACTTCACCAGATGGTCGACACCGAAATCAGATTGACTACATCCTTTGCAGCCAAAGGTGGCGGACATCTATACAGTCGGTAAAAACAAGACCTGGAGCTGACTGTAGTTCAGATCACGAACTTCTTACTGCAAAATTTAGAATCAGACTAAAGAGAATAGGGAAGACCCACAGATCAGTTAGATATGAGCTCACTGATATTCCTAAGGAATATGCAGTGGAGGTGAAGAATAGATTTAGTAGATAGGGTCCTGGAAGAACTATGGACAGAAGTTCGCAACATTGTTCAGGAGGCAGCAACAAAAAACGTCCCAAAGAAAAAGAAAACCAAGAAGGCAAGATGGCTGTCTGCTGAGACACTGGAAGTAGCCCAAGAAAGAAGGAAAGCAAAAGGCAACAGTGATAGGGGGAGATATGCCCAATTAAATGCAAAATCCCAGAGGTTAGCCAGAAGAGATAAGGAATTATTTTTAAACAAGCAATGTGCGGAAGTGGAAGAAGACAATAGAATAGGAAGGACAAGAGACCTCTTCCAGAAAATTAGAAACGTCGGAGGTAAATTCCAGGCAAAAATGGGTATGATCAAAAACAAAGATGGTAAGGACCTAACAGAAGCAGAAGAGATCAAGAAAAGGTGGCAAGAATATACGGAAGATCTGTATAGGAAGGATAATAATATTGGAGATAGCTTTGACGGTGTGGTCAGTGAGTTAGAGCCAGACATCCTGAAGAGTGAGGTTGAATGGGCCTTAAGAAGCATTGCTAATAACAAGGCAGCAGGAGACGACGGTATCCCAGCTGAACTGTTTAAAATCTTGCAAGATGATGCTGTCAAGGTGATGCATGCCATATGCCAGCAAATTTGGAAAACACAAGAATGGCCATCAGATTGGAAAAAATCAACTTATATCCCCATACCAAAAAAGGGAAGCACTAAAGAATGTTCAAACTATCGAACAGTGGCACTTATTTCACATGCCAGTAAGGTAATGCTCAAGATCTTGCAAGGTAGACTCCAGCAATTCATGGAGCGAGAATTGCCAGATCTACAAGCTAGGTTTAGAAAAGGCAGAGGAATTAGAGACCAAATTGCCAATATCCGCTGGATAATGGAGAAAGCCAGGGAGTTTCAGAAAAACATCTATTTCTGTTTTATTGACTATTCTAAAGCCTTTGACTGTGTGGATCATAACAAACTGTGGCAAGTTCTTGGTGGTATGGGGATACCAAGTCATCTTGTTTGCCTCCTGAGGAATCTGTATAACGACCAAGTAGCAACGATAAGAACAGAGAACTGCTCACTTGAGGGAATGATATGAAAGGCAAAACTGAAGTACTTTGGCCACATAATGAGAAGACAGGATACCCTGGAGAAGATGCTGATGCTAGGGAAAGTGGAAGGCGAAAGGAAGAGGGGCAAACCAAGGGCAAGATGGATGGATGATATTCTGGAGGTGACAGACTCGGCCCTGGGGGAGCTGGGGATGGTGACGGCCGACAGGAAGCTCTGGCGTGGGCTGGTCCATGAAGTCACGAAGAGTCGGAAGCGACTGAATGAATAAACAACAACATTTTGATATAACTTGATCCAGGAAGTAAAGTTGGCCCCATCCATCCTAAAATATTTTAAAAAGTGGTTCAAACCTTGGGTTTTCTGTAGAGCTTTCAGAGACTGAAGGGAGGAATGTTTTAATTATGAGAATTTTTTTTTTCTGACTAGTGAGAGGTTGGTGCTCTACTTGAATGTTGGGGTAATGAATATTTCTAGATGTGTTGACTATACTTTGGTGTCATTTTTTTGTTTTGTTATAGGTTCTTCTTTTTACATAGAATTGTACAGAACTGTGTAAGCTGCTTAGCGCTGTAGGACTGAAGCAGCATGCAGTTCTCAGAAAAAATAAAATAGGTGTACTAGAAGCATATTCCAAGGGCCCAGCATTTTAAATTAAATTCATTCTTGAAGGCATGTAATTTATTTATTTATCCCCACCCATCTCCCTGAATAAGGGACTCTGAGCGGTTTACAGCATAACAACGGTTAAAATCTATACATATAAAATTACAATAAAACAATAAATAGGTAAAAATAGGTAAAAATCCAAGAGATGGTAAAATCAGCTATCAAGAGGACATTATGGGGCCAGCCACCCCCAGGAGGTACTATTACCTCCCTCGTCCCAGGCAAGGCGGCAGAGCCAGGTCTTAAGAGTCTTCTGGAAGGTCAGGAGTGAGGGGGCCAGCCTCACCTCAGGGGGCAAGATGTTCCACAATGCGGGCGCTATCGCAGAGAAGGCTCGCCTCCTGGACCCCGCTAGATGAAATTCTCTTGTTGAAGGGGTTCATAGCGTGCCCTCTCTGCAGGACCGGGTGGGACGGTTTGATTGAACGGGGATGAGCCGGTCCCTCAGGTAACCTGGCCCTATGCCATGTAGGGCTTTAAAGGTGATGACCAACACCTTGAATTGGACCCGGAAGCAAACTGGTACCCAATGCAGCTCACGCAGCAGAGGTGTCACATGTGCTGATCTTATAGCACCCATAACTGCCCGCGCTGCCGGCTGTAATAAATTGTTACTGGCAGTGATTAGGGAAAACAGTGACAGTCCTAATAGTGTAAAGCAGACTAGACAACCATAGGGTGTATATAACCCCCGACACCCTATTTGTGGCCCTTAGATCATATCAACAAAGTCAAGGTCAAAGGTGGTAATTCAGCAAGTTGGAGGCCCACTTAGCTTTAATAAATGCAGGCTCAACACAGTCCCTGTAACCCTGAAGAACACATTGCGTATAAATTGGGGGGGAGGGGATTGTGAAGGAATAAATACAATTTTATGCTTAATTATATGCTTCCTAACATGGTGATGTAAACAGAATATATGATTTTTTAGATTCCTCAAATCACTCCTATACCAGAAACTCACAGGATGAGTCTCAATGAACCATTCTCCAAGGAGAAAACAGAACAAATAATTGAAGATTTGAAATTAAGTCAGGCCCTTGGAGCTGACTTAATGATATTACTGCAACTGATTATTAAAAAAAAATCAGAAATGATTGTCCCCCGTTCTCTGCTTAATTCAATACTGTAAGCACATCTCTGATACATGGCATCAAGTCTTTCAATTATGACGCAAAAGCCTCATAAAGATGGAGAGTTAATTGAATCCTAGTGACCAACTGCATTTGAATGAAAATCGCAAGGTTTTTACAGGTTGCAAAATTCAACACAAATTACAGTATATTAATTTTGATCAAAAATGTATTTATTAAATAGTAGATCCAATTTAGAAGACTTTTAAACCAATTATCAGAAATTCTCTAAAAACTCATCAGTTATTTTAATTCTCGATATTTTTAAAGCTTTGACGAACTCCAGTGGCCCTATCTGTTTAAACTGATCCACCCTCTTTTCTCCTCCAAAATGTTCTAGTTTGTGAATTTCTGAAAATTTTATTTTCATATACTTTAGGAAATTTAAATTTAAATAATATCTGTTTGTAAATATGCATGTTTCCCCTCTCTCCTAGGAGAGAATATATATTAATTTATTCATTTAAAACATTTGTATAGCCACCCATCTTAAGACCAACTCTGGACCGCTTACATATGTATGTTTTTAGGTGCCATATTTCTAGGCACAGACTGTCACAAGCTAAAAAGAGCTCTCCGGAATCCAATACAATCTCTCTGCATCTGCCTTCAAACTCTAGGCTGCTGAACTGAAAAGTGTAGAAATGGAAAATGCCTGGCTGGCAGCACAGAAGGTCATAGCAACAGTATCAAAATGTACTGGTTGGTTTCTCTTCTTTCCAGCTGTCTCCTAAGTTGAGCATGGAGATAATTGGCCACATTGCGAGAGCTGTATGGCTCTGTGATGTTTAACTGATGCTCATGCACAGTTTTGATTATGCACAGTTGTTTGGGGAAAGGTTCAGTAATTCTGTAGGGAGCTAAAGCACATGGATTTTGGAACAGAAGCTGCTTCATGAGAAACTTGGCCCAACAAGGGTTCCTGGGAGAATGCATGGGCCAGGAACCATCTGTGATCTTCCTCGCCACACCAACTCGCCACCACTGCCATCTTCAGCAAACTGCAACAGTGCTGAAATAACTGCATGCACCCTACGATGTCATTGTGCAAATGCTGCCATTGCACACTTGCATCCTGTTGTCTGAAAAAATTACAGTAGGCAAATCTCTGCATTTGCATGAAGACATAATCACAGATGCTTTGTCGTTTGCTCCACCTTGTCCTCCCCCCCCCCCGAGACCTATGCTCCTGCACATCGGGGAATGGAGGTTGGGAAAGGAGTCCATGTGAAATTATGTGCGATTGGAGTCACTTCCTGCATGTCTTCTGCCCTTCCAGCCTTGATGTCAGAATACTGTCTGCAATAAGGATCTCAGCTAGATTCATGTATTTCTGCTTAGGAAACAGTCACTGGATGGACTATGGATGGGATGAGGATGGGAACGTGTACAGTACTTACCAAACACTTCGTCTGCATCTTGGAGCTTGGAGGAAGACATAATGAAGTAAATCTGTGAAGGGATCAACAGAGAGAGAGAGAGAGAGAGAGAGAGAGAGAGAGAGAGAGAGAGAGAGAGAGAGAGAGAGAGAGAGAGAGAGAGAGAGAGAGAGAGAATAAGCGAAAACCATAGTTGGGTTGATGCATGTCAAAATTTTACACAGATTTTTTTTAAAAAAAAAAGTTTTGTTAGGGGATGGCTGAAGGTGATGCCGTATATTGGGGGGGGATGGCCCTTTGGGGGTTGCAATAGATGCATTTCACTTGTCTGTGGCCACAGTGGACAGACTGATGATAATCCTACAAAGTGGTCACATGTGTGAGGATATGGGCACCATTTCCAGCCAAAATGTTTTTTAAAAAATAGGGCTGTATCGGACCTTGGGGCTGTAAAGACTCCATCTCTGGGGTGAACGGTGGCCTCACATGTCCCCAAAAAGAGGATACAGAAGTGTATACAGAAGTGTAAATGTGAGAAATAATAGCTATCAATAGTTTGCCCATCAAATGGGAAGGTTGAGCCCAGGGCTGATCATTGGCAGGCGCTTGCAACAGGCTGTTCTCCATTTTTAGGTTTTTTTTTCTTGAAACTAGCTGTTTAAATAAAAGTAAGCTTCAAATACGTAAGGGACATGGTGGCTCAGCGGGTAAGACGCCAGGCTTGTCAATCGGAAGATTGCAAGTTTGGAGGTTCGAATCCCTAGCCCCGCGTGACAGAGTGAGCTCCCGCACTCGCCCCAGCTCTTGCCAACCTAGCAATCTGAAAGCATGCAAATGCAAGTAGATGAATAGGTACCACTTCGGTAGGTAGGTAACAGCATTCCGCGTGCGTCATGCCGGCCACATGACCGTGGAAGCGTCTTCGGACAATGCTGGCTCTTCGGCTAACAAATGGAGATGAGCACCGCCCCCTAGAGTTGGACACGACTGCACAAATGTGCAGGGGGAACCTTTACCTTTACCTTAAGCTTGAAATACAGCAAGTGTGGGTAACCTATAGTCTAAATGCTGTACGTGGCCTTAAATACATTTTTTTTCTGCATACCTGCTGAAATTTACCATCAACCCCCACCTGCTCAAGTGGTATGTTTTTCCACTAAATTTTGTTGTAAACAGTTTTTAAAAGTATGTGAATACGTAGGAATCCTTTACAATCATTTTTAAAGGATTTATTTATTTGTGTGTGTGTGTGTGTGTGTGTGTGTAAAAATCTATATTATGTGCTTTATTTATTACACTTTTGGACAGGCTATCCAAATAACCCAGTTACTTATTTTAGAATATTTCTATCCCCCAGTTTCTATTGTAAAAAAAATCCCTACATTATTTATAACAAAGTGGCATTACAACATTAAAAAAACCAAACCAAACAAATCCTTTAAAAAAATTAAAAGTAGGGGAACTTAGTGACTGGGAAAAGATCAACATAAAAAGGTTTTTTTTTAAAGTTCCCTGAAAACTTCTAGCACTGAACCAAAACTTAGAAACCAAGAGGAAACCATTCCACAGGACAGGTTCCACAGATGTCTTTGTGGGCTACAGGCATATTGAAAACATAAAATGCAAATAACAATGAGGTAAAGGTTCCCCCCGCACATTTGTGCAGTCGTGTCCGACTCTAGGGGCCGGTGCTCATCTCCGTTTGTTAGCCGAAGAGCCAGCGCTGTCCGAAGACGCTTCCACGGTCATGTGGCCAGCATGATGCACGCGGAACGCTGTTACCTTCCCACCGAAGTGGTAACAATGAGGAGCTGTTACTAAATCAGCTTGTAAGTGAACTTGGATAGAACAAAATCAGCAGCAGTGTGGGGTAAAAAGCCAAAGGGAAACCAGGAAGCCCAGAATTAAACAATACAAAAATCAAAAAGCCCTCCAGTCATTCTAAAAAAGCCTTGATTTAGGCATCTAAACAAGTCAACCCCTCATTTCTCCCCCCACCCCACCCCATATGCTGCCTCTATGGGGACTGGAGAGTGGAGGGTAAAGGAAGGCAAACAGGACTGGAACTTATTAATAAAGAAGACTGGAATATGCCAGTCTTAAAGCTGTGAGAGCTCTCACTGCTTCCTTTCTTCTAAGGGGGTGGGAGTGCATTCTGTAGGTGCATTCTGTACTCGCATGACACTATGTCTTAATAGGCCTCTCCACCAGAGAACAGTCAACAGCCAATCCACCCCTCTGGCCAATTTTCCATATCTAACCCCACCCCTCTGTCTGACACAAAAGCTCTGTGTGTTTCCTTGGCCTGATGGGAAAGCTAGAGATCAAATGAATATGGAGGAGAAAGGAGGAGGGGGGAATCCCATAGGCCTGGGCTGCATGTCAGCCACTGCTGAGGCCTGCCTATGAGGGAAATGAGATGAGGTGGAATCTCCTGGGCCGGAGAGAGAGGGCAAGAGGCGGGGTGGGGGAGGGGCTTTGGAAGAAGGCGGGGAACAGGCCAACAGAGGGAAAGGGACACTGCCATAGGAAAACAAAGGCACCCAAGAAGCCTCGTTGGCTTTGTCAGAACCAGGAAAGGAAAAGGCTGAACTCTACTTGGCATTCCCAAGTGCATCCTTGCAAACAGGATTTACTTTTGGACCTTATGGACCATAATCTGGATCTCAAAATTGATCTGGATATACGAGATTGTCTCTCTTATAAGTACTTGCTCCCCTGTAAAAAATGTACTCATATTAATGTTTACTGCAGATGCCAATATTTTCATCCAAATGTCCAAAATTCTGTGTGTGTGTGTGTGTGTGTGTGTGTGTGTGAGAGAGAGAGAGAGAGAGAGAGAGAGAGAGAGAGAGAGAGATGTTGTAGAACAGCTTTCTATGCAAAGAAAGCTTTCCTATGGAACATTGGTAAATACATGTAATTGGGACAAGTAGCGATCCCTATAGAATATATGTGCATGGAATATTGCTCTGTTTCTGGAAATGGTCTTTTATTGTCTCCTACACAACTGGGGCTCCTTCCAGGCACTCTTGCTACCAGATGTATCCACCAAAGTGCATTTCAGCATATGAGCTGGAACAGAATGGCCTGGTTTCTTCTGTAGGAGTCTAGAATTTCTGATACTATCCTGCCCTCAGTGCTTTCAAAATGCCCAGGTATCTGGCATCACTAGAGGGGGAGAGAAGCAAGAAGAAACAGCAAAAAGGGAAGAAATGCTTTGGGGACATTTGTAGAAAAATAGAGAGGAAATTCAGAAAGGCATCTCCAGAGAAGGGAGAAGAAAATGCAGTCAAAGGAAATGGAGGCAGAGTCTATCCTTTAGAAAGCATGCAAGAGGAGAGAGAGACAGGCCAGGAGCACACACGAGACCTAGCTTTAAGCCACCTTGCCCTCTCTCTTGAACAACAGCATCAAACCCATCAGCCTAACCCAGGTCTTCTTTGCAAAAGGATGCAAGCTGTTGCCCAAGAAACAGCTCAGTTTCTGTGGAGCCTTTCTGCTCCTGAGCTCACAACAGCCTTGCAGAGCAGATGGAGAGGAAGAAGCAAATGTCAGAAGGCCACTCTGGACCTCCAAAGCCAGATTCTCCCCCTCAGCTCAATCCACATGGAGCACTGCAGTCACTGCACCATGTCTTTCCCAGTTCATAGGGATGGGCAGAGAGAGAGAGAGAGAGAGGAGAGAGATTCACTGGATGTTCAAAATCTCTTCCTGGGTTGGTGAAAGGCAATAGAATAGAGGAAGAGATGGAATTCTACCCACAACCTGTGGTTTGGAAGCACAGCTGTAACTTCAATAAGTAACAATGCAAAACTAAGCGCGTTTCCTAGGGGGTGGGAAAGCACACTCCATTGAGTTCTTGTGGGCTTCCTGGTGATTAAGCCCCCTATGAATACAGTACAGTCTCTGCAGTTGAAGACAGCCCATTAAAAATGAGCAGAGAAAGAAAAGTGAGACTGTCTGTGCCGAAGAGAAGTAAGTCATCCTTGTTCAAAACATTATCTGCATTTCAGCAGGGGGTTTATTTCCCACAAGATAACAAGTATAACTGGGTTACTAAGAATTGCCAGGTAGTTTACACTAAGAATTACTGGTAAAATACCAATTTATAACTCACCAATCTGCAAAGGGTGGGACTTTCAAGTGTAGCAAAGTACCTGTCAGTCCCCCGCCTTGCCTGTACCTCATAATAAGAGGCGAATCCTGATTTTTATCCATTTCCTGATTTGCTTTGAAACCTCCTACAGTAGATCCATTTCCTTCTCTTTTCCTATCAGACTTCTAGGAATCTCTGCAACTGGCCTTTCCAGGTGAGATCAGAAAGGAACAAGGGGGTGGGAAGAAACCATTAACATGGGACAACAGAAAAAACCACAAGGCAACAGCTCAGTTTCAAGATAAGAAAACCAAAACAGGAGGAGGACTGGAATAGTTTAGTGTTGGCTGGAAGAAACACCACCTTTGAAGCTAAAGGCCTGAATGTAATTCACTGGTGATATTTTCCTCCTCATCCTCAGGCCTTCTCTCAGGTACAAAAGTGTCTGAAATTCACTGTAGCACTGAAACCAACATATAAACACAGGAGGGAAGGGGCGGGGGACACCGAAGTGTGGCTTACCTGAGGCACCGAGACATCCTCAAAAACCTAGAGACCTACGGATCTCACGCCTGCAATTTCGGAGTCTTTCTCTGTCCTCCCCATCGTCTCTCTGAGTCCTCCCGCCAGTTCTGCTGGTTATACCTTATCGTGTTCCTGCAATGTCTGCATCCAAAATCAAAATCCTCAAGCAAAAGAAAAGCAAAGCAGGAGAAGAGAGGAGGAAAACATCCAGATCCGGGCTGTTTTCTTCTGCGGAGGTGGAGCTTGCAGCTTTGCGGTGCTGATTTAAAAGGGGGGAAAAAAACAAACAACCCAAACCAAAAAGAAACGCGAAAAAGAAAACCAATCAACCTCTGAAATAGCCTAATAGCTAGGATAGTCCCAGGGAATTGGAGGCGGAGATTAATTGAAAGCTTGAAGCAGCTTAGCCGGGAGACTGAAGAAGGAAGAAGACACAAGCGCGGTGTGGCTTTTCTGAGAGCCTTGAAGCTTTTGGCTTGGTCTGCCTGCCTGGCTGGCTTCTCTACGTTCCCAGGAGGCCTGGTCTGATCTGATGGTGCCAGGCGGCCCTCCAGGCGGCCGGAAAGGGTAATGAGCAAAAGGTTGGGGTGGGTGTAGAAGGGACGGGGAGGAGGGGGTGGGATAAGTGGCAGAAGGGCGCTGCAAAAATCTGCACACCAGCCTCCATTCTTGGCCGATCCCAGAGCCACCGAAAGGCAAAGTCTTGACTAGGATGAACACAAGGGGCACGGGGGCATTTGCAAGCTTTCGAGCTCTGCAGAATTATTTGTCAGGTGAGATTTTTGCAGAAAAGCAGGATTTGCTTGACTACTCATGTGAGTTTATTTTCTTCTTCACAGAATCTCACAGCGTCACTGCTTTTTATATGTCATGAACTGGGGATTCACAGCTAGTTTACACCGTGGCTGTTCATCACCTGATGATTACATCATCAGGTGACAACTTTCCCTTATGAATGGTCACCAGACATTGAATATCACCGAGACTCTGCACAAACACATCATTCAGAGTCAGTTCACATGCTCAGACACTGTTAAATGCCCAGCAGTTGCAGGTAGAGAATAAATGTAAGTGTGTGCACGATTGAAACAGGCTCCCTGATTTCCAGTTCTGCTATACAAATTATGAGGAGGGGATAAACATTTGGAAGGTGTCTTCTCTCCTAACGTTATACTGGACGTTCTTCACCAGCTCATGTCTAAAGAATGACCTGGAGCTGCTGTTTCATGAAGTCCTGCAGCTTTTGTCACTTAGGATTTCCAAAATGTGCATGGGGAGCTTGTGACCCCCTGTATGTTGCTAAACTACAGCTCCCAAAATTCCTCACTTTATGCTGGCCAATGGTACTGGAAATTCAAGGACATCTGGAGTGTCATGGTTTCCTCTCCCTATTGCACTTGATATGCACTTGATATCGACTAGGTTTGGAAAGCAACCCCATAATAAACACGTGGCCCAATCTCTACAGTGGCCTTCTCCAACTTGGCGGCTCCAGAATTATGAGAACTATAAGTTCCAAAATTTCCAGCCAGCCTGTTCATCATGATTACTAGGAATTCTGGGAATTTCAATTTCCATACATCTGGAGGGAACCAGGTTAGGAAATGCTTCGGTAGCAACTCTGGACCAATGCAACCATTATATACTTTTTACATGACTTTAAACTGAGATCAGCAATATGTTTCAAAGTTTATACCAATTCCTCCTCTGTTCTCATGAACAACCTATTTTTTCTTATAAAAATGGACCAGAGATCTATGTAGTCTCCCATCCTGGGCAGAGAGGGAGAGTTTTAGTTTAATATACTGTATAATAAGTCATATTACCAAGTATTTAAAAAAGTATGTAAGTTTAATTGAATAAATCATGGTTGTATATTCTAAGATACTGTTCTGTTATCAGCAAAACCAAATATTTGATTGTTAAGGACAGTTTTAATTCTGGATGTGTGTAGTCAGTGTGTGTCAACTCTGCTTGCCTTTAGAAAAGCTGTTAAGACCCAGCTTTTCCCCCAGGTATTTGAGTCCAGCTGAGTGGGGTCCCCTTTTAGTTCTTTAATTCTCCTGTTTGGTTTACCATTTTATATATAAGGGAGGTGTTGTTGTTTTTAAATGATGTAGGGGGTTTTTTTGGTCAATGTTTATTTTTGTTATACACTGCCCAGAGCTACATTGCTTAACTGGCTGGGACTCAGGTGGCATATAAATTTTAATAATAATAATAATAATAATAATAATAATAATAATAATAATAATAATAGAGATTGGGCAGCCTTATAAATGTGTGGAATAAATAAATACATGCACAAATGTACTTCAAATTCTCAGCAACATTGATTTTGACATGAACAAAAGAGCTCTGATTTTCTTTTGCATTAAGCTCTTTTCAGCCTCTATTTGCCATCTATAAGCAATTCAGATATACATATAAGTAACTCAGAAATAAAACTACTTAATATTACTTTGGAATAACAGAACTCTTAAAACTCCTTCTCTGCAGGTAAAGTACTGCCTCAGTGTATCCTCTTCTGTGATTATTTCCTCCCATTCCCACCTCAATATAAAGGATATATCCCTTTATATATTCCTCCAACCTCGCGTTCTAACTCATCTTTCCAGATCCGTGTTATAGGAACTGGCTCACAGGAATGAAAAATGGGTTGATTTTGATGACGGCAGGATTTGCTCAGAAGAGGTAGAGAGCTTGGTGCTGAATGGACAGCTCCAGGAATTTTGATCAGCTAATTTGGGTTGAGTTTATAAAACAGGATTAAAAAGAGAGAAAGCATTCTTAGATGCTATACTATAGAAGCGAAGTCCTGCTGAGTGCAAGAATACAGATTAAAGCTTCTCCAGAAGATGGATGCCCAGCCACCATGAGCTTATTTTATAATCTAAAAAATAATGCATCCCTTTCCGTTGAATAGAATTCTCTTTTAATAGGCTAGAAACCAGGAGACTGTGAGTTCTAGTCCCGCCTTAGGCATGAAAGCTGGCTGGGCGACCTTGGGCCAGCCACTCTCTCTCAGCCCTAGGAAGGAGCCAATGGCAAACCAGGAGTCCGTGAGTTCTAGTCCCGCCTTAGGCATGAAAGCCGGCTGGGTGACCTTGGGCCAGTCCCTCTCTCTCAGCCCAACTCACCTCACAGGGTTGTTGTTGTGGGGAAAATAGGAGGAGGAAGGAGTATTAGGTATGTTCGCCGCCTTGAGTTATTTACAAAAATAATAAAGGCGGGATAAAAAATCTAAAAAAAAATACAGCTGGCTCATAGCTGTGGCATAAAGAGGGTGGCTGGATGGTGGCTGGATGGTGGTGCAGGGATTATGTGAGCCAACATCATGCTTTTTGTGCCCCCCTGGAATGGATGGGTTAAAAGCTTGGACTTTTTTGTGCACCCACACTTTTAAGGTTTGGGAGGATTAGTTGACCAAATGGTTGCCTTAACATTTGCAGATATTGCCTATTTCAGCCCTTCAACCATAGGAAGCCTGCTCTCAAAATGAGTTGTGTCCCTGACTGCTTTTGGAGTACAGGCAGATGCAGACCTCAGGCCAACAGAAGTTGCACTTCCTATTAATATATAGCCATTTTATTTTATTATATGCTAGAATACAGATATTTCAATTTTTAAAATTGTGTGGTGAGTGCTAATGGATGGAAAGTATTCATTGTTCCATTTTAAGTCATATATCAGAGTTGTATAGTTCTATGAATTCTACATCTTGCAAAGGTTTTTTTTTTATGACACTGAAACGATAGAGAGAACTAATATTAAAAAAAAGACATTGCACAGATTACAGATACGGTCATCAATAGGATTCCAGTTGAATATCGGTAACAGGGTCTTTCTATCTATATTTAAGTCTGCACCCACTCCATTGTAACTGGAGATCCAAATAGATAAGATCATTTGCTAATCTAATAAGCCTGTATCTTCCAGGATATTGTTAATCTTTGCATACAGGGGAACACTGCTGTTCACAGATAAATAGCTCTAGATAAATAAACAGTAGCATTTAAGCAACTGAATCCAACTCCTTGCTCATTTCGGAAGTCATTTTATAGCACTGCTGATAAATGTCTATCCAGTCAGATATGTCTGTATCATCAATCAAGATTCCCCAGCCTTTTTGAGCCAATGTGCATATTTGGAATTTTGAGGGCATGTTGTGATTAATTTCACTACATGGTTGCCATGGTGTGTTTGGCCATTCACAAAACACCTCACATACTAGAAGGGGAATAAAGCACAGGGCTCCATGTTAGTTTTTAAGAATGCCTGTGTGGCCTACCTGAGGCCCAGGGGTATTGTTGTAATTACAGACTATGCCTAAGGCTAATGCTTTGCTGTACAGTAAGGTAATTCCCACTCATTTAAGAAATAAAATAATATTTTAAAAAAATCAGTAGGAAAGGGGAAATGGTGGGTATCATGTCAATGATCATATTGAGGCCTCCAGATTCCATGTTGGGGATCCAGGTCATGGATACATGACAGTCTCTGCTGGTTAAATTGATTAAATTGGAATTAGAATGTATTAATGGAAGAGTTATCAACATACAAGATGGAACAATACATTCACACACAAACGAACGCATACTGGTTCAACAGATCCACCATCAACCGTTCTAACTGGACATTGTTGGAAATTATAATCCATGACATTTGGAGGAGCCTTGGTTGGGGAAGGCTGTTTTCAAGAACATCCTTTAGTCCCGTGAAGGGTTAGAAGGTTGTGCTTCAAGAGTCCCATGGCTTAGGGGCATTTACCAGACATGGGATTACATTGTAATTTAATTAAAATTAAATAAAATGAATATGATTATTTAATAAATTTCCCTTTCTGTCACACTGAACATTTTGTTTTAGCAGAAACTCTGTGGGCTGCACTTAAGGATTTGGGGGTCACATGTTGCCTGCAGTATCAAGTTGTGCACCACGATTCTAGTTGCTTAAATCAGTTTGGTTTTGATATAATTCTTCCATATCTGCTCAGATGCCCACATATTCTTTTCTCAAAATGTACCTTTTCTTTGTTTCCTTTTAAAGGTGGTGTCTCTGGGTAACTTCCCAAAATTGCTATTGGGACTTGGAGCAGCTTAACAAGATGGACTCTCCCTTGATGGAGATCTTTCAGTAGAGATAGGACAGGCCATTTGTTGGGAATGCAATAGCTCTAGATTGCCTATCTTGATCAGGGAGGCTGGCTCAAATGACCACCCAGCTCCTTCCCCAATCCTACAATAGTGGTAGAAGTGCTCCTATACCACGACTGTTTTACCTTAGGTGTGGCTTCCCTTATTTCCAGGAACAGCATAGTTAAAATGGAATGGGGGAGGAGGTTGAATTCCATTATGTTTTATTTATTTGGAACCATGCTTTGGAAAGCATCCATAGTCCATCAATAGCAAAGTTGCTTTAACAATATTGCATGTAGGCAAATTCTAAATATATGCCTGCAGCTGACCAAACCTGAGAATTTTGTGTGTGCAATGTGTGAAATATAGAGTTCTTTCATTAGCTCCTGAATTTCTCAGGATAAACTAACCCATACCTTGAAATATATTGGGACCACAACTCCCATCTTCTTCAGCCAATATGGATGTGCTGTAGGAGATGATGGGGAGAGTAGTTTCTATAGTTACCAGATCTATTTATCTACTGATCCCCACTTCAAGAAAAGATATTTCAAATTATGCCAAAATTACATCCTTGGAAAACAAATAGATTCTTCTCCCAGTCTCTTTAGTAAGATATATTGAGAAAAAGGGGGATGGTGTTACAAGAATTTCATCAACTGAACTATTTCCCATTTTAAATCAATCAATCAATCTATCTATCTATCTATCTATCTATCTATCTATCTATCTATCTATCTATCTATCTATCTATCATCTATCTATCCATCTATTCATCTATCATCTATCTATATCTATCTATCTATCTATCTATCTATCTATCTATCTATCTATCTATCTATCATCTATCTATCTATCTATCATCTATCATCTATCTATCTCATCTATCAATCTATCATCTATCCCAAAGTACATTTGAGTGGCAACCTTCTTTCTCTTCTTACTAACTGCTACTAATTACTATTCCTAATAAAGGAACTTGCAACTGATTGGTTATAAAACTGTCTTCTGAATCTCTGAAAATTAGAGGCTGGATTAGCAAGCTCTCAAAGCTGTGGAAAGGTTCTCCATCTGTGTCTTGGAGAGACAAGCCAATCAGAGGAGACTGTATGGATTAAAGGGGCCTGTATTCTGACTCACTATAAAGCAGGGCTGCATGTCCATAGTCCAAATACTGTAGTATCTATTTCTCAATTTTGAAAAAAGAAAGGAGGTTGGGGAAGGGTGACTATTATGCTGCAATTGGTTTTTAATGAGGGGGTGGTGGAAATCCTTTTGAGTTCTGCAGTGTCCAGCACCCAAGGTCCTTGCTTTCCAAATGCACCAATGAGATGAAATTTGACCGGCCAATGCATTTCTAAAGACCAGGACTCATTTGCACAAGATGCTTCAGTGGCATTCATCCTCAGACCCTAGTGTAATCAGTGAAGTCACCAAGACTGCACTACTAAAGTGATGTACCTGTGTGAACACATTCTAAGGAATTAATTGAGTTTTACTTTTTAGTATACATGCTTGGGTTCAAAGAGGTGGTGCTATTAATCAGCAAGTCCCTGGTACTAAATTTATTTCTGCCATAACCAATCAGATGGCACCAAACAACTAATACCTCATGTTCCCTGACCCAAAAGTTTACAGGAGCAGCAGAAGACTTCATTCATTTCCTTCCATTGCACTTCTGAATACACAGTGGCTGGATTCATACATTGTGCTAAACCATGGTTTAACCAAGGGTTACTGACTAAATCACAATTGTTTAGGTTTGAACAGCTAAACTATAAACCATTCTTAGACAAATAAAACATTATTATTATTAAAACCATAATGATTGGGTTTACATGAAAAATCAAAATCAAACAAACTACATTTAGGGCTTAGTGCAATATGTGAATTAAGCCAGTAGGTTTTGTTTAGAGAACTTTACATGGAGGGACATGTTTACAGACTGTAGGTTCCTCAGTATGGTTCAAGCTTTTCCAAATCACTCTCTAGCCTAGAGCTTTCCAAACTGTGTGTCGGGACACGTTAGTGCAGGGCTTTCCAAAGTGTTGCCTCTGGCGACACACCAGTGGCGGCGGCGGCGCGTGCGCACGGCAGTGGCACGGGGAGGTGCGGCAGCGCATGCACGCACGGCAGTGCCACAGGGGGGCATGCGGTGGCGTGCGTGTGCACGGCGGCGGTGGCAGCAGCCTCTGCTAAAACGCGGAAGCACTGATCCCACGCCGCTGCCACTGCCGCCGTGCACGCCCGTGCTGCCGCTTCCAGGTGGTGTGGCGACACGCCATGCTGTGTGTGGCGACACACTTTTGTGTCGCAACACAGAGTTTGGAAAGCTCTGCGTTAGTGTGTCGGCTGCAGTGTCTGGGTGTATCGCGGCGGCTGCTGCTGTCTCCAAACCCAGCCAGGATTCCACGCAGGTCCTAGTGCCTGCCTTGTGCCTTGCTGCATCCAAACCTGCCCTGCCAGGATTCTGCACAGGTCCTAGTGCCTGCCTTGTGCCTTGCTGCCTCCAAACCTGCTGTGATTCCGCACAGGTCCTAGTGCCTGCCTTGTGCCTTCAAACCTGCCCTGCCAGGATTCCACGCAGGTCCTAGTGCCTGCCTTGTGCCTTGCTGCCTGCAAACCTGCTGTGATTCCGCGCAGGTCCTAGTGCCTGCCTTGTGCCCTGCTGTAAGAGTGTGTCGCGAAATGATGCATGTCTAAAAAGTGTGTCACCAACATGAAAAGTTTGGAAAGCTCTGCTCTAACCACATCCATCCTATTTCTGCAGGCAGACTGCATTCTTCCAATCTGGGCAATGGTTTCTATCATGTTCTCATCATTTAACTGGTGATAAATTAATCCTACCATCAATGCACTCTCTCCCTATCTTGAAAGAACCAAGTAATTGTCACATTCTCACACATGGGAGACTCTCATTCCCTGAATAAATTCTCTTCTACAGGTGTTGGCAACTTGGTATTCTACATTTAAACTTGGGCCTCCAGTATTCTCAACCAAGATGACTAATGGCAAAGGATTATGGGAGCTGTAGTCTAAGACTTCCAAAGGGCATCACACTCCTAATTTAGAAGTGGCTTGCTTATATATAGAATTATCTATTTATCCTAGGAAGAAATGCATACACAAACATGGACACACAAATTTATGTAGAGTTCTGTGTGGGTTGACTGATTGCTTTTCATCTGTCTTCATATGATGGATCTTCCCTTATTTTTAGCAGCTCATCTCCAACAACCATTGAGAGGTAAATTGTTCAATTACCATTTATCCCAGAATGGATCATATATAGCTGTAATTTGAATGTTACGTTGCTACAAAAAAGCTGCAACTTAATGTTGCAATTTGACATGCTCCTGTCCAGGATTCCTGCCAGGTAACCGTGTCCTTTCCAGGTTGCCCCATCCCATTTTTACCCCATACAGGTTCTGATAGCCACTGAGCACAGCTCCGTCCTTAGTGGACTGTTTTCCCACACCCAGTGATCATGCTGCTTCCTCTAAAACGATTTGATTCCTCATCTTGTCTGTCAACAGCCATTTCACTACACAGCCACCAGCACTCAGTCCCAGAAGTGATGGCTTTTCTGTGCAGGTGGATTAGCTTTTATTGATCCACACATTAGACTACTAAGTGTAGCCTTCAGATCTTCCAGTGTCAAGCCAAACACTTGCTTTTAATGGTGAATCAGCCAATTCTTGGAAATATACATTTACTACTTTGCAACAGCCTAGAAACACAGATGGCAAACTGCATTTTCACAGGGCAGACCTGTAGGTTAAGCTAAACCCAGTTTCGTGCCTGTTTCCCACCCTCCACCCCCAATTTTGAGATCCTTGTTCTTTTTATTACAGCTTTCTGATGCTGGTGGACTTTTGTCCTATTTGAAGACATGCTTTCTGAGCACCAACAAACCACTTTCAATCTCAGTGATGATGTATGGCCTCTTCATGTATACATCAAGGCAGAAATGCAAAATGTGATCTATATGATAGCATCTCAATTCTGAATTGAATACACCCTCCCTTGCTTTGAGAACTTCACTTGCTTTTAGGTTGTCCTAGTGCAAGGGATGGGCAACGTCTGGCCCATAGTCACACGTGCAGCTTTTTTATTTGCACTCCCTCGAGCCCCCTTCAGCTGACACATTTCTGTAGCAAATTGTTGAATTACAGTTTTTGCTTTTCAAAAAAGTAAATACCCATTTGTGAAATCCCTGATAGGCTTAATGCAGCTAGTTTGCTTAAAAAAAACTACCCCAAATTTCCCTATAGGGGGTGTACACTCCAATCCCACCTCATCCAGAAACATCGTGTCACTACTGTGTCCCAGCACTGGCTCTCAGATGCAGAAAAGAAAAAAAAAGGGCAGGCCCCCTCCCCAAGATGTATAGATTATCTGCTCCTACCTTCATTGGATTCTCACGTTATATTAATCTGCCTTGATACTTTCATAACACCATCTTTGCAATCAAAAAGTGAGATCTATAAAAAGGCAGCTGAACAGGGTTTTTTTTTTTTATAAAATCCCATCCTTCAAATCAAGTTAATATAATCTCTCAGTGCATGAGCATACATTGCAGAACACCATAAACGTGCATTCCACGCTTTTCCATACTTGGCTATACTGTTGGGTGATGGATTGAATAGTTTTTGTTGGAGAGAGAGAGAGAGAGAGAAGAAAAAAGGCCAGCATTACCATGAAAAGAGGATTTTATATTTGAATCCTCATCAATGGGTTACATCCTATCCACCTAATCTATACAAAAATTTCCCCTTGCTCTTCTATAAGGATTCTCTTGAAGAACATTTTTAGCTATGTCAGCCAAGTGCATTCATGCAAGTTCCTTCCCTGCAACATTCGAAAAACTGAACAGGGTTGGAAACAAAAACTTGCTATTTATATGACCAGATGGTAGGACAATTGGAATACAAAACCAGGAACAATACGTACATACATACATACATATATATATATATATTATATACATACACATTTATACTTGTGAGATCGAATTTAAGATGTTTTAAATCTTATCTGCTTTTCAGAAGATTACATCTCCCTGTCCACCTTTCATCCAGTTAGAGCATGTTGTGAATCTCTTACACTATCTTGCTGGATGCAGATCGACTTGATCTGCTGTAACCCAGGATAGAAATGGAGAGCCTTGTTACCTTTAGAGCTACTTCCCATGGCTTTCATTTTGTATGTATGGGAATTCCCATGCCATCAGGACTAGGGCACACTTTCTCCTGTTTGTGGCTATTTCTGTAACCTCTTCCATCTGTATGTATAGAGCGAACATAGTATAGGACGAGTCATTTTGAATGACATCACTGAATCATAGACATGTAAGGCCACCCTACCAGAACCTAGATCCTTCAGGTGTCAGACAACAAACTCCATTATCCCCATAGCAGTTGATGGAAAATGTGCTGCAACAAATATAACACATAACAGGGATTCAGGCTGTAAATGGCTGAGCTAGTTTTGCAGTAAACTTTTGAGCAATTCACAGAGTACTACCAAATGCATACTCAAGTTACATGTGCATGAACATACGATGCCTTTAGCTTCAGGGGCAGTGGGCTTTAGGACAGATATGTGAGAACACTTACAATGTGACCACTGCAATGTAGAGGAGATAGGAAGGTGGCCCTTCCCAAATCCCCCGATTCCCCAGTTCTAGGATAAACAGTCTTGGACACAACATCTCACCTTTTAATTTTTGATTACTGAATCCAAAATATTTGCCACACTGAAGTTCCTTATTCACAAATCATGGTATATTGGTAGAATACCTATTCCACGTATAAACAAAACTTTGAAAACAACCCACCAATTTGTCACTGTTTGACCAGTGTGGGTATTTAAACAGATCACGGAAATATGCAAAGGTTAAACCCTGGGAAGTGATCTTCTTGAATACGCACCTTGTGAACATTTTGCACCCATCATAAATAGCCAAACCTTTGAATTACAAATTATGAAGGATAAATTATTTTTATCACAAATAAATTACACGTCCTCATTATGGGATCTGGAAATTTCTGGGTGAGCATTGGAGAAATAAATGAAAGGCGTTATCATCCTTCAAAATAAACCCACTACTATAATGCAGACCCTGATATCCAGTCTCTGTCATCACTGGTATCTTTTTTCCATAGCAGTATTAATCCAAAAGAAATAAAGAATACCTCTCTCAAATTATATGAAGGAAATATCCTGGGGTTTTCTTCTCCAAACTGAAAAGTGCATGAGCACACGAGGACCAGAACAACAGGATTCTCCAGTCCTGCCACAAATTTAGAGATAACAGTTCTAAAGATAACAGTCCAGACTTTTCCTGACAGAATACTATTTTAAAATAATAAATTCCAAGCTTTTGAAGCAGCATAATTTTGTTCTTTTTGAGGAAAAACGTTACTTTTCCAGCAACCACTTCACAAAATGTAATTCTACTGCCACTTCTCATGGAAGATATTCAATAACCTTGAGTGTACAGCTAGCAATGCCATAAAAAATACTGTCAAAAGACTTAACATCACCAGAGAGAGTATGGTGTCACCCAATAGGGGGTGCTGTGGTTGGATAAGAGAAACCGCATGACTCACACCCCTTTTTTACATAATATACTTTAAAACAAGAAGAAAAACATCTGGCACAGTTGTTTCTGGCAGCTTTGCCAACCTGGTGTCTTCTAGATGTGCTGAACTACAATACTCAGATGCTGGCTTGGAATCGTGGGAATTATAACTTGACACACTTGGAGAACACCAGAAAGGGAAGGAACTCTTATGCTTTTCAGCTTTCAACAGCTTAGCTTATATGTAAAATCTTATATGGGACTTGATTACTGGTGCATGTTTAAAAATTGTTTAACTGATACAACATTCAGCCAAAACCCAGGCACAAAAATGGGTCAAAGTAACTAACAAGAAAAACTGTCCAAGGAAGTAACAAGGATAGACAAGTCTGGTTTCACACATCATGTAAATCATGGTATGTTTACTGTAGTTTATTGACTAAGCTTCAATTGTGCTGGATTTGCACATGGTAAATGTCAAACAAACCACAGTATGGCTTAGTATGTTGTGTGAACCAAGCCCATTAATAGAGAAAACATTTGTGGATATCTTTCTTGAGAGTTTCATCTTGCTGTATTTCACAATAGATCTTGTTTTTTTCTTACTCTCTTTTAATATTAACCCTGCATACAACACTGGCCATTAGTCCCAGTTAACATGGGTCCTTCTTTCTAACATGGCATCTCTTATAAACTGTCCATAAAATGGATGGAATACAGAAGATTTCAAGACTTGTGGCGCTTGTAAGGACCTGCTATTCCATGGAAATGTAACTCAAAACTGCTGTGGCAGGAGATCTCCCAAGTAGCTACAGTGTCAGAGCACTTCGGGCCTTCCTGCTGTTACTGCCTAGGCTAACTGTTCTTTTGGGGGGGGGGGAAGGTTCTGGAATTAAGATACTGACAGGGTAAACATGTGCAACAATAGCTCAGGTGACATTGCGTCACTGCCAGGGAGAACCATACGCCAACAAGAGATGCCAACTCAAAATCCCAACACTAAATGGACCTATGCAGTGGTCCCCAAAGCTGGGAGTGATGTAATTAATAAAGACTAAGAGGCAATAACCCTTACCATTAAATTAAAGAGACAAGATTCATCATGCACTTTGCTTTTGACCAGCAGCGCTTTGTTTTCTTCTTTTGCTCCCATCTAGTTCCAGATTCCCATTTCCCCAGCAAACCCTGATGCTGACATGGTGAGATGGATCCAGCACAAACTGGTGGCCTCTGGAGTTTCCTTCTGGCAAATACAGAATGGCAGTTCCATGTTTTCCTAAAGTTTCTGGCTTCAGTTCCTGGCTACAGCTGCCTTGATATATTTGCTCTCAGCAGTTATGTCTGAACCCTCAAGTCCCTTGGGAGAGTCCAGTTTGTTAGGCTCCAGAATATAGATTCCCAGGAATCTTCCAAAATAATGTGAATAAAATGTAATGAGGAAAAGAAAAACAGGCTGACATTTCTTCCCTGATGTAAAAGTCAACCATGGTGTCTTTTCAGATGCCAGCAGGGATTCTGGAGGCCACAGCCTCTTTTCGGTCCCAAAGATGGCCAGCAAACCTGCTGACTCACTCCTTAGAAAACAGATACATTTCCCACCACAAAACACAGAGAATAATGGATTCCAAGTTGTCCAAAGGATGGAAAATTAAAGGCAAGATCTTCCAATCTCAAAGCTAGACAATTGTCCCACCCTCCACCCACCCCAAGCCCCCTGGCTCAAAAGATTAAGATTCAGGAAGCAAAATGAAAACTGCTAGTCTTATTTGTCACCAGCAGAGTCCTTCTATGTTCCAGTTTGTTGCCTGCACAACTGAAGAGCCAACAAGTCAATGTACAGAAGCGGGGCATCAGTCCCAATCCGTAAGATTCTCATCAGGCAGATGGGACAGAAGACACAAATTGCTGGACACATGTGACCACTTCCCCGCCCGCCATGGTCTGTTCCTCCAGTTGACACAAGACGCACACCAACACAGAAACTGACAATGATTCATCACCATCAAGTGGTGGGTTGTGCCTCTGCAGTCCATCTAGAATTTTGCCACCCCACCTGGTCTTTCACAGCCTCTTTCCCCCATACTCAACAGATGGCAAGGCCATTTGCTACTTTGGCTGCAGTAGTTCTTCTGACTGTGTTGGGCTTTACTGTATTTTCCCTGCAGTAAAATAAAGGGAACGAGGCACAGGATGAGGGAAGAATAAAGACTGGGCATGGGTGGAAGAAAACTCTAAAGATGTCCCTTGCGAATAATAATAATAATAATAATAGTTAATAATAAGACGAATTAATTTCTCTGGTTGGTTTATATACTTTTCTGCTCTCTCACTCTTTTTTTAAGTCGGGTTGGAATTTTTCAAAGTCTGCAGCTTCGCCTCCAGTTCAGAGATCTGAAAAACACATAACAGAAAGGGATAAAGAGAAATTCTCCAGGCAGAGTAATGAGGATTTGGGATGGGGAAGAGGTAGGACGACTCAGGAAAGAAATGCAGATAATGTGGCCGGAGACACCAATGGATTGCCTGGCTCAGAGTCACAGATAACAATAGGAAATGGCTAAAGGAAGAAACGGTGAGAAAAAATGATTAAGGTGACGGGCAGTAAGGGTAATGCTATGTATATATATGAATACAAACTAGGAGACCTTCTTTGCTGCAGATTTCAAATGGCTTAGGTTTGTAATCTGTTTTCATTCCCTGTTGCACTGGTGTACATCCAGTTCTCTATAGGTTGCTGAATTACTTTCCCAACTCCCCTCACTACTGAGCATGCTGATTGGGGTTGAAGGCATGAATCAGAAAATCTGGAGGACTGCAAGTTATGCATCGTGGCACAGATATTTCCAGATGCCTCTGCTTCTCATTCAGCAATTGGAAGAGAAGAAATGAGCCTCTATTGAAATAAAAAAAAAATTGGACTCACCTCCCACAATAGTGCTATTATACTTTCAGATTGTTAACTCTGTATGTTATATGTGAGAGGATGTGTGGATGTATGAAAATCCTTGACACTAATAATGGATTACTTTGATACAAGGCCAATAGGAGGTCATGCTTGGGGACAGGAATTCCACCTGTTGGAGAACTGGCTGCACCGCCCACATCCACAAAAGATCAGGTTGGAAGCTTGGCAATCTATTTGATTCAATGGTAGCCCTAGATCTTTAGGTAGTAGTGATGGCAAGGAATGCATTTACGCAACTTTCCTGAATTGGTTTGGTTTGGCAACATTTACCAATGCTTCAATTACATCATATTTAGACTACTACAATGCAGTAGGGTTACCTTTGAAGAATATGAAAAACCTCCATTGATATAAAAAAATTGGAGGTGTAGCCAGACAGGCAATGGGTTCCCCAGGCTTCAAAAGTTTAATCTTTTATCCCATTTTGGAGAGAAAGAGTTGGTTTTTTTTTTAAAGTACAAAATAGGTAAACACATTTATTTTAAAGCTTTTTCCTAATTAACAAAGGAAAAATGCAATTTTGCTGCCAAATATCACATTCCTGGTGAAAAGCACTGAGGAGCCTCAAAAATGGGGCTTAGGGTGTATGTACGTCTCATGAGCCATGGTTTGCTCACTTCTGGAATAAGTGAATAAACAACCCTTCCAATTAAAGCTGACGTAGTAGGGAACCTATGGCTATCTAGATGTTGGACCACTCCTATAATCCTTGATTTTTGGCATGCCAATGGGAGACAACATCACAAAGACCCCACATCTATTTTCAAGCTTGGAGTTGACAATCACAAAGCTGCACTCTTAGAAACTGCAATTGGTAAATAGATCTGGCATTTGTGGAAACTGAATTTTGGCTATCCTTTGTCCCAAATTCCTGCCATTATGTCCTTTATTTATTTATAGGCTCTCCTTCAAGGTGCCTTTATTTATTTATCACCACTCTCCCTCAAGGTACCAGTTTTAGAAACCTTGTAAACAATTAGGTACTGTGCCAAAACAGAGAAGGAGAGAAGAAAATGCTGGTCAGCAACATACATGGGGAGCAGGTCAAGAAGAAATCCATGGGATGATAATGATGATGATGAAAGAACTGTTTGGAAATTGAGAGAACATCATGGGGGCAGTTACTGGGAAAACAGAAAACCCTAACCCTTCACTTTGTTGCTTGAATAAAGGTCAAACTCCTTAAAAAAAGGAATGGAGTTATGTTGCAATCAAGCTCTTGTACTTTTCATAATAATGGTCTGTAATGCTTATATTCATTAGATAATTAGACTGTCCAGATTTCAAAAACAATCAGGGAATGCACTCTTAATTATGCTTTGTAAAGCAGGGAAGGTCTAACATAACTAAGCATCCTTCTGCACTAGTCCTCTCTGCCTATGATTCTATGGTTTATCTAGGACCCAGGCCTGCTCTACATTTGCAGCTGAATATGGCAGCAGAAAACAAAGGAATTCAGAAAAAGAATCCATCACCTACAATCTAGATTGAGGCAGCTCATTTCTATCCTTTCTGTAATCAATTACTGCCTCACACAGGTGCACATGTAGACCAGACCAGATTATTCCTTTGCACACACAAACTCTCTCTGGGAGATACCAGCTTGGAGTGTTGCCTGGCTTATCCCAAAGTCATACTGTCACTTTTTCCAACCACCACAATCATGGCAAGTGTTGCCCAATTCTGTTATTTTTTCCATCTGGCAGCCCATGGAATAAAAATGCTGCATGCATCTATGTAAAACTAAGGTTTGGTTCCTTCAATAAAGCAGCGCTGACTTCTGCTAACTTTGGGTTTTATGCCTGTGATCCTCACTCTTTTCCTTTGTAACTAATAATCTGTGGATCTGCTTCCATGATCAGGGTCAGGATGGTGAGTAAAGGGGAAGACCACCTTAAAAAGGTGTAAATGTAATTGGTTTATAGCTTTTAGGGGCTACATTTCCAACAATGCACTGCAGAGGGAGCTGGTGAATAAACAGCCATTAGAGTTTCCTAGATATTCCCAGAAAAGGTTTTTTTTTCACTTTGGTTCTGCTCTCATATCAGGCATTCCTATCACAGAAACTCAGAGCCATTCACACACACATATGTGCATGCATGTGCACCAACATTTAACATACAGAAGCATGGGAACATCCTGACAAATCTGACACGGTCACACTGCCTGATGTAAGATCCAAGATGTGGCAGAGTTTCTGCATGGCCCGGTAAGCAAACCATATATAGATTTGACCATGAGATCTGTTACAGAGTCAATGAGGCCTAGATCTGTTACAGAGTCAATGAGGCCTGGTGTCTAATATGTAATCCCCACTCAGCTACAAAGCAAATGTATGTGAGGAAGAGACAATTCATTACATTACATTAAGATTGAATCCTAGAGATCTATATGGGATCTGATATGCTCTGATGTAAAATCAAGCAGGTTTCTCACATCGCAGGACCTGGGGGGAAAACAATGGGTTTTAATATCTGATGGAAAAATCCTCTGATGGAAGCTTCAGAAAGACACAGCTAAAGGATTTCCACTATGCAAATACAGGATCCTGTGTGAAAAGGGCATGAGATGCAATTATCAATCGGACAGTCAGAGGGATTCAAGATCTTCCCCTCTCCCTCCAGCTGCAGGATCTACTGCTTAACTAATGATTGACTGCTTCAGATGAGATCCTTCAAGATCAAAACATTCATGCCCAGCAGTAAAGGGGTTCAGAAAGGTTGGTATGTCCCCCTCTTCCTCCCCCACCTGTCAGCCTTGTGACAAGTGCTCATATTTACAGCTAGGTCCTTCCAACAGCAAGCGTTCTCTCATGCGTCCTGAGGCAGAACTAAGGCCTCTCCAGTCACAGCAAATCCCTTTCCTTCTTTCTCCTTCCTTCCGGGCTCACGGTAAGCCCCCAGCACTGTCCTTGATGCCCACCTTCTCTTGCAACTTGTCAACTTCCTCCTTGTGAGCCAATTCAGACTCCTCTTGGATGCGACGCTGAGCTGTCTCCTTCTTGAGGAACTCAATTTCTCTGCAAGTGGAAAAGGGGGTGGGGGTTAAAACCAAAGTCAGAAATGCAGACACTATCCAGTGGTGGAAAAGGGCCGATCGAGGTAGCATAACATTTCTTAGAGGAGGGGCCACAACTTCTTTTGGGCAGAGGTTGTACTTGCATTTGAACGGCCTGCTGTGAGCCACTCTCCCAAAAGAAGGTACAAAGAAGTAAGCAGGCCCAACAGAAAAAAGTAAATCTTACTTAGTATATAGCAATTTAATTAAATTTTAAATTAAATATTTGTCCCCCTTTAATTAATAATTTCCCCCTTTTGTAAGTAAAATGACAATTTAGTAGCAACTTCAGGAAGAGTTGGGCAGACTGCACCCAAATATTTCAGGGGGGGGGTAAATTTGACTCTGGTACCCTCTAGCTCAGAGGAATGGTCTACCTTTAAAGAAGTCTAATCAGTCTATTCAACACACCCAACAGAACAGAGTAGAACCCTAGAATGACAGAGTGACTTGTTCTGTTTCAGCCACTGGTGGTGGTTGTTTATTCGTTCAGTCGCTTCTGACTCTTCGTGACTTCATGGACCAGCCCACGCCAGAGCTTCCTGTCAGCTGTCGCCACCCCAAGCTCCCCCAAGGTTGAGTCCGTCACCTCCAGAATATCATCCATCCATCTTGCCCTTGGTCGGCGCCTCTTCCTTTTGCCTTCCACTTTCCCCAGCATCAGCTTCTTCTCCAGGGTATCCTGTCTTCTCATTATGTGGCCAAAGTACTTCAGTTTTGCCTTTAATATCATTCCCTCAAGTGAGCAGTCTGGCTTTATTTCCTGGAGTATGGACTGGTTTGATCTTCTTGCAGTCCAAGGCACTCTCAGAATTTTCCTCCAACACCACAGTTCAAAAGCATCTATCTTCCTTTGCTCAGCCTTCCTTATCGTCCAGCTCTCGCAGCCATAGGTTACTACGGGGGATACCATTGCTTTGACTATGCGGACCTTTGTTGTCAGTGTGATGTCAGCCACTGGTGGAACACATCAATTTTAAATGCTTTCTCCATATCAAAAATCCTCACCGTAAGTGAAACAACCTTCACCATTCATAAATTGGGCAGAAAGACAGTAATATCTTTTTCTCCCTTGTAGTATTATTTGCAAGAAATGGTTTATATAGAGAAACATTAAACATGTAATTCCCTCATACCTATTGAAATGGAGCAGCCTTTTCAATCATCTCAAGATCCCACCCCGTTATTCTGACACTTATATAAATCAGGCTATGGTTTCTGCCTAAAATCCAAGGATTCTGTGAAAAGCCTCTCCCTACCAATCCCCAATGGACGGGGCGTGGTGGCTCAGCGGGTAAGACGCCAGGCTTGTCAATCGGAAGGTCGCAGGTTCGGAGGTCCGAATCCCTAGCCCCGTGTGACGGAGTGAGCTCCCGCACTTGCCCCAGCTCTTGCCAACCTAGCAATTCGAAAGCATGCAAATGCAAGTAGATGAATAGGTACCACTTCGGTGGGTAGGTAACAGCATTCCGCATGCGTCATGCCGGCCACATGACCATGGAAGCGTCTTCGGACAACGCTGGCTCTTCGGCTAACAAACGGAGATGAGCACCGGCCCCTAGAGTCCGACACGACTGCACAAATGTGCGGGGGGTACCTTTACCTTTTTACCAATCCCCAAGCTGTGAAATGAAGAAGTTCAGCTAGTACTTCACATATAACTAATCAACAAAAAAAGTAATTTAGGAAGGAAGGAAGGACCATTTTGCTCAGTCTTTTCCCATATCTGTCTCACATCCTTTATCAAGAGTGCACAGCTTAATTTTTAAAAATCATATTACAACTACTACAGGTGTTTTAAGAAACCATGTGGAATTATGCTTATTTTGATAGGTACATAGGCTGATCAGGCATGTTCCCCATTCTTGGTAACCTGATTTGTTCCATGTCCCTACCAATCCCATGGATGCTAGTCTAACTTTGGGAAATGGCTTTGTAGGCATGCTTATGAAAGAAAAGCTGCTGAAGGGATGGCGGCCGAGAATTATGAAGTGGACCCAACATGCCAGGTCTTACTTCTGTTGATACTCCTTAATAAGTCGCTTGGCTTTGCTGTACTTCCTTTCCAGAGTCTGGTATTGGGCCTGGGTCTCTTTTAAGTGCTCATCCACCGCCTGGCACAAGTTCTGAGCCTCCATCCAGTATCCCTCCAGCTTCTCCATCCGCTCCTTGTTTTCTTCCACACTCTGTTCTAGCTGGGCTTTCTCAATGCGCCAGCGAGCTTTCTCCTGTTCAATCGATTGTAGCTGAGGACAGAGAAGGCAAGAGAGAGGACATAGTTATGTGTTAATTGATAAGCTAACTACACTTGCACTGCATAAATTTCACTTAGTGTAGGATGAAATTAACAAAAACAGTAATAACTATCCTAATGAAAATCAAGGTCAGACAAATTCACCTCACAGGGTTGTTGTTGTGGGGGAAATAGGAGGAGGAAGGAGTTCTAGGTATGTTCCCTGCCTTGAGTTATTTATAAAAATAATAAAGGCGGGATAAAAAAACCCCCAGCAAAAGCAAAGAACACATAAAAGCAACTATTTATGGAAGGGCATCCATAGCTCCAAGGTAGCAATGGAAGAGCTGCTGCTTCCTGTGGAAGCCAATTTAGTGTTGTATATTTTTACATTGGAATAAGTGCTTAAGAAACTCAGATTGTTTACAAAGCTCCTGCCTGTATTTGGAATCTGAACATATTTTGACAGTTAATGTAACCCAGAGTGACATGATGATACAAATTTACATCCAATAGTAATGGAGGACAGGAATAGGTAACTGGAGTCTGGTGCTCTCCATATTTTTTTGAATTCCATCCACTCTGCCATCATGGCAAATAGCAGGGGTTTGTAGAAATCGCATTCAAAAAAATTTGAAGGACACTAGGTTGAAATATATTGTAGTATGTATAATTTCCTTCATAGGCAGCCTCATACAAAACACATTACATTACAAAAATTCTTTGAGGAATCACCAAGACATGGATGATAGTGGACAGGTCTTAGTTTTATGAGAGATGTGAAAACTAGTACTCTAAACTACAGCTGTAGATAGTCGTGTTGCAGACAGGATTATAGTTGCTTCAGTTCTCTTAAATAGCAAAACAGCTGACTTAAGTCCCTTACACTTAAAACATTGTGAAGGAAGTTATAACTGGGCAGCCAGCATCTTGCACAGCAGAACTCTTGTTATGGAGGGAAAAAACTGGTATGATTTATGGCCATTACAACTGTATGTCATAAACCCATTTTTTATCCATGGAATAGCCCATCTCAAAGATAGGTAAGAGCAAAGGAAAAAGTAGGAGTGACATATTCCAATTAAAGTTTAGAGGGGCCAGAAGGAATGAGCAAAGAATAAACTATGAGATGCTCTCAAACTTTTGACAGAGGATCTATGCATGGGAAACAAGGGAAGGAGGCATGACAAGAGGGAACTTCCAACTGGTAGCATCCTAGCAGCTCAGTCAGACAAGAAAAGTCAAAACAATGAAGAAAATAAAATTACCCATTGTATTGGATTCATACAGTTGACATGGTGGTATCTCAAATAGCTTATATAGGGTCACTCCATTTTAACTTTACCAAAAAATAAAAACAAAAACACCAGGGATAGTGCCCAGCCTAGGATTACCCAGTGAGCAAAAGCTGAATATAGATCATGCCCATGTCTTCCCAGTTGGCTGCTTTAAAAATTCAAAGAGAAGTCCTTCACTTGTTCTTCTACCCACCCCATTTCAAATGCTTTGTGCAGCACTATTAAAAATAGTGCAGCTATTACAAGGCACATCCAAAGAACCAGCTCTTACAGCTTTTCTAGAAAACATTCTCAAGAATGGATTTTGGCAGGTCTCCAAGGGAAGCCAAGGATTTTATGGCTGCCCTCACAGCCTTCATTCTTACCTTTCTTTTCAGCTGCTGTATTTCAGCCTCAGTCACAGCATGCTTGATCTGGAGCTGCCAAAGGAAGACATATTGAGTTGAATTCCTTCCTTGGTTCTCATAAAACTAGAAGCCCAACAGCTTATGACTGCGTATCACAGAGAAAGGGCTTGCTTTGGGATTTATTTTTTAAACAATAAAAAGCAGGCAAAACATTTTCTAAAGATAAATAAACAAACAAACAAACAAACAAACTGGGAGGTCAGCTTTCATTTCATTTGGATATTTCTGATGTGCCGATGATTGTAATAAAATTAAGTGCCATGAAAATGACCAGGAAGAGCAGAACTAGTGTTTGTGAGCACTGCCAGGATGTTGCTCTTTTTAAACATCTTAGCCATGTTCAGTCTGCAATACCTCAACGATCAAATCATGCCCTTTGCCACCTGGGCATCTCCATTATTCCCCCTCTGCACAAGATACTTTTTGTTTGACTTCTGCCAATGTTCTATAGGAACAAGATACCTAGGAAGTTTATGTGAAGAATTAAAGGTGCCATCCCTGTGCCCTTTGCTAAAGCCCCCGGGACTTCACAGTTAGACAGAAAGGAGAAAGTTGAGCAAGCAAAATATGCAGTACTACATATGCATTTACTCGAATAGTCTTCTAACCCTCCTCAGGACAGACTGATGGGCACCCCAGGGCAGGTGTGGGCTCAGCTCTGCTCTTTCAGAACCCTCTAAAATCAGAGCAGATAATCCTGACCTCCTTCTGTATCTCTAGGTCTTCTTCTTAAGGCTCCAATTTAGCAGTGCTGGGACAATTACTTACATGCACTCTCCTTCTCTTTCTTTCACCATGTCAGTAAATCAACACTGAGCTGCCTTGACTTGGACTGCTTAAATGAAAACTTGCCGACACACATTCTAGGGTTGACGAGGGACCGCTTCACACATTACTGGTGAAGCAATGACACAATAAACATTTAGTGTTTTCCAACCTATCATTTCCAAATCCTTCCCTTTTTTAATTACCATTCATACACTGCAGATGCTTGGGCTAGAGAGCTAACCATCTGCAGCTCCTCACAGTACATTTCTGCAGTTGAGGGGAAAGGGGGATAGATATGAGCACACCAGAGCTGTATACTAGAGCTATGAAGTCATTCAAAAAGGGTGCGCAGCCATTTTGTGCACAAAGAATGCCAGGAACAGATTTTGAAGCAGCAGTATGAACTTTGCAAAAGTTGTGGCTACTTTAATGACTCATTCCTAATTCCCAATGTTTTCTATCACTATCATTTGCAAGACTTATGTCTGAAGTGATCTTGAATGGGCCATTCCAAAGTGCATGGTTCTTGGCCTTTGTAGGGATGCAGAGAGTGTAATTTTATTAGGATTGCGTCACACAGCACTAGTCCAGATGTTCTAGTCTCTGTACAGTGGAACTAAAAGAGGAGAAAGTGCAAGTCTGCCCTCTCAAGTGTTATGTTCTGTGCTTCAAAACCATTCACCACTAGTGAGCAGCACAGGAATGTAACCTGAGCCAAGGAGATAAACCCACCCACCCATAACTTTTTCCTACCACAAGGTTAAAGTGCTATCCTCCCATCCTTGAATCGGCAGAAAATTATACTGGAATGAAATCTGCTGTCCTCCATTGCTACCCTACCATGGCACTAGTGCCTCTATTCCGACTCCTCCTGAATGGTGCTATCCTGATTATATGTGTGCAGTGCATGACAGGCAAAGCAATTTGTTAAGTCCACTCATTTTGCTGCCCCTCTGCATATTACCAATCAGCAGAAAAAACAAAAATATCTGCCAATCAGAACACTACACCAGGGATGCGGGGTTGTCTATCTGCAGGACTCTGTCCTTATTAGGCTCTTTTCTGTGCCCCTCTTCCTACCCTCTGTTCTGTCATAATATGAGTTAAATAAAGTAAGAATTCAAACAATAGATTAGAGTCATGAAGGAAGCTGAATCACAAAGTAGCACCTTCCCTTTCTTTATATAGGTAACAAATGTCAGCTTCCAAATGCTGCCATGTTCTGCCAGAGAAGCAATAGAGGGGGGTGTTATGCTATTTAAGCCTCGCACTAAATTGTTAAGGTTCACAGAGTTAAACCATTTATAGCACTGCTGGTTGAGTTTTCTAGTGCCACTGTACAATTCTGATAGACAGCTGTTTACATTATCCAGCTGCTGATTTCCCCCTGTGTACATTGGTGACATCCACATGCCTGACCGTCCTACGTGGGCAGATGGGTAATTGTGGCTGGAAACAATTTGCAGGCAGCTAGAGCAGGTGTCCCAGAGGAATGCAAAGGGAATCCAGAGACAAAATGTCAACTCTACTGCTCTTGCACAAATCTGAAGGACCACAGGCATAGTGCTGCTTTGCCCAGTTCTTTAGGAGAGAACAGCAGAATGGCAGCAGGTGGGGCTGATCAGGGGTCAGATGTTAGTGGGTATGCCCACACCAGTCTGAAATGGAGTATAAGTGCCTCTCTAATCCTATCTTGACTACATCCAATCTAATGGGTGGCAGAGCATAACAGGTTAAGAAGGAAAAACGCTACTTTAACAGTGGTTCAGCTAAGGACGACTTAAGACTGCCCCATCGTGGACTGGGAACAAAATGAACGAAATTATATTGGGACATGAAGAAAAAAAGATGCTGACAGGAAATGTTCATGCTATGGGTAGGTACAAATGGGAACGTGGCCAAAGAGGCATACATTCCTTGAAATTCCACAAGGGCCAAATTAATTGCATCTTAAAGTAATGAAATAACTTCCTGATGGTCTGCCTGATAGTTATGTATTATCCTAAAGAAATCCTGGAGAATTGGTAAAGTGCTAAAAGATAGGAAAAGGGCAAATGCTGTCCCTGACTTCATAAAAAGGGAAAAGAATGATCCAGGGAACTACAGGCCAATCTGTGTGATATTGATGCCTTGGAAGAGTTTAGAGCACATCATAAATAGAGAGGTAGGTGTTTTAAATACAATGTGGTGATTAGCAGAAGTCAGCATGGATTTGTTAAGAACTGATCTTGCATTACTAACCTTATCTCCTTTTTTGATTGGGCAATTTCCTTAATAGATTTTGAGAATGTTACAGACATAACTTGACATTAACTTCAGCAAAGACATGCTAATTAAGAATAACAATAAAGTGATACACTGGTGGCTTGAAAATCATATTCAAAGATGGTTCTGCATTAAATTGGAGAGAGCTATTAAGGGATAGAGCCAGTTTGGTGTAGTGGTTAATGCATCAGGATAGAAACCGGGAGACCATGAGTTCTAGTCCTGCCTTGGCCACAAAGCCAGCTGGAAGGAGGCAGTGGCAAACCACTTCTGAAAAACCTTGCCAAGAAATCTGCAGGAATTTGTTCAGGCAGTCTCCGAGAATCAGACATGACTGAACGGAAAAAAAAATTAAGGGGATAATCCTGAATCCTCTAATATTTGTATTAATGACTTGGATGAAGAGAAGGAAGGAATGCTTATTAGATTTACAGATGACAAAAACTGGGTGACATAACGGATACTCTGTAAGACAGAAATACAATTGAAAACAATTTTCACAGGTTAGAGAAATAGGTTCAAAGTAACAAAATTAAATTTAATGGATTCAAACATCAAATGCACAGGTATATAAGGAGGATACCTGGCTTGGTACTTGTGAAAAAGATATTGGAATAGTAACTGGTTGCAAACTGAATATGAACCAGCAGTGTGATATGGCTGCAAAAAAGCAATGTAATTCTAAGGTGCATCAACAGAAGTAAAGTTTCCAAATCATAAGAAATATTTGTTTCACTATACTTTGCTTTGATCAGAGCCGACTTTGAGTAATGGTCCAATTTGGGGAATCATAGTTTAAGAAATACTCAGAAAAATTAGAAGAGCCACAAGGATGATTAGAGGATTCAAATTCAAGAAGCTGGGGACTTTGAGAAAGATGGTTGAGAGGGATGCAATAGGATTCCTAACACCTGAAAGGATCTCACACGTAAAAAGATCAACACATCTTCTTTCTTGCTTCAGAGTGCGGAACTTAGAATAAAGGGGTTAAGTACAGAAAGTCAGATTCTGATTAAATGTTAGCAAAAACTTCCTAATAGTATAAATACTTCAAGAGAGAAGTGGTAAGCTTCCCTTTATTGGGCACATTTCAAGTGGAGGCTAGGCAGCAGCCTGTTAGAGACACTTTAATTTAGGCTCCTGCACCAAGCAGGGGGCTATATGCCATGGCTTAAATTACCCTCGAAGAGAATATTTGTAGCTCAGGGTTGAACTATGGAGTCCTTGGTGCTCTCTGAGCCTTGTTGTTTTCTTGCAGACATTTCATTGGCAGGCTAGGCAACATCTTCAGTGCAAAAAGGGAGTGGGACTTTCTTTCTCTGTTCCTTGATTAATCAAGGAACTATTAACTCAGTCAATCAACCAAGCAGCAAACAACAGCCCAATCAAGGAACTACCAAGGAGAGAACAACACCCCCACCAACACAAGCAGGACAAGCCATGGTATATAAACAGAGAGCAAGTCCCACTCCCTTTTCGCACTGAAGATGTTGCCTAGCCTGGCAATGAAATGTCTGCAAGAAAACAACAAGGCTCAGAGAGCACCAAGGACTCCACAGTTAAATTACCCTTTCCATTTCCATTCCATTCTATGATTCAGGGACAAACAAGACCACTCTCCTTGTTCTTTACTCCATTCCCACCTCACTATCAACAATGTTTTCCCTTCTCCTTTCCATCTTCACACTTTTGCTTCTGGTATTATAGCTTGTCTGCTATCATTCTTTTTGGAGAAGTGAAAAATTCAAAACCTCTAGAAGACAACACTTTCCTTCACCACAAGCCACCATGGGAACCAGGTGATCATAGAAGGAATCTGCAGTTACTTCAGAACCCAACTTTTGAGACTTCCTTACAGAAGAAGTGACAGACATTCAACAGTGGTTTCGATAGCCTTTCCCAGCCTAGTGCACTCCAGATGGGTTGGGCATTCATCCCTCAAAATTCACAATATAGCAGTTTGGTGAACACCATGTTGGGAAAGGCTAGTTTATACAGTTAGAAATAGCTGGAAAGGCCAGTGATGACATCAGAACTGCTGGGCATAAAGGGTTTTTTTAACCCCTTCTCTCAAGCAATGTTGTCTTTAATAAGGTATTTGCCCCATTTTTCTTCTCCCTCCCAATCCCTTTTCCTTTTCTGTTTTGTCTTCCAGGAAGCAAACTTGAGGGCAGAGATAGTTTTATGAATGATGCAGGCTATCCCTTTTATGAAACAAGCAATGGTTAAATGATAAATATTGAAGGAAGGAAGTGTTTTTTATGAGGTAGATCAAACCAGTCCATACTCCAGGAAATAAAGCCAGACTGCTCACTTGAGAGAATGATATTAAAGGCAAAGCTGAAGTACTTTGGCCACATAATGAGAAGACAGGAAACCCTGGAGAAGATGCTGATGCTAGGGGAGGTGGAAGGCAAAAGGAAGAGGGGCCGACCAAGGGCAAGATGGACGGATGATATTCTGGAGGTGACGGACTCGACCGTGGGGGAGCTGGGGATGGCGATGGCCGACAGGAAGCTCTGGCATGGGCTGATCCATGAAGTCACGAAGAGTCGGAAGTGACTGAACGAATAAACAACAACAAAATTGCTCTCCTAAGAGAGGAGGCACTCCTCTCCTAAGAAGCATAAAAGAAGAATCTTTTATGAGGCATTCCTCTCCTAAGAAGCAGTTTATAGAAATACTATATCTACTTATAGGTAAAATTAATTCGCCCTCCCTCCCAGTAATAATTTACTTTTAACCAGGAGGATTGTCTTAACTTCCCTGGGAATATTGTAGTAGAGGCTGATTAATTTTGTCTTAGTCTTAGTCTTGCTTTTAAGTGAGTGGGTGGTCATTTTAAATTCAGGATTGCTTCTTTTGGGGTAAGTACAGTACTTACAAGAAAAGAATTTAATTTTTTTTGGGGGGGGAAACGTATTACTGGCTTAAGCCAAAATGCATTTTAGAGTCAATAAAACAGTTTTTTGAACTAATTAATCTAAATGATCTAAGAATTCAGGACTGTGGATTACTTCGGTTCTCTAATCAGAGCAAGAAGAGAGGAAGTGCAGCTGGCTTCTTCATCCTGTCAGTGTATTACCAAATTCCTGCTAACATTCATGCCAATGAAATCTAAGTCCTCCACTTCTTTCCCATCCGCCTACCCCTTAACAAGTTTTATTTTTAAATCCAGACTTGGTGGTAGTGCAGCCATAGGCAATGTTAAATATGCACACATTTAACATAAGTTGTAAGATTCAGCTACCTCCCCACCCATCCTCCACTTTAGGAAGCCACATACCTCCTTAAATTTATGCACTAGCTTTTCAGGATCCATCTCCACTGGAGACAGCATGTCTTCATTTTCAGCCAGTTCAAAAACCTCAATGGCCATCTCGTTGTTGGGGAACATGGGGCTCATCTCTTCATCTTCATCTGTAGCATATTCTCCTGTCTGCAAATAACAAAAACAGGTTGTATCATTAGATATTCTGATGTCAATCCCGACTGCACACTAATGCAGTGCAGAACTAAGGACTAGTTCAAATAATTCTTTGCAGTACAAGCAGCAGCAAGTTCAAGAAAATCACACTTTCTATTTTCAAGCAGGGGTAAAGCTGGAAGAGTTTACATCAAGAAATGGGCAAGCTAATTTCAGTCTGAAACTTGTACATCTCTCCCAGATATGTCTCTTTTCAAATGTTACCTCATGTGAAACCAGCACATTCAGCTTGTTTCTGCTTTTTTCTGAGCCAATTTCTGAAGCAAAATACAAAAGCTATATTTTTAGTGTGCTTAAATGTTTTGAATAATCACAGATTTAGTGTGAGGTGCTAATATAGTAATGAGAAGCATAGAAAAAGAGATGCGGAAGAGACAGGACCTAGAGGTCCACCAATTATATGGGAAAAGGTGGGGGCCTAAGGAAATTCATGAGCACTCCAACTTTAGTCAAAGCAAAGCAAAGCAAAGCAAAGCAAAGCAAAGCAAAGCAAAGCAAAGCAAAGCAAAGCAAAGCAAAGCAAAGCAAAGCAAAGCAAAGCAAAGCAAAGCAAAGCAAAGCAAAGCAAAGCAAAGCAAAGCAAAGCAAAGCAGTCTTCACAAAATGTAACACCTGTTCAGGTTCCCCTGAATTCAAGGTTGGAGCTCCTCTCCTCCCCTCCCCTCCCCTCCCCATAGGCAAAGAGAATTTGATTCTACTTACTTCTTCATCCTCCTCTGTATATTGGGTATACCTCTGTTCCATCATTTCTCGCTGCCATCGTTCTTGTTCCAGCGTCTGCTGGATCAGTTGTGCCACTTCACTCTGTTCTCCTGGCTTCTCTCTGCCAATAAGGAACCTAAAGGAAAATAAAGCAAATGGAATGAATATATTGTTGGATATATTCATTAACGCAATAGGGGAAATCTCAGTATGGTAGAATAACATATCAGGAGTCAGGTAGTCAGGCTGTATATATATTAGATTTAAAAGTATTCTGGTAAAGGGTCCTAGCTCTTGAGTAAATATGCACAGATCTGCTTATTTGCACTCTAAGTTCTTCAACCAAAGCAAATGACAAGGAATAAAGACTAAAACCCACCAACACCACTTTCTCCTACTAATTCAGGGGTGGTTAGCTTTTTAGTGGCATGGGTTTGCAGCAAAGGGCCACAGTAAATACAATCCTAACTGCCTACTAAGGCAGTACAGAACTAATGACTAGTTCAAATAATTCTTTGGAATACAGGAAGCAGTAAATTCAAGAAAATTACACTTCCTGTTTTCACACTAGTAATGTTGAAAGGGTTTACATCAAGAAATGGGGCAAGCTAATTTCAGTCTGAAAAAAGTCTCTTTTCAAATGTTAAAACATATATAAAATGTAAAAACAGGAAATTCACTGGGATGAGTGGGGTCAGGCTTGAAGCCTCCCACACCCAATTGTTCAAGGAGGGGCTCAAGGCTGTTTTAAAAGTGTTCTAGGTATGTTAAGTTTATCTGAGGTTTATCACATCAGTGTTCCTTTGCTTCTGGCTGAAAATAGGGGAACTGTGCTGCCACTGTTTGGTGGTTTGCTACTGAAATCTGGGGGGGGGGAAGATTTCAGGCACCTAGCCAACACCAAAAAACCCCCCCAAAAAACCTGAGCAGGGGCTGCCTATTAGCAATGGACTGCCTATTGTAGTACTAAATGGACACCCCACCAGAGGATTCTGAGAGCCAAAATAAATGATCATAGTGTTCAGGCATATGAAATCAGATTTTTTCTTAAGTCCTTAAAATCAGTTACCAGGTGTTCTTAATTTGATTAGCACCATATTGCTGGATGAGGAACTGTTCATTGTTAATCTTGGAGGAAAATAGAGATGCCTATCTTTTCTCACCAATAGGAATAACATCAGGGGAGGCAGATTCCAACATAAACATGGTGCAGAGAAAGGCTTACATCACCTTTCCCCAGGGCTGCTCTGTCAATAAAAATGGGAGCCCTACTGTCACCTTCTGCATTTAGATGGATCTTCTGGATCAAATCTATTTGGGCTAAGTATTTCATGAGGTGCTGCCCATGTTTGCAGGCTGAATGATGTAATTAAAATGAGCTAATCAAAACCCAGGGAGGTCTTGGGTATCCCAGAAATAGAGAGGCAAAAAGCAACAGAGTTTTCAAGCCTGGCCTTAATTTGAGATAGGTCTAGCACAGCTGTCCTTGATGCTGATTTTCAAGGTTCAGGAACTGGGAAAATAAAGCTGAATGCCTCTGAACACACGCAGAATGAATGTCTGAACATATTCTATAAAGATACCAAGGTCCTAGCATAGTTGGCATTGGTCTTCCAGATTACAGGAAATTACTATCAGACTTATAGAAATGTTCCCACCCTTTCTGCTTTCACAAATTAACTTCTAGGCAGGGATTTGCAATTCTGTGGAACAATGTAATTTTTTAAAAAACCAATGCAACCGTGGCTAAATTGTGTCAGTGGAACAATTAAATTGATTACCAAACACTTTATTGGTTAATATAATCTCTTGCCTGCAAAGGCAGAATGGGTGCTATGCAATATGGAGGAAACTAGTTGCCTAGCAACCCATTCTCACAGTTGAGGTTCCTGTCGCTTGGGAACAGAGCAGCACGTAAATCTCGGAGGAATTGACTGAGTTCTAGGTCTGAGTCCCTGCATCGTACAGGCCTTCCGGTAGAAAGAGCCTTGCATGATCATTCATCATCTGTGTCTGTTTGTGCTAGATTTGTTTGGTTACAGCCCATTTTCAAGCAGCTCATTCTTTTAAAACCAACATTACAAGGATGCTGGGCTAATGCCAAGCCTTGAATTCTTAATACTGCCAGGAAAAGGCAGGCCAAATGCCTCTGGTGAGATTTTAAAAAGGCAAGAGAGGCAGCTGTATGGATAAAGGACAAATAGAAGCACAGCTGACAGGAAAATGCAGCCAACCCAGAGCTCAGTGTCGCCTCCCCCCCCCCCAAGTCCATTCAAAAATTCTTGATTCATTTCTTATTAAATGAAAATGGCCCTGACATGGAACACTTTTTCATGAGGCAAAGATGCACATTCTGAGATAATGGGTGCTATGCCTCAGATTTTATAAAATGGAGCCAAACCTGACAGGGCAGCATTGCCAGCTAAGGCCTGTTGCCCATTTCATTGGAAACAAAATGCCTACTTCATAAACCATTCTCCCCAAAGAGATTTTTTTTAAAAAAAATCTAAAACTTCCACCTAGTTCTCCCCTCCAGTTCTGATCACAATTCTTTGGGTTCTCAGCATAAGCAATAGAAATCTGCAAACTTCATAATAATTAATCTGGTGGGGTTAGATTCCCCCCCCCCCACTTTTGCCTATGCTTTGAAATCCAGCAGTTTCAGTGCCCTCTATTTCTCCCATTCATTTTCTTACTAGGTGGCCTGGATAAAACTAGGTTTTGAAGGAGAAAAGGGTAATTGGGGTGGAGTGAGGGCAGGGGGGAGAATACAGAAATTAAAAAGCTGCCATACATCTATAATGTTCTCCTGGTAAACAAGAGTTATATTTTAAAAATGCATTTGTCCAGGACAGTAGCTAAGTAATGCTATCAAGTGGTCCATATCTGCTTGACATATAAACAGAAGAAGCCAAACCACGGCTGGCAGGAAAACCTATCAGTGGCCCTCTTACTCCTACAATGGTTTCACAGGAAACAAAAATGACTGCTTATAGAAGTTTTTCCTATCCTGCAGTACAACTCTCAATGAGGTCATACTTTTGTTTTTCTGTATTTTTTACACAGACAAAGTGGCTATATATTCCGGTCCCATCAGAAAACTAGGCTGCACGTTGTTCCCCTACCGGACTCTACCCTTGGTATTCCTTAGCACTGAAGCTGCAAAGCTCTGAGTCACGCCCACCAAACTGGTACCATCCACCTCAACGATCAGGTCATTCACCTGGATCCTAAGAAAGGAAAAAGAGAAAGTTAGAAATAGATCAACTGTCCAATTGCATTAGTGCAAAGTCAAGCGTGCAGCCAAAGGATGACTGCTTATGAATTCAGTGGCAAGCAAACAGCATCACTCTACCAAGTCTGTAATCTTAAAAAACTGCCATTCACATCAAAAGTGGTGACTATATTCGCATTTGTGGAGAAATGGAAGATGGCGGCTTATTTTTGGCAAAACTGCCATTACTTTTATCAACAATTACAACAGGCCTTTTTAATATTTAAAGGGATGAATGTTATCTTTAGATTCATGCAGGTAAGATTGCAAGTTACTTTTCTTACTTGCCCAGAGCTAAACAATAAGCTTTGTGGCTAACTAGGGACATGAATTTTGGACTCCTCCACCCGAATTCACAATTTTATCCACTAAAGCATGCAATGGCTTTCTGCACAACTTTGCGACAGTGGAAGGACACGTAACTTTATTTATATTTGTACCACTCTGGGACACAGGCCAAAGGTTAAAATACCACTGGGATAACCTTTGATGGATTCTGAGGAAAACCTGCTAACCTTTTTATAAAATTAAAAAGAAAATCAGGTAGAGAAGAAAACGCAAAAAGCCCTAGTCAGAGCACACCAAGATCTTTGCTGGGTGCAACCTACAGAGCAATTTTTGTGATTCTGCTGAGCTTTCGCCCATGAAGGCCTGTGTTTGTATTTTGCTGGTGTTCTTGGTACTGGGCAAGGAGCCATGCTGGTTGCCATGACAGCATGCAGGAGCCCTGCTGGCATTTAGTACCAGGGCTGCTTTTCCTTCCCATCCTATCTTCCTTTCTGAATAGTTCAGTTCCATGAAAATACACAGGCAACAATGAGGCATTCCATTTCAGCAAAGAGATAGCACTTCCTTCTTTATTTAAATTAATGGCCTGCCAAATCTCAGAGGTCAATTGCTTAGGAAGCTAATAGGACCTTTATATATAATATATTGAATCCAGCTTATACTCTACCCCTTCACAAAGCTTCATCCTGGGTAAATGAAGTATATGAAGAATAATGGTATAATACTCTTAAAAACTAAGGCAGCTGAAACAATCCAAAACAATCCTGAAAGGTCAGCTCTAGAGTATCTGAATCATTGCCTCCCAAAGTCAGCCTCAATTTGGTTAATATATAGCAACAATTGCAACTACAGGACACATGAAAGAGAACTAGATGACTTTTTTATCAATGAAAATGTTTATACAATGACCAACTTGACCTTCCTTTAAAAGAATCCTGGAAGGAAAAAAAATGACTGATACATTTTGAACCAGGAAGGAATTTTATTAATATATATTCTGAAACACTACAGAAAAAGCTAACATACTTATTTCCTTCTTGATGGTAGTGACATAATGCTTTATTTTAAATTCTTCTCAGCTATACACTCTGTGAAAAGGAAAACACAGGAATGGTACTGGACTATTACGGTGAAACTATCCCCCCCCCTTTTTTTTTTTACTGTACATCTATTTTTATTACTTCTACTGCTAATACTTCAACAACTATATCTTCATCAGTTACCCCATTTTCTTCTGCTGTATTTTCTAGCACTTTTATTACTACTGTTTTTTACTTCTACAGTAAACAGAGCACATGGAAACTTAAAAATATACTTGTCAATCAGTATTTAGACTAGCTGACGAGTATTTTGTTTAAAAATAAAAATAAAACTTCTTATCATGATCCTGCAAACATTAAAGTTTAGTTTTGATGTTTGTATGACAATCTTGCATTTAATTGGCATTCTCTAAGAGATGTATAGGTTCACAAATTCCGGGGAAGAAACAGCGGACTGGACAGCTCTGGGAAAAGCGGAGCTGAAGACTGCGGTGGAATGAAGAGCCGGCAAGTAGACCGGCTCTTCAATAATTCCTCTGGACAATGAGAGGACTTGAGATTGCCCACAAGTGTTCCAGACAGCTGCTCCTCGTGAGGAGACTGCAAGACAGTGGTCTACGGCAGGTTTAGAGCTCTGGGAGACAAGGGAATAGCCATCTTGCTCAAACTGTGGTCAGCCCCTTTGAAAAAATACTAAGTTTGCATACTTCCTTTTCTAATCACTTTCGGAAATTGCTTCTTAACTTTAACTACTTTTCAGCTATTAGGAATCTTTGGATCAACAAGTTTTACAGCACCGGGTGAGTTTCCTTCAATCCTTAGCAAAAGAAGTTTTACCTACAAGTTTAAGAACTTAAAAAAAATTTTTTGGAGTAAACAGCAAAAGATTAAAACTTTGATTTTAGAAAGTTACAAATGGACTAAGTGTCCAGATAAATTTGAAATAAGATATTGGAATTAATTATAAAGAATCCTTCCCGTGGGAAAATGCTTTTGTTTTGAATTTTTTTTAGAAAAAACATAAGATAAGACTTTAAAAATTGAACACTAGAGGGAACTAAAGATTACAATTAAAGGAGAAGAACATTCAGACTCGACTTACAATTACAGAATGAAGCAAAATATTTTAACATTGGACATACTGAAGGATATTTTTGAACAATGGACCCAGAAGTTAACTTTAAGAGTGTCTGCCTCTCTAGATCAGAGCTTTCCAAACTGTGTGTCGGGACACGTTAGTGTGTCGGCTGCAGTGTCCGGGTGTGTCGCGGCGGCTGCTGCTGCCTCCGAGCCCTGCCAAGATTCCGTGCAGGTCCTAGTGCCTGCCTTGTGCCTGGCTGCCTCCAAACCTGCTGTGATTCCGTGCAGGTCCTAGTGCCTGCCTTGTGCCCTGCTATAAGAGTGTGTCGCAAAATGATGCCCTGCTGTAAGAGTGTGTCGCGAAATGATGCATGTCTAAAAAGTGTGTCACCAACATGAAAAGTTTGGAAAGCTCTGCTCTAGATAGACTGTGTTTAAAAGATGTTATGGAAAAGGAACCTGACAAGATCGAGACTGAATTGAAAGTGGATTTACAAATGACAGGTTACAAGAATGACATGGAAAAAGATGTTACACCGGACATACAAAAGAAATTGGCTGATGTCTTAATAATTAAAAGGGATATACAAATAACAAACCAAGAGATTGACCTGGATAATTTTCCTATATTGGATTTACAAAAGACGCTTGTTAAAGTTTTGAGGGATTTTGTGAGAAGAGACAAAGAAAAAAATGAAAACAAGTTCTATAACATTATTTGAAGACTAAAGATCAAGATCATTAGAAGTAAAAGGAAGGAATATAAAGTTAGTTTATTTGATCAAGGTTAAATAGATATTTTGTTATCTCTGGTAACCCTCAATGGAGTTGTGCTGACATCAGGACTGAAATGACGAGGCTTTATTAATTTGTTTATAGATAAGAGATGGGATATGGGAAGAGGTCATTTGCTGTATTTTTTAAAAAAGGTGATAAGTTACTAAAAGTGTTTATACTTGTGATGAAGGGGGAAGTCATTTCTTTATATATTCCTTTTCTTTTTCTTTACTATATTCTTATTTTTTCTTTCTTTTCTATTTCTCTATTTTTTCTTTTTTTCTTTCTTTTCTTCACTTTCTATTTTTTCTTTTTTCTTTAGTTCGTATTAGTTTTTACTGTTGTAATTGCAATCTTTAATAAAATTACTATATAAAAAAGGGATGTATAGGTTCACAAGATTTCAGCCACTTTCACACACAAAAAAAGTTTTAAACCTATTTTAATTTCAAACCGTCTGCTGTCATTGTTCTGGGGAATGGCCAACATTCTGGCACACATATGCTCTGTGCTGTCCAGCCCAACCTCACCACATCTGCAGGGTCCGTGTGTGTGTCAAAAAAACTGAAGATGGCAACCACAGCAGCACAATCACAACCGACTCCTTTTATACATGCGCTCACATCACAGACACAAAGAAAGGAGGTGAGGCTTTATTTGTACTACCGGACCATCCCCTTGACCTTTTTCATCCCTCTTTGTGGATAACGCTGGCCCACTTTTGCCTTATGCTGTTGATGTTCCCTAGTTGGGTAATGAAACATCTCCAAGCAAACAACGAAGCTCAGACAGCACCAAGAACGCCATAGTTCAACCCTAAGCTACAGATATTCTCTTCTACTGGAATTCAAATATTTTTTCCACTCAATTGTAAGTAGCTGAAGTTGATATTGGTGTTTTTTCTTTCTTCCTTAAGTGTTTTAGTTTCTATTTACAATCTTCATCAAATGACAATGTTACATCAGACTATTTTTGATGAAGAATGAAGTCTACAATCTTCTATTATAAGCCTTAACATCTAGCAATTAAATAAAATGAGTACAGCAGTGGGTACAAATTCAATAATTAGTGTAGTGAGCATGGCAGGAACAATTAGATTTCCTAATACAAAAACATTTACAGCAGGAATGAATGACTGGTGGCCCTCCAAATGTTGAATTTAAACTTCAAACATCCCTCACCATTGACTGGTGGGAGTTCCTCAACACCTGGGACACCAGAGGTTCCCCACCTGATTTATAGCACTGATAGCTAAGCCATAGCAAATTAAGCTACTGCAGAATAATCAAAAATATACTTTTTTACTTTTAGAGAATTAACAACATTAGAAATTTAAAAACCCACAATCCAATCCTTAGTTCTGAAGTGAAGTTTCTAATTATAATGCCCTGAGACTGAGATTAAGTATCAGAGACAAGCTACATGTTACCCCAAAATCATATGTAACAGTCCCCTCTTTTTTCCAATTTTGATTAAGGGCAATTTAAGTTCAAAAATTGGAGGCGGGGAGGCAAAGGAGTGTTTAATCCTTCTTCTGCCTGCCTGTTCTACTTCCCTTCTGAATATCCCCTTCTCAGTTGCTCTTTTCATCCATGGGATTCCAGACTGCTTACAGTGTGATTGGGTACCAGAATATTGTCAGTGGGAAGCATTTGGGCAGGATTTTCAAGGGCAAACCAACTGCCAGGTGAAGGGTTAAAGCATCTTCTCTTCTAATGCAAACTGCATCCTCCAAGGACAGTCTGCAGTGGAAAATGAGCTGCCAAAGCTACAGCTGCAATGTAAGATATAGCTAGCCCTCCTAACAATTCTTTAGGAACAAAAGCTGTCTTTTTGTTGCATAACACTATTTCCATTTAATGTTTCCGTTTATAATTTGTTTTTGACATGTTCATGATCTGTTATGAGGATGGGAGGACAGATGGTTTAAATACAGTTTCTCCTATAAAATATAACAAATAATAAATAAATGAACTAGGTAGCTTTGGAGAACCATCTCTGAAGGAATTTTATGCAATCTGGGTTTCTAAAGAAAATTGTAAGTGCATCCTCATATGATCCAGATAGATCACATTCAGGTTGTTAGTTATTACTTATGTATTTTGCCCTTGGTAATTAAAGCCACATTTAAGAGCGACTAAATTTCCCATGATCTTCCTACCAGTGTGTGGAGAGATTTGAGGAGCATTGTCTTGTGGTTTGCTATGTGAAAAGTAGCCATCTTAGGACTAAATTATTTGGGTGTTGTCACTCCTGTGTGCTGTTCTAAGTGGCAAATATAATCTCTTATCACATTTTATAGGGCTGTGCAATGCTTCAGCTCTTTTAATGAACTACAGAGAGGTGCTATATCTGGGCTTCTGCACATTCCAAAGAAGCTTTTCCAAATTTGAACCACACTGCATAGTCCAAATGTTTCATGTTCCTACAGTAGCATATATCGACAGAAACAACCATCACTGATATTGATTAAAAAGAAATTACTCCTCAAATCCTAAGCTTAATTACTAAATTTATTTAAAAGAAAATCTTACTAGGATTGGGATTAAATGTCAAAAAGGCCAATATGAAACAGACCCTGTTGTCATTTTGAGCTATTTCCCCTCGTGCTATAAATGTGTATATAAAATTGTAAAAACTAACCAACAGACTCTTCCAGTGCTTAGAAGCAACTATTACCTTTACTGCTAGTGTTGAATGTTTCCATGTACTTCATTAGGAAATGATTACACACAAACTAAGGTAGTAGTCTTAAACTTGGCAATTTATTAAAAGATAGAACACAATCTATGTGCTTACTCAGAAATAAGTCCTACTCACTGTTCCTATGGAAATGAGTAGAGGATTAAAGCCTAAGTCCTGTTAAACTTTATGAACCCTACTTCTGAGTAAGCATGCTTAAGATCACTCTGTAAAATTCTTAGTGCTTGTACTCACATTATGAGAATATAGAGCCAGTTTGGTCTAGTGGTTAAGGCAACGGGCTAGAAACCAGGAGTCTGTGAGTTCTAGTCCCGCCTTAGGCATGAAAGCCGGCTGGGTGACCTTGGGCCAGTCACTCTCTCTCAGCCCAACTCACCTCACAGGGTTGCTGTTGTGGGGAAAATAGGAGGAGGAAGGAGTATTAGGTATGTTCGCCACCTTGAGTTATTTATAAAAATAATAAAGGCGGGATAAAAATTAAATAAATAAATCCCCAGCACCTGAAAAGTTTGCCAGAGAGTAGCAGAATAAAAAAAGTAGACTCACATAGATAGAAATGGTAAAAAGGGAGCTTTTAGTTGCTATTCTCTCTTATTTTTATGGGCCTTCCCTTCTACTTTTTGAGCAAAATCAGCCAAAAATAAATCCTGGATGGAAAAAGAGAGCCTAATGTCCCTCTTTCAGGGTGGGTATGATTTTTCACTGTCTGTCAAAGAAGCAGCTTTGAATTTTTCATCAAAATCTACCTCACTCTGGTATCACGTTAACAAAATGCTACATTGATATTGGTGGGGCAAATATAATGTGTGGAAGGTGAGTTTTTAATCTTATGTAATGGCATCTTATGATCCTGAGCTTTTTGGGAAGAAAACATGTACACCTTTCTCCTCTCGACATGTCAAAATTAGAACTTATCACAGAAAAAAATTAAGAAATCCAGGATTTTAACATAGGTGTAACTAGACAGCAGTATCTTTCTGCAGCAAATATGATCAATACAGATATGAATTCTTGTTTTGGAATTAACTATAACCTGTAAATTCTCCTTCCAAAACTAGTTTCATTCCCAATTTGATATCAATCATACTGACCTGCCATCTCGGTGAGCTGCTCCTCCTTCTGTCACAGTCTTGACAAATATGCCAAGTTTTTCTAGACCCATATCAGCTCCAGCCCCCATTCCGATAATACTGATCCCAAGACCCTCAGAATCTGCGTGAGAAAAAGGAAGAGGTGCATTGCATTAAAGTATGAGGTGCCACGACTGAAAGTTACCAGAATCTGATAATAAATCCAATGAAATCTGCTACTGCGAATTTCCTCATCAACTACAGGGAAATCCTTCCTGGCTCTTCGAAGAGAAATTGGCTGTGTTCATTCAATATGTTTAATCAGGTCAGTTAAAAACCTAGCAGCTGTATCTGTACAACATGCTTAGCTTCATTTTAACTCTGGTCAAAATGGTTTGGGGGGGATGGGTGGAGTAAGTGTCTTGTGCAATATCAGCTCATTTAGTTTGTTTATGGTTCAACCCCCCCCCCAATTCCTGCTGTGCTGTCTCATTGTGATTGGGGGGGGGAAGGGTGTTCCTGGGAGGGATGAACAAAGAACACCTGGAATGTATTTATTTTTTATTGAAAATTTTTATATAATTAAAAGATAAACAAGCTGTTGAAGATACTGCACATATCTTATTTGATTGCAAATTATATTCTGTAGAAAGGACTGACCACTTAGATTTATATTTAAAAAACAAAAAATACTGAAACAGCAGGCAGAAACGTTCTTATTTTCTACAGGGTAAGAACCAGCTTTGCTCCAGCAAAGCAGATCGTTACCTTGTCGTGGTGCTGGAGCTTGAGCACCTCAATGAAACCATGAGCTAAACCGTGAAGGGACACCCAAGACGGGAAGGTCGTGGCAGAGAGGTCAGACTAAATACGATCCCTGGGGAAGGTAATGGCAACCCACCCCAGTATTCTTGCCATGAAAACTAAATGGATCAGTACAACCAAAGATATGTCGGTATACCATCGGAAGATGGGACTCCCAGGTCGGAAGATGGTCAAAATGCTACTGGGGAGGAACAGAGGATACGTTCAACTAGCCCCAGATGTGATGACGCAGCTAGCTCAAAGCCGAAAGGACGGCTAGCGGCCGACGGTGCTGGTGGTGAACGACGAATCCGATGTTCTAAAGATCAACACACCATAGGAACCTGGAATGTAAGATCTATGAGCCAGGGCAAATTGGATGTGGTTATTGGTGAGATGTCAAGATTAAATATAGACATTTTAGGTGTCAGTGAACTGAAATGGACTGGGATGGGCCACTTCACATCAGATGACCACCAGATCTACTACTGTGGACAAGAGGACCACAGAAGAAATGGAGTAGCCTTCATAATTAATAATAAAGTGGCTAAAGCAGTGCTTGGATACAATCCAAAAAACGATAGAATGATCTCAATTCGAATTCAGGGTAAGCCATTTAACATCACAGTGATCCAAATATACGCCCCAACCACAGATGCTGAAGAAGCAGAAGTAGATCAGTTCTATGAGGATCTGCAGCACCTACTGGATAATACACCAAAAAGAGATGTTATTTTCATTACAGGAGACTGGAATGCTAAGGTGGGTAGTCAGACGACACCTGGAATTACAGGCAAGCATGGTCTGGGAGAACAAAATGAAGCAGGACATAGGCTGATAGAATTTTGCCAAGACAACTCACTGTGCATAACAAACACTCTCTTCCAACAACCTAAAAGACGACTTTATACGTGGACTTCACCAGATGGTCGACACCGAAATCAGATTGACTACATCCTTTGCAGCCAAAGGTGGCGGACCTCTATACAGTCGGTAAAAACAAGACCTGGAGCTGACTGTAGTTCAGATCACGAACTTCTTATTGCAAAATTTAGAATCAGACTAAAGAGAATAGGGAAGACCCACAGATCAGTTAGATATGAGCTCACTAATATTCCTAAGGAATATGCAGTGGAGGTGAAGAATAGATTTAAGGGACTAGATTTAGTAGATAGGGTCCCAGAAGAACTATGGACAGAAGTTCGCAACATTGTTCAGGAGGCGGCAACAAAAAACGTAGCAAAGAAAAAGAAAACCAAGAAGGCAAGATGGCTGTCTGCTGAAACACTGGAAGTGGCCCAAGAAAGAAGGAAAGCAAAAGGCAACAGTGATAGGGGGAGATATGCCCAATTAAATGCAAAATTCCAGAGGTTAGCCAGAAGAGATAAGGAATTATTTTTAAACAAGCAATGTGCGGAAGTGGAAGACGACAATAGAATAGGAAGGACAAGAGACCTCTTCCAGAAAATTAGAAACATCGGAGGTAAATTCCAGGCAAAAATGGGTATGATCAAAAACAAAGATGGTAAGGACCTAACAGAAGCAGAAGAGATCAAGAAAAGGTGGCAAGAATATACGGAAGAACTGTATAGGAAGGATAATAATATTGGAGATAGCTTTGACGGTGTGGTCAGTGAGTTAGAGCCAGACATCCTGAAGAGTGAGGTTGAATGGGCCTTAAGAAGCATTGCTAATAACAAGGCAGCAGGAGACGACGGTATCCCAGCTGAACTGTTTAAAATCTTGCAAGATGATGCTGTCAAGGTGATGCATGCCATATGCCAGCAAATTTGGAAAACACAAGAATGGCCATCAGATTGGAAAAAATCAACTTATATCCCCATACCAAAAAAGGGAAGCACTAAAGAATGTTCAAACTATCGAACAGTGGCACTTATTTCACATGCCAGTAAGGTAATGCTCAAGATCTTGCAAGGTAGACTCCAGCAATTCATGGAGCGAGAATTGCCAGATGTACAAGTTGGGTTTAGAAAAGGCAGAGGAACTAGAGACCAAATTGCCAATATCCGCTGGATAATGGAGAAAGCCAGGGAATTTCAGAAAAACATCTATTTCTGTTTTATTGACTATTCTAAAGCCTTTGACTGTGTGGATCATAACAAATTGTGGCAAGTTCTTGGTGGTATGGGGATACCAAGTCATCTTGTCTGCCTCCTAAGGAATCTGTATAACGACCAAGTAGCAACGGTAAGAACAGAGCACGGAACAACGGACTGGTTTAAGATTGGGAAAGGAGTACGGCAGGGTTCTATACTCTCACCCTACCTATTCAACCTGTACGCAGAACACATCATGCGACATGCTGGGCTTGAGGAATCCAAGGCTGGAGTTAAAATCGCTGGAAGAAACATTAACAATCTCAGATATGCAGATGATACTACTTTGATGGCTGAAAGCGAGGAGGAGTTGAGGAGCCTTATGACGAAGGTGAAAGAAGAAAGTGCAAAAGCTGGGTTGCAGTTAAACCTCAAAAAAACCAAGATTATGGCAACGAGCTTGATTGATGACTGGCAAATAGAGGGAGAAAAAGTGGAGGCAGTGACAGACTTTGTATTTCTAGGCGCAAAGATTACTACAGATGCTGACTGCAGCCAGGAAATCAGAAGACGTCTACTTCTTGGGAGGAGAGCAATGGCAAATCTTGATAAAATAGTTAAGAGCAGAGACATCACACTGACAACAAAGGTCCGCATAGTTAAAGCAATGGTATTTCCTGTAGTAACCTATGGCTGCGAGAGCTGGACCATAAGGAAGGCTGAGCGAAGGAAGATAGATGCTTTTGAACTGTGGTGTTGGAGGAAAATTCTGAGAGTGCCTTGGACTGCAAGAAGATGAAACCAGTCCATACTCCAGGAAATCAAGCCAGACTGCTCACTTGAGGGAATGATATTAAAGGCAAAACTGAAGTACTTTGGCCACATAATGAGAAGACAGGATACCCTGGAGAAGAAGCTGATGCTAGGAAAAGTGGAAGGCAAAAGGAAGAGGGGCCGACCAAGGGCAAGATGGATGGATGGTATTCTGGAGGCAACGGACTCAACCATTGGGGAGCTGGGGATGGTGACGGCCGACAGAAAGCTCTGGCGTGGGCTGGTCCATGAAGTCACGAAGAGTCGGAAACGACTGAACGAATAAACAACAAAAAAGAACCAGCTCATTACTAGCAAGACTGCACTCTTCATATCAAAGGCAATCCTAAAGAGGACAGATTACATAGACCAGATTGGAGTTGACTGTAGGGGTGATGGTTTGATATGAATTTGTATTATAGTTTTATTTGTATTTACTCGTATTTACTTGTATGTTTATCATGGCTTTTTATTTTATCTTCTTTCATACTTGATATGGTCAAAAGACTAAATCAATAAAGTATCTATCTATCTAAAAGATAAACAAGAAGGTGTATATAAAGAGAAAGTAGAAAAGGATAAAATATAAAAGTGTTAGAAACAGTACAGATAAAAAAGAAGAAGAAAGAAAATTAAAGATGCGGCTTCCAATCTTCTTTGCAGCAGATACAAACAAACTTTTAACATTTCCCCCCTTTTTAGAATTACAGTATATAGTTCCCTTCTTCACATATTCATTCCTTTTTAATCAGCAAATGCAGGAATCACCAGTTCGTTTTTTTCCATTTTCAGCAAAAAGTCCAGAAACACCTGGAATTTAAGCCAAGAGTATATATTCCCAGCAGGGTCACCCAAGGCGTGAAGGTCACTCCAGCTGCCCAGCTAAAGCAAGCAAGTACCTTATTGGGCTTCAGCGATAAAGGAAGATGCTGGAGGCAGATGATCACTTTAGTGACAATGGCAAAAGCATCAGTTCATACTGTGTGGGAGAAGGCAATTGTAAACCACCCCTGTATTTTTATCAAGAAAACCACATGGATAGAAAATATAAAATGATATAATGCGGGATGATGGGCCCCTCAGAATTTTATGGCAGTCAACATGCTACTGAGGAACAGCTGAGGATCTTTCGGAGTACTAATGGTGTTTATGATATGGCTTGATTAAAGCCTTTGGGACATCTAGTTCCTGATGTTGCCATACAGGAAAAGAAAATCCAAAGCTGCAAAGACAGAATTACTATGGGAACATGGAAAGTAAGATGCATGAATATGGAAAAGTTCAACTCAGTGAAAGATGAAATGAAATAACTGCAAATTGACATCTTAAGCATCAAAGAATTGAGATGGACTAGGATTGGACACTTTCAGTCAGAAGATCACACTATTTATTACCCAGGATATGAAAAACAAAGAAGGAATGGCATTGCTTTTATAGCTAGGAAGGGTTTAGCAAGAACAGTACTTGGCTACAATGCAATCAATGGCCAAATAATATCAATCAGAATTTATGGACAACCCTTTAATATGACGATCATCCAAGTTTATGCTCCAAATGCTGATGCAGAAGAGGAGGCTGATGAGTTTTATGATCAAGTTCAATTTCAAATTGACAGAATACGTAAGCAAGATGTGGAATGCCAAAGCTGGAAACATTAAAGAGGAAAATATAGTTGGATGTATAGTTGGATTGTATGGCTTAGGATACTGAAAAGCAGGACATCGACTTATCAATTTCTGCCACTCCAGTGTCATAACTAACTCTTTCTTCAAACAATCGAACAATGCCTCTATGCATGAACATCACCAGATGGAGAACATAGAAATCAAATTGACTATATTATTCCTAAAAGGAGGTGGAGGAACTCAATTATAGCATCAAAGACATGGCCAGGAGCTGACTGTGGAACAGATCATGAACAACTTGTGTGTAAGTTCCAAGTTAAGCTAACAAAGAAGAAAGCCAACCAGTTTCCACAATATGATCTAGAACTATACCCACCATTTTCAAGGAGAACAACAGGAATTGCTTTGAATTCCTGAGCCTCATTGATAGAGAACCAAAGGAATTGTGGAATGAACTGAAAGAAGGATGAATGTGAAAAGAGACTGCCAAAGATGGAGAAACAGAAGAAAGCAAACTAGATGTCAGAACAAACTGTGGCAATTACCAAGAAGAGAAGCCAAAACCAAGAAAGAAAAAAAATCTCAGGAAGGAGCTTTACAAATAGTTTCAGAGAGCTGTTAGAAGAGACAAGAAGCAGTATTACAACAACATCTGTAAAGACATTGAAGATGGAATCAAACATGGAAAAACAAGGGAAGTCTTTCAAAAGATCTCTGAACTCAGAAGGAGGTTCCAACCTCAATGTGGTATGTTAAAGAACACCAGTCGACAGATTCAAAGGAGATCAAACAAAGATGGAAGGAATATACTGAAATACTGTATAGTAGAGATGTCAACACCCAAGACAGCTTAGTGGATATTCCCTACTTGCAAGAACCTCTAGTACCTCTAGAGTTAGTACTCTAGTCAATAGAGTACTAGAGGTACTCAATTGAATAGAGTACTAGAGGTACTCAATTGATTGAGTTATTATTTGGCCATTGATTGCATTGTAGCCAATTAGATATAGATCATGGGTGGGCAATGTCAGGCCTGCGGGCCGTATAAGGCCTGCGGGGCTCCTGCCTAAGGCCCGCGGGGCTCCCTCCCGCAAACCCCGCCCCTTCCACACGATTGGCTCCCGTCCGCAAACCCCGCCCCCAGTGCTTGTGATTGGCTCCCGCCCACAAACTCCGGCTCCCGGTCCGCGGAAATCCCAGAAACCCCGCCCCCCACCCCCCGGTTATAAATATCCAAATGGCCCTTGGCAGAAAAAAGGTTCCCCAGCCCTGATATAGATATAGATAGATAGATTGACTATACTTGATTGATAGTCTACCTCTAGTAGAAAATGAAGTTAGATCAGCACTCTAGTTATTACAAAGTCGTAAGGCTACAGGAACTGATGGAATACCTACAGAAATATGGCAAGCAACAGAAGAGGAATCAGTAAAGGTTCTAACCAAGTTATGTCAGCAAATCTGGAGAACGACACAGTAGCCAACAGATTGGAAGGGGTGAATCTACATTACAATACCAAAACAGGAGACTTAACAGAGTGTGCAAACTATCATAAAGGTAAAAAGTAAAGGTTCCCCCCGCACAACTATTATACAATATCCTTAATTTCACATGCTAGCAAAGTAATGCTTAGAAAATCCAACACAGATTAGAGCCCTACATGAAGAAAAAGAGATGCCAGATGTTCAAACTGGCTTTAGAAAATGCAGAGGAACATGAGACATTATTGCTGATGCATGCTGGATAATTGAGAAAGCCAAAGAATACCAAAAAGAAGTCAGTATGTGCTTCATTGATTATAGAAAGGCCTTTGATTGTGTCGACCATGTCAAGCTGTGGAATGTGCTTACAAAAAATGGAATTCCCAGAACATCTCATTGTCCCCATGAGAAACCTACATACAGGTCAGGAAGCCACAGTACGGACAGAACATGATGAAACAGACGGGCTCCAGGTTGGCCAAGGAATGAGACAAGGATATATACTCTCCCCTTATTTATTCAGTCTATATGCTGAATAAATATTAAGACAAGCTGGATTGGAAGAAGATGAGTCAGGTTTTAAAACTGGAAGAAAAAACATTAATAACCTGTGCTATGCTGATGACACTACTCTGATAGCTGAAAATGCAATTGACCTGCAAGCTCTAGTTATAAAAGTCAAGGAGTACAGTGGAAAAAATGGGACTAAAATTAAATATAAAGAAGGCCAAATTAATGACCATAGGTACAACAACCAGCCTTAGAATTGACAATGATCCTTAGTACAAGGATGAGTAACTTCTTTTCTATCCAGGACTACTCAGGGGTAATCTGTCGCAGGGCACATGGTAGGCAGGATTGAAGCAAGCGCTGGGTGAAACCACAGCCAAGCCTAAGTGGGGACTAGATGAAAATGCATAGTTTGTGATTCAGCTTGTTGTGGAAAGCCAGCCTTATCTTAGCATGGTATATGAACCAGGACATCATGTTAAGCCACAATACTGTTTATTTTACTTGGGCATAGTATGTTATATGAACACAGCAACTCAATTTTATTCATTTTGGTTTAGGGTTTAGCATGTTTATGATTCCAGCCACATTGTCTTTTAAGCTCACTGTTCTTTCTTTCGTTATTGTTCTCTTTTCTGTTTCTCCTGTGCAGCAGGCTGCAGGAAAGGACAGATATGTCTTATCAAAGATCTAAACTGATTTCTTGCTGAACATTTTTTTTAAAATTAGGCTGAGGGCTCTTATAGCCCTGTGAACAAAAGTAGCCCATATCTGTCACAGCAGCTTGTTTTCGTTGTTGCTTTCCCTGTGCCATTCCTAAGGGAAAAATAGCTGATAAGGGAAGGGCAAAAAGATAGAAGGAAATGATTGCGGGGAAGCAGTTAAAGATGATGAGCGAAATACACTGCAAGTTGGAAATATGAACCTTCTCAGAGAAAAGCTAGCTTATACACACCTTTTCTTAATATGTGTGTGGACAATACAAGAAGGAGGACTCATACTGCAGAAAAATCTGACCGAAATGCCTTATGTTCTCTCTCTCGATTCATGTCAGTGTTACAAAGATGGTTCTTATTTAGGACTGACTGGTTATTATACTCCTATGGCAGGGCAAATATTCATTTGGGGAACTCTTTGAACAACCTTTTCATTTTAACTGTGGGGATTTCTTTCTTTCCATATACCTGGATGAAAACAACATCCCATTTCTACCAGTTCCCAAAAGGAAAATTCACCTCCAAACACATTTCTCCCATTACCTTTTTCCAGTTCCACAGGAAAGAGATCTAGCCTTTCCACTCTCTTCTCAAGTTCATACTCTGCTGAGGCAGCCATGGGATCAACATCTTCATTTCGACGGTCATATTCCTCATTGGAATAAGTGCTGAAAACCTGGAAATAGATTTTAAAAGGCAAGAATGAATAATAGAGATGTGAAAATGACCTGATTTTGAGTAAACTCTTAGCCTGGAATTTATCAACTCAAAACCTGGCTCTGGGACATGGAAATTAATGCTTCTGAGAATATTTATTTATTTATTCAATCAATTTGTATAGCTGCCCATCTCACATTTCTGACTCTGGGTGGATCACACAGTTAAAAACAACCAAGTAACACAACCAACAAACAAAATCCAAAAATCAGTAAAAAAAAACAATAACCCTCTTTAAAACCAAATTAAAACCCCCATTAAAATTACAACCGAGAAACAGAAAAAGCAGGCAAGTGAAAATCATGGATCAACCAATATAGCCATCTGGCAGGCGCTGAACCATAACCAGATCCCCAAGTATGCATATATGCAGTTTCCTTCACTCACCAAAGAGTACAGGTAGTTCTCATTTAGTGACCACAATTGGGATCGGCAACTTGGTTGTTAAGTGAAGTGGTTGCCTCACAAACCAATGTACTGATTGTAACTTTTTGATAAGGCTGATAGAATTCCAGATGGTTGGATATCTAGGAACCAAAATATTTGATGCTCCTGAATACCTAGGAATTTAATTTTCCTCCTTGCATTTCTGTCAAAAAATGCATGTCTAAATTATAGAAACTTGTTAACACAAATGGTTAAATTTCAGTACCTCTCATTTTAGACACCAAACAATGGGAATGGAATTTACTTCAGTGAACTTGGATAGGATTAGGTAAAAGTCCCCAGTGACAGCTAAAACAAAGAGTGCTCAAAATCTCTTGCCAAATATTTTCTAGAGTAGATGGGTCACCTTGATATCACATTGGTGAGCCAGAATTCATTGTTGTAGAGGCCGTCAGCCGATATGAAGGACTGAGTGAATATCTAGTTCTGCTTCTTGTGTGATCAATTTTGGTTCCCAGTTCTTACTTCCCAAATCTGAAGCCATATTTAGATGTTCTCTCATGTCTATAGAAGACAGACCTTGTTGCCAGGAGAAATTTGTAACGCATCTGTGAAGTTTAAACTTTTATGCCATTTTGTTCATCCTTTTAATATATTTTTCCTAGTATTTTGTTCCTGCAGTAAGCTGTTTTGTGAGTCTGCTATATCAAAGGGGATGGTATAAATTACGTAATCTCACTAAACTATAAAAGACTACCCCTTTTTTGACAGATGTAAGCAGAGACAGTTTCATGTGATAAACGAAGTACTGTAAGTTGATCTAGCAAAATGCCTAGTTTAATTTCGTATTTGCAAAAACTTTATAGGCAACTAGGACTTCAATGCAAGTACATTAAGAGGTTGGTGAAAAAGGCATGGACTTCTCTGTCTCTGTTCTGCCAATTCACTTGGTTCCCAAATAAGCCACAGAAATAATATACTCTTCTTCCACTGCCAGCATGGAAATATAGCCTTTAATTGGTAATAACAATTTCTGCAAGAAAAATCTGTGGGCTTATCCAAAGATTGAATGGCTACAGTATATAAGGCTGTAATCCTGTGCCCAGCTTTTCTGAGAGCAAGTTCCACTGACGTTATGAACAAACATGTATATAATTGCCCTACATTCCATATTCGGGCTAGGTAGGGGGCAAAGCTAGGGTTCTTCCCTATATTTCTACAACATTTTTTTGTGAGCTGCCCCGAGTTGGGCAGCATCAAAATTGAATAAATAGATAAATACATGTTTAACTGGTCAAAGACTTAGTAACTGCATCCACTTAGGATGCTAAGCTTCATCTTTTCAAACCTATTTTGTGTCTTAATATGTTGAGTGAATCCAGCCTGTTTGATTAGTTAGAGATTAGCATACTGTAAAAACCCAGAAAATGGATCAATTCAGCAATCAACCTAATAGGTACCGGGCTGAACCAAAGGTAACTGATGCTGCTTGTTTTCAAATGTTTCAAATTCTTTCCCAATACTTATTGTAGTCTCTGACTTCTTCCCTCTACCCTTTGACCACATTTCTGTGGCAAAATAGAGAACTACTATGGTAAAATGCTTAAGAGGCTGGATGAGAATGATGGGGACCTGGGTTCAAATCTGCTTTCAGCTATGGAACCTCAGTGGGTAGCTTTGGGCCTCTGAGACCAACCTATCTCACAGGGTTGTCGTCAAGAAAAATTGGAGGCGGCAAAAGATACCACCATCTTGAGCACCTAATGAAAAAAATAAAACAATAGTTCCTCTATGGATACTCTTAAGCACTTCTTGACAGTATTTTTTTTCCTGATATGACTGTAATCCTCAGCAGGACTAGGCATATATCCTTTGGCAAACCATGTAATAGATAGCTAGCCCACAAATGATGTGCTGCAATAGCAAGGAGTCCAGCTCCAAAGCTTTAAGTGGCCATCATTGGTTTCTTTCTTTGCCATTTGAACAGACGTAGTTTTAGATATCCCCAAAGCCTTGTGTCACCTGAATAAATGATAAGAGATTTCCTCTCTTTGCCAGCACCCTCCCCCCCCCACACAACTATAAATGCAGTGCTGAAATTAACAGCATTGCTTCCTCACCACTTCCTCCATGCCACTTTGTCATCAGCTGCCAACATTGCCTGGAAGTAAGGAAGGGAATGGCAATAGCAATAGCTGAACAGGATAACCCATCTGGTTGTCTACTAGGTGAATTCCCAGTGCTTGGTTAGGTGTTTTTACATCTAAAAGCAAGGGAACTATTTCCAGGTTTATACATAAAGCTAACTGCTGAAATTAATTAATTCAAATGATCTGCTTAGAGTTTGTAAGTCTCATTGATTTAAATGGGACTACCTTGTTGTTGTTCAGTCGTTCAGTCGTGTCCGACTCTTCGTGACCTCATGGACCATAGCACGCCAGGCCTTCCTGTCCTCCACTGTCTCTCGGAGTTTACTCAAATTCATGTTCATTACATCGGTGATGCTATCTAACCATCTCATCCTCTGCCGTCCCCTTCTCCTTTTGCCCTCAGTCTTTCCCAGCATCAGGGTCTTTTCCAGTGAGTCCTCTCTTCTCATTAGGTGGCCAAAGTATTTGAGCTTCAGCTTCAGCATCTGTCCTTCCAATGAGCAGTCAGGGTTGATTTCCTTTAGGATTGACTGGTTTGACCTCCTTGCAGTCCAAGGGACTCTCAAGAGTCTTCTCCAGCACCACAGCTCGAAAGCATCAATTCTTCGGCGCTCAGCCTTCCTTATGGTCCAACTCTCACAGCCATACATTGCTACTGGAAAAACCATAGCTTTAACTATAGGGACCTTTGTCGGCAAGGTGATGTCTCTGCTCTTTAATATGCTGTCTAGGTTTGCCATAGCTTTCCTCCCAAGGAGCAAGCGTCTTTTAATTTCATGGCTGCAGTCACCGTCTGCGGTGATCTTGGAGCCCAAGAAAATAAAATCTGTCACTGCTTCCATTTCTTCCCCTTCTATTTGCCAGGAAGTGATGGGACCAGATGCCATGATCTGGGTTTTTTTAATGTTGAGTTTCAAGCCAGCTTTTGCACTCTCCTCTTTCACCCTCATCAAGAGGCTCTTTAGTTCCTCTTCACTTTCTGCCAATAGGGTGGTATCGTCTGCATATCTGAGGTTGTTGATATTTTTCCCGGCAATCTTAACTCCGGCTTGTGATTCATCCAGCCCGGCATTTCTCATGATGTACTCTGCATATAAGTTAAATAAGCAGGGTGATAATATACAGCCTTGTCGTACTCCTTTCCCGATTTTGAACCAGTCGGTTGTTCCATGTCCGGTTCTAACTGTTGCTTCTTGACCCACATACAGGTTTCTCAGGAGACAGGTAAGGTGGTCTGGTACTCCCATCTCTTTAAGAATTTGCCACAGTTTGTTGTGATCCACACAATCAAAGGCTTTAGCGTAGTCAATGAAGCAGAAGTAGATGTTTTTCTGGAACTCTCTTGCTTTTTCCATGATCCAGCGAATGTTGGCAATCTGATCTCTAGTTCCTCTGCCTCTTCGAAACCCAGCTTGCACTTCTGGTAGTTCTCGGTTCACATGCTGCTGAAGCCTAGCTTGTAGGATTTTGAGCATAACCTTGCTGGCATGTGAAATGAGCGCAATTGTACGGTAGTTTGAACATTCTTTGGCATTGCCTTTCTTTGGAATTGGAACGTAAACTGACCTTTTCCAATCCTGTGGCCACTGTTGAGTTTTCCAAATTTGTTGGCATATTGAGTGCAGCACTTTAACAGCATCAACTTTTAGGATTTTAAATAGCTCAGCTGGGATACTGTCTTCTCCACTAGCTTTGTTGTTAGTAATGCTTCCTAAGGCCCACTTGACTTCACTCTCTAGGATGTCCGGCTCAAGGTCAGTGACCACACCATCGTATTTATCAGGGATATTAAGATCTTTCTTGTATAGTTCTTCTGTGTATTCTTGCCACCTCTTCTTAATCTCTTCTGCTTCTGTTAGGTCCCTGCCTTTTTTGTCCTTTATGATGCCCATCTTTGCACAAAACGTTCCCTTGATATCTCCGATTTTCTTGAAGAGATCTCTAGTCTTCCCCATTCTATTGTTTTCCTCGATTTCTTTGCATTGTTCATTTAAGAAGGCCTTCTTATCTCTCCTTGCTATTCTCTGGAATTCTGCATTCAGTTGTTTATATCTTTCCCTTTCTCCCTTGCCTTTTGCTTCCCTTCTTTCCTCAGCTATTTGTAAAGCCTCATCAGTCAGCCACTTTGCTTTCTTGCATTTCTTTTTCTTTGGGATGGTTTTAGTTGCTGCCTCCTGTACAATGTTACGAACCTCCATCCATAGTTCTTCAGGCACTCTGTCTACCAGATCTAATCCTTTAAATCTATTCCTCACCTCCACTGTATATTCATAAGGGATATGATTTAGGTCATACCTGATTGGTCTAGTGGTTTTCTCTACGTTCTTCAATTTAAGCCTAAATTTTGCAATAAGAAGCTCATGATCTGAGCCACAGTCAGCTCCAGGTCTTGTTTTTGCTGATTGTATAGAGCTTCTCCATCTTTGGCTGCAAAGTATATAATCAATCTGATTTCGGTATTGACCATCTGGTGATGTCCATGTGTAGAGTCGTCTCTTGTGTTGTTGGAAAAGAGTGTTTGCTATGACCAGCGTGTTCTCTTGACAAAACTCTATTAGCCTTTGCCCTGCTTCATTTTGTACTCCGAGGCTGAACTTGCCTGTTATTCCGGTTATTTTTTGACTTCCTACCTTAGCATTCCAGTCCCCTATGATGAAAAGGACATCTTTTTTTGGTGTTAGTTCTAGAAGGTGTTGTAGGTCTTCATAGAACCGGTCAACTTCAGCTTCTTCGGCATCAGTGGTTGGGGCATAGACTTGGATCACTGTGATGTTGAATGGTTTGCCTTGGATTCGAACTGAAAGCATTCTGTCATTTTTGAGGTTGTACCCCAGTACTGCCCTTCCCACTCTTTTATTGACTATGAGAGCTACTCCATTTCTTCTAAGGGATTCTTGCCCACAGTAGTATATATAATGGTCTCCTGAATTAAATTCGCCCATTCCTGTCCATTTTAGTTCGCTGATTCCCAATATGTCGATGTTCAATCTTGTCATCTCATGTTTGACCACATCCAGCTTACCTTGATTCATAGTTCTTACATTCCAGGTTCCTATGCAATATTGTTCTTTACAGCATCGGACTTTCCTTCCACTTCCAGACACATCCACAACTGAGCGTCCTTTCGGCTTTAGCCCAGCCGTTTCACACTTTCTGGAGCTACTCGGAATTGCCCTCCGCTCTTCCCCAGTAGCATTTTGGACACCTTCCGACCTGAGGGGCTCATCTTCCGGCGTCATATCTTTTAGCCTTTTGATACTGTCCATGGGTTTTCTTGGCAAGGATACTGGAGTGGTTTGCCATTCCCTCCTCCAGTGGACCACGTTTTGTCAGAACTCTCCATCATGACCTGTTCTTCTTGACCTGACTTCATTGAGTTACGCAAGCCCCTTCGCCACAACAAGGCAGTGATCCATGAAGGGGGGGACTACCTTAGGTATAACTAAATCTAAAACCAATGACCTCTCCAACATAGCATGTGAGGGGATTCTGTGTAGACCAACATCATTTCTGCTGACTTGTATTCCCCCATTCCGCAATATGCAACAACAAAAACAGACACAATGTGATGGATCACCACATAAAACACACACATGTGCATGCACACATACACACTGAAACTGCGAGAATTCATACAGAAGCCCGTTCCTCCTCAAAAGCAGTTCCTGAGTTATTCCAAATCCAGTGTGCCTAACACCCTCTGCTAGTTTTCTCTGTCCTCTTCCTTCAGACACTGCTCTTGTACTTTCTTATTCCAAGGGTCCAGTGGTATCCCAGACCTGGCATCCACCTGCATATCCACACATTTCTCTTATTTATCCATACAAGATAGTCTTCCTTTTATTTTCCCCTTATCTTCCTCAATAAAAAAGAAAATATTCTCTCTCTCTCTCTCTCTCTCTCTCTCTCTCTCTCTCTCCTTGCTCTGCTTCTTTCTTCTTGCTTTTACTCTTCCTATTCTAAGCCAGGAGCGGGCAACCTGCCACTCTTAGAGCTGCTTGTGGTCTTTGGCCCAATTTCAATGGTCTTTTGGAAGCCATTAGTTTAGACCTTTAGCAAGAGCAATGTGTTCCTCTTACAACATTCCCTGGCAAGGAAGAAGAAAGAGGGAGGGAGGGAGGGAGGGAGGGAGGGAGGGAGGGAAGGAAGGAGAGAGAGAGAGAGAGAGAGAGAGAGAAAGATAGAGGGAATGGGATGGCAGAAAAATAAAAAGAAAAGTGGGCGGCAGAAAAAGGAAAAAAGAGGGGTTGTCTCTAGCTCCACCCATTCATGTTTTCAACTCCACCCACCACTGGTGGGTGGAGATGCATCCTCTGGTTGTTGAAGATGCATCCTCTGAGAAACAGTTATCTGCCTCGGTTCTCGATGTAATGCACTTGTCTTGCCCCACTTCCAATTCTTCGCAAAATCCCGACTTAACTGTGATCCCCCCATTTTAATTTTTCCTACTGGAGAGAATCACTCCTAGCTCTTTCCACCAGCATTCATAGCAGCAGGTTCAATTCTCTAACGCCCCCATCCTCAATCTCTCACGCTTTGCTCTATCCTGTAATTGAGCCACACAGGCTGTCACAGCCAGTGAAGAAAAGCAAGAGAACAGCACCCCCCCACCTCCAAACTGCTACAGCATTAATTAAGTTGCCAGGGTAGCCACCTGCTTGCCTTCACCCTGCCATTCCAGTGCATCTTTGCACCACCTCCAAGGCCTGACTTGTGTGTGGGAAGAAACAGAAGTTGGGGAAAATGTTCATCTCCCCACCACATCCACTCTAGATTTAACAAAACCTTTTCCACATCTCTTGAATGCAGAAATACAATATCAGATGGACCTGCCAAGAGGAAATTCATCTGCACAGAGAGAGAAACAATGAGAAAGATCTAGCAGCAGGGAGATAAATATATTTAGGTATGTTTTCCAGAGTTTTCTTTTTTTTTACTCTGCTGAAAATTATTATTTCTTAACAAAAACCTTCCAAAATGTTATTTCCCATCCTCCCACAGCATAGGTCCTCCTCTTTAGACATATGTGGTTGGGAAGGAATATTTCATCTAATCAGAAGAGTTGGGTATGCATATGGCACCAAGCCACTGCTTGTTTTCTTTGGCCTAGCATGATGTGTGACCCTGACCAATGTGATTTGGCAGGGATGGACAACCTGGAGTCAAGAAGCCTCTTGTAGCCTCTGCCTGCTTTTCTGCAGCCACCCAAATTCACTCTGTCAATCTCAATTGATTTAATCTACTGATGTTGGCAGAGTAAAAGAAAATATTGTTTCCATCTAACCAATACCAGTCCTAGGAGGCCATCGGCAAAATTCCCTCTAAATGGATTTCTTCCTATGTTGGTAATCTTCTGGGGGACGTATCTAGCACTTGCAGTGTGAGGGAAGCAGCCACTTTATATTCTGTTCTAAGAAGCCTGAAGCCACCATTTAAATTATTCCCTGGCACTGTAAGCATTTAAAATAGCAATTTCCCACAATGCCCTGCAGCAATGCTACATTGGGGCATTGTGAGGAATATTTAAACAGTTCCAAACATGAAGTGAAGCAGAGGAATGGAAGGGGTAGAGGAAGGCTAAGTGCAGCAGTGGACTCTGGGAAACCGGTAGCTATTGAATAATGTCATGTGATGTCAGCTCCTTCGTTGTCAACCACCAGAGTGAATCACACATGATTCCTAGACTGGCCTGAAGTTAGTTGGGACCTCTACTGTGTTCTCTAGTTTGAAATATTTTTTTCAAATATATTTGAATATTTTACACGTATAAATGATCTAGTCATTGCAGTACAACATATAAAAAGGGAACCTATTCAATATCAGTTCTTCTCTAAATAGGACATGCTTCCTTGCCCTGTAATATTGTATAACATGGCCTGCATCACACACTAAATACTTTTACCCATTACACAACTCATGTAAAACATCCCAGATGTGGATTATCTAAAGGCACAGAGAAACAGTCACAGAGGATAAACTCACGGACAGAACAGGCCATTAAAGTTAAAGAGATCCTCTAAGTCTGAGGTAGTCTACCTCAGACGACCAGAGGCTAGACAGAGAAATGGGCCAGATTTGGCTTGGGCTGCGGATGAAAAAAATCCCAATGCATTCCAGCCTTCAGCTGGGGATAGGAATGGAATAAATAAATCCAAAAAGCGAGAATAAGGACTATTTATTGAAGATAGTAAGAAACCATTACCAAAGGAATTTTAGCAACTGCCATGACTCAAGAAGAAGCCATATGTAGAAACAAAGTCCAAAAACTCTAACGTTTGATTTTCTTTCCTGCCCTACTTAATGGACTACTTGCCCCCTCTTTGGAGGAATCTGGCTCATCTACTCTGCCCTTTGTTTTTGTAACTCTCAGATCTTCTGTCATGGTATTTCTCGTGGATAGGGTTTGATGTAGTGGTTAAGGTCCCAGGCTAGAAACCGGGAGACTCAGGCTTGCCTCAAAGTGTTCTGGATCAGATGGCACTTCAATTCTGGTTGTAGCCATGAACTAAAGACACCCCATCCCATTAAAAATCTCAGGAATAGCTCATCATCCTGGTGGAAGTTGTCTAAGTAGTCATATGTCTCCCAAGCCCTTGGAGTTAAAGACCTGGGAGTCGGATGCATTTGGTCAAAATACTTGAAGCCATCTGGTTGGTGCTCAGCCTCTACCTCCTGTCTTCCACCTCCACCCCAAGAGAAGATTTATTCTGATTTACATTGATAGAGCTAAGAATCAAACCAAGCTGTACCAAAAAATTCTGCCTACATGCAAGCTGCCAAGTTCTACCAATGAACATGTCAACCTACTAAGCAGTATATGACTCAACTGGCATGCATATGGTGGAAGTCACGCATGCAAGCTAGCCAAGGCCAGGACATCTGTCATAATCTGGTAGGATTTCCGCCTTGTTGCACGTATGGGGCAAAACAAAACCAGAGCCTTTGGAGGAAACAACGGTACCACCAAGAAAGCATTCGACTCCTTTGCCTTCCTAGAATGACTGCTAGATTCAGGAACAAAAATCCAGAACACTTTGAGGCAAGCCTGAGTCCCTCAATTTTTTCTAATACTGGGTTATCATCTGTGAAATAAGAAGAGAAAGATTTCCTTCACTATGGAATAATTACAACAAAGCCCTGTATCTTTAAGATTACAAGCAAAATTCCTATATTCCTTATAAGCAGATCTGAGCCTTGCCAAAGTTTTTTCTTTGACTAATAAAGATCCATGCTGGTTGAGAATTTCAGGATGAGTTCAGATGAGTTCCCATCTCATCTGAAGAGGCACCAGGTTGGGAAAGTCTGGACTAATCCTTTACTTAACACACCTCGCCTTTAGTCAATATGCTAGATGGTATGGCAGCATATACAGCCTGTCTGGTGTAGTAAGGCATCAGGCTAGAAACCGGGAGACCATGAGTCTAGTCCTGCATTAGGCACAAAGACAGCTGGGTGACCTTGGGCCAGTCATTCTCTCTTAGCCCTAGGAAGCAGGCAATGGCAAACCACTTCTGAAAACTTCAGGGACTTGTCCAGGCAGTCACCAGGAGTCAAGACTGACTCGAAGGCACACACACACAAAAAAAAAAAAAATGGGGGGGGGGCAGCAAGTTCCTACATATAGCCTTGTGTGACAAAGTATTACTTTTTATCTGTCTTGAATTTACCACTAATCAATTTCACTTCTATGTATTATGGGAGAGGAGAAAGGTTTTTGTTTTGTTTTTTCATTTCTCTATCTCCCCTTTACTGCCATAATATATGATTGCAGTTTTCAGCTTTCCATACTTTTTTCTTAGCAACCATTTGGTTCATATTCACCCACTATATTTTGAAATGTAGTTTTGGACTTCTCATTTGTAAATGCTCCCTTTCCTTATTTATGGAGTTATATATCTGTACACCTTTGATTTACTTATTATTATTCACACCTTGCCCCAACCTTGCCTTCCAGATGTCTTAGATTACAAACCCCATAAGCCCAACCATCATGTAGGCTGGGAGTGGTGGGACTGTGGTCTAGCGCATCTGGAGGACTTCCAGGTGGGGGAAAGTGGGTTATACTATTTTACTGTTTTATCCTTTTGGCCTATATGTACAATAAGTGACTCTTAGTTCAATCATAAACAGGCCCACAAAGTAGTCCCCTGTGGTTCCCTGAAGGAAAGGCACGTTTCATATTCAAATCACAATGAAAAATTAAAGTGAAACTCTAAGCATGCTTGCTTGGAACTTATTTCCATCAAAATCAATAGGATTTACTTGCATTTAGAGTGGGGCTATTATAGTGAAATATGTCCTGTCCTCTGCCATAAATCTCACAGATGGAAAATTGCTCACCCCTATACAAAATTATATGTTATGGAATTGACTAAAGAGAAGGCAAAGTACTAAATGGTATCCAAAGTGAAGGGATATATTCCCTCTTGATTTCCGTTTCCTCCCACATAAAATGTAAGAACTTAACCTGAAATGCATACAAGCGAAGAATCAGCGGTTTGAGCTTGTTCACATTTGCAGACAGAAAGTTGGATTATGTTAAAACACACACATACACACACCCCTAGATGTATGCCCCATGTTAAATTCTAAACATAAAACAGATGCATTATTGTGCATCTCTAAGAAGCAGCAATTGCAGTTCACAAAGCTACAGCTATTGTGATGACCCTATACAAATAGGGCTCTAGTGCAGTTCCTGTGCTAGATTTTGATTGCAGGCCATAGTACTGTAGAGCCAGTTTGGTCTAGTGGTTAAGGTGCTGGGCTAGAAACCAGACTGAGAGTTCTAGTCTCGCCTTAGATGTGAAAACCGGCTGGGTGACCTTGGGCCAGTCACTCTCTCCCAGGCCTGGGAAGGAGCCAATAGGAAACCAGGAGTCTGTGAGTTCTAGTCCCGCCTTAGGCACGAAAGCCGGCTGGGTGACCTTGGGCCAGTCACTCTCTCTCAGCCCAACTCACCTCACAGGGTGGTTGTTGTGGGGAAAATAGGAGGAGGAAGGGGTATTTGGTATGTTCGCTGCCTTGAGTTAATAAAGGCGGGATAAATAAAATAAAATAAAATAAAATAAAATAAAATAAAATAAAATAAAATAAAATAAAATAAAATAAAATAAAATAAAAAAAATTAAAATAAATAAAATAAAATAAAATAAAATAAATAATAAAATAAAATAAATAAAATAAAATAAAATAAAATAAATAATAAAATAATAAAATAATAAAATAATAAAATAATAAAATAATAAAATAAAATAAAATAAAATAAAATAAAATAAAATAAAATAAAATAAAATGTACTGATAAAAGTATGGAAAGCAGTTGGGACACATTCTTGGTTATTTTCCCAGTGAAAAATAGGCATATTTCTCTTTTGAACATTTGGCCAATTAATAATTTCAGAATGCCCCTTTTTATGTTCAAGGGATTAAAATGTTGGCATTTGTAAATTTAAAAATTCGTAAATTTTTGTGTTCTACTGATGAAAACTTCTGCGTGTGTGCTAACCCTCACTAGATACATGCAATTGCCCATTGTCAAATGCACCATTTTTATCTACTTGATATTTTCACTGTGCAATCTTATATATCAAAGATGGTGAACTTGTAACCCTCCATTAATTAACCAAACTACTCCTCTGCATCTCTTACTGCTGACTATGCTGGCTGGGCTGCTGGAAGTTGTAATTCAGTAATATCAGATAGCAATAATATATGCATGCTTATCTGGGAATAAGTTTCACTTACTTTGACATGGGTTACTTTTTCAATAGACATGCACTGTCAAGGGAGTACAGTAAATACCTGAAATACTGTAGTTCTGCTAATTTACACAAATGTTTAGCCTGTTCTACGCAGAAGGTCAAGAGTCAAGAGGTAACCACATTAAAAAAACAAAAACAAACAAAACCCTATACTGTATCTGATGCCTAAAAATATCATTTGCTCAGCTTTAATAACGAATTGCTTTTTCAATCTTCGTCCTCATTTTCCTGATAGAGATGATTTCTGTAATGCTGCATACAAACAAGACAGAAGAACAGTGGAGCAGAACTTCAGATGGAGCAGAATTTGGAGCAGGATGGGTCTCCTCTCCCCCATTTGCTGCTTGGTCAAAGTACATACCTGGCTCTGGAGCAAATGCCAAGAGTTTTCTCTCCTCCATTGTGCTGTAACTTTCCCTCATCTTCTGAGATTACTTCTTTTGTATGAGAAACTACTCTAGAGTGTTCCGCTCTAAGAAGCAGCATGTAGTTTTATTCTTACACAACAAGAGAGAAGAGCCAGCTTAGTCATCCAGTGAGCTTTATGATCAAGTGGAGATTTGAACTTGATCTGTCAAATCTAGTACAATAACCACTATATTACACTGGCTGTCAAGGCAGATTATTGTACAGAGCCAGGGAGATGGCCTTAAGGTACATATTCCGAAACCATTATGTAAACGAAAAGGACAGAAGCATTCAACATGTCCTGGTAAGGGTAAGTTTCCTCATCTGGTCTACCTTATAGGGCTGACAATTATGGCTACAGAAACAGGTTCTTCTTGAACTCCAGCTAGAAACCTGTCTGTGCTTCCAGGAGGGTTTTTTTAAAAACTGGAATTATATCCTTCTGGATGCATCCTAAGATCCTTAAATGCAGGTAAATCAGGACTTTACTGATAAAGAAAAGAGAATTCCAAAGTTGGAGAGAAACATCCAAGAATGTTTCTCTAGACACTCTCAGTGCTTGGACTGGAAGCAGTTGACTGGGGTATTTGAAAGCAGGAAGTCCCTAAGCTATCTGCATGTACTGGCTTTTTTTCATGATCATTGTTAATGGGAGTTGTCACATTTTGAACAGAGAGATGCATGTAGATTTTCCACTGTGGGTTTAGCAGTTTGGGTGAATGATTTATTTTGGGAAAAGTACATATAGAGGAAAGTGTTTTAAAAACAGGTCTTTTCTTGCACTGCTGTTCTGACTGGAACTTCCAATGGCTGCATGAAAAGCAAAAATATTAAGTGCTGCAACCAAGCTTTCCCACCTAACCTGGAAGTTGGCTCCAAGTGTGAATGAAAGATTATGATCAGACAAAATAGGCAAATGTTTTGCAATATTCTTCATTGCAGCTATTCTTGTCTTCTACAGCAGAGGTGGGCATCTTCAGGCTCCAGGCAGCCTCTACTCTATTTCTGTGGCTGCCAAAGTCCCCTCGATTATACTGTCAGAATTTGATGGCACAATTTTAAGAGTTTTCATGTGTGTGTATGGCTGTTTGTGCATAAATAAAAAGGAGCAGCAGTATGTTGAGTTTCCAACAGATATTAAGTTTGATTGAGTTTCCAACAGATATTAATCCCACTTCCACTATGAAGATGTATAAACCCTGATCCAAGATTTCCACGAGTACAAATTTGGTAATAAGATAAAAACACAAAGGTGCATGTTATATTATCTGGAAAGGCTATTAGTTAGATCAATTACATATGGGGAAAAAACTGATAATTTCAGATTCTTCTATAATAGCTACATTCCTGTCATTTACACTCAAAGCGTAATCACTATGCTATCTTGATCAGTACTACTCACATCAACTCTCTCCCATTTAGTGCCTTCCAGATTTCAGATTTCAAGCCCAATCAGTCCAACAAGCATGGCTCATGTTCAAGGATGATGGGAGTCATAGTCCAAAGCAGCCAAATGCAGCACTTTGGGTATAGCTGACCTAAGCTGACTGGCAGCAGCTTCCTGAATTTTAAACAGTTCTTTTCCAGCTATGCCTGGAGATGCCAGGAATTGAACTTGTGATTTTCTGCCTTGAAAGCATGAGCTTTACTTTGTTGTTTATTCATTCAGTCGCTTCCGACTCTTCGTGACTTCATGGACCAGCCCACGCCAGAGCTTCCTGTCGGCTGTCGCCATCCCCAGCTCCCCCAAGGTCGAATCCATCACCTCCAGAATATCATCCATCCATCTTGCCCTTGGCCGGCCCCTCTTCCTTTTGCCTTCCACTTTCCCTAGCATCAGCATCTTCTCCAGGGTATCCTGTCTTCTCATTATGTGGCCAAACTTTTTCTTTTTTTTTGAGCTTTACTGCTTTTCCTCAAAGAGAAATATTGTGTACCAAACTAAAAGGCTGTATGAGACCTTCAAACCATACATGTTCACAGCATCTGCACAACAAAGCCTCCCACTTGGCCTTTCCCTTTCCATGTGTATGTTCTTGTTACATGATGCTGGCAATCCATCTATAGGTTTTCCCCCAGCCTCTTGCAACATTGAGGTGCAAAATCTTGATGGTCACTTGCTGAACAGCAAGGGGAAGATGAAGTGCCTTGCAAGTTGTAGTACATATTTATCAAGAATCAATGAGGTATTAAAAAGCAGCAGCAGCCATCCTGCCTGCACAGCCTACATCAATAGGACGTCAGCTGGCCTTGTGCTTTGACACTTGAAAAGTCTTTTTATGTTCCATGTGGGTGACCTTTAGGTGACCTTCCTCATCACCCCCTCCAATCTCTTTCTGCACGCTTGCTTTGTTTTTGGGCAGAGGGTTTCCCAACTGAACCAGCTGAGCCAGGACTGCATATATGTTATTACTGATGAAGTAAGATGGGGGTGGAGGGTTTTGTATTTGATAGATGCGTTGCACACAACCCAAACAAAAGGCAGAAAGAGGGGGGTATTGATTTAATCCAGCTGTTAATGGGCATATGCTCCAATAATGGAACTATTCCACCCCACTTCCCTTATCATCAACACAAGAATACTGTAGGACGGTTCTGCTCTGAATATTGCACCTATGTTTTGTTATTTCATGTGAATGGCAGTAGATTTAACAAAACAAAACAAAACAAAACAGAAGTTAAACTCACTAGAGGAATTCCCCCAGCAATTGCTCCTATACCAGGAAAAAAAAAGGTCCTTGTAGTATTGCCCAGAATATTCTAGCACATGCAAAGATGGATTGTACAAAATATTTTTAAGGATGCTAATTAAGACTTCATTTGAATCAGAGATCTTTAGAGTTCAGCTTTGGGGTAAGGCCTGTTTTGGTATAAGCTTTGGCTGAGAGACAGTGGAAGCTACTATCTAGAAGCACTTTTGTGTATTACTTAGTTGCTCTGAATAAATCAGTACAATCACTTGGATCAGTGTTTCTCAAACTTTTTTTCTCTCAGGACTCCTTCCCACATTTAGAAATTATGGAGGACCCCACAAGAGCTTTTGTTTGTACGGGTTATATCTATCGATATTTACTGTATTAAAAATTAAAATGGACACATTCATTGCCACTACCACTTTTCACAATTGTTTGATGGGATTTAATATTGTATTATTTTTCAACACAAGCTGGCAAATAATTTTGATTTCGTGGACCCGAGAGGGTCTTGGGGAACCCCCAGGGTTCCTAGGACCACAATTTAAGAAACACTGCCTTAGATAGTCATAGACATCTGCTAACAGGCAGGGGCAGATTTTTAAAAATATTTTTTTTCTCTTTCGGGTGGCTGAGACCCAGGACAGTATGTCTGGGATATGATAAGCTCAGCACAGGAGGCTGGGTTGGAAATTCCATTTGTCTAAAAAGAAAAAAAATTAAAAGAGGTTTGGCAGTTTGCTCCTTACTTTCAGTGGCATGATCTTCAGGTGCTCCAAGGGTGGCAAAAGTAGGCTGGGAGATTATGCGAAGCTGGAGGTGGTGTACATGGTGGGGATACCTCACCCCATGATCTCTCTTCAAAACAAATTAGTCCCTTAATTGGATGAAGAAGCTGTTCTAAAATATTAGCATTCATGAAGTGGAGATCATGATCAAGAATGCTTCTGAGAATGGACAGACGTCCTACCCTTCTCCCTTCCAAATAACCCAGCTCTGCATGTTTTACCCTGGGATTAAATGGACATCATCTACATAGGATGCAATTTCCTTGGCTGCAGACTAAAGCTACAGAAAGGGGCCTGCAAACAGCTCTTCCGTGGTCCTCAGAGTTCCCCTGAAGCCTTTCCTTCTTCATATTTGGGGGAGGGCTGTAACAAGTAGAACAGATGACTTAAAAAGTCCCAAGCATTATGTGGCACTCCTTTAAAAAAAACCTACCTACCTGAAAAGAGGGCTACTTTAAGTGGTGGGCCTGGAACATAGTTCTCAACATGCTACAGGAGCCACATAAGGCCCACAAAACTAGTACCTCTAATGTAGACACAGCCTTAGCTGTCCTTAAAAAAAAAACCCCACAAACACAATAGTTCTCTTTTATGTAATTGCATATTTTGTTCCAGGTGGGGAGGGAGAAATGAACAACTGTGTGTATTTTACCTTAAGCTTCTATTTGTGCCTCCAACAAAACCATAGCACATAGTTATAGATAGATACTTAATTTCAGAAAAGAAAACAGTTTTCTTTCCCCCTGGCCTCATTCCCACTTTTTGTCTCTCCCTCACCTGTTTTCTTCTTCCTTATCTTTCTTGAATATTTAAGTTGTTGCAATTTCTCTTTGCTCCAGTTTCCACAGATGACCTTCACCGTCTTATTCAGGCCCAGCAACAACCCCTTCCCCTCTTCTAATGACAAAGAAGAAATGGATTTAAACATCCCAAAACCCCTCATTTCTTGCACCTCTGCAAATACATGCCACTCGTTTGTCTTGAGCAAACTCCTCCGTGGATGTGGCTCTAGTAAGTGATACGGATAGTGGGGAGGCCCAATGCAGATTTTTTTTTCTGGGTCATCCTGTTTCCTTCCTTTCTTTAAAAGAAACAGGTCCACTGTTGGAAATCAGGGAGACCAAATGGATTATTTGAAGCTGAGGTTCTTTGTACATTTAAAATGATATAGAAACATGTACTACTACACCGCACAGTAATCACCACTGTTAACCCTGCTTTGCAGACAGGGAAACTGAGGCTGAAAGCTCAGCTCGCAAATTCATGACAAAGGTGAGATCAGAACCTTCACTATCAGATTCATAGATCAATCTCACAACTGATATGCTATACCAGCTCGTTGTATTTACTTCTATAGTCCACAAAGTTAAAGGTATTAACATATTAGTAAAATTTACAAAATGAGATACCACAGCAGTTTGAAACTTTGGGAGCTACTGGAGCACAGGGACATTTGGCATAAACCACACACAAGAAACAACCCTAACTGCAGTTTTCATTCATTCTAGTTTATTACGGTCACTGACCAGTACAAGAACTGTAGTTTTAATCCTGCTCCATCCCCCAGAGTTAAACAAGATACGGGATTCTGTGGAAAATAAGAATGAAGACCCCTCCGACTGCCATCAGTTAAACTTCCACAATGCCCCAGAAATCCACTATAAGTATTTTAGGAAATTAAAAATGGCAGCTCTTCCAGCCTCCTGATGCTCAGATGAGAGTGCCAGTTAAAAAGAAACTCATCCAAAGATGACAAGAAATTAGACTAATATAAGGCCTGGGTTCACATACTGTAACCCACTAACTAGTTAAAATGGAATTGGGTAATTAGTGGTTTAGTATGTTGCAGGAACCCAGTTATTGTCTTAGCATGTTGTGTGAACCAGGACATCATCTCCTAAAGCCATCATATAGTTTATTGCTTGGGCACAGCAATTTATGTGAGTCCAGCAATTGTGTTGTGTTTACCCAAGTTTAGGGTTATTTGTCAATCAGCCAAAGAGATGAAATATCAGTCATAGAACTCTGCAATCTCTTTTAGTACAGACCTGAGAATGAGAATTATGATTCAGCTTTGCCCTTCCACTTGCGTATCAAAACAACTGGCTGTGATGAAATGGTGGGTTGCATGCACTGTACCAAAGCAAGTAAAGAGTTGACTCAGAATTTCTTTATTCAGAAGGCAGAAAACTCAAGAGATTTTAATGCTTGGATAAGAAGGGCAGATGACAGAATAAAAAGGAAAAGGAAATAACCTGTTTCTTTAAAACAAAAGAAAAACATTGATAGCCCCTTCTGATAATCATTCTATAATTAAGCATTCAGGATGAGTTTCTTCGGTACCTCTAAGCAAAAATAATATATATCCTATATGATTATACAATGTTATAAATAACATTTTTATTGTTCCAAATCAGCTGGTCCTTTCAGTAAATAGAAAATAACCTTCCCACCCCATCCCACAATCATACACTACAAAACCAGCAACCAACGAGAGAGATTCACTGTAAGAACTCTTAAATTTATCGTTTTGGGGTAGGGACACTGAGATTTTAAAGTATATTTATCCCTGGAAATCAACCCTGACTGCTCATTGGAAGAACAGATGCTGAAGCTGAAGCTCAAATACTTTGGCCACCTAATGCGAAGAGAGGACTCACTGGAAAAGACCCTGATGTTGGGAAAGACTGAAGGCAAAAGGAGAAGGGGACGGCAGAGGATGAGATGGTTAGATAGCATCACCGATGTAATGAACATGAATTTGAGTAAACTCCGAGATACAGTGGAGGACAGGAAGGCCTGGCGTGCTATGGTCCATGAGGTCACGAAGAGTCGGACACGACTAAACGACTGAACAACAACAACAAAAAATCCCCAAAGAAAAGGCAACTAGTTTGGTATAGCGGTTAAGGCATCAGACTAGAGACTTTGACTTCTAGTCCTACCTTAGCACAAAGCCAGCTGGGTGACCTTGGGCCAGTCATTTTTTCTTAGCCCTAGGAAGGAGGCAATGGCAAACCACTTCTGAAAAATGCTGCCAAGAAAACTATAGGGGGCAGTTGCCAGAAGTGAAAACTGACTTGAAGGCACAATTTTTTAAAATCCCAAAAATAAAGTTGGAAGAAATTATGCTATTTTTGACCAAATAAACCTAGACTGTCTGCGCTCTACATTTCTTTTTAGACTAGCATGGGTGTGAACACATGAGCACAGGCACATATACATACACACATGTGCTCTTCCCATTTCACATACCCAAATCCACCTACATAACAAAAACCATTACAAAAATGCTCCAGAACTTGGCAAAAGTTCATTCTTGATATATAAGCACTAGCAAATAAGAAAAGCATCTTACACGCACTCAGTCTTCTCTTCCCAACTCCAAATAGTACTCACAGCAAACATAAAAGGAAGGGTATTTTTGGAGTGTGGAACAGTTGTGTTTTAATACTGAATATGAAGATACTTTCAAACTATACTATTCTTAATACTGCATTTGTATTCATTCTTCCACTACTGAATATACGTATGATTCAGTCAAGCCCAACACAGAAATTTCCTTCTCTTTAATATAATGGATAGGACAAAAGATGACAATTAATTGGTAATTAGCTGTAGCTAGATACCATTTGGCCTATCACCTGGAACATACCTAGAAGTTTCTCTGCTAACATACAGTAGTTCACAACACTGATGGCATTCTCCTGGTCTAACTGTGGAAAACCATTTGAGTTTTGGTACGACTGTAGGATAATCCAAATGTGAGGGGGCTGAACTAATTCAGGGTTGCTGAGTTACAAGCTGAGATGCATGACTGCTGTTGGACTCAAAACAGCCCAGTTTCCATGGCTTAATAAGGTAGAAGATTAGCACTATGGGTATACACACTTCACTCTTTCTGTATAAGAACACTGGAATGAAACACAAATACCTTGTTCCCATGCTGGTAAACAAAATTTCCTGGTATGGCAAAAAATGTTAGTTTAAGTTTTCCATTATTTCCATTAGTTCCAAACTAGTAATCTATGTTAGCTTTGGAATGAGCCAAACTGTTAAATATATTTCCAACCATAATTTAAGATTCCAGATTTTTCTAGTGCTGATAACTGTAATTTCTCAGTTTTCATAAAAAGGAACCTAGAAATAAATAATCAATTTTGCATTGCATTCAGGGACTATGTTCATGTATTGGTTTAGTATCTGACCATAAAAAACCAGGGCAATCACTGAGTATTCTGGAGAATGGTAAACAAAGCGCAGAAGCCAAAGAACTGCTGATTAATCTATCTAAAAGAATTTTGGACTTGTGGTCCTTGGGCAGAAGCACCTCCTCAAAATTTGATAGCGAGGCAAGTTACCACTTACCACACAATAATTAGGCTAGAAACCAGGAGACTGTGTCTTCTAGTTCTGCCTTAGCACAAAGCCAGCTTTTTTTAAAAAAATTGCTATTTTAAAAAAAAGCAAACTACACCAAAAAAAAAAAAAAGGCAGCTTAGTTGGGAGGGCTTGAAGTTCTCTAGATGTGAGTCAAAAAGCGTATTTCAAAAATATCCCAAATTGTCAGTCATTTACCATTGGGCAAGGGATGATTGAAGGGGCATGGTGGCTCAGCGGGTAAGACGCCAGGCTTGTTGATCGGAAGGTCGCAAATTCGGAGGTTCGAATCCCTAGCCCTGCGTGCAGAGTGAGCTCCCGCACTCGCCCCAGCTCTTGCCAACCTAGCAATTTGAAAGCATGCAAATGCAAGTAGATGAATAGGTACCACTTCAGTGGGTAGGTAACAGCGTTCCGTGTGCGTCATGCCGGCCACATGACCGTGCAAGCGTCTTCGGACAGCGCTGGCTCTTCGGCTAACAAATGGAGATGAGCACCGGCCCCTAGAGTTGGACACGACTGCACAAATGTGCGGGGGAACCTTTACCTTTTAAGGGATGATCTGGGGCAGCTGCTGTTACCAGTGCTAAGCTTTTCTTCTTGGCATTCCAACAATGACTGTTATCATTATTATTGCCAGAATGATGATTAATAACAGGATTAGAGTGCTGGTTAAACCAGGCAGAACATTGGCTCACATGGGAGGCTCACATGAGAGAATCACACCAAAGAGCACTTCAAACTGCAACTGGGCTTGATTCACCACTGTTTGGGCTTGCAAATGGGATTTCCTCAAAATAGAATGAAGGACTTTCAGGGGGGAAAAGAGTAAAGGGCAGTTGTATATGAAAGGCAGCTGGCAGTAAAGAGTTAAGCATTCCCAACCCAGGGCTTGCCCCCCCACCATCCAGAATTCTCAGCTGAATATGCCGATGAAGATATGGAGTGGAATTATATTGATTTATTTTGTTATCAAGATATTAACCACTGAACATAAGCTAATTGAATATAAACTCACAGTTCTCTCATGGTTCTCTTTATCTGTAAACCAACATTGGGCAGGACAGCTCTTCAAATAAAGGAAACCTTATAATACAGGAATGTTTTGTATGAACCTGTCCTACCTAAAAATGTGAGATTCAGAGGCTGAGATCTCCTGCATGTTTCTGAGCTCTGGAGCCTCTGCAGAACAGCTACAGTCAAAACGGATCAAATGAAAAAAAGCAGTGGGGAGGGGAGTTGCAGAGGAAAAGGAGCAGCAAGATTAGCTCCACAAACATCTGCTGTTTCAAGCATTCAAACCCTTATTTTCCTCTCAACTAGATAGAACTCTTCCTATCAGTAACAACCTTCCCTCCCCACCTTTTGCTATCTTGAGCTCTTGGAGAAAAAGCATAAAATAATAACAACAAAACCTTTCCTCCTTGGTCAGAAATAGGCAACCCACATCCTTCCAGCTCCAATATAATTAGGGTGACCATACGTCCCGTTTTGAACGGGACAGTCCCGTTATTTTAGCATTTTTCAACCGTCCCGTCGTTTTGATCAAAATCTCAATTTTGTCCCTTTTTTAAACCCGGTGGGAAGGAGGACAGGAAGACAGGAAGGAGGACTGGAGCCGGACTTGCCATTGGAGGCAGCCCGGAAGAGGCCCTATCAGCGCGGCAACTGGAAGCCCAGTTGCCACGTGCGAGCCCAGCAGCAGACACAGCACCACAGTCCAGGTTCCTGCCTCCTTACCTGATCCTGAGATTGTCTGCCCAGCAGTGGTGAGGCCAGGGAAAGCAGGCACGGGAAGGTTGTGGAAAGAGTGTGTGTGTGTGTGTGTGCGCGCGTGTGGATTACTTGCTCAGAGTAATCGCGCGCACACACACATGTACGCACCCCACACCCTCTTTCTCCAGCCTCCCCATGACCAAATGCACCCGCACCTGTTGCAGGGAGGCTGGAGAAAGAGGGTGTGGGGTGCGTACGTGTGTGTGCGTTTGTGTGCGTGCAGATTACTTGCTCAGCGTAATCGCGCGCGCACACACACACACACACACACAGATGCACCCCACACCCTCTTTCTCCAGCCTCCCTGCAACAGGTGCGGGTGCATTTGGTCATGGGGAGGCTGGAGAAAGAGGGTGTGGGGTGCGTGTGTGTGTGTGTGTGTGCATCTGATCAGGCTTGGAGAGTTGTCGGGCCGCCGAGCAGGAGAAGCAGGAGCTGGCCACCCTGGGGAGCTTCAGCAGGCAGCAAGGGGCGGAGTGGTCAACTCTCCTCCCTCGGCCAAGCCCGATCAGATGCACACACACACACACACTCACAGGACAGACTGCCCTGGCAGGAGCTGGCCATGCTGGGGGGCTTCAGTGGGTGGCGAGGGGTGGAGTGGTGTGGCTGAAGCTTCCCAGCACGGCCGGCTCCTGCCGAGGGCAGTCTGTCCTGTGAGTGTGTGAGTGTGTGAGTGCGCATCTGATCGGGCTTGGCCGAGGGAGGAGAGTTGTCGGGCCGTCGAGCAGGAGAAGCAGGAGCCGGCCACCCTGGGGAGCTTCAGCGGGCAACAAGGGGCGGAGTGGTCATCTCTCCTCCCTCGGCCAAGCCCAATCAGATGCACACACACACACACTCACAGGACAGACTGCCCTGGCAGGAGCTGGCCATGCTGGGGGGCTTCAGCGGGTGGCGAGGGGCGGAGTGGTGTGGCTGAAGCCTCCCAGCATGGCCGGCTCCTGCCGAGGGCAGTCTGTCCTGTGAGTGTGTGAGTGTGTGTGTGTGTGCATCTGATCGGGCTTGGCCGAGGGAGGAGAGTTGTCGGGCCGCCGAGCAGGAGAAGCAGGAGCCGGCCACCCTGGGGAGCTTCAGCGGGCAGCAAGGGGCGGAGTGGTGTGGCTGAAGCAGCTGAGCGCAGCCGGCTCCTCCTGCTTCTCCTGCTCTGCGGCGGTGGCAGCAGCAGCGACTCTCCTCCCTCCCTCGGCCAAGCCCGAGGGGGATGGGACAGTGGTGGGCCTCCATCCCCTCCATCCCCGCCCCTTGTTCCCCGGCCGATGACGGTGCTGTATGCACAGTGTGTGTACTCCGGCCTCCCCCAAACACACCAGCTCTGCCGCACCATTTACTGCTAGAAGAAAAAAAAAACCTTTAAAAATCGGGAAAAAAAATTAAAATCCGAGCCAATCACGCTGATGGGGGCGGGGTTTGCAGGTGGGAGCCAATCATGTGGGATGGGGGCGGGGTTTGCAGGTGGGAGCCAATTGCGTGGACTGGGGGGCGGGGTTTGGAGGCTGGCATGGTGGCATAAGACCCTGTCCCATTTTGCCATCCCAAAAGTCCAGTTTTTGTCTGAAGGAAATATGGTCAGCCTAAATATAATGGATTACAACTCAAGCTGCTATAGCCACTACATCGGCGTTTCTCAACCTTGGCAACTTTAAGACAGGCGGACTTCAACTCTGTGCTGGCTGGGGAATTCTGGGAGTTGAAGTCCGCCTGCCTTAAAGTTGCCAAGGTTGAGAAACGCTGCACTAGATACACTGAATAGGGATGCTGGGAGTTTTACTCCAGCCAGAAGCTGCAAGAGGACGTTGAGAAGGAGATGTCCTTTCTTTCATTTCCATAACTACTAAATAAAATTCTGCCATCAGTATCAGCAGATCTGGGGTAGGGAGGCTGCTAAGTCTCTTCTAAGCCACTGAGATATGAACCAAAATCCTTCTTCTTCTCCTTTCCCACCCGCATCGGAGGAAATCTCTCTCAGACAAGCCTGATTCCATAGCCAGATGAGAATGCAGTAAAGTGATAGCATTGAATTCCCCTCTTAAAAGCTAGGAAACAATTTTCACACTTCTCTGAATGTGCTGAGAGCTACTTTGCCATGTGCTAAAGGAACTGATCCTAAAATATAAATCAAAAGATAGCAAGCAGATTCTCCTGCTTCAGGCTTCTTATGGTATTATCTACCATTGGGCTATGTTTTTAGAACTCTGAAGCAAAAAATCCAAATGCATAAAAACCTTAATCTGGGACACCATTATTGGGAAGCTCCTGTGAAATCCCCACCAAAATAAACAAAAGGTCATCGCTAATTTGTCCATTCCAGCTCCACAATGCCACTAAACCCAAGCTGGTGTTGGGATATCATTTTCCATAGCCAGAATGGTAGAGACTTGTGTAAGCTATGGACCACGGGAGTTGTAATCTAAATAGGCAGTGAATTCTGGGATTAGCAGGCCAAATATAGGTGGAGGGCACCAGGTTGAAGATGCCTTTAATATTTATAAAAATGGTATGTGGAGAGAGTAGGCAGAAAAGGCTTTTTCCTCCCTCTCCCATAACACTCAAGCTTCAATTCCCAATAACACTGATTAGCAGATGATTTCAGATAGACAATCCACTGCATTTGCTGCTGTGGGATGCAGTAACAGCTCCTAGGTCAAATGCTTTTGAAAGTAATTAGATTCATGCAGCATCAGCCTGCCAGTGGCAATTAGCTGTGGTGGCTATATGCAACCTCTGGGTTATGGGGAGACGCAACTGGAGAGTTATATTGCCTTCGTGCTAACCTTGAAGGCTTCCTGGATGCACATTGTTAGTCGCTACGGGAAGGAGAATGGTTTTCAGGTCTGATGTAGCGGTTATCAGAAGTAGCCTTTACTTTTTCTCAGCACCTGCTCGCTAAACCAGAAATACACAGTATGCTGGAATTCAGCTCCCTATGTCCTAAACAACATGGCCTCTAGCTATTAGAGCTGGAAATTATGGGAGTTCAGTCCAATACATCTGGAGGGTATGAGGGTACGGAACATTGCTTTGACAGACTTTCTTGCAGAGGACACCAGTAGTAAGATTCCGATATTACATACCTAATTAACACAGATCTATTTCAAACAATGGTTTTTTAATTTTGGTTTGCTGTTTAATAGCAAATCACACTACGTCAGTTCAAATATCAGGCTAAAACCACACAGGTTTTATGGCTTCTATGGCTTGATGTGACATCTGTCCTGATGTGAGTCTGGCTATTATGTAAAGGGGCTTAGTTTCCCTCTGAATCTCCAGATACGTACAATTGCCCCCAAAATTAGTGAAACTGGCCTATGAAAACAAATGTGCTTTAAAAACAAATGAAATGATAGAAGAGAATGTTACGTACCTTCGTATGTTACTAACTCTGGAATCCAACACATTCAAATATCCCTACTTTTACTCTTCCTTTGGTCATCCAAATAGTAGAGAAGCTTGACAAAACTCAAAAGATGGCATTCTACATTTTAAAGGTTTTTTTTTTCCTTTAAGGGATAGTCTCATAAATTGTTCCCTTCCTCTGGTGTTCATCTGATGCTCAGGAACAAAGTTGAACAGATGGCCTCTCAGCCAGCAAACAGAGGCCACCAACCAAGGGGATAAAGCCGCCTTCTCTCTTGGGGAGGGGGTGGGGAAGGATTATAGCAGCAGGGGTTAAAGACAGAAGACAGCAACACCACTCCCACGGGCCCTATGGCTCAAACAGTAAAGTGGGAATCACTAAGGTCCAATATCCCTGCCGCTCCAGACACAACAGAGCGAAGACAACTACAATTATCATCTGGATTCTCTTTTGCAAAACCTGCAGGTGAATATCCAGACAAGCTGTATTCGATATCCCAAGTTACTTGTTTTTATAGCTTGGTATCTTGCCAGTTGATATCTGACAGGCATTGATAACTAACATGGAGGGATATTTTAATATTACACTCTATCAACCATACTAATAGTTGATATGTACAGTAGGTTGTGTTTTTTTTAAATGTTCTATTTCAGGCATGCTTTCAAGTTTGACTCCTCTGTCAAGGAACTTCTGAAAATTATCAGGCTGGTGCCAGCATATAGGATCCTTGGGCACCTGCTGGGATCCCAGACATTGCCCAAGATCTGTAAGCCATAACTCACCTCACAGGGTGGTTGTTGTGGGGAAAATAGGAGGAGGAAGGAGTATTAGGTATGTTTGCCACCTTCAGTTATTTATAAAAATAATACATAATTTTAAAAATCTGAAAAAAAATTCTTTAAAAGGCTTCAATGTTTATTTCTCACAATGTTCCAACTACATTACCATGTTTTAACTACATTAAAAAAGTTGTGAAGAAATTTTAAAGTGAGGTTTTGAGCTGCTTCAACGATAGAAGCTCTGTGGCTTGGATGGCTCATCAGGTGGCACTCTACCCAATTCCTTTCCCAAAATGAAGCTGTTCCCATACATTAAAAAGTCATTGTTACGGTTCATTGTATCTGTAACTCACTGTGAGCTAAACAGACAGGCAACACTGACATGGCATACTGCAGAAACGGGTGTTCCCCCCCCCCAGTTTAGAAAAGCTAATCTGCCATTTCTGTTGTCTCTTCTGTTGAAAAAAAAAATCCTAAAATATCCCCCAGGTGGCCAGTCGAAAACTACTGATATCACATTTTGCTGTTTAGATTGTTAGTAAGAAATAAGATTTCATACTCAATGGAATTTGATAGTTTGTACCTTTTAAAATCAAATAGCATTTGATGCGTAATATGCAACGGTAATTAAAATTTGACAGAATTTAATACGACGTTGGCAAATCCGTGGCTCTCCCTATGCGGTTAAACTACTGTATATTTCACAGCATTTGCCACCACTAGAAATATTGAGTAGGATGGGAGTTGGAATTCTCCAACCTCTGAAAAGCCATTGGTTGCTGAATCTTGATTTAACAGATGATTGTATTTGGAGCCTGCTGAAACAAATAGTGTAGAAATAAGTATATCTAAAAAAGTCTTAAAATGCCAGATTTTATTTTCAGTTTTTCTCACATAAAACTTTCTGTTGAACCTTTGGAGACTTCAGCCAGTGTGGAATGCTTGAGTCTATCTGTTTTATTTCTAAAGTGTGATGTTCTCTGCTTGAACCTGGACAGCTCAAAAGGAAGTGACTAATTCCTAAGAAGATATAGGGCAGGTTTAAGCATAGTCCTTGACCTCTGTTGAGAAAGCCCTGCTTTTGATTCCTAATGAAGGTGTGGTGGCAGCTTAGAGCTTCACAGTACTGAAATTCTGTGCAGGCTTAAGGGCACCTTTTTTGTGTGTGCCAGTCTTAAGCCTACCTGGAGCAGAAGCACATTAAGGATTATTGTACTGGGAAAACCACTCTAAACAGAGATGGCCAAAGAGATCCCCGCATCTGAGCCAAGGTCACTCCTTGAGTAGGAAGAAGAGAGTGTGCCACTCCTCCACCCTCACTTGCGCCCCTTTACCGGCGGCAGCAGCAACATCTGTTCTCTGCCTGGCTGCCATTTAAAGTCACTCCAAGGTTATCCTCAGAAGCATATTCTGTGAAGTTCAGGTTAGAGGCCACCAGCTACCTTGCATTGGCTGTGTTCCCCAACATACTTAAAACCCAACCAGTTACAGATCTAACAGCTGCATTTTCACAACAGGCTAAGCTTGGTTATCTTTACTGAGATTTAGTCTGATGTGCAGACCTAGCTCATTTGGTTAGTTTATGGTTCAGTGTACACTGAAATCAGAGAATGGGTTAATGCAATAACCAGGTTAAGCATGTTGTGAATACATAACCAGGATCCTCTCAACAAACATGGGTGCCGGAAGGATGCAAATGATGAAGCAAGCATTGTGATGTCGCAACACAAACTCTGCCCTTTGTATACACGTGATGTGACATTGCATGCATATACGTAAGGGGCAGAGCTTACACCGCAACGTCACAACACTTGTTCTATTATTTCAATGTAACAGACAGATTCTGCAGATCCCTTTGCCCTCAAAAGTGATCCTACGGAAGGAGTGATTGGACAGCTAATCATTTAAAAAACCGGTATGTGCCTTAGGTAAAATGAAGCAGCAGCTTCAGCTGGTGGGTACCAGGTAGGGATTTGGCTTCCTTTCACCACTATCCCAGTTTGCCACTGGAAGCTACTTTATTTCTACTATAGTACAACTGGTTCTGATTCTTTATCAATAAATGCTAGCAGCAGGAAGCAATGATTGGCCCTTGCATAAAAGACCCTTCATTACATTAATTGTAAGTGGATTCCTATTTATTAATTTAGTATCACCACTGGGAAATCACAACTCTGTGCATTCTTAGAAATACAGCCAGATCAACAGAAAGTCAGACAGATAGATGAATAACCTGTTTATTTTTTATGTACTAATTTCATATGATTTGATGGACAAAAGGTCTTTCTCTAAGCTAAATTTAGAGAGGTATTGTAGCACTGATCGTAGAATATATTTTTCCTACAGGATACTACTTTCCAAACCCAGATTCCAAACAGGGAAGGGAGACCTTTTAGATCCTAGACAACCTGACCTGCTAATCAGGGTCACTTATGGTGAGCTAGACTCAACCAGTGGCCAGATTCAGCATTAGGCAACTTCCCATGTTCTTAACCTCAGTTTTTTGAATCCTTGACAGAAGTTGTTTTACCTTCATTTGAAATGTCATTTTGTTTTGGCAGATGCAGTGTCTGAATGTCTGCCTCACACCATCTTCCATTATTGTTTTGTGTTTTATGTATACCATCTCAGGATTATATCATCTTGGCTTTGTGGTTCATTCCGGCCTCCCAGCCTAAAAGCTTCCAGCTGTGTTGGGACCACAAGTCTCAGAATTCCAAGCCAGCACTACATCCTGGAAGGCACCAAACCAGGGAAAGGTAAAGTTTACTAAATTCAAGCAAGACCACGCCATCAGGCCAAGTCTCAGTAGCAATAACAGTTGCTGAAAGTTTTGGGAATCTGGATTCTTAACTATATTGGGAATCAGCCTTATGGGACCATCCAGTTCATCTGTGACAAGTAGCCAAGGGCAGCAAGAAACCAACATTTGAAAAAAGCTTTCATGACAGCAGTTGGACTGTTCGATTTTTTAAAGAAAAAAGCTCTGTGCGCATTGTGGGGATATGTAAATGCTCTGGTTTATTTTGAAGTGGGATAAGGGTTTAAGAATATTTATCTGGATTGCTTTTAGGGTTTGGCTGATTTCATTTATCTTTAACGATTTGGATTATTAAGGTATAATAAAAAATAATAAATGTCTGGTTTTGAGTTAAATATGATTAAGATTATTAAAACTGTTGTATTATCAAGTACAATGGCAGACAATTTATATGTTTTTTAGTTTGATCTTTATTATAGTAGACAGGAATTTATAGAATAGTAGTAGGAAGGAAATAATTAAATAAATATTATCTTTGGGGGGGGAGTTGGTTAGGAGGTTTATATATACAGTATATATTTTTTCTTTTAATTTAAGGGGAGGGAGCAACTGTATTTAGTGATTTTTATAATGTGCCAATGGAATGATTTATAGAAATAATGTGATTTTGGTTTAATATAGAGTAGATTATGGAAAATTGTTGTATATCCTTGTTGTTAAAAGTCAGAAGTCACCTCTTTTTGTAATTTTGAAAAATTTTCTCTTGTGTTTCTACACTTCTTTCGTTTTTTCTTTTTTTTCCTTGTAGTTTTTTTTTTTCTGTAGCTTTTATCTTTGCTTGAAACTTAATACAATTCTTATTTTTTTAAAAAGAAAGTTTTCATGACATGGGCAAGGACGCTGATGTGAGAAGGCAACCTTGCTTTCATAGTACAAGATAACTATTTTTTTCTTCAATACCCTTTTGCACAGAAAAGCAACACAGAGATAAAACACTGAGTTTTAAAAAGTAACATAAATTCAGAGTCCCACACTAGAGAAGCACCCAGCCTCCTGAATTCACAAACTAGATTGAGCAAAATCTCACAGGATATCCCATGTCGTCTACATTACTGCATTGTACCGTCAAACTGACAGATTCTCTGGCACTGGAATAAACTATCGTGAATTTAGTTCAAATTATACTTGAAGGCAGATTCTCAACTTTATTGGGCTCCTTCTGAGCCTCGTTTACCTGTGACCCCCCTCATAATCACTGTTGGCTAGAAAAATGGTACTTTACTATCTGCACTGTTTATTAATCTAAACTGTATCATATAAAGACTGTCCCCCCCAGAATAATGGCATGGCCCCTGGAGGGGGGGCATATGGCCCATGTGGAGAACCACTGCTCTAAGGTATGGATGGGTATCTTGCAACCAGTCAGCCCCAGGCAGCTATTGCACTTTCTTTAATGAGGCTATTGGCCTAATTTCAAAAGCACCCTGAAACTAGTGATTCAAATTTCTGACTTTGTTTTTTTTAACAGTCCACTATGTAGAAAAAGAGAGGGGGGGGGGAAAGAGAGAAGAGGTTCAAAGAGAAAAACAGGATACTGGAAAAGAGAATTAATGCCCTCATCTACTTCTGGCTCTGGCCCCATCATGCTTCCTTCAGTCCTGCCAGCCATTGGAATGTATTCCTCAGCTGATTGTACCCTGGACAAAAAGAGGCTCTCTGCCCTAGGATGGTAGCAATTGTTTGGGATCTACTGGCAGATTGTAGGATGATGTACAACTCTGCAAAAATGTTTAATGCAGACTTTCCCTACTGCCACATTATTATCCTGGCTGATGCGACCATACCAGCATAGCACATGGTGGGTTTTGACATACAGTATTATTTCAGGTCTTGTGAGAGGAAACCATTTGGGGGAGGGAGGGCTAGAGGTCAACATAGCTGTTTTTCATTTTTTATGAGAGGAAATGGTATAAACATGGTGCAAATCCTTTGGTGTAAGACAAAACAACCAAGGGGACATATGCTAGACACAGGGGTGGGGCCACTGAAGCAGTGTAAAACAAAAAAACAAGTTGGAGATGGAAACCTGGAATCGTGTATAGAAAGGAACAGAAGTACCACACATTCCTAAACAGCTTGTTACCACTCTCCCATTAAGAAAGTGGTTCAGAGATCTGCACTATTGCAGTGGTAAAAGGGCATATCCTCTGGGATATGCTAGAGAATAATGCTAACTGAAAACAGGGATTAAAAAAAAAAACACATACTGCCCAGGAGCCTCAGGTGTGCATACCTCCACTAAGGCAATTCTAGAACAGTGGACTCTTAGGTTAAAATAGTAATGTTAACCAACAACACAGTGAGAGAGTGACCACCATACCGGCTTTGAAAGGAATTGAAAAGGCCAAAGTTTTAATCCAGAGCAATAATGTTGACTGCTAGGAAAGTCTTCAACAAGGAACCACAGCTGTTTTGTTTTTTGTTTAATAATTCTGAATCCATACACAAATTTTGAAATTTGGTGTTGGAGAAAACTCTTGAGAATACCATGGACAGCCAAGAAAACAAATGGATCATTGGACAAATCAATCCAGAGTTCTCCCTTGAGGCACAAGTGACCGGGCACAAATTATCCAGCTTTGGATACATTATGCGAAGACCCAGCTCTCTGAAGAAGGCTCTAATGCTGGGAAAAGTGAAAGAAAAGAGAAGAAAAGGATGACCAACAGCAAGATGGATGGACTCTGGTACAGCGGTGATTGGTACACCATTAGAAGACCTGAAGGACCAGGTTAGGGACAGATTGTCATGGAGAAAATCTATCTATGTGGTCGCTAAGAGTCAACACTGACTTAATCAATCAATCATAAACGAATGACAACTTAGAAAAAGGGAGATTTTGTTATAAATGAGTAAGACTTATTAAGCTGTTAGGCCTGAACTCCATTCAAGCATTAAATTTGAATGAGGTTTTAAATTTGTGCTAAGAAGTCCTGGTTTCTCATGGGTGTCCACTGAGGCAAGCAAGGCAGAAGTGACAGAACATGCATCGCAATACAAACTCCACCCCTTATGTACTTGCATGTGATATTGCAATGCACGTACAAAAGGGCAGAACTTGCACAATGACAACATGACACACGTTTTATCATTTTGGCATCATTGTGGCTAGCTTGAAATGCTCTACTCTCTCTTCCCAATCATGCCATGTCAAGCAACAAGCCCTGAAATAATTCTCTACTGTACTCATATACACTGGTATGCAATTCTCTTGCAACTGGGGCTCCCATAAAGAGGTCTACTTACGCTTTAGCAGATTCCAGTAGATTCTTCTGCAACATGGGAAGGCGTAGCCATTGGGGTATAGCCCCATATCCTCCAAACAAGCTAGAATACCCTACTAGATCAATATCTGGACTCCCATCAACATATATACCAGGGTGGAGTGCTAGACCTCAGAGTTCATAAGCTGGACTGTTCCACTTTCTACTGTGTATGGCAAATCACACTTTTAAACCACCCCTCTATGCAATAAAGGAAGAAACAAATCCACATGGAATAATATATCTGAGGTTTGGCAGTTTCTTATCTAGTGCTCTGGGTATCACAGTGTTCCACAGGATTTCAGTAATCATGATATCTTGCAAAATCTTTTGTGAGAATGCCAATATCTTGCGAGATGCAAGATTCAGCAATTTTGTGAAATTTCAGTCATGTAAAAAGATTTACATTTAAATTAATTTTGTGGGCTTATGCATGGCATTCACAAGAGCAGACATCCTATCACCTGAAGGCACTGTGTTACCAATCTACTATATAATCTGGATAGAACCTTTCTTCCTTAAGTGTTATCTTACTATTGTTATGTGTTTTTTTTTTTAAAAGAAACAATTCAAAAACTACATCTCCTTACGCGTAATTTGAAGTGATACCATCCATTCTGTCATGTCAGAATTTTGCTACCTCTTTCTACTTCATGCTTGGCTCAAGTCTTAGAATGGTGAACAGAACTGTAGAATCTGAAATTGTCAGATTTCCCGTATGAAATTGGCAAGATTATGCTACAAGTAAATACTTTTAGCCCTAAAAGCTGCACTCCATGTCTGTTTATTCTCAAGCCTCGAGTTCTTCCCTATAAGCCAGCGCACACCCCATCAGAAATATCCATGATCTTGCAATTCACTCAGGTGTACTATAACTGCCCCTTTTCATTTGCTAACCAGGGGGTCATGGCGACATTATCCATAAGAGCTGAAGAAGGAAGATACTTACCTCTTATTTTAATCCATGATGACTGGCTGGAGAGTACTGTACAAGCCTAAGTATGCCTACTCAGAAGTAAATCATATGGAATCCCATTCTTTCTGTTCTTCCCGCTTCCCCCAAACTTTTAGTCTCACACTCTCTCCCCATCCTGGAGAACAGACATATTTATCTTGCCAGAGAACTGAAGTGATTGCTTGCAGAGGGCTTTAGAAATTAGGCCAATGGCTCCAGGTTGCTCACTCTTGACTTCAATAATTAGCCAGTGTGATGTGATGACTGGGATTTGACAGAGTTAGTCTACTGAAATATGAAATTCCTTGGCAGGCCTTAGGCAAGAACAAGGGTCCATCTGTCTAGCATTTTCTTACCATGGTGGCCAACCTAATTACCAATACCCTGTGACACTTCAGAAGCAGAGCATGAATGAATGAATGACTATCTTCTCAGTAATGTATCCCAGCAACTGGCATTCAAAGGCATACTGGAAGATAAATATAAATATAAATATAAATAAATATATATACAGTGTGTGTGTGTGTGTGTGTGTGTGTGTGTGTGTGTGTATCTGGCAACTAATCCTCTTTCAAAGCCCTGTTTTGACAGCCAACTTATGATAGTTATGCCAGTCTATGACTGTAAAAAAGATTGTTTGATTGGCTTATAATAGCAAATTTCACAACTTAACTAAAAAGCCATCATGACAGGCGTTAGTCTGTCCATCAAAAAAAAAAGGGGAATTCCACAATCAGGTAATACCTTTATTAGGACCAACCAAAGTGATACAGAAGTACAGGTAGTCCTCGCTTACCGACTGCCTCATTTAGCAACCATTCAAGGTTACAACAGTGTAAAAAAAAGGCTTTGCAACCAATCCTTGTATTTACAACTGTTGCAGCATCCTGCGGTCATGCGATTGCCATTTGTGTGCTTCGCAACTGGCTTGTGACAAGCAGAGTTAATAGAGAAGGCAGAAGTAAAATCGTAAGTCGCAGTCACGTGATGTTACGCTTAACGACCGTGATGATTTGCTTAATGACCGAAGGGGAAGTGAGGTTGTAAGCCCATCTCAGTCACATGATTTTCCACTTAGCGACCACGCTCTGAGCAACGGAGTTGCCAGTCCCAATTGTGGTTGTTAAGCGAGGACTACCTCTATAAGCTTTTGAGGCCTCTAGAAGTTTTCATCAGGTTACATATTACAAAAAGCTAGAAACGGGAAAAGAAGCAAGGAGACCCAAAAGCAGGCCCAATTTAAAGCTATGAGAGCTCCAAACTAAGTCTCAAGATGGGAGTTGTAAACAGTGTATTTCTTTGTGGTAGGTGAACGCAATATGAGGTTTCACCTAGAATTCAGAAACAAAGATAATAGTGACTCCTCCCACCCCAGGAGTGAAATCACAAAAGTCATGAGTGCCCAATCTGTCTCCATTCTGCTTCACTGAGTGTCCCAGGCAGGTCTAGTGTTATCTCCTTATATTTTCTGTACATTGTGCACCCATTTATGCCTATGCATCAAGTCTCTGTCTTCCTTGCTTTTTTTTTTCCTTGAGTCAAGAAGTCTGTAGCTTGAATCATGTCAACTGGATTTCTCTTTTCTCAGTGGAAACGCTTCGCTCCTTATCCAAGGAGCTTCTTCAGTCTGAACAAAGTTAGTAAGGGAATCCTTAAATATGTTTCTAGGGTGGCTGTCTGACCTTGCACCTGGGGCTAGGTCATGGTTATTTGAGATGTTTATTTCTAAGTCCCTTTATCATCCAAAGGAGGATCGTTAAGATTACCATGCTGCTGTTGAGCTTGTGAAATGGTCTTAATCTTCGTAGGCACAGAAGACAAAGCAGGAAGGAAAATAGGGGAAAGATTGTGCCTGAGGCCCCCACCTCTATTCAAGGAAGGATTTTCCAAGTTGGCATAAATGGACTCCTTGACCCCTCTCTCAAACCACCTATCTTCTCTGTCTAAAATATGAGGACATTAATGTTCACATTTTAGACAGAGAAGATAGGTGGTTTGAAAGAGGGGTCAAGGAATCCATTTATGCCAACTTGGAAAATCCTTCCTTGAATAGAGGTGGGGGCCTCAGGCACAATATTTCCCCTATTTTCCTTCCTGCTTTGTCTTCTGTGCCTACGAAGATTAAGACCATTTCACAAGCTCAACAGCAGCATGGTAATCTTAACGATCCTCCTTTGGATGATAAAGGGACTTAGAAATAAACATCTCAAATAACCATGACCTAGCCCCAGGTGCAAGGTCACACAGCCACCCTAGAAACATATTTAAGGATTCCCTTACTAACTTCGCTCAGACTGAAGAAGCTTCTTGGATAAGGAGCGAAACGTTTCCACTGAGAAAATAGAAATCCAGTTGACATGATTCAAGCTGCAGACTGTTCCACCTGGATGACTGAGAACCTTCATCGACATCTTGAGTCAAGAAGCACCAAACATTGCAAGTGTTATTCCTTGGAGGAATTCTTCCAGCCTCTTGTCATTGCAATTACACTTCAACCCAAATTTTAATCAGAAATGAAAAGCCATGCACTCAGCCCACCCCAACTGATCACTAGGGTTGACTACAATGCTACATGTACACAAGCATCCTAGCAGCAACTTTCTTCTGCTAAAGGGGTCATAAAATGTATTTACAGTTTTTTTTTCTTCATTTTAATTGGCTCTCAAATATAGCAGCAAGATTCCCTTTTGGTGTGAAACTAGTGCTAACCTATGATTCTAATAGGCCTTTATATTATTTTAACTTCTAAAGCAGTTCTGACTGCAGTGGGATACTGGTATGAAAGAACTAAGTAATCCCATCTTTAATGAAAAAGATGTTGCACTAGGAGTGGAGAGATATCAGTTCAAATCCACCCTCAGCTTTGGGCCATCCATTAGCTGCATTCACACAACACACTTAACCAGGTTTATTAGTACTAGTTCATCCACAAATATGCTATGCTTACTTTTTTATGGTTCAGCATATTGTACATTGTTAGCCTATTAGTTTAAGTTTTAATGGATGAATTGACTAACCAAGCATGTTCTATAAATTCAGGCACTGTCTCTCTGCCTCACCTATCCATAGGGCAGTTGTGAGAAAAAATAGAGGAAGGACTGCTATGTACTCCGCTTTGAGCTCTTGGAGGAAAGGTGGATAAAAATTTAATAAAAACGAATAAATAGGAAGGGCTGCTCCCTTTCAAAGTCTAACTTTTGCTTAAAAACTGAACGAACTCGTACTTCGTCTGATAGTAGTTGCTAATATTCCCTCCACCCACAACGCTGCACCCACACTCCCCCACCCTTTGAGTGGGAATTTGTTTGGTTCAGTACTATTGCTAGAATCACATTTCCTGGAGATATGACTCTTCCCTCCTTGTTGATATCTGTGAGTAGCCGAATTTGTCCATGACTCACAGATAAGTTATGGCATGGTACCGCTTTCTTCTGCATTAGTTCAGGATTGCTTGTGGTCCCAGTATCAATGGAGTTCACAGACAGAATTTGAATCAAGCCACACATGCCCGGCAAAAACAGAGTTCACGCACAATTGTGCACTTGTACTCCAGAGATCCAGCTGACTGCCAGTTTGAATTTAAAAGAGTTTCCCTTTGCCAGGTATAGTCTTTCCCCTAGTCATAACAAACAATAGCTTTAAGTCTCCCACTTATCTAGGATTAAGAGATAGGCATGAGTCTCAGCATCTCTCCTTTTGGACTGACTACATTTAGAATTCAATGCCAAAAAGGACACGGGGATGGTCAGTGTCTTAGATGGCTTTAAAAAGGCATGTAGGAAATTTGTAAATAGAATCACCATATGCATTTTACATTCTTGTACTGCCCTCTAAATTTTGGAGCTTCTACCCCATGCAAATTTTCTGTGACTATGCTAGATCTTGTGTGAGATTACATAGTTCTCATGCCAGACCTTGCCGAGTTTCAGCATTCTTGGATGATGAGAACTCATGTGAAATTGCAGAAACATTCCAGCATTTGGTGATTTCTACAAGATTTGGAAGATTTTTATCTATGGGTATTATATTGCACTACATTGCACTGCATTGTATGAAATGACATGGCATATAGGATCATAGCTTGTTCTGGGGGCGACAGGCACCCTGGCACCCACATGCACTATATGCTGACCTCCGACCTATAGTAAATGTCAAGTGAGGAAAGGGGGGTGAAAGCAATAGTCAGCAAGTCCTCTTCCCCTAGGGTCTGTGCTTGTAACCTAGAATTGATGCTAAATGTAAGACAGTAGCTGGCAAATGGAGCATGAAAGGCTGTCCCTCTTATTGTAGGGTCAGCCTTTGATTCTATGTCCTACAATTCAGTTCCATGGAATTTGGTTCAAATGCAATGGAGTTCTGCAAGTAAGTTCTACTGACCACTGTGAAGACATTCTTACCCAGAATGAAAAGAAAGAATGGAATGGAACAGTGTTCTCCAGTGTACCAGAAGGAAGTCTGCTTGAACACTGTTCTGATACCTTTGCTGCCACCTACAACCATCTGCCTGTTGAGATGGCTGCATCACCCTGCCTAATGCTATTCAGACAAATAGAAAGGCAGGATATACACTGAGTGAATATATGAAAGCTAGAACAACTGATAACCTTGTCCTCAAATCACTCCCTCCCCATTGTGCCCACAGTTAGCTGCATGACAGACACATTCTAACATCATCAAGTGTTTGGGTGAGGACAGAACAGAACAAAGAATATGCTAGCATCATAAGAATTTGGGATCACATATTTTATTTCTGAGGTAGAGTTATCCTTGTACCAAAGCTCATCCACAAACAGACCAACCTATACATGTATACAGCAAGTGTGGTCTACGGGCCAGCATATTTGACAAATCCCAGATAGTCTCACCTAATGAGTAGAGAAATGCTCATAGAATCATAAAAGGTAAAGGCTCCCCCCGCACATTTGTGCAGTCGTGTCCGACTCTAGGGGCCGGTGCTCATCTCCGTTTCTTAGCCGAAGAGCCAGCGTTGTCCGAAGACGCTTCCACGGTCATGTGGCCGGCATGACGCACGTGGAACGCTGTTACCTACCCACCGAAGTGGTACCTATTCATCTACTTGCATTTGCATGCTTTCGAATTGCTAGGTTGGCAAGAGCTGGGGTGAGTGCAGGAGCTCACTCCGTCACACGGGGCTAGGGATTCGAACCTCCGAACTTGCGATCTTCCAATCGACAAGCCTGGTGTCTTACCCACTGAGCCACCATAGAATCATAGGATGTAAGAATTGGAGTTAATGCAAAAATCCACGAAATCATCCCTGACCAGCAGCCATCCAGCTCCTGTTTAAAAACCTCCAATGGGTAATGACAGGGAGTCCATCATTATTCAAGGCAGGCTGTTTCACTGCTTTAACAGCTTTTATCATCAGGAAATTCTTCCTAATATCCAGTCTGAACTCCTTTTTTAATTTCAATCTATTGGTCCCTATCCTGCTCTCAGTTTCAACAGAGAACTGGGCCATTCCCTCCTGGATGTGAACGTTTTTCAAATATTTGTAGACTGCTATCCTATCTCCCTTCAGTCTTCTCTTTTATAATAAACTAGTATTTTGCAAACTTATTACAGCACAAAACAAAACAAATATAACTTCTAATGTAGGATCTCTTAACATAATTTGGGGCAAAATTATTTCCAACTTCCAATATGGCACATGTCATTTGCTTAACATCAACTATCTCCCAGAGTCTCCCTACAAAAAAAGTTCACACATCGTCAAGCAACCTGGTGATGCAGTCCTCAATTTTCTACAGCAAGGGTCCCTAAAAGTTTTCTGCTGCCAGGAAGGCTTGTCCATTCACAAAATGGCTGCAATGGTAGAACATAACCAGTTATAGAGCACTGATTTACAAGCATGTTACCTACCACCCTTCTACCCAACACCTCATGCAGAATGCTTTCTCCTATGCCTGATTTCATTTTTCTTTTTACTGTACAAGGGGATACACTTCCAGACTAAGCAGTGAGCTACATCCACCCCTTATTTTTATTTTCTAAGAAAGCTTATACGATCCAGAGATATTCTTTGAAATTAAGATGATACTGATGTTGGATATTGATGATGCTTTCTTTGCTTTGCAGCATGCCAACTTTCCTTTTTTAAAAAAAAACATCTTACTGTATAAACAATAACTAGGCTAACTCCCAAGAACCCAAATATTCAGACCACCTCTATTTGAGAGACATTGTGACTTTTTCAGGGTGCATCTAAGCTTATACTGACTGGAACCACGTTACCTTTGCCAGTGAAGCATTTTATTTATGCCCATTTCCAGCTTGCAGAAACTTAACCCACAACTCCCAGATTCTTATCTATGGCTGAAAATATTGTTCACATTGTGCTAAACCAAGGTATGTTTTAATAATAGTATGTGATGCAGCCACAGTGCCCTAGTTCACATAATTTCTTGATTAACAAATCACATCAAGCTGCAAAGTTACTAAATGGGCTAGGTTCACACAATATGCTAGACTAGAAGGGTCAGTAATGACTCGGTGCTCGCACAGAGGACCTTTCACACACACAGGCCAATATGAGGTTGGGTAGCTTGTGGTTCAGCATGTTTTGGGAATCCAGCCATTATCTTAGTATGTTATGTGCATCAGACCATCCACAATAAGCCAGCCTAGTTTATTTGGGTATTACATGTTGTGCACATTTGTATTGCATTAATCTGAGTTTAGGGATTAATATGATGAGTAAACCCAGCCTTGTACAAATCATACCATAACACAAAGTTAAACTATGATTTACAAGTTACAGTCACTTGGTTCACACATCATAATGAGCTGAAACCAAACAAACCTTATTATGGCTTACTGTCATGTATAAAACTAGCCAATCTCACCTTAGATTCCATCAAAAGCTATATCCCTGCATGCACCAATTTGTCTAAATAGGAGTCCATTTTTCTCTCAATTCAATTGCCCTTCCCTATGGAAAGGCAAAAGCCCTCCCATCTCTGGATCTACCTTGGCAAAGTAGTCCTTCAGTGTCAAATGAAACCCAGTAAGTGCTGGGAAATTATGCCTGGGATGCCTTTCATTCTTGCAAGGTGTTGGGCATGGGGGTGGGGAATGTAGCTAATCAACAGAGCCCAAGGGGGAAGGGGAGGGAAGAAACAGATTGCAATGGTGCATCTTTCTTAATTTGTGTCAGCGACTTAATTCCCCCAGTCTCCCCAAAATGCATAGCCCCAACCCGGTGGATGAAGTGTGAGAAACTGAGATTTCACATCAAATGTGTTATTCCTTCTACTACCAGCAGCCAGATGCAAACAGGTCCATTTATAAACCCTCCCTAACCCTCAGTGTTTCATAAAAGCACTGCTTTGCAAAAAAGAGGATGAAGAACAGCTTTTCTCTTCCCACCCTCCTTTGTAAAATCAAGACACTTCAGCATCTCTCTGTTGAATTGTCTGTTTGAAGTCCCCATCCCTTCTCTGCTTCTCCCACCCCTGGTTTTTGCATGCAAAACAGAGGGGGGGGGAAAAAACAATGTTTGGGGAGATCCACTTTCCATCATGACATTAGCTGGTACAATTCTTCTAAAACCACCTTTGCAGATATATAGCCTGCAAAGGTGATTCACTAATTCAGTACTGAACTCAGTGAAAGGCTAATCCTATCAAAAGTATTCCTGTTCCATTACCTCTAGGATAGAAGAGTTTTGCTACATTCTCCCTTCAATATTTAAGTGTACAAACAAAAGCCAACATAAACCCTTTCCTGACAGATTTTAATGAATATAAGGGGCATTTGCCTTAAGCCTTGAAAAATCAAGGCCTTATAAGGGTTGGCATCAGTGAGGATGAGGGGAAAAGGCCCTCTTTGCCTAAGAGACATAGGCCTTCTCACAATCAAAAGGTAACCTGTAACTTGGCCGCTACTTCAGATGGAAGTGGAGATTTGCACATCTGAATGATCCTCCCTGCAAAACCTCCCTTGCACAAATTTCCCCATACAGAGAAGCACACCAGGGAGAATGTGTGGTTTGAAAATGCCTTCTGGATGGGCAAGTTCCTTCCATGCAGAGAATGGTATTTAATGAACGGGGGGGGGGGAATTCTATATGAAAAAGGAGTCTTCCTAATTATCCCTACTTACAGCCCTTGAACTGGTTTAGTCAGAACTTAGGTTTTTGGTCTCCTCTGCTATTTTGCAAAAATTAGGCCCCAAAGCAGATCCTTGGAGTTCTCACCACCCATGTCCAAGGATCACCAGACTTCCCAGAATCCAGGTGTCTTTCACAGTTGCTATAGATATTGGGTCCAAAGGCCTACCTGTATTGGGGCTGTGCTGAAGTGGATCTTGCGATTAGGGGCAGCCTCATCGTCTTCTGACAGCCCAGGGATCTCGACACAGCTGGATTCCGGTGCATACAGTCCATCACCATCCTCGTCTTCATCCAGCCCACTCCCTCCCGAGTCCTCCCCCAGTCCACTGTAGGCACTAATGTCCACCAGGTCAGCCTCAGAGAAGTCCTCCTTCTTAGACTCATCACCCAGGTCGTTCTCCTCTGGTCCCTCAGCCTTGGCCACTTCCTCACAGTAAGTGTCTGCCAACGGGCCTGGAGTTTCTAGGTATCTTTCACCACCCAGCTGGCCATTTTCCAAGGCCGCATGCACCGTGACCTCAGCCTGAATCACCTCTGCCCTGAGAGGGTCAGGCCCCTTAGAGGCCTTGCTGTTCTCATCTGCCACTGCTGCTGCCACCGCCACCTCGGCTGCCTCAAATTCCTGTTCAGAGTCTCCACTCTCTTCCACTTCCACAGGCTTGATCTTGCGCACCTCTTGGACCTTCTGAGGACGTAGCCCCATGCTGGAGTCCTTGTCCCCTGGCTTCGCTGCTCCTGACCCACCAGGCACCAACTTGTTTTGGGCTTTGTCAGTCTCAGGCAACCTTGCTCTCACTTGGAGAGTAGGCCCATCACTACTCCTGGTTTCCACCTTGGCACCTCCTTCCGGAGCCTGGAGGAAAACCCTGGACCTTTTGCTGACAATCTTGGAGTTGAGAGGCCCAACTTTGCCAGGGGCTTTATGGAGGTTATTCCTCAGGTCAGCCTTCTCAAAGACAGCACTGAGCTGGCTTACAGTGGGAGACACAGCCTCTGTGTCTAGCTTGTCCAGGGATTCGGTGCTGCCGTTGAACCTCACCACCACATCCAGCTTCCGGTCCTGGAAGCCAGCTCTCTCTTTCCTCAGGAGCAGTTTGTTGGTGGTCTCCTTCTCCTGGAGGCTCCTCTCGAAGATCTTCCGTGTCTCCTGGAGCTTGGACAATGGCTTATCTGTTTTGGAGTCAAACCGGCTCACCCTCTCGGATACGCTGGTGCCCAGTTTCAACAACGCACTGTGGTCTACATTCTCGTTCAGGCTGCTGGCCCGGGGCAAGGACAACCGGACCGGCTTCTCCTTCATCTTGGCCAGATCAACCGCTCCCTCCCCTGGTGGCGGCGCAGTGCCCATTTGCAGGAACATGTTTTTGATCCGGTGGACGTTGGACCCATACTTCTTGTTCCTGGCTTTCTTGGCCTCCTCACTGTCAGCATGGCCCAGGGCATCCTTGGAGGCTTTCAGAGCTTGGATGCCAGCTTCGTAGGCGTTCCGGTGAGGCGAGGCACTCCTCAGGCTGCCTCCAGCCCCATTGCCACTGCCGGTGCTGCCCCCGCTGCTGCTAGTGCCACTGCCCCCAGGACTATTATGGGACTCAGTCTTCATCATGGTTCACCAAATCTTCTGGTGTCGCTGACACCACATAGCCTCAGGCTTCCTCCACCCCCGGACCACCCTGCCTCCTCTTCCTCCTTCCCCTCCAGCAGCTGCAGCAAGATCACATCGCGAGAGCCCGAAAGGGGCAAGGCGGCACGCCGCTTCTTCTCTACCAGGCGGCGCTCATTGTGTGTCAGGGAAAAATGTGGTCAACCGGCGGCGGGGGCGGCGGGGAGAGAACCGGATCCAAGGAGCTTCTGACCCACGGCGGTGGCAGCGGGAAGGCAGATCCTCCGAAGGGTCTAGATTAGCTGAGGCCCATTGCAGCCGGCTCGTCGGATGTGTTACACCTCCCCTTCATCCCCCCTCCTCCTCTTCCTCTCCCTCCTTGTCGCTTTCGCTCGCTCGCTCGCTTTTGCAGCGCGATGACGGAGACCAAACCCTTCTGCAAACGCCACAGCCTGTGGCTCCTTAAAAAAAAAGTGGGGGGGAGAGCAGAAGGGGGGAAAATGAAGAGAAAGAGAGGGGGGAAAAAACCGCTGGGTCTTAAAGTGATCACACTCCTTGCACCTCCCTCGTTTTCTGCTATGGCAGGAAAGGAAGCAAAAAAAAAAAAAAAAAAAAAAGCTAGCGACGCGTTCTTCCTCTCTCTCTCACCCCCCCGCCACTCGCCCGGCTGCCTTCCCTTTACCGAATAAGCGAAAAATGCACTGAGTCAATCAATCCAATTGCAAGAGGAAGGAAGGGATGCGATGGGGAGGGAACCTCGGCTACGCCAGCTTTTGGATTTACCTCGCCGATGAATTATTAAAAAAATAATCATGACAATGTAATCCAATCCCTTCCGCGTGTCGGCTGTTTCACGCCTTACTGGCATTCGGGGGGTGGGGGGGTGGAGGCAGTTCAAGCTGTCGTGTATACGCACACATACGCACCCACCCCACGTGTCCTTGCTCCAAAATTGGATTAACCGTGGACGCCCCTTCCCAGACATTTGCCCACTCTTATATTTTCCAGCTATTTGGAGACGTGTCACCCCGGAATCGCGGGCAGTGTCACCAATGCTGTGGGATCCGATCCACCTCCATTTTAAGGCTGAGTTGTCTTACCGAATCTGTGGTAGGACGGCACCGTTATCTGACCCCACCGAAAGGCCCACAGAGGTAGCCAATATTCATACAATTCCTTTAATCTGGCTGGACATGAAAAATCCATTGCTGGGTTCACACAATACACTATACTGAAACAAACAGGTCACACAATGCACTTAAATCACAAGAGCTGAATCAGGCTTTGCACTAACCAAGTTTAAGATTAACATAGTTGTGCAAAAGCAGCTGCCAACATGTAAAGTGAACCAAGCCAAAAGCTCTGCCCAAGGCAATGGCTTTATTTGGGCCTACCAAAACAAAGTGCATAAATAACCAACCAAAGTATCCCTATTATTTTCTAGTAAAACATTTCTTGGCCCTAATAAAGGAATTCCCACCATGGCTGTGTATTTTATTTGCATATTTCTCTCAGACAAATATAGTTGTTTATGTTCTTTTTACACTATTACAAAGAGTGCTTGGATAAATACAGTACTTTTAAGCTTTGTAAGTGAGCTTTCTTAAATACGTAACTGAGAAAACAAAAGGAGTGGGGGGAGGGGAACCAATTGCTTTGTGAATATGGCTATAGGAAAAAAAATCCAGCCAGTATATTTAAATCCAAGGAGAAAATCCAATGCCTGCGCATTGACTCCACCACTGCAGATGGGCACATAGAATGCTTCAACTTGCAACTACCTACCTCAACAACACTCCATACATATAGAAAACTAGAAGGTGAGGTTACAAATCTTTTCTCTGGTGCTATGCTAGTCTTATGCACAAACTTGCATTCATTCATTCATTCATTCGATAAAGGAAAATGTTCCAAAGTACGATGATCTTTTTTTAAAATTTTTAATAAGAATTTTATTAAGTTTAAGCGAAGATAAAAACTACAAAAAGAAACTACAAAAAAAGGGAAAAAAAGAAAAAGTGAAAAAATAGAAAAAATATTTTTTAAGATTACAAGATGACTTCTGACTTTCAACAACAAGAATATACCGCAAATTCCATAATTAATCCCTTACTCTATATCTAACCAAAATCGCATTATTTCTATAAATCAATCCATTAACACATTATAAAACTATAAAAGCAATTGCTCTTTCCCCTTATATAAAGAAATAAACAGATATACAGTATAAACCTCCAAATCCACTTCCCTCCCAAAAAACAAAACTCATTTTTTAATATTTCCTTCCTACCACTATTCTATATTTTTCTAACCACTATAAAAAATCAAATTATATTTAAATTTTGTACTTAATTGTATTATTATACTTGATAATGTTTAATAGTAATAATGCTGTAATAGTCTTAACCCTATTAAATCTATAATCAAACTCTAATTATTATGTCTTATAAATCAAACAAACTGTAAAAACAATAGAATCCATCTTAATCAATCTTAATAAAATACATCTTAATCCAAATAATTAAAGAGAATAAAACCATATAAGCCTTAATATCAATCCACATACACATTCTTACTTTTATGCTTAGTACTACTATAATAATCTTATCCCTATTAAACCTTAAAAAATCAAACCAACTTTAAATCATCGTAGAAAATAGGGTCATAACATTTGTTCATCTCCATATTATGCACATACATCCACATACATATTCTTACTTTTATACTTAATAATATTATAGCAATCTTATCCCCATTAAACCTTAAAAAATCAAACAGACTTTAAATCATTATAAAAAATAAGATCATACAGCCTTGAAATCAGTCCACATACCCAAAGTAGGATGACCTGATAGTCTTTTAACAATTCCTCAAAATATTTTTGTAAATGAAGTTATAAATTAAAATTCTCCATTTTAAAACTTGAAATCAAAGCATTCAATACAGTTTGCTGTGCTTCCAGAAATAATTATGACTGATAGTGAAATGTGCATGCTCTGAATTAGGAACAAAGACAGAGTCAGGCCATTGGATTACCCAGGCCCAAACTGCCAAGAGTGATTGGCAATGGCTCTCCTAAAGGAGTTTTTCCAATCATACCAGAGGTGCTAATTTTATCATGAACAATCCATAACTGAGATAATGCATTCACCCAAGTTCAACCTTGTACTGAATTAACCATAATGTGAAGTTGGGCAGGGTGAGGCATATGTAGGCGAGCGCTTACAACAGTACATTTAGCCACCTGTCAAGTAGCTGAACTATAGATTACTGGTGTGGAGGAGTGAATGTGGTGAAGTAGGGTGAGCACCCCCAATGAAACTGCTCAGTTCAACCTCATCTCTACACATGTGACCTACTAGTCAGGCTGAACACGGGTCTAGCGCTCTTCTGAAAGAGTGCTAAACTCATGTACAAAAATAGTGTAGGAGATAACACAGAAGAGGAGCACAGAGTGAAGCAGGAGGCAATGATAATTAACAAGCTCTGTTCTCAACTAGTGCTGCTGGCAGTGAGTGACCAAGGAGTCCAGTTCTGACCTCACTGCTAGCAGCACCCAGAAAAAATGAGTAGATGGCCATGTGGAACACAGAATAGTGATTGACTTGCTTGTAGTTACAAGAGTTATCACCTTGGCATCTAGCCCCATCAAAGACAGAATGGAGTAAGCAAAATGTACCCCCAATGTAATAAAAACAGTATGGTTATGCAAAATTTCTTTTTGGCAGAAACAGTGGAAAACCTGAAATTGATCCAATGATAACAAAATGAGTAACACATAGTTGGCAGAACATGGCTGTCTTTCCTAGTTTAAATCAACTTGTACAGCATGGGACTAGCACTCTTTCAAAAGAGCACTAAACCCATATTTATAAGAGCCAATGTAAGACCTGCAAGCTCTTAGGAAATTGCTAGATAAGAATTATGTGAGCAAATGCCTCTGCAGAAGCCAGATGCCCATTGTCTCTTACAGCCCAAGCCAACCTGGTCATGGAAGGCATTTCCAGGAGACTAGATGGGAGGGGGCATGCCTGCAGCAGCCTAAAGTAATCAGTGGGAGCCAGCCAGAACTTAACCTCATCATTGAAGTGTGTCAGATCATATCCATGGCAAAAGCTGTACTGGGAAAAAGAGGGAAAATACTATTTTAAATCTGGAACAGCTAAACATGACTTTAGCTGGGGTGTGTGTCTGTGGATGTAGCTGGAGGTGAGGATAAGATGAACATAACATCACGAGGACACGGCATTAAAAAACAGATACCAAGATACCATATTTCTGCCATGGTTAGGGGGAAATGAGAAAGAGCCTAAAGCCACCAAAAAATGTAACCAGTCTCACTATGTTGTAGAAATATAGTCACTAAGTCTTGGTTAAGTTTGTTGTTTGAACGCTGAGAAATATTGATATTGTATTATCTGTAACCTTTTGAATAGCACCTTAAATGCTTTCCAACATTTTGCTTGTTGATTCATTGATTAATTCATTGAGTCATTCATTGATTCATTCGTTCTCATCAACAAACCTGTAAGATGGCAGCAAAGAGGACCACTGCTGGATCAACATCAATTTTTGTGGTGAACTGATACCATCATTTGAATCATACAAGGCAGAGACAGCTTGCAACAATTGTTTTTGTGATGCCTCTTTCTCATGACTCATTAAAGAAAAGTACAACAGAGATGTGATTTGAATAAAAATGGGGCAATTTGGGGAGCATGGCTCGTTTTATGAAGGTTCCTCCATTTTACTCCCAAATTCTACAACCGGATGACCATTCTAAAATTATTTATTGCATAGCACAGAGTCTGCAAAACAGAATAATTTCAAGGGTGTTCATATGGCAGTGAGTGCTTACAAAATAGACCTCAGCAAATTAACCCACGGATAATGACCTTCTTAAAAATTGTATTGTTATATTGGGCATGTATTTAAGATTTCTTATGTCTATAGTAAAGGTAAAGGTTTTCCCCTGCACAGTTGTGTCTGACTCTAGGGGGTGGTGCTCATCTCCGTTTCTTAGCTGAAGAGCCAGCGTTGTCCGAAGACGCTTCCACGGTCATGTGGCCGGCATGATGCGCGCGGAACGCTGTTACCATCCCACCGAAGTGGTACCTACTCATCTACTTGCATTTGCATGCTTTTGAATTGCTAGGTTGGCAAGAGCTGGGGCGAGTGTGGGAGCTCACTCCATCACGCAGCACTCAGGTCTCGAACCGCCAACGTTCCGATTGACAAGCCTGGCGTCTTAACCACTGAGCCATCGCGCCCCTCCTTATGTCTATACATTTTCCAATTACACTGAGGCATTCACTGTATTCTTTGGAAGAGTTGCTATTCTCTTGATTTCCTTATCGTGTGTAGCAGTGTTTTTCAATCTTGGCAGCTTTAAGATGTGTGGACTTCAACTCCCAGAATTCCCCAGCCAGCTGGCTGGGGAATTCTGGGAGTTGAAGTCCACACATCTTAAAGTTGCCAAGATTGAAAAACACTGATCACTATCCTCATGTTTTATGATGGTCTGTAGCTTGAATCATGTCAACTGGATTTTTATTTTCTTAATGGAAACGTTTCGCTCCTTATCCAAGGGGCTTCTTCAGTCTGAGCAAAGTTGGTAAGGGAATCCTAAATATGTTCCTAGGTAGCTGTGTGACCTTACACCTGGGGCTAGGTCATGGTTATATTGAGATGTAATTTTTAAGTCCTTTTATCATCTAATGGAGGGTCGTTAAAAACACCATGCTGCTGTTGAGCTTCTGAAATGGTCTTAATCTTCCTAGGCACAGAAGACAACACGGGGAGGAAGATGGGGGAGAGTTTGTGCCTGAGGCCCCCACCTCTATTCAAGGAAGGATTTTCCAAGTTGGCATAAATGGATTCCTTGACCCCTCTCTCAAACCACCTATCTTCTCTGTCTAAAATGTGAACATTAATGTCCTCAAATGAGTGTCCTTTTTCTTTTAGATGAAGATAAACTGCTGACTCTGGTCCTGTGGTGTTATTTCTCCTGTGTTGTGCCATCCTCCTGTACATAGGTTGTTTGGTTTCTCCAATGTAGAGTTCAGAGCACTCCTCACTGCACTGGATTGCATAAACTACATTGCTTTTCTTATGTTTTGGAGTTTGATCTTTGGGGTGTACAAGCCTCTGTCTCAGTGTGTTGGTGGGTTTGAAATATACAGGTATGTGGTGTTTGCCAAATATCCGTTTTATCTTTTCAGACACGCCAGCCATGTAGGGAATGACCAGGTTCTTTCGTTTACTCTGAGTCTCAGCCCTATCTGTCGCTGTTTTAGGTCTGGTAGATTTAGATTTGGTGAAGGCCCAATTTGGATATCCACAGGCCTTCAGGGCTGTTCTCAGGTGCTGATTTTCATTCTTTTTGGAATCCATGGAGGTGGGGATGGTTTCTGCTCTGTGTGACAATGTCCTGATGACTCCTAGTTTGTGCTGCAGTGGATGGTGGGAGTCAAACATCAGATATTGATCTGTGTGTGTGGGTTTCCTGTAGATCCCTATTTCTAGCTTGCCACCGGTCCCAATGAGGACTTCACAGTCTAGGAATGCCAGTCTGTTTATGATGGTGAATTTCTTTAGTCCATCTAAACTGGAGATACAGTGCTGTTTTTAGCTTGCTTATAAGTACAGCTGGATTATGTCTAGTTTTACACTTTACTGGGAATACAAAAAAAGTTTCCCAATTGCCTGATCTATACATTACACTAAATCCATAAGCTGGCCATTTGCTTAGTGTGATACATGAACTTCCCATAATGGCCGAGTGCTCTATGTGAACCAATCCATTATAGATTATATATATAAAAAGTTAACAATGTGAACTTAATATGAACCCAGCTATATTGAAGTTGCTGCACCTCCATCACAAAAACATTAACAAATGCATATTTGTTGCATTCACAAAGTCTCCTCCAAAGTTTCCCCATTGTGCTCTTCTTAGGAGTTCCTGCCAATCCACCAATGTTTCATATCAGTCAGTCCTCCTGAAGTTCATGCCCATTTATCATCATGGAAGCGGAGAATGAAATCCATGGACAGAAACACGTAACTGGCCACAGCAGGCAGCAGCAGAACATCCTAGCTGCAAAAAAGGCTGTTTTAGGGCGGGGGGGGGAAGTCATTACTCCGGAGGGATCACCTTGTAGCTTAAGCTTCTTGGTTAGGCACACCCTCTTCAAGGGCTGAACAGCGAGTGTTCTGCTGTCTCTTTCTGCTGGACACACGACACACGGCCATGGCCTCTGCGCTCTGTTAAGACAGGAACTGAAAAGACACAACTCACTGAAAGACAGTCAAAGAAGGACTGAACATCAAGAAGATATTTTTCACCTTAGCTCATCCACGGTACTATCCGGTCCCCGAGCCTGGGGTTGGAGCGGGGGGAGGGGGGTAGAGAGAAGGAAGAAGAAAGAGGAGGCACAAGGACCCTGAGGAACAGGAGACTGGCTGACCCAAGCTTCCCTTCTCTGCTTGCGGTTTCCTGCATGCATCTATGCCCGAAGAAATCCTATTCCAGCTTCTTCATTGCCCCCTCAGTTCAATCATTGGCTTCAATCGCTCCAGCAAGAGATCTTGTGCAGGAACTCCTGACTGCAGGTTGTTTTGATCCGAGTAGAAGCTTGCTCCTCAGAGACATGGGGGCGGGGTAGTGCTTGTGGATGACTCCTGTAACAAAGGGGAAATGGCTCTGCGTATGACCAGGGGCTCTTTCAAATCCTCAGTTTGAATCCTGAAACCTTGAAGTTCAGAAAAAGAATCCTGGTGCTGATGGATGTGAAAATTGAGGAGGCAGCAAATACAGCTTTAATAACTTTGAAAATTTATTCTCAGTCTGATGATTTCCAATTATATTCCTCTATTATATATCCCATGCTTCCCTTTTAGAAAAGTTCACTTTCACTTTCTCACCCCACTTTCCTTTTAGCCAAGTTTCTGTTTTTACCCTAAAGTTTATTCAAAAACCTGAAGGGGGGAGGGGGGAGTTAAAAATGAATGCAGCAGCCTAAACTTAAGTTAGCTTCTGCCAACGTGCACCTTTTAAATAGTGGGAGCTATGACTTGTCATCCTCAGACAGATTGGCAGTGATGGGATTTGTAGTTCAACCAATCTGGAGGGCAGTATTTGGGGGGAAAGTGCCTTTTGAAAAATTGCCAAAACGAGTGAGTTAAGCCCTAATGTTTCAACACCCCAACAAACTTGCATTGCACAGGAAGTATGAAAGGGGAAGTGTAAACCACTGATGCTTTTACTGGAGTCTCCTCTGCTACCACTAGTTTGAATATCACTAATTGACTAAACAATCTGAAGACATTTGATAAAGGAAGCAATTATCCAAGCTAGGGGTGTTTTATCGTTTCCATATCAAAGAGAATAAGGACCTTGTTCTGAGTTCTGGGCTCAACATTTAGAATTTGTGGGCTACGTTAAGTAGGGCTGACTTCTGGAATTCTTTCCAACCCATAAAGATGCAGGGAAGGATTTTTCTTGATTTCTTTTTCCACTGTCTCCATCCTGATCTGGCTTATTTTCACATTTGAACTTTCCTTTGCTGGCTCCTCTCACCCGCAACCAGCACCACACACACTCCAGTTTTGGTCTTATTCTGTCCATTTTTCAGAGAATTATCCTGCTGACAGAATCCTGAGCCCCTTTACATAATTTTTTAAATTTTGCCGGGCTGGGGAGAATTTTAAAAAGTGGCCCTGTTTATTTTTAGCTCTGGACCAATCATTTTAGCTCCCCTACTTTAGCCCTACCCACTAACAGAGTCTGGTCAAACAGCAAAAACTAAAACCCCACCATTTCCCCAGTCCATGATTGCAGATCAGGTTCAAAACTACTCTCTGAAGTAGAGGAATAGATGAAGCTCGGTAGGCGATATTTGGCCAGTCACTGGCTGGGCTTATACATCACACAAATCCATAACTATTATTTATTTATTTGAATTTATTAGCCGCCCAACTCAGATGCACTTAGTAGTTTGGCTCTAGATTAGGTCATTTGCCCACTAGTGACTTTTAGCATCACCCAGCCATTACTGAGACAATATAAAGCCTGTCCTCATTACTGTTACAATGGCCCAATGGCAGCTGGATGGACACTGTTCAATGACACAGATCCTGCCTTCTAGTACTGTGGTTTGGGCTCAACCATCGTGGCTTATAAACTGCAGCTTATAATGCAGCGTGTGACACTCTTTATCTCTCCACCTAACTTAATTTAAAAAGTTGGGCCTGTGAATGAGTAGAAGACTGGTGAACCAAAAACGATGGCTTGGGTCAGCAGCTCCAGTCTCATTGACCTCCTAACTCCCCAATTATATTAACCTACAAAAATGGCCAGGAACGAGTAGATTGCAGGGTTTCTGGGTGTTTTCCAGTAAACTCCAACTACCACCTCCCAGTGGCTCCAAAGACTAGTGGAAACCACTGGGAAGATAAAAAGCCTGAGATTGATAGATTGATTGATTGATTGATTGATTGATTGATTCGATTTATCACCGCCCAACTCCCTCAAAGGGACTCTGGGCGGTTTACAATCCAAATATAAAGTTAAATAAACACTAAAATAGACAATTTAAAAATACAATAAATATAATAAAACCAAGAGGGTAGTATCTTCTTTAAAACATTGGAAGGGCAATTCTAGGGCCATCCTAAGGTATTAGCCATCCCCAAGAGTTTATACTCTTCTTCCTGCCCCAGGCCTGTTGGCAAAGCCAAGTCTTGAGTTTTTTCCAGAAGTCCAGGAGCGAGGGGGACTGTCTTAACTCTGGGGGAAGAATATTCCACAGAGCAGGCGCTACTGCAGAGAAGGCATGCTTCCGTGACCCCGTGAGATGGAATTCTTTGACCGATGGGGTCCGTAGCATGCCTTCCCTGCACGACCGGATGGGACGGGACAATGTAATGGGGATAAGACGGTCCCTTAGGTAACCTGGTCCCATGCCATGAAGGGCTTTAAAGGTAATAACCAACACCTTGAATTGTTTTAGCATTGAGAAGGCCCTTAATGCCAGGTAGACTCCTCCTATCATGTCTTTTGACCCAAGGGATGATCTATATAATCTTGGCTACAAATTCAGCTATTGGGGAAGGCAGGGTCTCAGTCCCTGGAGGTTTCCAGAGATCTGTTCTCTTCTGTGCCCCTGGAGAATGGTTGACTGTCATTATTGCTCATCCTTGCTGAAAGTGGTGGTCATCAGAAGTGCTGGATTGCAATTTCCACAACTGTAGTTCTGACACATCTGGCGGTCAAAAGATTGGGATGGCTTTGTTGGCTGGAAATTCTGGGATTTGTAGTTTCATCACATCTTGGGGTCTCAACGTTGGGCAAGGCAGTTTAAGACAATTCTGAGTTAGATGGGTAAAATCAGCTTTCAGAGTCTTGAAACTTCCTGTACTAATTCACAGAACCGGAGAAGAATTTTTTATCTTGACTGAGCAAACACATTCTGAGTGCAGAAAGGTAAATTTCCTTCTCCATCAAACATGCAAAATCTTCTCAGTCTGGGAGAGGGAAGTATGAAGCACCAGACAGGCATTAATGTCTAACTTCCTGCATTATTCCAAAAGAATTCCCATGCTACTTTTTGCTCATAATCCCATTTCTTGCTCCTGTGGTCACAACTGTGTTCAGCCTGGCTGAATTTTCAATTCTGGATTGGCTTGTAGGCCATCAGTAAGTTGCTTGCACATGAAGCTTCCAAACCAGCAATGTTAGTTAGGATTTGAGTGTGTTAATCCAGGTCTGGAACAGAATGATGCTGTATGAAGGCACAGAAAAGACATCCACCTACCTCTGCCACCAAGTTGGCTTTTTCACCACTGTCTTCTCCAGGAATCAGGTTTGGCTTGAAGGAGATTTTACCTCTGTACCTTCCAGAGTAGTAGTGCCGTTATAAGGAGAAACATTTAAGGATGTGGTAGGAAAGAGTGGCATCAAGAAGTTGAGTCAGCTCTGATTCACACCAACTCCCCTTCTCTTCCACCCACCATGAGATCTTGCTGTGAAAAGGGGGGATAAGATTTAATGCCAAGATCCTGGTGATTACAGCTACATAATGACTGGTTTGAAAAGACCAGGGGTGAGTGTCTCTGTTTTCATTGAAGTTTCTCCCTTGCTATATTTTCTACTTTCGTTTATATTTTCAAAGAGAGTTGAAATGAAAAGTGGGGAAATACTGCTTTTAAAAAATAATTGAAATTTGAAACCAAAGTGAAGACATCAACATTTGGCCTTAGAACATTTTATTTCCTATTTGTATTTTTATATATCTTTTCACCACGTGTTGCAGCAGAATAAAAACTAACATCAGCAGCATCCACAATATTAAAATATATTTTTAACAAGAAACATGAAGTGGCAGAATACTGAGAGTCAGTACTTGAGGAACCAGAGGAACTACAGCATTGATAAAGAACCATCTTAGATCAAAGGCTTTGAAGAATAAACCAGATACCCAACAAAATGCCTGAAATATGAAATAAACCCACTCACAGCTTGGGTGCTGCTACTGATTCTGTGTCACCACCAACCAAACTCAATATAGGCATTTGCATGCACACAAAGATGGCTCAAGCTGGGAAAGGGGAGTGATATAGTTGTTATTTATTTATTTACTTATTCATTCATTCAATCATATTTTGCAGGCTGCCTCTGTCACAGTTGCAATTCTGGGCAGTTTTCAAAATGTAAAAAAATAATAATACCTTATGATAAAAAATTACCAAGCACTCACATCAAGGAGAACAACAAAATCAATTACAAATTGCAAATGACATATATGAGGGAGCTGAAAAAGCCACTCTGCCCCAGGGTCTGCTGAAAAAGCCAAGTCTTAAAGACTTTATGAGGGGGCGCGGTGGCTCAGCGGGTAAGATGCCAGGCTTGTTGATCGGAAGATCGCAAGTTCGGAGGTTCGAATCCCAAGCCCTGCGTGACGGAGTGAGCTCCCGCACTAGCCCCAGCTCTTGCCAACCTAGCAATTCGAAAGCATGCAAATGCAAGTAGATTAATAGGTACCATTTAGGTGGGTAGGTAACAGCGTTCCGCGCGTGTCATGCGGCCACATGACCGTGGAAGCGTCTTTGGACAACGCTGGCTCTTCGGCTAACAAACAGAGATGAGCACCGGCTCCTAGAGTCGGACACGAGTGCACAAATGTGCAGGGGGTACCTTTACCTTTAAAGACTTTATGAGCACATTAGGGTCAGGGCTGTATGGATTTCAGAGGGAATGCTGTTCCGTAGGGCAGGTGCTGTCAACTAACCTAGTGTCACTGGAACATTCCCCAAGTTCAATTGGTCACACCCGAAAAAGATGCCCTAGATATGTATGATGATCCCAGCTGGCTTGCTACCGTAGTGATGGCACAGCACTGTGGTGGCAGGAGAAATTTTTATAAACACAGCTTATTGCTCCAACTCTAAGCTTTTCAGATACAGGACAAAGTTTTATTTTTAAAATAACAATAAACGCTATGCCTAGTCAGAAATCAGAAACAGAACTTTGTGAACCAGCATTTAGTTCCTCATATTCTGCAGGAAGGAAGGGAGCTATAAAGTTATCTAGAAAATGAAAAACATATGCCTTTTTTTGAAATATGTGCCTGTGACATCTCAGTATCTCATGGGGAGATAATCATGATAGAGAGGTGCGTGTAGCTATGACAAGCGTATGAAAAACGTGGAAAGTCAAGAAGATTAAATCCTCCCTAGCTTTGTTGGATTTTTGGTCCAATTCATAACCCAGTGACAGATAGACAGCGAACACAAAATAACTTCATACACACACACATATTTGAAAATTTTAAAAACATAGGTAAAAACTAATACAACCTAATATAGAGTAAGGAAGAAAAAAGAAAAAGAAAGAAATCAAAGAGAGAGCTAAAAGTGCATGAAAGAAAGAAAAAGTATAAGAAAATTAGAAAAAAATTAGAAAAAAAGAAAAAAGATACAAAGAAGTGGCTTCCAATCTTTACAGCAGATATAAGTACAATTATAAATTTACCTCTTTCTCTAAAGTTACATCATGACTCTCTTCTTTCTATAATTTATCCTATCTAATCATCATAAGTTCATTTTTTTCCTGTTTTATGCAAAAAGCCCATAAGGGGTTTCCAGTCACCAAGAAATGCAGATATTGTCTTTTCTCTAATCAAACAAGTCAATTTAGCCACTTTAGCAAGCTCTATCATCTTCACCAACCAGTCCTCTGTTGTAGGTATTGTCAAATCTTTCCATCGTTGTGCATACAATAATCTTGCTGTGTTATCGTGTACAAAAAAAAAGTTCCATGATTTTTTTCCAACTGTTTATCCATCAGTCCCAAGAGGAAGAATTCTGGTCTCAATTGTATTTGTTTCAGTATTTGAATCCAAAATGTTCTACAAGCACAGAATTACTTCTTCAGGGCTTTTTAATGCAGCATAATTTATCACTAGCAGTGAATGGCCTTTCAGGAAACTCAAAGGCCATCAGCTTTCACTCCTTATTTGAAGCTATTTCTTGGTTTGGACTTGTTACATCTGGCTGCTCTTGAAAAAGGTCAGAGCGGGTTCATATTTAGGTAGGAGACCATGAAGAAATTTCAGAACTATAGGCTAGACTGGGAAGGAAAAAAAAATTATAGAAGACAATGGCAAATTACTTCCATATTATTGCCCAAGAAAATACCTGTATTGCCCATATAGTAAGTGCAAAGATCTAAAAGGAGTTATGTCAATGTGTTTGGCTGGCCATCCTTACAGAGTTTCTAGTATTCAGCAGCTATTCCGGATTCTCTCATGTCACCACCTGAATTACAGGGAATACCTACCCCCACACTTTGCACCTGCCCCCCCCCGCGCATGTCCAAGTTTCAGAAAGCAAGTTTTTAAAGAGGTTACAATTTTGACTTAATGCATCAACTTTTAGAGATGAAAATGCCCTTGCAAAGAGCATAACCTCTCCCAAGACAAACTTTTTTCCTGTGGCTTCTGTTGGAATTGATGTTAGCTGGTTTCAACCTTTAAAAACACAATTAAAAAGTCCAGATTGCATTTATCCTAAGATGGCTATTTTTTTCTGTTAAAAATCTGCAGACAGAATTTATCATCATGGAACAGCTTCTTCCTTTTCATTCCAAAGGAAATGGTGATGCAGCACAATATAAGCTGACATTCCTGGATGGGAATGGAGGATTGTACTGTTGATATTTCCAGCAAACAGGGGGGGGGGAATGGAACACAGCCATCCCAGAATCACCCACCATCCAGGTTCTCCGAAAAAGAGTACACACTGTGCACATACAGTCACTCAACCATCTGCAATGAGGACAGATTTTTCTTAAAAAACAAAACAAAAAATCCCCACATAAATTAAATCTCCATGGAGCTTTCAGCAAAACTGTGCCATGAAAATATCATTATTTGAAGAAGCTAGAGAAAAGCCAGGGACTGCTCTTGATTTCATCATGACCTGGAAGACCTCCATCATGCAAAGGGGCCTAGTAATGGTGACTCAAGGCTTTTAGGAACCCTGAGTCCTGGCACTCCCTGCCATGTCCCCTAACCTGCAAGGGGCAAATCAAAGAAATTGAGGATCCTCTTAAGTTGCATCTGATCTTCCTGGGATATTATGAACAAAGTGGAAATAGTTGCAGAATTAACGAAGTGCCCCCTACCGCCATCTTTGTCCTGGGATTTTTGCAAATGCCTGGCCCTACCACCTTTTGGACATAGTTGCAGATGTTTAGTACTGTAGATTCAGACCTGAACATCATCATGCAATGTCTTTTTTCTCTGACAGGTTGAAACACATGGTATGCTCTTTCTCCCCTCATGACACAAATGTACTACCAAGAGATTGCTGGGGTTAGATATGATGGGTCATCACACAGGAAGCAAAGAAAGTTGAGGGAACTGGTCACGGCACATTCTTGTGAATGACTTATGATGTATCTTCTAAATAAACAGGATAAGTCAGCCCAACTCACTTCACAGGGTTGTTGTTGTGGGGAAAAGAGGAGGAGGAAGGAGTATTAGGTATGTTTGCCGCCTTGAGTTATTTATAAAAATAATAAAGGCGGGATAGAAAGTAAACAAACAAACAAATAAATAAATAATAAATAAGTAGCGCATCAGTCTTTAGCACAAACAGCAGAAGCACAAAGATGGAATGAATTGTAGAGGTGGTTGCACAGATAGCAAATTGCTCCTTTTACTCGTTTGTCTGTCAGTGTCTCATATAGCAGGAGGAGGGGCCACTTTATTTGGGAAATATTACTTTATAAAAGATCCAGTGGTATATTTAACATTTATCCTGCCAGTTTAACAAATTTCTTCTAAGTAAAACTTTCTGATGGCTCTCAAAAAAGCATGCTTAGGACCAGCTTTATATAATTTCAATTTTTCTAGTTCATGAATCAATTATAACTTTTATATGAAATACACTTCTTCAAGTAGCTATGGGGGGGAAAACAATGTCAAATGTCCCCCTTCCTTTATGCACTGCAATGAACAAATTTACTCTATAAGTAAGAATTGATGACAAAGGACTTTTTCATACAATTCTCTTTCTCCCAAGCGATAATACAACCAAGTGATGGAGGAAACCTTACATTAGAAAAACTCCTGTTTGGAGAACTCAGTGGCACAGGACAAAGACTTTAATATAATCAAAACACACACACACACAAATCTCCCAACCCCTTGGTTGGATACTGAGTTAGTCAAAATTATAGTAGGCTTACTGAAAGTAGTAGGATAAATTCATCTCAACTAAATTCAGTTTCAGTTACTTCAGTAGATGTATACTAAGTGCTCATCCTAATGTCCCACTAGCCAATTTTACAGGATGTAGTCGCATGTCCTAGCCTTTGTCTCATTTTCAACCCACTGCTCTGGCAGCTTATGTTCATCTTTAGGAGTTCTGGTTTTGAAGTAGTGTTTTTTCTCTTCTCCTGACACAAGTTCAGTCATGCAAACATTCTGTGATGCCTCACTGACAGGGTTGATGATAAGGTCAGGGGCTGGGATCTGCCAAGCTCCCAGTGACTAACTTCGGTTTGGTGCAGTCATCCCTTCCTCCTTTCAGTCACCAGGTACAGCCTTCCATGGCCATTTTGGCTCAGGCTGCAGAAAAGATCAGACTCCTGACTTGTGTTAGAAGGGAGAGCCTCTGATGCTCCTTGCAACCCTCCACTGTCCCTGTGATCTATCACTCAGGCTATTTCTGCACATGCATCTACTGTACTGGTCTTCTGCAAGACCAGTACACCTGGGACCAAAATAGCCCAGCTGACATGTTCCTGGGGCAGAGCACAGCCTAGAACCAGGATGAAGCAGAAGGAAGCTCTTTCACTGCACCCTTTAAGTTTCCTCCAGCTTCACTCTGCATCCCGCCTCCAGCTCACCAGCTTTTCAGCCAGGTTATTTGGACACAGCTTTATTGGTTTATTTACAGCTTTATTGGACAGCAAGTTCCACTCCCTTTTCGCACTGAAGATGTTGCCTAGCCTGGCAATGAAACGTCTGCATGAAAACAACAAGGCTCAGAGAACACCAAAGACTCCCCACTTTATTGGTTTTTCAGAAGACTGGTAGACTCATGTTTAGAAATAGACTGAGTACAGGTTATCAGTGCAGAATATCTCCATGCTAATGTCCAGTCAAACATATTAAGGCAAGTGATTGGTCATGTTTGTTTCCAGTGGCAGATGAGGCTGTGTAGGAAATAATTCAAAGTCAGGGAATCCATCAGTCCCTACTTCTAAATGTGTCTATGAAGGTTCTCAGTCATCCAGGTGGAATTGTCTGTAGCTTGAATCATGTCAACTGGATTTCTATTTTCTCAGTGGAAACGTTTCGCTCCTTATCCAAGGAGCTTCTTCAGTCTGAGCAAAGTTGGTAAGGGAATCCTAAATATGTAGTATTTATATAAATATAAATATAAACATATTTAGGATTCCCTTACCAACTTTGCTCAGACTGAAGAAGCTCCTTGGATAAGGAGCGTAACGTTTCCACTGAGAAAATAGAAATCCAGTTGACATGATTCAAGCTACAGACTACTTCTAAATGGTTCCACAGCAAAGCTGTAAGGACAGGTGCCCTTCAAGCCTCATTAGGGAGGCAAATTAGAGCTTAGCTGTTAGGACAACAGTAATTATACCGGCAGACTTTTCTGCCAAACCAAGGACTGGAGGAATGCACATTCATGTAGCTGTGAGGAAGAGCCCCAAGACTGAAATAATACAACGCACTCAACTTGGTTACTGAATTAATCCGTTTTCTGGGCTTACACAATACATTAAATTAGTGTTACTCAACCTTGGCCATTTGAAGATGGGTGGAGTTCAACTCCAGGTCTAGTGGTTAAGGCAATGGGCTAGAAACCAGGATTCTGTGAGTTCTAGTCCCGCCTTAGGCACGAAAGCCAGCTAGGTGACCTTGGGCCAGTCCCTCTCTCTCAGCCCAACTCACCTCACAGGGTTGCTGTTGTGGGGAAAATAGGACGAGGAAGGAGTATTAGGTATGTTCGCTGCCTTGAGTTATTTATAAAAAAATAATAAAGGCGGGATAGAAAATAAAACAAACAAACAAACAAACAAATAAATAAATAAATACATTTTGGGAATTGAACTCCACCCATCTTCAAATGGCCAAGGTTGAGAAACACTTCATTAAATCATAAACTAACTGGCTGGGTTCAAACAGCACGCTAAGATATATGCGCGCACACACTAAGATTAATCTTAACCAAGCTTAGCATGCTAAATGAATGTCTTTAAATGCCTTTATACATGTGTTGTGTGAACAGAGCTAATGTGGGGCTAAATCTGAATCCAACTGTTTCTTAGCCACAGATGCAACCGCTTCATTGCTTCATAACAGATGGTTTATTTTTAAAAAAGGGGAAATTTATTTGTCAGCTTTTAAACAATCTCACAATTACTCCCAGAGGCTGGTTTTATGGATTAGAAACAGGTGTCCTCAAAATCCATTGGCTGTAACTGGGTTTAGAGGGAAAAGACAGGTTCCTGCAATTTCTGAGTTTCCAAATGTGCAGTTTTCCTGCAGATGCACGATCCCCTGCAGTGACTCTTGCATGGTGAGTTCTTTGGACAGGGATTCTGATGGGTCATGCATTTGGGGTATGAACCACAAGGTCTCTGAAGCTCAGGGAAGTGATCCCACCGTGCTGCTCTCCGCAGTTTGGGTTCAGTTCCATTCTGTTCTCACTAATAAGGTATATTTAAAATGTTCAAAAAGTGCTGTGGCACCAAGAGAACATTCATGGTGGGTTCAGTCACACAGCATGCTTTAAAGGGGAGGGGCACTGTAATAGAATATAAACACCCTTTAAGGTTTTCCCCTGCACAGTCATGTCCGACTCTAGGGGGCAGTGCGCATCTCCATTTCTTAGCCGAAAAGCCAGCGCTGTCCGAAGATGCTTCCACGGTCATGTGGCCAGCATGACGCACGCGGAACGCTGTCACCATCCTACCGAAGTGGTACCTATTCATCTACTTGCATTTGCATGCTTTCAAATTGCTAGGTTGGCAAGAGCTGGGGCGAGTGCGGGAGCTCACTCCGTCACACGGGGCTAGGGATTCGAACCTCCGAACTTGTGATCTTTCGATCGACAAGCCTGGCGTCTTACCCGCTGAGCCATCACGCCCCATCCATCTAATTATCTATCTAATTATATAATTAACTGAAAAGAGCTTTAAGCTTTTTGGAGCTAACCTAACTTTTCCCATGTTGCATGAACTCCTTACTGAGTTTAATTGCCCCTTTCTGATTTGAAGACAAAGATGAAATCCTAGAGAGGTTCTGTAAAAATGGGCTCCTCTAGGAATTCATCTTCTGTCTCTCCTTTACTCTCTTTTCCCTACAGCAGTGGTTCTCAAAATGTGGTCTGGGGACTCTTGGGGGTCCCTGAGACCCTTTCAGGGGGTCTGCGAAGTCAAATAAATATTTTAAAATTTCTCTGTTTTAATTTCTAAGAGAGTAAATATCGATAGATATAACCCACATAAACCAAAGCTCTTTGGGGCCCTCAACTATTTTTAAGAATGTAAAGGGGTCCTGAGACTAAAATGTTTGAGAACTGCTGCCCCACAGCTACAGGGAGGAGTAGAAAAGAGCCACAAGGCATACTCACTATTCCTGGTATATTAGGTGGGATAAAGTATTATGTGTGTGGGGGAGTTATTCTGAGCTGCAAAAACATCACTGAATAAAATTATGTCCTGGATAATGAACATATTTCGATCCATCCACCTTGAACCCTCCCTGTCCATTTTCCAACATTGTGTGGCGTGTGTAGAACCACAAGACTTATAATGCAAACCTGCGGGCTTTTTATATTTTTCTGGAACAAGTTAGGCTGGAAGCCGGAAAAAAACATGTTTAGTTAACAGAAAGTCATTTGCATACTTCAGGTATAGCCACAGCCAAAGGCTACACCTAATGTTGTGGGAAAGGGCAGAGTACTGCAGTGGGTACGGGAATAATGTAGAGTGGTCGATGAAGGTTCTCAGTCATCCAGGTGGAATTGTCTATAGCTTGAATCATGTCAACTGGATTTCTATTTTCTCAGTGGAAACGTTTCGCTCCTTATCCAAGGAGCTTCTTCAGTCTGAGCAAAGTTAGTAAGGGAATCCTTAAATATGTTTCTAGGTGGCTGTGTGACCTTGCACCTGGGGCTAGGTCATGGTTATTTTGAGATGTTTATTTCTAAGTCCCTTTATCATCCAAAGGAGGATCGTTAAGATTACCTTGCTGTTGTTGAGATTGCGAAATGGTCTTAATCTTCCTAGGCACAGAAGACAAAGCAGGAAGGAAAATAGGGGAAAGATTGTGCCTGAGGCCCCCACCTCTATTCAAAGAAGGATTTTCCAAGTTGGCATAAATGGATTCCTTGACCCCTCTTTCAAACCACTTATCTTCCCTGTCTAAAAGGTGAACATTAATGTCCTCAATGTAGAGTGGGCAAAGCTATATCATGAACATGTTTGTATCATGCCAAGATTTTCTGAGACAGGTGATTCTAGGTTTTTCTCTTTTTTAAAATTGTATTGAACTTTTTCTTCCTCAAAAAGATGAGGAACTCCATCGCTCACAATTAGCAAGTGCATTCTGTGGCATAGTTAGAAGAGTTCTGGAGGGTATATATAGCTCTGGGGCTAAAGTTTGCCTACCCCAGGATGGTTAATATCCAAACTATTATACAACTATAATGCACACACACACACACACACCATTTTTTTTCACTGTAAAGAACTCCAAGCCATTAGGTTTAGCTTAATATTTGTGACCATAGGAGGTGGGAGTGTTAGAATAAAACATAATTAAGAAATCCAAACAAAACAGTGTTATTTACAAAACAAGTGTTTGGTTGACCAACCATGAAAACTCCTGCAAGATTTAGAGATAATACACTAGAAAGATGGAAAAAGAGAAAATGGGTGTGCGTGTGTGTGTGTTTAGATTGAACAGCTGATGCAAAAGAATGTGCTGAGACAGCTTGAGGGGGATGTCAAGATGAAAGGGCCAAGATAAACGGCAGCGGCCTACAATTAATTATTCATCAAGTTATTAATAGCCGCAGTTGTTCCTTTACCACAGTGATCCCACCCACCCCAGTCCTGGGGAACAGAAAAGCTTCTGTTCAAATAATCATGCTCTTCTCCAAACCAAACTCATTCTGCTCCTAACCCTACAGATTTGGGAGGAAAGGAATCACCAATTCTGATAACTGTGAGCTCGCCAAGACAGTGGGAGGTGAATGCATTTTAGGTTTTGGAGCTTTGTTAAATCACTGGAGCTTTTTGAAATATAACCCAAAAAGAGTTCCATTGACAGCATCAAAATTACAACTCTCAGGGCAATGAATTGGGTTGCATCTGGAAGACCCTGAACTAACCCTTTTTTTCAGCTAATAGTTCCTAGTCTTCATAAATCTCTTGGACATGTTGCCTGTGCAAAGCCTACTTTACCAGTGTGGCCTGATGGGAGAAGCAAAAAATGTGCAAAAGAACAAGTAATCTAATCAAGCCCTTCCACGCACTTTCTCCACATTATATAGAATTTTATGTCCTGGTATTATAGCCACTTTATTTGCCTTTTTTCTAAACTAAAACAGTAAGAACATAAATTGCAATTTTTGCTAGTGGGGGTCTCACTCCAGCCCTCTGGTAATTTGGGTTACCCTTTTTCTATTTCTTTTCCAGCTCAACGATTCCCTTTTGGAAATGAGGTGGCCAGGAGCGTACATAGTATTCCATAGGTTGGTGCATTAGTGGCACCTTTATTCTAATTCCTTCCCTGACCAAGGGCTTTTCCTTTAAGAAATGGCTGCTGCAAATATACAACATACCACAAGCCCTTTTCTGATCAGTCACTGTGACTCAAACCCCATCACCATATTTATTGCAGGATATCTTTTGGGCCATAATTAGTTTTTGGGAGGGAACAGAGGGCTGCAGTGCAGTGGCTGGAAAAGCATTCATAAATGGACAGGCCATGATGCGAATGTGAAGGACTCTCCCCTTTTTCCAGTTCTGAGGAGGAATTTTTACTATTTTCTTTTTTGTTGTTTCATGTGTTAAATTTATTACAAGGGATACCCAACAGTTTTGTTACACTGTCCATCTATAAATGGCAGGAAACCACCTCTGAAGCTCGGCGTCATCAGAAAGGGTTCTGTGGACTCCAAAGTATGGAACTGGGGTCCTCACGCCATAAGCCTACAGTTTTCTCGGCAACGTGAAGGAAATGGCTTCCCCCTGCCTTTTAAAGGAAGGCTTTTCAACTTCCTAGTCCTAGAGCAGAGCTTTCCAAACTGTGTGTCGCGACACGCTAGTGTGTCGGCTGCAGTGTCTGGGTGTGTCGTGGCTGCTGCTGCCTCCTCCGAGCCCTGCCAGGATTCCACGCAGGTCCTAGTGCCTGCCTTGTGCTGTAAGAGTGTGTCACGAAATGATGCCCTGCTGTAAGAGTGTGTCACCAACATGAAAAGTTTGGAAAGCTCTGTCCTAGAGCCTTGATATTCCTGGTGTTCTCACTTGGCCAACCTTGCCTGGGTTCAGGATCTCAACAGGGTCTGGCAGAATGTTTATGAAGCACTCTCTTCTGACTGCAACTTAAACAGTGTAAGTTGTTTCTCCATTTGACTCAATGGCACAGTAGATGGACATGTGCTGGAAACCTCAAATACTGATATAACTCTGACTCATTTTATTATCTTGAAAAAGAATCACCAATCTCTGCAATTGCTTCAAATACTGACACGTACCTTGGATGGGCCCCCATCCATAGGTGAGTTTGTGGTCATTGCCCCCTAACAATCCTGTTTGTCCAACCTGCTGGATCTGATGTTCTGTTGGCCTAGAAAGCCACTCCTCACGACATGAAGGGCCAAAGACAATCTTAAAGGCATCATTTAATAAGTCGTGCTTGGAAGACAAGGGTGAGTTCTGTGGAAGAATTCCAAAGTTTGCCTGGTTCAGCAAATGGGGCTGAAGGTGGTCGAGAAGGAATGGCAATGTTGTGATTGCAGAGCAGACTGAGGGCAGAAGAGCTCAACGTGGACGGGTTGGTACCCTCTCACTCTGGGCCTGTCTTCCACCTTTCAAGTCTTTCCTTTCTGACCAATGGCTTATGAGTGTATCTCAATTTAGAAAGCATGGGGGAAATGTTCACTTTTCTTCTTTCTCAACCCTTGCTTTTAGCTGCCAGCATTTCGCGCCCACTCAACAGTGAAATCTCTGCTTTGCTGCTCATGCAAACTCCTTCCTTCCCCCAAAGCTCTGTAATTCAAATACCCATTTTTAATATACCACCTAAGCGGTATCCCCTTTAGGCAGCAGAGAGAGTGAGCACGTGCGCACACACACACACACACAGATAACATTTATATAACTGTTGGATCATCTCTGAAGATTTCTTTAGACAGAGTTTTCCTGCATAGTCGTGGTTAAAAAAAAAAGATCAGTGCATATACTTAGATAAAGCATCACATATAAACCCTATACTGTGCATAGCTTGTGTTCATAGGTATCCACAGCAGAGCAGGGAAAGGAGGAGGGGCAAATGTCAAAATGTACATTGTGACATCACAACAGATACCCTATGACATATGTACTTGCATCTGATGTCACAACTCATATTTTGTCTTTTTCCCCCCCTCATGCCGGTTAGTAGTGGACACTTAATGCTTACAGACTTATTCCAACCTCCTCCTCCCCCTCCTCCCCCTCCCCCTCCGCATTTCCATTCAGTCTGTTAGAAAAGAAAATCAGTTTCTTTTCTTCTTTTTTTCCTAACATTTTTTTTGGTGAAATTCTTGGAAATTGGACTCAGAGTACTTGCACTTACCTTGCTTATGAGTAGCCATCTGGATCTAAATGAAAGGATGCCTTTTAGTTTCTCAAAAGTTATCTTCCTATGCAAAGAAGGCTTGTGCGTTTCTCCCTTCTTCTCTAAATACTTGAGAATCTCTTTCATACTCCTTAAAATCCAGGCCCCTATGCTTTCTGTACAATTCACTTTTGGGTTTATGTGATTGAAAACAAAACATAATCATAACCCATCAGAAAAGTGAGATTGGAATGGTTTGTTCCAACATCTAATATTCTGCATTACAGCAATATATTTATGAAACAACAGCAGTAACAGTAATACAGGATTTTCAGTTCTGCAGTCATTCACATGCACCCTGGTGGAGATAATAGCCAACACCAATTTATTTTCTCAACTATTTTTTTTTCGGGGGGGGGGAGTTAGGCCTCAGTCTGTATCTTCCTAAAATTCTTCCTGTAAAATCAATTGCTTTAAGGCAGAGCTTTCCAAACTGTGTGTCGCGACACAAAAGTGTGTTGCCACACACAGTCTGGTGTGTCGCCACACAACCCGGAAGTGCTGATCATCATCAGCGCTTCCGGGTTTTCCCGCGGCGACACACCAACGGCTGTGTGCAAAAACCAAAAGCAGAAGCAGCGCTTCTGGGTTTTTGCGCACTGCCGCAATGGCGGCACTTCCGGGTTTTCCCGCGGCGACACACCAACAGCGGTTGGTGTGTCGCCGCGGGAAAACATTGGAAAGCCCTGCTTTAAGGAATGCTTCATTTCCTGATTTCTCTTTCTGCAGCTTATTTATTTTTAAGGTAGGGAGAGCAGGAAAAAGAAAACAGGGACAGAGGAATCTTCAAGTATTTCATGAGATATGGGCTTCCGGTGGGAATGGCGGACTGAACGGCTGTGCCCGCTGGTTCAGCAGGCGGAGCTGACAACGCGGTAACTTTTTTCGGGCTCAGGCAGGTTTTCCTGAAACCCAGAAACATTATCTGGATCAAGGAGAATACCTGGAATCATCCCATCTGTCCTACGGACGGCTGCTTGCAGCCAGAAGATCGCATACAGCGTTTCACGTTCAACTGGTAAGAGCCAGCTGGGAGGCAGGAACTTCATCACTTTCCAAGCCGCGCTGTAGCCTTAAAGGGACACTAAGCCCAGCCACCCCATTTCTAAATCACCAATTTGTATTTTTTAAAAGTATATGTACCCCAAGAGAGGCTTTCTACAGCGAGGAGAAGTTGGTTCTCTTGTTGCTTAACATTATTTTTGGGATTATTTTTTTGAAAAAAATTCTTTTAAATTTTGGATTTCGTTTTCCTTCCAAAGGAAATTCCAAAGATTGAGAGTAAACAATTGTCTTCCTGTTATTATTTTTGTATTAAATTTGAAGATATTAGCATTTTCCTACACGTTGAATCGGCTGATTTGAACCTTCAGTTTTCTGTTTTCACTTTCCCTTGAGAACTGTCTGCTATCTCACTCTCACTTTATGTAAACACACTTTGGAACTCTTCCATATCTTCGACTTTCATTGGTTAAGCTCCTAGGGGGTGCCATAATCTACTGCGTGAGACATGGAGGATTTCAAACAGATTCTTTCTGACTTTCACCAGGATTTTAAACAGATTTCTTCTGACTTCTATCAAGCTTTTATGCAAGATATCCAGGACATTGTGGAAAATATGAGATCTAAAATGTGCCATCAGGTTGGGGATGTGGTGGATGAAATTGAGGAATTTAAGAACGATAGAAAGGTTTTTTTTAAGACTGAGATTGGGATTTTTATTGAGATGCTGGATGAAGATTGGATAATGAAGTTGGAGAAATCTAAGGGAGAGAGTGATCTACAAGCCATAAGTAAAATCGATCTCCTGGTGGAATGCCATGAAAAGAACCTGGAATCTTTGAGGGGGGCAGTTGGGCTGTTTGATTCTTTCAAGAGGAAATCTCTGTGCACATTGTGGGGATATGTAACTGCTTTGGTTTATTTTGAAGTGGGATAAGGGTTGAAGAATGTTCATCTGGTTTGCTTTAAGGATTTGATTGATGCTATTTGCCTTTAAAGATTTGGATTTACTGTTTTGAATTGGCTTTGTTTTTTGGGTTTATTAAGATTAAAATTATTAAAACTGTTGTATTAGGGTTAAAGAATGTTTATCCGGTTTGCTTTAAGGAGTTGATTGGTGTTATTCCCTTTTAAAGATATGGAATTACTGTTTTGAATTCTTTGTTTTTTGGGTTTATTAAGATTGGGATTATTAAAATTGTTGTACTATAATAGCAGACAACCTATGTGCTTTTTAATTTGATTCTAATTATAGTAGACAGAAATGTATAGAATAGTGGTAGGAAGGGAATAATTCAATATTTTTATCTTTTGGAGGGGAGAAAGATGTTTAGGAGGTTTATATGAACTTTTTCCCCTTTATTTTAGTATTAGGGGGAGGAGTAACTGTACTTAGTGATTTTTATTATGTGTTAAAGTGGAACGACTTATAGAAATAATGTGGTGTTTTGGTTTAATATAGAGTAAGAGATTGTTTATGGAAATTTTTGTATATCCTTGCTGTTAAAAGTCAGAAGCCACATCTTTTTCTAAATTTGAAAAAACATTCTCTTGTGTTTCTGTACTTTTTTAGTTTTTTTCTTTCTTTGTAGTTTTTTATTCTTCTCTTGAAACCTAATAAAATTTACTATAAAAAAAGTCTTTCATGAGATATAATTAAAATAAAATACTAATGACACAAGTTTTATGTGCATGCATGAAGCAAGGTTGTCCTGTTTCTTTTCCTTTAAGCAGGAAGATGTATTTTCTCTACCTATATGAGAAAGAATTTGCTCTGCTTCCTATCAGTGAGGTTTTCATATTTTGCTTTATTGCGGGGCCAAGATATTTAGGAATAGGATCACTGAGCCCCCGGAGAATTTTGGACATTGAGTGGGCCAGAAAGAAAATAAAAGACAAGACAGTCATGAAAAAATAATAACTGATATGACAATAGACCAGTACTTGACAGTCATGAAAAAATAATAACTGATATGACAACAGACCATTACTTGACTATAAACATCTCTCTCTCTCCCTCTCTCCCTCTCTCTCTCTCCCCCCCCCCCCCTCTCTCTCTCTCTCTCTCTCTTTTTTGTAAAATGCTCCAAAGTGAGGTTTTTATTCCCTCACGGATTGTCAGAACATATTTTCCTAATGGCTGGATTCACAAAATAAGCCAAACCCCAGACCCATATGAATAAAACTTAATTGCTGTCCTTACATAATATGTGTTGGAGACATCATCCCTATCCACCAAATTGTTTCTTTAATGGTGCAGAATAGAGAAAGATGTCCTACTTTACATCTCTCCTCTGCTGCTGTTATATGGGGGGAAAATGGTTAAGGTTGGCATCACCAAACTCTACTCCCCTTGGGACGATCCATGTAAATAATCCACAATGTTGTTTCAAGACTGGAAAGTTCTGTCCTTTTTGATATACACAGATACAGATACATCACGTAAAATTCTTCTCTCCCTGCTTCATTCTGCCTTTTATTCCACTTTAGCCGTTTACTGGTCTGATATTTGCTGAGAACGTCAAGCTCTCTTTTTTTTGCTAGCTGAACTGAGTGGTGGGAGTGCTTGGTCTGGTCTGGGATAAAGTGGGAGTATGCCGAGTACAAACTAAACTGGAAATTGCCCACAGTCATTTTCCAACAATATGCAGTGCCCAGACTAATACACGGTATTATGGATTGTTGTGATGGCCTGATTCATGCATAGTAAGACAGTGGTGGAGTTCCATCAACACACTGGGCCACGCATTACCCACCTCATGTTGTATAAACCCAGCCTGTGTTTCAACTGAGCCTAGAAATGGGCCTACAGACAGGCCCTACTAAACTATCTCCTTTAATACCTGTAGAAAGAGGGACAACTAGTTTGGCCTTGCATGCTGGATGAAGAAATATATTTTAGGCTGATGCAGGTGGTGGTGATTCACTGGATTGCAACCATGGCTTGTGGGAAGGGGATCTCTGTCTCCACCACGGATCTACCCATAATGTTCCTTTCCTTGTGCTCACTTGCAACAGGAGAAAAGCTTTCACAGACTGAGGCAGTAGTGAATGGGCAGGCAAGCTCCCATTCCACACTCACTGACAGGCAGATGCATCATGGTTTCCATCCATACTCCCTCATCACAGACATGAAATGTGCATCAGCCCAAGAGACAGTTGTATGTCCTGGGTCATGTACGAAATCAGATTGGCCCAAACTCCCCGTTTCTGCAAGGAAGAACTTTTGTCTTTGAAAACCACCGGCAGAACTCTAAAAAAACAAGGTTTGTGCTGAGGTAGGTGGGGGAGTTAAGATTTTCCCCAACTTCTGATTAAAGTTGGAATTTGAAGGAAGAAGGATTTTCCAGCCTCCAGGTAACAAATTAGTACAGGATAATATGTATTCTAAGGATCTGTTCTTTTGTCTAGAGCAGAGCTTTCCAAACTGTGTGTCGTGACACGTTAGTGTGTGGGCTGCAGTGTCTGGGTGTGTCGTGGCTGCTGCTGCCTCCAAACCTGCTGTGATTCTGCGCAGGTCCTAGTGCTTGCCTTGTGCCCTGCTGTAAGTGTGTCGCGAAATGATGCCCTGCTGTAAGAGTGTGTCGCGAAATGATGCATGTCTAAAAAGTGTGTCACCAACACGAAAAGTTTGGAAAGCTCTGGTCTAGAGGAATTAGGAAACCAGCTAAGAACTACACTAAAGTTTATTTTCTTTTTCTCTGTGTGTGTTTAAGTCTAATTTATTGTTTCTGGGATGTACAGTACTGTCTCTATACACTCAATCACTGTGTCTTTTTCTGTAACGTGGAACCTCTGTAATGAGGAACCTGTAATCCAAGTTAGTTCTAAATAGGAACAAACTAGCATCACCTTATGATTTGCTCAGAACCTTATAATGTCCAGTATATGTTTGTATTTGAGGTTCCTTTAAAATGCTGTTTGTGATTTTAACAGCCCTATGTTTTTATTTCTTCCACTTTTGATTCTTTTTGCATGTAAACATGTAGAGTTAAAAAGAGATTGCTATCTTTTATCTACTCCTTTTTAAAAATAAAACCTGTTTCTATTTAGCCCTTATGAAATTGATCTATTCCCCCCAAAAGAGGGGAGGAGCTGATTTCCCTAGCTACACTTCTCAATGTTACAGGGCCAGGAGGTGGTGCTTTAGAATACCATTTTTTTATCCCTGTTTTTTCCCCTTTTACTTGCCAATAGAAGCACAGGTTGTGGGAACCCTATCTCACACACACCAAGGTTATGGGGGAGTATGCTAGGAAGCTAGGTAGAAACTATAAAGCTGCTACACCAAGGCAGGAACTGAAGCTAGCATATGTAGGCCCAGGAGGGTTTGGGGAAAGGATTTTGAGACCTTCAAACATTTACCACGTGGCAGTGTTTCTCAACCTTGTCAACTTTAAGATGTGTGGACTTCAACTCCCAGAATTCCCCAGCCAGCTGGCTGGGGAATTCTGGGAGTTGAAGTCCACACATCTTAAAGTTGACAAGGTTGAGAAACACTGCCTTATGGCCTCAGCTATGCTGCTACATGGACTAGTGCAATTCACACAGGACTATCTTTGGTCCTAAAGCTGGCGACAGGGCAAACTGTAACCCAACCCATCAGAAGGGCAAGAGGTTGGTGGGCTGTGATACTCAGTTTCCTTCCTTCAGCTCAGCCCCACCCCTCCTGCCAAGGCTACTGGTGAAGTTGGTTTTCAAAGGGGATTTGTCTCCTTGCGTCCTCTAGATAAACTGGATCAGCAGTTCCCAGAATTTCCCAGCCTAATTTATCTCCTTGGTCTTCCATGCTATAGAACTGCTTCCCCTTAATTCACACCCTTCATATGAGATTAGACCTTCCATCATCCCAGCAAAACAATCGTAGTAATGGAAATTAATGGGGAAGGCTGATGTGAGATTCCCATCGTTCTGAGAACTGGTCCCATTGGATCCAAAGAACTGACCATGCCGCTTCCTATTTCTACACCCTTCTTTCCACATCTCTGCCATCCTCTGGACCACACTGGCTGGCCTGAATAACGCTGGTAAGTTTGTCTTTCCCAACGCCAGCTTGTCTTTCCCTACATTTCACTACTACAGCATGGCAGCGCAGGGCTGCCAAATGGCTAATCCGCTTCGTGTGATTCTTATTCCGGACACAGATCTAGGAAAACAGAATATCCTGTCCTACTAACGATGCCAGAAGAGAGACTGCACCATCCTCTCTTCTCCTCCTCCTTTTGCTCACTGCCGGACCTGTTCGCTTGCTTCCAGAAAGCAGAAGGAAATCTGCGTTCCCTTCTCCCTTCCTGTAAAGGTGGATTGGGGTCTTGGACTGCACTCCGGCTGCACTTGGGCACCGGTGCATTCCTCCTTAAGAGACGGGGGCAGGAGAAGCTCGCTGACCTAAATATAGACGGATCATGGTAACGGAGGGCGTAGAGCAGACGCGGGTATGTACGTGCTTGTAGATATATACACTGTGTGTGTGTGTGCGCGCGCGCGCAGCTGCATGCAACAACTGTAGTTGCCAGCGCGAAAGAGTTGAACTGTTTTTGTCTCATAGGCTTCGGGTTAGGTTAGCGACCCCCTTTGTCCCGCTATTTAGATGCCCGTCATTACTGTAGTCTTTTGGGGCTATCTAAAAAGACGAAGCACGGGCAGCCATTCATTCCCGCGGGGGTTGCCTTTAATATTTTTAATGTCACCTCCACAGGACAACGATTTTCCCCCACCCCGTCATTTTTTAAACTCTGTTCAATCCGCTTTAAGGCTCCTCGTTACAGATTTCAAGGGATTTCCTGCTCCAGCTGGCCAAAAGCCCCACACCCTTTTTCAGCAACTGGATCCACAGGTTGCTTTATAACTTCATTTCTTTCTTTCTTTTTGATGTACTTTATAGCTAGCTAGATATGATGTTTAATTCTGTAAACCGTCCACTCTCTGTGATGAAGGGACTGGAGTTGGAGCAGGCTGGGGAATGTATGTTTGGTTGGGAGACAGATTCCCCAACCACAAAAGGTAGGTCTATGTCTGTGGTTTGTTGCCATAGACCAGTTTCCTGAGCCAAGGGGTGACCTCCGAGGAGATTACAAGACTCAAATCTATCCTTATGGAAAGCAGAGAGGCTGCTTTCCCAGCTAGGATAGTCTATTCCAGGGTTTCTCAACCAGGGTTCCACGAGAGGTCATTAGGGGTTCCCTGGGAGATCACGAGGAACCCTTGAAATATTTTTCAGGCCTCGGGGAACCCCTGCACATTCAGGCTCAAATATTGGCCAGAAGTTACAAAATTATTATATTTGTTTCATGTGTAGGACTGTATATATGCATTAACAGTGTTCTTCAACTAAGAATAAAGAATGAAACTTACCTCTTTAAGGTGAAGTTGCCCGAATTTGAAATATGTTTTTAAATAAATCGTGATCTCCCAGGGAACCCCTAGTGACCTCTCACGGAACCCTAGGGTTCTATGGAACCCCGGTTGGGAAACCCTGATTTAGTATTAAGCTTAAGATAGAAACCTTCCATTATTTAATAAATTTAATGTACCAGTTTGGTCTAGTGGTTAAGGTGCTGGGCTAGAAACCAGGAGTCCGTGAGTTCTAGTCCTGGCTTAGGCATGAAAGCCGGCTGGGTGACCTTGGGCCAGTCACTCTCTCCCAGGCCTGGGAAGGAGCCAATAGGAAACCAGGAGTCTGTGAGTTCTAGTCCCGCCTTAGGCATGAAAGCCGGCTGGGTGACCTTGGGCCAGTCCCTCTCTCTCAGCCCAACTCACCTCACAGGGTGGTTGTTGTGGGGAAAATAGGAGAAGAAGTATTAGGTATGTTCCCCGCCTTGAGTTATTTATAAAAATAATAAAGGCGGGATAGAAAATAAACAAATAAGTAAATAAATAAATAAATTTTGCAGTTGCTTATCAATGCTACATCCAGCTTTAGATGTAAAATTTAAGATGTAAAATATACACTTTTGTTGACCTCAATAGAAGGGAGTATGAATGTATTACGTGCAGAGTGGAAGTACTTTTTCACACTTTTCTGGGAGAATCTTACAGAAAGGAAAGCTTTGGCAGAGGCAAGATTTTTCTCCAAGCTGTTTCTAACATCTCCAATACTCTTCCTCACTGTAGTTGAAACAATGAGGTTGCATTTCAGGAGCAAATATCTGGAGAAGTATTGGGAAGTTTCAAGATTAATCTCTGGCTTCTTAAGCAGTAAGTATTATGAGCATTGACCAGTATGTATAATGTCATATTCTGTAATGTTTTATTTTAATGTAAAATAAAAGTATGGCTTTTATTTATATATTTCTGTCCTGCCTTTCAGACCTTCAGCTACATCAAAGAGTGCATGGTGCTTCATTGGTACTGCTAATAATGCCTTTTTTATAAGAATTTTATTAAGTTTAGAGCAGAAATAAAAACTACAAAAAAGCAAAAAAAAACCTACAAAAAAAAGAAAGAAAACAAAAGGTGTAGAAACACAAAAAGAATTTTTTTAAAAGATTACATAAAGAGGTGACTTCTGACTTTAAACATCAAGAATATATGACAATTTCCCACAATTAATCCCTTACTTTATCTTAAACCAAAATCACATTATTTCTATAAATCATTCCATTAGCACATTATAAAAATAACTAAATACAATCGCTCCCTCCCCTTATATTAAAAGAAATATATATATATATATATATATATATATATATATATACACACACACACATACACACACACACACACATATATACATACACACCTCCTAAACAACCTCCCCGCAAAAAAACAACACTTATTTAATTATTTCCTTCTTATCACTGTTGTATACATTTCTGTCCACTATAATAAGAATCAAACTAAAAAGCATATAAATTTTCTGCCCTTATAATTAATACTACTACAATTATAACAATCTTAATCATATTAAACCCAAAACCAAGCATTTATTATTTACTTTATTAATCTTAATCCAAATCCTTACAGAAAAATGACATCAAACATACCTTAAAAGCAATCCAGATAAACATTTTCAAACCCTTACCCCTCTTCAAAATAGACCAAAGCATTCACATATCTCCACAATAAATACAAGGCATTTTTCACGGAGAGATCAAAGAGCCCAACTGCCCTTAAAAACTCCGACTTCTCAGCAGAAAACCACCCATAGATAACAACCCCTTCCTTCCCATAACATTCCATCAGAAAGATGATTCCCTTTATATTTTGTAATTCAGCCTGTTCCTTTAATTTCTTCGAGTCGACTGCCCGGTCATCTGAGAATTCAGCAAAGGTCTCAATCTCGCTGTTAGTAGAAACATTTCTGTCATTGTTAAATTCCTCAACTTTCTCCACAACATCCCCAACCAGATGGCACATTTTAAAACTAATGTTTTTCACAATGTCCCGAATATCTTGAATAATAACTTGACGGGAGTCCAAAAGGATCTGTTTGAGGTCTCGATGGAACTCTGAGAGAGTCTGCTTGAAATCTTCCATGTCTCACGCAGTAAATTACGGCACCCCCTAGATACTTAACCAGCGAAGATAGAAGACAATGGAAAGTTTTCAGAACTTGTTTACAAAAGTGAGAGTCTAGTAACAGGCAGTTTCCCAGAGAAAGTAGCAACAGAAAGCTAAAAGTTCAAAGCAGCAGATTCAACGTGTAGAAAAATATTAAAATCTTTAAATTCGGTACAAAAATAATAACAGAGAGACAAATAGTTACTTCCAGTCCTGTTAATATTTAGATAGGAAACAAGCGAAAATGTTAAAAAAAAAATTTTTTTTAAATTAATCCCAAAAATAACGATAAGCGCCAAGAGAGATCTCTTCTCCTTGATGTAGAAAGCCTCTCTTAGGGTACATAAACTTAAAAAATTAAAAATTGGGTGATTTAGAAATGGGGTGGCTCGACTTTGTGTCTCTTTAAGGCTACAGCGCGGCTTGGAAACGATGACATCCCAGCCTCCTGGTGGCTCTTACTTGATTGGCACGAATGCTGTTTGCAATTCTCAGGCTGCAAGTTGCCGTTCTGGAGGACAGATGGGATGATTCCGAGCGTTTTCTTTATTCATGAAGATGCTTCAGGAAAAAGCCTGCCTGAGCCCAAAAAAACTGCTGCGTTGTCAGTTCTGTCTGCGGAGCCCGTGGACACCGCTGTTCAGTCGGCCATGTCCCCACTGGAAGTCCGGTACTGCTAATAATTTCAAGAAAGCTGTTTAATTAAATAAAAACAAAGACCACATGTACAATTAGGTTAGTCCTTATTTATTGATTAAAGATCTGTTGGCATCTTAAGATCCAATGCCTAGATTCATGCAACATGCTAAACCTTAATGAACATTAGTTATGTTAATTAATCTTATAGCTAACATATTTTTCACAAAAACAGGACAAAGATCATGAATTACATATAATTGTATAGTTTGGATGAGGATGCCATGATGATGTCATGATGAATGCATTATGTCATAAGATTTAGCGGACTAGAACTGAACTAAACTAAACTAATTAAAATCAGTGGTTAGCCTCTAGTCCTCCATAGCTAATGCCGTAACACACTGGCTGGGTTTGCATAACACCAACACATCTGTTTCTGTATACCTATTTTGTGCAAACCCAGCAAATGTTTTAGATACAGAGTGAGATAAATAAAAACAGGTAAGAAAAGGCTTAAAACAACCATCTGTGACTATTTATTTAATTTTTAAAAGGTGGAGGATGCTGATAGAGCCACTTTGGTGTAATGATCACGGTTCAAGTCTGCCCTCAGCTATGGAGACTCCCTGGAGACTTTGGGCCAGCCACTTGCTCTCAGCCGAATACTCAGTGGGGTCTAGCGATGAAGATGCTGGGCCAACAGCAGGGAGACCCAGGTTCTAGTCCACTCTCAGCTACAGAATCTCCCTGGGTGATTTTGGGCCAGCCATTCTCGTTCAACCCGGCCTACCTCACAAGGCTGTTGTGGGGAAACATTGGGGGGAGGGAATGTCTTGAATGCAGCCTTTTGCCCCTGAGGAAAGGCAGGGCATCAGTCTAACAAATAAATATGCTGCAGCCCATTCTGTTGCAGCCCAGTGTGAGAGTTACATGGATATACTGTATAGGATACAGTACTTATTATTTGTTAGCTTGATAAGTTGCCTTTCCTCAGGAGCTCAAGGCCACATAAATGGCACTGAATAACGTTTTTAAAAAAAAGAAGATTGGAGTCTTGAAGAGAGTTGAGTCACAAGTAGCATTCTTTTTTACTTAGGATTTCCTTTCCTTTCCTTTCCTTTCCTTTCCTTTCCTTTCCTTTCCTTTCCTTTCCTTTCCTTTCCTTTCCTTTCCTTTCCTTTCCTTTCCTTTCCTTTCCTTTCCTTTCCTTTCCTTTCCTTTCCTTATATAAAAGGTAAAGGTTCCCCCCGCACATTTGTGCAGTCGTGTCCGACTCTAGGGGCCGGTGCTCATCGTTTGTTGGCCGAAGAGCCAGCGTTGTCCGAAGACGCTTCCACGGTCATGTGGCCGCATGACACGCGTGGAACACTGTTACCTACCCACCGAAGTGGTACCTATTCATCTACTTGCATTTGCATGCTTTCGAATTGCTAGGTTGGCAAGAGCTGGAGCGAGTGCGGGAGCTCACTCCGCACGCAGGGCTAGGGATTCGAACCTCCGAACTTGCAATCTTCCGATCAACAAGTCTTACCCGCTGAGCTACCACGCCCCAGGCAACATCTTTTTTTTATATATATTCTCTTTTTTATATATATTCCTTATATAGAAATCAATAAATGCTGATTTCCAGGTTCCTCTGTGTCCAGGAGGCAATGGGAGCCAGAGGGTTTGGTCTTCCACTGTTTTACTCTTTCAGCCTACATTTTTCACTCTTTATGATTCAACCTCCATGCTATTTTAACCTTGCGCTAAATCGAGAAGGGCCTTAAAGTTAAGACCCTGGCAATACCACTGGCTGAGCAGTCTTGCGCGAAGATGCCATTCTGACGGGCCTGGAATGGTGATGGTGTCTCCAGCGGCTTAAGGAGAGCACAGCAGAACGGCAGCAGATGAGGCCAGTGGTGTCCAGAGTAAACCACGAGGAGGTCAAAATGTCAACCCATCATGCAGTCATGGCATCATGATGCACGCATCATCATTTCCCCCCTTTGTCCCTCAAGGAGTGGGTGCCTGTGGATGAAATTGACCAATGACCAGAAGGAAGGCATGAGCTGCCATATGTATGACATGGTTGATAAGAGCCATTCCAATCCCACCTGCTACTGGTTCCCTCACTTCATCTCCAGTGTAATAGGTGGCGAAGCGTGGCAGATTTTATATATCTTGTGGCTGTCATTAGACATTACCAGCTCAAGGGGGGAAACATCACTTTAACACTGGTAAAGCTAAGGGTGACTTAAGCCTGCCTCAGTACTGGGCTGGGGATTAGAAGACGGCAGTGCCTAGTAAAAAGATGTTGCCTGGGCATGCGTGTACCATGGATAGGTACCTACTGTATGTTCAAAGGCCCATGGTCCAGCAATGGGACCAAGCAAAACACACACACACTCCACCACGTCTCAATTTTCAGCATCACAGGCCCTTAGAAATCATCTAATTCAACCTCCTGCTCAGAGCTAAATCTAACTTTTCCATGCTTAGAGTCTTGCGTTGAATTCCTCTGCTGGGGCATGGCAACCTTTTCCTTTTTATTAGACACCTTTTCCATCCTCCTTTCTCCTGGGTCTTAATATGTCATGCTACTTTGTCAGTAGTGTATCGTTATGTCATGTCATCATGTCATATTATTTAATATTTTGTTCAGTTATACATTTAATAATTACCTTACGTATCAATTTATTACTTGTCATTACTTTATTATTTTTCTTTAGTTTTCTAGTCTTTAATGCAGAGCTTCCCAAACTTTTCATGTTGGCGACACATTTTTTAGACATGCATCATTTCACGACACACTCTTACAGCAGGGCACAAGGCAGGCACTAGGACCTGCGCTGAATCCTGGCAGGGCTCGGAGGCAGCAGCAGCCCCGACACACCCAGACACTGCAGCCGACGCACTAATGTGTCCCGACACAGAGTTTGGAAAGCTCTGCTTTAATGCATCACAAACTGTGTTGTTACTATTGTTTTCATAGACTGTGGCTATCCTTCTCATTCCCCCCCTGCCCCCGGTAATAATACTATTTGGTTGCAACACACAGTACACATAACCTTGTTATTAAATTAACCCATTTTCTGGATTTGAGGCTTTGGACTGGTTTACACAACACAGTAAGTCCACCCCCCCGCCTCCCCCAACAATGATTAATACTAGCCATGTTTAGCACCTTGTGCAGCTGTCCTAGCCTGATTAAGCATGTTGTCTGAATACAGCTACTGCACTGCTATGATCCCACCCACACTATCCAAATGCAAGCAGATTTTAGAGTGAAGGACAAATTTAGGCTGAACAATTTGACCAGCTGCTTCTCTGTGGAGTAGGTATCTGTTTGTGGAATAGGCCAATGCTGCCCCCTTGTGGCAGTTACGAGGCCTAAAACATGGGCCCCGGCTGGCATACATTCGCTTAACCTTTGTTGGCAACCAGACGTGTGCACTGCCTCCCCCCATCTTTCACACCAGCCTGCCCCTGTCAGTCAAAGTTTTCCACTTGCAAGATGGCAGGGCAGTGCCTGACTGGGAGCTTTTTCCTCACAGGCAAGTTTGTTCCTAGTTTTCTACTGTATATGGGAGGATAGAAATGTGCGACGTGCTGGGTGTGCTTGTGTGTTTTTCACTCCATGGCTCAACTCTGTCCTGTATGAAGGTGCAGAGTTGCACAGGGGCTGGTTTTAAGACTTCAAGAAGCCGTGAGGAAAGATTTGAGAAGGAAGCTGCAGTGAGAGTTGTTTCAGACTTACTGAATGCCACTCGAGAGAAGAAATATGCACAGCCGGGAAGACCCACAACAGCCATCAGATACGCACTTTCTCGCCTTTTGTACCTTTCCAAGCCCCACGGATTTGTATGCATGTGAAATTTCATAGGGATCAAGTTTTATCTGCTTTCTCACTGCCTCTGTAAGGCACCTTCTGATTTTAGGGAGCTGCGGTCCCTTTTGTTGTTTGGAGTAGAGGTGGTGGTTGCCCTGTTTGCTGAAGAAAATAGAGGATTGTAGCATGGGTGGTGGCATCTATTAGGGGCCAGAAATCTGATGGGTGTAAAACTGTGCTGGCTTTTGAGTTACACGGAGCTCTGCTCAAAATAGAAGAAAATTTATTTCAATAAGACATGGAGCCAAAATTCAGGAAGGTATCTTTACTAGGAGAGAAAATATTTTTAGCAATGAATAGGAGATCTGAAATTGATCCAAGTATTTATTTATTTGCTGGCTGGTTTATTTGTTTGATTAGATTTAAAGGCCATCGGATTCCAAGTGATTCTGGGTGGCTCACACTTTAAAAAGCAATGACACTGAAATGGAGAGAAGATAACTTAAAACTGCTGTAAAGAAGATCAGAAGCCACTTCTTTGTATCTTTCTTCTTATCTATTTTCCTTTTCCTTTTTTCCCTTTCTTGCACTTTTAGCTTTCTCTTTGATTTCTTTCTTTTTCTTTTTTCTTTCTTCTGATTAGTTTGTATTAGTTTTTATCTTCTTTTTTTAAACCGTTAATAAAATTATTAAAAAGAGAGAGAGAGAGAGAAGAGATCACATACATACATCTGGTGGTGGTGGTGGTGGGGGACCCATATGCAAGACAACAAAAGACAACCAACAGGGGCTCAAACACCCATCTTACCCCAAGACCAGGAAAAAAAGACAGGTTTTCAAGGACTTTGGGAATATCAACGGTGGGAACTATACGGATCTTGGGGGATACTGTTCCAGAGGGCAGGCGCTGCAACAGAGAAGGCATGCTTCCCTGGTCCTGCAAAATGACATTTTAATCAAAAATGTCCTGGAGCTGATCTTACTGGACAGGCAGAGATAGATGGTCCCCCAGTAGCCATGCTGGTGTGTCTATGTGCATGTGCGTTTGTAGTTAAGCCCTTCCCCTGCCCGGTTTCATTACCCTGATCTAAATTTTCCCACTTGAAGTTGTTGTTATCCCCTGGTGTAAAGTATACAAGTACCCTTTTAGCCTGGAGACTTGGCTCTTCCCCCAAGCATTGGGCTAGGATGGGGGCTGAGCTGGGAGGCTGCTGGGTGTGGCGCCTGCTGGGAAGGGTGATTTTGTTTTTAATCTCTGTTTATACTGATTATTGTGAGCTGCCTAGGATCATTATATGAGATAGGTGGCCATGTACTGTAAGTTCTATAAATAAATAAGCAAGCCTGATTTGGCTTTTTTTATTTTTGTGCCTTCGAGTCAGTGCCAGCGACTGCCTGGACAAGTCTCTGCGGTTTTCTTGGCAAGATTTCGGACATGGTTTGCCCTTGCCTGCTTCCTAGGGCTGAGAGAGAGTGACTGGCCCAAGGTCACCCAGCTGGCTTTGTGTCTAAGGCAGGACTAGAACTCACAGACTCCTGGTTTCTACCCTGATGCCTTAACCACTACACCAACCTGGCTCTCTTTTGTGTTATAGTAAAATGAAAAAAAAAGATGTGTGACATCTTTAAAGACCAACAGATTTATTATACTTTAAGTTGTCCCGAGACATTTATGACTCACACACAAATGTCTGTCTGTCTATCTATCTATCTCAGCCAAATCAATCCAGTACACCAGCGGTCCCCAACCTTTCTGGCACCAGGGACCAGTTGTGGAAGAAAATTTTTCCACGGATCGGGGGGGGGGGCAGGGTTTGCAGGCAGGAGCCAATTGTGCTCACCGGGGGGGGGGGGGTTTGCAGGCAGGAGCCAATCGCGTGCACCGGGGGCAGGGTAATTGCACGCACCAGGGGGGCGGGGTTTGCAGGAGGGAGCCCTGCGGCCCACTTCCTAACAGGCCGCGGCCCACTAGTGGGCCGTGGCCCACAGGTTGGGGACCCCTGCAGTACAGGATGAAGGTTCATTGAAGGTTATGGACTGTACCGCACTGGTTCCGTATGGGTTGATAAATAGATTTTTTTTCAACTTCCCAATTTAGAGCCGAGAGAGAGTGACTGTCCCAAAGCCTCCCAGCTGGCTTCTGTGCCTGAGGGAAGTCTTCCCTCTCCTAGTCCAGCACCTTAACCACTACACCGCACTGGTTTTCTCTGTCTCTCTGTCTCTCTCTCTCTCACACACACACACAGCAAAACATATTGTAAAAAGTAGGTTCCCCAAGTCACAAAATGCAATCTCTAAGTGTGCTGAGCAAAACCATCTGCTTTCAGTAAAAGAAGGGAGTTCTAGAAGTGGAGAAACTGCTTTACTTAAAATCCCACATTGCTTGTACTAGCAACGAAGAGTGATTACACCCCCCCAGAAGATTTCTCTTTCATTGGAACCAAGGGGAGAGCAATTTGATTTCTTCTCCCCCTCCATTTGATCTGCTATACATTTCCCCCTGGGTCAGGAAGATTAGGGACCAGGAGGGTTTTGGATCCTGCAGATTCAAACTTCTGATCCAGCTATCACATACCTCCTGATTAGGCTGACCATATTTCCTTGAGACAAAAACGGGACATTGGGATGGCAAAAATGGGACAGGGTTAAACTTATGTAAACTTATGTGCTGGCTGTGCTGGCCTTTTATCTTTCGAATTTCGCACTGACTGCGTGCGGGGGCCATTCGGGCCGAGCAGCCTCTCCCACTTCCTTTGCCGCACGCTGATAGGCGGAGGCGATTCCTCTTCCGGGTTCCCTCCAATCAGCTGCTCTGGCTCTTTCGCACCGCTCCAGCTACTTCTGGCTCTCGGTTCCTCTTCCTCTGGCTCGGAGTCTGGCCTGGCAGCAGGGACAGGCTAGTTCCTGACAGGTTTTTTAAAAAACGGGACAAATTTGACTTTTATATTAGAACGACACGACGGTCTGGAAATGTTAAAAAACCAGGACTGTCCCATTCAAAATGGGACGTATGGTCAGCCTACTCCTGATCTGTTCTCATTCTGCTTCTACTGACATTATTCCTAAGCTGGAAGTGCAAGAACCTTGAAGACTTCAATAAGGGTTTAGGGAAGACATCCAATGTTGGATCCTGTATAAGGAAGGAATCTTATCTCTCCCTCCAAGTCAGGATATCTTACTTACTTACTTACTTATTTATTTATTTATTTATTTATTTATTTATTTATTTATTTAAATTTATTGGCCGTCCAACTCCAGTGGACTCTTGTGGGAGAGCAGGCTGTAAGAAAATTACAGGCACCTGTGATTGCCTCCCTCCCCTCTACTTCAAACCTCCTCTCAGCGTTGGGACGGCAGAGCGGCTGATAGAAGCCTTCGTGTGTAACAGCAGAGGGAGGAGGCAGTGAGAGAAAGCAGGAGAGTGCAGAGCTGGTGTGTGTTTGGAGAATTTGGCAGCAGGCAGCCAGAAAGGAAATAAAGCAACCAAAGAAGCAAAAAGGTGTTTGTTTCCCCACAGAGACGTGAAAGATCCAGAGGAAACAACATGCAGAAGAAAAGTCCTGCAGCAAACATCTGAAGAGGGACAAGTGTGTGAAAACTGCCCAATTAAAGAAGCTCTGTGTACTAGATATAGTAGCAACAGAGTAAGCTTGTAGCAGCAGGAGTAATATAAGAATAGTTTATATATGTATTAGATAAGGATAGAAATAGTTGTATAGTATAAGTTCATTAGTTGTATAGTATAAATCCATTAGTAATTTAAGTTAGTTAGTTATAAAATAGGGTTGTATTAGCCAATCATATAGTTATATAGAACACACTTTTATATTGTACATAGTTGCTTAAAGTAACCCCCCCCTAAAGTTATAAGGGGATATTTAAAAACTTTAAGTGTGCAGTGCTTTATTGGGGGACTTTCATTTGAGTCTGGATAAACAACCTTGGGTATAAAAAGAACCTGTGACAACTCTCTTAGAGGTCTTTGGATGCTTTCCTAGGAAGGATGAGATACATCCCATTTTCTCCCTTTCACATTTGTTTTTGCTCAAGCAAATACTAGTAGAACACGTTTAACCTTATTGTGAAAAATGGTTTGCAATGCTTCTAGATGGCAGCTAAGGAGGAGACAAGTTGTTGTTGTTGTTCAGTCATTTAGTCGTGTCCGACTCTTCGTGACCTCATGGACCGTAGCACGCCAGGCCTTCCTGTCCTCCACCGTCTCCCGGAGTTTGCTCAAATTCATGTTCATTACATTGGTGATGCTATCTAACCATCTCATCCTCCGCCGTCCCCTTCTCCTTTTGCCTTCAGTCTTTCCCAGCATCAGGGTCTTTTCCAGGGAGTCTTTTCAAGTGAAGACAAGTCTTTTCCAGTGGAGACAAGTTGCTCAGTGCCTTTTAATCATGAATACCTTCTCCTGGAAGCATCCAGTGACATCAGTATGGATCCCTATGAATGAGTGGGAATAAGGACATTCTGGGCATCAATGACATCAATGTATAAACCCTACTTTGCCTGCACAAAAGGGATTGCAAGATTGGGCAATGTGTTTAAAATATTTATTGGACTTTGAAGAAGCAGGATAGGAAGAATATTGACTCTTTTGAACTTTGGTGTTGGAGAAGACTCCTGAGAATTCCATGGACAGCCAAAAAACTAAAAAATTGGGTCATAAAAAAAATCCACCCAAAGTTCTCACTTGAGGCACAAATGACCAAACTCAAACTATCCTACTTCAGACACATTATGCAAAGACCTAGCTCTCTGGAGAAGGTTGTAATGCTGGGAAAGGTGGAAGGAAGGAGAAGAAGAGGACAACCAGCAGCAAGCCGGATAAACTCAGTTACGGTGGTGATGGGTGCACTGTTGGAAGACCTGAAAAACCAAGTTAGGGGCAGATTGTCATGGAGAAAATCTATGTTGCTAAGAGTTGACAATGTCTTGATGGCACATAATCAATCATCAATCACTTGAAATATTTATATTCTGTTTGGCACCCAAGATTGGTTCCAAAAGCAATTTGGAACAACAATTAAAAAGCTGCCCCCAAATGTAAGAGATTAAATTGAACAGCAGTAAAAAGTAGGAAAAAATGAATAAAAGAAGAATGATGGGAGGGTATCCTAGGGAACACAGAATGTTTTGAGTTTGCTTTGAGGTCAAATAAAGGGTGGTGACTTAATAGCTGGCCTTACAGCTGTAATAAAGATTTGATTTGATTTGAAAGGCGACTAGGAAGGAGAAATCAAAATGTTGAAAACCTCCTCCTACTGTTCTCTCAGCCTCAAATACTAGAGGAAAGACTAACATTGGACATGATGGCACATGAAGGCCTATGGCAAGACTGCAAAGCTTTCCAATTCTTCCAGAACACTTTAAAACTCATATGTAATCTATACCAGTGTTTCTCAACCTCAGCAACGTTAAGATGTGTGGACTTCAACTCCCAGAATTCCCCAGCCAGCCATGCTGGCTGGGGAATTCTGGGAGTTGAAGTCCACACATCTTAATGTTGCTAAGGTTGAGAAACACTGATCTATACCATTTTGTGGTTATTTATACCCCGCCCACCTTCACTGATTGCAATGAAAGGGAATTCTATCAAAAAATAGATCCAATGAGAAGATGAAGCAACAGAAATGCCTCTCCTGTCTCCGTTCTAAGTTGCCAGCAGGAATCCAGCAGGCTTTTGAGATGTTAGAGGTGCCAAAATTGAGATATTCCAAGGAAGGAGTTAGAATTGCCCTACCCAAATGATGCAAATTAAGATGCCTCGGCTCTTCTTTAAAAGGACACAAGGGTGTAAATATGTCTATGTGTTGATATTCCAAGTCTTTATCTCAACTCCTCTGTTATAAGTACTCCTCAAAGTTTATTGCAACCAAATAGTGCATAATCTCATTTAAAGTCTGCATTTCCAGTCCCGTTTAACGTCATAATAATATTTTATAATGTGATTTTGTAACCCTCCTTCAAGAGGTTCTCTGTGTGATTACCCAAAAAGTTAAAACGGTGAGAAAACCAACTAATGGAAGCCTATAATAACCTACGGAAATCTATTAAATAAAAAAAAAAACAGCAGAAGAACATCATCATCACCATGAAAATAGCTTAATGCAATTTAAAAGGAATTAAGCCAAGGAAAAAGTGTGTGTATCTGTGTTTAAAGCACATTCCGCAGTACAGTTTAACCTAATATATTTACAAGACAGATAATTTCAAATTTCTGTTTCATCTTTAGCTGGGGTACAAACGTGCAATGTTTCCAGTTATGCAAAAATCTTGCTTGGGCTGGATATACTGTACATTTTGCTCATGCTCAGCCTGTTGAAAGCAAAGGGTGCTGGGAAAAAGAGAAAGATTGTCTGTGAGCCAACAGGACTGGGATTTTGGATCTAAACTGCTACTTTCTTTACTTACTGCTAGGGATTATTTTCATCGGGGGCTTGGCTGCCAGTCTTCCTGTTCTCAATCTCCATGCGGTGGTTGGAGTAATTTTCATCCATGAGCTGGAAAGAGAGGACTTTAAGGATACTTTCCCTTTCTCCATGGATGACAATGGTAAGGAATTCAAACATGTTCTTTTGTTATTGCTTTTTCTTTCTGTCCCTCCAAGAATTTTCCCGTCTGTCACCATACATTTGTCATTATTATTGTTGGTATCATTCATATGTATATGAATCCCACCCGGTCATGCAGAGAGGGCATGTTACGGACCCCGTCCATGAGAGAATGTCAATTGGCGGGGTCCAGGAAGCGGGCCTTCTCTGCCGTGGCCCCCGCCCTTTGGAACACTCTTCCCCCAGAGGTGAGGCAGGCCCCCTCTCTCCTGGCCTTCGGGAAGAAGTTAAAGACCTGGCTCTGCCATCTCACTTGGGGCAGGGAGGGGGGTAGTCAATCCTGGGGGTGGCTAGCGCCTTAAAGTGGTCCTCATATATATATGAATCGAATTAGAATTTTATCCACCATCTTGATTCCATTTTATATTTTATATTTATATTTTATGTACTATATTTTGTTTTTATTGTATTTTAATCTTTTAACTTTATTGTAAACCGCCCAGATTCCCTCCTTTGAGGGAGATGGGCAGTGGCGAAATTTGATAAATAAATAAAATAAATATGTATATGTATATGTATATGTATATGTATATGTATATGTATATGTATATGTATATGTATATGTATACACAAACAAACAACCTATCTAGCCTTCTCTCTTGTTCTCTTGTTTTTTGCCTGCCTGCCTGCCTGCCTCCCCCTTCCCTCCCTCCCTCCCTCCCTCCCTCCCTCCCTCCCTCCCTCCCTCCTTCCTTCCTTCCTTCCTTCCTTCCTTCCTTCCTTCCTTCCTTCCTTCCTTCCCAGCAAGACGAGAGCCTCAGTTGCTACCCAGCTATTCCTAATATGAGCAAATCACAAAGGTGGCTGCAGTGGGACAGAACTTGTACACTGCCTGCTGAACTGAGCCATTCCCATTTTTTCTATGGTGAAGAAGTCTCCTGTTTTTCCTGGAGCTCAGAGTGCTTTGGAGTTCCTTCTGGAAGTGGTTTAGAGCAGGAACGGGCAACCTTTGAGGGACCAGGGACTATATTTTAGCTGCTTCTTTTTTTTCCAAATTAATTGTTTTATTATATTATAAGATGCAAATAATATGTTATATTATCAAGGTATAGTGGTATTTATACAGTGTTAAATAGAAATTGTTAATGCTATGATGATTTAGATTACTTAAGGAAAAACAATTATATCAATATTAACTATGGTTTCTGAAATGTTAATGAACGTAAGGTTGCTTGAATATAATTCGGACTGCAGGAGGCCTTTGATTGACAATGGGATGTAATTGGAAAGACTGGGGCAAGTTACTTCTGTTTTGACCTTTAAAATTACCACTGACCTTTAAAAAAAACAGCCCCAAACCAAGCAGCCAAAATTTGGCAGCAAAATGGCAGAATTTTGGTGAAGCAAGTTTGGAGTGTCTGATGGACTTTTAGGATAGAAATGCGAACAGTTTGCCAGTCAATCCCATTAGCATACTATTTTTAAAAAGAAAACCCTGAAAAACTGGCCTACTAGATAGGCCATTTTGCTGCCAAATTTTAGAAGCGGTCTCAGAGTGCTGGAGGGCTGCAGATGAGGTGCAAGGGGCCTGTATGATTTAGAGCAGTGTTTCTCAACCTTGGCAACTTTAAGGTGTGTGGACTTCAACTCCCGGAATTCCCTACCAGGCTGGCTGGGGAATTCTAGGAGTTGAAGTCCACACATCTTAAAGTTGCCAAGTTTGAGAAACACTGATTTAGAGCTTCCTTTGTTGTAAGAAGCAGGGGAATACTTTGTGTCACTATTTCTTTCACAGCCCAGAAAACCCACAACAACCATCACTATTTCTTGTTACATATTTATTTCCTTTGCACCCCTCTAGCTATCAACACATATCTGAAGCCTCAAGAGAGGAATTCCCTCATAAGATCTTTCCACTGGGATTTAAGTGAAGTGTGAACAGCCAAGGAGGCTGTAGAACATCTGGGAACATAATTCTAAGCTACCTTGCCACTAAGATTAATGCAAAACAGAAGAATGTTTTGGTGAAATTTCCAAAATTAGTAGCCTGTTGCAAATTTCATCTCCTTTTCCCCCCCAGTCATTCCAGGAAACCACTTTTTCCCACATTGGCTGACTGAAAATTATAGAAGGGGAAAAAAAACAGATGAAATTTAATCAAGCTACTAGTGTAACCCACTGGATCACCCTAATGCTATTCTTGATTCTGAAGAGACAGATTTTACTCTGTTTATCCAAAAGGAAACAAACATGAATTTAAGTTTGTTAAATTCATGGGGTCTGCCTCTATTACCATAGTATTAGTCTATCTAAGACAACCTTTCCAATTTTAAAGACAAATTATATGGGGGAAAAAACTAATCTTCATTCTGTACAAGTACTGTATCATTTGAGTTCTAAGCTCCATGATAGCATCTCTATTGTGGGAGAAGACCAGATTTAACTTGGTCTGGTCTAAAATCTTTCAGAAGAACCTCCGTTTGACCCTCCCATCACCTTCCATGCCAATCTTCTGGATCACCCTGATTTACCCCGGTGGCTACGCTACATTCAACGTACCCCCTTTGACACAGGATACCTCTATGGGTCTGCCACAAGTAAGGACATTGGCAAGCAGACTATTGAGGTGCGTCTGTGCATTTCAAAATGTTATATTTCTTTGCCTATGTCTTGAGGGAAGCTTTCTCAACATTACATTTCATTACCTTTACAGCAGGGGCTTAAAATCTTTATATTTGAATTCTGTGAAACGTTTTGGGGGCACAATCCAATTTAGACTAAGCCTCAGCAGGTGTATTTGGTTGAATGTGTCTGGCTTTGGAAGCTATGTGGGGTTGGGGCTGGTTAATACTAGGATGGGAGACTACCAGGGAATACAAGGAACACAACGGTTGTAGACCTGACTGGGATGGCAGTCACAAACCCCTTCTATACCATTGCCAAGGAAACCGCATGGATGTGTTCATAAAGAGCTCAACTCAAAGGAGGATAACTTTTACATATAAATTATTCCTTTAAAAGTAGAGAATATGTACTGGAGGTGGGGATGATATAAGGAAATGCACAAATATTGTATGCATTATGTTACATGAAACGTGTTGAAATAACCATGAATAATAATAACAATAACAATAACAATAATAACAATAATAATAATAATAATAATAATAATAATACATTTATTTATTTATTTATTTATTTATTTATTTATTTATATTGATATTTATACCCCACCTATCCCCTCCCTAATGGAGGACTCTAGGCGGCTTACATACACATATACATTTCATGTTATACATTTCATGTTATACATTTTCAATTTAACCGCGCGCTAAGGGAAGGGGTAAGGGAACCGACTCTTCCGAGGCTACTTGGACTACAAGCCCCACAATGCCTTGTGTTGGAGCCAGCTGCCGACGTCCTGTAGATGAAGCTGCTTTTTCCGGGATCCGTCATAGCCACCGCCGTTCCAAGATCTTCCGTTTGGTGGGCGACCCCCGACAGGACGCCAGCAAATTTACCCACTTAATGTGGTATCCATTTATCTACTCGCAAAGTTTTCGAACTGTTGGGTTGACATAATAATAATAATAATAATAATAATAATAATAATAATAATAAGCCTTCAAGTCATTGTTGACTCCTGGTGACTACCTGTAGTTTTCTTGGCAAGATTTCAGAAGTGGTTTGCCATTGCCTGCTTCCTAGGGCTGAGAGAGAGTGACTGGACCACAGTCACCCAGCTGGCTTTGTGCCTAAGGCAGGACTAGAACTCACAGTCTCCTGGTTTCTAGCCTGGTACCTTAACCACTGCACCAAACAGGCTCTCAACCATGAATTATTAACCAGGAATATTTCTGTGTAATGAACTTCTATGAATCTGGAAAGAGAATGGCAATTTGCAAAATATTACAGGGTTAGAACATCTATATATGCCTTCCATATCAGGGAGGTAAATAGCAGCCGCCCCAGTATTTCAGAGGCAATCAGCAAGAAGATCAAAGCATCTCCATCCTAATGAACTTACTGATGAATGTGGTGCTAATGTACACATATACAGTTTTCAAGATTCTGTAACCTTTTTTTCCCTTTTCAATAAATCTGGTTAATAAGATGAGAAAATCTAGCATTCTTGTTTGTAAGCACTGCTGCGGGTATGACCTTCTGATTCTGAAATATTGGAAGATTCAGATGGGCTGTACCAGGAAGCCTCACACCAGATTTGAAGGGCCACTTCCAAATTGACAGAAAGAAACATTTGCCTACTGGCATTTGTGTTCTGAGACAATAAAAAGGTAAAGGTAAAGGTTTTCCCCTGCATAGTCGTGTCCGACTCTAGGGAACGGTGCTCATCTCCGTTTCTTAGCTGAAGAGCCAGCGCTGTCTGAAGACACTTCCGCGGTCATGTGGCCGGCATGACAAGCACGGAACGCTGTTACCATCCCACTCAAGTGGTACCTATTTATCTACTTGCATTTGCGTGCTTTCGAATTGCTAGGTTGGCAAGAGCTGGGGCGAGTGCAGGAGCTCACTCCGTCAATACATTGGTTTTAATGGTCATGTTTTTTTAGACAGTGGGGAGGGGGGAATTTTCTTATTACCTTTCCAGGATACTGTAGGTAGATATACAAAAAGAGAAAGAAGAATAAACACCTGTACAGTAAGCAAATCTCTTTTGCTTCTCTGTTGTAGGTGATGGCCTATAACAGATATACATTTGAGACTGTGAGGCAAACAATGGAAATACGCATTTCCTCATCTCCAGGTAAATGTTTCATATTCAGTGAAAAATATACTGCCTAGACACTTGTTTTTCTCCTTTCTATTAAGTTTAGTGGGAAGATGGCCTCTTGGATTAGGGCTACCACATCTGAATTGCAAAAGTCTGGACAGCCTCTAGATCAGGGGTCCCCAACCTGTGGGCCGTGGCCCACTAGTGGGCTGCGGCCTGTTAGGAAGTGGGCCACAGGGCTCCCGCCTGCAAACCCCGCCCCCCATGCGCATGATTACCCTGCCCCCAGTGCACGCGATTGGAACCTGGTGTGGCTCATTTGTAATGCCAAATCATGCCAGAATAAAATAGAGATGATTCACAGTGTGACTGTAGAAGAAAATGTTGACTTGGCTTGTGTAACAGAGACGTAGCTAGGAGAGGCAGGTGGGTCACTACGGCTGGGCTCCTTCCAGCTGTGTACTCTGCAGTAAAGCAAGTCAGGGCAGATAATGTGGTTGTGATCCACAAGAACAAATCTCCCTTGCTATGACTCTCATGACAGGACTGGTGCAGGCTGAGTTATGTGTATCTTAGTCTTAAAGTCTTGGAACCAGAGATAGAGTGGAGATTCTTTTAGTGTAGCAACTGCCACCCTGCCTAATTGAATCTCTGATTGAGCTGGCAAAGCTAATCTCAGAGGTGGTGTTGGAAATCTCTAGACTTGCGTTGTGGGGAATTGCATTACTCACCTTTGTGTCATAGCGAGCTCAAATTCAGATGAGGAGACCGACAAGGAGCAGCCGGTTCCAGAGTTGCCGGACAAACCGCTGCCTGAGGAGCTGCAGGCAGAGGAGGTGGGGCTGTCCGGTAACCAGGCGTTACAGCTGCCACCAGTCTCGGCAGATGAGGAGTCTGAGCTGCCGCCCCCTCCCAGTGCAAGGCCTCGCTGTGCAGAGAGGGGAGCAGGGCAAAGGAGCTCTGCAAGAAAGGAGCCTCGCCCTTCCAAATGAGCAACACCAGGGCTGCTTCTATTTAAGAAGAGCAGCGAGCTCAAGCCCTCAGTTGGCAACAGTGGCAACAACCGTTCATTTACCCAGACTCCGTGTACCTTGACTCCCGATTTGAAAGCTCGTGACTTTGACTCTGGACTCTGTTTTGGATTGGAACGCTTTTAAGGCAAGCTTGCTGAACGTTGGGGGACTTGTTTCTCTACTGCATAGCTTTCCAAACTGTGTGTCGTGACACACTACTGTGTCACCTGTGGGGCCCAGGTGTGCCGTGCAAAAACCCGGAAGCCATCAGCGCTTCCGGGTTTTTGTGCGGCACACCAGGACACCGCCGCTGCACGTGAAAACCCGGAAGCGCCGCGGTGGCGGTGGCCGAAAATCCGGAAGCACCATGATGGCGGGGTATCCGGGTTTTCGCCTGCCGCCGCCACCGCAGCGCTTCTGGGTTTTTCGCGCGCCGCTGTTGGTGTGTCGCCAACTGAAAAGTTTGGAAAGCCCTGCTCTACTGTGTGTGCGTGCATTTGCACTCACATTTCCTTTGTTTATTTACTTCACAAAACTTGTCAGTAAAGTTTGCAACCACCTCTCTGTGTGCTTGGCCTGCGACAGAACACTTTGGGGCTGGTTTGTCTGGAGTAGCGCAGGAGTTCATAGCAGTTATGTTTACTGTCCCAGCCAGTCACAAGGCCACCATATATGCCCATTTGGTATTTTGTTCCAATCAAGAAGGTGTTCCATGGATAGGGAGGCCTGAGGTTTCCCCATTAACCTGGACAAATCACCATCTGGTTAAGACTGGATTAGTAGTCATAAGTCATATCTGTTGGATAGTGGGCTTATTCGAACTGATTATGTGCCATTTTTGACTCCTAGTGCCCACATAGATAGAATTTTTCTATCCATGTGGTTTTCTCGGTAAGAATACAGGTTTGACATTGCCTTCTCCTGCACAGTATGGAGGAACACCCAACCCAAACATGGTTAGGTATGGCATGAAGCCCGTTCAAAAGCTCATGTCATCATGATACTGCAGCAAAGAAGCAGATTTTTTTTCTGCACATTGCATTCACAAGCTAATGCTGAGTTGTTTTGGGTTGTGAGATTGCTTTGTGTCCCTGCCCCCTCCTCTCAAGTTTTATTATAGAATCCTTGCAGACTCTTTGCAATACTTTCAATGAGTCTTTTATGGATAAAATCTCTCATATTTAAGCTAGTCTGGATGGCATGTTTGTGGTAGAATCCGTTATGGAGATGTCTAGCAATTCCTCTTGTATAGTTCACTTTCAGCTTAGGATAGCAAATAATATGGATACTCTGTTGGAACAGTACAGTCCATCATTTGTTTTCTGGATCCTTGCCTAACCTGGCTTCCAGCTGTGAGGTTTTTAAAAATCTCTTAATTAACATTACAGTATTAATGTCTCTTTGAAAGAGGGCAGATTGCCTGCTTACTTAAAGGAGGCAATGGTTAAACTTTTTCTTAAGAAGCATGCCATGGATCCCTCAGAGATAGATAGTTCCCACTTCCCTTTCCCCACCTCCCTTTTCTCTGTCCTTTACCTGAAGATGGAGAGATGCCGTACCAAGCTGACTTCCTTGTGAAGAACTGGGATGTTGAGGAAATGCTTCCAAAAGATGCCCAAGAACTCTTTCAAGAAGCTGTGGATAGCATGTGGGAGCAAGAAGGCTTGACTGTCATCAATATTACCTCAGCGTTAGACCGAGGGGGCCGTGTACCGTTGCCAATTGAAAACAGGAAAGAAGGGTAAGAAACGTGAGCCTGGAAGTGACAATCAAAGTATGGTTGTCAAAGTTCTGAGTAGTGATTGCTCAAAAATTGAGGTAAGATGATAGCAAAATTAAGGACTTTGACTGGAAGCACTTCATTTACTTCATTTTGTAGATTTCTCTCATCTCTCTGGTTCTACAGCAAGAGTGCATACAGTATGTACAACCTGAAGCCTCAGGGCCACCTGTGTCCCCTCTCAAAAGCTTTGGGTGCAGCCTCTGGAGCCCCTTTAAAATTTGCCATTGAATTGTAGCTGTTCAGGTGGGGAATTATAAATATAATGGGGTAAACCAACTGTGATGAATTTAATTGTATTGCAATTACGTTTAATTCAATTATATTTTCATTTCTGTCCTGGCTCTTCGTTCTTGTCTTGCATGGTCCTTATTGTCCATGTTATTGGAGCATGGTCCTTGGCATGCCACTCAGTGGCCAAGTGTGGATTTCAGGCTGGAAAAAAAGGTTGCACTCTCCCTGTTCTGTAATCATTAGTATGTTCTATGTTTGGTCCTGCAGGGTTTACGTCAAAGTTGGGTCCAAGGATCAATTCACGACGTGCTTAACAGAGGCAAAGTCACCTGACAATCTTTACCGATGCAGGCTAGAGCAACAGCCTATCATTACCTGCTATGATAGCTTCAGTCCTCGATTCCAAGTTGATTGGTGTAACCTTACTTTGGTGAGAGGATGTTGGAGAAAGTTGTGTGTTGGAGGGAGAGGGAGAGCTGTTTAGGTATCCTGAGATGGCTTTCTCCAAATTGTCACTCCCCTGTCATTTTCCTTTCTTATATTCCTCAGATAGACCTTACAACTATAAATGCCACAGAAGTGGTACCAGTCTATGGAGATGGAGTGCTTGAAGAGGGGACTGAATTTAATCCTCCTGACGATGCTCCTGACAGGATGTTTTTCAGTGATTTCTTACTTACTTTCCTTCTTCCATTCCTCTTGGGCTTTCTCCTCTTTCTAATCTTGGCCTACATCATGTGCTGTAGGCGGGAAGGCGTGTAAGTTGGGCATGCATCCACTCAGGAGGTTGTATGAATTTATTATCCTAGTTGGGTACATGTGGATTACAAAAGAATGTAAGGTACTTCTGTCAGAGTGACTCAGAAGGGTGTCTCTTATTTCTGCGTGTCTGTCTGTCTATCTTTATAGGGAAGGGTGTCTTCATTCTCTTTTTCCCTTATAAGTATGGTGGGTTGTATTGAGTTGTGTTTCAGGAAGAAGGTAGGTCTCCTCATTTGATACCACACCTCAACTACCAAAATACATAATCCAGCCTAATAATATTTGCCAGGAGCACAAACCAGGAACTTAAAATCATAGTGTAATAGAATTAGAAGGTACCAAGCAAAACGCTCCATTCTGAGCAGGATCCATATTAAAACATTAAAGATAAATGTCTGTCCAGCCTCTGCTCGAATTGAATTATGTGTAGAAATAAAGATAACTTGAGCATATGGTCCCATTCCTTCTGTCTGGGATGATTGCCCTCTTCCTCTGAGTACACAGCTTTAGGAAGAATGTACATAGAGGGGGGGGGGGGTACCTGCCTAGCCAGTCACATCAGCTGAATCGATCCTGGTAATCAGTGGGGTGACGTTGCAGCCAGATTGCCCTCATATCCAACATGCATGTATTACCAAGGAATTAAGCATTTGTAAACGGACATATTTTAAAATTCTCCCTTTTCCAAATTGCGCACGTGATGGGTGAGCAACTTGTAGCCTACCAGCTGCTTCTGTTCCCACATATATTTTTTTTGCAATTATACCTCTAAAATTTGGAAGCAAATGACTTAGAAGTGGAAATATAATTTCCTACAAATGGTGTGGGCCTAAAACAAAACAAGGAGTGAATATGAGTCATAGGCCTCTTCCACCAAACTCCCCCCCCCCCCGCTTTAGAGATCCTATTGATTTCTTTGATGATTTCTAATTTTCTTTTTTTCTTTTATAGTTCCCAAAGCAAAAATAAAAGTAAAATTTATATATTGAAATCTCAAGATAGAATAGGTAGATGCCACTTCCAGGCGAAAAGAAGGTTCCATTCACAACCCTTCCAAATCCAATTTAATGGTTATCTGAAATTATCTAGGTGGATCATTGTTAGATCAAACCAGAGTGATATAGGATTGAGCAGGCTTACATATTACATATTTTTGAATTTCACAAAAATAATTTTAAAGATTGCCAGCTGTTTATGGGATCATCATGGTGGCAAATCTTCACTGCCTTCCAAACATGTGATATGGGCATGGTAGCAATTTTTCTTCTGTGCTCCTTTATCTAATTAAGGTAGCATTTCTGGGTACACAAATTTATGATTTTCTCTCCAGTTAGGCTGACCATACATCCCGTTTTGAACGGGACAGTCCCGTTTTTTTAGCATTTTTCAACCGTTCCATCGTTTTGATAAAAATCTCAATTTTGTCCCATTTTTTAAACCCGGCGGGAAAGGCGTGGAAGGAGGATCCGAGCCGGAGCTGCTGATTGGAGGCAGCCCGGAAGAGGAAGCCCTCCCGCCTATCAGCGCACAGCAAAGGAGGGTGGAGAGGCTGGGAGGAGGGCGGACCTGGGGGCGGGGTTTGCAGGCGGGAGCCAATTGCGTGGAGTGGGGGGGCGGGGTTTGCAGGCGGGAGCCAATCGCGTGGACCGGGGGGCGGGGACCCCTGTCCTTTTCATGAATACGGAATATTGCATAAGACCCCATCCCGTTTTGCCATCCCAATGTCCCGTTTTTGTCTCAAGGAAATATGGTCAGCCTACTCCAGTGAAAGCATCAATCGCTGATTGAAGCAAAAGATAATGCAACTTTGCCAGTTCAGACAAGGCCTGTGCTGCTGTGAAATGACTTTTCCCCGTTGTCTTAAAAAATGTAAATGTATCAGATCTTTGCACAAAGGCAAACCCTTTGGTGATTATGTCATCTGACCACTGATAGGACTTATTTCATGCAGATGCAGAATTGTAGCTTTGTGTGAAAAGACTTAGCTGTTTGCCCCTTCCCCAATGTCTGTTTTCTTTGGAAGGCTTTCATTTGTACTAATCAAGACTTCCCTTTTAGTGCAAATAGCAAGCACAGAGCCCACCGATCTTTTACATTACAGGGGTATCCAACCCTTTTGGCACCAGGGACTGGTTGTATAAGACAATTTTTCCTTGGGCCGGTGGGGCGGGGTTTGCAGGTGGGAGCCAATCGCGCACACAGGGGGCGTTTGCAGGCGGGAGCCAATCGCACGCACTGGGGGGTGGGGTTTGCAGGCGGTAGCCAATCATGTGCACCAGGGGCGGGGTTTGCAGGCTGGAGCTCCGCGGCCCATCTCCTAACAGGCCGCGGCCCACAGGTTGGGGACCTCTGTTTTACAACATTCTTCTTTTTAAAATTGAAACTCTGAGATACAAAAAGAAAATGTGTACATTGAATAGTGCAGGGCTTTCCAAAGTGCCGCCGCTGGCGACACACCAGCGGCGGTGGTGGCGGCAGTGCGGTGGCGCGCACGTGCACGGCGGCAGGGCGGGGGGGCGTGCGGCGGCGCACACGTGCATGGCAGCGGCGGCCTCCGCTAAAACGCAAAAGCACTGATCCCGCGCCGCTACTGCTGCTGCCGTGCACGCGCGCGCCGCCGCTTCCGGGTGGTGTGGTGACACACCACGCTGTGTGTGGCGACACACTTTTGTGTCGCGACACACAGTTTGGAAAGCTCTGGAATAGTGAATACAGAAAACATAGTGAAAAAACCCTATATTATAATAAATAAATTAAACCACATAAACATAAACATACATAAACAATCAGCAAAGGGAAAATATCCATATGGTCAGCAATGAACACATATTATGGACCCATTCCTTAAAATCAGACTAACTTTCTTTCCAGTTACATAAAATTATCCTCTTTGCTGTATCCCAGGCTCAATAAAGTCAAAGCTCTTCATAAGATGACAAACTCCATATTTTAGAAATATAAGTGAATATTGAAATCCTTAAATATAATATTAACATACATATTAATTTGAAACCGAAACAAAGCTTTAACAGAACAAGCCCAAATCATGTGAGTTAAAGAACCCTCAAATGTCTTACAGTGCAAATGTAAAAAGATCTAATGCCCATCCATTTTAAAATATTCTTTGAGGGGTCCAAAAGTCCCAAAACAATATTTTCTGATTAATTGCTTTCATTTTTAAATCATGTGTTATGTTTTATTTTTTTTATACCTGGAGACATTGATTTTCCAAAATTGGATATTCCAATTCTTCCTTCCATAGATCAAATAAGTAGCTAATACCACCTTTCATTTAATACCTTCTAAAATTTAATTGCTAGTTTCTGTTCAACTATGTCATCTCCTCAAGAAGCTAAAATTGCAGGAACCTCAGAGGCTGCTAAGGCATCCAGGCTATATTGTTGAGTTAATACATATTTCAGTTGTATATTGCCAAGTGTATGTTAAAGGCCAATTAAACTCAAAAGACAATATTTCAAAAGCTATAAAACACAACATTAGCTGATTTAAAATAGTAATCCGTTGTTAATAGCACAGGCATTCAAATAGAGCATCTTCCCTATTATTTTCAGATTTTAATTAAACTATAATGCCAACTTCTCATGTGATTCAGGGTCAAATGGTAACTGCCTATCTATTAATAACCAAATATGCCTAACAGCTTTCAAAGTAGGGAAAAAAGACCTTGGTTTAAAGCCTAACATCTGCCAGGATTTCAAAGATGTTACACCTGGCATTTCAACGAGAGACCAACATAAATGGCGTTTCAAAATTCACCACCAAATTTGTAGGTAGAGAAAGTGGGTGGATGAATTTCTACCGAGGAAGGAGAAGTTCTCCAACCATTTATCCAGCATATGATTCCCCTTACTACTAATAGTAGCATTTATATTGAAAAGATCCAGTGGGAAATGTGTCTTCCACTGAGATTTAATTGATGCATAGAAAGCCAGAAACACTGAAGTTTGCTGGACAGAGAATTGAACCACTTTGCAACTAAATGAGTTTTAAGAATGTGACCCTCTGCCCATGAAAAATTCTCAAATTCTTTTCTCTTTTGAAATAATTTCTATTTTTTTTAAAAAAGAACTTTATTGATTTTCAAAGTATAGCTAAAATACAAAATATAGAGTATAGATAGAACACAGTACAGGACTAAAGAAAAAAAACTATAAAAGTGCAGAACTAGATAGAAAGCGGAAAAAGAAAGTGACTTCTGACCTTCTACAATACAGAAGTAAATGCATTTTGTACAGATATAATCTCTTATCATTAGTTAAACCTTAGTAACAATATTTCTATAAAATCAAACCATTTAATCATCAAAACCCAAAATCAAAGCTTCATTTTTTCAGAAACAAGCAAATAATCTAAAAGTGGTTGCCAAGTAGAAACAAATCCAGACATGGTGTTTTCTCTTATCAACGCTGTTGTTGTTGTTCAGTCGTTTAGTCGTGTCCGACTCTTCGTGACCTCATGGACCATAGCACGCCAGGCCTTCCTGTCCTCCACTGTCTCCCGGAGTTTACTCAAATTCATGTTCATTACATGGGTGATGCTATCTAACCATCTCATCCTCTGCCGTCCCCTTCTCCTTTTGCCTTCAGTCTTTCCCAGCATCAGGGTCTTTTCCAGTGAATCAATGCTGTTAGCTTAGCCATTTTGGCCAGTTCCATTAATTTAATTATCTATTACTTCACTGTAGGGATTTGTGAATCTTTCTATCTTTGTGCATATAATTTTGAAACAATTTCTAAAACAAACTCTTTTTCATCATGTTGGATATGAGCTGGTGGGGGAAAAACAAATGAGAATTTATCTATTTGGCACTGCTTTTAGCCAAGTTTCCTTGGCAATGGACATCCAAAATATCCTTCTTAAGTTAAATCATTTTATATTCATGCACCTTATTTGTACATTTAATGGACTGGGATTAAGTCTATGACCATTTTTCAAAACATAACAAGGCTGACAATAATTTAATAAGGTGTGGGTCTATTACTGGGTAAGGGAATAAGCTGGAGAATATCAGGATGGGTGGGGGTTGTGCCTTCAAGTAATTTTGGATGCCTTGTGACTGCCTGGACAAGTCCCTGCAGTTTTCTTTGCAAGATTTTTGGAAGTGGTTTGTCCTTGTCTTCTTCCTAAGGCCAAGAGAGAGTGACTGGCCCAAGGTCACCCAGCTGGTTTCGTGTCTAAGGCAGGACTAGAACTCACAGTCTCCTGGTTCCTAGCATGGTGCCTTAAACCACTATGCCTCACTGGCTGTCATAAGGAGATGGTTGCAATTCTCAAAAATATATTACTGACAAATAAAATGACTTGTTTCTTTTTTCTAATTGAATATAATTCCCCTCTGTTTCTTTGAATTGTAGGCACAAGAGGGACCTGAGCACCTCAGAGTAAGTTGCTTTCCTCCTGTCCGTGGTCTTTGCTTTTATTTGTACTTGAATGGTTTTGTGCAAATGTCACCATCCATCTCCCTTGCCACCTCCAGTGTGCTTGCATTTCCAAAATCTCCTTTCATTCCAACTAAACCTCATGAATTTGTACCTTCTTATTATAGTCGCTTAACAGTGAGGTAACCTAAACCTCTTCTAAAATTAAAGCATAGGGTCTGGTTTGTCAGGCTTAGCCCAAGAACGACAAGGAATCAGTCCAGCCAAACTTCAGTTCTTTATTTGATCACGCTGTATAGACGGAATCTTGCCAGACTAATTCTACTCTACTCTAACCTAAAGGGAAAGAACCTGGGAGGCTCCAGGGCATGGCTACTCTGAATCTCTTTGTCTTCCCATGCTCTATCTCCGGGCTGTGTTGACTCTTGTCCTGCCCCCCTCCTTGGAATGTGCTCCCTCCTTCCGGAGAACCAGCTGCGTTACTTTAGTCCATCACAGGTCTGGGTCATAGGTCCTGAGAGTCAATCTAAAGACTAGACCATTAACCAAGAGACACACATAACACACACAGAGGAAGGCATCACAAAGTAGCTGTGATACCACAATCTACCAAGCTGTTCCCATGGCAACTCTTCAGTAGAGCAAGCACCTCCTCCTCTGCACTCATAACTGTGGCAAAGCGGGGTAGCCTTGCACAGGAATCCCATCCACCATCTTACTTTCTGTGGCAGGCAGGCAGTCTTGGGGACTCCTGGAAGAACCATCAGAGTAAACTAACGTGACACTCAGGAAGGGACCTCTACTAGTAGGAAGATAGGAACTGAGCCAAGCCACCCTGAAACGTGGGGTCATGTTGAGGAAATAGCAGGCCAAGCCAAGCTTGAGGAAAAAAATGGGTACCGTAAATCAAACACAGAGGGCTTTTTCCTTGAATACTGCAGAATCTTCAGAGGAAAGCATTCCTGAACCAATATCTGCCAACTTCTTTGTCCCAAAGCTACTTCCAAATAATGTCTTTGATGAACCTCAACCCTCTTGTTCAGGCCTGAATATGAAACCCACATCTAGTTCCAAGTCAAAAGACAGAGGCAAGCCTTCTTTCCCCTGGAAATTCATTCTGCCACAGCGTGGTCTCTCCAAGCTCATTTTCCAAGTGGTAGCTTCCAGTGAGAAACGCACTGGTGTCTCCCTGCAAGCCCTTAAGAAGAGCGTTGCAGCCACTGGCTACAACCTGGAGAAGCGGAAGAACTATTTCAAGAGAGTCTTGAGGGCCTTGGTGGCCAAAGGATTGTTGAGGAAGTTGACTGGCCATGGACTGACTGGGTCCTATGCGATTAGCAAAATGATGATGAAGGTACTGAAGAGAAGGAAGAGGAAAAGGAGGAGGAGGAGAAAGGCAATAGCTGTCCTTAAGGAAAAGAAAGCTGCCAAGCGAAGGAAGAGGAAGAGGAGGAGGTCAAAGAATAAGAAGACCAAGTCTGAGACGTCTGATCCATCCAACTTGTGTAGTGATGACTTGAGTTTCCATAGCTGAAGCTGTGTGTAAGGAAAAAGAAAATAAAGTGCCGTATTTCAACTGTCTAATTTTTGTGCCTATTGTTTGAAATAGGGAGGGAACATCAAGGTGTCATGGGACAAGTCTGTAGGGAAATCTGAATGTATACTTCCCTCCATGTGTTACTTTTATATTATGGACATGTGCTGTTTATAAATACTGTAGAAATGAAAGCCATGCTTATCCTGTTGGATTGCAAACTTGGAGAAATGGTAAGAATGATTTTATTTTCATGAATATATGTGTGTGTATGTGTATATATATGTGTGCTATAGTTTTCTCTCTATTCTATAATAACTTCTAGATAGATGATAGACAGATAGAATAACAGATGATAGAGATGGATGGATGGGAGGGAGGGAGGGAGGGAGGGAGGGAGGGAGGAAGGAAGGAAGGAAGGAAGGAAGGAAGGAAGGAAGGAAGGAAGGAAGGAAGGAAGGAAGGAAGGAAGGAAGTTGGAAATGTAGCCATTACATATTTCATCACTATAAGTAACAAACCAATTATTCCTTGTTTAATCTGAACTTCTATGATGAGCTTCTAAGATAACCACCATATTAGAGGTATCTGAGGCTTGGAGACCTGGGCCACAACCTGTTCTATACTTTTCAGACAGAAATCTCTATCCCTTTTGTCAGGGAAGGCTGGGTACCGTAGCACACTATCTTGGGAGAACTTAGGCTGGGGGAGACTTGACAGATGTACTGATCAGAATGTAAGTGCCCGCAGGATTTTGTTTTCTTTGAGTGCTGTGGGGCAGTCATACCTTTAAGCATATCAAAACATGTACTCTTGACTGAATAAATATATAATTTGAAAGAAAATATATATATATATGAATATTTTTTAAAAATTAACGTATTGTGAGATAAATTTTTAAATGTGCAGACTGATGCAGAATGGAATGGAACAGAATTTCAATAAAGAAATATCCCACATCCATAGCCGGCTGAACATTATTGACACAATAATCAGTTAAGATGCATCTAGGAACTGTGAAAGTAAAGTTAATTGCCTGTGTATTGGTTGGAGTATGCCCATCTGAATAATTTTTGGAATGAATACACACACACACACACACACACACACACACACACAGACATACAATATCAATAGGTATACATGTTTTTATATGAAGCACACCTCTGATAATTCTGTTTGGTTTGTACAGAACAGCCTTCCTCAATTTGGGTGCCCTCCAAATGAATGGGTTTATAACCCGTTGTCTGCAACCCGCTTGGTCATGTTGACTGAAAATGATAGCCTTTAGCCTAATAGAATTGGATGGCAGCTATTTTGGGAAGTCTGATGCGGCAGAGCAGACAGATCCAGTATACATAAATGACCTAGAAAGCAGATTGGATTTTGGTTCCCAAAATGTGAGTGATATTATTTCTCCTTTGGAGAAGAGTTGTGTAGAATTTGGAAGATTAGAGATAATTTAACACAATATTTTAAGACAAGCACAGAATTTTTTTGGCTAGCGGGTGCATTTGGAAAGTTGACAGCATGCTGTGGGGAGATTCACATAAAATAATTGCTATGGAGGAAGCTTGCTATTTAAAAATGGCTGCCGGTGTGGGTGTGACCATTCACAACATTGCCTTTTACCTAAAGGCACACCAGCAAAGTTGTTTCTAACTGTAGCTCCCAGGATGGTCCCTATTTTTTTTTTAGAAAACTTTATTAAAGCGTTTTCAAAATATACATAAAACTAAAAAGATTGAAACAAAGAAGCCTACAAAGAGAAAGAAACAGAACTAAAAAGGTGTGAAAAAACACAAAACAAACTACTACAAAGTGACTTCTGACCCAAAGATATACATAAATCAATATCAATCTCTTACTCCAATTCATATTATAGTAAACATTATTTCTATAAAGCATTTAAATTCTCATTATTACATTCCCTTCTAAAACAAAATTACCCTCCCAATTAAAGAAGAACATATAAAACCCTTCAAACATAATTTGGAACCTAATATAGTAACAAACACTACCCTTCTTCACTATAATTTGCTCCTATCTGCCAACTAAACTAACATTAACCCAAAATATAAAAATAATCCAAACAGCATAAACATTTATCCAAACCCTTAAAAAACCATCCTGATAACCACATTTAAACAATAACCTAGGCATTTACGAAAAATGTAAGAATTTTCAAAACAGCATAACTATTTATCCAAACCTTTTAAGAAACCACCCTAATAAACACATTTAGACAATTATCCCACTTCAAAGTAAACCAAGGCATTTACATGTCTCAGTATTATGTACAGAGCTTTCTTCTTGTCAATTTCAAATTCTACAACCTGCTTTAAAAGGCCAAATATATGTCCAAAATCTTCCAGCCTCTAGAGCAGGGCTTTCCAAAGTGCCGCCGCTGGCAACATGCCAGTGGTGGTGCGGCGGCGGCACGCGCGCGCGCGCGCGCACAGCGGTGGTGCGGGGGGGCGTGCGCGCGGCGGCGACACAGGAGGGCGTGCGGCGGCGCACGAGTGCACGGCGGTGGCGCGGGGGCGTGCGGTGGTGCAGGGGGGCGTGCTGCGGCGCACGCATGCACGGCGGCGGTGGCAGTGGCTGCCGCTGCCACCGTGCACGCGCGCGCCGCCGCTTCTGGGTGGTGTGGCGACACACCACGCTGTGTGTAGCAACACACTTTTGTGTCGCGACACGCAGTTTGGAAAGCTCTGCTCTAGAGTTTCTCTTTCTTGATCATGGTGTGGTGGCAACGCTGTCTTCTTATCTTCAACTTTTGACAACTCAATTTTCCTTTGACTATTTAAACGTAAGTCACCAATTCTCATCTTTTTCTTTGGACAAACCACTTTATTCTTAAGGTAGTTTTCAGCCTTATTAGTTTCTCTTGATTCTTGTGACAATTTGGACTCCACAAATTCTGAGAAATGCTCCAAGACTTGAATAACAATATTGTAGAGATCTTTAAATATCAAATTAATTTCCTCCATATTTCTTAACAGTAAGATAGATTATGGCACCCTCTAGTGCAGAGCTTTCCAAACTGTGTGTGGCGACACAAAAGTGTGTCGCCACACACAGCGTGGTGTGTCGCCACACCACCCAGAAGCGGCAGCGCGCGCGTGCACGGCGGCCGCGGCCGCGGCGCGGCTTCCGTGTTTTAGCGGAGGCTGCCGCTGCAGCCGCCGCACCACACACGCCCCGCGCCGCCACTGTGCACGCGTGTGCCGCCGCACACACACCCGCGCCGCCGCCGTGCACGTGCGCCCCCCCGCGCCGCCGCCGCCACCAGTGTGTCGCCAGTGGCGGCACTTTGGAAAGCCCTGCTCTAGTGCATCAGGAAGGTAAAGTCATTAACGCTGTAACTGAACACTCTCTCCAGCCTTTTTATCTCTGGTGTGGCCAATCAGGAAAATAAAAAGTAATAAGACAATTTTTATAAAATGATGTATAGGTGGTATATCACTCCAGATAAATTATCCAAAATGTATAAAAATATGTCTAATACTTGCTGGAAATGTAGGTCTGAAACTGGAACATTTTATCACTTATGGTGGACATGTAAGAAGGCTAAAAAATTTTGGGAGATGATACATAAAACTATTCAAAAAATCTTGAAAATGGACATAATAGGCAGGGTATAAATACGATAAATAAATAAAATAAATAAAAATAATAAAAAAACCAGAACAATATATTTTGGGCTTGATTTTTCAAGATTTTTGAAGAAAATCTTGAAAAAAAAACATGGAAAACTTTTGTTATACATGATAATTGCTGCAAGGATTATATGCGCTCAAAAATGGAAGGAAGAAAACATCCTGACAATAGAAGAGTGGATGATCAAGACATTAGACCTCGCACAAACGGCAAAATTAACGGACCTACTAAAATACAAAAATATGAATGAATTTTAAAAAGATTGGCAACCTCTTATAGAACACATTGAGATGACACAAAAAGATAATGTTATGTATATGGGATTTACTGACTAAATGTTTATGTAAATAGAAATAGTGGAAAATTAGATATAAATAAGACAAGAGGATATATATATATTATAATTATAAATATATAATCACAGTTTAGATAGATGGAAACCTAATTTTAGAATGTTTTGTTGTATGACTGGTATTTGTTTGTAATTTTATGTTATATATGTATTGTTATGTTGTTTTTAACAATAAGATGAAATAAAGATCATATTTAAAAATAAAAAATAAAAAAGGAAAATAAAAAGTAATAACAAACAGCATTCCCATGGGAAAGTGAAAGCAAATAGATCAGAACTCCAATCCGCAGATTCAATGAAGAGAAAGTTTTATATTCCTCAAAAATCACTTTAATAAAAAAGCAATAAAAAAAACAAAATTATTTAAACCTCAATTTAACAAATTATATATAAAAAGCCAAATTACCAAGTTAATAATTTTCAAAAATAACAAGAGTCCAAGAGATTCCGCATTCCTTTGTTGTAGAAAGCCTCTCTTGGTAAAATTCAAACAAACAAAAAAAACTTAGTGTTGTAGAAATGGGGTGGGCAGCTTTAAGGTCCATTTTGGCTTCAGAGCGGCTTGGGAAGATGACGGCCCCGCCTCCCAGCTGATCGCTTACCAGTCGATCGTGAAACGCCGTTTTGCGGTCTTCTGCTGTGACCAGCCGTCCGGAGAACACATGGGGTGATTCCTGGGGTTCTCCTTAATCCGGAGAACGCTTCTGGGCTCCAAGGAAGCCTGCCTGAGCCCAAGAAAAAAAGCCGCTCTGACAGGTCAGTCCGCAGACAGCAGAAAAAACCAGCTCAAGCCACCATTGTACCCACCGGAAGTCCCCAGGATGGTCCCTATTGACTCAAGTTAGTTTTATGTTTTGTGTGAGTTATGTCAACATACTTCCGAAGGATTGGTCTGCAGATATCTGGTGTTTTTACTTTCTATGAATATCAATGGGGTCTACATGGAATCCAGAGGCATTCTTGGAAATAAAGATGGCACTAGTGGCTGATCCCTTTGCAATATGCCATCTTCCTAGTTATTTTGTTTTCAAGGAATCTTTAGAAAAATCAAATGGGCAGGGGCAGACATAAGGTAAGATATTGCAAGTTTTCTAGGTTGTTTACTTTTTCACAGATGGCTGGCAACACATATTAAATATGTGAGAACTAGACACAGTTCTGACACTTACCTAATATAAGTGATATAATATAAGTAAGAACGTTTTGATGTACAATTCATCTCCCCCTTCTCATCTTTGATTCTGTAATGTTTGTTAACCATTCAATCTTATATATCTCTGCTGTTTTACAGATGTTAGTTCAAGCAATTTCTTGCTTCATTTTTTTCATAGATTTCAGCTGTTTATAATGCATGTTACATTTTTTTATATGAACAATATGTACCTTAAGCAAGAAAGAGACTCATTCACCATCTGCATACCACGTATATGGGGTATTTATTAACCCTCCCATAACGATATACTGTTTTCTTTTTTAAAGAAATGGTATGGATGCTGGTGAATTTTAAATACAGGGATTGCTTTATTAGTCAAAAAGCTGCAGATGTCATTCTGGAAGACAACTCAGGTATCCTTCACACTTTGACCTGGTTTTGGGCAGCCTGAACAGATGACATCTTTCCTCTTCTACAGGTTTTCTTGACATCTGCCTTCACTTGCTTCTTGGCAATTTCTCGGCCATTCTTAGACATGGTAGATCTGCTTTTTTTCTTGATTGAATCTTTGGCTTTCTGACCTCTTCCTCTCATCTTTGGTTGACTCTTCTTCTTCCCAATGTCAGGATTGACCTTGAATGAGCCTGTTGCTCCAGTCCCCTTTATTTGCCAGAGTTGCCCTTTTGACACCATGTTCTTGATAGACCTCATGAAATAATGCTTCTTTTTGGCCATGTCATAGCCCATGCTTGTTACGATTTTCTTAAGAGCTTGCATGGAAAGACCAGACTTTTTCTGGCAGGTGGCAACAGCTGTGTAGATCAACAAGGAAAGATTGGAAGTTGGTGGCTTGGGTGCAATGGCTCTTGATTGATTTAACTGTCTACCAGCTCTTTCGGAAGGCAGAGTCACTCTTTTCCTAGAATGATTTCTGCCACTGTGCAACAAAGGATCCAGGACATCAGAGGACTCAGAAGAATTCTGAGTGTTCTGGGAAATTGGACACTCTTCTGTATCTTCTGATTGTGGAGTTGCAGCCACATTATTGGAAGATGAGTCAGATGCACCTACTGTAGGAGCGTCTGGAAATGTGTTTGGCTCCATCACATTTCTCAAGAAGGGATCTTCTGTCACTTCTCTGTTCCTGTCAGATCAGAGGGATATTTTAGCAGCCTACAGCGGTCTTACTCTGTTGGGAAGAGAAAAATGTCTTTCTTACTTCCTCCCCTCAGAGTTTTCAGATTTCAGTTGCTTTTCCCACCCTCCTTCTACTGGCCTCTATTGTCCACACATGCCTGTCACTTAATGGGGACACATTTGCAGATTTCCTGGATCTGAGGACTTTTTCACTTTCACAGCTTTACTTTTTCATTCACTCACCCAATTCTTGCCTTGAGGTTCTAGAACAAACAGATGCTTTTTCTTAAGGGTCTTTCTTCAGGTTTGATAAGCACATCTAGTATATGCTTTTTTTTAAAAAATGGTTGTATGTCTTAGAGTATAGAGGATCTCAAGCTGGTGGTGCTGAGCTGCAAGGCAAATAAATAACCCTATTCATCTCACAGGCACTTTTTGAGTGTTTAGGTCTAGCTGGTCGTCAAGACAACACAAGTGGGTGCTCTATGATGTCGACTTTCTGCACTATGATATCATGAGAACAGCTCACATCCTTGAATCCTCCTCCTTAGTTGTTAAGTGTTTTTCCTTCTAGATTTTTTAAAAATAATAAAAATAATTAAATAAGTGTGAGTGTTCCCTGGACAATATTACCACAGTGTACAATAATTAGAACAGGAGAAAAAAGTGTAATGTTTTTGAAATAGGACCAGGGTAGGTTGGAAAAATGGGATGCTTAGATCAGATTCAATTATGACTGACATCCCATCTCGTTTTATGAGAGCTTCACTTGATGCATTCATCCAAAGAAAATCAAGGAAAAAATAGTAAGCTTGATCTATTTGAAAACAGAACAAACAGGACCAAATTTGGTATGGTGGGAGAGGCCAGTAAAAGAAAGATCAAGTTTAAAAATGGGCTGGATCTGGCAGGAAGATGTAGAAAAAATATTGCAGAGAAAATATATAATGGGAAAAAGGAATAACCTTGAGGAACAGTAGGAAGAGCCACTACCAAGACAACGGTCAGATCAAAGAAATCTGAGTCTGGGACAGAACTGTAATCTGAGTAAGTGTCTCAGACAAGACCCTCCCTAGTTCTCATGAAGACAAACGGGTGGTGGTGGGGAGTGCATTCAGACTTACAAGATTCTGTTACTGTAACCTTGAAATAAAAGTACTACTATCATTCATGACTTTGGTTTTCTGGTCTGGTCTAACTTGAAGGGCTGACAAAAATCCACCAATGAATCCCTATGGAAGAGGCAGATGGAGATGCACCATTCTAAGTCCCTCTGTAATCCAGCCTCTCCAGGGCACACAAACACACAAACCCCACAAGAACGGACAGTAGACACACAGACACAACACATTACTTCATTACACTGAAGAAAATACAGGTGCCTCCTATAGGCACTGCAGGGAAAGCGGGTCGGAAAGTATTTAGAAGCCTTGTTTTGCATGCTTTCCCTAACTTATTTTACTGTTCTTACAAACTAACATGACTGTGACTATGGAATTAGTATTAAACTGCTGTTTAGTCAATTTTAAAATAACCTTGGGAAAATATATGAGCTTATCCTCATTTTATAACAAAAGCGCCCCCTCTCTCATTCTGTACCACCTGATGCACAGAATGCGAGGTTGGAAGGGACCTTGGAGATCATCTAGCCCAACCCTTTGTTCAGTGCAGGAATCCACTACTTCTCACCCCATTGCTTTGTCTTCCACATCCCCTCTCCCTCACTTCCTCCCTTTGAGGTGAATCATAGTCCTTGAACAGCCCATTTGAATATTTCAATGTTGGGTTAGATGTCCTTGGGGCCAGATAATTCCTTTCCTCACACTGCCTGATACTCCTTCCTGCCAACTAGCTGTCCTCATAAGGAGCCAGAGATGATTGGGGAAGATAGGTGGGGGAGGCCAATGTGTCTCCTTGGTTCAGAAAGGCCCATCTGCCCTGTATTCTTCTTTCAAAAGCAAAAGGAAACACCTCCGTTTGGGGGTTGAATTATGGCTTCCATCACCCTGGAGGGAAAAATGACATGGCCTCTAGAACATGCTGGCTGGCCTTCTTTTGCTTTTGGAAGGAGGACAGGAAGGGAAGGAGAATGGTTCCAGATCAGCTGATCCATCTGTTCAGAGAGTTGCATTGCTAGAGCTGTCAGTGCCACTTTACAGCAATAGACTCTGTTGGCACAACTTGCTTTGTTAGTTAAGAAAGACCAATCTTGCTAAACTTGGCTAGCTTTAATTTTGTGGCTTAATGTATTGTGCAAACCAAGCCTGTTTCGTTAGTCTGTGGTTCAGTGTATTATGCAAACAGAGAAAATGGGTTAATCCAGTAACCAAGTTCAAACTCGGCCAATGAAATTGTTTGCTCTGGAGTACATGTTTGGGGGTTGCAGCAAGTTCTGAGTTATCGGAAGAGGAGTAGACAGCCTTCTCTAGTTAGGCTGTACTCTCCATCCCAATTGGAAATTGAGGGGAGATTTCCTTACATCGCCACCCCTGATCATTTTCATACTGTTGTGCCTAAAAGTGTTTCAGCTCCATTTGCTTTATCCTCTTATTTTTAATCTGATTGATTCTTCATTACTTATTTCAGCTTGAAATTGGGACGATAGATACCAATACAGCTACAAAATGGAATAAGAACACATAATTGCATGAGCTGTACAACACAGCAATCCTCCTACATTTTCTTGTTTTCTATTTCTAAAGACTGACAGTCTGCTGCTGGTCAGTAGATTCCAGCAAAATCAGCAGCAGGCAGATCTTTTCAAAAGTAGAGGGAAGAGAGGTTCCAAAAGGCTGATTATGGCAATGTCTAATACGATCAAAAATGGAACTTCTTAAAATTATATCGATCAAAGTTTCTATTTCTACTCCACAAGGACAAATCCTATTATTTCTAAGGCAGATTAATGATGAGGGAAATCCTCTATGATTAATTATTATAGGTTGTGGAGGGTGTAGTGAGATAAAAAGTCAAATTGATAAATAAATAATTATTAAGTCATTGGCTTTCTTAAAAAATAGTTCTGTTCCATTTTTTTCCCTGCAGCATCCAGATGGTGCATCATCACACAATCCATGACAACGCAGAGGAACTGAGGGAGATGGCTGGCACTCGGGATGTGCCCCGTCCCCTCTCCACTTTGCCCATGTTCAGTGTCCGTACGGGCGAGAGAACAAATCCCATGCAAAGCAACCGCTATGACAGTGCCCAGGTGCCTCTCATCTTGGCTCAACAGTGAATAATTGATCAGGTTTGTACCATCCCTATGAATCTTCCTGTCCATGACTCTGGCCATTTGAGATAACACAGGAGGCGCATCTGTCCTTGATTCTCTTAGGCTAAGAATCCAGACCAGGGTTTCTCAACCAGGGTTCCGTGGAACTCTAGGGTTCCGCAGGAGGTCACTAGGGGTTCCCTGGGAGATTACGATTTATTCAAAAAATTATTTCAAATTCAGGCAACTTGACATTAAAGAGGTAAGTTTCATTCTTTATTTTTAGTTTAAGAACCCTGTTAATGCATTTTATTTATTTATTTATCAAATTTCGTCACCGCCCATCTCCCCCAAAAGAGGGACTCTGGGCGGTTTACAATAAAGCTAAAAAGATTAAAATACAATAAAGACAAGATATATTACATAACGTATAAATATAGGTATAAAATATAAAATAGTATCCAAGATGGCAATTAAAATTTCTGATTCGGATTCATAAATACATGGGGACCACTTTAAGGCACTAGCCACCCCCAGGATTGACTACCCCCCTTCCCGCCCCAAGAGAGATGGCAGAGCCAGGTCTTTAACTTCTTCCGGAAGGCCAGGAGAGAGGGGGCGTGCCTCACCTCTGGGGGAAGAGTGTTCCAAAGGGCGGGGGCCACGGCAGAGAAGGCCCGCTTCCTGGACCCCGCCAATCGACATTCTCTCATGGATGGGGTCCATAACATGCCCTCTCTGAATGACTGTGTGGGAAGGGTCGATGTAATGGGGATGAGATGGTCCCTCAGGTAACCTGGACCCATGCCATGTAGGGCTTTAAAGGTGATAACCAACACCATATATACAGGTCTACACATGAAACAAATATAATACTTTTGTAACTTCAGGCCTATATTTGATCCTGAATGTGCAGGGGTTTCCCGAGGCCTGAAAAATATTTCAAGGGTTCCTCCAGGGTCAAAAGGTTGAGAAAGGCTGATCCAGACAGCAGGAACCCTTTGCATAGTCTGTGTGTGGCAATTCTATTGCTCTCCCTTTTCCCTAAATGAAACAAGAGGAATCTTGGTATAATCAAATCCCCTTTTAAACTACATTTTTTCTTCCGACAGGTCAGACTGTGCCCATTTTTACTGAGAAAAGTTTTTCCACCAAAGATGTTTTTCAAGACTGAAACAACTAACAAATGATAGATGTGCCTTTGTTGCAATTTTTTAATGTTGATAACAGTGAAGCTTGGGAATAAAGAATGTGTGTTTATTCAGTAATTCTTGGTATACATTTGTAAGGTGGGTTTTGAGCACTTTTGTTGCTACATATTCAAGGGATGGGAGATTCAAGGCTAGTACAGTAATGCTGTGTGTTAGAGATGCCTAGCCTTCTCACAGAACTATATTTTCCAAACTTCCGGAAGCTATCACAGTTAACATGTGTTTGATATTATAGAATAAATAATTTCCCTCCATCTTCCTCTTGTAACTTGGCATGATAAAAGATCAACTCTTCTTCCTGTATTTTGCTTTCTTCAGTGAATAAACTGGCAAAACCTGGATTGCTTTATAAACAATACTTACATTCATGCATAGATACCCATCACGTTATTCCCTTTCAGGGTAAACAACATTGTACAAAATACAGAAAAGAAGTAAGAAATAGCTTGCAAAAAAAAAAAAGACATGAGACAAGAAAAGAGAAATGGAAATATAGCTAAATTTAGTGTATACACTGTAGCTTTTTTTTCCTGTCCTTAGAAACTTTGCAAATTGTAACCCTGTTTGAGATCTTTTACTTGGAATTAGTATAGAAATGTTTTAAATAAATAAATGCATGCACGCATATCATCCTTATTTCCACCATCCCATCACACTGATTCATGTACTATCTTTTGTTCTTGAAACTTCTCTCCTTTCTCTTTTCAGAAGTCTAATCAAGTCCCACCCAGCCACTTGTTCCACTTCTTCTACTGCCCCTCAGCCCATTCACTCATTTCTTTTGCAGTTTGATCTTCATTCATTCTCTCTACATAAGTAAACCACCCTAACATATTTTTTCCATACTGATTACTGATTTTTATAGGCAGCCCACGATTGTTCATCATCCACTCATCCTTGACCCTATCTCTTTCTGTTTTACAGCACATATATCTTAAGTAACCCATTCCCACTGCATTCAGCTTGCTTTTGTGTTTCTCCTGACATACACACATCTGACTTCCTCATAACAAAGTGAGCAGAAGCATGCTCTTATACATAGTCATCTTCACTTCTTTCAATAAATGTTGATACTATATACTACTCACTCCTTTTCTATGAGCATTTACATGTTTGGGAGATACATTGAAATATTATTTCACCGGATGGGGAAAATGCTGTACAGAGGTCTGCAAAAGTTTGCTCTGTTTGCCTCAGCAGGAAATAGACTAGTCAAGATAACAGCTGCACGTCAGTCTTCATACTCAGAACACTGTGTATGTGTTCCCATGGCTCATTTCAGAGCTGTGTATATACAGTAGCTGTGTTATTCATGCTTACCGGCTAATGTCAAGGACACACTGGAATAACCTGCCTTTGAATGTTCAGAACAGTTGTCATTTCTTTACCAATGCAAAAGTGAATATATGTTGTCTATTATACTTTACGCAGGACGTTTGAGCACCAACCGATAAATCAGAGCTTTCCAAACTGTGTGTCGCGACACAAAAGTGTGTCACCACACACAGTCTGGTGTGTCGCCACACAACCCGGAAGCGCTGATCATCATCAGCGCTTTCGGGTTTTCCCGCAGCGACACACCAACAGCGGCATGCAAAACCCGAAAGCGGCAGCAGCGCTTCCGGGTTTTTGCGCGCTGCCGCAATGGCGGCACTTCCGGGTTTTTCTGCGGCGACACACCAACGGAGGTTGGTGTGTCGCTGCGGGAAAACTTTGGAAAGCCCTGCGATAAATGCTGTCAACATGTATGTGGCCCTTTAAAAACAGGAAATAGTGCAGCAAGTTGCAATCTCAAGAGTACGTTCTCATGTTCTTTTTTAAAGAATAATAGTCAAACGGAAGGAGCATTATCTGTTTGACAGCGTGTAGCAAAATTGTTTGGATGTTGAAAGAACACAAGCACTCTAGGCTGAGCTGTAGGATCCAGGCTCCACCTCTGATGTTGGTATGATGATGCAGTTCCTGAAGGAGGGTTGGTGGGTAGAGCCCCCGTCACTGTGAAGGGTGGGGTGGGAGCACAGCTCTTGCCCCTCCCCAGAATTGGATCGCGGCCACAAGCACAGCCCAGGGAGCGGTTTGCTCAGTGCTGCTAGAGGAAAAACATTGGTTGATGTCATGGAGAAGGAGGCCAGATCAGAGGGCCTGGAGCTGGCTAAGCACAAAAGCATTATTGTAGAAGGAGAACTCGGAAACACCATTTGAGCTGTTGCTGAGTGGTGTTCTTATCCAACTGTTCAGTGGGAAGTGGGAGACAAAACAGAATGGCTGTATGGGTGGAGATGATATTTCAGTAGCAATTAGCATTTGTATTTATATCATTGTTAAGTGCTGTCCATTTCCTCATCCAGTAAGAAGTTTGATGTCTGGCATTATTTGGGCTTATTTCCCCTTGGGAAGGAAGCACTGGATTCTTAACCCATTTTGTATATATATGCACAGCATATAAATATACACAGTAGTTTAAGAATCCAATTTTATAGCAATATTACTAGCAGCCCTCCTAATGCATATACAGGAGCATATCCATAAGTATTTCTGTCCACCTCTTCTAATGCATATACATGACTTGAGAGTAGCTTATGTACTTTGCCTCCTCTTATGTACTGTACTTAGGTACATAGAGTAAAGGTTCCCCCCCGCACATTTGTGCAGTCGTGTCCGACTCTAGGGGCCGGTGCTCATCTCCGTTTGTTAGCCAAAGAGCCAGCGCTGTCCGAAGATGCTTCCGCGGTCATGTGGCCGGCATGATGCGCGCGGAACGCTGTTACCTTCCCACCGAAGTGGTACCTATCTATCTACTTGCATTTGCATGCTTTCAGATTGCTAGGTTGGCAAGAGCTGGGGCGAGTGCGGGAGCTCACTCCGTCACGCGGGGCTAGGGATTCGAACCTCCGAACTTGCAATCTTCTGATCAACAAGCCTGGCGTCTTACTCGCTGAGCCACATAAGATGAGACAAATTGTATAAGCCACTCTCAGTAATGCATATGCATTAGAAGGGCTGTATACAAATATTTGTATAAATAAAATTAAGAGACAATGACTTCATTATAATCATCACCATCATCCTGCCTTTCCTCCAGACGCTTAAGGTAGCAAAGAAAGCACTGCTTCCTCCAGATTTTCCTCAGAACAACAATTCTGTGGAATGGATTGGCTAAGAGATCATTACTGGTCCAATGTCACCCTCTGAGGTTTATTATATTTAATATTTTATTTTATTTTATTTTATTTTATTTTATTTTATTTTATTATTTTATTATTTTATTTTATTTTATTTTATTTTATTTTATTTTATATTTTATTTTATTTTATTTTATTTTATTTTATTTTATTATTTTATTTTATTTTATTTTATTTTATTTTATTTTATTTTATTTTATTTTATTTTATTATTTTATTTTATTTTATTTTATTTTATTTTATTTTATTTTATTTTATTTTATTTTATTTTATTTTATTTTATTATTTTATTATTTTTAGACTGCCCAATTCCCAAATGACTCTGGGTTGCTTACAACTAGGACCCCCCCTCCATATACTGTATATAAAAACATAAAAATTACAGCTGACTAGAAGAGCAATGTATTCAAAACAAGACCAAAACAAAAGAAGCAAAAGGCTCCACATCACTCTGTCCCCAAGGCCTGGGAGAACAACCAGAACTTCAATACTTTCCTGAATGATATGAGGGTAGGAGCCACACAAATTTCTGGGGGGAGATCATTCCAGAGGGCAGGAATTACATGCTTCCTGAATCCTGCAAGATGACATGCTTAATTGACAGGCTCCAGACTGCATCTGCGCTGCTTGACCAAACCGGATGGGCAGAGATGACTGGAGATAGGCAATCCTTCAGATAAATTTCAACTCAGAGTCTCTGAGTTCTCAACACCTTAATCCAGAGTTTCTCAACCTTGGCAAATTTAAAATGTGTGGACTTCAACTCCCAGAATTCCCCAGCCAGCACGCTGGCTGGGGAATTCTGGGAGTTGAAGTCCATAGATCTTAAAGTTGCCATGGTTGAGAAACAGTGCCTTAACCACTATACCACACCAATAGACAGCGTGTTTTCTGCCCCCAAAGACTCATTTTCTGTCCATGAATGGCAGTCTCCTCCCTACATCCATCCACACTTTCAGTCCCACCCTTCTCAAGGCTTCTGATCAGTTTTAGCTTACCATCTCTACCCCTTGTTCCTAAAAGTTGTCATTTTCACTGGCCTTGGTGGTTCCAGACCAACATTCAAAATACCCCTTCTCACGCCTAGAAAAGCTCAAGTAAATAAATGAATGGTGTGTCAGGCCCAGACATAAGTATCCAGCTCTCTTCAGAAGCTGCCAGAAAAGAGCACCCAGTTGGAGCCCTGTGGAGCTAATGCTTGTCTTCAGCTGCCATTGTGGGCAACTGGGGATGGGAAGCTAACATTGTATGCATGGCTGTGCAGTGCAGCCCCAAGTGAACGGCCAAGGCCACAGCCCTTTCTAACCTGGCGGAGCTTTTCATAGGAACGAGAAAATTGTCGGTCCAAAGAGACTAAGAGTCATTAAGGAGAGATTCTGAGCATGCAACTCATGTTAAAAAAGAGGCGGGGCTTTGATTGCATTGCCATGGCCACCATCTTGACTTTTTTGACCCCCTTGAGGGAGACAGTCTTGCTGAGGAGACTGATAGCAAAAGAAATTCAGACATATGGGAGACATTCAGCAGCAATAGCCATCATCTGTGTTTTTGGGCTCTCTGATGCTGCTGTGTGCCACCCACAGATTAACAGAGCAGAAAGAAATACTATTCAGCATCTCACTCTCCTTTGCCTTCATGAAGTCAAGGAGGGTTGGCAACATGATCATAACTCAATCCAGAAATATTTCCTGCTCTTTTGATGATTTGTGGGCAAAAAAAATTAAAATAAAGATGCTGGTCCTCAGTATAAGGAAACACAAATATATCTGTTACAGTCAGCAAGTGCAGTGAACTTCTCTAAAGTGCAACCCCCACAACTTTTCCATTTTGAATAAGCTTCCTTTTGTTGGTGGTGGTGTTTGGGTTTTTAAACCTTAATCTCATGGAGATTTTCTATAGAACTGCTTTGATGGTTGTCATTCAGTCTCCGCCATTCCTGTGTGAAGCCTGAGAGGTAGGCGAATTCTTTGACCTGGCCTTTCCCACTACCTATCTTTCTTTTCAGCTCATTCTTACTTACTTACTTACTTACTTACTTACTTACTTACTTACTTATTGGATTTATCACCGCCCAACTCCCCCAAGGGGGACTATTAGTGTCAGAGCCTCCACAGTCTGTATCTGGTATTTAGTAATCGTAATCGCATCCACCCTCTCGAGGAGTTTCTGTCCTTTCTCACTGCTGCTCATGTTGTGACTCAGCTTTGCTCAGTTCCCAGGCAAGTTTTTGCAAGATTTTGTGTCCCACTATATATGTTTCTGTCTCCCGGATTGCTCTTTTGACCCCATTGCCCAACTAAAATGAGCTTCATTTTTTGGGGAGTCCAAATCCAATGAGCAGATTGTTCAGCATCTTATAACCTATTGACCACAAGGGGGCAATAGGCTGTCGATAGAAAGACTGATTCTGTGTCGGTTCTTTGTCTATCACTCTGCCCACTACATGTCTAAGACAGAGTTTCCCAAACTTTCTCACTTCTCAGCACCCTTAGTGTCTCAGTAATTTTTTCATGGGATCCCAGTGGCCCCCAAATTGTGCACCGTGGTGCCCTGGGGTGCTGCTGTGAACTCACTAAGAGTTCCATTTCTTAAGTAGCAACTTATCCTGCCGTGTCCGGGAGCACAAGGTTGCATGGTTTGGGAACAGCGGCTCTAGGAGATTCCTAATCTCAGGCTATTTCCTTATTTTCTTCCTAGGTACACATACACAGAGCCAGGGCTGCAACTAGGGGGCAAGCGGGGCATGTGCCCCAGGCGCCGTGCTGGGGGGGGGGGGCACCAAAAGTCCTTTGTGTTAGGCCTGCGATGCGAATCGGGACTTAATCTCACGCTCGCGCAGGTTCCTTGTGGGTGGAGCCCACCGCTCAAGCAGGTCTAAAGCAGGAGCGGCTTTCGTGCGCCCGGCTCCTCCGACAAACTAGCGCTCGCCAGAACGGGAGGGCGGGGGCTCGCTCACTCTTTTCTCTCGCACGCTTGGGAAAATGTTACGCAGGTTTGTACACATGCCGTAGTGCGAGTAGGGGGCGTGGCAGAACTTCTCATTTTGGGGGGGGGGGGTGCAGATTCCATGTTTGCCCCGGGTGACACAGACCCTAGTTGCGGGCCTGCACAGAGCACTGCTCTTGGATTCTTCCCCTGGTAGGATGTAGTAAACTAGGTGCTAGGCTTTGCCCATTCCTATCCATTTCCTGTAAATAAATCTCCTTTTTCTTAGGGTTATAAGACCTGCTTCACTAATTCTTGCTGCATGAGATTCCTGCTCTCAGAAGTGCAACCACACACCCACAGAATGCTTCAACCTTTAACACAGTTTACTTCCCTAAGTTGCTCCTTGAACCTTTCTAGTTAAAAGCTTCTGATTCATTCACGGGGATCCAGATTTAACAGAGCTCATGAATGTGAGTAGATCTAAGCCCACTAAGAATATCTAGAGATCAGTGCTTAAGGTCTAAAAGGATAAGTAACGTTTATTTTACTTATTGTTACTGTTGGAGGCAAATCAGCATGCCTCATTAGCATGTAGATGAGTGCTCTAGGATGACTCTCTATATGCTTCCAGAGGAAGCTGTTTGTTGCTCCTCCCACTTCCTCTTTTTCTCTCTCTCTCTTACTCCATCTTCCCTCGAAGCAGGAGCACGCGGCTACGGTTCCCTAAAAAGAGGCCATGCCTAGGCCTCAACACCAGAAGCTTTCCCCTTTCTCCACGCAGCCCCTGGCAGCAAAGAGGGCCAAGGGTCTAAACACAGTTTAGGGAATCAAAGAAGAATCATTCCTAACAGAATGGATGTAACTGTAACTGGACCAAATAAACGTAAGAACTCTTTTTGTACTTACTTTTGAACGTACTTTGTCTAAGCATGTGATTCTTTATGCTTGGGTGGGCTGACTGTGCTTAAGATCAAAAACCTATATTTCTCTAATGTGCTCATTAATGCTATTTTGAATAAAACTCCTTTCTGTGTGTGATTATTGCTCCGCTGCACTAAGCTCTGCTCCATTCAGTGGTCCTAGCAGTCCACTAACGACCATCAGTTACATGCTCCAGCAGAAATTACATGTTCCAGTAGACAGCCTGCACCTCTGAGTTTTCTATCCTTATGGTATGAGAAAGGAAAAGGAGGAAGAAGATTCTCCATTCTTCTATAGAAAGGAGGCTGAGAGCTTAAGGATATCAATCATCCAACTGGGGGAAAGCAGAACAAAGACAAAGAGAGGAATAAAGATGGAGTCCTTGCTAGACACCTCTTCTCCTAATGTCACTACTGATTAACAAGATTAAAAAATGCAAAAAGTCAACGGCTTTGGAGTTGCATCACCAACATGTTGCTCCTTTGAGTCTTTGGATGCACTTTTGATCCTAACGGAACTGAGCTGCATCTTCACTTCTTTAAGGTGATCTACACTTTTTATCTTAATGGCCATTTAGAACATGCTCAGCAAAAAAAATTCCAAAAAAACGAAGGAAGAAGGAATCAGTGCTACAATATTTCAGCCTGTTACACTATTTCACTGTTACGGCATTTCACTTTACATTTCAGGCATCCTTGTGTTCAGTTCCATATGGAGACAACAACACAATGGTGACAAACAAAGCTGCCCAGGAATTGGAGATGTGGAGTTGTCCCATCAACCTGAAATGGCCAATAAGCTCCCTTCGGATTCCAACCTAGTAGAGGTCACTTGACTTCACCTCCAGTGTATTCTATAGATTCTGCACACTTTGCAGCTGACATTAAATGCTGCCAGCTTAAGGGAGAAAACACTGTTTTAAAATCAGAACAGCTAAAGAGAACTTAACCTTGTCTCACTCATAGGCAACTTCATGGGGACATGGCAGAAAAAATGCCGGAGCATGTTTGCACCATGGATAGGTACAAATGGGGAAACATCCTTAGTCTGAAAATAGTCCCATAGAAAGAAGTCTCTCATGATTTAATTGAAGCCTATACAGGTCTCTAGAAAGATAATGACACAATGAAAGGTAGAACACTCAGGCATCCAATGTGGCCACCTCACAACTAAGGGCACTTCTATGAAGACATTGGTCTGGTCTCTCTTTCGTTCTACTGCATTTTCATGCTACTGCTTGAATGTCTTTATGACTGTTCCCTGAGAATTTGGTGGATGAGGTAAGACTGGCCAATTAAGTAGCAGGGAAATGGGTCCAGCAGCCCACACTGTGAGGTTCACGATCTTACAATCTAAATCCAGCAACTCTCAACACAAGCCACAAGGGATATGTGCAGTTCTTTATTAGATTGGCATCATGCTCCATTAAAGCCACAAATGAATTCCCTTGCCCCAGATCCCTCCTTTAAACATTCAGTTCTCATTCCGTCCCACCCCTCCCTCTCAGTTTCTCTTCTTTTGTAATTTGATTCTGTTCCATGCCTATTGCTCTCTTCCTGCTTCGTGCCAGCCGGCTCTTTTCGTCAATGGTCTTTCATGTCTCCCGATCTGAGGGTGTTAATCCAGAGCTTTCCAAACTGTGTGTGGTGACACAAAAGTGTGTCGCCACACACAGCGTGGTGTGTCGCCACACCACCCGGAAGCGGCGGCGCGCACGTGCACGGCGGCAGCAGCAGCGGCGTGGGATCAGTGGTTCCGCGTTTTAGCGGAGGCTACCGCCGCTGCCGTGCACACGCGCGCCATCGCACGCCCCCCGCACCACCGCCACGCATGCGCGCACTGCTGCATGCCCCCCCGCACCACCGCACACACGCGTGCCGCCGCACGCCCCCCCGTGCCGCCGTGCACGCGCCCGCCGCACTGCCACCGCTGCCGCCGCCGCTGGTGTGTCGCCAGCGGCGGCACTTTGGAAAGTCCTGTGTTAATCGCTGTTTGCTTTCTTGTCGGCTTGTACATTCCCTCCTCCAATCTCCCTTACATTCCTCTCTTTGTTAACCCTGTGTAAGGTTGGAACATCCAGGTGCCATTAGCCCTTGCTTCTGGATTTTCCATCCTTACACACACCTTGTCTTTCTCCATCTTTGTTCCCTTGCTGTATTTTGTTTTGCAGTGAATGGAGGGAAAAAAGATGACTGTACGGGGAAGGAGTTACCGATTCCTAAAGATTAAGGCGAAGAGGCCAAAACACTACAGCAACTTTACTTTAGACAGAAGAGGAACAAAAAGACCAAGATTAATAAATGTGTGGTGAGAGCAGGATGAGATTATCAAATGACAATAGAAGGAGGGACAAGATGAAGCTTTGCCAGATATATCACTATGAAATGGCTTGAATAAGAGAGCGAGAAGGCTTGAAGAATGAGAGACGTTGGTAGCATCAGGGGCAAATGTTGAAACAGCATCAGGGGTAAACGTTGTTGAAACATCATCAACCATACTTTCAACTGGGAAACTGTGAGCATCCTAAACCAAGCCAAATCCAAAAATGCTAGAGAATTCCTGGAAGCTTGGCACTCAGACAAAGCAGCCATCAACAGACACATAGAGGTAAACAACATTTACATACCATTCAAAAGAGACAATAGAAAAGCCAAAAGACCAGAACACTTCCTCGCCAGCGATCAACACCCAGATTTGCAAAGATTAACACCAAGTTTAACACCAGATGAACAATCAAACAGTACTTTATACCTTAATCAAGGAACTATTAACCTAGTCAATCAACCAAACAGCAAACAACAGCCCAATCAAGGAACTCCCAAGGAGTGAACAACACCTCCACCAACACGCCACGATCTATAAACAGAAAGCAAGTCCCACTCCCTTTTTGCACTGAAGGTGTTGCCTAGTCTGGCGATGAAACATCTGCAAGAAAACGACAAGGCTTAGAGAACACCAGGGACTCCACAGTTGTTGAAACAGTTGTTTTATCCCTTGCATTTGGGCCTTGATCTAAATGCAGAACCCTCTCTATTCATTGTGTGCGGTATGCATTATAAACTCAATATTCATGAGTTTTGGAGGGCCAGCTGTGCATTTCTCTATCCAGACTTCTTCTGGTAGGGGCAAAATATTTGCTATGCGTGATGCCTCCAGCTTCTGTTTATAAAGCACCCTTTCATACAAAGAAACCCACTCCTGGCTTGCTTCTGAATGAGGGCTATTGAACATTGTTCCACTTTCTTGGCATGTGGGGAAGAGGATTCCCCATTGAATGGGGAAGGTTTTTTCATGCTCAGAATCCCAGGTAAGCAAAAGGAAGGAAAACTCAGCCCCATTTGCAAAGATCTCAGAGAAGCCAAAAGAGCTGAAAGAGAGCATGTTAGAAGGAAAGAGAACATCATAAAAATATCATAAGTAAGGGGTACAACATTAAAAAGGAGAGAAAGGTGGTGATGAGAATGAATATCCTAGAATAATATGAGGAAGAAGCTATGAAGAAAAAGCTGCCCAAGTTTGTGTTGAAGCAAGGATGTCTACCTCATGATGCTGGACAAAGAAAAAGGAGGCTGTGGAATCTGGAGAGGCTGACTACTAAATCCATGTGGCAGGATCCAAGGGAGAAAAGTGTCAGGGCTTAGTCTTGGATTTGTTTTCAGGATCATGTGAGGACCACCCCAGCATTTGGGTAAGTCGACCACCTTCTTATTTTCCCTAATCTTGCATCCATTGGTCCTTCCTCCTGCCACTTTACTTCTCTGTGATTGTAATGAGTATCTTACCTATTTGGGGTTCCCCTTCCCCAACAAACCTTTTAGCTTTTGAGAGACAGAGACAGAGACAGATTGAGACTGACTTTATGGCAAAGAAAAGTAGGAGGAAATCTACAAAGGGGGAAAATGTCAAAGCTGAAATGAAATATTGGTGAAAAATCCCATACCTCCCACAACACACAAAAGGGGAGACATGAACTGTTGAGAGCAGTCATTTCTCTTACCCTGCTAGGCCTTGAGAAGGGGCAGAGACACAAACGTAGTAATTTAATTTTTATTGGGGGGGGGGCAAGAGGAAAACACGAAGGAGCCATTTTTGCTTAATATCTGTGATTTTTAATGGTGTTAGAAGGGAGAGTTGCTCAGCCAGTTAAAAAAAAAAAAAAGGCAAGCCCCATGGTAGCGCTGTGGGGTGAAAGAAATGGCGAAAACTTTTAGAAGCAATGGTGGGGGAAGAGTGGGGAGAAAGAATAGCAGGCATATAAGAAGAAATAGGACAGAGCAAGCAAAGTAAGAAACAATAGGAGACGTAGGAAAGGAATCATGATAAAGAAAAACTACTAAGCCTTTTTGGACTCCTTTCCTCTGACTAGAGTTTATCTACTCTGCAAGCCTAACCTTGTTTAACTGTCACAGCTTCTTCTACTGAGAAACACGGAAAGGAAGGACCTCTAACAAAAATTTCTCAGTATTCTTACAAATCTAGCCTCACAGTTCCTTGTAAGATGGCAGGGATAGCAAATTTCTTCAATGGTAGGTCTACCAGGTCGGAGCTGAAAAATATCTGGGTGACCACTCGAAGGATCTGATAGCCTTGTTTAAAGGCCTTTATGTGTGGACATTTCCAAAGTGTGTAGAAACTATGGTCCCAATCCCCACCACCAGCCAGCACCCCAACCATCTCCTGGCCTTGCATGACAGAAAAGTCCGAAGAACAACTGGTATATTTGGATCATTTCACATGCTTTATTTCAGCAGTCAAAATAATTAAAAACATCTCAAATTATTATACATATACAAAATAGGTACAGAATCTTCGGTCGCTCATACTCCCTAGAACATCTGCCTCTTGTTAAAGAGAAGAATGGATTTGCTTGAACTTGAACCACAGGAAGAAACGAAGAGTTGAGGTGACCAGAGGTTGAGGAGCAAAGAAGAGGTAGGAGAAAGGGAAAAAGATTTATTTTTTAGCAGTGAGTGAGGACCACTGGAGAGCAAGAAAGACTGAGCACAAGAATTTGCTTGCAGGATGAAAAAAAGATGGAAAAGAAGGCGGGGGGGGGGGAGGAAGAGGGATGGTGGTGGAGAAGACCTGGATGGATGGGAAAAAAGCCAAGCTAAAAGGGAATCCACCTGCTTTACAAGAGAATGACAGAAACTGTTCAGACCTTGATCCCTTGTAGCAATGTTTGATTTTTTTTTTGTCATCCTGGAATTTTTTGCTTGTTAAAAAAATTAGCACCTTTTGAAAATTCACAAATATCTTTGGGCAGCAAGACATTAATTTTACTTTTCCCCCTTCTAATACTTTCATTTCTATAGCACCAAACAGCTGCTCTTAGCAACAGAATTTGCTTGGAGCAAGATTAGTTATAGTTTCACCACTTCAAAAAGAATTCCATGGGACCTGAACATTATTAACATAGCAGACCAAAAGAATTAAATTAAATTAGAAAAACACACTTAGCACCTTAAGCTAAACTTGGAACCCTGCCTTGTTCCCTGCTCCCCTCCAACCTGGAGCTGGCATTGAAAAAACTCCAAAACTACCCCAAGGAACTTGGGAATCACAATTGTGAGGTAGCTGTCCATACAACAATAATATACATTTAACATTACATTTTCTCTGCTTTCTGTATTGGCCATTTATTTTTCTTGAGTTGTTCACCGACAACATATTGGTAGCTCTTAAACCTATTTTTCTCCACCTGTTCTGCTTTTTAAAAAATAACCTCCAACCCTTTTCACAGGTACATCAGGCATTATTGGCTGTTAACACTTGTCCAAAATGTTTTTTTTTTAAAATCACTCACTGCCACACCTATATTTAAGATGAATCCAATTCCTTCCTATTGCCGACCGAACAAAACAGAAAAAAATGTACATTTAAAATGGCTGAAAGAATAATCTTTTCTGTGGTATTGCTCTGTATAAAAAACAATAAAAATGTAAAATTGCCAGCAGAGAAAGATGACCTATAGGGAAATTTTGGGGTCTTTTTTCACCTCCAGGTTAAAGGGTAAATTTATAATAATTAGGAGGGTGTGATGGGCAGGCTGTAGCACCAATTTAGCATTGCTTGTTTGTTGCTTTGGAAACAACATATTTTTTTTCCCAAGAGTTGTAGTTAATATTCAGGTGTTCCTTAGTTTGTACTGATTTTTATCATTTTGTATGGTATCTCTATATATTTATTTGGAATGTGCAAATAGTGATCCCAAGATATTACATGTTTTTAAAAATGAAGAAGGTAAAATCAAACCATTCTGTCTTCGGGGATTTTAATTTAAAAAAAAAAAGTCAAGCAAGTGGATGCACTTCCTTAATTATTTTTCAAAAGTCATTTATTTTTATTTTTTTGGTTTAATGCTTTTTTGTTTTTTTTTTAACGGAAACGAAAATAGTTTTAGAGATGATGGATAGAAAAAGACACAAATTCAAGTCCATGTGAAATTTCCTTCTTTTTTGGCTGTTTTTTATTTTATTTTTTAAACTGTCAGGTTTCCTTTGGGGTTTACAAGAAGCAGGCTGGTCCAACGTCAATGCCGAATTCCTGGCCTGGAGCACCAACGTCCATGGGGGCCACATCAATGATGGGCAACCGGGAAGTTTTTGATGTCTTGTATTCAATGACTGTCTTTCCCCAACTGTTGGTGTGACTCTGTAAAGGAAATGAAAATGGGATGAAATTACAAATGCTGTATAAGTTTTCTCAGGTTTCTTGGTCTAAGAATAACGATAGTAATCTAGGCATACATCAGTGACCTGTGTTCTTTAATACTTTAATTTCCCCATTACTGGGCCTTAAAACAACTGGAGCTTTGAAATTCAAATCTCTTAAATCTGCATGAATGGTCAGGGGAATTGTCAAGCCTTCTTATCTTGCTCTATTCCCAAACTTTCAAGTATAAAGCAGCTTCCAGCCCTAAGAATCTTGGTCAAGACTTGGTCAAGCTACAAGTGTGGACCTTTTGCTGCTCTGCAAAGATCTAAATGGAGGAAATGTCTTGAAAATTAGGAGAATCAGATACATAAGATTATGTTCCTCAGCCTGAACCCAACACTGGAAGCTAGTAGAAAGTTCACAGGTGCTACTACTATATCAAGGAACAGGCCACTTGGCTGCAGAACAGGATCTCTTAATGGCACTACCACTGAATGGGATTATTTTTCCTTCTCGTCCACTTTATTGCATTCAAGTATCCAAACTAATGTCTGCAGAGACAGATTTCTTCACACTGACTGAATTAATTGGACTGGCATATCATCCCTCACTTTTTATTCAGAAGAGACTCATTATTTTCCAGTCTTTGACTTGGCTATTACACATTTGCTGCCTTTTAAATCTAAGATCTTCCTGGGTATTCATGCCAGATTCAGAACATGGCAAAAGCTTTAGTAACTTGATGCAGAGAAAGAGAAAAAAAATTGCCCTCCCACACATACAGTAGTAAAACCCTATAACATATACAAGTACTCCTGTCTAGGTCTAGGACAATTTTAAAAAGCAAGTAATATCCCTCTGTTTTGCTGCAAGCCAGCTGCCCGTCTAAAGGTCTTGAAGACTCACCGTGCAGCCATCTTCAGTGACTCCATAGGTGAAGCGGCTGTTGCCCTCTGCTCTGATCTCAATCTCGTTAGAGCCCTGGAGGAGCAGAGCCTTCTTCAGGTTTCCGGTCTGTTGGTCCATGTAAGCTACACTGTTCTTGCAGTGGTAGGTGATGTTCTGGGAAGCCTCAGTGGACATCAGGCGCAAGAAGGTCAGTTGGATGGCAACATCAGCTGGGTTGGATCCCTCACTACCATATTCAAACTACCGAGAGAAAAAGAAAAAGTAATATAGTATTTGCCTCATCTCCTGTAAAAATCCCTCCGCCACATCCAGAAACAACTTGTTGCTTAATCTTTCCTGTCTCACCTGGAAGCCATCGACCATAGTCTCTCCATACCAGACGTGTTTCTTCTCCTGGGGGTTGTTGCTGGTGTACCAGTTCTTCTGAGCAATAGTGGGCTGAGTTGGGTAGATACAACTCTGTCCAGTCTCCATATTACAGTAGACCTTGATGGCATCCAGATTGCAGCCTTGGTTGGGGTCAATCCAATACTCGCCTATTTATGAGAAAGAAAAATAAAAAATACTTCTGGTGAGGATTCATGGTGAACTAGATGTCCCTGAAGGAGTGGGGATGGCATTGCACTGAAGACTGACAGCCAGATGGTGAATTCTGGCCAGTGAAATCTCTCTAGAAAAAGGAGAGATTGTGAGATCGCCCACTTGCACTCCGGACAGCTGCTATTTGTGAGGAGACTGCAGGAACTGAGGTTTTTTGCAGTCTGCTTATGAGTTGAGTGGCTGGAAATCGAGGGAATTTTTCATCAAGCTCACAGCTGTAATGTATCCTTTGTGGACATAACGTTCGCCAAGCCTCATTTCTTAATCACTTCCAGAAATTGCTTTTTAGATGCTGTTTAGCCATTAGGAACCTTTGCAACAGCAAGTTTTAGAGCACCGGGTGAGTCTCCTTCAATCCTTAGCAAAAGAAGTTTTAAATACAGGTTTAAAGATTTTTTGTTTAAGAACATTCTTTTCTTTTGGAATAAACAGCAAAAGGGTGATTAGAACGTTGATTTTGGGGAAAAAAACATGATAGGATGGGACTTTGAAGGTTGGACTTTAACACTGGATGTATTGAAGGATATTTGTGAACAATGGACCCAGCAGTTAACTTTAAGAATGTCTGCCTCTATAAATAGACTGTGTTTAAAAGATGTTATGGAAGAGGAACACGTTTTACCAGACAAGATTGAGACTGATTTGAAAGTGGATTTAAAAATGACAGGCTATAAGAATGATATGGAAAAATATACTATACTGGACATATAAATGAAACCGACTGATGTCTTAATAATTAAGTGACTTGGATAACTTTCCTATACTGGATTTACAAAAGAAGCTTGTTAAAGTTCTGAAGGATTTTGTGAGGAGGGACAAAGAAAAAATGAAAAGAAATCAAGTTCTAGGACAGTATTTGAAGGGATTAAAGATCAAGATTGTTAAAAGTAAAAGGAAGGAATATAAAGTTGGTTTATTTGATCAAGGTTAAAATAGATATGTCGTTATCTCTGGTAATCCTTAATGGACTTTGCTGACCAGGACTGAACAACAAGACTTTAAAGATTTGTTTATAGATAAGAGATGGGAAATGGGAAGAAGAGATCATTTGTTGTATTTTAAGAGGTGATAAGTTACCAAAATTGTTTATACTTGTTGTGATGAAGAGGGAAGTCATTTCTTTATATATTTCATTTCTTTTTCTTTACTATATTCTTATTTTTTCTTTGTTTTCTGTTTTTCTTTCTGTTTTTTCCTTTTCTGCACTTTCTATTTTTTCTTTCTATTCTTTTATTTTTTTAGGTTGTATTAGTTCTTATCTTTTCAATTGTAATGTTTAATAAAATTACTATTAAAAAAATTAAAAAATAAATGAGTAATTTGACAGACAATGATCTGACAGACAATGATCATGATCACTTATTTCAGCCTCCAAAGAGACTGGCTAACTCTGTCCTCCCTGTTCCTTCCTAGATAAGAGTTGATAATTCTTTGTAACTCTCCTGGAAAACAAACCTCACTAAAACAAATACAGACCACACTCTGCAGAAAGAAAACCTTCTTAATAGAATTAATATTTCTGTGTAATTCCTGAATATTCTGCTCTAGTGAATAATTTATTCATGGTCCCTGCTGAATCAGTAACTATGTTGTGAATAACTAGTTATGAAAGCAGGCCAGAAGAAAAGATCAACAGTGCAAGAAGAAAGAACAGCCATTCCGGTAGCACAAGACAACATGTTCGGACACAAGGATAATTCATAGCAGTAAACACCACTCTAGAAGCTCAGATTTGACTTTTCCTGCACTTACCACTCTTCCAGTCTCCATGGCACATCTTCAGGTCACGGCAAGTACGGGCTGGGTTCTTACGGGTTCCTTCAGGGCTACGGATATTCTCAATCTGGAGAGACAGGCTCTTGAGGGTAGTGTCAACTTCCAGGTCACGGTCACGCATTACATTAGCATCATCAGCTCTGTAGTAGCGACCACCATCGTGAGCTTTCTCCTGAGGAGGCTGGGGCATGAAGCTGAAGTCAAAGCCACCGCTAGGTGGGCCTGGGGGACCAGGTGGTCCAGGAGGTCCAGGAGGACCCTGCAGGAGGAATATGAGGAGAAGAATAAGAATTAAAGGCAAAGATCTCTTCAACTCCTTGTAGGTCAGTTATGATATTTCTAGAATCAAATGGATACATACAGCAGGGCCAGCATCACCAGTACGACCACGGGGTCCAGGTGGGCCAATGGGACCAGGGAGACCATTCAGACCATCTTTGCCAGAGGAACCAGAAGATCCAGGGGGACCCTGTCAAGAAGAGAAAAATACATTATTAGTGAGCTTTTGGCATAAGATGGAAAAGCAAAAAAAAACTAAAATAATGGTACATCAAATTCCAGCTTGAAACATCCATGTCTCATTTTATAACAAGATGCCTCTCTTTTCTTCTGAAACAACACTTGTTCGTTTGCTGAGAACTAGAATCCTATTCAACACAGAAATACATTTCTGAAATTTGTGTGAACAGAATTACAGCCTCATTTTCTCAAGTGGCTATACTGGAGTTTTATGTTATCCTCATCCTGCAATAATTTGTTCTTTCCTTGATGAGATTCAAGAGACTTCAAGTTGTTCTCAGAATTCCCTTATTCATCCTGGACTGTTGTAACATACCAGATACAGTAATGTTGCAGAATAAAATAATAATACTTACTCTTGGACCAGCAGGGCCAGAAGCACCAGAGGGACCTTGTTCACCAGGAGAACCCTATACAAGAAAAGAAACTGTCAATTGCCAAATCATCTAGGTAGACATCTGGGAATCCTAATACAATGACAAGTGAGGAAGCTGAAGTCCTGACCTTAACAGTGGCCTAAAAATCAGTGAAGTGTACCTGATAATGTTTACTATGGAATGTTGGGCTTCTTAAAGGCCCATGGTCTCTCTCACCCTCTGGCCCATGTTGAGATTGCACAGCTTCTCTCATGGACACAGGGAATCAATACATATGCAGTGTATATGGATGTACTGTATATACATACAGTACCTATTTGCCCATTTGTTTGTATACAGTCTTTGCAGTCACCTAAATAAATGTTTGAATATGTCACACTATGGAGGAATACTTTTCTGCATGAAGGGAAATTGGAGCCAAATGTTTATGTTTTTGAAAGTCTAGTTCTCGGCCAATTGGCGGGCCAATATACTGGTCTCAAAAACAGTCCTACCTGTTCTGACTTCAAATTGGTAAATTTGAATTTATTAATCGGTAAATTGATTTGTAAAGAAGAATAGTTAACGAGGGCAGATAGCTCGGGTATCATTCCAAACCTGATGTCCCTATAGGACAGCTTGTAGAAGTAGTTTTTATCAAAATGATTTTAAAAGGCAGCATTTCCTTATAGAAACAAATTGTAGTTTTTGTTTACTGCAAAGGCAGCTTACTTGAGAACTCACTTCAAAAGCACAAAAAGGTACAGCCCTTCCCTGTGGTCTTTACTCAGAACATTGTTCTGAACATTGGACAATGTTCATTGAACAAATAGATGTTCACATCTATTTAATCATTTTCTACAAAACTATAGAATTTAGCTGAACTCCTTAATAAGATTTTTGGCCTCATCAGGAAAGTTCTTTGAATTGGCGTACTCTTTTCTAAATTGTGAGCATGAACAACTACAAAAACTGTGTAGCTTGAATCATGTCAACTGGATTTCTATTTTCTCGGTGGAAACGTTTCACTCCTTATCCAAGGAGCTTCTTCAGTCTGAGCAAAGTTGGTAAGGGAATCCTAAATATGTTTCTAGGTAGCTGTGTGACCTTACACCTGGGGTCATGGTTATATTGAGATGTTATTTTTAAGTCCTTTTACCATCTAAAGGAGAATCGTTAAGATCACCATGTTGCTGTTGAGCTTGCGAAATGGTCTTAATCTTCCTAGGCACAGAAGACAAAGCAGGGAGGAAGATGGGGGAAAGATTGTGCCTGAGGCCCCCACCTCTATTCAAGGAAGGATTTTCCAAGTTGGCATAAATGGATTCCTTGACCCCTCTCTCAAACCACCTATCTTCTCTGTCTAAAATGTGAACATTAATGTCCTCAAATGAGTGTCCTTTTTCCTTTAGATGAAGATAGAAATCCAGTTGACATGATTCAAGCTACAGACAATTCCACCTGGATGACTGAGAACCTTCATAGACATACAAAAACTGTGATTTTTTAAAAAGTCTACATCGTAATAAGTTACTCATTGAATTGGACATTGAACGGCGTGGACTAGCATAGAACCTGCTCATATCTCCATTATATGCCCCCCCTTTTTTTTAAACAACTAAAGCTTGAAAAGAAGGTTACATAAACATAGAGTAGAATCTTGTTCTTGGCCAAAACCTAAAGAATCACAGATACTTACAGGGGGACCAGGGGGACCCTGAAGACCAGAGAATCCTCTGTGTCCCTTCATGCCTCTTTCACCTTGTTCACCACTCTCACCCTTGTCACCACGAGCACCTTGTGCGCCCTGGGAATGGACAATCAGAAAGTTTCAAAAAATTGTTTTTAACAAACAAAACAAAACGTAACATATTGATGACATTTCTGTGTAGACATTTTGGCTACGGAAAGTATTTGTTGCTATCTTATTAGCGTAAGGCAAAGATAGCAAATGTGTGGACCACAACAAATTCAACTACATTCATTAAGTGCTGTGCAATGGCAGGACTCTTGAAAAAATCTAACATAATCATCATAGTAATCTTTAAATTTTAAATTTTAAAACTGCAACTCACAGCAGGACCACGAGCACCAGCAGGACCAGCGGGGCCAGCAGGGCCAGCAGGACCCTAGAGAAGAGAAGAAGAGAAAATGTTCATATCATTAGTTAAAAATCTCCACTTGCCATTCATTTCCTTGGGAAATCAGTCATTCTATGGGATTGTTTCTTTGTGATTATAGGATGAGAAATAAGAATTCTGGAATGTGTATTATATTTTACTTTACAAGGAGCAATTTTTTTTTTAATAATGAGACTGTGGCTTCAGTTTCTATTTTGCTCCCATAGCTATGAGCCTAACTGGACATTTAGAGTAGAATCAATAACATTTTGTCAAGAAGAGAAGTAAGCTTGATCTTTGGAACATGAAAATCAATTGGAAATCAATTGTTTTGGATTAATGTTCTGTTGCACATATGGAAGCACAACACTTTGAACAGGAAATAATGACTTCGCCATTTGGAAAAAGGTTTCTTTTGCTACATTTAAAACAAGGCATAAGCATGAAAAAAAGTGCCACTTACAGTCTCACCACGATCTCCGTTCTTGCCAGCAGGGCCAACAGGGCCAGGAGCACCAGGGGCACCAGGGGCACCAGGAGCACCAGCTGGGCCAGATTCACCACGATCACCCTATTTAGGAAAGGCAAAGGGAGACAAGAGGATCAAAACTTGGAATCAGTGTGAAGTCAGCCTTTTTTCCAAAATCGTTTGGATATGATTATCTTGTAGCATTGGTCGGTTCTTGATACTTGATATGTGATTCATGCAAATACCTATAACTCACCTTGGGACCAGCAGCACCATCACGTCCAGGAGCACCTTCAGCACCAGGAGAACCCTATGAACCAAGAAAGAAGGGAGACAGATTAAGAAAGATGGCAAGATCATGGAAAGTCAGAACTTGAACTTGAGCACAATAGAGGATTTAGAAGCCTACCCTGAGCAAAGAATTCCAGGATCTCCAATGAAGTATTTAATTCAAACCATACCAATTTGCTTAATTAGAATGCATGAATATATGAAATGGCTCTATCCCAACTCAAACTTTAGGATACTTTTATTGACAGCATCCTTCCAAGGTCTCCAGCAGAAGTCTTTTGAGCAGGAGTTTTGAATGCTAAAAACTGAATTCAAGACTTTAATATATCTAATCACTTAATTGTCTTTTCCTGAAGCTGCCTTGTTCTGAATCAAACCATTGGCCCATTTAGCCTCTACCTGTCTGATATTTAAAGCTCTATAAGGTCTCAAACACAGATATTTCACGAAATTCCTACCACTCTTTTAGCTACAGAGGTTAAGAACTGAACTGGGGACATCCTGCATGACACTGAGCATGTATTTTGCCTCTAAGGGATGCCCCCTTCCAAAGCTACAGACTTCTAGTTTTGAAATTAATAGTATCAGGTTTGATGAGACTAAAGTTCCACAGAGGAATGAAAATGATGAGGAAAATTAGAAGCATCAAACTCCTTTGGAAATATGAAGACGCACCTCACGTCCAGCTTCACCAGAGGGTCCGGCCAATCCAGGTGGTCCCATTGGGCCAGGAGGACCACGTTCACCAGAGGCGCCAGATGGACCTTGTTTGCCAGGCTCACCCTGTGAACAGCAAAAGAGAATGTAATGACTAAGAAGAACTTCTGTTCCAAAGAGAGAAAGGAGGAACCAAATCTATATAGATTATGAATGGTATTTTAGTGCTCTGTATCTGGGAAAATGCTAAGTAAAAGAATCTGTTCAAAATTCAAGGCATGAGATGCAGAGTGTGGATATGACATCTTGCTGCCTGAGGTGGAATTGCATACAGCATTCTACCTTGCTTAAGTCAAAATGCATAGTCAGCCAGCCAACTTGATCATGGACCTTTCCTTTCTCTCCTAGGATGTTAAACAGTTGAGCATTTGCTGCCCTTTCATGACATCCCAAATCTGATCAAATGAGATACATCAGTCTCACTCTGCCTAATGGAACAGCCAGCTCTGGGAAAGGTGCTTGTCCTTTGGATTAATGCAAGGCAAGATTGTTCACTTTGCCTAAACCCTAAATCCAGCTACATTCATGACAGGAAAAAAAAGGTACAGTCAACTCTGACTGGGAGATTTACAGTCAGGATTTTTGCAAGCAAATGTCTCCCAAAATTAATTCCAGCTGTAGTTTCTGCAGCTGAGGAGTTGTTTTATGTTACTCCAACTTATTCTTTAAAATGGAATTCCAGGAATTTGTGAAGTGTACTTCTCAGAAAAGACTGGCCTCTCAACAAGGAACAAGGGCCTCAAAACGCAAAGCATCTATCAAATCTATTTTGAAGGCCTAGCTACATGGCTGAGATAAATATGTGATTGGACGAACAGCCAGGCTGTGAATTTATAGTATGCTGTGTTTTGTTAGGGGCAACAGGTCTCTTATGAGAGAAAATGTTCTGAAACTTGAGAAGTCATTGAACTTGCAGCTGGAGGGAGAGAAAATTGTACAGTATTCTGGGCTTCATGGTCTAACAAGTAGGTATAGAGTTGTGATTAGTAAGAAGACTGAATGATGCTTTGGCCTGAGAGAAATGTTGAAAACATATTGTTCCTACAGATAACAATGCTGAGTATCTTTTTAGTGGAGCCTCAGCATGGAGGAAAATCTACCACTAGTAGAAAACAAAACTTATCTCTGCAGCAGTGCACACTAACACTGTCACGAATGGGGAAACAAACAATCCAAGCCCGTCGCTATTGTGCATTGTAAGAATGTGCAGAAATAAAAAGCAGCAACTGGATTAAAAACAACAACAACAACAACATTGCTTTGAGACTTCCGTTGCAATCTTAATCCCTGCTCCTTGGAAATATACCCTGTATATCAATTGTGCTTTGCATACAAATACGTTTAGCACAGTATTATTTTTTTTGGTGTGAAGCAAATGCCAGTTAAATTTTTCTTTTGCCCCTACCCTTGTGTTTGTAGCCCTGTGTATGTGTGAACCCTCCTAGGAGACCCCAGGTACTTTTTAAAAATACTCTGCTTCTTTCTTGGAGATCAAAGTTTACTTCATAAAGCTCAGGATGGAAATGAATCCATATTACATTCCTGAAAGCTTCAGATTACTGAACTGAAGAGGGGTACTCACAGAGGGTCCAGGAAGTCCAGGGAAACCTCTCTCGCCTCTCTGTCCAGGAAGACCAACTACACCACGTTGTCCAGCAATACCTTGTGGGCCAGGAGTACCAGGGGCACCCTATAAAACAAAATAACATAGATTTTAGAAAAAAAACACAGATCTAGTTGGACAAACAGTTTTTTTTCTTATCAGTAGTATGCTATACCAGATTTTCCCAACTTGTTTTCTTCAATGTTTTACGGACTGTACATCCTCTCACCTTCAGCTAACATAGCTATTTTTTTTATCTATTCAATTGTGTCCGATTCTCAGAGACTGCCTGAACAAGTCCGTGCAGTTTTCTTGGCAAGGTTTTTCAGAAGTGGCTTGCCATTGCCTCCTTCCTAAGGCTGAGAGAGAGCGACTGGTCCAGGGTCACCCAGCTGGCTTTGTGCCTAAGGTGGGACTAGAACTCTTGGTCTCCCAGTTTCTAGCCTGGTGCCTTAACCAAACTGGCTACACCAAACTGTCTCTCTTACATGGCCATTGGGCATCAGCTTAAGGAAGGTGATGGAACTAGACCTCAACAACTAAGCTGCAAGCAGTGTGTTGTCCCTTCTATAACCTGGAGCAAGCTGCAATACAAGAATCTTGGAGGGCTTGCAGGAAGGAGAAAACTGGTGGATGCCCTGATACTTTTAAACATTGCAAGTAATATCATTCTTTCCTAGTTTTTCCAACCCATGACTTTCCTAAAAAAGGAGTCCCCAACCTCTTGATGGCTAGATGTGAAATTCTCTATACAAGAGAGACTCTTTTACTCCTGAGATTTTACGTATCTCATGCTTTTTGTTCAAAACACCATAAACAAACAAATAAACTAGTAAATATAACTGAACGAAGGTAGGAAATCACATTTTTGTTTTAAAAAATGAGTAACTAAAATGTAACTAATTTGAATAATTTCTCCAACTTGGGGGTGCCCAGTTGTGAGTACTTTGACTTCCAGAATTGTCATTTTAGCAGCATGGCGGTTGTTGAGATTTCTTGGACATCTCCATATCCGGAGGATGCCGAGGTTGGGGAAGCCTGATCCAGTGGATACATGGCTTCTTAGGAAAAGATGCAGTCTTTTCACAGAAAAAGATGCAGAACTCTACAGATACTATTACCAATTGCTATGAAAATGGTCATGGGTGGTAGTTGCATGAAAAGGCATGATATAACATTACCACCAGGAAGGGATACCTTTAAATATCAGTTTAAGATAGATAAATTTGCTTTCAAAGAAGTATTGCTAGATGTAACAGAGAGACTCCTCAAGGAGCAGGCATCCAATCGGGCTCAAACACTTCATTTAAGAGAAGTGAATTTTAGGTTTACTTACAGCAGGTCCATCAGAGCCAGGAGATCCTTTCTCACCAGACGGTCCAGGTGGGCCAGCAGGTCCAGCTTCACCAGGGCGCCCAGCAGGTCCAGTCTCACCACGGGGTCCTTTGTTTCCTTCCTTTCCACTAGGGCCAGGTGGGCCGGGAAGACCAATGTTACCCTTTGGGAGAAGGAAGGGAACAGGCATATCAGTAACTGCAACATCCAGCCAGAAGGCTGAGTTGTATGCAATGATAATTTTTTTTCATCAATCTTCATTAAGTGAGGAGCCTTGGATGGGGATGTAATTATGCTTCGAGTCAGACAGATCCCTCTGGATGAGCAAGATTTTCTCTCCCATTGGCTAATTTTTTTTAGTTGTATTTTTCTAAAGGCTAGCTCCAAGCAAAACTGGACAACCACATTCTGAACAAGACATATTTTGAAAAAATCCAGCGTTTTCAATTGTCAGGCTGTCATCCAATAAAATTTGAGGATTGCAGCTTGATGAGGATTTTGGCAGTTTCCTCTTAGAAATCTTAGCCTGCCTTCTCTACCTACAATTCCCAGAATTTCCTGGGAAATAAGGTGTATCCATCACATCAGTAGTTTATATATGTCCAGACATACTTTTCCTGTCCTTTCCTTCACTTTACTGTGTATTTCTGAATTGAAATATCCACAAAATGTCCATAACATTGAAGTAGATAACTTGAATTCTGTTACAAACGTTTTAATTTTTGTGCTGACCCTTTTCAGTCAGCAATTGATAAAATCTGGGTGCAAAGCTTATTCGTAATTAGAATATTTTAAAGCTTCCACTTCAGAATTAAACATTAGATTGAATACTTATTGAAATTAATAGATTTATGTCAATGGGACATAAATGAAATTTAGTTTGGATTTAACTCATTGTATATTCAGACCTGAATTGCTTCAGCCTTATTCTCACATTTGTAACATTTCCTGTTTATAATTAACATGATGGTCCCCATTTGTCAAAGGTTGGAAAAAAACATTCTCCTAGTGAACTATCTCACCCTGCTGGCCATTTTGAACTTTTGAGGTTTTTTTCCAATTTATTGCCAACAGTGCCCAACTGTGTATTCATGTGTGGTTACTTACAGATGGGCCAGGGGATCCAACTCTTCCAGCAGCTCCAGGGAATCCAGTAGCACCCTGTAAAAATAATTAAAGAAAGGTTCCATTTTCAATTATTCTTTCCTACAAAAGAAGACTAACACAAGTTCATTGTATACAAAGTTCCAGTAAATTTTGCAATTGTTTAAAGGCCGTTGGTCTTATTTTGAATCTGGTCTTGGTTAGGAAGCTCTCAAAAATGTGAAAGCTGGTATGAAAAGCTCTTTCAGACCTTTTAGCACTTTGTCTGGATATACCAGTGCTTCATATAACATGGAGGTGCTTTTATTTCTGATGCAGTAAGTTTTTTCTGAACTGCCAGCTGGGAATCCCAAATATATCAGCCAAGTTGGAGAATATGACCTAGGTAATATGCCATCAAGTCGTGTTGATACCTGCTAGAATGTGTTGGTGACAGGATCTAGAACAGTGTTTCTCAACCTTGGCAACTTGGTTGATTCATTCCCAAATCTATTTAAATGCTGGCTGGGGAATTCTGGGAGTTGAAGTCCACACATCTTAAAGTTGCCAAGGTTGAGAAACACTGATCTAGAATATGATACTTTCACTATCATACATGGTATGAGGCTGGCTAGTGGGACATTCTTAATATGGCCAGTCCTTCACTCCCCCATCAAGTAGCCAGTGCCTTCTAGATATACACAAACCATATTTATTTAAGGTCCTGTCTCGCCTACTTAATGTTGATTAAAAACTCTTAGAGAAAACCTGTCTCTTAAAAAGTGCTGAAAATTTTATTCATTTCCTAAATCAGGAAATTAGGAATTAAGTTTTTTTTTTTAATAAACTGTTACGATATTTTGCAGATCGAATCCTGCATTCTTAGAGAACAGGAACAATGATTTGGATACTTAGCAAACCACCATTTTAAAATATAGCATCTGATTTAATAAGCCAGGAAAAGCAATACTCACAGGGGGGCCGGCATTTCCACGAGCACCTTTGGGACCAGGAGCACCAATAGGACCCTGCAATCAACAGAGGGAGGTTAGCCTTAAGCTGAAGGCTGAGAGACAGGCACATTTCCACAGAAGAGACTGGGAAGCAGGGAGGGATGGCTTACAGCAGGACCAGCAGGGCCAGTAGCTCCAGCAGGGCCGGGAGGACCAGCATCGCCTTTAGCACCAGCATCACCGGGTTCACCTTTAGCACCTGGTTGTCCATCAGAACCCTATTGGAGTAGAAGCAGAGCAGATAGTGTGGAACAGAGAGATGGGAGCAGGAACATAAATGTACATTGATTCTATGAGATCTAATTTCTATCTTTCTGTGCATTGTCCAAATATCTCTAACTAAACCAACCCTTGAACCAAACTTCTAATTTCCTGTTGTATGGTTCTCTGGACCTTCCATGGGTGATCAACCAGGGAAAGGTGAAGGAGAAGGCTCAGGATGGGGATTTTATAAGATTTGAGAAATTGGCTTGCAGATTTATGCAATTATGCTTCGAGTCAGACAGATCCCTCTGGATGAGCAAGATTTTCTCTCCCATTGGCTAATTCTTTTAGTTGTATTTTTCTAAAGGCTAGCTCCAAGCAAAACTGGACAACCACATTCTGAACAAGACATATTTTGAAAAAAATCCAGCGTTTTCAATTGTCAGGCTGTCATCCAATAAAATTTGAGGATTGCAGCTTGCAGCAACAGAACTGCTGGTTACAATCTTCACCTCTCAGCTACTAGCTCACTGAATGCTTGGAGGCAATAATAATCTGTCTCTCCAACCAACCTCACAGAGTTGGTAGGAGAACAACAACAACAACAAAAAAAAACCAGATGTACAAATTAAAGAATTTGCAACAAAAATCAACTTGTCTGGTGCGCTTGGGATCTCAATTGAACTGGTTCTATGACTACTCTCTATTATTGTCCAGATCATTTGCTTCTGAAAAATATTCCTAACATGGATTCACCTGGGACACAGTGACTTATTTTCTGGACCTCTGTTGGCTTGTGTAGGCTTCAAAATGGTTCAGAGTATCAAACGTTATTGGGAAATGTATTTGTTACCATGCCAAATCTATTCTCTGTAATTAGGTTATGGGTAAGGACAAATCGAATACGATCCTAACTCTGGATTTGGTTGGTTCAACTTTCTTTTCCTACCGAAGATCATTTGCTGATAATCTATGGCTGTTTTCTGGCGGTCAGTCTTGAATGCTCGCTTGCTATGCTCCAACAACACAGTAACCTGATTACTGAATTAATCCAACTTAACACAATACACCAAGCCATATGTTTATCTTTTGGGCTGTATTCACATAACCTATAAGCTAAACTACAAAAAACACCCAACTAAGCCAAATGCTTACCAGGCTTAGCATGTTGTATAAATATATCTGCCCAGCCTCTAAGGTTAAGCATATTGTGTGAACCTAGCCAGTGAACCACCTTCACCTCATTATAGCTTTCAGAGGATGCAATAATTCTAATGGGTTTCCTGAGAAGTCGAAGAAGTTTTCCATCATACTTACAGGGGGGCCAGCAAATCCAGCAGGGCCAGCAGGGCCGGGTTCACCGCGATCTCCCTGGGAAGGGCAAAAGAAAGACACGAAGTGTCAGGATGAATGAAAGAAATGCAAAGTTAAAGAGAAAGAGAAAGGATTTACTTAAAAGCTTTCTAGACTACGTTTCAGGGCAAGCCCTCTCAGGGCAGAATGAAGAACAAACCTAGGAAGGAAAATTACTTACAGGAGCACCACGACCACCAGTGGGGCCAGAAGGGCCAGCGGGACCAGCTTCACCCTGGGGGAGGAAGAAAAAGAGACAAGCTTAGGCACCAGGCCTAGTAATAGCTTTCTGTACCTTGATAGTGTACTCTAAGGATTTCTTCTTGATAAACCAGTCTTATGTTCAGTACTACCGCCTGCTTGGATAAACTTGTAAGTCACAAATGCTTCTTTTTCCAATCACATGCATGCTGCTGTTCGACATGCAAATTAAAAAAAAATGGACACTTTGCCTTCATTTCTCACCAGAGGTTCATTGAGGTCCAATTAAAAAAATACAGGTTTTCTGTATTTGTGACTATTAAGCTGAATGAACAAGACTGGCTAGAGACAATGGTTAGAGGGTATCAAGAGAGAGATAAGGGAGGTGGGAAGACTGGTCATGTCTTATTCGGGTGGGTGGGTGGATTAGCCAGTTTCTAGTCTGTGTTTATTTACAAGTATACTCCATCCTGTTTGCATATAAATTATGCTCTTTTAAAATTACATAAAATGGCATTTTTAATCTATTTTGAATGCATTTAGTTGTAAAATAGATTCATCATTAATGCATTTTTTCATTAAATATATATTTTATGAGCCAGGAACTGCATCACAAAATATGGAGAAGTGTAATATACAAAGAATAACTTGAGTTCTGGTCTGCATATTAAAATGGAAGATGCACATTGGATCCCTTTGCTTGAAGTAAAGGAAACCACTGAGTATCCTGCCGATTTAGTTTCTAACCTTTGAAAAGCAATCCTTAGGACCTTATTTAAGCAGAGGGTTTTCTTAAAATCCATAGCTTACTACAGATAGCCTTTGAGGCAGTTTGTCCTGTAGATAGTTGCCTGTTGGCTTATCTCTCTCATGCATGCCATTTTGTTCACAAAAAAAGAAAGAGAATAATTGACTAATTCTATGGCACAGTTTGAAGCCCACGTACAGTATATAGCACTTCAACTGGCTGTGAGGTACAGCCTTGAGAAGGGATATTTGGTACTCTGCAACCCCACGTTATCAGGGAGAGTGTTCCATTTCTGTCCCCTGGTGGCAGCTAGTCATTTTTGTAAAGGTTTCCCTGATGCTTTGTAAAAGAATGACAATCCAAACTTGATCTGAGAATGGCAGCTAGTTCCTAGTTCATTCACAAATCTATTTAAATGCCAGGAAATGTACACATCAAGGGAAACACTTGACACAGTTTCCAGCGACTGGAAATCAGTAGGAGGTTTGGAGAAACTAGAGTTGATGGAATACTTGCCTTGTCACCAGGAGAACCAGATGGTCCAGGTGGGCCAATGGGTCCAGTCAATCCTCTAACTCCGTCCTTGCCGGAAGCACCATCAGCACCTTTGGGACCTGTGTCACCCTAGAAGATAGAAAAGACAAAACAAGACTATAAATACTGAAAAGACCAGAATGGCAGAAGGATTGGAAAGAGGATCCTTCTATTGATGATGTGTTATCTCTCACATTTGAAATCTTGAAATAAGTAGATTTCACACCAGGTTTGGTGTTAGGAATTTCCTCTCATATATCTCGAAAGCTAAACATCAAAACCATGATCCTGGATTGCCCCCTTAAGTTTTACTTCTTACTACAATGCCTCAGGCCAAACCAGAAGATAACACTGGCCAACCAACCTCTTAATTTGGCTTGGGTTGTATGGAGGAAAAATGTCCGAATGCCAGTTAATGGGGGGTCATGTAAAATTCAATTCCTCTTTGCCCTTATGATTCTCCCAGCAGCTTATTTGTATGGTGACATTAGGAGGAATCATAACTTATTGATAGATCAGAGACATGGATGCAGAAGACTGTGAATCCAACTACTGTCATATCTACAATAAAAAGAATCCCAAGGCACAATGTTGGGAAAGGCATCAGCCTGCGATACTAAAGAATTGTTGCCAATTGTCCTTAATAATTAGCTGACCCCTATTTTCTCTTTGGGGCTAAACATCAAGCCTTCTGAAGATATATATATATATATATATATATATATATATATATATATATATATATATATAAATGTCATTCCACACTCCCACCCAAAATCTTACTATACCTAGCCTAAATCAGACTGGTCTGATGGACAGGTAGTGAATATCTATGTCAAGATTATCTCTGTATGTCTACAATCTTGGAGGAGCTTAAGCAATGCATGAAGCTGGAAAGTAGATGATATTTGGAAAGGAATGGATGTTATTTGAAAAAGGCGGAATGCTTTTGCTTGTTCTCCATCTTTTTAAGCATGGTAAGATGGTGACTGCCATTTTGATGGTAAGCTGTTCAGCAATCATGTACTTACTCTATCTCCCTTGGCACCAGGCAGACCAGCAGCACCACGTTCACCAGGCATACCCTGAAGACCAGGAGGACCTTGACCACCAGGAGCACCAGGAGCACCAGCATCACCCTAGAATTGTATAGCCAAGGAAACAAAGGAGGCACTGATCAGGGACAGAGCCAAGTGTTCAGAACCTGTACAGGAAGAGGTGCCTATCTATTCTGAATTTCCTTTTTTTTTAAAAAAAATCTTCTATTACTTCCTTTATCTTTAGAATTCTATTCTGAATTTTCTGTATTTTTTTTCACCCACATTTCTTAGACAACATTTAATTTTTCTGATGCCCACAAGGCATACTAGGGGAAAAGGAAAATTTATTTATTTATTTATTGTATTTATTTTTCAAATTTATTCCCCGCCCATCTCCCATGCAAGGGACTCTGCAAATGATATTGTTCCTAGGAAAGCAGCAGTTTAGAGGGTTTGGGCATATAGTTTTCTCATTCTGAATATCTCAGGGCCAAGGTGTGTTCATTTATCTTTAAGGTAGACTTTTCATCACAACCTTCATTAATCTCTTACCTTAGCACCATCATTACCAGGAGCACCATTAGAACCACGGGGTCCAGCAGGACCTGCAGGACCTTGGGCACCACGTTCACCAGGGAAACCTCTCTCGCCCTACGTGGAATAAAGAGTGAGTTGATTACAAGTTGGTTACAGAAGTGTTGTTGGACAAATCAAAGACACATGGGAACCGAGAGAGGAGATCTTTACTTACTCTTGCACCAGCAGGACCAGGAGCACCAACATCACCATGGGGACCCTGTCAGAGTAGAGAGAAACAGAAATTGTTAAAAGATAGAGCCATTGAGAATGCATTCAGGTAACACAGTTATCTGACATGGGATGGAAAGGTGGAGCCGCTGTTCAGCAAGAAATGGGTTTTTCACGCTCATGTCTGAGGGCAGGACTAGATCGTTTTTTGCTCCTTTCAATTATGAAATTCTAGAGAACTTTAAATTGAAGAGCATGTATGAGAAGGTAGGATTTTTTAGTGGAAGTAAGAACTCTTAGATAAAGGTGTGCCATAGAATAAAGAAATATCTCACTATTATCTTCTTCAAAGAAGGAGAGATTTTTGCAGCACAGTTCCTCCAAAATGTTTTATTTGAAATACAAATAGATCTCTGGATAGATTTTAAAGATGGGTTTCCTAAATTGCCAATTTCTTTAGAATTGAAATTTCTTCAGAAAAATAAAAAGAATAATTGAACCCTGCATATTCTGCTGCTATATTGATGAGGTACTAGGCAAAGATGAAATTCTCCAGAAATTTTATTATTTAATTTCTTGTTTCAGGAAGTCTCAGCCCCACTGAAATCTCCAGGAAAAAAAAAAAGGTTATACTGTATGTGTGGTGTGTTAATCTGCATTTGAAATTATGATCATGCCACTTCTGGTAGACTCATAGAAATGGAAGCGATTTGAAAGGTCTAATCCTGGGTTAATGCAGGGAATCCGCTATTACAACACTTCTAATAGGTAATCATCCAGTACCCCTGAAAAGTGATGATCTGTTATTATCAATGTCCCTCGCTGGATGAAAGAGAGTCCAGCAACATCAAGGATAGTCTGTTCTAATCCTTGGAAAACTACTAAGTGTTTGCAAGAGAAGGGAAGGATGTAGTACAAGTCTTGTACGCTTAGCAAGAACCAGATGAATATTTTTTAAAAAGAGAGAGAGAGAGAGAGAGAGAGAGAGAGAGAGAGAGAGGGAGGGAGGGAGGGAGGGAGGGGGGGGAGGGGGAGGGGGGAGAGAGAGAGAAAGCTTGTCCAATCAAATAACTGTTTCATCAAAGGGTCATGTAATCATAAACTGGTCATAATATTGCCCTGAAGGGAGGGTAAACCTCCACCTACTAAAGTTCTCTGCAACTACTAAAAGAGAGGAGGAACTTCATCTCAAGTGCAGAAATTGGGAATTCTAAAGCAGAAAAATGCAGGCGAGGCCTGATCTTCCATACGTCAGTAGACGCTTTCAGTTTTTGGATGGTGCATGAGAAAGAAAAGCAAAAAGAGCCAAACTGGCAAAAATGGTAGACATTATCTATGTGGAGGGTAAGGTTATTCTGGAGAATATTTGTGCTGAGTTCAGACTCCAAACTAGCCTTTCCCAACTTGGTGTTCTACAGGTCTGCAACTCAAGGGTCCTAATTTGTTTTTTTCCCCTTTAAAGTTTCTACAGACCCCATAATTCCTTTTTTACACTTCTGTACAAAGGAACACATTACTTACTTGCTCACCAGGCTTTCCAGCTTCACCAGGGGCACCAGCAGGGCCAGGAAGACCCTGAAAACAGAAAACAGAAGTGAAGAAAATATTAGCTTTGATGGGACTGGATGAGCAGGGCGATCAGATAGAGCTTGTGAAAGAGACTGACTACAGCAAGTTTACTGCACTAGCACATCACAAATTCTGCATGCTTATATTTTACAGCAGTGTCTTTCTAACTTGGCAACTTTAAGATGTGTGGACTTCAACTCCCAGAATTCCCCAGCCAGCTGAAAAACACTGTTTTACCGTTTTCTTATAGCCCTCATGGTTTGAGGAGAGGGGAGACTTTTTTTTTTAGTATTTTAGTTCACTTCCCCCCACTCCTTTCAGCTTCTTGCCACAAAATAAGCAAACAAATCTACATTATTTGAATATCCAAAAGAAAAAAAAAGTAATTGCATTAAATCCTTAATTTGTGTATGCTGTTCCACATTTGGTGTTTTGTTGCAGGCAGAAGATGCACATTTCTTTTCTTTTTTTTAAGTAACCCCTCTCACCTGGAAGCCAGGACCACCAGCTGGACCTTGTTCACCTCTTTCTCCAGCAGGACCCTGTAATGGAAAGGTAGGAAAGTTCAAGCCTTGGTAGAATTCAGAATGGGATGAACACTCATAATATTGTAGAAGGAGAAATCAGGAAGACGTTCCTACTTACAGATGGGCCTGGGGCACCTTGAGCACCAGCTTCACCATCTTTACCAGGAGCACCCTGAGGGAAACAAAGGAGGGATAAGCATTAGAAAAAGCAGAGCTCAATGTTTTTGAAATAAATCTTGCATAAGAAATCTTTCCACTGAATGCCCTTTTCTAGGTCCTACAATAGGATCAGATAATTTACCTTCCTAAAAATATTCCTGCCACTCTCTCTATCACTGCATGCAAGACCATCTCATTTGGGGTATTGTGGTGTAGTGGTGAAGATGATGGACTGGCATGGGGGAGTCCAAGGGTCTAGCCCACCCTCAACCACAGAACGTACTGGGTGACTTTGAGCCAGTCCCTCTCTCTAAGCCTAACCTACCCCACAGAATTGTTGTGGGGAAATGTAGGAAGGGAGAGCACTATATATGCCACCTTATGCTACTGAATGAAAAGCAGGATATAAATCAAAGAAAAAGTCTCTCTTGGGCCACCTGTTGTCTGCTTTTCCAGTACTATTTATGTGACTGTGAACCTCTACCTTACCTCTCTCTCCATTATGTGGATCCAAAAACTCCTAAGAAAGGACCTTGGCTGTAAAAAGCCTAGCACACCTATCTAAACCCTACTTCGTTGTGGTAGGGAAAAAGTAGCAGCCCACACAGCTTGCTGCAACAATCCCAAAGAAAGGCAATACATACATACATACATACATTCATTCATTCATTCATTCATTCATTCATTCATTCATTTAAAAGATGTGTATGGCCGCCCATGTCATATCAAAGGAGTCTGGGCAGCAAAATGTTGCTAGCAATTATGTAAAGAAATCTCCGTGCATACGTCAATCCAGATCACCGAATTGGATAACGGAGGGTGAGGAGCAAAATACTTACAACAGCACCAGCGGGTCCAGGAGTTCCTCTCTCACCAGGTTTGCCAGGCTCACCCTAGAAGAGGGAGGAAGGGGGAAAATGGAGTTATTTCAGAGAGAGAATCAATGATTTTCATTTCACTCTTCAGCATTTCTCCATGCTAGGGCAGATCTAGGATGCCTGGTCCAATGTGTATTACATAAGCATCTGCATCTATGGGCTTCAGGCCATCATTAGATATGGCCATTCATGGAGAAAATCTTAGTGCCTGCATCTCTGTCTTTTCAGAAGTAGCATTGGGTCAAAGATCATTCTGTACAAGTAAAATACCTTCCCATACTGGGCTTCTGAAAGGCAACTGAATGTCTTTTACACAAACAAACTGTAATGGAAGGTGGGAATGACTTTGGGAGACAGGAGGAAGAGCCACAGCCTAGACAATGGTCAGATAAGAGGTAGCTGAGCCTGCAGAAGGAATGGGGGCGTGGCAAACACCTCAGAAGGGACCCTCCCTCGTTTCTTGGACTGTAAAGGCGAGGGGGGAAACTTGCAAGTTTCTCTTAATGTAACCCTACAATAAAGATAGAGCTAGTACTCCTGGGTGTGCTTCTTGTCTGGACTATCTCAAAGGGCTGACACAAACACCATCTTTTATTATTTAGAAAATCTTCAATATCTCTAGTATTCCATTTTCACTTTGGAAAACAACCTATTTTATCAACATCTTCCTCTCTCCAATTCACAGCCTAGAGTGATTTTACAACCCACTTAAGCCAAATAGATCTTGAAGTAATCTAAGTATATTCAAGTGCACCAAGTGCTTGTGCTCTCAATAAATCTATGCATATTTCAGATAGTTGATTACTGAATATAAAGCTGCAATCATTAGAAAAAGGAAACCATGAAGGCCTTTCAGAAAACTGATTAAATAGGGGGTTCTGAAAATGACAGGAAGAACTGGTAATCATGGAGAAAATCTATCTATTGGTCACTAAGAGTTGACAACAATTTGACGGCAGGTAATCAATCAATAATAGTAAACTGGCTCAATAGAGTCAATATAGCATCCACAGGTGGATTAAGGATATTATTTGTGCAACCAGTTCTGAAATGAAATGGACTTTTATGGTGACCACCTAGAAAATATTCTCATGAACCAGGAAATAAGTGACATGAACCAGGAAATAAGAAGTCAGAAGGGCAAAGAGAGGGAGCTGTGATATAGCCACCAGCTGCCCTTGTTTCAGAAGTAGCCCTGCAGGTGGTCATTTTAGAAAGTTGCTCCTTAAAGAAGACTTCAAAGCTGCTGTTCTGGTGTCAATGCTTTTTCATGGGTTGTGTGCTAACTAGACTGGTCATTTGAGGGAGAAGAGTAGAGTAGATGTTGCCATCCTTGTATTTCACCCATGGAACATGAGATTCAGGAAGCAAACACAAAGTGTTACTTACAGCAGATCCTTTAGGTCCAGGGAATCCCATCACACCAGCTTGACCTCTTGCACCAGGTGGACCTGCAGGTCCAGGGCGACCATCATGACCAGCAGGGCCCTATAAGGGAAAGGAAACAATAAGCCCGTCTTTGAAAAAGGAGAGGTCTTTCTTTGGCAGAATGTAGGAATGATCCCAGTGAGTTCTCTCATCACTTACAGCAGGTCCAGTCTTGCCATCAGGACCAGGGCTACCAGGGCTACCAGTCAGACCCTAGAAAGGAAAAAAAGGAAGAAATTAGGAAAGATGGGGAAACGATGACTATCTTGTCTTTGCCTCTACCATGCATGACATTGCACAGTCTCATCTTTATCCTACAGAAGCTTCTGCAATGCCACCAAGATGGTGGGGCTACAACTCTTAAATTGCACAAATTGGACTAGACAGCTTATGCTTTAAGGCAATAAAAGTAGCTGTTAAGTACTTTAAAATCCCTGTTCTCTGTTTTAAAACACACAAGCTTTCACACAAGGTGTATTTTGTTAGAGTCCTTGATTGGGCATTTCTTCTGTGGAAGAAATATGCCCTGTATTTTAAGGGTTTCTTCCACAGCTTTTGCAATTCAAAGCTTGTTTTGATCATATTTGTCTCACTCTTCCTTTCAATCACCTTCAATTGTGCAGGCTTTTTGAATGATCAATAAATTTAATCCATGGTCATCCAAATGAGTCATGTTTTGATCAGAGGATGAAGAGTCATTTTAAAAAGCACCAAGTGAGTAAGCATCATTGGTTTATCTTAGTTTTTTTTAGTACTAATTGATTGTTGCTTTGGGGTTTTATGCTAGTTGGAATGGATTAGTACATGGACTGAACTGATTAGGATTAGGGTTAGGGTATATTGTAAGAGGGAATGAGGATAATGATAATAATATCCTGAAATATTTCTCAAACAAATGGGGGCAACATGCAGTAGAGAGAAGTTACTGAGTCAGTTTTGTCTTGAAGTGAGAGCTAGGAAGCAATTCATTCGCCACAACAGAATGTAAGAGCTTTTGTAAACCATTGGTAGAGCAACTGAACTTGATTTCTAAATCCTAAATTCAGATTGCAGTTGGTATTTTTTGAATCCATGATCTTTTCTACATTAAGGTTTATCTGTCCTGGAAAAAAACGGGGCGTTGTGAAAAAGGATGATTTTTTAAAGTGTCATTTTACAGTGTCCTTTCATTGCTGTTTCATTGCTGATTATTTTAGGGCCTTGATTTTCCTTCTTTTTTTTTTTCCAGCCAAGGAAGTCTCACCTGGAAAATACATTCATGTCATGATTATATCATAATACCAATCCAAAAGGAGCCAATGTTTTCTAGCATTGCCTTCATTTAACATTTGCCCTAGTTCACACATCCCATGCCCAGAAATATAACTAAAATAAAGCAATAAAGCTTGCTGCAAGAAACTTAATTCCTTTTAATCCAGTCCTATTTATTTCTCTGTTTCATTATCCTATGAGTGAAATGAGATGATTAAAAACAACTTTGCCCCTAATTCACCTCATTGGGAAATTACTTTGCATATGGTAAAATCCTGGATTGCTGTGTATGACTGTGATTAATAAAATAAAAGGGAAACCACGTGATATATCAAGGTGTTTCACTTTTATAGGGCCGAAATGCTGCACAGGTGTGGACAGGTGTGGTAGAATGTGCTGCATTCCCCACTGTCTAGGAGCCAGTGGGGCAATTTGTGCTCCCCTCTTCTGTCCAAAACTTGCCCCTCACTTACCTTGGCTCCAGGAAGACCAGGCTCACCGGGGCGTCCAGCTTCACCAGTAGATCCTTTAGGACCAGCGGGGCCAGGAGATCCCCGTTCACCAGGCGCTCCCTGGAAGAAGGAAAGGCATCAAGAAAAGCTACTAAGCGCAGGTAAATCCTAGCCTTCTTTCATTTCTTATCTAATTCCCCACTTGACATATACTTGGGGAGTTCTAATGTGAGGAAGGGACAAAACATGAGACAGAATAAAGTGATATGGTCAGGGAGGGGAAAGCATGAAAGAAATGAAAAGAGAGATTGAAATTGCCTTCCAGGCAAGATCTGATTTAGTAGAAAAAGGAGCAAAAAAGTCCCTGGAGATTTCAGTGAAGCAAAATGTATGGGAAAGCATGGATCTTACTACATTATTCTGGCACCCAGGAGAGACAGAAGAATGCCCAGGACTATTAGACAAGAACTAGGTGTGAACCTAGAACAAGAACTGTCTTGTTGTACGATGCCCAGAGTCACTTTTTTGTGAGATGGGCGGCCATATAAATTTGATGAATAAATAAATAAATAAACTAGCCATCCCTCTTAGCTCCTTTAGATCCTCACAGTACTATCCAACTCTTTCAGACAACATTGAAAGGATATAATAAGGATGTGACAAGGAAGACTTTTGTTTTTTTTCCTGTTTCCTAGGCAATAAGAACCCTAGATGTCTGAGTTCCAATAGGCCACAAACTCACTGAACATGATCTTGGGCAAATTGCCTCAAAAATAGGAGTAAGATGGGCCAGCCATGAATGCGGATACTTATATATTGGTACTTTAAAAAAATTATTACTGTTTTAGATGTGGTTTCATTTTTGCTAGCCTATACAACTGGAAGGGTGGGAAATAAATCAAAGGTTGTATTTTGATAGTGAGAGGTCAGCTCCAGAACATGGAAAGATATACAGCCATTATTAAGCTTAAAACTATACTGCCGTGTCCTATATATAAATTTGGATAGCCCGTAGGAGATCAAGGTAATGTTTAGCTATTTCTAGCAGGTATCACTTTCTAAAATGTTTATTTGCTGCTCTGACTCCAGAAACATCTCCCACCAATCAACCCAATTGCTTCTCCTTCAGCTCAGCCAATAGTTGAGATGCCTATTTGGGGCGGGGCGGGGCGGTATTTGTACATCTTTCGTAAAAAGAATTACCACTGAGACTAGAACCCACCTTGGGACCAGCAATGCCATCAGCACCAGGGAAACCACGGCTTCCGGGAGCACCCTGTGACACAGGATTAAAAAAAAGAAGTGGAAGTTACATATCCATTATTGCTACCAAGTAAGCCACAAAGAGATCTCTCCTCTCAAAGTGCCAGTATGGGGTCATTTATTTTTCTGTGACTAGAAAAAGACGACCACAACAGCTCTAATAATCAGCAATCTGCTAAATAGGACACAGAGCTGAAAGGCAGAATCATCAGTGAATGCTAACTTCAGGTTCTGGATGATATTCTTCTCTCAAGAATTATACTTCTACTCCCTGACTAGAGTCAAGAGCGCCTATTTGTCATTTTGCCTCCGACTAAACGACTGAACAACAACAACAACAACAACAACTCCTGCCTTAAATTAGTATGTAGGTCCTGCCAATAGAGGAGAGGCTAAAAAACGCCATTGTTGTGCAGAACAAGAAGCTTAATATCTCCCAAATGTTTACCAAAGGAAACAGTAACACCTTACCAGTTAGATAGTGAACCCTCATGCTTTTAAAACATCAGGTTAAACAGAGCATGAATATAATTAAGTTTTGAAGAACTTAATAGACAGTTATTAATAAATGATCCTGATGCTCTTACACCTAAAATTTAGTTTCCTTGGAAGTGTTGCAACACACTCTGTTTTATGGATGGTTTTTCCCCAGAAGAACTTTCCTCTGACTTATTAAAATTAGTTCAATCTTCCCCCCTGGCCTGCTTCAATTTCATCTGTAATTTAGCTTAGCAATTCTTAACCAATCTAATTAAATATTATGGACCCGTTTCATTCTGCACGTGTTGGTCTTATTCTAAATGCGACCTTGGTACTCAAAGCTTAGAAAAGATTAAACCGAAAAATGGCTACGTACACGTTCACCAGCAGGTCCAGGCAATCCACCAGGTCCAGCCTCACCACGGGATCCTCTCTTGCCTTCCTCACCGGGTGGACCAGGGGGGCCTTGGACACCAACGGGGCCCTAGAACATAAAGTGAAGGATAGAGATACGTTTGTGGGAGAGGCAAAATAAAACCAGAGAAGAAATAAAATTACAAATGCATTTAGGTGAAATACTCACGGGTTCACCTTTACCACCAGCATCTCCTTTGTTTCCAGGAGCACCAGGTTCACCCTGAAGTTATTAAGAAAAGACCAAGACATACAGTCACATATCTCATTCAGTGCAGAAAATTCAACAGTAGGTTTCTTTTATTTTATATCTTGCAAGGGAACAAGAACGTATTACGTATGTATTAACCATACAATATAGGGAAAAACTCAGCAGGAAACTGTTGGGATATGTTTATAAAGAATTGGTAGTGGGGAACAGAACTAGGGGATAGGGATCTGTGAACATACTTTCCACCATGCTTCAACTGATACTAGCATCATATGAGAACAAGGAAGCTGTGGGATTTGCGAGCAACAAAACTTTGGTCAATAATTTTGGGATGGTTATCTTCAAAACCCACATTTCCATGCCATCACATTTCATGTTTTTATTCCTATCCCATCTGGTGAACAGATCAGACTACTCGGATATACTGCAAAATTTTAAAATGTCAAAAACCAATGTTTGCTGAAAGGGCGGTGTGATCTGGTGCCAAATCAAGAAAGCTGATGTTCTGTCCAGCAAAATATTTAGAAGCTACATTCCCTTCTATCTTCATCAAGGTTCAGTTCTGGACAAACTGGTAAGTTAGATATTGTAATATTAAGTAAGCCCATGGTGAAGAGGATATGATAACAGAAACTTCAAAAAATATATATCCTGATTGAGTAATGATATGGTAGAATGGATCCCCTATCTCTTTTAGTGGCTAAAGAAGTTGAGATTTATGTTAATATGCTGTTCTACGACATATTTATCACAAGATAGCTACCTGAGAGATCTAGATTTTAGTCTGTACAGACTAAAATCTAGATCTCTCAGGTAGCTATCCTGTGATATGTCCTTAAAAACAGAGACATCTGAAGTCCATGTAGCCCAACCTAGTGCCCTGTAGGAAGGATGGACTGTAATGCACATGATTCTCATTGTTGGCCAATATATAACTCAACATATGCAGGTGACACTAGGTTGGGAAAAGTTGACAGATGACAAGATTAGAGGTGAAGAGCAGTTGGATGGTACTTACGCTATTACCCTTGGGACCAGGAGCACCACTGGGACCCTGAGGTCCAGCTGGGCCACGAGCACCAGGGAAACCAGGAGCACCAGCAATACCGGGAGAACCCTAGAAGAGAAAGCAGAGCTGGCGAGCTAAGTGGCACATGAAGACAATGGTGAGGATAAGGAGAGTTCTTGTGATGAGAAGATACTTACAGTTGCACCTTTGCCACCAGGTTGACCATCAGAACCAGGATTTCCCTAAAGCAGAGAAAAAAATACAAATAATTACTATATTAATTCACTGAATTTATAAGTCATATCTCCTATCTACTAGACACCCGGGACACTATGTAATAAGCTATCTTCAGTCTTCACCATTAATCCTGGGAATACTGAAGCACTGCCCAATAAATAATTGAACAAATGCATTCAAGTGTGCTATTAAAATTAAGAAGTGTCATCATCATCAACATCAGAAAATTCTGAAATATTATTTTTTTAAAAAAATCAGAAGCATGAAAAAGAAAAGAAAAAAAAGGTAATTCTTACAGAAGGGCCAGCAGCACCAGCAGGACCAGCTGGGCCAGGTTCACCACGAGCACCTTGTGGGCCTTCACCACCACGAGAACCTTGGGGACCAGTTTCACCCTGTGCAAGAAGAGAGGGAAGATTAGTAAGTCTGTATGCCTCCCAGGCTTCATGCACATCTTCCTTCCTAGTCAATCCCTCTGCATCGTGCTTAGTTTTTCCAAGACAAGGTTATCTTCTAGTCAGTTGTATTATACATTTTGTATCCTAGTTAATCAGACCTCATGTCCTCCCAACCCCATCCAGATACCAGGGATTTGAGGCACATTTCAGACTCTCAAGGCCTGTTCTACGTAATTGAGGCCTCTATATAAAGCTTAAAACCTCATTCTTGCATTGTTGAACCTTGCTGCTGCTTTTCATTTACGCTTTCATTTTACAGTATTCAACTAATATTTAAAGCTTGATATAATAATAATAATATAATAATAATGATATAATAATAATATAATAATAATGCCAGCCACAGTGACTGGCGAAACGTTAGGAACCAAAACTGCCAGAACACGGCCACACAGCCCGGAAAACCCACAACAACCATCGGATTCCGGCCGTGAAAGCCTTTGACTATACTTGATATAATAGTTTAACTATGTAGTTGTTTCCTTATGGCAAATGCTGAAATAAGAAATAATACTGCCAGCTTCTCTCATCTGGTCCCTAAGGCTTATATTTTCTTGGGCCAGCATGGGAATCCCCTTTCTAAATCTAAACCCTTCCTGCAAGGCACAACCTGGGCTTATGTTGAGCTTCAAATATGTCTCCCTTGATTCCTAAATGAGGAACTGTTGGGGCTTCTCAGCATTTTAGCAAAGCTAAGCAGGATGGAGGGAGGGAGGGAGTTTACAGCAGGAACTCTTTCAAGTTCAGGCATATCATTTCTATCCATAAATTTTTCCTCCAAGGAATGCTTTGTAGCCCACTTGCTAAGAAACAGCTAATGCATGGTAGAGATGGCGCTATGGATGTCTTAGTAGGAAGGGGAGAGACAACTCCCCCCAACCTTTATTTCTTAATTTTTCTTTTTTTTTTTAAAAAAAAAAATGACTACGAAATCAGCAGCCAAGCTGAACTATTTTAATACTCTCACAACACGATTCCATTGCAATGTCAAGGTAGTCAGGCATCTTTTACCTTAGGACCAGCGGCACCAGGGAAACCAGGGGGACCAGCTGGACCAGTGGGGCCCTATAAGAGAAGGATGAGAGATTAAGTGGTGATTGCAGAGCATTTCCATACTGTCCCAAATTAATAGCTCTTAATACTGCCAAATCAGCATCAACTCTGGGCTTTGAAATGGACAGGGAAAGGAAAAACAGACTCAAGGCAAACTCTTCCATCTCATGATTAGTTAATGAGAGAGAGGAAAGGGAGGAATATCCTCATTCAGGACAGAAAGCTTGGCAAAACTGTCTGCATTTTCTATTGCAGGGCCTCCCCTCTCTGCGAAAAGGATCTTCAATCATCATGCAATAGGAAGGCTTCCTAGGAGAAGCAGATGAGAAGAATACTTACTGGGGGACCAGCAGCTCCAGCAGCACCATCATTACCACGAGCACCCTGTAATGCAGAAGAGGGGAAAGGGCACTTAAATTACTTACAAAACCACATAAGGGGTGACAGATGGTACTTGAAATGAGTCCGTTAAATACTACAAACATGTAGCAATCTCAACGTTCAGAGGAATGCACTTACAGCTGGGCCAGCAGGGCCAGGACGTCCTCTCTCACCGGGAAGACCACGTGGGCCCTAGTTAGAAGAAACAGGAAAAAAGGTCAGCTAAGAGGCGCTTTGATCTGGGTCCCACAGTTATGCCTTCACCCTTCCCATTAGTCTTTATTGTATTTAGCATTTATCATATTCTTCCAAAAGCATCTACCATGTTCTTCTAAAACTGTCATGTGTTAAGTAGGTTTCAGAAGTTCACTCATTTACTAGGAAGCCATAGGGATTGTAGAGAGCTATAGGGATAATACTGTCCTATGTCCCTGACTTAACACTAACTTTTAAGACCTCTCTTTCCCCATATATATGGTGTGGTCCTTTTTTCTCACTCTGTTTTCCTGTTCTTATGGATCTGTTTGTAAATATATTTAAAAGCAGATGGAATATCACTGTGGAATCTATAAAAATTTGCCCCATTCAGGTACTATTAGTACTCAGTTCTCTTATGAATTTAGCATCCTTCCTACTTGACATAGTTCCTTGTATTCTTAATATCAAGTGTTTTTCCCTTGTATAGGTGGTTCATTTAAGGTTGGATTCAGAAATGATCTCTGCATTGTCTTTCAGGTTTGCCTCCTGTTAACAGTGATGTGAAAGTAGATCATCTTAAGTATTTTCCATGTCTGGTACCCTTTGGCCAGAGTACGAAAGGAAGTCTACACTGGACATCTTTAAATAAGATAACTCCATAATTCCCATAATACTTTCTATTCTACTACTGTCCTCTCTGATTGGGTATAAACCCCACCAGGTAGACCAGACCAGGAAATCAACCTCACATGAAGGCTAAAACTACTTTCACTGAGATTGCATGCAGCTTGAACCTTGCAACTCTCGATTGTGCTATCCCTCTCCTCCCCCAATGAATTAGGGAGGCGTCTGCCTGATCCACTTCTGAATGTTATCCCATTGTTCTGGACTTAAAAAATGTTTCAGTTCCTTTTGCCCAGGTAACAGTTCCTGCCTATCTCTGTAAAGATAATCTTCCTTCCTCTCTACAGTGTTACAACAGGTCATCAACTTTTCTGGGATTTTGCAGAGATTCTGGCTATCCCCTGCAGATTTTGCCTCAGACATTCAATATACACAATTTGCATTGTATCACAGCACTGTGGTACAGTTGGACTGCTCTTTCTCCGTGGCAAAATAAGTTGCTTTGGTCTATGGCAAAACAAGTCCATTGTCCATCTAAATTAATCCATTCAGCCTGTATCTTTTCAAGCAATGGACAGAAGAATGATGAACATATATACTCACTACTTGTCCAGGAGCACCATTCTCACCAGGGCTGCCAGGCTCCCCCTAGAAGGGAAGAAAAGAACCAATGTCAATACCAGTTGTTAAAACGGAGGGAGGCGGAATTTTGTATAAAATGAAGACATACTTAAAATGGACACTTACCTTAGGGCCTGCTGGACCAGCATCACCTTTAGCACCATCAAGACCACTGAATCCCTAAAGAAGATAGCATTAATATTTATTTATTATTAATAGATGGAAGGAGAAGGGAGACATTAGAAAACAAGAAGAAGAATCTTTAACAAGCTATGAGTATTACATTAGAGCCATCATCTAAAAGAGTTACAGGTGCTAAACGACTTGGGTATTGTGAGTCCCAGGATGGATGACCTCTTAGGAACCACAAAACATATGTAATGTTCAATTTTTAGAAACTGGCCAGATGGTTTAAAGAGTCTTTTTCATGGCCTTGTCTACTTGTGTTTTCTATGCCTTTTAAAATAGGGGACATAAGAAACAGCTACAGTATGTTCCAAAGTTCACTTGACGATGTGGTCTATAGTCATGGCCATGATGAATGCCAGGAATTATGCAGTGAAGATTTCTGGCAATGACCACAAACACTATCAACATTCTGAAAAGTGCAATTTCTAATCATCTTCAGAAGACATGTATACATAATCTAAGTAATAATCTGGGCTGGGCACACTCTGAATTGTAAATTTTCTGAATTATGTTGGATGTGGAATGATTGAAGCACACTTACTCTGTGTCCCTTCATGCCTGGGAGGCCGGCAGTTCCAGGAAGACCACGGGCACCCTGAAAGAAGTAAGCAAGACGTCCTTGAGATCAAAGGAAGAAGAGAATCACGGCAATTCACCTTTCACCATGTGGCCTTAGCCAGGTCTCCATTTCACAGACTAGCCTCCTACCATGAACATTATCTATGATGATGAATTGAAAAAGGGGGTTGTTTGAGTTCTAAATAAGAAATCAAATCTTGCTACCAAAGCAAAGATTTCAGTACTTGAGCTTATCTTCTCTAATCCAACCTTTCAATTGTCCTGATGCATATATGTGAGATTCCATTTTTTTCATAACATACCCCATCATTAAGGCTTTCTATTTCCCCTTCTATGATCAAAAATAGATTTGTGTTTGTTTGAGCAGTTGGACAAGACATGATTCTTCACAAGAAGACGATTGCTGGCTAACTATCCCATCATTCCCTACTACTTATATAGACAAGACATCTTACCTGTGGGCCAGGAGCACCACGCTCACCAGGACGGCCAGGTTTTCCAGCTTCACCCTTGGAGAAAGAAGGTAGAAAAAAATCTAAGCCAGTGCTAAAACAATAATAATTAAGAACTAATACAGATCGGGGAGCATTCTTTGAAAAGGGACCTAAGCGCTCTCATCTGCAAAAGAGACCTTTAAGATTTGCAGGAGCCAATCAAAACTTATGGCTTGAAGTCTGATCTCTGCTCTTGACAATGCAAAGCAGGAAGTTGAAAGAAAAAAATAGTGGGCAATAATTAAGAAGGTCTAGCTTTGAGAAGTTGCTTGAACTGCAACAAATACCAATTGAGGAATTAGCGTCTTAGACTGCACCTTGGATGGTTTAACACTGCAACCTTTTTTATATAAGATAAATGGCCAGACCAAGGAGATGGGAAAATTAATAGTTATCTTTTGGAGATCTGCCATTCATTGCAGCGCATAATAGGAGGACCATAGAGGACAAGAGAAAGTTTCCAGGAAGAGGAGTCAGCCCCTGACTTTCATTTTCACTCTTGGTTTCCACTGCTAGACTCTATTTGCATTTTTTCAGAAGACAGTGCAGGACTGGCACATCATGAGTCCGTTCACTCAAGCTTGTAGATTCAGAGAGGCCTCTACATTGGTCAGATTTGCTTGGGAGGTGTATATATTCTATCTTTGGATTATTAGAGGAAAAAGAGGGTGTTTTTATTTTCCAAAGAATGATATAGTCACTCACATCATCTCCATTCTTGCCAGGTGGACCGGCTGGACCACGGGGACCCATTGGACCCTAGATAATTTATTGAGATAGAAACAAAGGCATTAAAAGTAGAGCTAACACATCCCTGCTCCCATTTATAACCTTGCCGATATTTTAAAGAACAGACTCGAACAGAAGCCTATAAACATGTAGCATGTTTATGTTCAAAGACTATCCTAGCTAATAAAAAAAAGGCATCTCCAAGGAAAAGACTGAAGACTGTTCTGGCTGGCTATAATCATGCTCCCCCACCCACCCCAAAAGGCAAAAGAATATCAAACTATACTTACAGAAGAACCAGGCTCACCGGGTTCACCAGGGGGACCTTGGAAACCTTGGGGGCCCTGGGAAATTAAAGCAGGGACATACGTGTTAAAAAGAAAGCAATTCCGAATAGCACCCCTATTTGTTCTGGGTTGCACGACTGACACTTTTGGCCATGGAGCTTTCATTTCCATTGCTGACTCCTGCCTTCATACCTTTAGCCCTGCAGTTTGCCTGGCATGAAAGGATTCCTCTCATCGGTGAAGCTGACTGTTTCCCCACACTGTTAATTGACTGAATTTCCCTACGTCCCAGTTTCATTATTCTAATATATTTCTAATTCTAATATAGCCAGTTTGGTCTAGTGGTGAAGGCAACGGGCTAGAAACCAGGAGACTGTGAGTTCTAGTCCCGCCTTAGGCACGAAAGCTGGCTGGGTGACCTTGGGCCAGTCCCTGTCTTTCAGCCCTGGGAAGGAGCCAATGGCAAACCAGGAGACTGTGAGTTCTAGTCCCGCCTTAGGCACGAAAGCTGGCTGGGTGGCCTTGGGCCAGTCCCTGTCTCTCAGCCCTGGGAAGGAGCCAATGGCAAACCAGGAGACTGAGGGTTCTAGTCCCGCCTTAGGCACAAAAGCCAGCTGGGTGACCTTGGGCCAGTCACTCTCTCTCAGCCCAACTCACCTCACAGGGTTGTTGTTGTGGGGAAAATAGGAGGAGGAAGGAGTAATAGGTATGTTAGCCACCTTGAATTATTTATAAAAATAATAAAGGCGGGATAGAAAATAAATAAATAAAAATAAAAAAAATCTTGGTTAGGGATATGTTGACCCAAAGATCACTGGGACTGAATGGTTGAGCATGTGACAAATAAAAAGAAACAACATTCTGTGTCTCTGAGTAAATGCAGAGCAGACCAAAGAGGAATTAAATCCTCCTATCAGGCTAGGGGTTATGTTTAGTAGTAGAAGGAATGGATTTAAGAAAGTCCTACTCTTGTTTATATATTTATCTTCAATAAGTGAGTTCTGGGAAGCAAATAATGTCTCATGTTTGTTTCTTTGAATGAATGCATATTGTGGGTTCCTAAGTTTAAAATTTTACAAGGAACGTGACCACCTCCAATATCACAAAGGGAAATGGATATAACTTGGTCTGCTTTCCTTGTTTTCAACTCTCTGGATTGTCTGCAAAGTTTGTGAATAACAGTAGGCCTTCCGGAAAGATCTGCTACTAAGACCTCTGCACGAAAGAATCCTCTAATTCTGTGTGGGATTCTGCAATCTAAACAAATTGAGTAGTTCTGTACTTATGTTGAATGTGTGCCTGATATCCATTAATAACTGAGCAGGGCATAACATTCTTGTTGTCTGCAACATGATGGTTCTCACTTTTACAAAGCCTCTGCTTTTTACAAAGAAAGGAAGGAATAAAAAGATTTTGTAATGTTTCCTTCGAATGTAGTACCAAATTCACATATCCTTGTTATAGAAAGTTCATTCTTAAGAAGGAAGACAGGAAATACTCACAGGAGAGCCAGGGGGGCCAGGAAGACCACGGGGACCAGCTGGACCCTGAAAATCACCAGGAAAGAAATAGTCAGGTTAAATTGAATTGGTACAATTTCTTCTTCACCTCAGTGGATATCTACGTTCCTGAGGTCTGTATAATCACCATATTGCCCTGATCTGGTTTGATCATTTTGAAGCCTTCATTAACCATATATTGTGGATCTGTCCTGTTAAGAAGGTCTGGCCTTCCTTGTATATCATTTCCTCAATTGTCTTTCTCCAGTCTTTTCTAAATGATCTTTTCATACCTCATGACCCAACTTCAACCTCTACACTGATTTTCAAAAAACCCTGTTTTTATAATCACTATGCTAACAGTCAAATGTAATTTGCAGTCTCTCTAGTGATGGGTGAGTTGCCATCAGCTTTGCTTAAGGTGAAGCATAAGGCATAATGGGTCACTTCTCCTTGAGCAAAACATCTGAATATTGCTTTGCTTCTTTTCAGAAGCTAAAAGTAGGCTGTGCATTCCTACTTCACTTAAAACATCCATATTAAGCTAGAAACCAGGAGACTGAGAGTTCTAGTCCCGCCTTAGGCATGAAAGCCGGCTGGGTGACCTTGGGCCAATCCCTGTCTCTCAGCCCTAGGAAGGAGCCAATGGCAAACCAGGAGACTGTGAGTTCTAGTCCCGCCTTAGGTATGAAAGCTGGCTGGGTGACCTTGGGCCAGTCCCTCTCTCTCAGCCCAACTCACCTCACAGGGTGGTTGTTGTGGGGAAAATAGGAGGAGGAAGGAGTATTAGGTTATGTTCGCCACCTTGAGTTATTTATAAAAATAATAAAGGCGGGATAGAAAATAAAATAAAAAATAAAATAATAAAATAAAATAAAATAAAATAAAATAAAATAAAATAAAATAAAATAAAATAAAATAAAATAAAATAATAAAATAAAATAAAATAAAATAAAATAAAATAATAAAATAAAATAAAATAAAATAAAATAAAATAAAATAAAATAAAATAAAATAAAATAAAATAAAATAAAATAAAATAAAATAATGGATGTGTAATAAAGAAAAGTCGCTGGAACAATCATAGCTTAAGTTCAAGCTATTGTCCCGAACTCTAACTCTCCATTCAGTTAAGAAGACAATATAATTATCAGCTTTAAGAATCTATTGTAACTTTATGGTCTTAAATCCCATTGATTGCAATGACCTGCTTTTTATAACTAAAACTGACTCCACTATTTATATATAGATTTAATTATAAATCACACATACTGTCATCATGGGCCTTAATTAAATGAGTCTACCACTTGAATTTACTGTCTAGTTCCACTGCTTTTCTGCTCTACCTTTTCCTACAAAATAGGTACACAGGTGAACCTTTGTTTTTTCACTGGAATTCTTCTGATGGCACCTATGTCTACATCTGTATGGATTCACCTTTTGGTCTTAATAATTACTGAATCAAGTTTACGTCATATAACTTAAAGTATACATCTATTATCAGGTTTGATTATTGTTCTGCAACCTCATCAATTCCTTTCCCTTCAACTAGCATTTTCTCCAAATCCTCAAGAACCAGCACTTACCATTGGGCCAGGAAGAGAAAGACCAGCACCACCAGATTTTTCATCATAACCATAAGACATCTGAGGAGCGAAGTTCTAGCAGAGGAAAGAGGAAAAAAAGGACATGTGGGCAGGTACTTAAAAATGTATGCTCCATAACTCGGTGGAATATCCAAGTTAATGCTGCTTACTCCACCAAGGCCAGGGGGACCAGGGAGGCCTGGAGGTCCAGGAAGTCCAGGTTGTCCAGGAATGCCATCTCTGCCAGGAGGGCCTGGAAGTCCCTGAAAACAGAGATAGCAGGAATATCAATATCAAAATAAAGGTAGCAAGATATGATGACAGCATATTCTGATCCATCTGCAGGATCAGAACTAGTTGAACATTCCCTACAGTTCCGCAAAATTTGGATGTGGGATACTTCAACATCTCCCATAAACATTAAAAAAAAGATGGAAACTAGGATGAGAAAGTTTTTAAAGTATTAAGTAATTATGGATCCCTGATGAAGGGGCCATGCATTTTTTAAAAAATCAAAATATTAAAACTGCCATGTAGTGAACTTTGGGGCTATTTTATCTTATTTTTATTTTAGAAAATTATAGCAAGTCAACGAAACTGGAAAATGCTTCCCATTGGTTGAAGTGGAACAAACGTAGCGATAAATTAGTACCGCCTTGAACCTTTTATGGGCAGAATAGGTGTGTGTATGTAATATAAATCATAAAAATATAGCAAGTGTATATGTGATCATTTAAAAGTAATTACAGGCTGGATTATATACCAAAAAATATCTCCCATCTTTAATCACAGTGTTACAAAATGTTTTGCCATACTTTCGAACAGGGCTTTCACATTCTTATTTTTAAATTTGAACTACAATCATCCAAACTTGTAGATACCTACCCTATCTCCTTTTGGGCCTTTGTCTCCTTTAGGACCCTGCCAAGTAAGAGAGAAAAAAATGTGATTGCATGTTATCACACGAATAATAAAAATGACAGAGCTGAAAAATTGAAGCTTGGATTGCAAAAATATGATTTACCTCTACGCCAGTGACTTCTGGGTAAACAGGCAAGGTATCTTGAATACAAAAGGTAAAAGAGTATTAAGAACCATAAATTGTGACCATCCAAAATGTATCGTTGTCCTTCTTAAGCTTCTAAATTTCTCCTGGCCTATCACAAGTTTTTTAGTTCAATGAAGTTTATGGTCTGAAACATGCTTATAAGACTCACTGATTATGTATAGATCAGACTTACGCTGGATGAATCTAGTTAATTCTAGAAGATAACAGAACACTGACACTCCTATCATTATTGACTTAATTAGAAAATGGCATATATGATTATTAACACCAATCAGATTTCAAATTGCCCACATTTCAGGGAAATACAGCACTACCCAATTTCCTTTCCATGATATGCCATTTTGCTATCCAATAATGTTTTGATATTGTATCCTGAAAACATCTTCCCCAGGCTTCACTCTCTTCAAATATTATTAATATTGGCTCTATAAATATTGTATACCTTGTCAGCTTTCTCCCTGCCGCAAGTGATTTTCATAAATATTTATATTAAATCCAAATGAATAGATAGACATGGAAAGAGATCAGAAAGTGGCCTTGGGTGAGAACAATGATTTGCCATTAGTATTTCTAATGAAAACTCAGTATTAAATAACTATATAGGTGACAAATAGATTGTTGGATGAATGAATGCTTAACTGCTGAACTGAATGTTTAAAAAGGGATTGATCTATATGGGCATGGCTTATTAGTTTTAAAATTAGATGATGATTATTATTTTTTTTACAAGAAAATAACCATAATGGAAATGGATAGGTACTTGGATGTAAATGTAAGTACTTTAAGTAAATGGTGGATGGTTTCGGCTAAATGACTAAAATAGACTAATAATGGATAACTACCAGAGGATATGAGAATGTCTGAGTGGCAGTTCTGGCTGTAGGGGGAAAGTGGACAATTGGGATGGGATGAGTGAGTAGACAGGAAGGAGATAAACTTTAGCTCATACCGGATCCAGCACAAGTTGGACAACATTCATCCTTAAGATGCTCAACATTGGGGCACTTTGACACATCCTGACATTTGATGTCATCGCACAGGATGGTACCATCGTCGCACACGCACATCTGGCAGGTTTTAGTTTTCCAAACCGCTTTGTCTTTGTAGGTTACTCCATCATGTGTGCAGCTTTTAGGTATGACTGCAGAAGACAACAATGAAAGAAACAAGGTGAAGGCGTGAAATGATGTTTGGGCCGAGGGCTAACAAGGGCAACAAAATAGGGGAGAAAACACAGGAGCAAAATGGGAGGCTTTTTTAGAACAGTGCAACCTGAGCACCACATGCATTTTCATGGTGTCTCTTCTGAGCCTTTGCTTTCCTTTCTTCCACTGTTCTGACTTTTATTCTCGGTGGGGGTTTTTAAAACCTCATCTGCTTTTCATCAGGCACAATTCTATGACACAGGAAACGGGCTCGCTCCACAGTAACTCTTTCCAGTTGCTTTGGAATTTAAACAAAACCTCTAGCCAGTGGTTACATCCAATTCGTAACCTCAACGTTCTGGCACTGAAGCCAAACCAAACACAAGGAAAGGAGAAATAAATTAATAACCTTTTGAAAAAAGAAAGAGATAGGAGAAGAGAGAGAGAGAGAGAGAGAGAGAGAGAGAGAGAGAGAGAGAGAGAAACAAAGAAAGGGATCCAAATCGAAAGAGGATTCACGAAGGGGAAGAAATTGTTTCCTATCAATAATCTGTGCTTTGAGGAAATTGAATCAAGCGCAGAAGAATTCAGGGAGGGAGGCATGGCATGTGTGAACCACGCAAGGCGATTTCCACAAGGCAGGTGAGATGTTCTCAGACCTTGGATGAATTTTTTTGTTAGCCCTCTGCATGTTAAATGGAGCAGACCTGGCTAGGCCAAGAGGAGTAACCCAAGGAGAAAACCAAAAATAAAGGATTTTTCTAATGCATTTCATTTCAAAAAGGAATAACAGAATACCATAATTACAACTCTTGATACAGAGCCAGGTGCTTTTAAAACTGAGTACTTCCTTTCAAAGTAGTGTATAGTTTCAATGCTAAACTCCCCAAACCAGAAAGATATTTATTTCACTTTGCAGCAGGAGATGGGAAATAACAAGAGGAAAGAAAGTAGTTATTCTGGGGAATTAAAAAAAGAAAAGAAAAGAAAAGCTGGAGGAGAAAAAGAGCCGTAGAGATTTAGGAAAATGAAACTCCCCTGAACATTGCAATAAAAGTGCACATTATCCACAAGATGGCAGCAAAACATCCACAATTTGAGATTTGACGTCAGCAATGCTCTCTGCTAATATGTCAATTTTCTTTCCATCCGAAGCGGGCAGGGGCGGTGTTCAATAGGCATATTTAATCCTTGACCCCAGAAAGAGTCTCACTTTGATTGGTGTTGATTCCTTTCAAGGCCACCCCCACAACCCTGTCGAAGGCTACCTAAGAATGCCTTGGTAGCCAAAAGCAAAAGGAAATCTCTTCGTGGCCACTAGATGTCACCCCTGGATCCTGTTGACCAGAGGCAGCGATTCCCGCTGAACCCATCACCATCCAAAAGGCTTTGTCTATGAAATGATGTCTAGACTTTTGTGTTTTATAGATGGCTGAAACATTTTCCTTATGAATCATCTTGAAGCTTCCCCCCCCCCGCCCCTAATAGTTTTGTGATGGCTTCTGCAGGCTTCTGCAGCAAGGCAGTACAACGGGCTTACCTCCTCCGCCTCACAATCTATGTGCCTTAGCTTTCTAAGAACGCCCAATGGCTTTCCCATCATTTGCTGAATTCCCCCTTCCTGTCCCTCCCCAATGACAACCCCCTCCCGTTCCCCCTCCCAACCTCTGCTTTACTGAACTTGGCAAGACAGCGCAAAGTTTCTAACTGATCCAACTTGTTGTTTTCCCCAAGGCAAAGGAAAGAGAGAGAGGGAGACCAAAGAAAATACGCCTAAGGCTATCCACAGCTGCTTAAGTTTGCTTTTAGGAGTGGTTCGCGTTCTTCACTGAATCCCGCGCTACCATGGACAGAAAAGAAGTCAGGTGGAGTAAAGATTTTACTTTTCAGCCTTCCAAAAGTTCTTTCCCTGCATTCAGGACAACCCTAAAAAGCTTCAGGAAGGTCAAGGAGATGTATTGACCTTTCCCTCTTAACAATAACAACAACAACAGCAGCAGTCTAAGAATTTGTAGAACATGTACTTTCTTTGCCTAGATGCATTTCTCTACCTTTCAGAATATACTGTAGCACATGCAACAGGAATTACAACTGCAGCAAAAACAGATGACAAAATGCTAACAGCTCTCCTTGCTTTGCCACCCCAGGCTCTGTGCACTGTTTTGAGGGAAGGGTTGGCCCTTCCTCTGCATTTGCTAAGTTTAAATGATTTGGGGTGGGGGACAGTTTTATCTTCAACACAAAACAATGAAAGAATAAGAGGAAAATGTACTCCCTTCTCGGGATAGGATAAAAACTGCCACTTAGTATATACAGCGAGTGAAAGGAAATAAAGGACTGTCCTTACCGTCTTCTTCATCTTGGCCTTTGGTGAGTAGAACAGTTGCTGCTATCAAAAGCAGTAACCGGGAATCCACAAAGCTGAACATGTCTAAATATTAGACATGAAGACTCTTTGTATCCTTGGTTCTGCTTTAGTATCCAGTCATACAGGGACGGTCTGATTTATCTAGTTCCACTCCAGACCCCAGCAGAAACTTCCTACTGACTCTGTCAAGTTTTTAGGTACCCTTTTTATATGGTCCAGTGTCCTAGAGGTGGATCCCTTCTTCGCTTGCTCCTGAGTGTGGAAGGGGGGGATCTTGGGCCAGCCCCTTAGCCAATCAGAAAATGCAGCCTACCCTCAGACACACACACAGATGCACACGCATGCACCCACTCCCCAAAAGTTGAGGAGCCAAGCCAAGTCCCTTTCTACCCAGTCTCAAAAGAATGGACCGTGTTAGTCTCCAAACCAGTGGAACTTCTCACTTGGCAAGGCACTTTTCAAGAAGAGGGAAGACGGTAGTGGGGCATGAACTGAGGGAAGGTACATGGGGGAGATGAAGAGAAAAAGGAAAGCAGATTCCTTGGGAAAGGAAGGTTTGGAAGAAGAATGTTGCAAAAATTGAGTATCAAAAGGCATGCAGTAACAGAAAATTGTACGGTGGAATTTGCAACTCCTGCATGGTCTAATAAAGCATCTGTGAAGGTGGGGCACCAGAGGGTGATATAGAGCAAAGCATGCATTTCTTTCTAAATAGCTTTTTCTTCTTAAAATATGAACGAAGCAAAATTTTAGAGATTATGGGAGCTTTCATTAAATATCCATTTATTTTTGCTATGCTGCCATTTGCTTTAAGTTTGGATGAATTTTTGCCTTCCCTCTCTTCTCTCTCCTTCTCAAATTTTGGAATAACTTATTTATTTAAAAAAATAGGTATAGACTTAGGAACTGTGAAAGAAAGAGTGTGATTAAAATGTCCCACTGCAGTTTCTCCTCCTTGGAAAACATACGAAAGCAACGGGGAGAGATTTCAAAAGTAATAATAAGAAAGAAAAGAAAAGTAGAAGGGCAAACTCATGAGATATTCCTGTGATTCAGCAGTCGTGTCTATGGTCAAGGACCCTAATATCTGCATTGAGTTCTTTGAGCCTCCAATGGTTCCCTATCCTCTCCTTTATTCATATTCATGGGAACTGCATATGTGAATTGTTCCACACACAAAGGTCACAGTCCAGATACTTCTACATATTACTGATTGCAGCGGAAACTTTTGAACCTGATCTTCAACACATTGTCTTGGAAATGCCATAGAAATCAGTAAGACTTAAATCTGGGAAAGATTGTGATATTGAGAACACTTTGATTGGAACTTTCATTCAAATCAATACAATGAGCCCAAACATTTCAGTATCGTCTTCTGGTTCTTTAGCCTCTAAATATTACAGCCATCTCCATATGGGATCTGTGTATCTGTGTATCTGTTTTGTTTCTCTATATTACACGGATTAAGCCTGTCAGAATGTCAAGATTCGTATGGGTCAGGGTAGACTGCAGCATGGGAATGTAACACAATAAAACAGGAACTTAAAAGTTAACGTTTTTTTTCAATTGAAAAAAAAATGTTGCTCATGACACAGTCCATTATTTCATTAGTATGGATATGACTGAAATGTTGAAAAACTCAGTTCCTCCCTCCATCCCATTATTTTACTGATCACTTCTTCTGCAAAGATTTAAATGGAAATTGTAAATAGTCCTTGTAACAACAAGAAGCATTTCAAAAGCCACAGAGAAAAATCTAAAGAATGAGTTTTTATGATGTATTATTAGACCCGCTGCAACTTTCTTTGAAAACCTTTAATGCATCTTCTTTTTTCTTTCTTCCATTTTTTAAGTAAGAAAAGAAAAAAAAGTTATTGGCAAGGATCCACAAGTATTCAAAAGTGCAAGGAGCCACGTTGGTTGGAAAAAGAAGCACCATTGTGACAACAGCACATAAGATACTGTACAATTTTTAGAAGCTGCAATTACGGGTATGTTTAAATGTGTGTGTATCTTTACCAGCTATGGTAAACCATACCTTTCAACTCCTGGACTCTAAAATGAGGGCCAGAAAGCTTCTAAATGAGGGACATCCTGAGACAAAGCATTTTGGAATAAGAGACACCAGGAGAGTAAACTTCCCATGAAAGAAATAAACATGGAAGGAACTGCATCTCTGAAGGAGCGGAGAGCTAAATAGATTTAAGAAATGTTCCTTTAGAATTTTAGGATTTAAGATGGGTCTGTGACACAGTTCAATAACAATCTAAAACATGATAAATGTCATGCCCATGCCAGTCATGCCCATTCAACAAAAAATATTGGAATGCCAAGTGGTCTGAAATTTAGTCACTCTTTGACAGGCAGAACGATAAGTCCCCCAGAGTCGCTGGAAGTCGGGCAGCATATCCATTTAATAAATAAATTAACAAATTAATCTCAGCTGCAATGGCATCTGCTCCTAATCACGATGATGCCAAAATGATGTGACGTGTGCTGTGATGTCATGGTGCAAGCGTTGCGATGTCACAATGCTCACTTTGTCACTTGCCCCCCTCCTCTTGCCTACTCCTGTGGACACCGATGATCAGCTGGCAAATTCTGGAGAACACATGTGCCAAAAATCAGGGATGCTAAAAAACTGAATGAGATTCTATAGAACATGGAGCTTCAGCAGTGATATTGGTAATCAGAATGCCTTGAGTTAGTTGAGTATAGCAACAGCAGTAGTAGTAGCCGTTTTATTTTCACTGCCTATAACTATGCACAGTAAAAAACAATAAAATGCAGCATCAAAATGAATACAATAACTCACTACAATCCAATTTTAAGACCAGAGCCTCGGTAACCTGAATAGCCCATAACATTTAAGATTTAAAAAAATCATAAAACCTATACCTAAAAAAATACGTTTCAGCATAAAATAAATACTTAAATCACAAAGCCCATAAAAAAATGTGGTGAACGCCTTTCAAAATTTTGATCAAACTCCAAGTGTAATTCTAGTAGAAGAGCTGATTTCAGAGCAGATTACTAATGAGAGTACATCTTAAATATTTCTTCATGGATTTTCAAGAATAGCCTTTTCCAATTTGATACCTTTGGCATGTGCTGGACTACAACCTCCATTCTCCATACCTGTCATAGGTGTGCTGGCTGATACAATATAAATTGTTGTCCAGCATAGCTGGAGGACACCATCACAGTTTTATGAGTCGCCCAGGGTTGTGGTTACAATATGAGTAGCTATATAAGTCTTAAAATCAAATCTAATCAAATCAAGATACTGAATTGTGGTTGGAGTTTTGTTCCATTTTCAGGTAGTTTGGCACCAGTGGCCAGAATGTCCTTTTCCGGTCTCCCGTGCTTCTCTTTTAAGTTTTCCTCCCACTGCAAAGTATTTGTGTAATGGGGGAAAATGGCTGCCACTGCATAATGCTAGCTGATGTGAAATTTCTGGGTAGGCTTTAAAGGAGCAAAATCAGTAGAAATTCAGAAGTGTCTTCCCCAAAGGTCAGAGAATCAGTTAGAGAGAAGCGATTCACCAGACTTTCACCATATACTCACCTCTTCATTAAGTGGTCTGGCTTCATGTTTCATTGTGGCCAATGAGAATTCGGGTAGGAATAAGAAGCACTGAATAAATGTTGTCCATACGTATGTCAAGTAGATTAGCTAGCATGGCACACTAGAGCTAGAGAAGAACTGGATTAATAATTTTCAGCTTATAATAATTTTTTTGTATTATGAACTGAACAACTTGTATTTCAAACTAGATAGTGATGAACTTGGTGTTACCCCTACTACTTGACCAAAGTTTGGATGTGGACCATGAATTATTGTGTATTGTCATTTTAACTTGGCTGGATCTTCTGCACCCTACCCTGCTTCAAGGAACATAGAGTTAGTTTTTAAAGTGCTTGTATGTACAGTTAGGATAGGCTGACCATATGTCCCGTTTTGAACGGGACTGTCCCGTTATTTCACCATTTCTGGAGCGTCCCGTCGTTATAGTAAAAATCTCAATTTTGTCCCGTTTTTGAAAGTTCCCCGGTGAAGCGCGCATGCACGCCCCCCGCCCTCCCACACGCCCCCCCACGCCCCCGCATGCCTGTCCCTCTGCCCACCCTCCCCCCCCGCACACACACCCGCACGCCCACTTTGTCCAGCAACGTTTTTGCCTCAAGGAAATATGGTCAGCCTAAGTTAGGACTGAGGGATAAGCTAGGACTACTGCTTGAATAGTGTCGTTCCCCCCCCCCCCCCCGCTGCCTTGCAGAAACCCTGACAGGTACTGGTGTCACTTAGGTTTTAGTACTGGGTAACTTCAACTCTATGCCTTGGGTGTGGATTCTGGTGAGGCTTGGTGTGGGCTTGTCCCAGGTCATCACTGGCCCAGAGCACAACAATTGTGCCACATGCTAGACCTTGAAGTGGTGGTGAAGTGATCTTCTGATGGAGAACATTGCCATGGTCGGATCACTCTCTAGTGTACTTGTCTATTCTTGCCTCACTTGACGTCTGCAATGGAGATGGGCCAATTAAGATGGTCCACCTCAGGTGCCTAATGGATCTGGATAGTTTCCTAAGTGAATTTATGGATATTCCCAGCAATTTTATGGTATCCCCTGACTTTTTATTGTACAAGAAACCTCCCTCTATCACCTGCCCTCTGTGATGCTGATCTTCATGAAAAAAGAGAAAAGACACAAGTCATATCTTCTCCAGCAGAACCACACAGAACTCTGGCTCTACAGATATCTATGGGCTTGCTAAGTGTTCACAGTACTTATGTCAATATGCACACAGCTTTTCAGACTCTAAAATCTACATATATTGTCTTCATTTAGATTAAGCCTACCTCAAAATGTAGGTTTTAGATTAAGCCTAAAATGTAGGCTTTAGGTTAAGCCTAAAATGTAGGCTTTAGATGAAGCCTACCTCAAACTGTCAATATGCATTAACAGTGTTCTTAAGCTAAAAATAAAGAATGAAACTTATCTCCTTAATGTGAAGTTCATTTAGATTAAGCCTACCTCAAAATGTTATCGTGAGGGTAAAATGTACAAAAGCCAATAACACCCTTCCATGTATACCACCCATAAAGCTCACTGATTCTGGGCCAAATTGCTATCTCTGTAACTTCCCAGAATTGTTACACTGAGCAGGGAGGGTTCTGGGGAAGGAAGCATCATGGCATTCAGTGATCTAGGTTGTTGTTGTTGTTGTTGTTCAGTCGTTTAGTCGTGTCCGACTCTTCGTGACCTCATGGACCATAGCACGCCAGGCCTTCCTGTCCTCCACTGTCTCCCGGAGTTTACTCAAATTCATGTTCGTTACATCGGTGATGCTATCTAACCATCTCATCCTCTGCCGTCCCCTTCTCCTTTTGCCTTCAGTCTTTCCCAGCATCAGGGTCTTTTCCAGGGAGTCCTCTCTTCGCATTAGGTGGCCAAAGTATTTGAGCTTCAGCTTCACCATCTGTCCTTCCAATGAGCAGTCAGGGTTGATTTCCTTTAGGATTGACTGGTTTGACCTCCTTGCAGTCCAAGGGACTCTCAAGAGTCTTCTCCAGCACCACAGCTCGAAAGCATCAATTCTTCGGCGCTCAGCCTTCCTTATGGTCCAACTCTCACAGCCATACATTAGTACTGGGAAAACCATAGCTTTAATTATATGGACCTTTGTCGGCAAGGTGATGTCTCTGCTTTTTAATATGCTGTCTAGGTTTGCCATAGCTTTCCTCCCAAGGAGCAAGCGTCTTTTAATTTCATGGCTGCAGTCTAGGCACTACATGCAAAAAGTTCCAGGTTCAGTCCTGGGCATCGCCTGATTCAAATCCTAGAGAGCTGCTGACCACTACTGTTTCTAAGTTAGGTAGACCCAATGATGCAGCTTTCCTAAAGGAGAGGTCGCAGATGACACATTAACTAACAAGGCTAGTTCCAAACTTTTGAAGTCCCTCTCAGACTTGGCATTCTCACTAGGGCTCCTAATCTGGAAAAGTTGAAGTATGTGGATTGAAAATGCTTTAAGGCTGATTTTAGACTTAGATGTCTTATATTATTATCTCGGATATTTTGGGCAATATGGAAATGGCAGGTGGTATTAGGATGGAGAGCCCTCAGCTGGTTTGTGGGTCCACCCAGCTATCTACCAAGTCAGTCCTGGTAATGATCATAGAAGATGTGAAAATGGGTCCCCTTTGATTCCTTCTCTGTTCGTCCATCTCCAATGTAATACTCCCCACTGTTTAAAACTTTAAAATCCAATGCATTCTTCTAGGCTTTAAAAGAATCTTAACATAAAAATGATACAAAAGAGAATCCATGAGCTTTAATGCAGGCACTCTGGCTCGCTCTCTCTCTCTCTCTCTCTCTCTCTCTCTCTCTCTCTCTGTGTGTGTGTGTGTGTGTGTGTGTGTGTGTGTGTTAACAGGCTGCAATTAAATACCCAGAGAACTCCACCAAAGCAACTAAATTATTTTTTTCCCCTTTAGCAACGCAGACTCAGAATATCTGGCAGGCTTTCAGGACTGTATCAACGTACTACAGACACGTTGCAGGAGACACCGCCCCCCCACCCCCAAGTCATGACTGCTTCTTTGGAAACTTGAAAAATCTGGATTCTTTCCAGGGTAGATGTGTCTTTAATTTTTGCAGCATGACCAAAAAGAAAAGAATGCCATCATATATATATGATATATATTTGGAGAGAGAGAGAGCGAGACAGAGAAAGAAGGGGGGACGACAAGAGGCCGGGTGGAAAGAGGGGGAAGGAACGCCACCTCATCACTCGCAGTTAGCAGTTTGGGCTCTGGAATGTGATGGGTTTGCCGGAAAAGAAGAAGAAAATGAAGACGAGAATACAGTGCGAAAGGAGTGGGCAGGAGAATAGCCATCCTTGTTTTAAGGGGAAAAAAGGCTGGCTGGAGAAAGAGAGGGAGAGAGAGAGAGAGAGAGAACTCATACAAGAAGTCAATGCAACAATGCTTGAGTGCAACAGACCTCTGTTGCAGTCAAGCATTGTTGCATTGACTTCTTGTATGTACTCTGGACTTAATAGCCTTATTGTGCTTGTGTGCATGTGTGTGATTTTTAGATAGCAATATGTATGCCTTCCCTTACTTCAAAATATAAGGAGTCAGCACTTTATTTAGGACCTCTCCCACTCATTCAGACGAGTGGGACCCTAGGAATCAGCCCCAAAGCCTTGCCTTAATGCAGGGGTGGGGAACCTTTTTTCTGCCAAGGGCCACTTGGATATTTATAACCGGGGACCAGGGGGTAGGGGGTGGGGTTTCTGGGATTTCCGTAGACTGGGGACTGGAGTTTGCGGGTGGGAGCCAATCCCAAGCACTGGGGGGCGGGGTTTGCGGGTGGGAGCCAATCGCGTGGAAGGGGTGGGGTTTGCGGGCGGGAGCCCCGCGGGCCTTATACGGCCCACGGGACTGATGTTACCCACCTCTGCCTTAATGGGTACGGAACCTCTGGTCCCATATCTCATCATAAATGTATATTTTAATGAATATCTTAGCAGCTGGTCATCACCTTTCTCAGCAATAAAGCCCTCTAAGAGCCCGTTTTCAATAGACATCTCATGAAAAAAAACAAAGATATTTCCTTGTTCTTAGTTGTGTGAATTAATTTGCTTTTGCAAAAAAAAAAAAAAAAAAAAGCATCATTTTGGCAACCTTCTCCATAAGGGTATTGAGGGAATATAGATGATACATTTGATCCAACATAAGTGCACAGTTCTTTGAGTTTGACAGGCCTTATTCTTGGGGGTAGAGTTGCAATCTAAGTTAGTACCATTTCGTTCCAGGTGGAATTGTTTGAAAAACCGGTATACTGGCTAACTTCTTTGCTGATTTCAGTATGATCCAGGTGCAATCGTCTTTGGGACCATCTCATTGATTTTTTAAAGACAATCTGAGCCAATGCATATTTACTCAAATACATCTCCCACTAAGTCCATTGGGATTTACTGTTATAGAAATGTACTGTACTGTATATGTGTTGAAGACAGAGGGAGTTCCTTGTGAGTAGTTACTATATATCCATAGTAACTCTGATTGTTACAGCAATCAGAGGCACTGCACTGAAACTATACTTGTAGAGGTCTCAGTCATCTGTCCTACTGATACTGTAAGGAACAACTGTCCATCTAAATAAATCCTGACAAATAGCTATAGGTTTGTCAACAGGAATGGGAGTGAGTCTTTCCAGCATAAAAGGGGCGTGGTGGCTCAGCGGGTAAGACACGAGGCTTGTCAATCAGAAGATCACAACTTTGGAGGTTCGAATCCCGAGCGCCGCGTGACGGAGTGAGCTCCCACACTAGCCCCAGCTCTTGCCAACCTAGCAATTCGAAAGCATGCAAATGCAAGTAGATTAATAGGTACCACTTCGGTGGGATGGCAACAGCGTTCCGCGCGCGTCATGCCGGCCACATGACCGTGGAAGCGTCTTTGGACAACGCTGGCTCTTCGGCTAACAAATGGAGATGAGCACCGGCCCCTAGAGTCGGACACGACTGCACCAATGTGCGGGGGGAACCTTTACCTTTATGATAGTTTGTACGAGCCAGTTTGGTGTAGTGTTTAAGGCATCAGGCTAGAAACTGGGAGACTATGAGTTCTAGTCCTGCCTTAGACACAAAGTCAGCTGGGTGACCTGAGTGTGAGAAGAGGCAATGACCTCCTGGCTTCCGAGTAGCAAGTGTATTCCCTGAAGCTCAGTGTAGCTAAACTGGATAAGGTGAGAGAGACAGAGTTTTTCAACAGAGGCCCTTGGGGATGAGATACTGGCACCCCACTCCAGTTATGATGCCTCAGCAAAAAAAGAAAAGATGAGGTTCTCAGGGTAGGAAGACCTCACTTGAAGGGACGTGATCTCTTAGAAGGCACCCAGTCCCTGAAGGGTGTTATAGAAACCTGGTGGAATGAAAATAGCCAACTGGCTATAGTTACATATCCATATAAGTTTTACAGAAAAGAAAGAGAGGATATACTGGAGATGGAGTTGCCTTGTGTATCAAAGAGGGGGCAGAGTATCATAAATGAAGCAAACTTTTCCATTGAAACACTGTGGGTGTCAGGCCCGCAACTAGGGTCTGTGTCACCCGGGGCAAACATGGATTCTGTGGGCCCCCCCATGGATTCCGCACCCCCCAAATGAGAAGTTCCGCCACGCCCCCCTACTCACACTACGGTGTGTGTACAAACCTGCGTAACATTTTCCCAAGCGCGCACGAGAAAAGAGTGAGCGAGTCCCTGCCCTCCCGTTCTGGCGAGCGCTAGTTTGTCGGAGGAGCCGGGCGCACGAAAGCCGCTCCTGCTTTAGACCTGCTTGAGTGGTGGGCTCCACCCACAAGGAACCTGCGTGAGTGTGAGATTAAGTCCCGATTCGCACCGCAGGCCTAACACAAAGGACTTTTGGCACACCCACCCAGCGCGGTGCCCGGGGCACATGCCCCGCTTGCCCTCCCCCTAGTTGCGGCCCTGGTGGGTGTTCATATCAATCTCCCAAAGCAAATTAGTACTACAGATGTCCTATCACGTCCTGGCCAAGAAGCCAACGTTTATTTACAGAAAACGAAGTTAGAGAGCCATCTGAAAAAGAAAGAGTAACAGTAATGACTGACCTCAGTTGTGTCACATGTAGTGGAAAAATGCACATCTGGAAATTGCAAAGAGACCAACATTCTAGATACACTGAATGACTGTGCCCAGGAACAGCTAGACAAAAAGCCAACAAGGGGAGATGTGATGCTGTACTGAACTTAATCCTAAATAATGCCCAGAATCTTGCCCAAGACATAAAAGTTATTGAACTAACTGGGAATAGTAGTCTTAGAACCTTCAAGTACATGTAAATGGACAGTTGTCAAAAAAAGTTCAACACAATCATGTTTGACTTCAGAAGAAGACAATTCCAAAAAATGAGGGGACTGCTGAAAATTTAAAGGAGAATGAAACGGATAAATTCTCTCTGCAATGCTTGAAGAGTATTCAAAACTACAAAAATAGAATCTCAGCTAGAATGACTATCTCCAGTCGGGAAAGGTACCCTGAAGTACAGAAGAGACCAAGGTGACTATCAAGCAGGACAGAGATACTGTACTATTAAAAGCAAGAAGGCTTCCTTCAAAAATATAGCCTTTTCCAAATAACAAAAAAGAATATTGATTCTTTCCAAAAGATATACAAGCCGTTGATAAAAGATGCAAAAAAGACACACTAAAGAATATGTCCACGTGGCAAAGAGAGAAACAATTCTCGAAAATATATTCAGAATATGAAATCAATTAGAGAGACTACTGGACCTTTGAATAATGGAGACATTAAACTGTGCTAAAAAAGGATAGGGAAATAGCATAGTAACTAATGAATTCTTTGCCTCTGTCTTCACTGTTGAAGTCATAGGACAGATGCCCAGGACCAAGCTGATTTTTCAGGAGGAAAATCAGATAAACTGTGACAAACCAAAGTAATGAGAGATGACACTATCACTGAAACTGATATATAAAAATAAATTAGTCCCTGAATCCAGATCATATCCACTGAGTTCTTAAAAGATTAAATTGCTGATCTGTTTGCAAAATATTAAATTTTTCTCAAGGACTGGAATATAGCCAGTGTGACCACCATTTTTCATAAAAGATTTAGGGATGATAAGCTTTAGGTCAGTTAGTTTAACACCTGTTCTGATGGATGGATGGATGGATGGATGGATGGATGGATGGATGGATGGATGGATGGATGGATGGATATATATCGCCAGTCTGGTCTAGTGGTTAAGGTGCTGGGCTAGAAACCAGGAGTCTGTGAGTTCTAGTCCTGCCTTGGGCATGAAAGCCGGCTGGGTGACCTTGGGCCAGTCACTCTCTCTCAGCTCAACTCACCTCACAGGGTTGTTGTTGTGGGGAAAAGAGGAGGAGGAAGGAGTGTTAGGTATGTTCGCCGCCTTGAGTTATTTATAAAAATAATAAAGGCGGGATAAAAATTAATTAAATAAATGAATAAATAAAATAAATGGCCAAGTATTATTAAACAGAAAAAGAAGAAACTTGTAGAACAAACTTCACTGACGAGGAACCAACATGGCTTTTGCAAAGATAAGTCTTGTCTTGCTCCTCTTCTAGACTTTTGAGGGTACCAGGAAAAAACGATAAAGACTTTTTTAAAAGACTGGAAGCCTTATATTAACTTTCTGTTGAAAGAAGAAAAGACTGGATTGATGATTTATGGATTTGATAAACTGTGACAAGCTATAGTCACAGTGGACAGTTCAATGAAAATGTCAACCCAGCATACAGAAAAATCCCATGATTAGAATAATTAAGAAATGTAATTAAAAATAGAACTGCCATATAATAATGCCTTTATAGAAATCTATAGAGAGGCTACATGGAGTAATATGTACAGTTCTGGTCCCTGCATCTTAGGGATGTTGCAAAAAAGGGCTGGAACAGTTTCCCTATGAGGAACTCGTAGCAGTTGGCACTTTTTAGCTTTAAAGGCGCATAAGAGGAAGCACAATAGAGCATGCTGGCTGGGGAATTCTGGGAGTTGAAGTCCATGCATCTTAAAGTTGCTGAGGTTGAGAAACACTGCAATAGAGGGATGCTGAATGTGCATGGCACAGTTAATTTGAAGTGTTTCTCCCTCTCTCCCAATGATAAAACCTGAGGTCATCCATTTAAAGTAAAGGCCGGGAGATTCAGGAACCACAGAGCTTGGTTAAATGGTGGAAATCACCAGCAGTTGTAATGGCAGCCAATTTGGATGGTTTTAAAAGGTTGATGGAGCATCAGGCTATCAGTGGCTATTTTACTGCTAGGCAGCAGGCCTTAAATACTGGTTACTGGGAAGCGACATTAGAAGGGAGCCATCGTTCTCCAGTTCAGGACTGTGAGGTTCCCAATGCATCCAGATGACCACATGTGAGACAGAATGCTGAACTAGATGGACCTATAGCCTTATCCAGCTATAAATCCATTTTGATCCATTCAATTGTGTCTGATTCTCAGAGACAGCCTGGACAAGTCCCTGCAGTTTTCTTGGCAAGGTTTTTCAGAAGTGGTTTGCCATTGCCTGCTTCCTAGGGCTGAGAGAGAGTGACTGGCCCAAGGTCACCCAGCTAGCTTTGTGCCTATGGTGGGACTAGAACTCATGGTCATCCAGTTCCTAGCCTGGTACCTTAACCACTACACCAAACTGGCTCTGCACCCAGAGGTTAAAGGGCTAGGGTGGTGTTTCTTCACCTCAGCAACTTTCAGATTTGTTATTTGGAGGTTTTGTCAGTAAATGGGATATTGTTTTTTATTAAGGATGTTTTGATCTTTATGTTTTGTGATGCATTCTGTTGTTATAAACTAACTAAAGTCATTGGTGTGTGGGTGGTATACAAATATATGAAATTAACAAACACACAAGTAGTTTCTAGAGTGGTGAGAGAGAACCAATTAGTTTGTATTTAGTCTGTACTCTATTTTGTCCATTATTTACTTACTGTGTCCATGTTATTTCTAAATACACATCTTTATGGGAGGACAACCAGAAAAGAAACCACGCTGCAACTGGGACAGAGCAAACAGAGCTACAGGATAACAATAATGCCTGAAGAAGGTTATAGATTTGTAAAAAATGTTTGCAAATGGATCTCCTGGCACTTATTTGCTAGATCTTGAGAAAATAATTACTATGGCATGGTGTGTTTTTATTGTGCTTTCCATCCATTATAGTATTATAAATCCATCTATTTATACTCCTATCCTATCCTATCCTATCCTATCCTATCCTATCCTATCCTATCCTATCCTATCCTATCCTATCCTATCCTATCCTATCCTATCCTATCCTATCCTATCCTATCCTATCCTTGATTACATGTTCTTGCATGGACATGTCTTTGTGGATGCAGATTTGATTACCTTGCTTGATACTCAGAGATGCTAGTGTGGGATTTTGAAATGGGCACAGTTTCCTGAATTGTCTTAACTCACACATGGTTATGGAATTAATCAAAATAAACCAACCGCTTACTCCTTGCAGACTGTGGTAATTAATCAAAGGCCTCTACTAGCTTTCCAAATAATATAAAATATCATTCTAATTAAATAGTTAATTTTTCTATCTATATCACTTCTGCGTGTGTTTATTCATACATCCGTTTTATACTGTTTCCATATAATCTGCTTTTCTAAAAATGCACGTTCACATTAATTTCAAATCAGATATGAATGTGTATGTCTATTTTGTACATATTTTGAAATAATAGTGCATTTTTCTGTAGCTTGAATCATGTCAACTGGATTTCTATTTTCTCAGTGGAAACGTTTCCTAAGATCCACAAGGAAGGAACACCCCTTCGACCAATAGTCAGCAGCATTAATTCGGTAACATACAACATTGCCAAACACCTCTCTACCGTACTAGCACCTCTGGTTGGACACTCTGAACACCACATCCATAATTCGGAAGAATTTGTTTCCAAAGCAAAGATCCTGAAACTGGATACAGATGAAACTATGGTCTCCTTCGATGTGTCCCCCCTTTTCACCAGCATCCCCACCACTTATGCTCTATCCGCTGTCAGGAAGAGACTAGAAGAGGACAGCACCCTTGAAATGAGAAACCATCTCAACCCAAACCAGATCTGCCATCTTCTGGACCTGTGTCTTAACACCACTTATTTCTCATACAGAGGTGACTTTTACAGACAAAAACACGGCTGTGCCATGGGTTCTCCTGTGTCACCCATTGTGGCCAATTTATACATGGAAGAAGTGGAGAAGAAAGCACTCAACACATTCCAGGGAACGGTACCCACCCACTGGTTTAGGTATGTGGATGACACCTGGGTCAAAATCAAGGCCCAGGAAGTACAGGCCTTCACGGACCATATAAACACTATAGATGCCAACATTAGGTTCACCAGAGAAGACACCAAGGACAACAGACTGGCATTCCTAGACTGTGAAGTCTTCATTGGGACCGGTGGCAAGCTGGAAATAGGGATCTACAGGAAACCCACACACAGAGATCAATATCTGATGTTTAACTCCCACCATCCACTGCAGCACAAACTAGGAGTCATCAGGACATTGTCACACAGAGCAGAAACCATCCCCACCTCCATGGATTCCAAAAAGAATGAAAATCAGCACCTGAGAACAGCTCTGAAGGCCTGTGGATATCCAAATTGGGCCTTCACTAAATCTAAATCTACCAGACCTAAAACAGCGACAGATAGGGCTGAGACTCAGAGTAAACGGAAGAACCTGGTCATTCCTTACATGGCTGGCGTGTCTGAAAAGATAAAACGGATATTTGGCAAACACCACATACCTGTATATTTCAAACCCACCAACACACTGAGACAGAGGCTTGTACACCCCAAAGATCAAACTCCAAAACACAAGAAAAGCAATGTAGTTTATGCAATCCAGTGCAGTGAGGAGTGCTCTGAACTCTACATTGGAGAAACCAAACAACCTTTGTACAGGAGGATGGCCCAACACAGGAGAAGTAACACCACAGGACCAGAGTCAGCAGTTTATCTTCATCTAAAGGAAAAAGGACACTCATTTGAGGACATTAATGTTCACATTTTAGACAGAGAAGATAGGTGGTTTGAGAGAGGGGTCAAGGAATCCATTTATGCCAACTTGGAAAATCCTTCCTTGAATAGAGGTGGGGGCCTCAGGCACAATCTTTCCCCTATTTTCCTTCCTGCTTTGTCTTCTGTCCCTAGGAAGATTAAGACCATTTCACAAGCTCAACAGCAGCATGGTAATCTTAATGATCCTCCTTTAGATGATAAAGGGACTTAGAAATAACATCTCAAAATAACCATGACTTAGCCCCAGGTGCAAGGTCACACAGCCACCTAGAAACATATTTAAGGATTCCCTTACTAACTTTGCTCAGACTGAAGAAGCTCCTTGGATAAGGAGCGAAACGTTTCCACTGAGAAAATAGAAATCCAGTTGACATGATTCAAGCTACAGACAATTCCACCTGGATGACTGAGAACCTTCATAGACATAATAGTGCATTTATACAGTATACGAATCTATTTTTAGATTGAATTTGTGTGGATTATTATTATTATACCATGGATGTTTTGTTTTATTGTGGAAGATTTATACTTCTTTTCTTATATACCACCAAATGTCATGATTGTGGCAGTATAGAAGTCCAAACAAGCAAATATTTTATCAATTTTTTGAACTTAGAATGATTACAAAAGTTTGAGGAAAGTGAAGAGTTACTGTATCAATTAGCATATTAATCTGGGAAGATGAGTTCAAGATGGTTAGTTTAAAAATGAGATTCAAGCAAAACCTGGTTTCTTGATTGGCATAGAAGGCTACCTGCATATGATTTCTATAAAAAGGTAAAACTTTACCCCTTGTTTCTCAAACTTATTTTTTTGTTCTTAAACTATATTGTCATGTTGTTTCCCTGTGAGGATGGGCACCGTTTGAGTTTAATTTTGTTTGGATGAGAGAGAGAGAGAGAGAGAGAGAGAGAGAGAGAGAGAGAGAGAGAGAGAGAGAGAGAGAGATGGTGTTTTTGTAAACTTTCTTCCTCTGTCTTTCTTACTTTCTGGTTATATTTTAAGAATATAGAAGATAAACAGATTTGGACAGCTTCCTACTGCAAATATTATTGCTGCTAATGTTGAGTTTCCAACGACAGAAAGTTATTTCATCTTTTCAGCCTATTCACAATTATTTCTCTTTGCCACAAAGCAAACTGCTATCTGGTCCCCATTTCTCCCTTTACACTGTCATATTCTAAGGGCAGAAGGAAGAGACCATTAAAGATAATTAAACTCCATTTTTTGCATTCCTGATGTCCCTGAGTTTGGTCAGTAGAAGCCAGAGTGATAAACCCATTCTTGCTAATTGAGGCAGTTCAAACTCATTAAAAATAGAATATTTATTTACAAGCTTGCCTTCCCTACACATTAGGTTTGAGTGCATATCAAAAAGAGCTCTCAAAGGTGTTTTGAATCATGTAGGAGCACAAAAGAAACATAGCACTTCTCTGCAACACCTAAAAGCAACTGAATCTGTACCAGGATCACCTCCAATCCCGGAAAAGACATAGCTGCTTTAAGGTATTAAACAGGTGCTACATTCATGTTCCTGAGGCTCTGAATCATTTTTTGAAGATTGAATCGAAAATGCTGCATAGCCTACTAGTTGTCTGACCAATGTTCTATATGCACCACAAATAGGTCTTTTTTACAGAAATGTGTCCACATATGAATCCTAACATGGTTGGTTTTACTCAGATGCTGTTCTTCTCCATCCAAGATCCACCAAATTAACTAAGGAACATATCTCTGATCTTATACAATTCAACTCTAGCTCTGTCCCAGTCAACTAATTTCAACCAAACCTAAGAAACTCAGAGAAAGAATAAGACTTAGTTTATTATTTATTTTGTGATGACAGGCTATATAACACAAAGCAGTGACAAGAGCCTTCGGGATACCAGTCAGCACAAGGGTTGCTGACTGACCTGAATGAATATATCTATATACTTAGTGAAGAATTTCCATGAAAACAGTGGGCCCACTCCCATGGTTCATTCATGCTCTGGCTCTAATTTCAAATCCACTCTAGTGGCCAGCCCCCATGCAAGCTAAATTTTTATTTCAAGAATTAGCAATGAGGCAGCAAAACACAGGAGTGTGACTGATTTGAAAATAAGTGATTGTGAGGACCACTGGAATCATAAAACCTGTCCCTGCCACCCTCCTGCATGTGAAAGGCAGTGAAGGTATAGAGATGGTACCTCCCTACCTTCTCCAGTACAGAAACATCCCCCTCCCTCCTCCCTCCCTCCCTCCCTCCCTCCCTCCCTCCCTCCCTCCCTCCCTCCCTCCCTTCCTTCCTTCCTTCCTTCCTTCCTTCCTTCCTTCCTTCCTTCCTTCTCAGGAGAAGATAGGAAATTGTTGCTTTTCACTTCCTCCTGCATGGAGAAAGGTGTTTCTTGTAGGAAATAATTGGGAGGGAAGGATTTTGAATTTGTGGAGCAATGTCCCAGGTGGTATATTGTGGAAAGAATGGGATTTCCCTCTCCAAAGCCCTGCCAACCAATTTATCCAAGCTCTGGGGAAGATTGGGTTGAGGACAATCCATTTCTTCAGTTCTTTAGGGAAAAGAGCTATGTGTACCCTGCCCTCACTTGTATAGTTTGCGAGTCTCATTGGCTTATTGCTTGATGCCCTGTAAAAAATTGCCGCAGGATGGTGAATCAGCAGATTCAGGGAGAATCAGATGGCAAGGCCATCAGTTGCTCCTGCCCCTGACGTTCACTAATTACAGATATGACAGTGGACAATAAGCCATCCTGGAAACGTGTGAGCAGCTGCAGGGGCAGGAAGAAACACGGGCTCTATATAAAATGAAATTTGTGAAAGGCAGCTCTGACTGGAATGTATAGTGGCGTTTTTCTTTTTTTCTTTTTCCTCCGGCCTGTAGCGAAAACTAGAGCAGATAAAGGGCATCTGGGATTTGTTAACTTGATTCAACACTGTAAACACATGGGTTGCATTAAAACAACTCTCTTCTTCTCCCTTCCTTGCCTTTAGTGTGACGGAAAAATATCTTCAGCGCTTCATTCCATTGCCATTTGGAAAGCCTTCGTATCTCTGCAAAAATGAGGTTTCTGAGTAGAATGAAGGAGCGCAGATTCTGCATTTCATTCTGACTTCCCCACACTCAACCCCCCGCCAGAAAAAAATGCAAACCTTTCTGAGCAGTCAAGCCCCTTTTTTACAAATGAGCGAGATACTTATGCTCCATAACTGTTTCCAAATTCTGAAGAGCACTAACTTTAGCATGCTTCAACGCTCTCCCCACAGCAGAGTTGGAGGGCTGATACAAAAAAATCCCCTATGAGCTGAGACTGTGCCCCTGTGGACAAGGGGCTGTTGAAACTACAGCTCATGTCCTGCTACACTGTACCTTCTATTCCTCATGCTGGCTGGGGAATTCTGGGAGTTGAAGTCCACCCATCTTCAAGTTGCCAAGGTTGAGAAACACGGCCTTACCTGGTAAAACACCTGGGAAATTCTGATCTTTCTTATGTAGAGTTATTATCAGATCAGTATGATTTAGTTTCCTCGAACATAGCCAAATTTTGTTATCCTGCTTGTAAAATTAGACATACCTTGTTTGCCCACCAATGAACCCACCACCAACTGTAGCATTCTTACCCTGTTTTGTTTTTACTTTACTTTTATTTTTAATGTGTTTTTGTTTGCAATTCTGGTCAGTTGGTGACTGTAACAAAAAGAAATAAAATAATTTCTGATGCAGCAATATTTGGAGCTCAGAATTGAGAGGGTCTCATGTGAACAAGGCCTGAATGTCATTTCTCACTTCTCTTTCTTGTTACAGCTGGAATGCCAGGCCCTTTCCATTGGTGTATAATAGAGAGCAGCATCTGCCTGGAGCAATACTCAAATAGTCACTCAAACTCCTTGCTTGGAAGTTGTGAAAGTTAGATGTGGAGCCTGCACTTAGATTGGAGAAGTGCACTAAACAGGAAGTATTTTGTTTCGAGCCCGGAACCAATCAATGCACCTCAAAATACTCTTATCAGTACAGTTGAATTGCTCTCTCACAGCAAAGCTTGAAATATTTTGTTCCAACCCCAGACAAAACTCTTGAAAGACAAAAGTATTGTTTTCAATCTTAGAATGGATGCAATGGAACATTTGAAAAGCTACTGCTCTAAATGGCCCTTTATTTTGTTTTGAAATTGGAACAAAAGATGCTAAAACCGAAATGGTTGGAGCTCAACACATTTTGCTTGCCCCAACAATAAACCGGTGAATATTATATATCATCATTATATCATATAATATATCATCGTATATGTCAGGGCTTTCCAAACTTTTCCCGTGGCAACACACCAACGGCGGCGCGCGAGAAAACCCGGAAGCACCGCTGCTGTGGCAGTGCGCAAAAACCTGGAAGTGCTGCTGGCGCCGCTTTCAGTTTTTGCACGCTGCCGCTGCTGTGACACTTTTGAATTTTCACACGCCGCGGCAGTGGCGGCAGCGGTGTCCTTGTGTGCCGTGTGAAAACCTGGAAGCGCTGATGGCCCGCCGCCGCCGTGTGCGTGGCCGTGCGCGGCGGCGGCGCGCCATCAGCGCTTCCGGGTTTTGACGCAACACACCTGGGCCCCGCAGGTGACACAGTTTTGTGTCGCGACATACAGTTTGGAAAGCTGTGGTATATGTCATTAACTGGGGGGAAAAATTCTATCATCATCAATATCATCATCATCACCACCTACTTATTTATTTAATTAACTGGCAACAATTTGACTCCTGGTGCTTTATAAAAATGAAAAAATAAAAAAGGTAAAATTGATAAAAGGTACTAACTAGAAAGCCATAGTGCCAACTCAACCATTTATTTAAAAAACATGATGTTTCATATGCCGTGTGAAAGGGTCCTGACATCAAGGTCTTCTTGAAGTATTCAAGGCTTTTCCCAAGGTGGGGGCCATAATGGAAAAGCACTGCCTTTAAGTCTTTCACCTCATGAATGTGGGTCGCCCTAGGCCCCCCACCTGAGACAATTGCAATGAATAGGTCAATTCCTCTTGCATGAGGCCGTCCTCAAAATACCTAGACACCAAATCATGCAGGGCTTTAAAGCAGTTACTTCAAATTGTACTTGGAAATCTGTTAGTGACCCACAAAAGCTCCCCATGCCAATGTTACAGGGATGAAGTGATTCTCCCTCACCAGCATGTGAACCACTGCAACTCAGTTTCCAAGTTGTCTTCAAAGGGAGCACTGCAGTAATCCATTCTGGTGGTGATAAGGACACAAATCAATGTTGTCAGGGCCTCCCATTCCAAATAAGACCACAACTGGTATAGCAGCCAAAGCTGAATGAAGGCTCCCCTGGTTAAGTCATCTACCTGCACATCCAGCAGTAGCTGTAAACCCAAGAAAACTCCTGTCACACACCTGCTCCTTTGTGTGTGGGGGGGTGTTCCACAAGGTGGAGGCTGCCACAGAAAAACATCTTCCTACTCTTTTTAACCCATAAGTGTAGGTTACCCTAAGCCTCTCCATCGACAATGAGTGTACCAGATGGGTCAATTTCACCTCGAGGAGGCAGTCCTGAAGGTACCTAGGAGCCAGACCATATAGGACTTTTAAAGGTTAAAATTAGCATGGTTTGATTACTTTTCCTACTCAACATTTGAAGTTTTAAGAAGCACCTCATCAACAGGGATGGTGATTATGAGAAAAGCATAACAGCCAGCTTTTGTATGTGTCAGCCTAGCTTTTATGATCAATTTTGAAGGGTCTTCTCTGAAGGCCTCCAGCTATAATGTCCAGGCAGACAATGACAGATGATAGGGCCTTTTATATGGTGGCACTTCTGATTGTGGATTCCTCAGAGAAGAGCTTTCTAATCTAGCTTCTAGATTCTTACAGTGACAAAACCATATGCCTTGGCAAAGCCCAAAAACCTTCTCTTGCAGATACATTCTGTGGCATAGCTGTCTGCCCAGATATATACACTCTAGCATCAACTAACTTTCATCTGCTTTGTGAAAAAATATGATTCATCAGCCGGGATGGAACTAGGGTCTGTGTCACCCGGGGCAAACATGGATTCCATGCCCCCCCATGGGTTATTTTGTCATTCCCCCCCCCCAGTGTGGCACCCGGGGTACATGCCCCTCTTGCCCCCCTAGTTGCGGCCCTGTTCATCAGCACATTTAATGCATTTTGACTTTTTATGAACTGAAGTTATTGAATTTGAGGTTTTACTGTGATTAGTGCTATTCAGTGTTTAAATATTGAGAACTGATTTTAATTATACTATATTTTATACTGCCTGCTTTAATCAAATGTGCCCTGTGAATATTTTTTTTTAAAAAAATTGAAAGATGGGGTAAAATATCACTTGTTTATAGTGGACTCCACATAAAAAGAGTCTCTCACAGAACTCATTTGAAAGGCTTTTCTCTTCAAATAGGGTAAAACAGGCTTTGATTTAAAGGATTATGAAGAATACAGCATTAACATGAATAGCCATTACATAAAAGTAGGAGCATATTACAGGAAGGTAGGCACCCAACGCAACTACTTTCTTGAAATGAGTCTAGATACGGTAAGGGCCTGGAGGAGAAACTCCCCAAGAGCTTCCTTAAGTTCCATTATGTAGCTTAATTGTAATAAAGCTTAGATTTAATGAAGTGGATCTGCAACAAAATCTTTCAGCATGGTTTTTCAGAGTTCTAGCCAGCCAGTCATGCTGTCCTCCAGTTTTGGCACCTGAAGTGCCCAGGTTTGGAGAATGACTCAATTCTTTGTACAACAGCATTTCAGAGAAGTTTCCCTGGACTTCAGAGGCTGGTAAACCTCTGCCTTAAATGAAAAACCATATTCCTGTTGCTGTTCGCTACTTCCCAACCCTTCTGGAGATGTGTGCGGCCACACCCACACCCCATTCCATCTTCCCTTTCCTTATTTGGAAAGTGGAAAATGGGCATAGTTTATTAGTAGGGCATCTTTGGGAAAGGTCCTAGGTTTGCTCCCTGGCATGTCCAGGGAGGGCTCAGAAATCCTGGCGCTGCTGCCAATCAGTGTAGATCAAACTGAGCTAGATAGACACCACTCTGCCTTGCTGTAAGGCAGGGGTGGGGAACCTTTTTTCTGCCAACGCCCATTTTGATATTTATAACATCATTCGCAGACCGGGGGGCGGGGTTTGTGGATGGGAACCAATTGCTCGAAAGGGGGCGGGGTTTGCGGGCAGGAGCCAATCGCGTGCACGGGGGGGGGTTGCAGGTAGGAGTCAATCACAAGCACCGGGGGCGGGGTTTGTGGGCGGGAGCCAATCACGCAGAAGGGGTGGGGTTTGCGGGTAGGAGCTCCTAGATTTATTGAATTTTGAGTCCTGCCTGCGGTTGCCTTGGCAGGGACAGACCAAATGATTTCACGGGCGTTATACGGCCCGCGGGCCAGACGTTCCCCACCCCTGCTGTAAGGCAACTTCCTGAAGCAACAGCAAGATACACATGGAAAGGAAAGAAGGGAGCTTTTTCTCCCCTTCCTTTTCCATCCTCTTCTTAGGCCAGGGTGCAAATTGCAAGACATTCATTGGGATATATAGTTTTTCCAAAAGTGTTTCCCATTTTTCCAAAGTATATGGCACTGAGAAAAGTGCTCTGATCCTCTCCAGTCCTGAGAGAAAGAGGTGGGATCCTTTCCAAATTAGATGAGCAGCAAAACCTTACCAAATAACCAGGGTTTAATACATGTGTGACCCAATAATTGTCTCATTATTCATGCCACTTGTCTGGATCTACCAAATAGCACATCATTGGTGGTGGCTTGTTGTAGTCCATTGACAGTCCCCTGTAGGAATGAGGCATATCAAAGTAACTCCTTGGCCTATAGAAGAGAGCTTGGGTTGCACTTCATTTCCAAAAGAAATAGAGCCCCCCAAGTACTCTGAAATTCTGTTCTAGGATCTGTTGGGTTGCACTCCATCTTGCCTGGTTATTAATCTTATTTCCTGTGCTTCTTCATGTCTATCTGATGCTGCTGGCTTTGTTGTGCATTTGTCACCACTGTAGCCATAGGGATGAGTGTGTGTATACTGTACACTTACTTGCTTGCATTTTAAAGAAGCCTAACATGAGACAGTCCGATCGACAAGCCAAGGTCTCACACTCTGCATCCCCAGGACTGCATTAAGATCCTGAAAGTTCTCAATGCAGTTCCTGGAGCATCTTCAAAATTTGCCTCTGAACTGTAATTATACAGAGGGATTAAGAAGAAACATAGGGAATGCTGTACCTATTTTATTGCAGGTAGTCCTCGACTTACGGCCACAATTGGGACCAGAACTTCTGTTGCTAAGCGAGGCGGTTGTTAAGTGAGACACACCCAATTTCACAACCTTTTTGCCGCGATTGTTAAACGAATCACATGGTTGTTAAGCAAATCTGGCTTCCCCCATTGACTTTGCTTGTTGGAAGCTGGCTGGAAAGGTCACAAATGGCGATCATGTGACCTTGGGATGCTGTAATCATCGGAAATACATGCCAGTTGCCAAGTGTCTGAATTTTGATCATGTGCCTGCAGGGACGCTGAGACAGTTGTAAGTGTGAGGACTTGTTGCAAGTCACTTTTATCAGCGCTGTCGTAACTTCAAACGGTCGCTAAATGAATGGTTGTAAGTCGTGGACTACCTGTAACTTTATCTTTCATGTTTAAATTGGATTTTGGTTAAAGTAAGTCAAATTTAGTTTTATATTGGCCCTATCCACTGTTTTTGGAATGTGATCCTTGACATGTTGTTCAAAGTCAAGTATATATTGATTTTATTGTAAACCGCCCAGAGTCCCCCATTGGGGGAGATGGGCGGTGATAAATTTGAATAATAAAATAAAAAATAAATAAAATATATACAAAGTGAAACTCAATTATAATTGAAACTGTACACCTCTACATTTTGTGGCACAAGGGTCCAATAAAAAAGCTTACATAAATGAATATATGGGCAAAGAGGGGTGAATGACAACACATGTGTGATGCCATCGTCATGCAAGTGATGTGACCCACACACTTGCATCAGACATCATGACATTGTTGGCATCATTATAGAGCGGTGCCATTTGTGTGATGACATGTGTTATCATTTTGACATCATCATGATTTATGGATGCTGCTGGATGAAACTGCACACAAAAGCATGCTTTGTTAAAATTATACAGAAAATGATGAAAACGGAGGCATTAGGCAAAATCACATATAGAAATGCACAATTTCGGAGGAAAATTCACAAAATGCCCAGAGTTGTTGAGAGTCAGGTGGCATATAAATTAAATTAAATTAAATTAAATTAAATTAAATTAAATTAAATTAAATTAAATTAAATTAAATTAAATTAAATTAAAACATTTTCATAGAAGCTTTAAGGGAAAAGTACTTATCAGACTGATGTAGAAACAGGATAAATAAATTTAAAAAGAGAAACAGGGAAAGGGACAGACTCATTCAAACAATGATAAAGTACAGCTCTCTCTTTTATACCTGTGGATATCCTGAATGAGGATGGGATGCTGTTTGAAAAGAGATCTCTAATCTAGATGAGATGTAGATCTTGTGAAATGGGAAGCTTTTTCTGGATCCTGGATTCTAGTCCAATCTCCCTTTGAAATGCACAACTGGGGATTTTTCTGGACCCAATGGTATTTGGTAAAGCACAGGTAGAGACAAGAATAAGGAAAGCCATGTATGAGTGTCCCCACTCTGTAGTACAGGTAGTCCTCGCTTAACATCCATTCATTTAGTGATGGTTTGGACTTATGACAGCGCTGAAAAAAATGACTTACAACTGGTCCTCACACTTACAACCGTCGCAGTGTCCCCACGGTCACGTGATCACAATTTGGATACTTGGCAATTGGTTCACATTTATGACTGTCGCAGTGTCATGTGGTCACATGATTGCCATTGTTGACCTTCCCGGCCGGCTTCTGGCACGCAAAATCAATGGGGAACCACGTGATTCACTTAACGACTGCATGGTTCACTTAACGCCTACAGTGATTTACTTAATGACTGCCGCAAAAAAGGTCATAAAATTGGGCCAGACTCGCTTAATGACTGCTTTGCTTAGCAACCAAAATTCCGGTCCCAATTGTGGTCATTAAGCGAGGATTACTTGTAACCCATTCTGTTAACCATCTCTGCCTTGGAGTATGTAAAAGGCTTGTTCTGGATTCTAGTTTGGAAATTTCAGTTGCTGCAGAATTCACCTAGCAGGAGGCTGATGGAGGTCAGAAAACCTGAGCATTACACCCTTTCGTGAGCAAAGTTCCAATAGGCATCAATTTGGTTCTGAGACAATTTCCAAAAAATAGCTATTATGAATAAAGAATTAGATGATGAGTACACAATCTGTGACTTGTAAGTTGCACCCAACCATCCACTGCAAGAAGCTGAAACCATTAGAAGAATGAGCCAAAGTAATATTATAACTATAAATCTCTCTCTCTTCCATCCATCTGTGAGCTGAAGCAAAAGCAGACAAATGGGAGAGCATTAACAATGGAATGTCGTGGACTTCCGGTGGGGAATATGGCCGACTGAACAGCCTTGTCCATGAGCTCCGTGTAGACAGAACTGACAACGCAGGTTTTTTTCGGGCTCAGGCTTTTACCTGAAACCCAGAACTTTTTCATGAGTTCAGAAAAAGCTTGGAATTATCCCATTTTGTCCTCCAAAACATTGCCTTGCAGCCTGAGAATTGCAAACAGCGAAGACCTGGTAAGAGACGATGGGAGGCTGGGGAAGCCATCATTTCCAGCCCGCGTTTGTAGCCTTAAGAGACATTAGGTCGAGCCCCCCCCATTTCTAAATTACTCAATTTATATTTTTAAGTTTTCTTACCCTAAGAGAGGCTTTCTACAACAAGAAAAAGTGGATTCTCTTGGTACTTATCGTTATTTCTTTTTTTTTAGTCTTTGGCTTACTTCCTGTCTAATTTTAAGGTGGACTGAGAATAACTAATCATCTCCCTGTTACTATTTTTGTATTTAATTTGAAGGACTTAACCTTTTCCTACACGTTGAATTTGCTCTTATAACTTTTCATTTTTCTGTTCACTCTCTGTAACTTCTGGTTAGTACATTTTTTCTTTGTCAATTTCACTTAATAACTTCACAAGCCTTTCATTAACTCATTAGCTCCTATCTGCGCTAGTCAAGTATCCAGGGGGAGCCATAATCTACTGCTTGAATTATGGACGACCTTAAGGAAATCTTCGCAGAGCTTCATTCTGGGCTTCATTCTGATTTCAAAGAGATTTTCTATGACATTTGCCAAGCCATAATGCAAGATATTTGGGATATTGCAGAAAATATCAGTGCTAAAATGTGTCAACTGGCTGAAGACATTCTGTGGGGGGAGGAAGAAGTTTATCAAGAGGGGGATATTTTTCCTGACAGGGAGAATAGTTTTTTTTGAAGAAATGCAAGATGACGAACATACTTTGGTGAAGAAGGAGTTAAAGTTTGACTTGCAAGATACTGATAAGGCTGTTTTCCTGAAGAATTGTTTTGAGAACGAAGATATGTTGTGTGGGAGGTTTTCTACTGAGCAGCTTGCTTTTTTAAGGGGGGCAGTTGGATTGTTTAAATTTTTTATGAAAAATGCCTTACGTGTAATATGGCGACAAGTAAATGTCCTGGTATACTTCAATGTAGGATAAGAAATTAAGAATATGTATTTGGATTGATATGATTCCATTTTTCTTTAATGATTTAAAGTTTGTTTGATCTTTTAAGATTTATAAGATATAAGAATAAGTGTTTGGTTTTAGGTCTAATAGGGTTAAGATTGTTATAGCACTATTAAGTATAAAAGTAGATAATTTAATGTTTTTATAATTTGATTTTTATTATAGAGGCCAGAATATATAGAATAGTGGTAGGAAGGAATTACTTAAATAAATGGGCTCCTTTGGTGGGGGGAGTTGATTTAAAGGTTTATATATTTGTTTATTTTTCTTTATATATAAGGGGAGGGAGCAATTGTCTTTGGTGATTTTTATAATGTGTCTATGGAATGATTTATAGAAATAATATGATCTTGGTCAGATTTAGAGTAAGGGATTAATTATGGAAATTGCTGTATATTCTTGTTGTTGAAAGTCGGAAGTCATCTTGTAATTTCTTAAAAAATATTTTTTCATTTTCTGTTTTTCCACCTTTTTTCCTGTTTTTTGTAGTTTTTTCCTTTTTTGTAGTTTTTATCTGTGATGTCTCTGATTCTAAATCCCCAAACCAGTCTTCCTCAGTACACTTCAATTGAAATGCAGTAGAAAGCTTTATTAGAGATATACAAATCAAAGCATGGCTAAAGACCCGAATGAAAGTTCCCGCTCAAAGATTGAATTTTCTTTCCTCCCACTGTCGTGCCAGCCCCCACCATCTGATGATGTCACCATCTGATCTTTCCCACTCAGTTTCAGTCCCCCTCCCATCCGGTGCTTATCTCCGGGACGTTCCCAGGTGGACGACCTTGGCGTGCTGCAAAGCAATCTCCAACCGTTTCTCCTGGAATGCTCTCCCCCCTCTCGCAGTCTCCAACTTGGCTGACACGCGTCTTGTCCATTCCCTCCCTATAGCTTCTAAAGTCCCATGGCAGCATTTGCACTGGTGCACTCCTGACATTATCTTTGCTCTAAACGTAAAAAAACCAATGGAATGTCCTCTTCCAGGAGATTCATCATGCACGTTCTCGCCTTGTTTTTCAACAGTCGTCTGTTATTTTATGGTGTCTTAATTAAATGTTATATTGCTGCCTCTTATTATCAATGACTTATTGATGCCACATTTTCATTGTTTTCTTGTAATTATGCATTGTTTTATTACAACTATCAGACATTGGACTAGTTATTACTTTAAATGAAAATGGAACCTCCCTTGGGTCAGCATTAGGACACAGCCTCACTGGGAACCTGATGGAATCCTAGTTCTCAATATTGACAGCCCCATAAGTTGCCCTCCCACTCAGAGCAACAAAGGGCAGGTCACTGAAGCCCAGCTACCATTTAAATTCCCACAATGGCCCAAACATGGACTCCAAACATTCCAGCACTGAGCCCTGGCAGTAAAGTCAGAGTCCAGACATCGGAGAGCTGCTTTAAGCTGCTTTCTTCCAGTTCAGGAGGTGGCACAACAGTATGGTGGTATATTTTGATTCAATCAGGCCTTATTTTGCCTTACTAATGAGGCTGGCAAGTCATGCTGTCCTTATACTTTCAGCATAGGACAAGTTAATGGCAGCCATTCATGTCTGCATTTTCCCTCCCATCCGTATTCCTACTTCATCTGCCAGGAGGCAAAACAAACACCATCACTCTCTGTAACGTTATGGTGGAGGATGATGGGGCAACAGAAGACTATGAATCAGAGTTCTGGCATTCCCCCCACCCCCAAAGCTATAGACCTGTTGAAAGTTTAGCAATCGTATTGAAAACAAAAGAAATGCCCCGGACCACCATTCAAGAAGCCCGGTTGTTCATCTTTGTAGTGATTTTGGTGCAGTTCCTCCTCCATTCCTGCTTTTCAGATATTTTTTTTAAAGCGAGATCTAGCACTTTCAGAAGAATAGTGAATACATGTTTTAGGAACTGGTGTATGACCTGACTTACATTTTAAAAAGTGCCAGCCAGGCATTACACAGGCCACTGCCTGTGGAAGCCAGATATCATGTTAATCCAGAAGCACAAAACCAACATGGCCATGGCAACTCATGCCCAATAACAGGAAGGAAGCAGAGTGTGTACGCTGCTGAAAGGGGCCAATGGGAACTGGGCAGATCCCAGTCTGATTGCTGCTGAAGCACCTGAAATCATGCACCCAATAAGGCTTGTGTCAGAAGAAGATGCAGAAAACCTCTTCAATCGTGGATCAAAAGCTATAGGTTGGGGATGAGACAAAGGTAGCATCATGAGGACGTATCTTTAAAGAACTGTTCTCAAGGCATCTTTGAGCTACTGTTAAGTGGACATGTGGATGCGGTCAAAGTCTGCCTCTCAGCTTTGCTTCAGCTCAAAAATTTTGCACATCCCCATAATCTCTGCATCAAAGTAGATCAGCTGAAATCCTCTCCTCTTCCACCTCTATATGCTGACAGCTTATTTCTTCTGACTCTTCCATTCAACAGGACGTTCAACCACAGGCTATATGGAAGGCAACACCCAGTTTATTATGGTCCTGCCACTGGGCCACCATACAATCGTCCTTTTTCTTTCCCCTTAATTGTGGCTGGCCTGGTGATACCCAGCAATCAGTCATACAGGGTTCAGAAGCTATTTCCAGCTCCAAATTGAACTGTTGCTTGCCAAGATGCCATGAGGCCCATTAACAGAGACCTAAAAGAGAACCTTGGGGGAGCCGATCCCAAAGGAAATGTTTTCTGAAAGAACTTCAAATACAGCATGTTGGGTAGGGTTGCATTACAAGCTTGGATGGAGGAAGATCTAAAAGCAGAACGTTTGAGTGTGTATATGTGTTTGGAGAATGGACAACAGACAAGAGGCAATTGTGTATGTTTGCATATTAAAGGATTCATGTCAAAAATTCATAAAATATATTTTTGTGTTTATAACACACACAAAAAAACCCCTGCCCAGTTAGGAAAGTCTGAAGGGTCACATATGGCTCTCCAGCATCTGTTTTGGGATGGTCCACAATGATCAACTCACCATCTCTCCCTCCCTTGGTGGGGCTTAAAGTGCAAAACTAGTGTCTTATATTTGTAGGAACCTAAAGCATTCATTTCACCCCTCAAAACTCCCGCAAACTCCCCTTAAAAATGTTGTAGATTCTGGCAAATCTAGCATGCCTCATCAGCATATGGATGGTTGCTCTAGGATGCAAACTCTCCATGCTTTTGAGGAAGCTGTTTGTGGCCACTCCAACTTCCTCTCTCTCTCTCTCTCTCTCTCTCTCCTTCTTCGACTGGGAGCAAAGCACATGGCTGTGTGCTGCTCCATCCTAGGCCATGGATGGGCCTAGGAGATTTTTCCCCCTTTCTACACGCATCTCTAAGATGCCAGGCTTGTCGATCGGAAGATCACAGGTTCGGAGGTTCGAATCCCCAGTCCCGCGTGACAGAGTGAGCTCCCGCACTCGCCCCAGCTCTTGCCAACCTAGCAATTCGAAAGCATGCAAATGCAAGTAGATTAATAGGTACCACTTTGGTGGGTAGGTAACAGCATTCCACGTGCATCATGCCGGCCACATGACTGCGGAAGCGTCTTTGGACAACGCTGGCTCTTCGGCTAACAAATGGAGATGAGCACCGGCCCCTAGAGTCGGACACAACTGCACAAATGTGCGGGGGGAACCTTTACCTTTTACACGCATCTCTTGCCAGCAATGAGGGGCAAGAGTTAACTAAGTTTAGGGAACAGAAAGGAGAAATGGAACATCATTTATCTGCCAAAAATGCTGTACCTGCAATGAATAAACGTAAGGACTCTTTTGTACTTACTTTTCATATCTGCCATGTCTAAGCACGTGTTTCTTTATGCTAAGGTGGGCTAAAGGTGTAAGACTAACCTGGATCTCTCTAATATGCTCATGGACTCTGTTTTTAAACAATATTCTTTTTCTGTACACGAGTTTAGCAGCTCTGCTCCATTTCAGTAGTTCTAACAGACTGTTAAATGGGCTTCAAAAAATGCTTCTCCCACTTTTAGCCTGTAGTCCTTGATAACACCATGCAAAACCAAGTATGGTCCTCAGGGTAAGGGAAGTGAACTGTTGCTGGCCTGGCAAATGGGCAAAATTTTTACTCACCACTTACATATGTTTGCATTTCTGTTCCATCTTTTTTTCTTTATCAAGCTAAAAAAATGTTCAAATAAAAATTGGGTTTTAAATATCATTTTAAATTATTTTTTCTTTATAAATAACATTATGATGATGTTTATTAAATATCTTACTACAATTATTCATACGTTGTACGATTTCAATGTTAAATAGCAGTAAAACATATTAATAAGATAATGCACATAGATTTAAAAAAATATATTACTGCAATATTTTCTGGGAAACAAAACCAAGTAAAACCAAATAGGGCAGAATAAAAAAGTAATTGAGTCCTTTAGACCTATAGCATTATTAGATCAATCGAAGAGAATATTTGTAGCTCAGGGTTGAACTGTGGAGTCCTTGGTGCTCTCTGAGCCTTGTTATTTTCTTGCAGACGTTTCATTGCCAGGCTAGGCAACATCTTCAGTGCAAAAAGGGATTGGGACTTGCTCTCTGTTTATATACCCTGGCATGTCCTGCCTGTGTTGGTGGGGGTGTTGTACTCTCCTTGGTAGTTCCTTGATTGGGCTGTTGTTTGCTGCTTGGTTGATTGACTGAGTTAATAGTTCCTTGATTAGGGTCTATTGTGTTGTTTGATTGCTCCTCTGGTGCTAATCTTGGTGTTAATCTTTGCCTATCTGGGTGTTGATTGCTGGCAAGGAGGTGTTCTGGTCTTCTGGCTTTTCTATTGTCTCTTATGAATGGTATGTAAATGTTATTTACCTCTATGTGTCTGTTGATGGCTGCTTTGTCTGAGTGCCAAGCTTCCAGGAATTCTCTAGTATTTTTGGATTTGGCTTGGTTTAAGATGCTCACGGTGAGCACCAAGGACTCCACATTATTAGATCAAGATTATGATTTTTTCCCCAATGTTGTTAGCTGATAGAGTAAAAGTACTTTTATAGAAACTTTTTCAAAAATATCGAACAAGGAATATTGCAGGTCCTATTATGGATCTATTCTTTTTAATTGTAAGTCAAATATATATCCTTTAATTATTAAATTATCTATAAAACATTTTAGAGTTTGAATTGGTCTTATTTAAAATGTTTAGTATGAAAATTAGACATAGCTTTCCAATTTGAGACAGCTACCAAATCAGTTCACCACTCCTCCTTGGCTACTGTACAAAAAAGTAATAGTTCTGATTTCTGATCTGTTTAATATCTATTTGGGAACAAGGCGAGGTTCTCCTCCACCCCCCTTGTTTTAATTTCAAGCCTAGAATATCTTTACTTATAAATGAGAAATAATTAGCAGATTCAGGGAGTACCTATTAAAAACAAAGACCATAGAGGCCAAGAATTATCTTCAACACATTTCAGAGAAACTATTTTAGACCTCAAATTAATTATCAAAAGTCAGAAGGTTTTTTTACTTTAATTATCCTTCTAAACAGCAGGAAGAGTTTAAAAATAAACCAAAGATTCCTATTCTTATAAGAAAGTTTAATATTTAAAAGTCACTATTATCAGAAATTTAAATAGATTATTTATTGCTAATTTAAAACCTACATGGTATAATATTAAGATGGATTTGAAGAAACTGGCCAATTCACAACTTACTCTGATGGATAGGATGGCTGGAATAAAAATGAAGATCTCCCCAGCTTACTTTTTTTCTAAGGTGCCTGATAGGATTCCACCTGTACAATATAAATACTGGGGAAAATATACTATATCTTTTTTATTTCAGAACAATATTTAAAGTGATCTTCACTTTTTTTAAATGTTAAGGAAGGCAACAGGAGTATACCTAATCACAAGGAAACTGTATGTATGTATGTATGTATGTATGTGTGTGTGTGTGTGTGTATGTGTGTGTATACAGTACACCAACCCACCCACCCACCCACACACACACACATTATTGCTAGGCATAGACTTTGTGAAAGATGACTCAAAGTTTATGGGAAACAGATTGTGGTATTAATATAGAGAAATCTGAGTGGAATCAAATATGATTACCTAAATCACTTTAAACTATTCTGGTCAAAATTAACTTAAAATTGATCCACATATGGTGCACCACTCCCATTTGAAGCTCTCAAATTTATGAAAATACAAATGTCCTTTGTTAGGGAAGGTGTAACACTTTAGGATCATATATCCATATGTGGGCATACTGTATGTGTAAAAATATTCATGCGAAAAGGTAGCTCACTTTTGGGTTGAACTATTTGTAGAAATGTTATAAGAAATCAAAATATTCTTAAACCCCCCAACTGATTTCAGTGGATGTTTTTAAATACAGATGAATTACTAAAACTATAATTCCTATCTCCTGGATATAATTAGAAAGTATTTCACTAGAAGCTTGGCACAATAACGTGTGGAGAATTGCTATATTAGAAAAAACTGATGTGCAAATTGCTAGGTAGCAAATTAAAAGAGTCATCAATCAATTTATGTCAATTTGGGTTCTTTTTATGAAACCTTAAGATATGTGGACTTCAACTCCCAGAACTCCCCAGCCAGCAAGAATTCTGGGAGTTGAAGTCCACATATCTGAACGTTGCCAAGGTTGAGAAACACTGCTGTATGGTCTTAAGTTACTGTGTTAAAATCATCATTTAAATTAAAGAATAAGAGCATTAAATGCAACAATAACAACGAATAGGCACCACATAGGCAATGAATTCAGTTTCAGGCATGTAAATAGAAAATTTATTGATTGAAGATAACTAAGGCCTGGTCTTATGAGCATTTTTAATAGTGATTGTTGTTGTTGTTATGCTAACTTGCTAGTGCCAAGCAACTGAATAACTGGGAAGAATAATAGCATGGGAAGAATTTTGAGTCTTCATTCTTTTTTGGGGGGAGGGTAGGTATGGCTAGTGATTAACTGTATATAAGAAATAATTGTGAACATTGACTTTTGCAATGTCCTGTGTTTTTTTTTAACCCGTTCTATTGTGTCCAATTCTCGGAGACTGCCTGGACAAATCCCTGCAGTTTTCTTGGCAAGGTTTTTCAGGAGTGATTTGACATTGCCTCCTAGGCTGAGAAAGAGGGACTGGCCCAAGGTCACCCAGCTGGCTTTGTGCCCAAGGCGGGACTAGAACTCATGGTCTCCTGGTTTCTAGCCCAGCACCTTAACCATTAGACCAAACTGGCTCTCTGTCCTCATGTTAAAATGCAGTAAAATGCAGGTTTGAGTTAAAGGAAGTGTAATGCCTGGAACACAGAGACTTAGATAAAATACCTGTTTAAATCCATGTTTCTAAACATATCTTCCTCCACATTCCTCAAACTTGCTTTGAAAGAAGGCATGAAGATGTCAGTTCACGTTTCCCTGCATTAGTATCTTGGAAAAATCTCTGGGTCTTTGCATTTTGCAAATTTGGGTAAGTTCTTATATAAAAGAAATCAAAATTCTCCACTGCACCAGCCAAACTCAGTTTTCTTCCCAGTATTATGAAGATTGTTTAGTGCCTGCTCTCAATCATTCATAGTGATGGAAGCGGTATTTGATCTACCAGAATGTTTAGATGACTAAACTGAGATTGGACCCGACAATAAGCATGCATTGTAGAACCCACACTTTAAAAAATTGCAACACAATTAATGTCTTAAAAATACGCACAATAATGTATACATTAGGAAAAAAATATGTCTAAAGATGCATTTATTGGAGAAAACCTTTATAAAAATTACATGCATGACATGAAACGTTCATTAAAACCTCTATGGAAAAATTACATGCATAACATTCAAACCTCCAAAAAAGTAATTATAATGTACATTAGAAGTAGGCATGAAAAAGTGTACATGCAAACATCTGCCAACTTGATAAATAAGGCCAAACAAAATTTTCCATTAATAATATGGGAAAATGAGAGCAAACAAAAATGGACAGAGATAGCCATCCTTATCTATTAACTGTGAGCTTTTCAAGAAAAAGAATTGGCAACACTAATTCAGTGCTACAAATATGGTGGAGGACACAGAGACTTATATCCACATTTCTGACAATAAACAACGCTTAAGAACAACTCTGAAGGAAACCTGTTTCCAATGGATCATAATTCTACTACAAGGCCAACCCTATCTCACCAGCTAGGATACAAGGGCCACCGGTCAGGACCACAATGCCCTATAGTTGTTGTTGTTGTTCAGTCATTTAGTCGTGTCCGACTCTTCGTGACCTCATGGACCATAGCACGCCAGGCCTTCCTGTCCTCCACTGTCTCCCGGAGCTTACTCAAATTCATGTTCATTACATTGGTGATGCTATCTAACCATCTCATCCTCTGCCGTCCCCTTCTCCTTTTGCCTTCAGTCTTTCCCAGCATCAGGATCTTTTCCAGTGAGTCCTCTCTTCGCATTAGGTGGCCAAAGTATTTGAGCTTCAGCTTCAGGATCTGTCCTTCCAATGAGCAGTCAGGGTTGATTTCCTTTAGGATTGACTGATGTGACCTCCTTGCAGTCCAAGGGACTCTCAAGAGTCTTCTCCAGCACCACAGTTCGAAAGCATCAATTCTTCGGCGCTCAGCCTTCCTTATGGTCCAACTCTCACAGCCATACATTACTACTGGGAAAACCATAGTTTTAATTATACGGATCTTTGTCGGCAAGGTGATGTCTCTGCTTTTTAATATGCCGTCTAGGTTTGCCATAGCTTTCCTCCCAAGGAGCAAGCGTCTTTTAATTTCATGGCTGCAGTCACCGTCTGCGGTGATCTTGGAGCCCAAGAAAATAAAATCTGTCACTGCTTCCATTTCTTCCCCTTCTATTTGCCAGGAAGTGATGGGACCAGATGCCATGATCTGAGTTTTTTTAATGTTGAGTTTCAAGCCAGCTTTTGCACTCTCCTCTTTCACCCTCATCAAGAGGCTCTTTAGTTCCTCTTCACTTTCTGCCATTAGGGTGGTATCGTCTGCATATCTGAGGTTGTTGATATTTCTCCCGGCAATCTTAACTCCGGCTTGTGATTCATCCAGCCCAGCATTTCTCATGATGATCATGATGATGATCATGATGATGATGAGAAATCATGATGATTTATCACAATGCCCTATAGCTGCCATCACTAATACCCATCTTGGGTTTCAGCTTAATATTCAGCTGTGACTAACCAGGATGGCCTGTCATTAAAATTTCTGACAATGCCTACATCAGTACTATGATTGGGTTGATGTGATACACTAAGCAAAAACCCCAGATGATCTCTGATTGCACCTTCCATGGCATTTAACCAAGAGTTCATGCTTGCCTAGTAATTGGAACGTGGAACAACTGCCATTTGGGGTTTGTGCCAAGTGGACTTGGTGACCTTTATTGCAAACTTGCTTACAAAGTCAGATTTTACAAGACTGAATGGTGGCTGTTTCCAAGTTTATGCACCACTGTAAGCGCAAAGGTTTTTTGTGATGAGGTGGGCAAAGGGAGCTAAAATGGTGGCACTTGTTCATGTTAACTAACCTTTTTTTACTTAGCATGTTCTGTGAACACAGGCTAGTTCAAGGTCACTGAAAGACCCCATTCTCTTGTCCAATACTCATGGTTGCCTGAGGTAAAGGGTAAGATGGTATACACTACCTGTATTTGATAAAGCTAGATCAGCAATCGAGTTGACTTGAACACAGACAGCAAAAATAAATTCTCTACCTTACCTAGGACCATAACTTACTTTACAGAGTTCAGGACAGATTAGGTGAAGCACCAAGAGAGTTGAATGGTCAGGGGACTGTGGAAATAGTGTGAGCATGATGGAATCTAGAATCTCAAGGCAACTGCTTCACTTTGTCCAATGATAGGCTGGCCTGGTACATTTTTTGTCCTCCAGGATCTACCAGTGAATGAACGATGATGCATACCAACAGCATTTTGCCCAGAACCCCCTCCAACCAGGAGACATTCTTATATGAAGATGGCAGTTCAGCTGCTTAATTTTATTGTATACAGTAATCAATTTGCCATTTTAAATCTGAGCGCATAAGCAAATCAAGGAAAAATACACTACCACTTTAGGCTGTAGCTTAGAGCCCTTCTTATGTGGTAGAAGCTCCATTGCCATGGTAGTGCCCTTCTGTTTCACGGGCTGAGATAGACAGCTGCTGGTGCACTATGCAGGTAAACCATCTGTATGGAAAAGCAGGTAAGCAGAAGGCCAACTCACTCCAAGATCTGATGCCAGAGATGAAGGTATGCTGACGCGAACACCTTTTAATTAAAAAAAAATGCGGAAGATGCCTGAAATCGGTGGGTTATGATCAGGGTTTAATTTGCAGAAAGAGAACTATTTGGGTGCTCAAGCTTGCTTGAAACATTTGAAAAGCTGAAAACGTCTATTTTGGAAACCCCAAATGTCCTCTAGCATTGTACAAGGCATATGAAAAAGACATTTTGTGAATGGTCAGATTCTGTTAGGTAAAGGTTAAAGGTTCCCCCCGCACATTGGTGCAGTCGTGTCCGACTCTAGGGGCTGGTGCTCATCTCCGTTTGTTAGCCGAAGAGCCAGCGTTGTCCGAAGATGCTTCCACGGTCATGTGGCCGCATGACACGCGTGGAACGCTGTTACCTACCCACCGAAGTGGTACCTATTAATCTACTTGCATTTGCATGCTTTCAAATTGCTAGGTTGGCAAGAGCTGGGGTGAGTGCGGGAGCTCACTCCGCCCACAGGGATAGGGATTCGAACCTCCAAACTTGCGACCTTCCGATCGACAAGCCTGGCATCTTACCCGCTGAGCCACCACACCCCTCTACCTTTTCTGACACACAAATGGTCTCTTCTAAGATAATGACACACATGCAGAGATTGTTTAGTGACTAGGTTAGAATTCATATGTAAGTGAATTCAAATTTAGGCAATTAACTACAGTAGATAGTTTGGGTGATCATCTGTCCCTGCTGCACCTTCAAAAAACTCAATATAAGATGAGTCCTCATTTATCTATACAGTTTATGGATAAATCAGTGATACAAGTGCTACAAAGAGCTGCAATACTAGACAGGTGGGTTCACACAATGTTTAACCTAAGACTTTAAACTCAAATTTAACAGAACACAATTGCTGTGTTCATATAATATGCAAAGCCCATCCCCCCAAACCACATTAAGGCTTAATGTGATAGCCTGTTTCATGCAAATTAGTAAGACAATGACTGTGTTCCCATAACACATGGAATCACAATCTTTACTGTGTTGCAAAACCAGCCTTTGAATATCAGATTTCTTTTGTACCAGCAATATCCAACTTGGTGTCTTCCAGATGTGTTGGCGTTGCAGTTCCCAGGATTGCAGTCCTAGGCGCTGAGAATCCCAAGAGTTGCATTCCTTATATGGCTGGGAATGGTAGGAACTGGGATCCAAGAACTTCTGGAGAGACAATCTCATTCAGCTGGTCTCACCTAATAATTCATCCTTCTCCTGTGGAGAGTAGAAATCAACCTTGGGAATACAACTTCATAGCAAATGTCACCACCTGACTTCACTTTCCTGTTCAAGCCATCATGGATGAAGACTTTTAATTAACATAGTTCCGAGCTGCTTCCTTCCAGCCTAGGAAACACAGCTGAACAAATGAGCTCCACGCTGCTTCTTCTTTCTTTTGCTCAGGAGGAGGACAATGAGAAGCTAATTCAAATCTTCCACAGATTCTTCATATACTTTTCTGTCTCCCTCTATATGCACATAGATACATATACACCAAGGGTCTTGGGCCCTGTAAAACTACCTCACTAAGTCCCACCTCATTCCACACCATTTTCCTCTGAAAATTGGGAACAGTATTTTCATGTTCTAAGGGGGGGGAAAGAGAGTTTTATTTATTCAGAAAAATCACAGAATATTTTTTTTCTTCTCCAATCCATGAAGATAGTGAGTTTAGTTCTGCAATTTATTCCACTTCTGATTTCAGGGCTTCCAGTGGAGAACTTGAAGAGCAGAATTCATCACGAATGCCCCCACACACACAGAGACCAGAGAAAGCCTGGCAGAACTGCTTGGCTCTCCCATGGATATAATTAAATCCACACTATATATAGCAAAATGCAAGATGGAGTGGGTATGGGGTTGAGTTGCTGCCGACTTGGGGTGGATGTGAACAGCCACGTCATTAAAGCAGTTCTAGGGGGAAATGGGGCTTCTTGATTCATAGCAGTGGCCCTGGAAGAAGAAGAAATGTTTGCCCGGCCAAAACGGAAAAAAATATTGGGAGACTGGGAACTGAGAAATACAGTAAAATGTTCAACTTTTGTTTTTTTTTTAGGGGGGCGGGGGTTCAGAAGAAGAAAAGAAAGAGAATTTCCCCTTTTCAAGAACTTCAAGGAAGAGATTGTTGGCAAGGAATAATATATGCATCAGATTGTAACTCTTCACTAGGTCTTCATTCCAGACAAAAACTTGAACTGCCACGTGTCTTGAGGACTGAGAGTTGTGGTCTGGCAGAAATTTGTCTCTGAGTGCCCTCCCATCCTTTGCTCTTGATGACATTGGCTGTAGCCAGCAGCAGTGGTGCCTTGCTTTTTCACAAAAGTCCAAAGTTTTACTCATTTGCCCAAAGTGAATAAGATGGCAAGAGAAAGAGAGGGAGATGAATGCCTCATGAAGATGGTTAACCTGTCTCTTGATTTTATTCAGTCTATAGGTGGGATCTTACACAATTGGTGTTCTTTTTACACAAACAAAACTTCCACAAACAGAAGGGTTGCATGCTAGGAAGAAAGTTCACATAGTACTAATTTCCTTGATATGCTAGTTTTCTACCTGGAGGAACTGGATTGTATGGAAGAACGTTTGGTCATGTCAGCCTCCATCTATAGCCTGTAGTCTGAAGTGGTACAGTCTAGACCAGTGTTTCTCAACCTTGGCAACTTTAAGATGTGTGGACTTCAACTCCCATAATTCCCCAGCTGGGGAATTATGGGAGTTGAAGTCCACACATCTTAAAGTTGCCAAGGTTGAGAAACACTGATCTAGACACAGGCTTATTATAATGAAAAATAAGTCAGAGAAGGATAGTTTAACCCCCAAGAATTTTGGATGGGAATAAGATCGCTGAGATGTAGGAATAAAAAGAATTCATTGCCCTTCTAAAGCTTGCTAAAAATAACAATACAGTAGTAGCAAATCCACTGTTCTTTGACAAATCCATGTTCGTTCTAGATCAGTTAATTTTCCAGCTGATATGTAGACACTAAAACACTTGCTTTCTATTGTAAAACAATTGTACTATTTTATTCCTGCAGAAAATATAAACATATAAAAATGAAAAAATGTTAAATATTTTGTTAGGCTTTAACTATGCTGAGGATACTTTCCATGTGCTAGAGAATTTGGGCTCAGTATAATTTACTCAGTCCATAATTGTTATTTTTTTGTCATTATGAGTGGTAGAGAAATTATGCTAGATCTTAAGATAACCTTATCCAAGTAGCATATCCCGAACCTACAGGCATAGGATTTATATCCTGAAATCCTCACTTTCCCAAATGATGGGATCCTATGTTAAGTGTAACAAATGTGTGCACAAAGATGCATGTATTAGAGAAAAGATGCATGCATTAAGAGAAAAAATGCTTCAACATGTAAGTGTACTTTTTGCATATGAAGTGTGCTTACATTTTTGTGCTGACTTTTAAAAAGAAATATGCAGTGTTGATGCAGACAGAGGATAGAATAATTTTAAAGTGGGAGAAATGAGAATTCAGCTGTAATTGAAACTGATGTAATCACCAATTACTGTTGACCCTTGATTAAATTTATTCTCTATCTTGTGGAATTCAACCACAAGGGTGACTTAGCCCTAGGAATTTGGGCATATTGATTGAAAATGCACTGCTGTTAAGCAGCTAACAATTGAACTAGTATTGCTGAACTTCAACAACGTTAGGTGTTCTTGGACTCTTAGCTATAACTGCTGCTTAAGTGAGTACAAAATCTTTCAGTGTCTCTTATTCCCATTCTCATACAAAAGTATAGAAAAGAAAGACAGCTTGTAGAATGTCCTGTATTTTATTTAGTTTCATTCTAGCAAAGACAATTTATTACTATTTTATTTTGGTCTGGCTGATCCTACAAAGTTCCCAGTTCTATTGTTGGCGATGACGATATCTTTGCTATCAAATGATCACCTTCAAATCCCTTGGGCTGAATTTCAGATGGAGAAAAGGGAACACTTCCCCCCCCCCCATTACTAAATATTCTTAAATGTGTCATTGTAGAAGGGTTTATGTAAATAATTGCTATAGTAAGGAATCCTACTGTTGAAATTTTTTGTTATTCCCTACTGGAATTCTGATAGCAATTTAGGAAAAGGAAAAACTGCTCTGCTTCCCTTTCAAAGTGATGGTATGGTTCTTCTTTTCAACGGGATGACTTGGGTTACTGCTGGATTCTATCTTCAAACCAAAATTTCCGAGCAGATTGGGGTGCCTGTGCATTCCTTTGGGATGTAGAGAGGTAAAACTTGCTCAATCCCTGCTTTCTGCATTGCTTATCATCATATGATTCCTTAGAAGGAAAAACAGCTGTCAAGGATGGTCCAGCTCAAACTATGCGTGCCTTTGAGCACCAATAAGAATCCACCTTCTCCCTACACACAGGTACACTCCCTACACACTCCCTTATGTTTCCTTGATGTAAGGAAAATATCCTATCTGTCATAAAAAAAAGAGCATCAATGGAATAAGCCCTGTAGGGAGATGAATGGACATTCACTGAGGCCCCAAGATTGGAGAATATAAAGCCCCATTGGGGAAATGGTTGATTTCTAGGGAAGTTACAAAAGAAAATGCTGCTAGTGAAATGGTCTGACGCATGGACCATGAGCAGAAGACTTGAGCAGACTGATTATATCTGACCCATTACTGAAGTACTCCACCAAATTGTGCTCTGCAGTGCAGCAAATCCTACATACATCCCATAATTGAAAGCAGATGCTTTGTTGCTGCTGAAAAAGGAAACCCAAGCCACAAGGAATTTTGGTCAGCTCCTGTGCCCAGACTGTTTTTTCCCCCCACTTTTTTCCCCCCACCCAATTTCCCTCCCTCCCTCACTTCAGTTCTTTCCTTGCATCCAATGTAAGGTTTTCTTTCATCTTGGCCATCCTCCTCAACCCCCAACCTCTACCTTCTTCAGAGATTAGCTGATGCCATTGGCTCCCACACCAAACAACAAGTCAGAAGAGGGCTTGCTGGAGTTTCCATCTGGGAGGAGCAGACACGTCCTCAGGCTTCCAGCTCAGCATCTGTGCCTGGGAGAATTATCCACGTCGGCAACCGTGGCGAGGGGAGGAGAGAAATGGGCAGCAAACTAGAACCTGGAAAATGACAGTGTGCATGGAGATGGGGGACTGGATCAATTCTTTTGGCAAACAAGTCTCATTTGCCCCATCCCCACTAGAGAAAACCACACAGTTCCTCAAATGTTCTGTGAAATGTGATCCAAGCTGATGACTTGTTGTGCGAATGCTCTGACACGTTGCAGCTCTGTAGCAAGAGACCGTGGCTGATCAGGTCAGCACTTCTGAAAGTGGGTCAGGCCAGGAAGTAACAAACTATTTTTCTAACTTGCACCAGAGGCATGTCACAGCATTCTTCAAATCAGAATTCTTGATGAGAATTGCCAAGACTAATGGGGAAAATTTTATGTGCCTTTAATACCAACACTCCTCAGGTTTTCCAGAAGTTCAGACAGAAAATATAAAGCAGCCTGCTTTATGCTTCTTCCCACTGGGCGCATAAGATGCGCCCTTGACCATCAACTCCTCTTCATGACTATCAAGCATAGAATGAATTGTGCACACTGCAGAATAAACTTTTACAAGAGAATGAAACAGAAATCACTCACAGGGTATACAACATATGCAAACCCATATTTTGCACAAAATATGAGTTGCTTGGGTTCAGGTTCTAGTTTAGCATGTTTGTTGTTGTTTACTCGTTCAGTTGCTTCCGACTCTTCGTGACTTCATGGACCAGCCCACGCCAGAGCTTCCTGTCGGCCGTCACCATCCCCAACTCCCCCATGGTTGAGTCCGTCACCTCCAGAATATCATCCATCCATCTTGCCCTTGGTCGGCCCCTCTTCCTTTTGCCTTCCACTTTCCCTAGCATACAGCACACGAAATGGGTCTCTTGAGCTGTAAGGATCCCTGAACCATTTTTGGACAATTCAGCATTTCCTTCCTTCTCTGCTGCCTCTCCTTTTAATGCCATTGGCTAATTGTCTCTATTTGCAAGTCCTTTGATGCCCACTTTTAATGATTGCAGACATTAATCTAACACATATACATCCCAAAGGGATCTCAGGACAAAATTAAGATTCAGAATCATAAAGCAATCTAAACTCCAAATGAGAGCAAAGTCCTACAACTAAATCGACCAGCATGAGAAATGTAATTGTTCATTTTAAAATGTAATCTTTTAAAATATACCACCTCAGAGAAGGTATTTAATTTGGTATAATAAAGAAAACAAACAAACAAACACATGTTGGTACTAGAACTGTTTCCCTTGAGAGGTTATACTAAAGTTTAGTGCCACTGAAGACAAGGCTGTGTTTTGTAAATAACAAATGAAGTTATTTTCTTTAAAAAAAACATGAGGAAAGGCATCCTTTGATGATTTTATTGGCTTGGGCTGCTCTGATAAAACAGGGGTAGGGAAGAGATGTCTGCTCCTGGCAGGCTTTTGGATATTTAGTGGACGAGGAGTTATGAGAAACAGGAGATTGTCATGAGCCCTGAGCTTCTTGTATTTAACCCTGTTGCTTTTCTCAATATCTGATGTGATTTGAGATAAACCTCGGTACAAATTGTGTTAAGTAGTTTGCTGGAAGTTGCTTATGCAGGCTGAATTGAAATGAAATTCTAAAAAAGGCCAAGCAGAAATGAAAACTGTCTTCTTGTTTGGCAACTTCCTTCCTTCCTAATTGAAGATCATTCAGTGGCCTGTTAGAACCAGTGAATGGAGCAGAGCTTAACGTTGTGTAAACTCATGCATAGAAAAAGGAATATTGTTTAAAAACAGAGCCTGTGAGCACGCTAGAGAGATTCAGGTTCTTAATCTTACACTTTTAGCCCACCCAAGCATAAAGAAACACACGCCTAGACATTGCAGGTACAAAAAGTAAGTACAAAAGCGTTCTTACATTTATTTTGTCCAGGTACAGCCATTTCAGTAGAAAATTGGTTTCAGTTCTTCTTTCTGTTTCCTAAACCAGGGGTCCCCAACCTGTGGGCCGCGGCCTGTTAGGAAGTGGGCCACACAGCAGAAGGTGAGTGGTGGTGTCAGGAACATGCCTGTTCCTGCCGCCATGAGTCAGAGGAAGAGCAACCAGTAGCAGGAAGAAGCTGGGAAGGCGCAAAGACAGGGCCTGAGCTGGAGCAGCTGATTGGTAGGGACCCTGAAGGGGAAACACCTCCACCTATCAGCGTGCGGCAAAGAAGGGTGGAGAGGCAGGCCGAGGAGTGCAAGGCCCAATTGGCCCCTGCTTGCAAACCCCGCCCCCGGTCTGTGTGATTGGCTCCCGCCTGCAAATACCACCCCCCAGTCCATGGAAAAATTGTCTTCCACGGAACCGGTCCCTGGTGCCAAAAAGGTTGGGGACCCCTGCCCTAAACTGTATACCTCTGGCCCTGTTTGCTGCCAGAGGCTGCATGGAGAAAATGGGGAAAAAACTCCTAGGCCCATCCATGTGGCCAAGATGGAGGGAGAGCAGCTTTCATGCTGCTTCTCTGTTGGTGGAAGGATCAGAGAGAGAGAAGAGGAAGTGGGAGTGGCAACAAGCAACTTCCTCTAGCACACAGTTTGCCTCCTAGAGCAATCACCTATATGCTAATGAGGCATGCTTGATTTGCTGAATTCCAACACTAATGAGGAAAAACACTCTGTGCATCCTCAGTGAGACTCCTTCCTGTAGCTCAACTATTCTAAATATAATCCCTGTCTTTGGACATATATGCAAAGAACAAGAAAAAACTTTTCCCCCCCACCAAGGGCTGAAGGAGTGAAATCAGGGGAACCTCCTGATTCCCTCCCTCCCTCCCTCCCTCCTTTATTTATTTATTATTTATATTTATATCACCGCCCATCTCCCCTTTGACTTAGAAGCAGGGATGGAGGCAGATATTAAAATCAGCAGTCTAATCCTGCTCGGAAGGGATGGGGACAGGAAGTACAATTGGGGCAGGTAGACAAAGCTTTGCAGTAAGTGTCAAGGAAGCAAAGGGATGTAATAAAAGAGCAGGTCAGTCAGAAAGATAATCAGCCCCTCTCAAATCTTGCTGTCATTCCTTACACTAAGTCTAAATGTTTCTCTCAGCCTTCCCAACTTTGGTGTTCTACACATGGGTTGGACTTCTATTCATGCTAGCAGGGATATTATGGGAGTTCCAACCCAGCAGATCTGAAGAGCACCTATGGTTTATCATGGTATGTGAAGCCAGCTATTATCCTGCAAAATTTCAAGATTGTGCCATTACATCATTAAACAAACTGTCCCTGTATTTTGGTGCTTCTTTCTGGTAGCTGAAGCCTAGTAGATCTTCCACAAGATTCCAGCCTTTGTTTTCTGGTTGATGCATGGCACGAAGGCCTGGAAAAAACTTGGGAATCAGGGTTGAGGAGGCGGAGTGAACCTATAGGCATGGTGTGGCCCAGTTTTTATCAGCCCCAGCTTTAGTTGTTGGCACCATAAAATGCTTGCTGACCCCCCCCCCCATCCCTGTAGACTAGTGTTTCTCAACCTTGGCCATTTCAAGATGGGTGGACTTCAACTCCCAGTGGCTGGGAAACTCTGGGAGTTGAAGTCCACCCATCTTGAAATGGCCAAGGTTGAGAAACACTGCTGTAGACCATCTGCTACCAGTCCAAAGTTCTACAGCTCTTGCCTTTTTGCTGTCACACATTCTTCACTTGCCAAGGGGAAAATGGAGAAGACAAGAGTGAGGAGATCCAGTAGCATCAGACCTCCCCAGAACCCTTTTGATTATTGGGGCCTGACCAATAGCCAGCGAATGGGTAACAATTACAGTGGCAAAGTAGGTAGGTCCATTTAGAAAGTAAACCAACAGATACTTTGTTTATAGATTCCAGAAACTAAAGTCAGCACTGGTGAGCCCCATGGCTGTCCTATGTAGGATCCTTTATTTTTCTGGAGAAGTTACAACCCTACACCAAACCTATGAGATCACCTTCCTGCTTTGCTCATTTCTTTTCTCTCTTTTGCTTTCTTCCTTCTGACAAGCAACTGCCCCAAACTGCCCTACTCAACGAAAATCCACTATACTGTGGGTAATTCCCAGTTAAACGGCAATACCTGCCTTTTTCATCTGACAATTTCTTCTTTTCCTACCGTGTGCGGATCTGTTAACAAATCACAGCAGTGCAGTGTTGTCATCTAGTGAACTCTTCCTGGATACACCATTCCATTCATCTTCCCGCATAGTTTTCCGTTCAACCCTCCCTCCCCCTCCAACATCCTGCTGCCAACAGTTGACATTCCACGGTGAGTTAGCATTCTCGGCTTTTATTTGGCTGTTTGGGGGGATTCTCTCATGTTCCCCCCCCCTTGCATAAAGTTTTTATTTAAGCTGCCAAAGAAACTGGATGGGTGCAGTCACCAGGAATCAAGCTTGCTTTGAGAGCTCCTAACCTTTGTCTATCCTTTTTTTTTTTGTCCTGCAGACTTTGGGGAATATATCAGACAAACATGTATGAAGACTAAAATATGCATTAAAAAAATAGAAAGGGCCACAGGAAGCAGATAAAGTATGACATACACAATGCAGAATGTTATAATTGTATTTATGAATTTGAATGTTGAAGAAGAATATTGTATTCTAATGTGGTTGTGTGTGTCTTTGCACTTAGCATTCCAACAAGATTGCAGAAACAATCTTGGAAGGAAGATGTTTAAAGGGTCCTCCCTCCCAGCAGACCTTCAAGAGTCACATGGCAGCTGTCAATTTGCAACTGATTTTAAAAAAATCATTAAGATTCCTACCTGTTGTTCCACATATCCTCTTGCAGGATGAATCTGGGGCGGGGAGGTGGGGTGAGGCAAAGAGATGGATACATACTGTATTTGGAAGCAAGATTGCAATTTCAGGTTTGGATAGTGCGAAATGGCACAGAGTTTTCAGCCAAGCTGGTTAAACCTGGGTTGTAGACTTAAGTGGTGTGCAACTATAACACTTTAGGAACCTAATATAGGGTAAGTGTCAGCATTGCCTTTCCCTGTGTGGGCTACTAGGCTCTGAGTGTTTATAAATACAGCAAATATTGAAGACACTATATAAAGTATCTCCCATACTGGGACAACAAAAAGAATTCATAGTCTGAATGTCTCAAAGCCATATTGGGTTAGTAATTCTGGGAGTTCCAGGATCAGCTTATCTGGAGGACATCAGGTTGTAGAAAAGGACTATAAATTCCTGGGAGATTTGAGAAACAGCAAGGGAGCAGCCTTGGTCCTCATAATACATAACACATGTAGTAGTTGGCCCATTGCTAAAAATGAAAACTGAAAAAAAAAATTGTCCTCTGCTATGTAAATAGGTATTTGCATGTCCATCCATGCCACCCCCTTCCTTCCTTTAGACCCTCCATTATGATGGCACATGTGCTCCCTCCTATTACTGTCTAGACCAGTTTTCAAACTTTTCAGGCCTAGACAGAAGGTCCGTGGGGAACCAATTTGCAGACTGTGGAACTGTCAGCTTTCCCAGGTAGACCAGATAGGAAACACAACCAGATGAGCTACTTCTACTTTATTGTAAGGCAACATTAACAGAATCTGGCAAGTCTGAGTTACAAAACTATAGGACAAGAAGGTGTAATGCAAAGCTTTCCAAACTGTGTGTCGGGACACATTCGTGTGTCGGCTGCAGTGTCTGGGTGTGTCGCGGCTGCTGCTGCCTCGGAGCCCTGCCAGGATTCCGTGCAGGTCCTAGTGCCTGCCTTGTGCCCTGCTGCCTCCAAACCTGCCCTGCCAGGATTCCATGCAGGTCCTAGTGCCTGCCTTGTGCCTTGCTGCCTCCAAACCTGCTGTGATTCCACGCAGGTCCTAGTGCCTGCCTTGTGCCCTGCTGTAAGAGTGTGTCGCGAAATGATGCATGTCTAAAAAGTGTGTCACCAACATGAAAAGTTTGGAAAGCTCTGGTGTAATGGTATGTGAGGAAGACCTTGATAGTTGGGGCGAAGAGATGCTGCCTAGGGAACGGTCAGATAAGAGAGGGCATACCCCACAGCTGCATGGAGAAAGAGGCTCAGAAAGGATCCTCCCTAACTTCTCAGGCTGTAAAGGAGACTTGCAAGATTGATGTCACCTTCCCAGGTAGACCAGACAGGAAACACGACCAGATGAGCTACTTCTACTCTATTGTACGGCTACATTAACAGAATCTTGCAAGTCTGAAAGTACAAATCTCCCGCCGTCTCCTTTACAGCCCGAGAAGCTAGGGAGGGTCCCTTCTGAGTCTCTTTCTCCTCCCATTATGCAGCTGCGAGCTATACCCTCTCTTATCTGACAGTTCCCTAGGCAGCATCTCTTCGCCCCATCTCTCAAGGTCTTTCTCACATACCATTACACAAAAAACAAACCCTGGAACCCCTGATTAAGAGGCAAAGTGGCAATGTGATCTGAGGGGAGAGTTAGATCTGTCCCCATTGTCATGGTCAGATCACGCCCTGGTGGCCTTGAGATTCTCTTATGCCACCCCACTCCACGGGGAGGCAGGACCCATTCGATTGGTCCGCCCCCGGCGACTAATAGACCCGATAGGGTTCCAGAAGGAGCTGGGGGTTATACCCGAGGATCTGCTGCATGGTCCAGTGGAGGTCCTGGCCGCAGCCTGGAATAGGGAAGCAGCCGGGGCCTTGGACAGGATCGCGCCTGTGCGGCCTCTCTTGCCACATTTGACCCGACACTCCCTGTGGTTCACGGAGGAGTTAAGGGTCTTGAAGAGGGTTAAGAGATGCCTACAGCACCGCTGGAGAAAAACAAAGACTGAATCTGACTGAACACAAGCTAGAGCCGCTGTTAAGGCCTACCTTGTGGCGGTAAGAGTGGCAAAATGTCAATATTTCTCCGCTCTTATTGCGTCTGCAGAATGCCGCCCGACGGCCCTGTTTAAGATTACTCAATCTCTCTTAGGTAAGGTGGAGTCAGTGACCCACCTGCAGTGGAGGAATTTTCTGAGCATCTGCAGGATAAAATCGCTCAGATTTGTTCCAAGTTGGACTCTATGCGTGAAGCAGCATCTGGGGAGATGCCGAGGGAACGTCCTTACCCTGTTATCTGGGAACGGTTTGATCCTGTTGGGCCTAAGGAAGTGGACAGGATCCTCCGGATTGTAAAGGCCACCACATGCCATCTAGACCCTTGCCCTTCCTGGCTGATGCAAGCAGCCAGGGAGGTGACATGTGGTTGGGTCCAGGTGATGGTTAATACATCCTTGGAGGAGGGGGGGTTCCAGCTGCTTTTAAGGAGGCACTGGTGCACCCCCTACTCAGGAAACCATCACTGGACCCTACTGTATTGGACAACTTTCGTCCTGTCTCCCACCTCCCCTTTTTGGGGAAGGTGGTTGAGAAAGTGGTGGCGTTGCAACTCCAGAGGATGCGCAGTTATTGGTGCCCCATAAAGATCGGCACATGTGACACCTCTGCTGCGCCAGCTGCACTGGGTGCCAGTATGCTTCCGGGTCCAATTCAAGGTGTTGGTTATCACCTTTAAAGCCCTACATGGCATGGGACCAGGCTACCTGAGGGACCGTCTCATCCCCATAATTTCAAACCGTCCCACTCGGTCATGCAGAGAGGGCATGCTGCAGACCCCGTCAGTAAGGGAATTTCACTTGGCGGGGTCCAGAAGGCGGGCCTTTTCTGCGGTGGCACCCGCCCTTTGGAACATTCTGCCCCCAGAGGTGAGGCAGGCCCCATCACTCCCGGCCTTCCGGAAGAACTTAAAGACCTGGTTCTGCCACCTCACCTGGGATGGGAACGGGAACAGCTCCTCCTGGGGATGGCTGGTGCCATAGAGCCCTTTTAAATACAATCTTATCACCGCTTGGATTTTATATTTAATTTATTAGTATTTCTATGATGTTTCTGTATTTGCACTGTTTTTCATCTATTTTAACTGTTGTAAACCGCCCAGAGTCCCCTTCGGGGGAGATGGAGCAGTAATAGAAATTGAAAGAAAAATAAAAAAACAAAAAAACAAACAAATAAATAAATAAATAAAGTGATGAGTCATCATGAGCACAAACCCCCCATGTGGGGGTGGGGCTTCTGAATGTCACCTGACCCTCCTGTTTCTGCTCAACCATGGAAAAATTGCCACAGAGGTCCGTGGTTGCGTTCAAGTGAACCTTCTTTTTTTTTGTCTATACCAGGGCTTTCCAAAGTGCTGCCGCTGGCGACACACCGAGCGGTGGCGGCAGCGACACGCGCGCGCACGGCGACGGCGCGGGGAGGGCGTGCGGCAGCGCGCGCACACGGCGGCGGCGCGGAGGGCGTGCAGCGGCGCGTGCGCGCACGGCGGCGGTGCAGGAGGGGCGTGCGGCGGCGCGGGGGGCGTGCGGCGGCGCGCGCGTGCATGGCGACCGCCGTGCACGTGCGCGCCGCCGCTTCCGGGTGGTGTGGCGACATACCACGCTGTGTGTGGCGACACACTTTTGTGTCGCGACACACAGTTTGGAAAGCTCTGGTCTATCCAGTAGTCTCTCACAGAACCCCAAGTTCTCATGGAGCCCTAGAAAAACCCTTGTCTAGACAAACCAACAAAAACATGAGCTAGCATAAAACAGTGGCCATGCAGAAGGTGGAAATTCTGCCTCGGTCTTTTGAAAGCTTTAGATAATGCCGTCTGCCGATGAGAGCCAAGGGGAACCAGAAATGCTTTGGTAGATACATCATCTGGGAAGGGTGGGAGGGAGAGAAGGAACTGGGAATTTGGCTGATATAACCCTTTCTTCAACACATTCGTCCTCAGCACTCATTTGCATACAAAAGCAATCTGCAGAGGTTGGAGCTCTGGCCAATCACTTATTTCGTTGCCTCTGCTTTCTGAACTGCTGAATTTCACTTATTTAGAAAATGTATATGCTGCTGCCCAGGCCATTAACAACTCTGGGTAGCCTGCAAAGGTCAGCAGGCAAAGGACTAACATGCTTTATATGGCCCATCTTCCCCTCTTTTTCCCTCCCCACTGCCAATTATGCAACTTTCCCCTTTGTAAGGATTCTTGCATATTTGCATAACTTCTCCAGCCCTCACAGCTGAAGAAAAGAGGATGATTCTCTCCCTGAAAAGTCTGCCTTTCTTTCAGCCTGCAGAGTCTGCCTGCCTTAGGAGGGAGAGGGAGAGGGAGAGGGAGAGGGAGAGGGAGAGGGAGAGGGAGAGGGAGAGGGAGAGGAACGTGGACCAGAGTGTGCCATTATGGCATATTTAAGATGTTTAAAAGCTTATTGTTTTTTCAATGGGCCTTTGTTGCCTAAGCTGTGTTGAGCAGCCATTGTGTAGTTTTATTGTAATGTGAGTTTTAATTGACTTTTAACCTGAGGCAGTTGCGATACCTCTTTTACAAATAGTAATAGTAATAATAATAATAATAATAATAATAATAATAATAGTAATAATAATAATAATAATTCATTAAATTTATATGCCGCCCAACTCCCAGTGACTCTGGGCAGATTACTTTTGTACACTGCCCAGAATCTTTGAATTAGGCAGGAAAAGGTAATAAGTAAATAAACAAGCAAAACCCATTTAGATGCCTCTGATACATATTTATTACAGCTGGATTCTCAAACTCTTATCCAGTAATATTGTATGTTCAGAAGTAGGGATGGGGAACTACTGGCCCTCTCAAGATCGTTGGACTTCATCGTGCTGCCATAATTGGCTATAGGTAGTCCTCAACTTACTATCACAATAGGGACCAGAAATTTCATCATTAAGTGGTGTGGTCGTTAAGTGAGGCATCACGTGACCGCACCCGATTTTATGACATTTTACAGCGGCCGTTAAGCGAATCACTGCAGTCGTTAAGTGAATCACGCGGTTCCTCATTGATTTTGCTTGTTGGAAACCGGCTGAGAAGGCTGCAAATAGCAATCATATCAGCCTGGGATGCTGCAACTGTCGTAAATACATGCTGTTTGCCAAGTGCCCGAATTTTGATCACGTGACTGTGGGGACACTGCAATGGCCATAAGTGCAAGGACTGGTTGTAAGTCACTTTTTTCAGCGCTCTTGTAACTTTGGTCACTAAATGAATGGTCGTAAGTCAAGGACTACCTGTATACTGGCTGGAGTGATGTCAGCTGGTAGCCCACAGATCCTTCACCTCAGTCTTAAAATGATGTATTTACTTACTGCATTTGTATCAATAGATACACGGTACAGTTATGCAGTAGGTTCACAAATATCTGTTTCATGCGCATTTTCACCTGAGGTTTCCAGGAAAAGGGAAGGCTTCTTCTTGTCACCCACCCAACAGTTCAGTTCAGGGTGGTTCTTTCTCTGCAGTTAATGGCAACAGAGATCTTGATGGAAGTCTTGTTCCCACACTCTCTCCCAGTGGACAGTGGTCCTACTCCACATTGCTACTTCCCCACTCTTACTGGGAACCAGCAGGCAGTAGCTCTTCACCACCTAGCTGCAGATGTATCAGTTGGGGAGCAAAGTAAAGTGAGTTCTGTTGAATTGAAGCACTCCGTTTATTCCTGTGAGTGTTCAGAGAGCAGGCATCTAAGTTGAGCAATGATTTAGTGAAACGGGTTTTATGATTATTGCAGCCTGAGGTTGTCACTGCCCAGAAGCCCTTTGCATTTTTTGCTAATATCAAGATACTCTCACCCACTTGTTTTGAGTGAACAGAGTAACATGAAGAGTGGCAGATCCCTCCCACCCCCATTTTTTGTGACAGACATTGGACTACTACCAATCTCCATAGTCCAGGAAAGAGAGTATAGGAGCAAGATAGGCTGAGGAAGAATTGAGTTGTGACAGGGGCCAGAAGTCTACTGCGGAAGGAAGTTGAGTGGACAATGGCAAATACAGAGAAGGTGGAGACGGTGAAGCAGAAAAAATGCATGCAGAATGGAGTGCAATATGGAAACAGGAACGTGGAGGTGGAGAAGAACAAAGTAAAAATAAGGGAAATCAAATGAAGGAGAACATTACAAGCAAGAAGGGTAGAGTGGTGGCATGCAGTAGAGGAAACGTGAGAGTGTCTGAGGAGAGAATTATACCTACGAAGAAGATCCCAATGGATAATTGTTTGTATGAGATTGGAAGAGGTTGGCAGAGGTGGTGGAGACAGCATGAATGAGTGGGATAAACAAATCCCTACAAAGAGGTGACCTCTTTCCTGCCTCACTGCCAGTGCAGGAAAAGGAAATGATGGTGTTAAAGAACATTTTTGTACTGGATTGGAAACGGGGGCCTATTTGTTGCCCCACATAACATCATACTATCAGAAAGGACTTCTGGTGCTGCCTTTACCCAGATTGACAAGGAAGGGCAGGGGGAGGGCTTGCCAGGAGAACTGCTACTTTCTGGAGTAGTGGGCCAGTGGAGGGGAGGTGCTGGTACTAGGAGCCTGACCAGCTGCTAGATCTAGTCTCCCCACTTACAGCTGTTAGGTCACTTCAACTTCCATGCCCCGGAGATTTGGTCCAGGCCATCCAGGATTTCATGGCAACCATGGCTTGGTCTCAGGTGTCATCAGGGCCATCACTTAAAGGTGGCCATACATTGGACCTTAAGGCAGTTGTGGGATGATATGGATGTGGAGGGCACAATATCTAGGCTTTTGCCATGGTCAGATCGTTTCCTGCTCCAGAAGAATGACTGCCACCCAGGACCTCTGCAGGGCAAATTGATTGATTTGGATGGTCTGCAGCAAGCATCTCATGGATCTGGATGGATCCTGTGGGTTCTTGGTATTTTCTGAGCAATCAGTAGGCTGTTTCCATTGATTGCCTAGTTAATTGTGGCAACAGGAGGCAACCTGGGCCCTTGATGTGATTGCTGCTGAGCAGCCTCTCTCTGCATGCCAATCCAAGTTGGCCTAGGACTAGACTGCTTCTCCCTGCCCCCCCGCCCCACCCCAACACCAACTGGAATTGGCCCCAGAGGAAGGAGGCAAACCGTTGCAAAGCAGTGCCTCCCACTCCCATCCCCCTAAGGCAACCCAGAAGGATCCCATCAGCAATGGTATTGAAGGCTGCCGAGAGATTAAAAAGGGCCAAATACAGTCATGTTACTGCCAATACATTGTCACTAGTAGGTAATGCCAACGGCATGGTGATGTGGGTGTCCCTCCTTGATTCTTCTGGAATTCAAATCTAGCTGAGCCAGGTAGACTTTTAGTTGGGTGGGAAGGCATAATTGTATCAAAGTGTAAATGGGTGGAGCTCTTAGTTCAGAAAGTGAACAATCTCTGCTCGTTCCTTGGTATCCGAAGAAGCAGCAGGTAAAGGGTTGTGACAGCAGTGGGGAACCTACCCAAACCATTTTAGATCTGTCAATGGTGGACTAAAATTAACAGCAATAAATACAGAATGTCTAAATAAATCTAAAAATGAATGAAGTATTAGATTTATGCACACAACTGATATTGCAAATCTGATGTAAAATATTCAGTTATATTCTTGGATGCATGTTAAGATTGGAGAGAGAGTGCCTAAATCAGTGTTTTTCAAACTTGGCAACTTGAAGAGGTGTGGACTTCAACTCAGCATGCTGGCTGGGGAATTCTGGGAATTGAATCCACACTTCTTCAAGTTGCCAAGTTTGAAAAACACTGGCCTAAATTATAGATTCCATACTGAAAATAATAAATTCTAGATGCCGAATTGTTGCAGGAACTACAGTTGAGGTGGCAACAGCACAGATCCACCCTGCTGTTGGTATGAACCAATCATCTACACAGGAACCAGGGGGCTTTTTAAAGGTTGGTGGGGACAATAGTCCTGAGCCCCACACATAGAAGGCAAATCAATCCAAAGTATAATTTAGTATTTGAAATGATCAGAGGGATCAATATTTATCATTCAAGGCTGGAAATCTAATCAGTTAAGCGAATATAATGGCAAGAGTTCTTTCAGTATTTCACTCTCCATGGCATGAATATTTTATGCGCAATGGGTCTCACACTGTTAAAAAAGCTCTGACAGGACTTCAGCTCTGAATCAGGGGCTGAAAAGGCCTTGTTTATCTTGTTTTTGCTTAAGCTTTATTTGCTGCAAATTAAAACTGGGTTTCATCTCCTTGCCCTGCTGTTGGCATATTTTATTTGAATTGGACCCTGTTATCATCACGATCTTCACCACCATTACCATTGCCATTAATTGGATGCTGTTGTCATCTGCAACTGATTGAATGACTTAAATCTTCAATCTATTCAATGTCTTCTTGTGTAAGTGAGAATCCACTCCTAAAAAGTACCACATGTATAATTATAACATTTTAAAAAAACTGCAAATGATTGATGGCAACTATAATTTGGATTGGAATAGTCAGAGACAAGAAGAAAGGAACACCGAAAACTGCAGAAGTGAACATTATGTTCTTCCTTCCTCATCCCATTTTAAATATTTTTTTTCTTTTCTTCAACATTTTTCTTGCCCATTTTCTCTTCTTTTCTCTGTGCTTCTCTTTCTTTTATTCGACTTTCCCTTTTTCTCCATGGTATGTCCACTGGAGCTGCAGCAGGAAATTCTCCATTCCCACCGCTCGCAGTCCTAACCTCACAGCAATTTCTTGCCTTCCCCATTTCAAGAGGACGCCTCTCCTTTTAGGGACAACTCCGGATGACTATGTTCCCAGAGGAATGCTCAGAGAGGGAAGCAGTCAGCAGTTCTCTTCCAAAAATCCTTTACGGAGGCGGGTTGTAGAAGGGCTTCCCCATGATTTATGGATGACTGGAGGCCTAGTGGAATCCAGAAAATATCTGCGGAGCTGTGAGACTAAGCGGTACAATCTGACAGAGTGGCTGAAGATGAGTCTCCAAACATTAAAACCGCCCAGAGTTCCCCATTGGGGGAGATGGGCGGTTATATTAATTAATTAAATAAATAAATAAATAAATAAATAAATAAATAAATAAATAATAAAACAGCCCTTCTTGTCAGGCTTCTGGATGAGCTTGAGAAAAACTGTGGCTATGTTAAAGGAGTCTATTTATGTTAATGCAGCTCTTAAAACGTTTTTTCCCCATGCTCCCATGCAGTGTTTTTCAACCTTAGCAACTTGAAGATGTGTGGACTCCAATTCCCAGAATTCCCCAGCCAGCATCTTCAAGTTGCTGAGGCTGAAAAACACTGCTGGCTTAGAAGCTTGATAAAAAGGAGGCATTTTAAAGACTTGCAAGGAAACAAGGTACTCATTTAAGGTCCAGAGGACCTAATCTGACCAATTTTCCAAGTATGTAAAATCCTATGTATATATCTTTTAAAAAAAAACATAATATTTAAATAGAAATACAAGGAAAGTTTCAGTAGTGAGGAAGACGTATCTGCTCTTGGAGGATTTAAAAAAAGGGCTTCTTCCCACAGCAAATAGTTAATCTCTGGAATTCACTGTCTTCATTTTCCCCTTTTTGAACATTTTTCATGCTAGTATGCCTTGCCTGTTTTGTTGCTAAGAGGCAGGACAAATCCTCCCCCAATGAAAACAGTAAGTGTATAGGACAGCCTTTCTCAACCTTTTGACCCTGGAGGAACCCTTGAAATATTTTTCAGGCCTTGGGGAACCCCTGCACATTCAGGCTCAAATATAGGCCAGAAGTTACAAAATTATTTTATTTATTTATTTATCACATTTGTATCCCGCCCATCTCCCCCACAAGGCGGGACCCTGGGCGGTTCACAGCAAAAATTTAAAATCAATAAAAACTATAAATACCAATAAAAACTATGTATGTATGTATGTATGTATGTATGTATGTATATATATATATATATATATATATATATATATATATATATATATATATATATATCAATAAAAACTATATATATATATATATATATATATATATATATATACCAATAAAAACTATATATATATATATATTCTTATATATTATAGGGCTGGTCCATGAAGTCACGAAGAGTCGGAAGCGACTGAACGAATAAACAACAACAACATATGTATATAATATATACATATATTATACAGTTCGATCCAGGAATGGTAGATCTCATCCCATCGGTCGATAAGGCTGGACATGGCAGATCTAAGGGGCCAGCCAACCCAAAGACTGGCTATTCCCCTCCCCTCCCCAAGCATGGTGACATAACCAGGTCTTTAGGTTTTTTCTAAAGTCCAGGAGAGAGGAGGCTGATCTTATTTCAGGGGGAAGAATATTCCAAAGGGCGGGGGCTACCGCAGAGAAGGCACGCCTCCTAGACCCCGTCAGATGGAACTCTCTTACAGACGGGGCTCGTAGCATGCCCTCTCTGCAGGACCGGCTGGGACGGGTTGATTGAACGGGGATGAGCCGGTCTTTCAGGTAACCTGGTCCCATGCCATGTAGGGCTTTAAAGGTGATAACCAACACCTTGAATTGAATCCGGAAGCAAACGGGGACCCAATGCAGCTCACGGAGCAAAGGTGTTATATGTGCCGATCTTGAGGCACCTAAAATGGCCCGCGCGGCTGCATTTTGAACCAGCTGAAGCTTTCGGACGCTCTTCAAGGGTAGCCCCATGTAGAGTGCATTACAATAGTCTATCTGGGAGATGACCAGGGCATGAGTGACTGCTCGAAGGGCCTCTCGCTCCAGGAAAGGGCAAGAATTATATTCATTTCATTTGTAGGGAATTATATTCGTTTCATGTGTAGGTCTGTATATATGCATTAACAGTGTTCTTAAACTAAAAATAAAGAATGAAACTTACCTCCTTAATGTGAAGTTGCCCGAATTTGAAATAATTTTTTAAATAAATCGTGATCTCCCAGGGAACCCCTAGTGACCTCTCGTGGAACCCCAGGGTGCCACAGACCCTGGTTGAGAAACCCTGGTATAGCACAATCTCTGCAGCAAGTGGGGCATTCATAGTTTTGCGAATCTGCTATGTCACTTCATCTTTTTATTTTTTATTATTACATTTATATCCCGCCCATCTCCCCCACAAGGAGGGACCCTGGGCGGTTGCCACATTCTATGCAATAGCTGTCCAATATGGGAATCCCAGAGTCGCTGGGATTTGGGTAGCGTATACATTTAATAGATGAGGAGAGGAGGAGGAGGAGGAAAGGTGAGATTTTGTGTGTGTGTAAAACTATAATGCAATCCATCAATATCAGAGAAAAGTCTAAATAATAAAATATGCACGTTGGCATTATACAAAAGGAAATTGTTTGCAAAAGGTATGTACATAAGGTCAAGTTGCAAAAACTACATCTGCTGGAAGAGACATGCATCAAACTACATACATTTCAAGCTGAGTCTTAGCTGATTCTTTGCTCAGATTGTCCATTGGAACTTCCTGGACAAGAGGGACTATAAAAGGGTTGAGCCTCACCTGAGCAGCTACGTTTTCCTGAGATGTGGCAAATACCTCTGGTTTGCCCTTCAGTTCTGACTGTATCTTTTATCTTGATTAGACATTTTATTCTTCAGGCATAATGCTACGTCAAGATTTTAGCCATATTTTCTTGAATAAACCACAATGGCTTTGTGTAAATATAAGACTGAGCCATAATGGGAGGGCTTAAACATTATGCCAGTGTTTGTCAACCTCAGCAACTTTAAGATGTGTGGACTTCAGCTCCCAGAATTCCCCAGCCAGCCATGCTGGCTGGGGAATTCTGGGAGCTGAAGTCCACATATCTTAAAGCTGCTGAGGTTGACAAACACTGCATTATGCTAAGACAAAGGCTGGATTTGAACAGCTCGTTATCCCAAAATCAAATAAATAATATTATACCTTAATTCGTACATTTGACTAAGTCGTAATGTGGTTTGCTCAATTTTGGCTTTGTGTGTTATATGAATCTAGCTGTGGCAGTTGTCTCAGTAAGCCACGGCTTTGCCAGGGAGAAATAAAAATCCACCAGGACTAAACCCAGGTAACCGTAAGTAAACTATGCTTTTCTCTTCACACATGCTAAGCCATTCTTGTGTAAGCAAACAAATGTTTATTTAATACTGGTTTAAAATGAACCATGTATTATTAGCTAGTCCTGTTCTACATCATACTAAGGCAGACACAAAGTGCATTACCCATAGCATGATGCATGCATGTACAAAACTATGTTAATTTCATGAGAAAGGAAATGTTCATCTGTTTTTTCCTGGGAAATGCTTTTCAAATACATTGACATTTTTTAACATACTGTTTGCAATAGAACTTTTCCTTTGAGTGCTGTTGGGCTCTCTCTGCCTTGTATTTCAGAGAACAAAACATATTAAATAGTTGATCTCATCCTGAAGAAAAAGGCTTGAGATTGAATTAGAATGGAAATTTGCCTTTGTGCATTCTTTGATTTCAGTTGTTCTACCTGCCTGTCAGATTGGAGGTTGCTATAAAGCAATCCCAGTTGCAAGCTGTAAATCACCAGTGGAGAGAATGTTCCAGAAAATGTATCCATTCATAAAAAAGGCCACCCACTACCCCTCAGATATTTTGGGCTACAGCTCCCAGAATCCCTGACAGCTGGTCATCCAGGTAAGATGGACAGTTCGCCCCAATACCAGAGAATCTACTGAAGCCAAACTTCCTTTAGTCTCAATAGCCATAGCCTGTATTCAACCATCTATGATCGCATTGTGGAATTTAAAGGAGTTCCAGTGCAAAAAATGATTTTCATTTTTAACTTTCATCAAAGTTATCAACTGGATTCACATTTTCTTAACCTTGACTTACTAACTGCAGTGGGATAAATTTAAATAGCATGATAAACTATGAAACTTGATTTACAATCCATAATGGGTAAGCTACCATCTGCTAAAGCAAAGCCAAACCAACCACATTATGATCTAATTCAATGTGTAAACTCAAACCACTAGAAATATCTATAATTGACTAAGCCTATGTTTATGCAACACCGTAATGGGTTAATTCAGTAAATCCTGATTAGGTTCACACGAGACACTAACTAATGAACGTATTATACACAGATACTACATTTACATAAAATGTATATTACACATTTACATAAAATTGTATAATACACAAATACTACATTCACATAAAGTAACTACATTTTAGTTGTACAAATGTAGCTGCTGGTTACCTGGTTAATTCACAGCCATTGCAAAGTGTGGCTTAATGTGCAAAATTTGGAGGCATTTAGAGGTAGGGATGCCACATTTTGAATAGTGATGGATCTGAAGCAAAAGGCATTCTCAATATGTATTGTCGAAGGCTTTCACGGCCGGAGTTCGATGGCTGTTGTGGGTCTTCCAGGCTGTGTGGCCGTGTTCTGGAAGTTGTTCAGAAGCGAAATCTCTGTGCCCAGGTAGAGTGGCAATGTTTTGTTTGTTTTCTATTTATAGAGCTAAGTTATAGGAGATTAGGTGGAGTTTTTTGTTGTGTTGAAATGTTAACGAGTGGCTGATGAGCGTGATTAGCATGTTCATTGTGAGAAGTATTCCCATGTCCTGGATTTCGCTTCTGTCTGTGCTCCTGCCCTCTGAAGATGCTGGCCACAGATGCTGGCGAAACGTTAGGAACCACAACTTCCAGAACACGGCCACACAGCCCGGAAGACCCACAACAGCATTCTCAATACTTTTGGGGGCTAAACTACAAAATGGGTTAAATACATAGCACAACCTGCCTTTGTTTTTTCTAGTAAGCAAGAGGAACCTGACCCAAGGTCTGGCAGCGGTGGTTTTTAAAGCAGCTAGAGTATGTGTGGTCTAGGACCATTTATTTTAATAAATGTAAAAGCAGGTAGAGAGACCCAGGTTGAAGACTCTGCCTGTCATCATTACTCATCCTCCAAATAAGGTTGCTGTGTAGATAAAATGAAGCATCATCCTCTCTCTATCCTGGAGGAAAGGCAGGATTGGAGTTCAATGAATGAATGAATGGAAATGAAGCAGCCAATGTACTTTCACAAGAAAGTGAAACGAGGAAGGCATTTTCTAGGAAAATGAGATTCCCAAATGTATGCTAATGTTGATTAGCCCTTTAAGCTCAGCATAAGAGAAAGTAGCAACACATTTTTTCATCTGCAGCAAAGTCTGGTTCAGCCAACTGCTTGAAGGAAAAGAAATCAGGTTGGGTCTCTTTTATAACCCTCAACCCAGCAGCTCTGAAATTCTACCAGAATATCCCAGGTGCCTCTGCAAAGTATCTCCAGTGGCTAAGCTATGATGTCCTTTGCTTGGCTTCCATGTTCTATGGACCCAGCCCATTGTGACTTACTTCCTGCATAACCTTGTTTAAGCAAACTATAGTTTAGGACCATGCATGAATCCAGCTGCTCAGCTGACATGGTAAGGGGTTGTTGTTCCTGGGATGGCAGAAGGACCTCTACCCTAGAAACCCTGTTTGCTGACCCTCCCAAAGCTCTGTACATTCTCAGAGGCCTCTGATTCTTCAGAGCCGTTGTCTGCCTGTAAAGCCATTTCTGGACACTGAAAGTGATGTTCCAGCAGCAATTTGCATTTCGCCTTGCTGATCATCCTGATACAGCTCTTTGTCTCCCCCTCCCCCCTTTCACTCAGAAGCCCTGAGGCATCTGTCATTGGGGAAAGGGGGACCCTTCCTCCCCCAGGACCTTTTGGAGGAGGCAGGCACCCAGAATGGCGCTGGACAGCAGAGCCGTGGGGCTGAGCTCCTGTCTGGAAACAGAGGGATTGTGCTTGTTTCTGATTAGCTGCTTTTGGCAAGCCTGGTGGAAAAAATAGCTTAAAAAGTCAGAAAGCTTTAAAACAAATGTCTGGGACAGGAGGGGGATGGGGGAGAGAACAAGGTAGAGAGCAAGAGGAGGGAAGTATAGGATCAAGAAAAACGGGGGAGGAACATGATTGGCACCAGTTCCAGAATCTTCAAGCTACTGGGACCTCACGCCTGACTTCAATCTCAGGGATTTTAAAGCATTTGCCCTAAAGTAATTAAAGCAGGAAACAATTCATGATGGCGTTCACACATCATACTAAAGCATGAAACCGTCTGCTTGGCTTTGGTGAAGCAAGATGTGTAAACCTATCTCACTGAGGTTTATAAACCAAGCTTTATGGCTTAAACTCATCTGATGATCGCTTAGGCCACAAAACATGCTTAAATAAATCAGCTTAGTGCTCTGGGTGAATTGTTCATAGCTATTAAATTGTAGCACAATCCAAGCTGGCTGGGGAATTCTGGGAGTTGAAGTCCACACATCTTAAAGTGGCCAAGGTTGAGAAACTGGGTTAGAGGCTGTGGCTGCATTCATACCACATGCTTAGCCAGATTAACGAATGAACCCATATTTGATGTTTGTACATACATTAAGTTATAAACTAATCAGACAGGTTGGGTTCACTCATTGTACAAAGTCAGAAAACTAACTAACCAATAAATAAATCTAGACAGGTTTTGCAATTGTGCCCTTGAAGCTTGTAGGTTCTTAGATATTCAACTGATCTTGCTAAGTGTGTTATGTGTATTTAGTGAAATTTACTTCTGAATGTGGACGAGAGCACTGTTAAAAGATGGGTTTATCTGCAGACAGAGTTTGCAGTGCTTTTATTTTAAGCTGAGCAAGCCTGCTCCTCCTTTCTCTAGCATAACTTAGCTAATGCTATTAAATTCTAGAAAGAGAGAAGAAGCAACCAAAGACATCTTTTTTCTTAAACTTGGATCTGCAATGTCTGTAAAAGCCAATGTTTTGGAACACACATACATACTCAACATTAAAATTAAAAAAAACCTAACCAAATAAATTATAACTCTATAATAACCATATGCTTATTAAAACAAATCATCCCAGCTGTAAAATTTCAAACATGGAAGGCCTGTCTGTAACCAGGCGCTTTCCATAGGAGGGTTGCAAAGCCCACATTTAAATCAGATGTGATGCAGGAAATCTGTGAGCAGCCCTCTTTGCATTTCTGAGACTTAAAAGCAAACTTGGGGGTGGGATCTGTGAATTTGATTAGAGAAGCAGCTTGATGAAATACAGTAATTTTTCCTGGAGTATTCCATCTGTGAAGTTCTACTCACATGCAATTTTTTGATGAGTAGGGATTCCAACATCCACCCCCAGTCTGCTCACAGAGGGTTTGTATCACATCTGATCTGAACTTCGTGAAGCTGAGAAGTTTTCATGGATGAGCAGATTCAGCTTCATTTATTTGTCACCCAAAGTAAGAAGATGGTGCCTTCCTTTGTGCATTTCGTTTGTTTTAAGGAGGTGAACTGTCTGAACTTCTCCTTTAGTGGTTGGCAGACTTGTTAAGGGTGCCTAATTCCCTCCTAGTGGGGGATGACCAAGTAGATACTGTATCCCATACCTGGCCACTGTGACCATTTTGCACAGTACTTTGCTAATAAGGTTGCTCAGATTCTCTGAAGTATTGACTCCTCATGGGGAGAGGAAGTAGATAGGATGCTCTCTGGCACCCACTCTGCCTTCTGTGTGCTAGATCCATGCTCTTTCATGTGGGACTGGAAAGGGCATGATGGGCTGTGTTTGGGAAGCGGTCAACATAATTTAGGAGAGGATGATGTCTACATTCTTGAAGGAGGTTCTGGTGCACCCCTCTTCAAATAGACCTTCTTGGATCCAGCCCTTCTTGATCATTATTGCCCAGTCTCTGATTTTTCCTTTCTGAGGAAAGTTGTTATGTGGGTGGTAGGGATCCAGCTGCAGAATGTCCTGGAAGATGTGGATTATCTGGACTCCTTACAATCAGGTGTCAGGCCTGGATATAGGACCAAGATGGCATTGGTTACTCTGGCTGATTACCTTTTCAGGATCTGGATGGAGGTAGTGCACCCCTCCTGGTCCTATTGGACCTCTAGATACCCTTCAATACATTTATCTTTACTGCAGTCATTAACCAGCACATATACCATTTATCATGGTAGTCTTCAGGACTGCCTGTGGGGGCTGGGGATTGGAGGCGCTGTTTTTCAGTAGTTCCATTCCTTCCTTAATGGACATTTCCAGTCAGGATGGGGTTGAGGAGAGAACAGCCTTGTGGTTACTCCCTCATTAATGCTTCAGAGTTTAGTCTTCTCCCCCTACTTTTTAACAGGAGGCTACTGGAAGAAATCATCAATCAGTTAAAGCTGAGGTATCATCAACATGCAAATAAGAATTTTATTTTATTTTATTTATTTTATTATTGTATTTATACCCCGCCTATCCCCTCCCTAACGGAGGACTCTAGGCGGCTTACATACATAGTAAATTACATTTCATTATACAGTAAACATTTTTAAGCCGCGCGCTTAAGGGAAGGGGTAAGGGAACCGACTCTTCCGTGGCTACTGGACTACATGTCCCACAATGCCTTGCGCCGGCACCGGCTGCTGACGTCCTGGATGTTGCTGCTTCGGGTTCTGTCGCCGCCGCCGCCATTCATGATATTTTTTCCATTTGGTGGCCGACCCCCGACAGGACGCCAGCAAATTTGCCCACTTAAGAATGTCCCATTGCCATCCCAGGCCCAGCGAGAGATGCTGTTGAAATCTTGTCCTGATGTCCGGAGGCTGTCCTGATGTCTGGGATAAAATATGCTAAGTTGAACCCAAGCAAGGCCGAGTTTCTGTTTGTTTATTGTGGTACTGTGTTGGCTCTGCTGTTGTCCCTTAAGGGGGAAACACTACTCTGAGGGTGCAGATCTATGACTTCGGGCTTCTAGACTCATGGCTACTGTTGGATGCACAAATGGAAGCCGTGGCCAGGAAGGATTTTGCCCAGGTCTGGCTGGTGTGCCAGTTGCACCCTATCTGGAACGAAAGAACCTTGCTACAGTGATGCATGCCCTTATCCTCACTCCTCTGGACTACTGCAGTGTGCTCTACATGGGGCTGCCTGAAGAATACCTGGAAACTGCAATTGGTTAGAATGGAGCAATCTACTTCTTTGGCTGGTCCTTGTCAACATAAGCATATGTTGGGGTTTGATAAACCCAGGAATTTACTTCTAGATATAAATTATACAGAGAGGCTTGATTTCTAGGTAAAAGGTGAAATATTCTGCACAGTCACCCAATTAGCAGCCATTGTTGTAGGAATGATGTGTCATGTGTGACTCATTCAACAGGTGCTTAGAGTTAGGTTGGGTGTGGTGAATAATGAGAGTGACCTATAATGTGATTGGTCAGGTTCACTATATATGCAGAGACATTCTCATTTCCCATTATTCCCATTTTACCTCGTGAAAGCTGTATCGTTGATGGTGTATCATTTGTTACTTGTGGAAGTGAACTGTAAATACGTATGTATATAAAGTAAATAGGATATTTGATATAACTTCTGTTTGGAGTCTATTTACTGCATAGTACGTGGATCACTGGTGCCTAGGAGAGAGGCAGGCCGCTCTATCCGCGCTCCCTCTGACAGCATATGACATCTGGATTTCAGGCCCTGTATTGGCTGCTGATAGGTTTTTGGGTGCAATTCAAAATGCTGCGTTTAATCTATAAAGTCTGTTGTGGGTTGGCATCTAGGTAACAGCAGGACAAACCTCTCAAAGCGGAGTCAACCTGTTTGAGAGGCTATTCCCAGAAAAAACGGCAAATGGTGCCCATTTGTGAGGCCAGAAGAACAGAGAGCAGGAGATGCTGCTTTTTGATAATGGCTCCCGTATTGCCTCCCCTTGTAAGCTAGATTAGCCCCTTCTGAGGTAACCTTTCAGAAGTCCGTTAAAACACAGCTGTTCTGGAGAGCATTTGGAGATGATTTGTTGCTATCTGTATGTGGGTTTCTTATTTTATTTTCATATTTATATTGGGACATTTTAGTTTTTTGTATTGTATGGTTTTATTTATTTATTTATCAAACTTATATGGCCGCCCATCTCACATGAAGTGACTGGGCGGCATACAACCATTAAATGAAACAATAAATATATGAAAACAATCATTATTGAAAATATAAACCAGTCCTTGTTAAAATTATACAAACCACCAAACATAGGAGAGAGTAAATACTAACCACAAGGATGGAGCCATCTTAAAATATCACTGGTCTCCTGAGACCCCCAGGCCTGATGACTTAGCCAGGTCTTGAGGGACTTATGGAACATTAACAGGGATGGAGCTAACCTCACTTTGGGGGTGGGAGAATATTCCATAAGGTGGGCGCCACGGCAGAGGAGGCCCACCTCCTGGGACCGCCAGATGTAAGTCCCTAGCAGATGGGACCCGAAGCATACCTTTCTCTGCCAGATCAAACGGGATGGGCAGATGTAATCGGAGAGAGGCGGTCCCTCAGATAACCCAGTCCCATGCCATGAAGAGCTTTAAAGGTTAAAACTAGCACCTTGAATTGGATGTAGAAGCAAACTGGTAACCAATGCAGCTCGCAGAGCAGAGGTGTAACATGTGCTGTTCTGGAAGCACACATAACTGCCCACGCCGCTGCATTCTGCACCAGTTGAAGCTTCTAGATACTCTTCAATGGCAGCCTCATGTAGAGCACATTACAGTAGTCCAATCTAGAGGTGACTAGGGCATGAGTGACTGAGAGCAGAGCTTCCCAATCTAGGAACGGATGCAACTGGTGCACAACATGAACCTGTGCAAAGGCCCTCCTAGCCACGGCTGCCACCTGCTCCTCAAGCAGGAGTTGTGAGTCCAGGAGGACCCCCAGATTGCACACCGGGTCTGTCTGGGGCAATGCCACCCCATCCAGGACCAAAGATGGCATAGTCCTAGAACCGGCAGGCCCCAAAACCCAAAGCCACTCAGTCTTGCCAAGGGTTCAGCTGAAGCTTCTTGTTTCCCATCCAGACCCCCACTATCCCCAGGCACCGGGATAAGAAATTCACGGCATTGGTTAATTTGCTAGGGGCAGAGATATATAATTAAGTATCATCAGCATACATGGTGATGGATGACCTCACCCAGCGACCTCATGTAGATGTTGAATAGGAGCAGAGAGGGCACCGAACCCTGCAGCACCCCACATAGTAGGGACTGAGGGCAGGACCTCTCCTCCCCAATCACCACCAGCTGGAATCGACCCCAGAGAAAGGAGGCAAACAAGCACAATACCATGCCTCCCACCTCCAATCCTCTGAGCCGTTCCAGAAGGATACCATGGTTGATGGTATTGAAAGCCACAGAGAGGTCAAACAGGGCAAGGATGGATGCAAACCCCCCATCCCACCCTCGTCAGAGGTCATCAAAAAGTGCAAACAATGCTGTTTCCATTCTGTACCTGGGCCTGACTCCTGACTGAAAGGGATCCAGATAATCCACTTCTTCTAAGGTCCTCTGAAGCTGCTATGCAACCACCTTCTCAACCACCTTCCCCAGAAAGGGGAGGTTGGATACTGGACAAAAATTGTCCAGTATGGTGGGGTCTAGTGATGTCTTTTTGAGGAGAGGGCGAACCAAAGCCTCTTTGAGAGGCAAAGGAACCACACCCTCACTCAAGGAAGAATTAACCACCACTAGAACTTACTTATACAACACCCCCCGGGCCATTTTATTTATTTATTTATTATTTCAATTTATTCCCTGCCCATCTCCCATGCAAGGGACTCTGGGTGGGTTACAATAATTAAAAATTTAAAAGCTATACAAAATAGAAAATATCTAAAAAACACAATCAATATAAAATAAATAAAATCCAAGATGGATTGGGAACCGTAGCATAGATCATGTTGCTACGGGGCCAGCCAACCCCAGGAGGCACTAACGCCACCTTGAATTGGACCCGGAAGCAAACTGGCACCCAATGCAGCTCACATAGCAGAGGTGTTACATGTGCCGATCTTCTGGCACTCATAACTGCTCGCGCCGCTGCATTCTGCACCAGCTGAAGCTTCCGGATACTCTTCAAGGGTAGCCCCATGTAGAGCGCATTACAATAGTCTATACGGGAGATGACAAGGGCATGAGTGACTGTTCGGAGTCATTTTAACAAGCCAGGAGGGGCATGGATCTAAATAGCAGGTGGCTGAGCTCGCAGTCCTAAGGACCCTGTCCTCTTCCTCAGGCCCAACAGGTTCAAACCGTTCCCAGATAACTGGGCAAGACTCCTCCCCAGTCATCTCCTCTGGACCTCCAGCAAGGTAGGCCAGCATCCAACTACAAGTGAATCCAAGTGACTTTGTCGGACAGATACTGAACAAATTCCTCCGCATACCCCTGCAAGAAGTTCTCCAAGCCTCCTCTACCCAAGAGGGCTCATGTCACCTGAGACAGGGCTGCAGGGTGGCTATCTGTGGACATAATAAGGGTGGAGAAGTACTGATGCTTTGCCACCCTTACCGTCACAAGGTTGGCCTTAATAGTGGCTCTAACTCGTGTTTGGTTGGGTTCGTCCTTTGTTGAGTGCCAGCAATGCTGCAGACATCTCTTCTCTCATTTTGTCTCCCATAACTCCTCCGCAAACCACGGGGAGTGACGGGATCCCTGAGGGGGAGAGGTTTTATGGGTGCAATCTGATCCAATGCCTCAGCCGCCCCCTTATTCCAAGCAGCAACCAAGGCTTTGGATGGACCGTGCAGCAGACCAGGCAGGAACAGCACCCAGCTCCCTCTGAAACCCATCCGGGTCCATCAGTTACCGGGGAAGACTAATCTAATGGGCCCAGCCTCCTTGCAGATCATCCCTGTGATCTCACCATGACAAGGGAGACACCAAAAGCTCCCCCAACTTCAGATCACATAGCCACTGCTCCAACAGGAACACCAGATCCGGTGTGTGACCACTGTCCTGTATTGGGCCCTGGATGATCTGGGATAGGTCCATGGCCATCATGGTGGCCATGAATTCCCAAGCCGGCTTGGACCACACTCCTAGAGAAGGCAGATTGAAGTCACCCAGAACCATAAGTCAAGGAGCTCAGGCAGGGAGGTGGTTGTGCAGCAGGGAGGCTGGTACAACAGCAACAATCCCAACTGATCCCTAGAGCCCAGCTTTATAGTTGTTAGGCACCAGGAGTTGTCAGAAATTACGGCAGCATACAAATCTAAGCAATCAGTCGATCCAAAGGAGATTCCATGGGGCTTCTCTGATTGGAGGACAACCCACCCACTTAGATCTTGCAGTTGATCAGAAGGGCCAGTGGCTCCCAGGACCTCAAACTCTGTCCCTTCTTGGATCTTTGTACCTTGTGGAGCTCTTTTGGACTGGAGCCCTTCCTTCCTGCCAAAAGCAAACCTATGATCATTTGTCTGTGCTGTACTTGGGGGATTTGAAATGATCCTCAAGGGAAGCACAGATCAACATCACTTCCTAAAACAAATTCTATGAGACAACAAAGATTGTCCTTGCTGTTGTGAAATCTGAGCTATTTCTCATCCATCTTCATGTACAAGACATTCAGATGAGTTTTAGCAAAGCCAGATACTGTAGCTGTTCCCCTCTGCACTCAAAATGCGGTGTTATAGAGAGATGCTTAAAAATAAAGCCAGTTTAAGAAGTCTAGGGTGGTTTTTTTTTTTCCTTTTTTTAGTGAGGTGGCAAAAGCCAGTCCAGAATTCTTTGGGCAGGGGAGGAGGCAACGGATATGTTATTTTCGGGAGGAGGGGAGAGAAACATGCTGAGAAACTTCTTCCCCACCCCTTGCCACCCTTTCTCCTTCCAACTACAATGTGCTGTGCTGGCAGATCCAGAAATAGAAAGCAAATGTGAGGTTGGCAAAATGACAATAAATGAGAATCAAATTCAGTCATTCCATTGACTGAGTCACAAAATGAGAAAGAAGTAAAGGCATAGTTCAGAAAGAATGCTGAGAAATCCTGCAAACCCTTGATTTGTTTTTCCTGAGACTATAATACTTACCATAAAAAAGTAATCCGTGTTTTGATGTCACAGAAGACCAGTATTCTGAAACCCATAAATTACAATGCCTATATCTATTTGCAGCAATCTTTTTTTTCTACGTGTATTTGACACATAGACAGGAGGTTGTCTCACCCCCACAAATGAAGAGCAAATTAACACGCATTGTTTCTTGAGGATAATGCCACAAACGACTGGGCACATGAAGCTCCTATTGGAATGTGGCAACATCTTTGGCTTCATTCACATAAATGGGTCTATAAAGATGATCATGGGGACTGCTCCTTTCAGGGTGTCAGCCAGCCAGGACTTTTCCAGGATGCTCTATTCCAATAGAAGAGAATACATGTAACTCAAGGTTGAACTGTGGAGTCCTTGGTGTTCTCTGAGCTTGGTTATTTGCTTGCAGACGTTTCATTATCCAACTAGGTAACATCATCAGTGCGGGTCTGGGTTGGGTTGGGTTGAGTCTCTGAGAATCGGACACGATTGAACGAAAAAGAAGAAGAAAGAAAACAGAACAAGTGAATAAGCAGAAACAGTAAATAGAGAAAAGAAAAAGAAAAGAAATGGATGCAGCAGTTTTTAACATACGCATTTTGTCCACAACATTCCATAAGATATTCATGTTTGTACACTACTTTCTTTAATGTATATATTTCATAAACATCTCTTGATATACATATTTTGGTATGCAATATTTGAGACATTGTAAAATTTGGGAAAGTATATAGTTCAAAGAATACCTTTCTGGTCTTTTTATTGTTCTGGGAAATGTGAATTAGGTTGGCTCAATTTGAGATGCATACCAAATGAAGTTTCTGTTTTCCATTTCAAGTATTTAATGTTGGACTGCTGATTCCCATATGGAAATTGAAGCCATGGTTTGTTTGTTTGTTTGTTTGTTTGTTTGTTTAAAAGATTTGAATGGCCGCCCATCTTAAAACACAACTCTGGGCAGCTCATACAAACGAGTTGGGAAGTGGTGAAAGTTTGCTTAAAATGAGAATTTAGAGACTTATTCACATTTGGAGTGGATCTGGTTGAGAAATACTGGTTTAACTTTTCCAATACCCATGAATTTCCCTTTGCACACTCCATTTCCCAGTAGTCAAGGATACAGGCCTATACTTCAATCACAAATATAGGTTTAACTAGGATTATCTATCATCAAGGAGGACGTCAGCAGCCGGCGCGGAGCGAGGCATTCTGGGACATGTAGTCCGATGCTTGCAGCTGAAGAGCCGGTTCCCTTCCCCTCTCCCTATCGCGCGGTAAAAATTGTAATGATGTATAATTGATATGTAATTGAATGTTGTAAGCCGCCTAGAGTCCTCCAGTAGGGAGGGGATAGGCAGGGTATAAATAAGACAAATAAATAAATAAATAAATAAATATGATAGATGCACAAAGCAGTTGTTTACTCCCAGGAGAAATGTCTGTGCACTTTTTGGCCCCGAGTAGTCAAATAATGTACCTTGCCTAGAGTACTCCTAGAGGTGATCAAGGATAGTATTTATGCTGCATTTTTAGCAAACAAACTTGATCCATAATTCCTAACCTAATATTCAAGATGAAATGCAGTCACCCTTTAATCTTCACTATGCTTTGAGTATTACAGTACACCTGTCAGTCAAAGGTCGTACCAAAACGTGTATGAAAATACATGTTTTTAAGGCATTTGCCAATGATTTGGTGATAATTCTAGAAAATCCTTTGGAAGGAATAGAAATATTAATGGAAAAATTAAAGGATTTTGGTCCGTAGCTGGATTTAAAATTAATAATGAGAAAACGAAGGTGTTAACAAAAAATATGATGGAAGAGCAAAAAGAATTGATGGAAAGAACTGGTTTTAAGATTGAGAAAAAAAGTGGAATATTTGGGTATTACTATGACTAATATGAACTGTATGTTATTTCAGAACAATTATGTTAAGACATGGAATGAAATTAAGAAGCATATGCTAAGATAGGAGATACTACAATTGTCATTGTTGGGGAGAATCTCTGTGATAGAAATGAATGTATTGCCTAGAATGATGTTTTTGTTTCAAACAATACCTATTTTAACAACTGATGTAACATTTAAGCAATGGCAGAAAGATATATCTAGGTTTGTATGGAAGGGAAAAAGCCAAGAGTTAAATATAAAATCCTTCAAGATGCAAAGGAACAAGGAGGATTGAGACTGCCTGATTTGAAATTGTATTTTGCAGCCTGCCGCTTGGTTTGGATGAAGTGGGCACTGCTGAGAAATAAGAAAACTTTAGAACTGGAAGAGCACGACCTGAGGTTTGGATGGCATGACTTTCTATGGTACAATAAAGTTAAAGTTAATGTAGCTTTTTAAAAATTACTATATTAGAAGTGCCATATATTGAGAATATGGAGTAGATATGAACCCAGATTGTGCCTGAAAATGCCTTTATGGGTGTCAGCATAAGCAGCATTTTATAGGAAAGAAATAGCAAGCAAAGAGAGATGGTTAACCTATCGAGAATTGTTACAACAAGAACATGGAGAATATAAGATGAAATCAAGAGATCAATTGACTGTGATTTAGTTTTCAATGGTTTTTGTATGCACAGTTAAGAGAAAGATTTAAGGTAGATAACAGGACATTTAGAATTGAACAGTACAAGACAGAATTTGAAATTGAACTATGTACAAATGATGAACATGTAACTCTAAAATGTATAAACTTTTGTTGAAATTTGAAAAAGAAGAAGAACAAGTGAAAGAGTGTATGATAAAGTGGGCTAAGAACATTAGACATAATATACTGATGGAACAATGGGAAAATATGTGGCTGAAAGGATTGAAATTTACATTATATTATAAATTAAAAGATAACTTTTATAAAATGATGTTCTGTTGGTACATGGCTCCAGAAAAATTATCTAGAATGTATAAAGGTGGTTGTTTATTCGTTCAGTTGCTTTCGACTCTTTGTGACTTCATGGACCAGCCCACGCCAGAGCTTCCTGTCGGCCGTCGCCATCCCCGGCTCCCCCACGGTCAAGTCCGTCACCTCCAGAATATCATCCATCCATCTTGCCCTTGGTTGGCCCCTCTTCCTTTTGCCTTCCACCTTCCCTAGCATCAGCATCTTCTCCAGGGTATCCTGTCTTCTCATTATGTGGCCAAAGTACTTCAGGTTTGCCTTTAATATCATTCCCTCAAGTGAGCAGTCTGGCTTTATTTCCTGGAGTATGGACTGGTTTGATCTTCTTGCAGTCCAAGGCACTCAGAATTTTCCTCCAACACCACAGTTCAAAAGCATCTATCTTCCTTCGCTCAGCCTTCCTTATGGTCCAGCTCTCGCAGCCATAGGTTACTATGGGGAATACCATTGCTTTGACTATGCGTATCTTTGTTGTCAGTGTGATGTCTCTGCTCTTAACTATTTTATCAAGATTTGTCATTGCTCTCCTCCCAAGAAGTAGACGACTTCTGATTTCCTGGCTGCAGTCAGCGTCTGCAGTAATCTTTGCACCTAGAAATACAAAGTCTGTCACTGCCTCCACTTTTTGTCCCTCCATTTGCCAGTCATCAATCAAGCTGGTTGCCATAATCTTGGTTTTTCTGAGGTTTAACTGCAACCCAGCTTTTGCACTTTCTTCTTTCACCTTCATCATAAGGCTCCTCAGCTCCTCCTCACTTTCAGCCATCAAACCATCAAAGTGGTATCATCTGCATATCTAAGATTGTTAATGTTTCCTCCAGTGATTTTAACTCCAGCCTTGGATTCGTCAAGTCCAGCACGTCACATGATGTGTTCTGCGTACAGGTTGAATAGGTAGGGTGAGAGTATACAGCCCTGCCGTACTCCTTTCCCTATCTTAAACCAGTCCATTGCTCCATGGTCTGTTCTCACCGTTGCTACTTGATCGTTATACAGATTCCTCAGGAGGCAGACAAGATGACTTGGTATCCCCATACCTCCAAGGACTTGCCACAGTTTGTTATGATCCACACAGTCAAAGGCTTTGTATAAAGGTACTTCAAATTTCCCCTTCATGGATCACTGCCTTGTCGTGGCGAAGGGGCTTGCGTAACTCAATGAAGTCAGGTCAAGAAGAACAGGTCATGATGGAGAGTTCTGACAAAACGTGGTCCACTGGAGGAGGGAATGGCAAACCACTCCAGTATCCTTGCCAAGAAAACCCATGGACAGTATCAAAAGGCTAAAAGATATGACGCCGGAAGATGAGCCCCTCAGGTCGGAAGGTGTCCAAAATGCTACTGGGGAAGAGCGGAGGGCAATTCCGAGTAGCTCCAGAAAGTGTGAAACGGCTGGGCCAAAGCCGAAAGGACGCTCAGTTGTGGATGTGTCTGGAAGTGGAAGGAAAGTCCGATGCTGTAAAGAACAATATTGCATAGGAACCTGGAATGTAAGATCTATGAATCAAGGTAAGCTGGATGTGGTCAAACATGAGATGACAAGATTGAACATCGACATCTTGGGAATCAGCGAACTAAAATGGACAGGAATGGGCGAATTTAATTCAGGAGACCATTATATATACTACTGTGGGCAAGAATCCCTTAGAAGAAATGGAGTAGCTCTCATAGTCAATAAAAGAGTGGGAAAGGCAGTACTGGGGTACAACCTCAAAAACGACAGAATGCTTTCAGTTCGAATCCAAGGCAAACCATTCAACATCACAGTGATCCAAGTCTATGCCCCAACCACTGATGCCAAAGAAGCTGAAGTTGACCGGTTCTATGAAGATCTACAACACCTTCTAGAACTAACACCAAAAAAAGATGTCCTTTTCATCATAGGGGACTGGAATGCTAAGGTAGGAAGTCAAAAAATAACCGGAATAACGGGCAAGTTCGGCCTCGGAGTACAAAATGAAGCAGGGCAAAGGCTAATAGAGTTTTGTCAAGAGAACACGCTGGTCATAGCAAACACTCTTTTCCAACAACACAAGAGACGACTCTACACATGGACATCACCAGATGGTCAATACCGAAATCAGATTGATTATATACTTTGCAGCCAAAGATGGAGAAGCTCTATACAATCAGCAAAAACAAGACCTGGATCTGACTGTGGCTCAGATCATGAGCTTCTTATCGCAAAATTTAGGCTTAAATTGAAGAACGTAGAGAAAACCACTAGACCAATCAGGTATGACCTAAATCATATCCCTTATGAATATACAGTGGAGGTGAGGAATAGATTTAAAGGATTAGATCTGGTAGACAGAGTGCCTGAAGAACTATGGATGGAGGTTCGTAACATTGTACAGGAGGCAGCAACTAAAACCATCCCAAAGAAAAAGAAATGCAAGAAAGCAAAGTGGCTGACTGATGAGGCTTTACAAATAGCTGAGGAAAGAAGGGAAGCAAAAGGCAAGGGAGAAAGGGAAAGATATAAACAACTGAATGCAGAATTCCAGAGAATAGCAAGGAGAGATAAGAAGGCCTTCTTAAATGAACAATGCAAAGAAATCGAGGAAAACAATAGAATGGGGAAGACTAGAGATCTCTTCAAGAAAATCGGAGATATCAAGGGAACGTTTTGTGCAAAGATGGGCATGATAAAGGACAAAAAAGGCAGGGACCTAACAGAAGCAGAAGAGATTAAGAAGAGGTGGCAAGAATACACAGAAGAACTATACAAGAAAGATCTTAATATCCCTGATAAATATGATGGTGTGGTCACTGACCTTGAGCCGGACATCCTAGAGAGTGAAGTCAAGTGGGCCTTAGGAAGCATTACTAACAACAAAGCTAGCGGAGAAGACAGTATCCCAGCTGAGCTATTTAAAATCCTAAAAGATGATGCTGTTAAAGTGCTGCACTCAATATGCCAACAAATTTGGAAAACTCAACAGTGGCCACAGGATTGGAAAAGGTCGGTTTACGTTCCAATTCCAAAGAAAGGCAATGCCAAAGAATGTTCAAACTACCGTACAATTGCGCTCATTTCACATGCCAGCAAGGTTATGCTCAAAATCCTACAAGCTAGGCTTCAGCAGCATGTGAACCGAGAACTACCAGAAGTGCAAGCTGGGTTTCGAAGAGGCAGAGGAACTAGAGATCAGATTGCCAACATTCGCTGGATCATGGAAAAAGCAAGAGAGTTCCAGAAAAACATCTACTTCTGCTTCATTGACTACGCTAAAGCCTTTGATTGTGTGGATCACAACAAACTGTGGCAAATTCTTAAAGTGATGGGAGTACCAGACCACCTTACCTGTCTCCTGAGAAACCTGTATGTGGGTCAAGAAGCAACAGTTAGAACCGGACATGGAACAACCGACTGGTTCAAAATTGGGAAAGGAGTACGACAAGGCTGTATATTATCACCGTGCTTATTTAACTTATATGCAGAGTACATCATGAGAAATGCCGGGCTGGATGAATCACAAGCCGGAGTTAAGATTGCCGGGAAAAATATCAACAACCTCAGATATGCAGACGATACCACCCTAATGGCAGAAAGTGAAGAGGAACTAAAGAGCCTCTTGATGAGGGTGAAAGAGGAGAGTGCAAAAGCTGGCTTGAAACTCAACATTAAAAAAACCCAGATCATGGCATCTGGTCCCATCACTTCCTGGCAAATAGAAGGGGAAGAAATGGAAGCAGTGACAGATTTTATTTTCTTGGGCTCCAAGATCACCGCAGACGGTGACTGCAGCCATGAAATTAAAAGACGCTTGCTCCTTGGGAGGAAAGCTATGGCAAACCTAGACAGCATATTAAAAAGCAGAGACATCACCATGCCGACAAAGGTCCGTATAGTTAAAGCTATGGTTTTTCCAGTAGCAATGTATGGCTGTGAGAGTTGGACCATAAGGAAGGCTGAGCGCCGAAGAATTGATGCTTTCGAACTGTGGTGCTGGAGAAGACTCTTGAGAGTCCCTTGGACTGCAAGGAGGTCAAACCAGTCAATCCTAAAGGAAATCAACCCTGACTGCTCATTGGAAGGACAGATGCTGAAGCTGAAGCTCAAATACTTTGGCCACCTAATGCGAAGAGAGGACTCACTGGAAAAGACCCTGATGCTGGGAAAGACTGAGGGCAAAAGGAGAAGGGGACGGCAGAGGATGAGATGGTTAGATAGCATCACCGATGTAACGAACATGAATTAGAGTAAACTCCGAGAGACAGTGGAGGACAGGAAGGCCTGGCGTACTATGGTCCATGAGGTCACGAAGAGTCGGACACGACTAAACGACTGAACAACAAAACTTCAAATTTATGCTGGAAATGTGGAAAACATGAAGGGTCATTTTATCATGCCTGGTGGAATTGCAAAAAAGCCAGAAAATTTTGGGTTCAAATATACACAGTGATACAAAGTATTTTAAAGATTAATACTCAGTTGAAACCAGAACTCTTCTTGTTGGGACTAATGGATAGATAATTAGAAAAGAATTATGGAAGAATGTTTTTATATATGATTACTGCTGCAAGATTATTATATGCACAAAAATGGAAAGACTCTGAAATACCAATAACGGAGGAATGGCTGGTGAAGATGACAGAATTAGCAGAGTTGGCAAAACTGACTTGTTTGATTAGAGAAATGACAATAACTACATTTATTGGTGACTGGAAACCCCTTATGGCAGGGCTTTCCAAAGTTTTCCCGTGGCGACACACCAACTGCCCTTGGTGTGTCGCCGCGGGAAAATCCGGAAGTACCGCCGCCACGGCAGCGCGCAAAAACCCGGAAGCGCTGCTGCCGCTTTCGGTCTTTGCGCGCCGCCGCAACTGCGGCGCCTTCAGATTTTCATGTGTCGCCGCGGGAAAACCCGGTGCGGGCGGGGGCGTGCATGGTAGCGGCGGCGGCGGCAGCCTCCACTAAAACGCGGAAGCACCGATGGCGCGCCGCCGCCGCCGTGCACGCCCCCGCTGCCACTTCCGGGTTGTGTGGCGACACAGCCGACTGTGTGTGGCGACACACTTTTGTGTCGCGACACACAGTTTGGAAAGCTCTGCCTTATGGACTTTTTGCTGAAAAAAGAAAAAAATGAACTTGAGATGTATGGGTTTGATTATTAGAAAGGGTAGACTATGGAAAGAAGGAAATTATGTTGTAACCTTAGAGAGAGAGGGTAAAATATATAACTGCTGTTAAGAAAACCAGAAGCCGCTTCTTTATAACTTTTTATTTCCCTTCCCTTCCCTTCCCTTTCCCCTTCTTTTTTCTATTTCTTTCTTTGCACTTTTTTTCTCACTCACTACTTTTTGTTACTTTCCTTATTTTTCTCTTTCAAAATTTGTATTATTTTTATTCTTCTAATTATATATACACACACAGAGTATATAATGTTTTTAAGATAACATACATAAACAGAATGGTTGTTATATATTTTATGCTAATACCTGTACAAAAGTACTTAGGTTATGCAACTGTGTTAAAATTATGCAAATTATTTCAGTTTACTTTATGCAGGCTTCAGTTTATGAAAAAAATACTTTAAAAGGTAATACTTTAAGTAAAGATATTAGTTTTGCACATTAAGAAATTAACAAATGGTTCAAAACATCTACTAGAATGCAACTGATCTGTCACACTGCCTGCCCTCTGGAATGAGGTTCCCCCTGAGATCTTGATGACTCCTACCCTGCTGGCGTTCCAGAGGGCCATAAAGACCTGGCTGTCCTCCCAGGCCTTGGCCTACGGTGGCTGGAGCTCCCTCCACTAGATGCTAGATGTTGGTGAGATGTCTTGGGATATCTGCTGGATTTGCCATCTTGTTCTTTCTTCTTCTTCTTCTTTTATAGTTTGGTTTTTGTTTTGTGTTATTTCTCATTATCTTGTTTGGTGTAGTGTGAGCTGCCCAGTGTCACTTGGAGTTGGGCAGCACCAAATTGCATCAAACAAACAAACAAACAAATAAATAAATGTACATTCACATAAGACATTAAAGCATAGTACAGGTAGTCCTCATTTAGCGACTGCCTCATTTAGCAACTGTTTGCAGTTACAACAGTGATGAAAAAGTAACTTTATGACTAATCCTCGCATTTATGACCTTCGCAGATCTTTAAAGCAAAGGAAAGCTGAAGTAAGATCATAAGCACAGTTGTGGTTTCGCTTAGCGACTGCTTCGCTTAACAATCAGGTTGCTGTTCCCAATTGTTGTTGCTAAATGAGGATTACCTGTATTGCTCAGTGGTGAACCATAATGCCTTACTGATGCCTGCTGATCTCTTCCACAAGTGGCAAGTGTGGGGTGGCTTCCCAACTCAGAGAATCCAACAGCTGCGAGTGGGACACTGGCCAAGCAAAATGGCCAGCCATAGTTTTGTTTAATGTGACATCCTAAAGCTTCTCCACTGCCAGTTCCCCCTTCTTCCCATCTTCTCTGATGCAAAACACATCCAGCCCCATCTTACAACAGAGGAGCAAAGGTTGGGTCTGGAAAACATGAGCTTGAAGCTTTCCAGACTGTAGGGTTCTATCACGATCGAATCGTCTAACCAGGATGTCGTATTTTGCAAAGAAGAAGAGGGAGAAAGAGAGCAGAAATCACAGCTTTGCAGTGAATTGTTTTGGGATGTCAAGGCCGGTGGTTTTCTTTTGTTCCAACCCTCTTTTCCAACTTCCCATTACAAGACCCCAAACCCGTCGTTAGCAGAGTAGTTCTGTTCATGGCTGTTTAGTCTTGCGGTGAGAAGGTAGATTGCCTAATTACAGAGAGCCACCACGGCCCAGCATCCGCTTCAAAGGCCTCTCTCAGCCCGGGAGTGAGTTCACTTCCCTGTGGGCGACGTGCCAGGTAAACAGCCCACAAAGACCGTTTTGGCAGAAGCACCCACCTGCCTTGCCCTGCTATTTAAGCTTTCTGGAATGGAGTTTTAATTCTAGCATCGAGAAGGATGGCATGTAATTAGGATCCCCAAAAAGACTCTTCAGACTAACTTGTAATCTCCAAGACGGATGGTTGGCACGCCGCGTTGCAATGAAAATTTGACAGAGAAAGGACAAGGAGGAGACAAAACATGGAGACTCACGGCTGCCAATTTAAACACACCCCTCCTTGTTTGAGGAAACTGTGGGTGCTGGGCAAAAAAAAAAAGCAGCAGCAGCAGCAGCAAAGGACAGCAGGGATGCCAGATAGGCAAATAAGGAAATCAGAAAATCTTTTGCAGAGGCTCACAACTTTTCCTCTGCTGGAGATCATCCTCAGACTTTGAGTGAGGTACTAGGACCACACTCCAAAAAAGTAGCAGGTAGGCCAGGACAAAACCAAAATTAGTTTCAGTTACATTCAAATTTATTTAAAGCTGTATTTTGCTTTCATTCTTGGATCACATTAAAAATGATCATTTGGAGGCCTCTGAGGGAATGCAGGCAAGGCTTGGCGAGGCCATAGATCTTGCTCTTCTGCTTTAAAAACACCAGCGGAGGCAGCGGATTCCCCAGACCAGGACTTGGCAATAAATCTCAGTCACCTGACTTCACATGGTTTAACAAGGCTGTTAAGCCCGGAGTCAGCTGAAGTCTCTCTGACACAGGACACAGTATACCTAGATAACAATGTCTATTGCAAACTAGAATGATGCCACATTGAATAGTATAGTTCATTGCCCTCAGTCAGAATGTGGGGGCAGTTCCCCTCTTATTCCATGGCAGTTTAAACCTGTGATTTCCTACCTTTCCCACATTTCAACAGACACTTTGCCCTGCACTTCATAACCATGAAGCCAGTTGGTTGTTGACATAACTGGCATCTCTGCCCTGAGAACTGCTAACTCCTTAGGAAGCAGCTAAAAGATGACGGTGACTAATTGGAAGGGTGATTTAAGGGAACAAGAAACCCCTTATTGGATAGACCGTACAACACAACAGCTGACTGTAGACCAGTACACAAAAGTTACAAGGATAGAATTTAAGAGTTGGAAGGGACTTGGGAAGCCATCCAGTCTAACCCCTGTTAGGGGAATATATTTCATTAACAAGTATCATTACTTGGAATGTGAATGGGGCAAATGCCCCGCACAAAAGATTTTTTTTTTTCATTATTTGAAGAAATTAAACCATGATGTGATATGCTTACAGGAGACTCATATAAGGAAAAATGATATTAAATATTTGATGAATAAAAAATTGGGAGAGGAATTTATTTGTGCAGGTTTGAAGAAGATAAATGGACTTGTAATATATATTAAACCACAATTGAAACCATGTTTATTGCTTTCTGATGAACATGGCAGATATGTAGCAGTGGAAGTCAAGCTTAATGGACTTAAATCTACTGTTGTGGGGATATATGTACCAAATGAAGATAAAAGTAAATTTTTTAGACACCTTCTGAATGAATTGTCGTCTTTTTCATATCAAAGCTTGTGCCTACTAGGAGATTGGAATGGTGTAACTTCCCCACTATTGGACAGGACATCTGAAAAGGAAATTAAGCTTAAACAAGGAAGACTCCCACAGTCCTTTTTTGACATGATAGACAATTTCGCATTAGTAGATTCCTGGTGACACAAAAAATGGATTGGCATGGGAATATACCTTTTACTCAGAAAGACATAAATCCTTTTCAAGAATTGACATGATATGGATTTCAAATAATTTAGCCAATAAAATTTGTAAGGTCGATATTTTACCAAAGACTTTCTCTGATCATAATCCAGTAAGTTTGAAAATAAAGAGATCATCTATGACTTTTAGATGGAGATTGAATTAAGCTATTTTACAAAGAGAAAACGTTTTGGTTGATTGCAAGAGGAGTTTAAAAGATATGATTGTAAACCACCCAGAGTCCCCCAGTTGGGGGAGATGGGCAGTCATAGAAATATGAATAATAAATAAATAAATATTGTACTTTTACCAAAAGAAGGCCAAGATATTACTCTAACTAAGAATTATAGTCCAATGCCATTGTTGAACAATGATTATAAAATATTTGCTTCAATATTGGCTGAAAGAATGAAGAAAATTTTACAAGACTTTATTCACCAAGATCAATGTGGGTTTCTACCCAAAAGGCAATTAAGAGACAATGTGAGAATAGTTTTGGACATTATAGAATATCTACAACAACACAATGAACAGCAAGCAGCTCTCATCTTCTTAGAGGCAGAGAAGGCCTTTGACAATTTGAACTGGACTTTTATGTTCAAAGTTTTGGAAAATATGGATAATTTTATTCAAGGAATTAAATCAATTTATGTGCCTCAAAAAGTGTATTATTGTAAATGGCAATTTAACTGAGCCTTGTCATATACAGAAAGGAACGAGGCAAGGATGTCATTTGTCACCTTTACTCTTTATCTTAGTTTTGGAAGTCCTGAATAGAGACATTAGACAAGATGATCAAATAAAGGGTTTGAAGATAAAGAAGGGGGTCTTCAAACTGAGGGCCTTTGCAGATGATTTAGTTTTAATATTACAAGACCCTTTGAATGTTGTTGAACATTTGATGAAGAAATTAAAGGAATTTGGGTCATTAGCTGGACTTAAAGTAAATAAACAAAAAACAAAGATGTTGACCAAGAATATGACTATACACCAGAGCTTTCCAAACTGTGTGTCGCGACACAAAAGTGTGTCGCCACACCACCCGGAAGCAGCGGTGCGCGCGTGCACGGCGGCGGCAGCGCGGTATCAGTGTTTCCGCATTTTAGCGGAGGCTGCCGCCGCCATGCACGCGCGAGCTGCCGCACGCCCCCCACGCCGCCACTGTGCACGCGTGCGCCGCCGCACGCCCTCCGCGCCGCTGCCGTGCACGCGCCCTGCGCCGCCACCGCCGCTGGTGTGTCGCCAGCGGCGGCACTTTGGAAAGCCCTGCTATACACAATCAAGAAATGTTGATGGGTAAGACTGGTTTTAAAACTGAAAAAAAGGTCAGATATTTGGCGGTGACATTATCAAAGTGTATGTTGTTTCAGAATAACTATGTTAAATTGTGGAGTGATGTTAAGAAAGACTTGTTAAGGTGGGAAAAATTACAGTTGTCAATGATGGGTCAGATATCTGTGATTAAGATGAATGTTTTACCTAAAATGTTGTTTTCGTTCCAGACAATACTGATTTTGACAACAGATTTACTCTTTAAACCAGGACTTTCCAAACTTTTCATGTTGGTGACACGCCTTTTAGCCATGCATAATTTCGTGACACAGTAATGAGGATTCCCCGCCCCCTGGCCCATGTGATTGGCTGCCGGCTCCAAACCCCACCCCCAGCCTACATGATTGGCTCCCGGCTCCAAACCCCGCCCCCGGCTCACGTGATTGGCTCCCGGCTCCAAACCCCGGCCCCCAGCCCGCCAGTCTTGTACCTTATGTATTGTATTGTATGTAATTGTAGATAAAATACAAAAATGCCCTCCAAGTGTGCTTGATGGGGAGGTCATGGACCCAAGACCATGAGCAGTGTTTTTCAGTCTTGGCCACTTTCAGGTATGAGGACTTCAACTCCCAGAATTCCCCACCCAGTAAGGTTGAGAAACACTGTTAGATATTGCACAGAGGGGCATGTTTGTGTGAAAGTGCACAGGGCATGAGATGCGTATGATTCCGTACCAGGTTCAGGAGATCATGAGGAGGGCTGTGCTGAGAGGGGGGACTGGGCCAGCCAAGCTGGACCTCCCTGCTCCCAGTGTAACCACATCATTCTTGTGTGCTTTAAAACAAGAAAAACTACTTTATATTCCTCACTTGAAATTTTATTTTATTTTATTTTATTTATTTGTCTTATTTATACCCCGCCTATCCCCTCCCTACTGGAGGAGTCTAGGCAGCTTACAATTCAATTACATACCAATTATACATCATTACAAATTTTTACCGCGCGATAGGGAGAGGGGAAGGGAACCGGCTCTTCAGCTGCAGGCATCGGACTACATGTCCCAGAATGCCTCGCTCCGCGCCGGCTGCTGACGTCCAGGAGCTGTTATTTCCAGACCCGTCATCCTCCACCGCCATCACCGTTCTCCAGGTCTTTCTTGGATCGAGGACGACCCTCCGATGGACGCCCGCAAATTGCCCCACGTGAGTGGTACCCATTTATCTACTTGCTATATTAGCTTTCGAATCGCTGGGTTGGCAGAGAGCTAGGGCTAGTGACGAGAGCTCACCTCGCCACACGGTTTCGAACTGCCAACCTTATGGTCAGCAGTCTAATGGCTCAGTGGTTTAACCCGCTGAGCCACCACGCCCAACAAATAAGGGTAGAGCCAGAGACGAAACTGTTCTTTTTGATGCTACCTGACAGTAGTTATTCTAAACATCCTGGATTTCCCCACCTATTTATTTATTGGGCTTATTTGTTGCTCCAGTGGCTGATTATGGAGCAATATACCCAACCTCTGATAATTAGAATTAAAAAATAGCATTATATAACAAAATAAGTCATTATATAAACACTGGGAACGTAGCTGAACCTCCAAGGCTTCCAGGAACAGCCAAGCCCTCATGGAATCGGAGTTGGAAGGGACTGAAGAGGTCGTCCGGTCCAACCCCCTGCACGCTGCAGGATTCAATCCTTAATCCCCGACAGATCCAGTCTCGGTGTGAACAATCCGGCAGGAGCGGCTGCAGCACCGAAGACGGGAGGCAGCCACTGAACAGGCTCGAGTCCATTATCTGCGTGGACGTTCCGGTGGAAGGGAGCTGCGGCGCCCGGAGGCAGGAATTTCCTCCTCTCCCAGCACGCCCCCGGAGAAGCCGTGCAAGCCTTTCGCGCCCGACCCCGCTTCCCGCCGGCTCCCTCTGGGGATCTGCCCGTGGCGCCCCTCCGTGGCAGCCAGCAAAGGTTCCCCAAAACGCCACCTTTCCACTTCAGATGACCCGCGCCCGCAGCTGGCCCAGCACCGTCCCCCCTGAGCTGCGCCAGCCCCGCCAGGCGGAGACAGGGCAGGAGCCCTCCGCTCGTGGCCTCCCTGCACCCCCCAGCCCTCGCCTCATCGCCTCCCTGCACCCCCCAGCCCCCCGGCGCGGCGGCCTCGTAACTTACCTGGCTTCGGGGAGAGCTGAAGAGCTGGGTTGAGCAGGGACCTGTCGGCGCGGCAAGGGATGGGCGGGGCTGCACTTGGTGCATGGCCTCCTCTTCCGGGTTCCCATGTGACACACCTGGGCCCTCGCCGCGACACAGAAATGTGTCGCGACACACAGTTTGGAAAGCTCTGCTTTAAACAATGGCAGAAAGATATCTCTAAGTTCATTTGGCAAGGAAAGAAACCAAGAATCAAGTATAAATTGTTACAATATGCCAAAGAATGAGGAGGTCTAGGTTTGCCTGATTTGAAATTGTATTTTGTTGCCTGCTGTTTGCTATGGATGAAGGATTGGGTGACTTTGAAGGACAAGAAATTATTGGAATTAGAAGGACATGATCTCCGATTTGGGTGGCACGCCTACTTGTGGTATGACAAAGTTAAAGTTAATAAAGATTTTAAAAATCATTTTAGGCGTGCCATACTGAGGGTTTGGAATAAATATAAACCAATATTGTCCTTGCTCAAGGAATCCATTTATGCCAACTTGGAAAATCCTTCCTTGAATAGAGGTGGGGGCCTCAGGCACAATCTTTCTCCCATCTTTCTCCCAGCTCTGTCTTCTGTGCCTAGGAAGATTAAGACCATTTCACAAGCTCAGCAGCAGCATGGTGATCTTAACGATCCTCCTTTAGATAATAAAAGGACTTAAAATAACATCTCAATATAACCATGACCCCAGGTGTAAGGTCACACAGCTACCTAGAAACATATTTAGGATTCCCTTACCAACTTTGCTCAGACTGAAGAAGCTCCTTGGATAAGGAGCGAAACGTTTCCACTGAGAAAATAGAAATCCAGTTGACATGATTCAAGCTACAGACAATTCCACCTGGATGACTGAGAACCTTCATAGACATATTTGGAAGCCGCTTTTGGACTATTTGCTTGTAACACAAAAAATGAAGTTTTGATTTTGATGATTAAATGGTTTGATTTTAGAGAAATAATGTTACTAAATGTTTAATTAATGGCAAGAGATTAACTTTTATGTACTTTTATATCTGTGTTGGAGAAGGTCAAAAGCCACCTGTCTTATATGTTTTTCTGTCTATTCTTGCACTGTTTTAGTTTCTCTTGTTTCTTTTTTAGACTTGTATTCTATCTGTCCTATATTCTGTATTTTGTGTTTTAATTATATCTTGAAAATTAATAAAGCTCTGTAAAAGGAGAACAGGTATCATTCTCCTTCATGAAATCCTGTTTCTCTCTCTCACTCACTCTTTCTCTTCCCCACGCATTGGGAGTGCACTGCTTGTTTTTGCTGAGAGTAACATTGGTGTCCTAAGATGGGCACATTCCCCAAAATGGGCAGGACCAGGACAAAAATTAATTTTGTTTGAATGTAACTTACTTAAACTTAAATGAATTAAATTTAGTTAAAATGATTGTGTCTTGTGTCTTTAATAATTACTGCCTTCTTTGTTAAAAATGACAATTTGGTAGCAATGTTTGAAAGCCCTGTGGAGGCCACATCTTAAGATTCAGGGGGTGCTCAGGGTTCATAACTCTGCTCGGTAACATTTACTTCTCCATGCTGGACTCACCTCAGCATTGAAGAAATCTCTGAATCCCCTTTTTAAACTCTGGACCCAAAGCCATTGTTGGGTATGCAAAAAGTGGAGGTTGGCAAATTTGAGAATATCCTTAGAAGGGAAACTGATGAATTTTCAGATGGATATCCTGAGAAATTAATCTAGGTTTTCCTACTTTAGTTCTGCATCAGCATGCAATCCAATTCATCAGTATCAGTTTAAAGCAGAGCTTTCCAAACTTTTCATGTAGGTGACACACTTTTTAGACATGCATCATTTCGCGACACACTCTTACAGCAGGGCATCATGTCACGACACACTCTTACAGCAGGGCACAAGGCAGGCACTAGGACCTGCATGGAATCACAGCAGGTTTGGAGGCAGCAAGGCACAAGGCAGGCACTAGGACCTGCGTGGAATCCTGGCTGGGTTTGGAGGCAGCAGCAGCCGCGACACACCCAGACACTGCAGCTGACACACTAACGTGTCCCGACACACAGTTTGGAAAGCTCTGGTTTAAAGCTTTGAGCTCTAACACCCTCTGAGCTCCAAGACTGCTATCCCTGAGAAATCAGTGCTGCAAAGTTTCCTGTGAAAATATGAGTTCCTGGGTTGATGGGTGGAAGTTCAGGTTTTATGAATAGAAAGACCCTCAAGGCTGTTAGCTATGAATTCCTTGAAAAACACATTGTAAGTAGTAACCAGACAAATGTCTATAATTTCTCTGTATCTCAAGTAGATAATGTGGAGTTTCTAGATGCTGCTGAACTCCACTTCCCATCAGCCATGCCCCGCAGACCAATATTGGGGATGATGGGAGTCCAACAAAAGCTGGAAGAGCACACAGTGGTCCCCTCTGCTCTCTGTTTTTCCCACTTCAGCGGATTCTCTCATTTCCCCTCTATTAAGAAAGAAGAATGTTTATGTTTGTCTGCACACACACAAAACTTGGCCTCTTTTCCCTTGTCTCTCACTCCCCACCCCCTGATTTTCTTAGCTGCTCTATTTGGCATGACCCCAATCATAGCAAATAACTATGATCTGACAGTGTAAAACGAGCATTGTTGCACTACCAGCAGACGCAGCCAAGGAGTGAAGAGAGACGCTGTGGAACTCGAAGAGGATTTTTAACATGGCCAGGGTGTGCCTGCGGCTTGGAAACAAGGAAGCCACCGGTTCTCATGTTGTCTTCCGTTCCTGGGTTGGAAGATAGAGAGATAATGTTCACAAGATCACAGCATGACATAGCTCCCAGTCCACACATTCAGTTCATACACAAGGGTGACACGCTTGATCCCCTCCCTGCGTTAAAAGCATGCTAGAAGAAACTGGAGCGCTGCAGGCGCGGAGCCTGAGCATTCCTCCCCTAGTTGCTGCTGCCCCTCGTTCCTGGCCATCAACCAGAAGATGTTTGGGAGAATAAGTGGATATGTGGATGCATAAATCGGTGTGAACAATCCGGCAGGAGCGGCTGCAGCACCGAAGACGGGAGGCAGCCACTGAACAGGCTCCCTCCTGACCTTTCGGAAGGCCCTTAAGACCTGGCTCTGCCACCTGGCCTGGGACAACGGAGGCGGGAGTGCCTCTTGGGGTTGGCTAGCCCCGTAGCAACACTATGCTACGTTCCCTACGTCCCCCATCTTGTATTTTATTTATTTATATTGTATTTTTTAAAATTATTGTATTGTTTTTAACTTTGATTGTTGTGACCCGCCCAGAGTCCCTTGTATGGGAGATGGGCGGGGAATAAATTGAATAAATAAATAAATAAATAAATAAATGCACACACACAACAGGACTGCCTTCCCATAAAATACTTTATGGATTCCTGATTCCCTTCACTGGATTTGCACAGTGCCAAGGTTTCTAAACTCACAGTGCCAAGGTTTCTAAACTCACCCGAAGGGCAGGATTCACCCAACCTACTATACCACTCCAAAAAATGTCCCTTAACCACATATAGACTTTTGTGTGTTGTGCGGATGCAGCCACTATATTTCCAACAGACTTTTTTTTGAGGAGTGTTGTGCTAAACCAAATTGTCTGAGCAATTGTTGGTTCTGTGTATTGTGAGAAGCCAGAAAACCGGTTAATTTCATAACCAGGTTAAGCATGTTGTGTGAACGTGGCTGGGACCTATTTTTCTGCCTTGGTGTTCCCTTAGAAAGCACTTTGTGGAAGAAAGATGGCACCAACAAAATAAAGACATTCCAAGCCCTTCCAGTTCAGGCAAATACCACCTCGCAGCCTGTCGTAATGCATGGCAGTCCTGCTTTTTCATGGAGAGCAAAAAGCCCCACCCTTTGAGGCCCTTCAGTGCAAAGGCTTCTTTCTCCACCCCCACTCTTATTTCATCATTCCATCTCCTGCTGCATCCATTCCCTGGCTGTTTTTCCCCTCCTTCCCTTCGATTCTCGAAGATGGTTTAGCCCAAAGACCAGCCTTGCAAGCTAGCCTCATAAACGCTCCCATGCAGGAAACAAGAGGAGCCATCAGGGCAAAGTGGAGGCACTTTCGAGGGTGTTTATTTTGGCAAAGCCAGGCCTGGCATCATCCCCACATCTGGAATGGCCTACTGCATCAGAAAAGAAATGCAGCACGAAGTGCGTATGGACACTTTCCTAGATTTGTCGGAAAGGGGGAAAAACAGAGCAGAGTGCCTTTAACGTCCCCCAACTGCAGTCTTCCTGCAGTGCAAGTCTGCCTCAGGACCTCCTTTGTGGACTAGAATTCAGCCTTACGAGGTCTGTGGTACAATCCGGGGAGGGTCTCTGGACATATACAAGCCATCTACCAGCATTCACTGCAGCATAAGTCACATACATATCTTAGGACTTATCCATACTTCCTTCTTGCCCTGGCTCCAGGATGGCCTGCTTGCTTTGGTTGAAAACATGTCCTCACAATAGAGGCCTCATCTTGATGCCAGTCTGCCACTGAGGCATGTTGAACCTGGATCAAGGTGATCTGGTCGGAATCCATTGGAAAATGCCCTAGAAGTTCCTTTGCAAACTCTGTGTCACATGGAGGGGGAACCTAAGGAAGAATGTGGCAATTCGCAGGGCTCCAACTGGCCTGCTGCAAGATCACCCCCTCCCATCCAGTTGTGGGGATCTGTATCTCCATAGCTCTTTCTGCTTGGTCTGTCAGAGATAACAGAGTCTTGCCTGGCATTTTTTTCCCTCTCAGTTGGGGCAATATCAACCTCATGGAAAATCTTCTGCAAGGCTGACGTTCTGATTAGTTCTTCCCCCCCCCCACCCCAATTTAAGGGACCAGCCACCCTAGACTGCATCCACACACTGGTATGCACTTTTCACAATATTATAAATATGCAAGGTATCCCCATCCCCCCCAATGTGATGATTTTTTAACAGCACTTGTTGAGTTACAGAACGTCCCTTGGAGAATTCTAAAAAAAATGGATTTGGGCATGTAATACCATCTCGGTTCACACAGAAGTTCAGAATGTGTGAATTGGATAACTTCACATAAAATGCAAACCTAAAAAAAAAAAAAAGGTCAAAAAGCAAAAGCAAAAGTTGCCACTGAATTATTATTTTTCATGAGATTAAAAACATGGACAGTTAACCAATTTCCTTTCTTTCATGAATGGTTATTTGGCATTTGCCCTTGCCCTGGTAGGAAAGGATAGGCCTCCATCTCCTGCTTGTGAGCACCCCAGAAACATTTGGTTGGCCGCTGTGAGAAATAAAATGCTGAACAAAGATGGGGCTTGGCTTGATCCAGCAGGGCTATTCTGATGTTCTGTTGTCAAAATTCCAGCCTGTGATTTTGCCACATCTGCAGGCCCCACACGCTGCCAAGCAGCTTTGATTGATGGAGTCCGAGGCTTCCATTTCAGGGACAGCCACCACAGACACGGGTCCCCATCCAAAAAAGCCAAGGTGGAAAATGTACACTATACCCAGGGAGGAACACTCCCTAGCTGTGCATAAGTTGTTACGTAGGGGTGGGATTTGCCATGCATTCATAGCTTGGTTTCACACAACTGCTCAACTGGGCTAAAATGATATTCTGCACTGAATTCATATTGTGGGAGCCCAGCCACTGTCTGGCATATTAGGGACTCTAGTGGAGCAGGAGATGTGATTCTCTTCTCCGCTTCGCTCTTCTTTTCTGCTTGGAATGGGTAACCCATCCAGCAAACCCACATGCAGAACTTGGATTACAGTCTTTGGATTGTAGCCTCTCTCTCTCCCATGATTATTCCTTCCAGGCTTTAAATGCCTCGGCTTCCATCTCTCCCATCCAGGCATTTCATTTTTCTAGGTGCTTCTCCCCCCCCCCCCCCCCCGCTTTTCTTTCCATAGTCCCACCCTTTTCTTCTCCAGAATGTCTTCTCGCTTTAAGCTCCATCTTCTGGTCCCCTCGCAGCATGGATGGTGACTCCGCCAAGACAGGGGCTCTAGTCAAATACATACTTCTAATGTCATTCTCTCCCCACCCCCCCAACACACACATGTTGATGCCAAAGTTAACAGAAACCCAAACTGCTACACCATTTGGAAGCTCCCTGGATCAGATCAAAAGAGGCAGGTTTTGCTGCTTACTAGCCAGCCATTCCTCTTTCCTCCTGCTTAGCAGTCTCGCCAGCTCACCCTTCCTACCACCCCTTGGGGTGAATCGCAACCCTATCGAGCACGGTGGTTCCCCCCTCCCCGCTTGGAACATTCCAAGTGCACATGGTATTTTGCAAACTCTAAGCCACCGAGGAGCAAAGGCAGCTCAAAAGCTGGGATGTGGCAGCTGTCAGAGAAAACCTGCCACATGGGCTGTTGCCTGATGGGGGTGATGAAGTCGGTTGCTCACAGAGGGAGAAAACAGTGCACCAGAGAAGAACGACTTACAGAACTGCCTCGGTTTTCTGATTCTGGCGAGTAAAAAAAATAGTAATATATTTAGTTCTGGTTGGAGGCCAAAAGAATGTAAAACAAAATAAAGAAGGCAGTCTTTTCTGATGATCCCTTCTGCTTTTGTGCAGATACATTCATAAGGGCCTCAAAATCCTAAGGGGGGGGGGAATCAGGAGAGTCTATGGGCTCATCCACACATGCCTTGAACAGCAGTTCAAAGGTCCCTTGCTAACTGTCCCTCAAGGACAGGGGTCCCCAACCTTAGCAACTTGAAGATGTGTGGACTTCAACTCCCAGAATTCCCTAGCCAGCGTTGCTGGCTGGGGAATTCTGGGAGTTGAAGTCCACACATCTTCAAGTTGCTAAGGTTGAGGAACACTGCTCAAGGACATGCCTTCATGATGCTGTCTTCATCTCATTGCTGAGGTCATCTAACGTCATATGTAATGCTCTGATGTTAAAGTGGTGTTTTCCATCAGCTCCCAACACAAGCCTTGCTGCATGCATGGTTTCTAGCATTTAGGCAGCAACTGTAGTCTTGATGGGCTCCAGAGTTGCTATCTGCACAGCAAGGATGCTCCCTCCTCTGCACTCACTGGGCACTGCCCTCCACAGCTATTTTGCCTCGTGCTGCTGATGGATGTAACCCCTGGCTTCCATAAACATCTGCCCACGTAATGCTACATAATCTGCCATGAAGGTGGGCTGCTATGGGAAGGGAAGGCTGGCCTGTTAGGGACTGAGGAGATGCTTAATGCTAGGCAGAAGCGGCTTGGAGAAAACTGTCAGGCCAGCTGGTTGGCATGGTTGGTGAGGGTTTGATATAAAGCTGTTGGGAGGGTCAGTTTCTTTAAGATCCACAACAATTAGCAGAATCAGAGCTTGTTTAGAGAAGAAACTAAGCCAATGGTTGTTGTGGGTTTTCCGGGCTGGGTGGCCGTGTTCTGGCAGTTTTGGTTCCTAACGTTTCGCCAGTCGCTGTGGCTGGCATCTTCAGAGGACAGGAGCACAGCTAGAAGATTCTCTCTGTGCCCAAGTGGAGGGTGTGTCTTCCTGCTGGTGTTTGTAGCTGCTGAGAGGGTGTGTGTCTTCTGTGGGTCATTTACAAGAGATTAGGAGAGGGTTCTTTGTGGTGAACTAAGCCAATGCTGCTGGGGAGGACATTCTTCAACCAAAGACCCTTCTCCCTCTCTTATAACCACTCTCTGCATGTTGCATTCTTATAGCTCTCAGAGAAGAAACTTAGCTCATCATCTCAATATCCCCCTTTACTTAACCATCCTCTTCTTTCTGCTAGATATAAAGCAGATACTACCAGACTCATGAGAAGTGAGGAGCAAATTTGCAGAGGGATCCACAGAATCTGACAGTTTGGTTAAAATAATGAAACAAATATCTCAACAGAGTGAAGGATGCTCTGCCCCTTATATATGTGCAATGTCAAAATGCAGGTACAAAAGGGGTAGAATTTGCACCATGACTTTGCAATCTTCATTTGTCCCCCCCGCCCCACAAATATCTGCCTATATTTGGTTTGCTGAACTTGTCAATAACTTTGTCTACATGCTCAACCTCACAAACATAGAGTCATCCAATAATGTAAGACTAAATAGCGTCCTGCTACATCAGCATGTCTGAGTTTGACTGAACCCAAAAGACAAAGCAGGATCGTGTTTGCTTAGTGCTTGGATAGAAGACCAACAAAAGGCTGTCGGCAAGACTGGAAGGTAAGCAAACAAACCAGCAAACCAACCCAAGGACAGTGTCAAACCGTTTCCAAACTGCCACCAAGAAAATAATATGGATATGTCTATACACAGGCCCACAACTAGGGTCTGTGTCACCCAGGGCAAACATGGATTCTGCCCCCCCATGGATTCCACCCCCCCGCAGGGTCGAGTCTCCCCCCGCACCCCCAACGCAGACCCCCCTCCACAAAACAGCGCGGGGCTCCCCCGGGACAAGCGCCCCGCTCCTGGCTGCGATCTCTCGCGTGCCACCGGCTCCAAGGGAAGGACCCGCTGTGCTCCCGTCTGCCCATCCGGGCCGGGTGGAGTGAGCTACCCGCCACCGCGCTCCCAAGCGGGATGGTCCGGAGTGGCGCCGGGGGGGCGTGGCTCTGCAGCTACCCCGGAGCCCACGGCCAGCCCTGGGGAGCAGATGAGCCCAGCCGTGCGACACCCCGGCGGGCCTCTTTGCGAGTGGGGGCGGCAACAGGAGCGCAGGCCTCCCTCGGGTGGCCGTCGAAAGAGGCATTTTGGCACCTCCCCCAGCGTGGCACCTGGGGCACATGCCCCGCTTGCCCCCCCCCCTAGTTGCGGCCCTGTCTATACAGGAGTCAAGCTTGACTTGAGAGAATCTTGACTTTAAACAGATCTTTGGATAGCTCCAAAAGTTGATCTGCTGTAAGACATTTACTAGTGGTCATGGGCAAAAAGGTGTCCATGTCCCCAAAATGGTGTCTAAAGGTACCTGAAATGTCAGTGTTTTTTTGTGAGATCTTGACTGACTGATTTTGTGCCATCAAGTCATTTTTGACTCCTAGAGATCACACAGATAGATTTTCTCCATGATGATCTGTCCCCAACCTGGTCTTTCAGGTCACCATCTCTGACCTGATCGAAATGCTAGTGCAAGTCAAGTTGGTTTGCTTAAAGTGCAGGGCACACAAAACCTTACATTTCATTACTGGCAACAGCCTACACACCACAGGGCTACTGAGAAAGGTTATCGCTGGGTGTGTCCAGAAATGACTGATGGATAAATTGGATAAATAGAGCAACAAAATAGATCAGACTACTCATATTTCAAAGATGTCAAAGAAGAGGGTATCTGGAAGCAACCATCAGGAAACACAGCTTTGTTCACAGTGCATTCTTAAGGCAGGGGGAATTAGCCTGCCAAGTTTTTCTTTCAACAACTCTATCACTCTGCATCTGCAGCCATTGGGTGTAGGAGAAAGGTATTTAAGTGTCATGGGACTTATTCCTGATAGGAGGCCATATAACTACAGTATAACTGCAGCTTTCCTCCACTTTCTAATACATTACCCTGATTTATCATATTACGTTTTTAACAAACTGGTTGCTGTTTTTAAAACCACTTTAGAAGGCCTGTTTTGAAGAACAGGATACAACAAATACTAATGTGACGTTATTGTTACTGGAGGAGTAATGGTTGCTAGTATTTATGGTGCAAAGGAGAAGGAGAAGGAGGAAAAGAAGACATACGTTGTAGAGATGATGATGATCGATGATCGATGATAGCAAGAACAGTAGTAATGGCTGCAAGTGCAGTCCTGCCTTGAAAATACACAAAATGTAAGGTATAGTTTTAAAAAATTAAGACTTTCTCCTGCTGATACCAGTTGAATGGAGAGAACCTGGTTTTCTAATCACCATAGAGCTGAGTAGGAGGCTGGCAATCACGAAAAGGTGTGCATTTCACTCGTTCTCACATTACTGTCATTGAGAGGGAAGACCGGGATCGCTGAAAGACGTCTAGAGAATCTCTGGATTCCATATTCTGCTGGACTACAATTCCCATTACCCAGATTTCTCAGCCCTGCTGGCTGGAGCGGCTGGGATTGGAGTCCGATGAAATGTGCCTTTTTCATCTGCCTCTCTGAATCCTAAATTAAAACTCTCCCTCCCCTCAGTGTTTCAAGACACGAACAGCAAAGCCTTCCGAAATGAGTCACCCAAACATCTGGAAAACGTTGCACCCGTGAGCCAAGCCAGGCCAACACCACCCCAAGCGGTGCCTCTTGCTTCCCTCCACATCATTCCAGTGACACCCAGGGTGCTCCTGATTGGTCAAGTTTCTTCCAGCACCCAATCCCTCTCCCTGACACCCCGATTGCCGACCAACCATGGCTTCCTTTTTGCCATTAGGCAAAAATGTTTTTCTCCCCACTCGTAAAAAAAGAAGCAGCCCATCTAAAGGGCTGGAAGGAACCCATATAAGGGATAACAAAAGGAGCTCCAAAGAAAGTTTTGGGGGCAAAGGATGGGATGATGATATCAGGCTCTTAAGCTGTTCTTTAATGCTCTAGCATGTAGCAGAGTTGGGTTGGACCCTGAGAACTTCTGTTATGGTGAAGAAGTGGCCTTTCTCATTTCTATCGAGAAGCTCCCTCAAAAATGAGCTTTGTTTAAATCCCAGCTTACTTTTAGCCAGGCTTTGGATTTAGACCTGGATCAGCACTGCACAGCTGAAAGAGAATGCCTTTGTGGAGGTGCAGGTTCATTACCAGGGGATAAACCCTGCCAACTTTTTTGGAAGGGCTGGGGGTGAGGATATGCAAAAGGAGACAGGGCTGAATCTTAAGAGCTCTATGCAAAAGGGACAGTCACCAGGTTTAATTTAAACCAGCCTTCCCCATCCTGGTGCGCTCCAGAAGTGCTAGACTTCAAGCCTTTGGGGGGGAGGAAGAAAAGTAGATAAACAAGATTGATAATAATTAATAACAATGATTCCAAGTGTGGCTCCTGAGAATGTTGGGAGTTGTAGTCTAACGCAGTTGGAGGGCCCCAGATTGGGGAAGGCTGATTAATGCTCCTTTCTGTGCCACTTTTAAACATTCAGGAGACCTCAATTTTTTTGCTTATGCCCCCCTCTCCCTGAAACCAGCCCTTGCATATCCAGGTTTCCTGATCATGGGACTCCGCTGACCAGTATATGTCCTACAGGAATGGGGAACTTCTAGCACTTCAGAGTTCGTTAAGTGCAATTTGCAGCATCCCATAACATCAACTTTGAAAAAGTCTCAAAATAAAGTAAGAAGCTTCTCACTTCAAATGATGATTTCACCTAGGTACAGAAGTTATCCATACCTTGACAGAATACTTTGCTAATTTTTAAAATCATCTTCCACATCTGAGCTTAGGGAAAGCCGTGACAGACAGAGTACAGAGGTAGGGAAATGTCTGTTGCAAGGTAGTCAAGCTAAACCCATTTACTAATAAACACGTTTTGTTGAACTTAGTGGGTCTTATTCCTACAGATTACATTGAATTGGCTTGCACAAGTAAGGTAAAGGTAAAGGTACCCCCCGCACATTTGTGCAGTCGTGTCCGACTCTAGGGGCCGGTGCTCATCTCCGTTTGTTAGCCGAAGAGCCAGCGTTGTCCGAAGACGCTTCCACGGTCATGTGGCCGCATGACATGCGCGAAACGCTGTTACCTACCCACCGAAGTGGTACCTATTCATCTACTTGCATTTGCATGCTTTCGAATTGCTAGGTTGGCAAGAGCTGGAGCTAGTGCGGGAGCTCACTCCGCACGCAGGGCTAGGGATTCGAACCTCCGAACTTGCAATCTTCCGATCAACAAGCCTGGCGTCTTACCCACTGAGCCACCACGCTACCTTGCACAAGTACATTTGATAAAATAAATTTGAGTCAAATGGTATGGGTGAAAAGACTGTAATCTTCCAGATGCTGGTGAACTACAACTTCCATCAACCTCAGCAAATGTGAGAGTGATAGGGGATGCTGGGAGTTGTAGTTTAACATCGAAAGCATCACCAGTTTCCCATCCCTACCTTAGGCCATGATAAATGTGCCACTCTGAATGGTATTACAAGTCTCTAAATATTCCTAAAGTGCAGAGGGTAGCCTAGGCGCAATCTTGTGGCTAGGAACCACAATTTTAAAATTTATTTCAAAACTTTGCATTTAAAAATTTCATCCTTGCAAGCTAGAGGGGGCAGGTCTGGTGGTGTGGTGACATCATCAGGAAGGCTTTGTGATTCTTTGTTGTGTTTGTGGGGGCAGTGTTGCATTGTTTTAAGGGCAGCAGTTAGTGATCTTACTTCACAGAGCACCTTTATTCCCACCCTTATTTTTTAAACTAAACATTGCACTGTTTAAAATCAGCCTTTGGAGAGACTGAAAAGGCACCTGTGGCTTGGAAGCCGTAAGCTGCCCACCCCTGAAATGGGCCAAAAATAAATGTAAGGCTCAAATTTTATCTGGCTTTATTAGATCAGCATCTAAACCAGTGTTTCTCAACCTTGGCAACTTGAAGATGTGTGGACTTCAGCTCCCAGAATTCCCCAGCCAGCCATGCTGGCTGGGGAATTCTGGGAGCTGAAGTCCACACATCTTCAAGTTGCCAAGGTTGAGAAACACTGATCTAAACAATGCATATTTTACACATCTTTCTCTCCTTCTTTTAGGACACCCAAGAAGAACAAACAATTTGGATCAAGCAGTTTTTTTTGGTGGGGGGGGAGGTGGGGGAAAATCAGGTCATCAAACAGATAGCTCTCCCACCCATCTCCATCTTTCCCCCATTTTTATTGTTTCTCTCTGAGCAAGCACCTCATCTGGTTCCCAGCTGCAGAACTGCTGGCTCCCATTCCTTGCTTGTGGTTGCTTTTCTTTAAATTTGGCCTCTCTCTCTCTCTGTGTGTGTGTGTGTGTGTGCGCTTTCCTGCTGAAGTTTGATGCATGTTGAAGACAGGCTCAGTTCCTGCTGATGTGGCAGTGGAAGATATTCTACTCGAAGAACAATTTCACTCCACCACCACCACCACCACCCCCAGACATACACAATAGCAGTTTTTAAAAAGATGCTCCCCCAGTGCTGTGTTTCTCGGTCCTCCTTGCGTTCACGCACTCTTTGCAACTTAGTTAACACCTCTATCCCTCCCCCACCCCCACCCCACTACTTTTTCACCCTCTTGGACAGTCCATATTTTCCCTGATTTCCATGCAGAAAAGCGCTGCAGAGGAGGCAGTGGCTCCATGCCCAGACTACAAAACCACCTCCCTTCCCTTTTATTCATAGTCCTTGGTCCACTTTTTCTTCTTCTCCCAGTAAAAGGCAGCCACCCTAATGAACATGGGCTTTATCCAGGTCAGTTTTCCAAGGCACCAGATTCCTTCTCAGCCTTTCTATCAACCTCCCCTTCTTCTTTTCTTAAAACAAGGGTGGGCAAATGTTTCCTGGCCAGGAGGGGCACGGGTGTGGATATCTTATCTGGGCAGCAAAAATCCAGACAACCGATCGCTGGCAGGCAAGACCAAACGCTGGGCAGCGGTGCAAAGTGAGAGGGGCTCTGTTAAGCATGTGGTTAGGGCAAGGGACTTTTCCCCCTGGGACTCTTTGGGGGAGAGTTTTATGGAGTTCCTTCTCTTTTTTAAGCCACATGTTTAGGTTTCATTTTAGTTTTCATGTGTTTGCCCCATCAATATGGCGGGAAGGGAACTGTGCTCCAGTTTTCAGTACTTCTGGTCAAAGGGGAGGTTCCAAGCCTACAGAAAGTGGTTCAGGGCAATATATAGCCCTTGCAGGCCACTTTTTTTGGGCATGGTGGCTCAGCGGGTAAGATGCCAGGCTTGTTGATTGGAAGATTGCAAGTTCAGAAGTTCGAATCCCTAGCCCCGCGTGCGGAGTGAGCTCCCGCACTAGCTCCAGCTCTTGCCAACCTAGCAATTCGAAAGCATGCAAATGCAAGTAGATGAATAGGCACCACTTCGGTGGGATGGTAACAGCGTTCCGCGCGCATCATGCAGCCACATGACCGTGGAAGCGTCTTCGGACAACGCTGGCTCTTCGGCTAACAAACGGAGATGAGCACCGGCCCCTAGAGTCGGACACGACTGCACAAATGTGTGGGGGGAGCCTTTACCTTTACCTTAGGCCACTTTTGCCTTGGTTCTAAAAGGTGGTTCCATGCATGGATTACTAGGAGACTATGGATCGGAGACCAGTATGTGGCAAAACAACAAACTGGTTCCTTGCAACATACTTCTTCGCAGCCAACTCTTTGGGCCCCATGAAGATTCCACTGGGATGGCAGAGAACATCTTCAGGTGAATTTTAGTTGGTGTTCTGGTACATCAGTGCTTTGTGACCAGCCGTGTCTCCCATGGCAGCCATGTAGTGAATAGGCATTCACTGGCCTACAACTTTTGCCTACTCCTGATCTTCACTGATTGGCAGCAGAACCTCAAGGTTTCTTGCAAGAGTCTTTCTCAGCCCCGCCTGGAGATGCCAAACTTTGAACTTAAGAATCTTCTGCATGCAAAGAATGCACTTTTGAGTTAGGGCCAGTATTTCTCAACCTTGGCAAGTTTCTCATGTATGGACTTCAACTCCCAGAATTCTGAGCTACATATCAGGAAGTTGACAAGGCTGGCAAACGCTGAACTAGAGCTGTCCTATCTGGGATACAATAACCTGCTGCTAGATGGCAGCAAAGTTAAAGGTATTTTTGTCTCTCTTTACTGGCATCTGCTGTTCAGGAGGAGTTTTGCAACCCAGATATTGTAAACCATATTTTGAGCTGCAATTATATCTAAACTCTGACCCTTCACCATAAAATGGGTGTATAAACAGAGTCTTCAGGGTCACATGATCACCAAAAACATTGATGGTGGCCCCTGGAAACCCTCCAAAATTTGCCATCAAATTGCAAGGCTTCATATGATACAGTTGAATATCAAGGGCATGGGGAAATTTTATGCAATTAATTTGATTTAGGTTACATTAATTCAAATCTATTTGTTTATATTTATTTAAATCACTTTTAGACCTGCTTGCTTCTTTTCTTTAGCCCCATCTACTTGTTCAAGCAGGGGCTCAAGCCAGTTGGTGGCCCAGTGTGCCCCTGAGCATGAAAAAAGTTCTAATTTCTGCCCTATAGTCTGCCCCAAACAGCAAACTATCTAGCATCTCAGAATTTAAATGCTCTTTAAAAAATTTCTAAAATAACTTTACACATTCAAACCAGATGTCTCCTCCCTCCTGCAGGAAATTTGGCTTGGGTGCACAAAAATGGGATGAAATAGCAGTGTGAATTACAGCTGTAGAATTACATCAGTACTTTGGGAAGTGCAGGGCTAATGGGGCAACTGGGCAGAGCAGATCATTAGCAAGATCTATTAAGGAGAAAGAGATAGAGTTACAAGAATTCCAGCAACTGAACTATTTTCTTGTCAAAGAGCAATATATAGTTTCCATGGTGGCCATGAACTCCTGGGGTGCTGCAGACTCTACATCAGTGTTTCTCAAACTTGGAAACTTTGATGTGTAGACTTCAACTCCCAGAATTTCCCAGCCAGCCATGCTGGCTCGGGAATTCTGGGAGTTGAAGTCCACCCATCTTAAAGTTGCCAAGGTTGAGAAACACTGCTGTATATCATAAAAGAGCAGGTTAAAGTCTCCAAAGACTATCAGTCTTGGAGACTCCACCACCAACCCAGGGAGGGACTTGAACAGCTCAGGCAGGGATGTCTCTGTGCAGCACGAAGTCCAGTACAGCAGCAACAAGATCAACTTCTCCCTAGAGCCCAACTTCAGTCCTTCAATCACAAGGTATCACATCCAGTTATTAGTGATACAGAGCCTCTGAAAGCCATTAAGCCTTCTCAGATAACAACTGCCATCCCCCCATCCTCACTCTGGGGTCATCGCTGGTGCCAGATTTGGAAACCAGAGGGGCTATCTCTGGGTCAGCTGCTTCGTCCACAATTAAATCATAGATGGGGGTGCCCTTATTACAGGCAGTCCTCAACTTATGACCACAATAGGGACCGGAAAATTTGGTGTTAAGTGGTGCGGTCGTTAAGTGAGGCATCACATGACCGCACCCAATTTTATTACTTTTTTGCAGTGGCCATTAAGTCAATCGCATGGTTCCCCATTGATTTTGCTTGTCAGAAGCTGGCTGGGAAGGTCGAAGATGGTGATCACGTGACCCTGGGATGCTGCAATCAGTGTAAATACGGTTGCCAAGTGCCCGGATTTTGATCATGTGACCACGGGGATGCTGCAGTGATCGTAAGTGCGAGGACCAGTCGTAAGTCACTTTTTTCAGCATCGTCGTAGCTTCAGTCGCTAAACGAATGGTTGTAAGTCGAGACTACCTGTATATACCCACCTGGCATTTATTCGCTATAGCTGGAAACTAGTGACCAAGAACTGGGGATGAATACTGGAGGCTGGAAGTCGAAATTGGTTTCAGTCACTTCCCTGTGAGTGGCCCATACTCAGATTCCCATTACATCTCTCTGCCCATCACCACCATGATGTTATTGCCCGTTCTCACCCCCTCCATCTCTCTCCTTCCCCAAACCCTGCCTTCTCCCTCCCAGGCCATGGGGCCCCCTAACTCATACTCCACAACCAAGTTCACCCTCCCTTCAATGTCAGATCACAGCACCCCAAAGCTGCTCCTCCTCCCAGGGACTCACCAGCAGTAGGGATGCCTAGTTATTGTGGGTTACACAATCACACTTCTAACATACAGTATCCACACAATCCATTTCACTCCTGCTAGCCTTGAACTATCAGAGCCAGCCTCTGGCTCAATTCCATTTCTGCCTTCCAATCCCCAAACCCCAGTCCAGTCCAGGGTGGGTTCCAGATCTATCAGTTAGGCAGAAAGTCCAACAAGAATCCCAGCTGCTGGCAAATGAACATACTGTAGAGTCTTTAGAGCAGTGTTTCTCAACCTTGGCAAGCCTGGCTGGGGAATTCTGGGAGTTGAAGCCCACCCATCTTAAACTTGCCAAGGTTGAGAAACACTGCTTTAGAGTAATCTTGGGTGGCAAAGACTTGGGCACGGGCATAGATATATGCCAAGAGGACAGATCCTGAAGCTGAAGCTCAAATACTTTGGCCACCTAATGCGAAGAGAGGACTCACTGGAAAAGACCCTGATGCTGGGAAAGACTGAAGGCAAAAGGAGAAGGGGACGGCAGAGGATGAGATGGTTAGATAGCATCACCGATGTAACGAACATGAATTTGAGTAAACTCCGGGAGACAGTGGAGGACAGGAAGGCCTGGCGTGCTATGGTCCATGAGGTCACGAAGAGTTGGACACGACTAAACGACTGAACAACAACAAAACGCTGCTGGGCTTGGACCAATAACATACATATCCTTTGGGCTGATGCTGTTCCTGCTGCCCAGGCCTCTTACAGCTTGTCTTAGGACACTGGAAGGCTGAGGTGCCTTGGATTCTAAAGTTCTTGTCACCCCAACTCTGCCCAGTCAGCCACATTTCACAAAGTAAAAAAACCATCCAGGCCTCTTCTCTCCCAATGCTGGTACATGAACGCAAGACCCAGGCCCAGGTCCACTCAAGAGAGCACCCGAGTGCAGCCAATAGGCCAACCCTCACGTTCTGGCATTTCTGCACAGCAGCCTTGTCTTCTCCGGCTCTGAAGCAACTCAGCACTTTCCGTCAGAGCTTGCCCTCACGCCAACCCCACTGCGGTCTTGCATCCACTGACTCCGCCATTTTCAATCTGCCGACTCCAAAAACACAACAAACAGTCCATCTCTGGGGACCCCAGCAGGGTAAACATTCACTATCATTCAATTCCCACCAGGTGCCATCTTGAAAAAAGAAAAGTCCGATAGTAACTCTTAAAGACTCATCTGAAGAGTTCAGTTTTAACAGCCCTCCTAAATATGAGCCCTGATCCCTAGGGGAAGGCTGTTCCCAAGTGGTGGTGCCTTTACCAAGAAGTACTGATTTCTAGCTCTCCCCCAGATCTCCCACGGGGGAGGAATCCTCAACATCCCTACCCAACATATGTCTGATGGGCAAGTAGATTCCATTTGAGGCAAATGGACCTGCTTATACCCGTATGCCAGCCCAAAAACTGCTTTATAGGTCAAAACCAGCAGCTTGAATTGTACTCAGAGGAAGCCTATTGGTAGCTAGTGTACAATCCCCAGCAGTGGTGTTGCGCACATGTAGCTACCCTCTCCTGCTGACGGCTGCACTTTGTACGAATTGCAGATTCCAAAGGAGTCTTCAAAGGCAGACCCAGGTAGAGTGCATGGCAGCAATCTAGATACAAAATGAGAAGGATCACTGTTGCCAAGGCTTCCTCCTCCAGGAAGGACCACAACTGGCACACCAGCTGAAGCTGAGCCAAGTCTCCCCCATGCCATGGCTTCCAGCTGCCAGCTGTGAGCCTAGGAGGACTACCAAGTCATGGTGGTGCTTCTCGGGGGGAGGGGGGAAGGGGAGGATGGTAGCCTATCCAGAATCACAATAGAGCAGATGTGCTAGGACAATCGTTCTTGGAGTTTTAGTTCTACCGCGTTTGAAAGGGGCCGCATTGGAGAAGTCTATTTTCTGCTCTACATCCCGTGACATTCTTCTCTTAAATAGACCTTGCATTCCAAGCTACAATAAACTTAAATTTAGTCTTCCTTCCAATCCTGCATTTTAGGACAATATAAACTGTGGTGCAGGCACACATTAGCTTCAGCCTTGCACAGTCATTAAGAATAATGGAGCACCTTGCTCCTCTCTCCGCTCTCTTCGCTCAGCTGAACCACCTCCTGCCTTCCTTAGAGGATGGGAACACTTTCTGGAGAGAGAGAAAGGAGATGAGGGAAACGGAATCACTTGTCACTGCAACCACACCTTGTAATCCCAGGCACATCCTGGTGATGGCAAGAGGAGGAAACTCTTAATATAGGTCCTCAGAACCACGCTCTTCCTGAGCCACTCTGCATTTCGAACTGTATAACAGATCCTACAAGAATCTACAGTCTAGTCAGTCTAGTGTTCCAAAGGATCTGATTTCTGGCACGTGTCTCCAGCAACTTCAGGGTGGAAAGAGCTACTGAAAGAGAAAGGGGGAGAAAGGTGTGAGAGAGAGAGAAAAGAAGAGGCGCTGCCCACTTTGAGCTCTGGGTCTGCCCACTGATGTCTGGCAGGTGGCCCAGAGGGAAAGTGGTCCTTGAAGAAATAAAGCTTCTTTACCACAGATCTAGAACTGTGCTTTCTGTTACTGTAGTCCTTACAAACACAGAGATGCTTTGCCTGATGCTTTCAGGGGTGTTGTTTGCCAGACTGGTTCTCTATTCCAGAGCTGGTTTCCATGATCCTGGGAAAAGACACAACTGTTTGAAGGCAAGTGCAATATCTGCACTTTTTTTTTTTTGCCTTCAAATCCAAAACCAAGAAGGAGAAAGAGGAGATGTGTAGGAGGAGGAGGAGGAAAAACTACCTAACATTTTTAACATTCAACATTTCAAAGAATATTTATTTATTTATTTATTATTAAATTTATTATTAAATTTATATTAAATATTTTCACCTGCCAGGATAAATGTCTCCCTGCAGTGGTAATTAAACAGAAGTATTCTGAGATTCTCCTGGCAGAGTGAAAATTTGTCATTCAAAAGGGGTTGAGTCGCTGGAGGTTTTGTGTTTTACACAGGGATTCAAAGCAAACACATACAGTCTTCTTCTCAACAGCGTCCACTGATATTTGATTGGGCTCCACAATGCCTTTTTAATGAATGAGTACTTTTCAGGATATGACTTTAAAGGTGATAACACTGTTTCCTGTGTCAAACTCAGATCATGGTATTCAAAGGCATGTGAAAATAATGCGGTGTAATACATGTAGCACAGCCTTGTTTGATTTTTTTTTAATGCTTTCAATCAGCTTTTTCCTGTTCAATAGTTAGTAATGTAAAGTTTAGGGCGTGGTGGCTCAGTGGGTAAGTCGCCAGGCTTGTCGATCGGAAGATCGCAAGTTCGGAGGTTCGAATCCCTAGCCCCGCGTGACGGAGTGAGCTCCTGCACTAGCTCCAGCTCTTGCCAACCTAGCAATTCGAAAGCATGCAAATACAAGTAGATGAATAGGTACCACTTTGGTGGGCAGGTAACAGCGTTCTGCGTGCGTCATGCCGGCCACATGACCGTGGAAGCGTCTTCGGACAACGCTGGCTCTTCAGCTAACAAACGGAGATGAGCACTGGCCCCTAGAGTCGGACACGACTGCACAAATGTGCGGGGGGAACCTTTACCTTTTTATAATTGCTGTTATAAAAAAGCAAACCCTAAGTCTCTCAAACAGAGTGGAGGGAGACCCTGGATTTTAAAAAACACAAGGGTATTATATCCCATTTAAAGATGACACTAAGCAATCTTTTAAGGGGCGTGGTGGCTCAGCGGGTAAGACACCAGGCTTGTCGATCGGAAGATCGCAAGTTCAGAGGTTCGAATCCCTAGCCCCGCGTGACGGAGTGAGCTCCCACACTAGCTCCAGCTCTTGCCAACCTAGCAGTTCGAAAGCATGCAAATGCAATTAGATTAATAGGTACCACTTCGGTGGGTAGGTAACAGCGTTCCGCACACGTCATGCGGCCACATGACCGTGGAAGTGTCTTCGGACAACGCTGGCTCTTCGGCTAACAAATGGAGATGAGCACCAGCCCCTAGAGTCGGACACGACTGCACAAATGTGCAGGGGGAAACTTTACTTTTTTAATGTAAAGTTTGCCTCAATTGTTTATGGCCTGTTTGCCAGAATACACATTTTGATGATGAAGAGGGGTTGATGGGGCATTGATGGGTTCTTACTCATATAAAAGAGCTCCATTTGCTCAGCAAAAGAGTGAGAGCCAATGGTCTAGATTCCAATCCAATATGTCTGTTTCCTATCCCATTGAAACAAATGGACTCTTCATATGTTTCTTACTGTGTCCCAAGCAAGTCCTTTTTTCAGTAACATTTGTGAGTCTAGCTATCTGCAACTATGTGCCCAGATTTGGGGACAGGAGGGGGAAGGAAACATAATTAGCTGGTATCAGATGTGCCTCCCCCCAATTGTTAAGGGCATTAGAAGTTCCCGTACAAGAAATCAAATTGGTGGGTCTTGTTTCTCCTCTGGTAACATTAATTACCAGGAATTAAAGCTGGCCCCAGCTGAGCATCTGGGAACAAGTTTCAACTTTTCCCTCCTGTGTCAAGTGCTGGAAAGAATCTGACAGCAATGGCACCAGCTAGTTGCTGCTTGCAGATTATAGGTATCAGAAGGCTGCTGGAGAGGATAAGAATCTGGGTCTCAGAGATAGCCAGCCTGAATAGATGCAAAGGATTAGTGACAAAAAGAGTGCCTCTGAGAACATACAAATTATTTATGTTTCCTGCATGACGGGAAGGAATTCCTTGGTTCTGAAAGAGTGTTCCATCAGGCAGCTTGACATCAGCTTTCTACTGCCTGATCCCCTCCAGACTGTTGGCTTGTGGGAATGGTAGTCCAATGCATGCAGGAACATGCAGCTGTACACACACTTAATGAGACTAAATTTTAGTAGGACTGAATGCTGTTACATGTTTGGTAATGGAGAGTCCCACTTCCTGCATGCTTTGTTGAAAGGAAAATGTACTATGGTCACCAGAGCAAATTCCCAGGGAAGCCTTGTATGGGACTGCAGCCTTAGATGCCATTCCTTCAGCAGTTATAGGAGGGGCTGCATTTTGATGATCTTATCCAAGGTCCTTTTGCCATCTACTGGCAATCAGGGAGATGAAACTTCATCTGGAGACTTAGCTTTTCAGCTGCCTGCCTTGGTGCTCATCTTCCAAGCAAGCTTCAGTGCAGAGGCAGATGAGGAAAGAGCAATGTTATTTCTAAAACTGGCTTTCATTTCAAGTGCAGCTTTCGCGTGTGTGCTGCTCCACCCGCTGATCACTTCTGCAACAGCTAGTCATGTCTGAAACACAGAATTGGTTCATTTTAGCATGATACCAAAAAATCGGACATGAATTTGTATTAAAGTTGCATACATGTGTGCATATGTCTAGATGCAAACCATCCCTTTTTACAGCGGAGGTATACATTTATTATTTAGTTTTATTCATGAAGGTGGTCACACAGATTCATTTTTCCATTAGGGGGCTGCTGTATTGCAAAGTTTCAGATACACCTGCCTTAAACAGTGCGGCTTGATGACTTTTTTTGAGGTTTCTAGGTTCCTTGCAAACTTTCAAGCAGGGTTTCTCAACCAGGGTTCCATGGAACCCTTGGGATCTGCGAGAGGTCACTAAGGGTTCCCTGGGAGATCAGGATTTATTTAAAAAATTATTTCAAATTCGGGCAACTTGACATTAAAGAGGTAAGTTTCATTCTTTGTTTTTAGTTTAATAATACTGTTAATGCATATACAGTATACAGGCCTACCCATGAAATGAATATAATAGTTTTGTAACTTCTGGCGTATGTTTGAGCCTGAATGTGCAGGGGTTCCCCAAGGCCTGAAAAATATTTCAAGGGTTCCTCCAGAGTCAAAAGGCTGAGAAAGGCTGGATTAGAGAGAAGAATGGCAAAGTTGGAAATATTAAGGAGGAAAATGCAGTTGGATTGTATGGATTAGGAAAATGAAATAAAGCAGGAGAACTAATTATCAATTTCGACCAGCTAACACTGTCTTCAAAAACCAAAGCACACCTGTATACATGGACATTGCCAGATAGAGTACATAGAAATCAAATTGACTATATTATTGCTAAAATGAGGTGGAGGACCTCAATTATAGCATCAAAGGCATGACCAGGTGCTGACTTTAGAACAGATCACATATTGCTCATGTGCAAATTCCAAGTTATGCTAAAGAAGAAGAAAGCCAACCAGTTTCCACAATATGTTCTTGAGCATATACCCACCATTTTCAAGGAGAACATCAGGAATCACTTGGAAGTCCTGATAGAGGTTCTCTCATAGAGAACCAGAGGAACTGTGGAAGGAACTTAAAGAAGTTGTTAAGGATGAATGTGAAAAAAGACTCCAAACCAAGAAACTGGAAGAAAGCAAACTGGATGTCAGAACAAACTGTGGCAATTGTCAAGAAGAGAAAGAAGCCAAAACCAAGAAAGATAAAGATCTCAGGAAGGAACTTAACAAAGAGCTGTTAAAAGAGACAAGAAGCACTACTACAACAACATCTGTAAAGAATCAAAGATGGAAACAGACATGGAAAAACAAGGAAAGTCTTCCAAAAGATCTGTGAAATCAGAAGGAGGTTCCAAACTCAAATTGGTATGCTAAAGGACACCAATGGACAGATAATAACCAATCTGGGGATCAAACAAAATGGAAGGAGTATATTGAAATTCTATACAGTAGAGATGTCATCATCCAAGATGCTTTAGAAGACATTCCCTACTTACAAGAACTTGTAATACTAAAAGATGAAGTTAGATCAGCACTCTGGTCATTACCAAGTTGTAAGGCTACAGGAACTGACGGAACACCCATAGAAATATGGCAAACAACAGAAGAAGAATCAGTCAAGGTTCTAAACAAACTATGCCAGTAAATCTGGAAAATGACACAGTGGTCAACAGATCGGAAGAGGTCAATCTACATACCAATACCAAAAAAGGAGACTTAACAGCGTGTGCAAGCTATCTTTCTTTTTTATCCGTTCAATCGTATCCAATTCTCGGAGACTGCCTGGACAACTCCCTGCAGTTTTCTTTGCAAGGTTTTTCAGAAGTCGTTTGCCATTGCCTCCCTCCTAGGGCTGAGAGAAAATGACTGGCCCAAGGTCACCCAGCTGGCTTTGTGTCTAAGGCAGGACTAGAACTCATAGTCTCCCAGTTTCTAGCCTGATGCCTTAAACACTACACCAAACTGGCTCGTACAAACTATCATAAAGGTAAAGGTTCCTCCCGCACATTTTTGTGCAGTCGTGCCCGACTCTAGGGGCCGGTGCTCATCTCCGTTTGTTAGCCGAAGAGCCAGCATTGTCCGAAGACGCTTCCACGGTCATGTGGCCGGCATGACATGCGCGAAACACTGTTACCTACCCACCAAAGTGGTACCTATTCATCTACTTGCATTTGCATGCTTTCAAATTGCTAGGTTGGCAAGAGCTGGGGCTAGTGCGGGAGCTCACTCTGTCACGCGGGACTCGGGATTCGAACCTCCGAACTTGCGATCTTCTGATCAACAAGCCTGGTGTCTTATCCACTGAGCCACCATGCCCCTTTTACAAACTGTCATACAATATCCTTAATTTCACATGCAAGTAAAATAATGCTTAGAATCATCCAATGCGCAGATTAGGGTGAAAAAAATAGAGATGCCAGATGTTCAAGCTGGCTTTAGAAAAGGCTGAGGAATACAAGACATTATTGCTGATGCACGCAGGATGAGAAAGCTAAAGAATACCCAAAACATTTCAGTATGTGCTTCATTGTTTGTAGAAAGGTTTTTTATTGTGTTGATGGTGTCAAGCTGTGGAATGTGCATAGAAAAATGAGAATCCCAGAAACATCTTATTGACCTCATGTAAAACCTATGTCCAGGTCAGGAAGCCACAATATAAGCAGAACATTGTGAAACAGACTGGCTTCAGGTAGGCAAAGGAATGAGACAAGGCTTATTTATTCAGTCTATATGCTGTATATATATTAAGGGAGGCTGGATTGGAAGAAGATGTGCATGGTTTTTAAATTGGGGAAGAAAACATCAATAACCTGTGTTATGCTGATGAAACTATTCTGATAGTTGAAAATGCAAATGATCTGCAAGCTCTAATAATGAAAGTCAAAGAGCATTTTTTAAATATAAAGAAGCCTTTCAACTGACAATGAAGACATTGAAGTGGCGAATAGCTTCTACTTTGTAGGATCAACTATCAACAGTAAAAGAACCAGCAGTCAAGAAATATGCCATAAACTAGCACTTGGTAGCATGGCAATGAAGGCCTTTGAAAAGATATTCAGATGTTGTGACTTTTCTATACCTACAAAGATCAGAATTGTGCAGGCAATATTTTCCATGTGACACCCTGTGAACGTGAAAGCTGGACTGTGAAGAAGCAGGATAGAAAAAATATTGACGTCTTGATATGTCGATGAAGGTTCTCAGTCATCCAGGTGGAACAGTCTGTGGCTTGAATCATGTCAACTGGATTTCTATTTTCTCAGTAGAAACGTTTCACTCCTTATCCAAGGAGCTTCTTCAGTCAAGGAGCTTCTTCAGTCAAGGAGCTTCTTCAGACTGAAGAAGCTCCTTGGATAAGGAGCGAAACATTTCTACTGAGAAAATAGAAATCCAGTTGACATAAGCCACAGATTGACGTCTTGAATTTTGGTGTTAGAGAAGACTCTTGAAAATATCATTGTATAGCCAAGAAAACAACAACAACAAAATATGCATCATCAAACAAATCAATCAAGACTTCTCATTTGTAGCACAAGTGTCCAGGCTCAAATGAATTTATTTTGGACACAGTATGTGAAGATTCTGCTCCTTTGACAAGTCCATTATGCTGGGAAGGGTGAAAGGAAAGAGAAGAAGAGGATCACCAACCGCAAGGTGGAGGGACCCAATTAACAGTGGTGAGGTGTGCACTGTTTGGGAGTCCAAAGGGCCAGGCTGGAGACAGATCATCCCAGAGGCATTTCTATGTGGTCATTGAGAGTCAACATCAACTTGATGGCACATAAACAATCAATGTATGTTAAGGCACAGACATTTTCATGCAGACTGATTTGGAAAGGAAATAACATATACTTGCCCCCAGAATAATCTACTGGATGTTTTGAGTGTTTTAATTATTTTTTTATTAAAATAATGATTATTTTTATCTCAATAATTTGCGCAAAGATATATATTTCTTTATTTTAGGGATAGTTTTGAATTTTTAAAATAAAATTTATATTAGGGACATTTCTGTTTATCAAAAGCATCTACTAGGGAAAGTTGCAGATTTTTTAGCCTTTTAAAATAAAAGGCTACTGGAATGTGGTTATCTGGAAGGTTTCAGTTGAGGTAACATTCTCATTCTTGCTATGTACATCTATTGTTTCATCTGTCACCATTTGTTTCACTCTATCTATCATATATTGCTACTTGCTCTTTTTGAACCATCCAATCAGTGAGTTTATCAAAAAAGTTTTTTAGCATATAATTTGCTAATTATGCATAGTAAGCTGATAGGACGGTAGTTAGCTGGATTAGTTTTGTTGCCTCTTTTGAATATTCATATTATAGTAATAGAAGTGGCCCATTCCTTGGGGACCTTCAGGGTGGTGTTAATATTAGTGAATAAGGGGGCCAAAACAATGGCCCACCAATTAGGGACTTGTTTCAGCATTTCTGGGATGATCAAGTCCCCTCCAGGAGTTTGCCACATTTATGATGGACAATTAAGTTAATTACCTCTGGTTTGGAGATTGGGGGCCATTCAGGGAGAGAGTTAGAGATTGTTGGATATATGTCAGAATCCCTGGGTATGGTTTAGAACAACGCACAATAGTGAGTATGCATTCTAGGTCTGGGACTTGTAGATACAGAAGAAACAAGGCACCATAACATGAATTATGAACAACTGAATCAGTATGTCCCATTCTGCCAGTTGACTTGCCTGCTTCTTCTTACTCAGGAGGACCTTGTATTTCTGTTTCTGGGAATAAAATGTGTCTTGGGATCATTATTACCCATAATGGCTTGTAGATGGCAGTCATTAAGGCTTTGGCATGAACACCCTCTTGGTCAAACCAGATCTTGGAAAATTTAGTGTGGGGTCTTTGTACTGGCTCAGAAGTTAACTTTATGCATTCCTACATTGATCTAATAATATCATGGAATTTATCAAAAATGGTCTGTGTTGCGCAGGGTTCCATCCTAGCTTGTTTCAGCTGATGGGCTGTGGTTGAATACAGTCTTGCATGGGCCAGTGGTCTGACTTGGTACAACAAGAGATGGGGTATGTTGGCTTACCTCAGGTTCCTCTCCCTTGGCCGTGCTGTCTGTGACTGCTGTGAGTTCAGCAGCATCTGAAAGGCCACATGGCCACCATCCTTTCCTTAGAACATAACCTGATATACGATTACAGAGAAGCAAACCTCAGAGTAAAGATTATTGAAGGTACATCATGTCACCCATGTTTATTGAAGAGATTTTGACTGGCAGAGAGTGGTGTGCATCTGGGTTGAGGGCTCCTTCGCCCATCACATTCCATTCGTCATCGGTGTTGACAGTGGCATCCAATCAGGGCTTTGTTTGAGCCAGGTGCTCATACCTGATGGCTGGAGGAAGGATTTCCACATCACAGGAAGACAAGGTTTCCCAAACACCATGAGCCTTTTCCAAAAGTAATCCCTGGAACAGGGCAGGATTCAATTTCCTGATTGTCCTTTCAAAATTTTCAGGTACCTGGATTCCTTCCCTTTTTTAAAAAAAAACTGAGTTGAGTGGAGGACTCTTCCACTGAAACCTTATTTCCAGGGCCTTTCCCTAGAAAGCAAGTGAGCCAGCATCCACCCAGGGTAGAAAAAATAAATTTAAATTTCCCAGCCACCATCAGAGAATGGCTTGGGGAACCCATCAGTTGCCTCTTCCAGAGTTCCAGCCTTTGGTTTACGTGGCAGCTGCGATGCTGTAGCGAAAACAGGGGCTCGGCCAGTCTCACAGTTTGCTGGATTCCAGGAAGGAGGAAAGAGCAACTCAGGCCACATCAGGTTTTGCTATAAAACTGAAAAACAGAAGGAGTGAAAGCAAGAACGAAAAAGAAATTCTGCTAAGGGCTAGGAAAAAGGGCGAGAAGAAAATAACGCATTTCCAAAAGACACCCACACCAGTCAGACTTATTCTTCTGTAATTGGCTCTAGTTAGAAACACCACACATCTTTTTGCCTCCCATTCCTTGTCTTTTTCTGCCTTCACAGTCATTCACATATCTGTAGGAACAAGGACGGGAACGCTTTTCCCTCAAAGAAAAGCCTGTGCTACTTGGGCTTCAGGGATTAAGAGTATTGTAGTCCAACATAGCTTGAAGTCACCAGCTTTCCTGCACAGCAAAACAATTGATGTGGACAGGATTAAAACCCTGTGGTTCACACAACACTTAACCGGGTCAGTTCAAAACTTAACAGAGAGATTGGGTTAGCTTTATCTATTTTTCTGAGGTTTGGCCTGCAAATGCAGCCTATTTAGTTAGCATATGATTCAACAAATGATATGAACTGAGAAAACGTGTTGCTTCAGGAACCAGATTAAGCGTCTTGTGCTTCTCCAAAAGCACAAGTTTTCTTTTCTGAAGTGAAAGTGACTGAGTTAGAAAGATAAACACCAAGATATGTAGAGGCTGGTAGTCTTAGGAACACTCTTTACGGAGCAAGACATCTTGAGAGTAGTGAGTCTTACTTATGAGGAGGTAGGCGTCGATTTGATCTCTAAGTAGATAAATAACATCCATCCATTATGGAAGGATTTTCTTGCATCTATAACAGTGTTTCTCAACTTGGCAACTTTAAGAGGGGTGGACTTCATCTCCCAGAATTCCCCAGCCAGCATGGGGAATATAAATATAAAAATTATATTTATATATACTGTAGATACAAAGAAAAAGGTGGTTGCCCTGTCATATCAGCTATGTAGAAATAGAGGTAAACTGCAGACAAATCTTGACAAACTTCATACAAGAGCAACTGCAGGTTTTCCCACTAGAAATGAGGGGCAGCAGGAGGGGGTGTGAAATATTGAAGACCTGATGTAGGTTTAGCTGTCGGATTATGGGCTACAAGCCAGGAGGTTTCCTCTTTCAGATGGTCTCTGTGTTAAAATAGCGGTTAAGATGCCAGGCTTGTTGATCGGAAGATCACAAGTTTGGAGGTTCAAATCCCTAGCTCTGTGTGACAGAGTGAGCTCCCGCACTCGCCCCAGCTCTTGCCAACCTAGCAATTCGAAAGCATGCAAATGCAAGTAGATGAACAGGTACCACTTAGGTGGGTAGGTAACAGCGTTCCGCGCGCATCATGCCGGCCATATGACCGCAGAAGCGTCTTCAGACAACGCTGGCTCTCCGGCTAACAAACGGAGATGAGCACCGGCCCCTAGAGTCGGACATGACTGCACAAATGTGCGGGGGGAACCTTTACCTTTTTACATCTCTCAAAACATAAACACAGCATTGTTACGGACAGTACAGGAGGAATGATAGATTTGGCCAACCATAAGCAGGGCTGCTGAAAGGATGTGCGTGAAATTCTTGGAAAGATCCAACTTAGTTCCTAAAAAGGATATTCTCTGCATCTGCCTCCAAAAGGGGACTGTAGAGAGGAAGAATGTCAAAAATTAAAGTTGTTAGATTAGGCAGAAACTTTTGTTAACTCTTCGTTCTGATTTATGATAGATTCTTTAATACTCTCAGGTCACTTCTTATATTGTTTGTAAATCTCTTTTCTCTTTTTGTTTTTCTTACTTTTCTCTCTTGTTTCTGCTTGATGTGTTTTTAACTATCTACTAAATCAGGGTTTCTCAACCAGGGTTCCATGGAACCCCAGGTTTCCGCGAGAGGTCACTAGGGGTTCCCTGGGAGATCACAATTTATTTAAAAAAAATATTTCAAATTCAGGCAACTTCACATTAAAGAGGTAAGTTTCATTCTTTATTTTTAGTTTAAGAACACTGTTAATACCCATGAAACAAATAATAATAATTTTGTAACTTCTGGCTTGTATTTGAGCCTGAATGTGCAGGGGTTCCCTGAGGCCTGAAAAATATTTCAACGGTTCCTCCAGAGTCAAAAAGCCGAGAAAGGCTGTATTAAATAAATGAAGAGAATTTTTTTTAAAGTTGAAATCAGGTGACTCCCCTCATCTCTACTGATGGTCAAGACTATTATAAGCAAAGCAGCTTACAGTGGTCAGGCCTGTAGTGCCACTGTGTGGTGGTAATCAAGAACTGCTCTCCTTTATGGATGTGTGGATCAAATAAAATCTGCCCTTTTGAACTGTTCACTTTGGGGGTTGGGCTGTTGTTTCTCCTCTGCATTTGTTTTAGAAATCTGCAGAAGAAATACAGATGAATGGGGGGTTTAGTGGGGCTTGCTTTATCCACTATACAAAAAAGCCAGGAGCGTCTCCCTTTATCTGTTATTTTCAACCAGTAAAATATCCTTCCCACTCCATAATGGTATGTGGGAATGACCTTGGGAGACAGGAGGAAGAGCTGCAGACTGGACAACCGGCATGTAAAAGATTTCTCAGCCCACAGAAGGAGAGGGGGCATGGGAAGCATTTCAGAAGGGACCCTCCCTAGTTTTCTGGAGAGTAAATGTAAAGGAGGGGAGAAATACTTTCAGACTTCCAAGGACATTTTTCATGTTAAAGCAGGGATACAAAAAATATGGCGGGGAGCTGCATTCAGTCTGCCAACATCCCTTCTGCTAGGGTTACCAGATATCTGAACAGGCGAAGGAGGACACGGACAATTGGAAAGGAGGACAAATGGGGAGAAAAGGTGGACACACTAACTGTTTAACTTCCTTGGCACCCACGGCAAAAAATACAGTGAAAAACTGCAAAAATATATACTTAGGTCTACATGTATATGAAATTACTTTTTCCAGCATCAGAAAGACTGGTTTTTCAACTGCAATATTTTTTCAATAAATCTTTATTTTCCAGAACAGATGCTAGCAATAATATAGAATCGATGATGCGCTTTTCAAATTTCACCTTAGAAACCTATGGTGAGTCATGTGATCTACAGACTCCAGTGTTCATTGATTTGAAGCCAGTTGCTCCAATCAGGAAATAAATTAAATAACGTAAAACTAGGCTGTCGGGTCTGTCGACAGATGAGGGAAAGAACGGTTTACAAGATCACAATACACAAATGTTTGAATGACTATTGTTGCAAAATCAGTCCAAAAAATAATTAAAAAAAACCCGAAACACTTGAAAAGGCGGACAATATTTGATTTTAAGGTTATGCCTGCTGGATGGAGCATATGAGGACAAAAAGTAGGACATGTCCTCCTTTTGCCAGACGTCTGGTAACCCTGCTTCTGCAGCCTTCAGCACCCCCAGAATGAATGGCCTTTTGGAGTAGGAAGGATTAACAATTTCCAAAGGCAATCATTTCCCCCTTAAAATGCCTAGCCCCCTCCAAAATGACCCTGGCTCTACCCACTTTCTTAGATCTAAATTCTGCCTTTTATTCAGAACTCAAGGTGGCTCACACAGAGATCTCCCCTAAAGAATCCCCACAAGAACAGCCCTGTGAGATTGTTTAGACCCAAAGTTACCCAGCAAGTTTGCAAGGCTGAGGTTGGCAGTGGCATCTGGGGGGGGGGGGGTATGTGTGTGTCAAAAAAGTGAAGATGGACACCATGACTGCACAATTGAAGTCCCACCCCTTTTTCACATGCATCGCATTTACACACACACACACACACACACACACACACACACACACACACGCATAGATGTCCCTGGAGGGTGGACTTGACCTTGGATCTCCCTTGTCCTAGTCCAACATCTTAACTACAGTTCCACAGCATGTGGGCTTTTTTAGAGCATGACCCATGATGTCCCATACCAAGCCTAATGTGGTCCTCATGCTGGCAGAAGTTGTACACCCCTCTTTTAACAATTAGAAACTAGAAAACCCACATGGCCATCTTGCACAATGGATCGAGCAAGTCCAACTACCTAGCACCCAAAGGATTTCTAAGGAGTTTTAACACGGTTTTGTCTATCTGGCTAGTATCTAGCCCTTATCAACCTCTGATGCCCAGGGCAGCTTATAGACGTAAATCATCACACTGCCTCAGGAGCACAGTTTGTTTGGATCGCTCTCTCCCTGTGTCAGCAAAAGGCCTGCCTACTAGGCTCTAAAGATCCGTGTTTAAGGCACCTGCCAGTTGGAGTCTTTTTCTCAGCCCTGGAAATCATTTAGCCTCTTTTATGAATGGTGCACACCCTAGCTGATGGTGACACCACCCAGTGTCTTAAGATACGCGGTCTAAGAATTTCTGGCTATGCCTTTCATTTATTGGCCTCATAAAAGTAAATCTGAGTAACCATATGTTACCCAATAAGCTTCAGAGAAGAAACCTTGTCTAAGAAGCATTGCCCAGAATTCTTCTTCTTCTTCTTTGGTTAGGCTGATAAATAATAAATGCACTGTTGTTCATTCTTGCTACAATAAAATAATCACTTTCCACATAGACTGCTGCTTCATTGCAAGCACTAATAGCAGAGTTGCTGGGGTTGTCACTGGTTGTTTCAGTGACTGGTTGTCACTGAAAGCTTATAAAAAGTCTAACGCAGAGCTTTCCAAACTTTTCATGTTGGTGACACACTTTTTAGACATGCATCATTTCGCGACACACTCTTACAGCAGGGCACAAGGCAGGCAGTAGGACTTGCGTGGAATCCTGGCAGGGCAGGTTTGGAGGCAGGCAGGCACAAGGCAGGCACTAGGACCTGCGCGGAATCCTGGCAGGGCTCGGAGGCAGCAGCAGCCTCGACACACCCAGACACTGCAGCCGACACACTAACGTGTCCTGACACACAGTTTGGAAAGCTCTGGTCTAATGGCTGAAGAGTTAGCTTTTGTTCACATTCCATCTTCTCCCAAGATACAAAATACTGGTATACAAACACTCTTCACATATTTTGATTAATATCTGTAGCAGAGGCCTGGAAAGAGATTCAAGCCATAAACCAGGAATGGTTAAGTTTGCTCAGCAACTATTAAGGTTGATTTTTATGCAACCGTCACTCACAGGGCATTGGGATAAAAATTGCCTTAAGCTTTGGGTATTAAGATAAAAGACAGGGGAACCCTCCCCCAAAATGTTAAGAGTCACCTCCACGGATATTTTGTTTAAGCATGACAGCTCTAATAAAAATATAAACTTTTCCACTCTGAAGGAGAGATAAGGAGCATATGAAATGGAATAGCTAATGTTATATTTTTACAATGGAGCGATTTTTTTTTTACAGCCACTGCTTAGTTATCTAATCATTTTTAAAAGAAGATTGTTTCCTTTCTATACAGGTACTTTGTCACATGACTTACATAGGACATGGTTAAGTATAAGAAAGAATAGGGGTGCCTGCATCTTTGATAGCTTTCCATAGATATCATTTCTGCAGTAAGTTGAGATTCTTCCCATTATACAAGAATTTAGGGGGGAAGAGCTCCATTTTTGCACCTGGCATCATAGCAGCTTTTTCTAGTTGGTGGATCACCTGGAAACCCAGGTGTTGGTGGGGATTCCTCAGCCTCTGGTCTCCAGTCAGCCAAAGTCCATAGGGCGGTGAAGGAGATAAGATTTCTCCCGTGGTGCCAGGTCTTCTCTACTGCAGGGCATTGAACCACATGGCAGTACAGAAGGATGGTGACACAACTGCAACTCCAAGGAGAAATAATTCTGATCTGCCTCTTCATACTTTGCCACAAGGTAAGAAAACAGAATGCTGGGAGCTGGATAGCATGCACTTTTGGAGACGCCTGCCAAAAGAATATTCCAAGCCATTGGTGGCTAGCCTTCTTTGCAAGGAAAAGTTAAAGCAAATGGGTTTAAAATCAAAATCAAATCAATGACAGAGAAGACACTGCCAGGTTTTCTGAAAGGATGTGTGTTGAGCCACTGCATTGTGAAAGCCTCCTGTGGTGGCTCCCACCACATTAACTTTGGGATCACCAAGTAAAGAAATTGGCAGGAGGTTCAGGGTAGATGAAAGGGAATGCATCTTCACGCAGCATGCAAAGAGTTGTGGAAGTCATTGCTACAAGCTTTGGTGGTAGCTGCTATTTCAGATAGCTTGTAAAAGACCATTGAGGGCTGCAAAGCTCGCTCTCCAGCCCCACCACCCTAAAGCGGCATTGACTGGGGAAAAGGTTAATTGTAAATCAGGACAAGCTGCTCTTAGCAAAAACAGCTGGGAAGAGGCTGCAGGAGGGAGAAAATAAGAGAAAAGCAACAGAAATAACAGAAAGAAGGAAGGAAGGAAGAGAAGTAAGTCCTGGACAGCAGGACTGGGCCTACTAGGAAAATTAAATTAAGCCTGAAAAGTAGCTAAAAGACATAATGATAACAACAACAACAACAACAACAACAACTATCATTTCCAGGGCCATCATCCTTTGAATGTTAGCCTGGGAGGTTGAATAGGAAATACTTATGAATTTGTTGGTCACTGTTTGTTGTGAGACTCAATGGATCCTTGGCCTGATTTAGCAAAGATGTTTTAGCAAAGATATTAAAGAATGAAGCTGCCTGTAGGACAGGGGTGGGCAACGTCAGGCTGTATAACCCCGCGGGGCTCCCTCCTGCAAACCACACCCCTTCCACGCGATTGGCTTCTGCCCGCAAACCCCACCCCCCAGTGCTTGTGATTGGCTCCCGCCCGCAAACCCAGCCCCCCACCCCCCCGGTTATAAATATCCAAATGGCCCTTGGCAGAAAAAAGGTTCCCCACCCCTGCTGTAGGAGATGAGGAGAAACATATGACTGTTAAGGCAGAGTAATGTTTTTGGGTCTCATCAAGACCTTTGCAGAATACAGAAGGAAAAGTACACCCAACTTAGAAGATTTTTTTAATGGTTATCCAGAGGGCCTTCTTGAGAATGACAGCATTCCTTAAGAAAGCCTGATCTGTGCACAGTATAGATAGCATTATTCCAAGGTGGGAGTAGAATCCCCCCCCCCATTCTTACAATCAGTGTAGAAGAGACTGGAAAGAACTCTGAAGCTGACACTTCCAAGAAATTCAGAATCCTGTTGTTACAAACCTGGTAGGGAAGAAGAGAAGGATGAGGTCCTATCTGTGCTTTCTCATTGGGGGAGAGACATCTTTATGTCAAGTCAGGAGCGGGCATAAAGTCCTTTGGGTGTATCTGGGGGCTGGGAGAGCATTGGATCAAGTGGATCTGAATCTCCTTCTCCTGTACACTTCCTTCTCTTTCCTTCTAATGTTGGAGAAAACTGGCTTCCAGGGTATTCAATCTCCTATTTTTCTGTATGAGATCTGAGTTCATGGGGCCAAGGAGAACCAAGATGATACAGGGACTTGAGGACATGCCCTACAAGGATAGGCTGAAGGAACTTGGGATATTCAGTCTGGAGAAAAAAGACTAAGGCTTTAGTTGACCATGGTAGCCATGGTCAGGTAAAAAAATGGAAGCTACAGGGAAGTGGTCAAGAACTATTTTCTGTGGCCACAGAAACTAGGACCAGAAATAATGGGTATACGTTGCAGCTATCTAGATTGTGTTTAAATATAAGATGAATTTCCTGATGGTAAGATCTGTCTAGTGGTGGAACAGTCTACCTATGGAGTTTGTGGGTTCTCCATCTCTGGAAATTTTAAAGAAGAGGCTGGACAGCCACCCCTCATGGATGGCTTGGTTGGTTTTCCTGCATATTGCAGAGAGTTGGACTAGATGATCTGAGTCCAATACCACAATTTTATGAGTCTAAGCCTTATCGCTGGAGTTAATATTTGTAAATATTGATTTCTACCTTTTCCACAAAACATCCATATGAATTTTGTGGGGGAAGCATTTTTTTTCTCACTTTGCATTTTTGGATTTTTGAATGCTTCAGATTTAATGCCCCTAGTGATAGCCTTGGTTTTTGACAGACTTCAAAAAGTACCACTGCATATTGCTAATAGAAAGCTGTCAAGCACTGGAAATATGAATATAGTTGCATGCCAGCCATCTGCCTCTGCCTTATATCAGCAGGTAGGCCAAAGATCAGTAGTCTGATCAAGAGTCTTATTGGGAAATCTCTGGATGATTATAAATGGTGTCAAAAGGCTTCTGACCTCAATGATCTTCCCCTGTAAGATTCTTTAGAAAGGACAGGCTGCCACCTTCTGGTTGGAAAGGGGAAAGCACTTTGTATATATCTAGAGCAGAGCGGCTGCGGTTTCTGGGTGTGTCGTGGCGTCTGCTGCCTCTGAGCCCTGCCAGGATTCCATGCAGGTCCTAGTGCCTGCCTTGTGCCTTGCTGCCTCCAAACCTGCTGTGAGTCCGCGCAGGTCCTTGTGCCCTGCTGTAAGAGTGTGTCGCAAAATGATGCATGTCTAAAAAGTGTGTCACCAACATGAAAAGTTTGGAAAGCTCTGATCTAGAGACACTTTTATTTTACTCTGACTGGCTAGTAGAAACAATATTTGGCCATTAAGCCCCAATATAATCTGTTGGCCACTTGTCTTCCATTTAGTCCATTAGACTGCTAGTGTGATTCTTTCACACACGCACACACACACACACACACACCAGGCCTGAATTGTGAACCACATGTTGTCCTTACATTGGTATATAATTAATATGATGGAACATTTCCAACGAAATTCAATTCTTCTCATGTACCATTTCCCATCTAGAATGTGCATTTATCAAGCAGGGCAAAGTATATTGTCAGGGCTGAGCTGAAAAACATTCAAATTGATAGCAAAAAAATTGTTCTTGAATTCCTTTTCCAAAGGGGGAAAAAATACTTTCAGTAAAAACCTCATGGTGCACTTCCTGCATTATCTTAGTTTAGGCTGACCATATTTCCTTGAGACAAAAACGGGACATTGGGATGGCAAAACAGGACAGGGTCTTATGTAATATTCCGTATTCATGAAAAAGACAGGGGTCCCCGCCCCCCGGTCCACGCGATTGGCTCCCGCCTGCAAACCTCGCCCTCCTTTGCTGCGCTCTGATAGGCGGGAGGGCTTCCTCTTCCGGGCTGCTTCCAATCGGCAGCTCCGGCTCGGATCCTCCTTCTGCGCCATTCCTGCCGGGTTTAAAAAACGGGACAAAATTGAGATTTTTATCAAAACGATGGGACGGTTTAAAAATGCTAAAAAAACAGGACTGTCCCATTCAAAACGGGACGTATGGTCAGCCTATCTTAGTTACAAGGTTGGTAAAGGTGAGTATTTCATCTTTCATTATCCAAACATCCCTCCAGCAGTTTGTAGCCCTCCTTGGCTTCCTGTATTCAATCCAGTCATCATGGGGCTTTTTCATATCAGGAAGAGCATCGAGGGAAGCTCTAAGTGACAGAAAGACGAATACTAGAAACAGCAACAGCAGCATAAGGATAAAGGAAACACCCTACAAATGAGATAGAAAAACAGAAGCCTCTTTTGCAGGAGGAGAAACTGGTGGGAAATTGGGAGGACTAATTTCAGCACAAATGCTCTTTTCCGGTCATTCAGATTGCATCTCACTTCTTTCTAGGTTTCATCATTTAGGGATGAGTGCTGGGACTTCATGTAAGTTGTTGCTCCACCTTCTTCGGCCTTTCTCTAGTTCAGATCAGATCCAGGTGGTGAATGGATGAGCGGCCAACTAAGGCTGAGAAAGGAAAATAGTTAAATGCAAAGTGATACCTAAACAAAACAGATATGGTGGGGATGTAAGGGTAAGATGATTGCCCCATTTTATTCTATTCCTCTATTGTTCTCTGGTTTGACCTGCTCGAATTAATTTCCAAAATAGAAGATGCACAGATTACCCCACGTTTTAGTTCTTTCAATGCATTTTGCATATTCTCTTCCTCATTGTTATCAGTGGCCCTTTTCAACGTTGTATGTATGTGGTGTGTGTGAGCCACTTTGGACTTCTGGCAATTGCCTGGACCAGTGTTTCTCAACCTTGGCAACTTTAAGATGTGTGGACTTCAACTCCCAGAATTCCCCAGCCAGCATGAGTTGAAGTCCACACATCCTAAAGTTGCCAAGGTTGAGAAACACTGGTCTAGACGCTGGGGATCAGACTAGCAAAGGCTGCTCTGCACGAATGATGAAGTCAAACAGTGGGTGGAAGAAACTTGTTTTAAAACTTTGTCTCTCTTCTTTTCCAAGGTGTGTTACTGATATCAATCATACTTGCACCTGTCGACCGACCGTGCCTGGCTGGATTATGTACGTAATGGGCAAGTAGGATGTCTATCTAAACTTTTCTGTGAGCATCGCTTCTGTAGGGTGTGTGTGTGTGTGTGTGTGTCTGTGTTTGTGAATTTGACAGGATAACGTTTTGACTCAGACGCTGTCCTGTTGTGCCTGATCATTTACAATGTCAGTTGATTTGATTGATTCACTGCATTGGACATACAACCTGCTGTTTAGCACTGGTGCAGCTGTAAAGCTACCAATCTGGGGTGAACAAATCTGGACAATCTCTAGATGGCAGCAAAGAAATACTAAAAACTCTACATCTTTACTAACATCTAGTTGTGTAGGGGTTGGCAATCCAGGTCTAGTTGTCCTGTGCAAAGGTGGTAAAATTAGAAGCTCATCAATTAGAAGCACTTCAATATTTATTTATTTGCTTGCTTGCTTACTTACTTATTTAACTGGAATATCCTTTATAAGATTGCCAACATTTCAAAGAGGCTCACAATATAACACTTGGGCTCTCATAATGGTGTAACAAGTCCATGCACTGAGATCAGCTTTAAGAATAGCCTTATTTTTAAAAAGTCAGATCCCAAACTTAACTCAAATTAACGCATATTCAATAAAAATGGTTCCACAATTTAAAATTTATGGTAAAAACAAGCCAAGGGGGAGCCAGCAGCGTGTTTCTTAGGAGGGAGTTCTTTAAGTCAACTCTACTGCAAATCCAGTCTCAGATCTTCACGTACGCTGCTCAAAAAATGAACTTTAAATTTTTTATTCTTGCCATGAATTTTGCAAAGGCAGGTTGGTAGTGAGGGAGGTGATATATTTATATCTCTTTCTCCACCCCTGTCATGTTTAAAGGAAGTCCTTCCCTAAATTAAAAAAAAACAATTGGGAGGTATGTCAGGGAATCAGAATAGCTTTGGACTTAATAGATCTGTTGAGTCCTCTCAACATCTTTCCTAGCCGTCCCTGGTATGAAATGATAAATACTCCCTCTATTTGCATTTGACTCCTGATGACTACATGGATGGGTTTATATAGTTTTCATAGCAACAGTACAGAAGTGGTTGCCATTGCCTTCTTCTGCCCAGCAGTCCTGTATTTCTTAGTGGTCTCCCATCCAAGTATGCACTGAAGTGGCATTCATTGTCATTGTCACTGTCATCCTCATTTGACCTTGCTAGATTTTTCAAGATCAGCCAAAGCCCAGAAGATGCTGCCCCTGCTGGCCAAGCCCAGGATGTCACCTTCCAATGTCACCAAGAATCACAGGTGTTGAAGACAGGCTTCTTCTCCAAACTGGGAGCTGACTCAGTCTCCAGTGGTGGCTGAGATGCCCTCCCAGGGACCATGGGATTGCATTAATACTAACACCCTACCAATCCTGCCAAATTCTTAGAATTTCAAGCCATCCCCTGAAAGAAGGTCCATACCCCCCCTTTTTATGAAGAAATGTTGCCACCTGATGGGACCTTGGAGGCGTGCCTTCTTGGTGGCCAACCCAGCCCTTTGGAACAGCCTTCCACTGAGATCTGAGGGATCCCTCCCCTTGTAGCCTTCCGGAGGGCTGTGAAGACCTGCCTCTTCCCCCAAGCATTGGGCTAGGATGGGGGTTGAGCTGGGAGGCTGTTTGGCTGGCACCTGGGGGGAGGGGGGGGGAAGGGTACTTCTATTTTTAGCTACAGTATGTTTTTATGGATTGTTGTGAGCCACCTAGAATCATTGCATGAGATAGGCAGCCATATAAGTACTGTAAATAAATAAATTACAATTTTCATGAAACTGGGGATGGGTGAGATTTGAGGCAAAGTTGTGGGAAGCCAATCTAGCAATTCGAAAGCATGCAAATGCAGGTAGATAAATAGGTACCACTTTGGTGGGTAGGTAACAGCGTTCCACGCGCTTCATGTGGCCACATGACCGTGGAAGCATCTTTGGACAGCGCTGGCTCTTCGGCTAACAAACGGAGATGAGCACCGGCCCCTAGAGTCGGACACGACTGTGCGGGGGAAAACCTTTACTACCTTTTGCTGTGGGAAGCAAATGTTTAATGCTGCAGTTAGGGCAGAAGAACTAGTTCTCTACAGCATGCTTGGTCTCCTTGTGACCCATGCATTTAAAATAAATCACCCCAAAGGACATGGAGATCCAGGAGCTGAAGCTGGGGTCCCCAAAATAGCACCTGTAGGTACCAGTGTGCCTGCAGATACCTCCCTTTGAGCCTGCCAAAGGGTATTTGTATTTTTAGGTTTTTTTTTTAATTTTATTTATTTGTTACCCATTGAAAATAAATGACTTTTGCTGGCTTACAAGATCATCCAATACATTAAAACATCTACAATACAGTAGCAGTAACATGAAAATAACATTTGAAAAATACACATATAACCAACTACATTAAAAAAAACGACAAGCATAATTCAAAAACCAATCAACCAATAACTAGATAGCAGCAATCACAACTCAAATGCTCTTCTGATTAACTCAGTTATGAGCAATTACAAAATGCTAATTTGGTGGGGGCTGATCTATCTCATGAGAAAGTGCAGGCAAGCCAGGTGTAAAGGGATGGTGTTTTAATCATGCAGTCATGGATGTCATCTTGACTTTTCTGACACACACACACACACACACTAACTATGCCTTAGCATGCATAACAACAAAGGAACAGTACCTATAAGCTTCATTAAAAGGGGAAACATTCTTTCCCTGTAGCATCAATTTTAATTACAAAAACATCTTTGTGCCCTTTGGGCCTTCTTAGGAAATGAAGATGGCGGATGGCTGCAGACCATCGTTTTGTTGACACTGGGCCTGTCTGTTGAGTGAGAAGAAAACATACATGGGGTGGCAGAGGGTATCGTAGAAGGCTGGCGAGAATTGCGGGGAGCAACCTTATGCATCTTCTTTGTGGTCAAGGGGTGTTTTGTGACTTGCTGTGGCAGCCATTTTAGGAATGGGCAGGTGTGCTATTCCCCCATAGCAGTCTTTTTCTGTGGGTGCCCACAACATGCTCTTAACATCCCAAAGGTTACCCCCCCCCCAAATTGGAGAACTTATATCACTTTTCTTTGTCTCCCCAGACCTGTGATCTGTATTGTTCCACTGGCTATCATTCTCAGCTGTTTCATCAAGCTGTGTGTCTGCTACTGCAAGGGAAGGCAGGCAACCAGCTATTCAGAGGAGTCAACTGGGACTCAGTCCAGCCCACCTCCATTCTTCATATCTGCTGTGATCTCAGCTCCATCGGATCACGGATTCAGAGCACCCCCTCCTTATAGCGAGGTAAGGACAGCCACCATGATTCTGGTTCCCCAAAGATCTTTTTCCTGACTGAGAAGCCCAAGCACACCACGGCTCTTCTATCCAACATTGTCTCTGTTATTCCCTGGCAGCAGATATCTAACATCTCAGGCATTAAATCACCTTTTCCATAACCTCTTTTCTTAGTAGTTTAACTGGGGAGGTGACAACCTGAACATGGCCCCTTTTACTAGGAAAGCAGAGATCAGTGTAAGTGCATCCAAAGATAAGATTCTTTGGTGGTCTTATCCACCATGTTGCTTTTTTCAAGATCTGTTTAAAAACTCAGTAACAAATATCTGCATCTATGTGTTGTGTGCAACTTGAGTTAATGCAGCTTATAAACCTCATTAGCCTAAACCAGTGTTTCTCAACCTTGGCAGCTTGAAGATGTATGGACTTCGACTCCCAGAATTCCCCCGTCAGCCATCCCCAGCCAGCGTGGCTGACTGGGGAATTCTGGGAGTTGAAGTCCACACATCTTCAAGCTGCCAAGGTTGAGAAACACTGGCCTAAACAGTTCCCTAGTGGATTACTTCAATATAAATTTCCCAGAGAGCCTTATTTTTAAAATTTCTGTGGTATATGCTTTTTTGTAAAAAAAAATCCCTGATGTATTTTTAAAGTAAATTTCCATAACATATTTTAACATATACTGTATGTACCCCAAATATGTGATGTTTTTCCAGTGCCAACACCCTTAATATTCACTTTTTTTGTGCACAGCTTTTCCAAAGAGGAGAAATTGTTCCAAACTGCTGCTGCTGACTTTTCTGTCTCTTTCAGGCACACACCCACACCCACACCCACACCCCTTACATCTTTCCGTTTGCCCATCTCTAGAAAGTTTCTCATTGTAAGTCAAAGGAATCTAATGCCTTGCTGGAAAAAATTGAGCCATTGCTTTTGAAACACTTTTTAAAGGATAAGAGGATTTGTAAGAAATTTTCCTGGTTGGATTGATGTGTTCTTGTACGTGCTGAATTAAGAGGTTACCAAGCAATCTGCAGGCAAACGGCCCATCTTGCATTGCATGATCTCTCCAAGGGGGTGCAGCTTCTATGGAGTCTCATTCTTCCATTAAATCTTAAAGGATAATACAGGGGAACTCATTCTACAGAGCTTTTTAAGACTGGGAAGTGTGGACAGACAGGGAGGCTTAAAATGATGCAAGGTTGTGTTACAGAAAACCAGCCAAGGGCAGAACACTCTGCAACAATAAGGCCAGCATAAAACACCATCAGGAGAAATTCAGAAGGAATTTCTTTGGCATCTTAAGTAAAACAAAGAGCAAACTTTTATAGAGGAAGAAGCCCTTTGAGAAACTGCAAAGCAGATTTGGACATAGCATTAGAGTTCTGATGGTTTATCCAGGTGATAGCTATTCTGCAAAATGTTTGGCTAAACGCTGGAGGACAGTATGTTGCAAACAAATTAGTAGACAAATGTGTTACAGTAGAACAGTGTTTCTCAACCTTGGCAACTTTAAGATGTGTTGACTTCAGCTCCCAGAATTCCTCATGCCAGCATTTAAGATGTGTGGACTTCAACTCCCAGAATTCCCCAGCCAGCATGCCAGCAGAATTGGACTTCAACTCCCAGAATTCCCCAGCCAGCATGCCAGCAGAATTGGACTTCAACTCCCAGAATTTCCCATGCCAGCATTTAAGATGTGTGGACTTCAACTCCCAGAATTCCCCAGCCAGCATGCTGGCTGGGGAATTCTGGGAGTTGAAGTCCACACATCTTAAAGTTGCCAAGGTTAAGAAACACTGCAATAGAATATCAGCTTTGTTCACTAGTGTGATTCCAACAAGGCTGTGCCTGACCTTGTTTTTCTGACTAGTAGCATTCCCTCAATGGGTGAAATTGTGATGCAAAAGTTAATGGGCCCAGAATATTTCCAATCGGATAGCATTTTCCACAGTTACAACAGTAGCTATGACATGCCCAAGCAGTAAATAAGAAGCAGAAGAAATTAAGAGGGGGCTGAAGAGAAGCATCATTTAGACACGGCACCACTGAAATTCAACAGCAAATGAGAAAGGGATTCTAGGAGGAGCACAAAATCATCAAGTGACAACATCTGGCCTGCAGGTCACAGATTATCTATCCCTCCTTTAGAATCTCTCTTTCCCAGGTATGGTATAGCAGATATGTATGCTGAAGACTGTTCCAGAAAAAAAGACAATTCATTTTATACCATTTTCTCTAGATTGCATGGAAACCATATTGTTACCCATCACCTCTGGATGAGCCACCTGCCTATGACAATATTGCCCTGGATAGTGTCTCCCCTCCAGATGTCTCCATACATTCTGGATTAGTGCCTAAGGGTAACTCCTCAAGAGCCTGAAGTTGCTGCTGCTGTTATCCTGGAATGCTCAGAAGTTTGTTTTGATGGATAAGGCAACAGTCCAGTTATTTTTTCAAGAATGTCCTTATGATGCTTTCGTGAAAATGTGATAGTTCCTGTCCTCCCTTCCCCTGTATCAGGTCATGTCTATGAGCAGAGAATGTGTTAGACACAGCCATATCTATGTGAGTCCATATCTCAAACTGAGTTTTCTTGTGACTTAGTCTGATCCTGAAGAGGTACTACAGGAATCCCTTGGAAGACCTTGGTCATCCAAGCTATTGACTGGTGAATCTGAATTTCCCTCCTGGACATTGCCCTCCCTCTTCTTTGAAATTTCTTTGCTTAAAGACAGTTGGTTTTGCACCTTGATCTAGTTGAATTCTGGGAGTTGAAGTCCACAAATCTTAAAGTTTCCAAGGTTGAGAAACACTGATCTAGCCTAATAGCCACCACACTGCACATCGTAGTTATTTTCCTTTGTATGTGTTGAGTGGTTAAGTACTTTCTTTACATGTAATGTATTTGAGCCCTCTCCAAATCAGAGGAGGAGAAAAACCTGGTGTATACTGCCAATATGCCACTTTTAGTTTAAACACAACTAAAACTCAATACAACACGATCTGTGCCTCAGTTAAAATAGTTGCATAAACAAAATGGCTTTTACCAATACTGAGATCCTGTATTTCTTCACATGTAGTTAAAATACACTAACACAATATTATAAAGAAACTGAGTATTGATGAAAGAAACCATACCATAAGAAATCTAAAGTTCTGATACATAAACAAAACTAAGACTCTGTAGCCATATGCTTAACTATCTCTTCCTGAAATAAAGAAATCACAATGATCTTATTTGTCTTTGTCTCTTTTATGTTTAATAAAGTCTGCTTGTTTGAGAAATCCTCATTACAGAATTCTGGTTAATGAGATCATATCAATTTCCCTCACTAATGAAAAATTATGCACAGGCCGAGGCCTGTCAGTAGTGGTGCTGAGTAGTGGGAATGGTTCTGATGGGGGAGGGGGAACCTGATTTTTTAAAAATAGAAACATCTGACAACCCCCACCACCACCATGCTGTCTTGTTATTCTTCCCCCATAGATGTGGGAAAACACCAGACTCTGAAAATTGCCCTTTGTCTGGTCTTAGAATCCTGAGGCCCATTAACCATGGAATCAAATTAGTTATGGAGTTCATAACTAATGAACTGAGTCACCCATTCAAATCCATGAGCATGTACTGGAACAGCCTGAATGTATACGTATAAATCTGCATTGAAGTGCTACAGTTCAGAGGTGCTAATTGCCTAATTAAGGAATGAGAGGAAAGAATACTGCGAATCTTCCAATAATTTACCATTGGACCATTGCAAATCATCCAGTACAAATTGCTCAGTGATTCACTAATATATCTAAATTTTGCCTATCAAGGCACCCCACACGCCTTGCTAAATTTTCCAGTTGGCTCAAGCCAGAGGTAAACTAATTTTAGTGCTCCACACTATAATTTGAAACTGGTGGATTTGCAAACCAGATGTTGTAGAAGCTTAAAGGATTCAGAAATCAAGAAGCTGGGCAAGAACTTTATTGTTTCTTTCCAAGAGCAGACCAACCAGAGAAAATAATTTGAGTCACCCAGATGCAATTAAGTCCAGGGCAACTAATCACCAAATCATATAATGACATTGTCTGCACACCGTGATTTATGGTAACAGCAAATTATAGTCTCTATTCAAGGAGATACAGCAATCCAGAAATGGAGAAGGAAAGTGGTGGGATGTAGGGAGATTTTTAAATAACTTTTATAGTTTTTGTAATTTCAAACAAGGCTTTGGTTAGTCCCAGTTTAGGATTCTTTTCGTGCCTCCTGGTAGTTTTTCACTCAAGTGTCTTCTCCTCATCTATTTCATATGGAACCATCTTTTCTTTTGAGAACCATTCCACATTTTAAGAACAGTTTCTCCTTGAATCATCTTTGCACTGTTCATTTTAGCGTTCTTCTACCTGCTGCATAAGTTGAAATCTACTGGAACAAACCTTTCCACATGTATGGCTCTTTTGAGTGGGCCTCACGTACTCCATCTGTCACACTTACCTATTTATACCTTCACACAAATACACTGAACAAAACTCCATAAAAACATGTCATTATATACTGTTAACACAAAGTATCTGTTGCCGGCTAGTGCAGTTGCAGGTTGGATATCAAAAAAGTGAAGGGAAAGACCCCAGAATGCCGATAATTAATAAAGATTTATTAAAATGGTTCCTATCCTTACAGCATCAGAGATTCACCCCCTCAGTGCACCACAGAGTGTCTGGATTGCAGTGAGGTAGGTCACCAATGGACATGACTCACAAAGGGATTGCTTTGGTTGGGCACCTATTATAGCCCTGCAACCTCTCCCCCTCCCTCCACCCCCAGCATTGCTTAGTTTAGGCACCAGTAAGAGAAGGTTGCATATTAATGAGGATGTCTAGTAGGTAGAGTTGCCTGCTAAGACAAAACAGGAAATAATGATCTAATTGGGGTTAGAGTGGAAGGTTTGAATTAAAAACTGCGGGTCAATCACAGGACAGTATCGATGAGGACTACAACATGGCAAAAGCAGGGTTTCACTTACGTTCTAAAACATGTGAGGTGGGCAAGGTGTGCCCTATAGGAGAAAGTGAAAATAAATGATCAGGATGAATAGGAACTGGAAAGAAAGAGATCAGTGACTGCAAAGATCAATGACCGAAAAGTGATCAGCATGTGGGGGGGGGGGGGGAGATGCTGGCCAGAAGAGTATTAGGGTCTAGAACCACAGGAAAAGTGGGGATCCCAATTCTATTCACTATTCTTAGGTTGTGAACAAAGTACTATTTATTACTGCCTCCTGCCTTTCCAAATGAGGAGAATTGGGGTGTTGCGGGGGCTTCTAGGGGGTACAATTATGCCCGGCTCCAAGAGAACTTCAATTACTGGTTTAATTCCTTCCTTAGCTTCTGGGCTTAAGGGATATAGCATTGTTATGGAAAATGCCTTTGTGAGGTCAATTTAAATGTTAACCGTCAGGACCAGTGTTTCTCCACCTTGGAAACCTGAAGATGCGTGGACTTCAACTTGAAGATGCATGCTGGCTGGGGAATTCTTGGGGTTGAAGTCCACACATCTTCAAGTTGCCAAGGTTGAGAAACACTGGTCCTGACGGTTAACATTAAAGCTCTGTGTCCCATTTCATTAGAACGTTTTCCCCACAGAATATCTGGAGCTTGTTTCAAAACAGAATCAAGCTCAGGCTGGGCATCCTCCTGAAGAGCCATCGCTGGTAGAACCACTGCCTTTTCTTCATGCTGGGAAATGCAATATTTAGTGCCTCCTGATTGGCACAGCAAATCTCTTCCAAGGAGATTTAGGAGAGAAGCATGCTGAGGAGAAATAGGACCTAGAGTGACAGTGAACAGTTCAGAAAGAGTATGTGGGACAGACGGATTAGAAATTCCAACTGCCTGTACCACAGAGGAAGACATGGGAACATTTGGGAATTCTGGTATTCTGACAGTAGAATAAAAGCGCCATTATCTAAAAAGAAAGCCGATTTAGTGTAGTGGTTAAGGCACCAAGCTAGAAACCGGGAGACCATGAGATCTAGTTTAGATCACAAAGCCAGCTGGGCAACCTTGGGCCAGTCACTCTCTCTCAGCCCTAGAAAGGAGCCAATGGCAAGCCATGTTGCCAAGAAAACTTCAGGGACTTGTCCAGGCAGTTGCCAGGAGTCAAGTCTGACTTGAAGACACACATGCAAAAAAAAAAAGGATCTAAGAGGCAAGGAACAATTCATCTTCCTATGCAGTAGTTAACGAAGGGTGGATAGATAGAAAGGGATAAGAAGAGCTGAGGTGTTGTTTCCATCCATGCTGTCCTAGAAGCACACCCTCACTTCCAACACCTAGGATTCCCATGGGAATAACATAATCCTGGGGTGCAGTAGTGGGGTATTGCTGGGTTAAAAAGTTTTCCAGGTTTTGTTGTGAGTTGCTATACTAGCTGTACCCTTTCTTTTGAGAGAGAGAGAGAGAGAGAGAGAGAGAGAGAGAGAGAGAGAGAAAACATACATGCACACAAGGGGGCCCTGCAGTTGACTCATTTGAAGACCCAGAAGCTGTGTCTTCGGCTTTCCCTTTTTGTCATTTTAAACATTTGAGCTTGAGAGGCCATTACAGAAATCTCATTAAGTTTTTTTTCCTTGCTAGTCCAGTGAGATAGAATTTAAAAATAAATATGCCATTACCTTTGGCCTAGGCTGACCATATTTCCTTGAGACAAAAACGGGACATTGGGGTGGCAAAACGGGACGGGGTATTATGTAATATTCCATATTCATGAAAAAGACAGGGGTCCCCGCCCCCCAGTCCACGCAATTGGCTCCTGCCTGCAAACCCCGCCCCTGGTCCGTGTGATTGGCTGCCTGCAAACCCCGCCTCCAGACCGCGCGATTGGCTCCCCCCTCAAACCCCGCCCCCAGTCCGCGCGACTGGCTCCCACCTGGCCAATCGCCCTCCTCTCCGCCTCTCCACCCTCCTTTGCCGTGCGCTGATAGGCGGGAGGGCTTCCTCTTCCGGGCTGCCTCCAATCGGCAGCTCCGGCTTGGATCTTCCTTCCGCGCCATTCCTGCCGGGTTTAAAAAACGGGACAAAATTGAGATTTTTATCAAAACGACGGGACGGTTGAAAAATGCTAAAAAAACGGGACTGTCCCGTTCAAAACGGGACGTATGGTCAGCCTACTTTGGCCCTCTCTGCATGTGCTAATTCTTTTACCAACAGTGTCTCTGGTAATCAAGTCACCCTCGTGCAGAAATTGCTGAAAAAGAGTGTAAAGTAGATCTTCATTGCCATACACTTCATTTTGTGTATGGGGAATTCTGAGAGTTGGAATTCACACATCTTAAAGTTGCCAAGGTTGAGAAATAGTGATCTAGATAAAAACACTAGGAATGAAGTGCAATCTCTGAAGATGGAGATATTCTATATGCATATACATCAACACTGATTCCAAAAGGGAAATAGCTGTGCAAATAAATCACAAATCTTCTACCAAGTAATGTCTAAACCACCGCATCCCAAAGGCAATTCCTTTACATATTAATCAGAACTATCTGCGCTCATAAATCCTGATATTAAAGAGTACACTGCAAACAAAAGCTGTTTCCATTGTTGGAAGACGGAAAATATCAGTATTATGATAGGAGTCTTTCCCCCCATTATTGAAACAAAACAAAGCCAACGCATGTGTGATGGAAGAATTCCATTCAGCAAGCAATGCCGCTATTAAGGGAGCACGTTGTAGTTCAGAAATTCCAATATAAAAAGGCATAATAATTTCATAGAGGTTTGTGTGTAATTATGCAAACCTCCCCCCCACGTGCTTGGGGCTCTGCCTTGTTTGGGAGAGTGAATGGGAACAAGATGGGCCAGAGACAGCCTGAATGGGCATGGGAGTATGCTGTATGCAGACGTCCGCACTCATTCTGTTATGCTTCTTTTACTAAAGTGGATGGGATACAGCTGGTTTCTTGGTAATAGAATAGTATTCAGAAGCAATTTCAGTGGATATGTTATGTTGCAGTTCCAACAAACTATAAAAAACAGACTATCAGAAAAGTATCAACAAAATACAAAAGAAAGCTTAGGTTTCAACTTAGGGAGAGTACATTCTGGGGAATCTACACAAACTGGAATTGAAAATATGAGAGTTGTTTCTTATGTTCAGAAGGAGAACACAGAGGCTAACAGGAGATGGATATATGAAAGTATCATTTAACTGTTAAGACGTGCTTCATAATGCATGCTTTGATACTGCATTTTATATTTTGGCTTAAAGATAAGTCAAGAGAACATGCAGTTTTATTTGCCATAAGAACCAAAGAAGACACATGGTTCCGGTCTGATGACAGGATGTCACCAATCTATGGCATTCTTAGAGGCAAAATGCACCTAAGTTCCAATCTCATCCAGCTCACAGCTGGTTCATCCAGACATGCCAACTTCTCTTGACATTTTTGCCCGTGTCCTGGTGGATGACTAGTGGTTTTAGGGAGCGCACAGGTAACAGAAATAAACAAACTTGAAGATCAACAGGGCAAGAGCTGACTGGAACAGTCACATCATTCCAACTTTATATGCAAAAATTGGACAGGTAGAGTGCACCAACTGCAAGCTTTTCTGCACCAGTTAGACATGGATATTGTTATCCATACTGTGATTGCTACGTGTATCTATGTGGGTCTGCCTTTGAAACATCTGAAAATTGCACGTGGTGCAAAATGCAGCATCAAGGCAGCTTACAAATGTAAGGTATGGGGATTACATGAAACCTGCACCAGTTGCCTATCAAGTACAATTTAAAGAAGAGCTTTCCAAACTTTTCATGTTGGTGACACACTTTTTAGACATGCATCGTTTTGCGACACACTCTTACAGCAGGACACAAGGCAGGCACTAGGCCCTGCGCGGAATCACAGCAGGTTTGGAGGCAGCCAGGCACAAGGCAGGCCCTAGGACCTGCGCGGAATCCTGGCAGGGCAGGTTTGGAGGCAGCCAGGCACAAGGCAGGCCCTAGGACCTGCGCGGAATCCTGGCAGGGCTCGGAGGCAGCAGCCGCCGCGACACACCCAGTCACTGCAGCCGACACAGTAACGTGTCCCGACACACAGTTTGGAAAGCTCTGATTTAAAGTGTTGATCTTTTGTGGCTTAGGGCCTGACTGAGGGACTACCTCTCACTAGTAACCTGTTCACTTTCTTAGATCAGCAAGAGACTCTTTGGCCTCCAAACTCTCCCAGGATTTAGGAAAATGGCAAAATGCATCCTTTTGTCAAGGATGTTAAATATTAAGCCAATTTTCTTGATAGTTCTGCATTTCATATTTTATTGTCACACACTGCCTTAAAAGCTTATTTAAGCAGAAAAGCAGGGTATAATTTAATAAATGATGATGATGTAGGGTAGGTTGGAAGTTTACTTGTGGGAGACTTTCAAACACTACCAAGTCTAAGATACAATTATGATAATGCATGCCCATTTCCTTTCTCCATTTGGTATGTGGAAAATCATTTAGGCCTGCAGATAGCTGCATATACCTGGAGTTGATGATCATATAAGACAGCATCATGCAGTATCTACTTGCCAAGAAAATGTGGAAGGGCAGCATTTCACAGTGTAGGAAATAATTTCCAAAAACTAATACAACCTAGCCAGGAGAAGACACAACAGCAAAGCATTGTGGGGTTTTTTTTCTTTTGAAATTTAATATGTAAAGAGAAATGTAACAAAGGTGGAGCTGTTTCAGTTAGTAGCTATAGGATCATAATAGATATAATCAAGATAAAAATATACAACAGTATCAGAGTTCTCAAAAAAGGTACACTGCAATGCAAAGAATTAAAAAAAAGTGTGCAGTTCTTTTTTAAAAAAGAGGGTCAAAATGGCAACATAAGGAACACAAAAACTCTTGGACAGGTAGAAAAAAGTTAAGAAGAGGCAGAGGGAATGATTATGGTTTTTAATCCCTCTTTACTGATTTTGTCGATAATGTTCACATTTTATCTGACTTACATTGCCAATTATTTCTGGAGCCACAGTGGGCTTCCTCACAACGGCTGCTCAGTGTTACCTGTCCAACTCAGTTACTTATTCAGCAGTAATTCCAATACAACCATATCTTGAAAAGACCCCCTGAACTCAATTTGGCTTAATTCTGAATAGAAGTGAATAGGACTGAGCTGACGGCATCTAATCCAGGAGGTGGGGGGAAGAGTATTCCGTTCTCCAGATGTTGTTAGACCGCAATTCCAAACTGAGTATAGATCTTGTTGGATGACTTGGTAGAAGTTGGAGAAGCACAAACGTGGTACAGATCCTAACGTTCATGGGTACAAGCATCTTCAGTTTGAATCAGGTGGCTTTAGGAATGGAGGTTGCTGGTAAAAGGATGCCAACTACAATGTCTTCTCTTGCTTACTTCCAGCCTCCCGCCTCTATTCTCCTCCTCCTCTACTCATACTTTACATACCTTTTTGCCACTATTCCTATGAGCATTCTCAAAACAGTTATGAAGGTAATTCCATAGCTAGTGGACCTCCAGAAGCATCTGACTGACCACATTCATTTATTTATGGGCTTATTTATTTTCTTCATTTATATACCATCTAATCTACTACAGACTCAGTTTGGAAAAGAGGAAGCAGGACTAAGATCCCTTCCAAGGCTGTACCAGTCTGAGATTAGTGACATCTCCACATCCCATGTCTCAAGCATGGACTTTGGGAAGCTGAGCTATTGGTTCAGATCCTGCTCCAGGGAAATCCCATTAGGCAGTTTTGTAGTGTTTCCTCTGGAGCTGTTGTGTGGGTGGTTTCTCATCGGCGGGAACAGGTACCTCATCCTGCCTATCTACTCTTCAGAATTTTCCCCTCCTTTTTGAAGCTATGGGGCCCTGATCACTTGTCCTCCCCTTTTCCAGTTGCAAACAAAGGAAAGCTTTGCTGCTTCCCTGCAGTGTGTAACTGGAGCAGAGCTTTTCAAACTGTGTGTCGCGACACAAAAGTGTGTCGCCACACACAGTCTGGTGTGTCGCCACACAACCCGGAAGCGCTGATCATCATCAGCGCTTCCGGGTTTTCCCGCGGCGACACACCAACGGCGGTGCGCAAAAGCCGAAAGCGGCAGCAGTGCTTCCGGGTTTTTGCGCACTGCCGCAACGGCGGCACTTCCGGGTTTTCCCGCGGCGACACACCAACGGCAGTTGGTGTGTCACCGCGGGAAAACTTTGGAAAGCCCTGAACTGGAGGTTTAAAACATCTTTTTCCTTTGCCACAAAAAGTTGACACCATGAAGGAACAAGGAAAGCAAGACACGGACTAGCTGCTTTTTTATGCATTCTCCCACTGACTAGGTGGGGGGAATCTCTAGCCAGACCCACAGGAGGACAGAGCACAACAGAGCTCTTCTGGAGCAGTACGGAACTGCTGCTGAGGATGTATGTGGCAAAGCTAGTGGCTATGCAGAAGTACTCTAACATGGATGCTCTACAGAATTATTCCTTGAATTATTGTGTCTTGTCTTGTTTTAAGGAACTAATTTTTGGGCTGTTGCTGTTTTACCACTTTTAGGATGGCGGCATGATCCACAGATCTCTGCTTCTCATCTGCAGAGGATCTGGTGCTCCCCAGCTCACTGTCTCCTACAGCAGCCCCTGTGACTGCCACTGCCATTTTGTAATGCACCTGGGGTAAAAACAGCCACCAAATAGATACAAGCATAGCAGGGCACACACCTTTTAAAAACGAGGGCTGGCAAACCAAGCTCTAATGTGAGCATTTGCAGAAGTGCAGAAGGAGGAACCTTGGAAGGAGAAAGGCAACCGCAAATCATCTCCACTCCAAAGCTCAGTGCCCTGAAAAACTGAACACAGATCTGAATAATGTCCAGGATACCTGAACCAACACAGGATCAACTATATAGGGTGAGAGTTGTGTAGCCGAGATCAAGAATTCGCACTGAAAGTTCAAATTAGGTTCTTCAGGTGATTGGTAGTTACTACACAATAAACTTGAAACACTCCTATATTGAGTGAATCACTCTTGTTTAAAAATAAATATGTAATTATAATAGAACGTAATTCAAAGTAGGAAAACTTGGATAATTTCTCTTTTGGCTATCTACAAAGAATACATTTTGCCTAGCATCAAGAGGAAAGAAACACTTATAAAGAAGAGGACACTCTGCCAAGCCAAGACTTCAAGACATATGAATTTTTTAAAAAAATAAGACATAAATCATCATTTGCAAGTACACGGCGCTAATTGAAGTAACAACACTTTTGAGAAAACCTGTCTAGCACAGACAGTAAATGGACATTTAACTATTTACCTTTTAAATAATGGTTCTGGTTTTAAAGACACACCAGATTTTTCAAGGGGAATATAAAAGCGAGATTAAAAAAAGAGAGAGAGAAATTAAAGGAGGAAGAAGCGGAGAAACACAAGGAAATGACAGTTCCAAGGTAGGATTCTATTTCACAGTATATACAGTTTTAAATATATATATATATATATATATATGTATATATAAGCAAAAATTTTAGAAATGTTAATGCTGTTCACTGGTGACCTATAAATGCACACAGAAAGGGAAGTGCCTAAATAGCCACTAAAATACTAACAAAGTGCAATGTTCTGTGGATCTCTAATTTGATCATGTATATTATACGTGTGTTTTTACGACTAATATTATAGAAAGAAACAAAAGAAAAATTCTAGCCCTTGTAATGACTGAGACAGATAATGCTGGAAGCAAGACTTAAAAAGCCAGATAAATGTTACATTTGGGTTGTTTAAGGACATGCACATGGAAGGATCAAAACTGAGGGAACGCACAGGGCTTAAGCACAGATGCATACAAATGAAATGAAGGGAATGAAGAGTAAAACAGGACTGGTGTAGGGCCATTTTGCCGCCTGACACGAAAGCCAAATGCTTCCATCCTGCTAGGCCCATCTTGAAAAACACGGATGCTCCGTTTAGACACCAACGGCTTCCTTCATCTACCTCAGTAGATCACTTTAAATCTACTGTGCAGTGGGGCTGATCACAGGGTAAAGCCCAGCTAATCACACTCATCGTATAGAGATTGAGGCCGAGCTGTAGGAATTTTCTCTCACTTCTTTGTTGTAGTAACCACAGGGAGCGAAAATAGGACTAATCTGAGAAATTTTGGTGGGTTTTTTTTTTTTTTTTGGACCATGCTTTCCTTACAAAGCAAATGGGGAAGAAAACGTGGATTAGAATAATGGTCCCCAATCTTTGGATGCTAATGAGCAGATCTAGAATATATTGTGGCTACATCATAAAATGATTGCTTATGTGAAGGTGGGCTTCCACAGTGACAAAATAGATGTCCTGCTAGTCTTGGCCAATAACAAAACATTCAATTACACCCACCTCCCACTGTCCCCAGCATTACCCCCTTTCTCGCTTGTGTGTATGTTTAGTGGCGTATGGGAATACTTCCAAAAAAGGAAAAAAATATTGAGCTGCAGCCAATACTTAAATATAAAGCTGCCTTAATGCATTGCTGGTCCCACAATACTCAAGTGGATTTAACCTTCCCTGAACAGTGCTTGTAGGACACTAAATTGATATGCCCACACACTTGATTACCAGCAGATGGAGTTATTGCTTTACAAATCTCTGTTGAAGTAAACACTGGTTACAAGAAAGGAAAATCTAACAAGGTCCCTAAAACACCAGAGAGATGGCAGGGTATGCAGTGAGCAAGTCACCCAGGTAGAGTCTATTTTTCCAGCTGAAAAGGGAAGTCTTTCCCTTGTGAAGCTGAATGTGGGGGAGATTCAGAACCAATACAAGGAAATGCTTTTACACAAAGCCTAGTTAAATTACAGAATGTGCAGCCATCAGATATGGTATGGCCACAAGTTAATGGTTTTAAAAGAGGACAAGACAAATTCGTGCTTCCTCCGGAATAAAAAGGCAGTCAACCCTAGAGATCAGTTGCTAGAGAACACTGGAAGAGGGTGGTCACTTTTGTGTCTCCCGAGGCGCATGTGGTTGGTCCATGTGTGATACAGAATCCAGGACTAGATAGGCCTTTGGCTAGATCCATCAGGGCTGTTAATCTCTTCCCTTCACACTGCCCTGTCCCTGTTCCAACCAATTAAAGCCAGACTCTGCATCTTTCCAAGCATCATTGAAGATGTGGAAAAATCACATCCTAAAGGATTGCTAGAAATGCCCTTCTGGAACTGGCAGTGAAAAGCTGAGCCCGAGGTTCTACCCGTGCTCCGCAGAGGCTTCTGCCACCGTTTAACAGCTGCCATCGTATGTGAGGTAGTGGTAGTTGTTCTGTCAGGAACCTTAGAACCAAGAAGCACTGAACCTAGCATTACGGCAAAAGCCAAGATGGAGAGAACTCCAACCCAACAGAATCCCATTGAAGGCAAGGTTGGCACAACCAAGGAACTGAATCAGCCTTCCTCAACATGAGGAATTCTTAGTAATGGCTGTGCTGCCTGGGGAATTCTGAAGTCCACACATGTGGATGGTATAGGTTGAGAAGCCTGTACTGAATGGATACAGAAACAGTGGGGAAGAGATTTACGGTATGCATCAGCATGTATTACAATCAACATGAAGCAGCGGCAATTTGGATCAATGGTTAGTACAAGTCAGTCGTTGCCAACTTGGGCATCTTCCTGATGTAGAGATTTCAACTCCAAGAATTTTCCAGTCAGCATGACATGACTGAGAATTCTGGAAGACGAAGTCCATAACCTGGAAGGCGCCCAGGTTGGGGAAAGCTGAAATAGTTTCTGTTATTTTCCTTGACAGCCAAGTATCTTTCCTAATAATACATCAGTTTCTGGAAGGGTGGTAGGATGAGGAACAAATCCCAGCTGAACATAGGAAATTTTATATGAAGCTGTCTGATTCGGCTGGGCCACTGATCCACCTTGTCTACAGTATTATGACTTGGAGTAGCTCTCCCAAGAATTTCAGGCAAGAGGCCTGCACTCTGAATATGCCAAAGTAATTCTTTGCAGTGAGGGGTTCCATCTTCACAAATATGATTTTTACAGAGTGTAAAAATAATCACCATTATACTTAGCCCCATTTTACAGATAGCAAAACTGAGACAGAGGACTTGCTTCTTATCACTGCACTTCTGTCACTGCCCTAGTGTCTCCAAGGCATTAGGTTCCAAACCAAAGTTCCTACCAAAAGACCAATCAGTCATAATTTTCCACTATAAACCTTTTATGGATGTATCCATAAACCCCCTTTAAATCTTGCAACAGTATTGCAGACCAGGCTTGTAGTGGGGCAAGGCATTCTGCCCCGATTGAACAATCTCAGTGAGCAAGACATCCAATTATCTCAGGCTGACAGTTCTTTTGGCAATATCAGAATTGTGGTCCACCTAGAAAAAAAGGGGGGTTGGCAGTGAGATCGCTGTGACTGGAGAAATATCCTCCTCATCTCACAATGGATGAGTTACGAACAGAGAGGATCAGGAGTAGCAAATCTAGCAAGGCATTGTGGGTATTTTGTAGCTCTGCTCCTCTCCTCCTCCAATTCTGTGTCCACCACATTGAATTCATAATTAAACAACTTACTGTAAAAAAAAAAGGAGGGGATGAGGGACATCCATTCACTTATGGCAGTAAAAAGAATTCCTGGCAGGCTGAAGGTGTTCTGAAATGGAATGAGGGAACACCTTCTCTTTAGAATAGAGTGAAGCCAACTGAGTTTAATCTACACAGCCTAGACACCTGGGTAAGCTTGATGGTTGAAAAGAGACATGGGCAGATACGAAATCTAGGTCCCCTGGCAAAAATGGAGACAGTAGAAGGTGGGGAAAACCAAGGCTCTGAGGCTATGGACAGGTGGGGGAGCTCCCTTCTAGTAAACCCAGCTGACAGGAACCCACTGTGGTTCACCATACAGCTTCTGCAAGGCCTCCTGAAGTTGCTGGAATGTCCGCTCCATATTATCGTTGACTAAGCAGAGGTCAAAGTAATGCCCATAGCCTCGCTGGATTCGGCAGCTCTCATCCACTGTCCGCTTCAGGTCAGCATCCTGGTTAAATACGAAAAAAGCAGAGCAGGCTGTAAATCAAAGGAAGGCAACCACTGAAGTTCTTCAAGTAGGTTTCACACCACTCTGAAGTGAAAACACACAAAAACTCTAGCACAATCCCTAAAATAAACTATAAAAAATTCCCTTCTCACCCCTTTGGGTGGTATGTGTCTTCTTCAACCTCGGGTCCTCTACCAGAGGCCTGGGAGTTTGAGGGATCTGCGCAGTATCTTAGCTGTTCCTAGCATTGCACTCTTCTGGACAGAGAGCTCTGATGTTGTTCCTGGGATCTGTTGGAGCCACTCTCCCAGCTTAGGAGTCACAGCCCCGAGTACTCCTACCACCACTGGGACCACTTTGGCCTTCACTTTCCACATCCTCTCTAGTTCCTCCTTCAGGTGCTGGTACTTCTCCAGCTTCTCATACTCCTTCCTCCTGATATTGCTGTCACTTGGCACTGCTACATCTATCACCACTGCTGTCTTCTGGTCCTTCTCTACTCCCACGATGTCTGGTTGATTGGCCAGTACCTGCCTGTCCATCTGGATCTGGAAGTCCCACAGGATCTTAGCCCTGTTATTATTTATGACCTTCTGTGGAATCTCCCATCCGGACCTGGGAGGGTCTAGCCTATACACTGTGCAGATGTTCCTATACACAATGGCAGCTACTTGCTTGTGCCGTTTAGTGTATGCTGTTCCTGCCTGCATCTTACACCCAGCCACTATGTGTTGGACTGTCTCTGAGGCCTCTCTGCACAGTCTGCACCTTGGGACCTGTCTAGTGTGGTAGACTCCTGCTTCTATGGATCTGGTGCTTAGTGCCTGTTCTTGGGCTGCTATGATCAGTGCCTCAGTGCTGTCTTTTAGTCCATCCCTTTCCAGCCACTGGTAGGATTTAATACACATACATACATACATACATACATACATACATACATACATACACCCCTTCCCCAAACTAAGGGATAAAAATAAAATGCTGACTCCATTCATGTGCATAACATAGCCTCAATCACTTTGCACCATCACTCCACCCACTGAAGCTTTCAGCCTTCCAAATAATGTTAAGTGTGGTTTCTGGGCCAACAAAAGGTAAACCCACCCATTATAGGTCACTTAATTATAATCTCAGTTCAATAATATATTCTCCATACAAACTCTAGAAGGTCAGATTTTGGTTCTGATAGAGTTATAGAATTTGGCATGGATAGTTAGCTCCATTCCCAACCTGTCATTCCTTCTTATTTCCATGACTCTGAAACCTCCCCATGGAGACTCACCGTGAGCTGCTTAGTAGCCACACCACTTTCCAAAGCTGCTTTGTTCATAGCTCGTAAAGTCTCGAAATCTGGTGCTTCAATGAACACCACGTACGGGACGAACTCAGCTGTCCTCAACACCTTCACAGCCTATCCAAATATCCAACAAAGAGAATGACTGCCATTACAAATACCTGTCTTTCCACACCAGTAGCATGCTATGTCCTATCCAAAAACAGAGATGCCATTCACTCTTTCTGTAGTCATACATTTAACCTGGTATTTAACCTGGTTGCAGAATTATTCAATTTTCCGGGTTAGCACAACACTAATTCAGTACCCTGAGTTCATACAAACAAACAAGGTTGACAGTGACCTAGTGAACAGCTGCATTTGTCTAATATGCTAAATTGTTAGCTTCTCCATGTATGTTAGGAGAAAAATGTGTGGAAATGCCATTTGTAATGCCATTTGACATGAGGCAGAACAAATGTCAACATTTCAACAATAAGAGAAAAAACTGAATTTGGGGGATTCCCATTTCTCTGTCATAGTTAGTTAGGATTATTACAATTGAATAAACTAGCATATTGAGAATTTATACAGATATACGTAGATTTCTAAAAATTACAGCAACCCAGTGTCCCAAACCCTGTAAATACACAAATCTCTACCTAAGTAACCAGTGGACAATGGGAAAGACTCCTTACCTGTGGGTTAACATCCAGGATACACATTTTGCCTGACTCAACCACCTCATGGATAGAGTCAATCTTGGTTCCATAGAGATTCCCCTCGTATTCGCCATGTTCCAGATAGCGGCCTGCTTTGATGTCTCTCTCCATCTCACTTCTAGTCACAAAGCTATACACTTGTCCAGTTTTTTCATGCTCCTTGGGCCTCCGTGAAGTGTCTGTCAGAGATAGATTAAGAAACTGGGTTCAGTTAGAACAGAGTTTGGCAATCTTTTTAGGCCTCAGACACTATCATGGCCAGATATGCCTCTACAAAAACACTTTTTTAAAGTAGACATAATTTCATGATGCCACAATCTTTGGTGATTTCATGAAACAGCAGCAGGCACCAGTTTAGAGCCCAGTGGTTCTCATTCTCTGATTTTGAAAATGGAGGTGATCTATCTCCTAGTCATGAAGAATGGTCAGAACAGGTACATAGGATTCCCCTTTGATCCAGGTCCAGAAGAATGCTCTTTGCATGGTCCTGGACCTTCTTTTGTTTCTCCATATCTCTACGTACTGCAGATCCTTCACCGGGTCCCTATAAGAATAAGGACCTAGTATAAACTTTTGGGTTTAGTCCCTAGAGCCCTATGATGTAATATTCCTTCTTATCTTTCTTCTCTTATTTCTTGGTATATTCCTTCTTGGGTTACTCGTGCAGCCTCACTGGACTTTTGCTGACACCTTCTTTCCCTCATGTTGCCTTCACACAATTTTCTGAGTGAAATAATTTCATGATAAAATTGGGACGACAATTACCCCCCTTCCATTTTAGCAGATTTATATCCTTTGAAAATAAGAAACACTTCTCTGTAGCTTCCAAAGGGGAGAATAAAATCCAGGATGAGGGATCTGACTACTCTTACCTTACTTAACATCACGAGGTGGCTGGAGAAACTGCCTCCACCCAATTAAAAAAAAAAAGAAAAAAGCCTTGCGGTCTCTCATGGCATGGCATCCTTAAAAGAGGAGGGGAAGTGCTTTCAAGTGCCCATCAAACTAGCCCACAAAGGGTGTGATGCACACTCTTAAAGCACTTTGAAAGTGCTCTCCCTGTCCTCCCCAGGGCTGAAACAGGCTAGCACAGTGTTTTCAAAAGCACAGTTCACATTGCATAACTGTTAAATGGAGCAAGGCGGACGAAGCAATTGGGCAGGGGGCTGACTACATCAGTAAAAAACAAAACAAAACATTTAAGGCTTTGTAATTTGTTTTTTCTCCTGCTGTGGAAGAATGGCAAAAACTGGGCCAAAAGTTAGAGCCAGCATTAATTTAGCAAATTCTCACTGCTGAGTAATCAAAGGGCAAATAGCAGAAAATTAAGTGATGTAATTATCCTGCCTTTTCTCTGAGAGTTCAATACAGGTTATAGGGGATCTCTCCAAATTTTATCTCCACAACAGCCCTGTGAGGAAGGTTAGGCTGAGAGAAAGGAATTGGCTGAAAGTCACCCAAGGAGTTCCATGTTTGAATTGGGACTTGAATCTAATCTCTCCCATCTCAGTCCAATATACTAACTGCTATACAGTACTACACTGACTCTCAGATACATCTTTGCAGCAGAACTTCATAAGAACTTAAGTAATTCATTCAAGGAAGAGAATTGAGAACCTAGAGTAAATCCACCCTTTTGCTACGGCCTCCAGGACTCCCCGGGTTGCTTCAGGAACATAATTCCTTCTCAATCTGCCTCTCTGTGAAATCAAAATATTTTCCACTAAAAAGGACCTCAGCACTGCCTAGCATTTCCCACCAAGGAATTGTATATGAAAAGGCTTCCATGAAAACACAAGCATGCGTAAAACATGATTGATGCTATTCCCGAGGAAGGTGAATTAGTTGCTTGAAACCAGAGAATTGGAAGCAGGGGCAAGCATTTGAGACACAGACCTGTGTGCTATATGGCTGCCCTGATCCCCATATATTCAAGTGTAATGAAGGACGTTTGTCTCACTGTCAGTATTTAAGTAAGATTTGATTCCAGATAACGTCTGTTCCTCAAGTGGAAGAAGTCTCCTGTTGGCGGGCAAAAATCACAGGCTGCCCATCTCCAACAACCTCTAAACTCTCCTTGCCCAACTCTACAACTAAACAATGCTACCAAAGTATAGCAGAAGAGTACAAAGAGACCCACTGGAAAAAAATCTGGCCAAAAAGCACTCCATTCCATACTCCACCATGGCCATGACTCACATGGGATGGTGGTTCCATACTGAGACTGGTCAGACATGATCAGCTTGTTCTTAATACTGCGCCGTCCTACCCCCTGGGCACCGATGAGCACCAAAGTTTTCCTGCGGAAAGGGGGCATTCGAGCTACTTCTTCATAGATCAGCAGCTCGTGTCGATCAAACTCTGCAATAAAGAGGAAATAAATCACTGTTAGCTGTACTGCAGAGCCCCCGTGACCTTCTGAGGCTGGTTATGAACTACAGTGTTTATCTCTCTAGGCTGTGCTGTGCGAATCTAGTCTTGGCAGTTCTTCCAAAGAAAAATGTTTGGATAGATTTGAAGAAATTTCCAAAATAGGTTTGTTTGATTTTTTTCTTTGTATCTTATTTTTCATATATAAAGAGATGCTTTTTTGAAACATTCTGATTCATCAAAATGGAAGCAACCTTGCTAAGTTACCATTTGCCAAATCAAACCCATCTATTCCAACTCCCAAAATCCAACAGTTGTATTTACTAGGAATGCCAACTTCTCCAGACCTCCCCAGCTCCCAAATTAACTACTATACTGTAAATTCACAGTTCTGCAAGCAAACGTGAACTAGGGGAAGTAGAATAATAAATTCTAAACACATTGTATTGTCGAAGGCTTTCACGGCTGGAGTTCGATGGCTGTTGTGGGTCTTCCGGGCTGTGTGGCCGTGTTCTGGGAGTTGTGGTTCCTAACGTTTCGCCAGCATCTGTGGCCAGCATCTTCAGAGGGCAGGAGCACAGAGATTTTGCTTCTATCTGTGTTCCTGCCCTCTGAAGATGCTGGCCACAGATGCTGGCGAAACGTTAGGAACCACAACTTCCAGAACACGGCCACACAGCCTGGAAGACCCACAACAGCCATCTAAACACATTCTTCTTCTGAAGAGTCTCTACAAAAATATTTAAAGCCCTAAATGGCTTGGGACCAGGTTATTTGGAGGACCACCTCTCCCTGAGGGTATCTGCCCATCCCACCATGTCAGACTGGGTAGGCAAGCTTCAGATCCTCTCGCTTAAATGTTGTCATCTGGCAGGACCTCAGAGATACACCTTTTCTGTGGCTGCCCCGACCCTCTGGGACGGTCTCCCCTCTGAGATTTGGAGGGCCCCCACCCTATTAGCCTTTCGGAGGGCTGTGAAGACCTGGCTCTTCACCCAGGCTCTGGGCTAGAATAGAAGCAAGTCCAGCAAATGTAAGAGTATGGGGAGACTATGTGAGGTTCTGCCACTGTGTTTGGGATATGTGGTGCTGTCCCGAGGTTTGTTTGTTGTATTTATTCTGTCTTTATTTAATATTACCTAGGATTATCTTGTATAAGATAGGTGGCCGTATAAGTTTCTAAATAAATAGCAAAGAAAGAGAACTTTTCCTTCTCTTACCTTTCTTTCATTCAAAATATCACATTGGTTAACAACATGCTGGAATGGAGAAGATTACAGGACATAGTGTGTCGATGAAGGTTCTCAGTCATCCAGGTGGAATTGTCTGTAGCTTGAATCATGTCAACTGGATTTCTATTTTCTCAGTGGAAACGTTTCGCTCCTTATCCAAGAAGCTTCTTCAGTCTGAGCAAAGTTTGTAAGGGAATCCTTAAATATGTTTGTAGGGTGGTTGTGTGACCTTGCACCTGGGGCTAGGTCATGGTTATTTGAGATGTTTATTTCTAAGTCCCTTTATCATCCAAACCTCCTTTTCCACTGAGAAAATAGAAATCCAGTTGACATGATTCAAGCTACGTACAGGACATAGTGGTTTCTCAGGGATTCTTGCTACTATATTTGCTTCTGGCATTAGTCTGAAAAGATGAGAACCACAGAGCTCACTTGCCTGCATTTTTGGTGGTCAAATACATCATCCTTTTCTTTTTCTTCCCACTAAGGCTTCCACACAAGGCACCTGCCAGAAAGAAGAAAGGAAACTGTGAAGCAAATTCAGTGGGCTGGAAGAAGGACCAGTACATTTCCAGAATGAGGTAGCTCTAGGAAATAATTAATTTTAAAAATCCTGTTAAAAAATGGCCTAATTATAGTAATTGTATAGTAAACAAATCCTATCTGGGTTTTTGGGGGTGGGGGTGGGGGTGGGGGAAGATAGGATAAAACAGATAATGACATCTTTAAGTTATTCCAACATGATGTGATACTGACCGGCAGTAGCGAGCCTTTAAGATCATACAATCTTAGTTGAGTCTGGAGCACTGAAGGAGAATGTTGAACTAAAAGTGTCTTTGGTGTGATCTAACAGGTGCTATGCCCTAGGGACAAATACAGTTGGGCTGACAGAATCAAGGTAGCATCAGTTCACTGGTAGAATTTGAAGGCTGATTCAATGTCAGGTGCAGGACCTCAGAAAAAACCCATGGTCCCTTCAGGAAATGAACAAATGGACCTACAACAGTGATTTACCATACTTTGAAATAAGTAAAATATTTACATCTTGAAAAGTATCCCACCCCTTAAAATAGTTAGAAATCTAGAATGGAGAATCATCTAACTATGCTACAGATTCACAAAACTGAACCAGAAACCAATCAGGACAAAGAAAATTATTAGAAGAAGAAGGAAAAGAGGGAAGACTCAAGACTAATAAAAGTAAGTACCATGCCAGGGTTGAATGAAAATACCTCCACCTCCATAACTTTAAATAAAAATGTTTTAATAAATGAAAAAGGAAAATAATTCTTGGCATTACTTCTTTTGTTACCTGTATTTACTTCTCCACATAATCACCACCATTCACTAGACATCTTTGCCAACAATGGACAAGTTTCTTAAAGCTGTCATAAAAACCTCCACACTTTGTCCCTTCAACCAGGTCCAGACAATCATTTCCACTTCTTTTTTTTTATAAGAATTTTATTAAGTTTGAAACAAAGATAAAAACTACAAAAAAGCTAAAAACTACAAAAAGAAAAAAAACTTAAAAAGTTTGAAACACAAGAAAAAAGAATGTTGAAGATTACATAAAGAAGTGACTTCCGACTTTCAACAACAAGAATATACAGCAATTTCCATAATCAATCCCTTGCTCTATATCAAACGATTAACACATTATAAAAATCACTAAATACAATTGCTCCTTCCCCTTATATTAAAAAAAAGAAAATATATATAAACCTCCAAATCAACTCCCCCCCCAAAAAAAAACAACATTCATTCAATTATTTCCTTCCTTCCACTATTCTATACATTTCTGTCCACTACAATAAAAATCAAATTATAAAAACATATAAATTGTCTACTTTTATAATTAATAATACTATAACAATCTTAACCCTATTAAACCTAAAACCAAGCAATTATTATTATGCCTTATAAATCTTAAAAATCAAACAAATCTTAAAAGCAATCCAGTAAATCTTAATCCAAATCATTAAAGAAAAATGGAATCATACAAGCCTTAATATCAATCCAGATAAACATTCTTAAATCTTTACCCGACTTCAAAATATACTAAAGCATTTCCACATCTCCATATTACACACAAGGCATTTTTCATACAGAAATCAAACAGCCCAACTGCCTCCCTTAGAAACTCAGACTTCTCAGCAAAAAACCTCCCACAGAACAAAGCCACTTCTTTCCCACAACATTCCATCAGAAAAACAACTCCATTTGTAATTTACAACTCAGAGTGTCCCTTTAACCTCTTCAACACCGAAATATAATCGTCACCTGGCATTTCAACAAAGGCTTCAATCTTGCTGTCAGTAGACATATCTCTATCTTTGTTAAAATCTTAATCTTCTTCCACAACGTCCTCAGCCAGATGACACATTTTAAAGCTGATATTTTCTGCAATGTCCCAAATATCTTGCAAAATAGCTTGACAGGCATCATAAAAGGTCTGTTTAAACTCACAACGAAGCTCAAAATGGAACTCTGAGAAAATCTCCTTGAAATCCTCCATGTTTCAGGCAGTAGATTATGGTGCCCCCTAGATACTTGACTAGCAAGAATAGGAGTTAATGGAAAATCTCTGAAAGTTGTTGACACAAGGGAAAGTATGCTAACAAGCAGCTCCCAGGGAAAGTGAACAGAAAGCTGAAAACTCAAAACAGCAAATTGAATGTGTAAGAAAACATTAAATCCTTCAAATTCAGTACAAAAATAATAGCAGGGAGGTAATTATTTATTCTCAGTCCTCCTTAGTATTTAAATGGGAAAACAAGCCAAAGCTTAAAAAAAATAATAATCCAGAAATAACGATAGGCACCAAGAGATTTCACTTCTCCTTGCTGTAGAAAGCCTCTCTTGGGGTACATAAACTTTAAAAAAATATATAAATTGGGTGATTTAGAAATGGGGTGGCTCAACTTAGTGTCTCTTTAAGGCTGCAGTGCGGCTTGGAAATGGTGATGTCCCAGCCCCCTGGCGGCTCTTACCCGATCGGCGCAAACGCTGTTTACGATTCTCAGGCTGCAAGTTGCCGTTCTGGAAGACAGATGGGATGATTCCGAGCGTTTTCCTTACTCCGGAAAAGCACTCCTGGGCTTCAGGAGGAACCAGCCTGAGCCCGAAAAAACTGCCACGATGCCAGTTCTGTCCGTGGAACCCGCGGACACAGCTGCTCAGTCGACCATGTTCCCACCGGAAGTCCTCATTTCCACTTCTTCATTTGGGTCAATCAGATGCCCATAAAGGTATTCCTTCAATTTTGGGAAAAGGTGGAAGTTGCATGGTGCCAAGACTGGACTGTATATTGGGTGGGGTAAGACAGTGAGATCTAATTTTGCAATTGCCTCTTGTATGGTTCATAAGAGAGTTGTCATGTTGCAGCAAAATTTCCTCTTGTCCTTCTGAACTCTGTTTAATCGTTCTTTCAAAATTCTGAGTGTTGCAGTGTAATGCTCTGAGTTGATAGTGTTGCCATATTCAAGGAAATCCATGTGAATAACACCATCTGTTATTCACTGTAAGAAACTGTAAGGATGAGCTTTCCTGCTAAACCTGTCTCCCCCCCCCCCCCCAGGTAAAACTTTATGATGATATTCCATGGACTGACACTTCATGTCTGGATCATAATCATGAACCTATGATTATTTTGTTGCTGTCACAATGCTGTGAAGAAATTCCTCACCTTCATTCTCACAGCATGACAACAACAGTTGCTATAAATTTCAATTCTTGAAGCTTTCATCTCCACTGTCAGCATGTGAGGAACCCATTTTGCATAAACTGTCTGATACTGAAGAACATCAATAATGAGTCTCACACATTCCTGCAAAATGCTAAGCTTGACAGCAATTTCCCTTTCATTGTCCTTAATTATTTCATCAACCTTTCTCATGTAAAACTCTTCAGTTGCTGTCACAGGTCATCTACTTCGTTCCTGGTTACACAAATCAGCTCTTCCCAGTTCACTATTTTTATATTTTTTGGCCCAGATGGAGGGACTTCTTCAGCAGTCAAAAATTCAATCGCAACATGTTGCTTAAAGCACGCTGACGAGTATTCACCCCCGATTCCCATTTCATGAACTACAGTAATACAGCCTTTTCTCCCAGCAACAAATGAAATAACAGGTGCTAAAAACCATGTTAGACTAGAGCTTCTAGCACAGCCGTTCTGCTATCTGTTGGCAACTTTATTTATTTATTTATCTGTATTTCAAGACTTATAAGGCCACCCAACTCAGGCTGTGTGAGTCTGGGCGGCATACAACATAAACACACAATAAATTAAAAAAAGAAGAAAAAAACAAAGAAAACTAACAAACAAACAATATATAAATACAAAATTTTAAATCTATAATATTGGAGGCATTACTTTTTATTCAACCCTCGTATTACCTAAAAGAGAGATAACCCTGAATTCTTCCCAAAGTCTTCCCCAAAAGAGAGTTCAGAGAGAAGAAACCTCAACACTGTTGCATAAAAATTAAAATGTTGGATTTGGTCCATGGAGATCCAAGTTCAAGTCCATTGAACATGAAGCTTACTGAGTGGGAGAAAGTTATGTCAGGAAAATACCAGTCTTTCTTTCAGATAAATACAGTACTTTTTAATGAAATGCATCAGTTAAACTATGCAATTCATTGCCACAGATATGGTGATAGCCACCACTTCTTTAGACAATTTTGAGATAAGTTATGAAAAAATCATGGAGGAGAAATTTATTAATGGCTCCTGATCCTGATGGCTCTATACAATTTCCAGACCAGAAGGAAATGTAGTACGCCTTACATCTCAACTACTGGACAGCAGCAGCAGCAGCAGATGCTATCACCCTCATATGCTGCTTGTGAATTTCCAGGATGCATCTGCTTGGTCATGGGATCAAATAGGCCTTAGGCCTGAGCCAGCAAGGCTCTCTTATGTTCTTTAAGCTTCGATGTTCACAGATGCTTGCAGCCTGATCTCTGAATATGGATGTGTGGCACTAATTTTCTATTGCTCTTGTCAACATTATTGAGAATCTTGTTTTCCATGTTCCCTGACTTGTTCCAATTCTGCTGCTTACAGGATCTGTGCCTTTTACCTGATGATGGGGTGACTTCAAGGTCACGCTTCACAAAGGCCTTGCGCTTCTCTTCCAACAGCTGGCTTGGGATCAGCCCTGCACTGCCACCTTCCACATGGCAGGCCTGCAATAACAAAGGGTGGTTTGAGCATCTGGAATAGGAGTCAAGTAGGGTCCTCTCCGTGTAAACAGATAGTGCCAGGCAGAGAAATTCTTGCATTTTCTTCCTACCAGTTCTCATTTAGTTTGATGAAGGAGAATTTGCTTTAGAAACTCCTTCACCAGCTAAGAAAAACTTTGCAAAATTCTCAAGGGTGATCATGGTGTGCTTGGACTCATTAAGTTACAAGGTGGTCTATCTTTCCCTGCACAGTTCTCTCTCCAATGATTTGCATTGGATCCCTATGTTTCCATTAGAAATACATCAAAAAGAAACTGCTCCTGTGAATTTGTTTCACTTGCTCTACGAAAAATGCTCTGTCACTAATCAGATGGATTGAAACACCAGTCCTGATACAACTACAGAAAGAGGTTAGTACAAGAAGTCTGTAAACAGTTATAAGCAGGGAGAGCCCAAAACATTTTGCTGCCTGAAACAATATGTGTTGTTTCCAATCTCCATTTCCATTCCAGGTACAGATACTACATAAACTAGCAACTGGACAGGAGCCTCCATTACACCTAAAAATAGTATGCTAGTTTACGGAAGAAGGACAAACAGTCCTGTACTCTAAGATATTGGCATGGCTGAGGGTTCTGGAAGAATAACGGGGAGGCTGTTACTACTCTCTCTAAGCATCTGCTACATTAGTCAATTGCCTTGTTTTGCCTAGTGGCAGAGCTATAAGGAGTTCTTCCTGAGTTTTGTCCTGGCTGAACCTTACATCAAGTCCCGATATTACACATGGTTCATTGATCAGACACAAGGCTGATACCTGCCACCAGTTGGGATCATCCTGGTTGACAATCTGAAGAAGATCTCCAGCTACAAATTTCAGACCAGCTTCCTTGCATGGAATGAGGTTGTCAGTGACTGGATCATAGTCGAAGTGGGCCTTCACAAACACCTAAGGGAGGAAAAGGAAGAACTGTATGTACGTATGTGAGTGAAGTGAAGTGAAAGGTCCTCTGTGCAAGCACCAAGTAATTACTGACCCTTTGGAGGGACGCCGCTTTCACTGATGTTTTCTTGGCAGACTATAGAGTGGGGTGGTTTGCCATTGCCTTCCCCAGTCGTGATTACCTTTCCCCCAGCAAGCTGGGTACTCATTTTACCGACCTCGGAAGGATGGAAGGCTGAGTCGACCTGAGCCGGCTACCTGAGGACCAGCTTCCGCTGGGATTGAACTCAGGTCGTGGGGAGAGTTTCGTTTGCAATACTGCAGTACTGCCACCTACCACTCTGCGCCACACGAGGCTGTATCTATGTATGTACAATATTTAAGAATTTTGATTATAATAGTAAAACCTAACACAAACCAAACTTAAATAAAAGAGAATAGAATGAAGTAAAAAGTAAAAAGTGCAAGAAAAAAGAGAGAGAAGAGAAAAGTAGGAATATAATAAGGAAAGAAAAAAGAAATACATAAAGAAGTGATTTCCAACCTTCATCACAACAAGTATTAACAAATTTAGTGACTCTTCACCCCCTCTAAGGTTACAAATATTTATCTCTTCATCCTATATCCCAGCTGGGTAAGCTGGGTAAGAAGAATTGTGAGAAATAGTGAGAATCAAACAACTGATTCAAGAGTCACTGGGATTCTAACCTATCAAGTCTGAAACAAAAGAAACCAAGGATCTTTAATGTATTGAGTTTTTGTTATTACTGACTGATTAAGCACGCCTGTGATCCAGTATTGTTGCCTGATTACTTTGACCTGCTTGGGTATGTTTGTAATGCTTGCAAACTTTGGAGAAAGAAGAACTTTCTAGAGCAGCGTTTCTCAACCTTGGCAACTTGAAGATGTGTGGACTTTAACTCCTACCTAGAATTGCCCAGCCAGCATACTTCAGAATTCATTCAGAATTCTGGGAGTTGAAATCCACACATCTTCAAGTTGCCAAGGTTGAGAAACACTGTTCTAGAGGCTTCAATAAGGTAAGCACCAGAAAAACTAACTCCTGACTCTACTGTGTTGTGCTTGATCAGTAGAAAAGATACCAGGTTCACCATATATTGTACAATTGGATCCACAAAGCTAGGAATACAGAATGTAAAGCTAATACAGTAAAATTATTGGAAAGATAAAAACAGGAGAATGTACACAAGACACTTCTGCCCAATCTGTGGCTAAGAGCTGTGGTTGTCTCAGTTCTAGAAGTTTCCTTACCATTTTCTCTTTCCTATGCCTCAGAGTTCATATGAAACTTATTTATTTTATTTATTTAATTTTTATCTCGCCTTTATTATTTTTATAAATAACTCAAGGTGGCGAACATACCTAATACTCCTTCCTCCTCCTATTTTCCCCACAACAACCACCCTGTGAGGTTAGTTGGGCTGAGAGAGAGGGACTGGCCCAAGGTCACCCAGCCGGCTATGCCTAAGGCGGGACTAGAACTCACAGACTCCTGGTTTGCCATTGGCTCCTTCCTAGGGCTGAGAGAGAGTGACTGGCCCAAGGTCGCCCAGCCGGCTTTCATGCCTAAGGCGGGACTAGAACTCACAGACTCCTGGTTTGCCATTGGCTCCTTCCTAGGGCTGAGAGAGAGTGACTGGCCCAAGGTCACCCAGCCGGCTTTCATGCCTAAGGCGGGACTAGAACTCACAGACTCCTGGTTTGCTATTGGCTCCTTCCTAGGGCTGAGAGTGACTGGCCCAAGGTCACCCAGCCGGCTTTCATGCCTAAGGTGGGACTAGAACTCTCAGTCTCCTGGTTTCTAGCCCAGCACCTTAACCACTATAATATTATACTGTATTGTGGGATCTGGGAAAAACCAAATATGGTAGCTATTGGTACTCTCAATTTCCAGTGGAATGTTTAATTATACTTTGGGTTCAAATATCAGTCAATATGTACCTCTGATTGGGGCTTTTATCTTTCCCAATCAGAGCTTATTCTGAGCAAGGGCTTGGCTGAGGCATCTGGTTCCAGAGGTAGCACTCCCATAACATATATAAAAGGATGTTTAAGGTGTCTTTATCTGATCACTGATTAATTACATCTCTAGGATTCACTGCTAGTATTGGCATCTCTTCAGGATCTACCAGTGCTATCTTATCCTGCCCCCTCTCCTAAAAAATCCGGCCTATAACTGGGAGCTAAGCACAGCTGCTATTTGAATTTTTCACAATGCAATATTTTTCAAGTTAGCCACAGAACTCAAAATACTTTTAAAAAAATGAACACCACACATACAAGGAAGTGAAAGAATAATATTGAAATAAAACATGTTTTAATGATACTCTATCTCTTACTTTTAATACATAGATTAAAATGTTAACAGGATATATAAACTTACATATGATAGCACATTTCATCAAGTTCTAGACTGAATTTGCTAAACCAGTCTTGGCATAATGCTAAGCCTAGTTCAATATCTGCCCTTGTTTGTACTGAGTACTGGAAAGTCACTTTCACAAAGTTATATGAAAAAGGTAGAACAGCCTTCATTACCTTTTCACTTGAAATCTCATGTTTTCCATGAAATGTCACTCAAAACCCTTCTAGTGATGCTTCCCCCTCACACACAATTTATTTCAATGTGACATTTTAGGAAAAATCTGCCAAAATCTCCTCTTTGTTCTGGAGTTATTTAATTAGTAAAATGGAATGGATCTCAAACCCACCAAAAATATTCTCTTGGATCTTAAGGCTAGCTTTCTAGATATGTTCAAGTTGTTTAGGGAACACTGGTGTTTCTCCAAAGTACCATTTAAGAAAAATTGCCCTAAAGCAGTGTTTTTCAACCTTGGCCATTTTAAGATGCGTGGACTTCAACTTCCAGAATTCCCCAGCCAGCATGCTGGCTGGGGAATTCTGGAAGTTGAAGTCCACACATCTTAAAGTTGCTGAGGTTGAAAACACTACCCTAGAGCATCATTACACTAGGGGCATTGCTGGAAGTCCACATTACAATTAGATCCAAGTGCCAGTCCCTGCACAGCATACTGATATCAAATACTACCACTCTCTGAGCTGTTAAGTGGCAGGCTCACCGGAGGGCAATTTGTCCACATCTACTTTAAAATTATTAGGGGCACGATGGCTCAGCGGTTAAGACGCCAGGCTTGTCGATCGGAAGATCGCAAGTTTGTAGGTTCGAATCCCTAGCCCCGCGTGACGGAGTGAGCTCCCGCACTCGCCCGAGCTCTTGCCAACCTAGCTATTCGAAAGCATGCAAATGCAAGTAGATAAATAGGTACCACTTCGGTGGGAAGGTAACAGCGTTCCGCCATGCCGGCCACATGACCGCGGAAGCGTCTTCGGACAGCGCTGGCTCTTCGGCTAACAAACGGAGATGAGCACCGGCCCCTAGAGTCGGACACGACTGTGTGGGGGAACCTTTACCTTTACTTTAAAATTAAAGCTAATTCTGATAGGCTTAAGGGCTAAGTTTTCCTGATCCAAAGATACAGAGCCTTGGATGGTTGCCTTTTACAAAATCTTGATCTTCTGAATTCCATAAATATTTTCATACCATGGACGTGAGAGCAGAAGCCTAGTGGATAGATGGGGAAAGGGGGAAAAGAGAAGAGAAGAGAAGAGAAGAGAAGAGAAGAGAAGAGAAGAGAAGAGAAGAGAAGAGAAGAGAAGAGAAGAGAAGAGAAGAGAAGAGAAGAGAAGGGGGGAAGCCCCCTGGTTGCTTTCTCCTTGGCACTATTTCCTTTACTAACAAACTGCTTACAACTGAACATTATCATCATCAAGAATAGCAACGAAGAATAGAGTGGTCCATTCCTGTATTTTGCCAGCTTTACTTATATTCAGGGACAAGTTTATTCTGGCCAATATCTGCATATTTTCCTAATACATCCCAATGCACATCTTTTTGTGTGCTGCTTTTCCTAGGATCCACATTTTCTTACACAACCCCAGAATTGCATCTCAAAATCCAAAGAAGTGTGCAATCGAATGGGTTACCCTATTCCTAGCTGCACTTTCATCTGAATACATTGTAGTAGGTCAGATTGCTTATGCATATGCCTTGATGCGGCTCTTCCTTACTGTCAACAAGAGCCCCCTTGTGAGCTGAAAAGGACAATCCAACAGTCAAAGTCATAGCCAACATACAGTCAAAAAAATCCACAAAACAAGAGCGTGGCCAATACAGGATCCATTCTGCCAATTGTCTCTTTTTTGAACAATGGATCCTGGCAGTGGAAGGCAGCAAATGAAAAACACTTGTGGTTTTTTCCCCCTGCATTATAGACTCCTTTTATTTGCACTCCAGGCAGCACAAAACTGTTGATGTCTCCGAGGAAACGGTCATATCTGAGCTTGTCTGTTCAGGCCATTTCATTCACTCTCCCCTTCCTCCTCAAACAAAGTTTTGCAGAGATGCAACAGGGGCTGGGATTTGCAAAGGAACCCTGAGGCTCAATACTGGTTCAGCAACAAAGGTAGAAGGAAATTTCAGCTCATCTCTTCCCCAAATCTCCACTTCTGCATTTTTCCTCAACCTTTCTACAACGCACAGCACTGAGGGTTCAACCCTACCTGCATAGTGAAAGGGGACTGGATGTGTACTTCATTGGAAAAGAAAATGCAGACTGGGGTTTCATTGGCTGAAAATAGTGGTACGTGTGCTGAAGGAATAGTCTGTAGCAGGGCTTTCCAAAGTGCCGCCGCTGGCGACACACCAGCGGCGCCGGCGGCGCACGTGCACGGCGGCGGCATGGGGGGGCGTGCAGCCACTCGCCGAGCGCGGGAGAAACGCGGGGAGGGGGGAGCGAGCTCCGTTCCCTCGGAGCAGCCTTGGGAAGGGAGGGGGCAAAACGCAGTGGCTCCACGACGGGCTCCAAAGTCGCCCACAACGCTCAACGGGCGCCTCGCTTCGCCTCGCCTCGCCTTCCCCTCCCAGCCGCGGCTCCATTTAAAGCGCGGCTGGGAGGGGAAGGGAAGGCGAGGCGAGGCGAAGCGAGGCGCCCGTTGAGCGTTGTGGGCGACTTTGGAGCCCGTCGTGGAGCCACTGCGTTTTGCCCCCTCCCTTCCCAAGGCTGCTCCGAGGGAACGGAGCTCGCTCCCCCCTCCCCGCGTTTCTCCCGCGCTCGGCGAGTGGCTGCACTTGGCCAGGAGAGGTCTTAAACGGCGAGTACCGTATTTTCCGGCGTATATCCCAAACTCTATATTTTAAATGGAAAAGTTGCGGGTCGTCTTATACGCCCAGTCGTCTTATATGCCGGAAAATACGGTAAATAAATAAATAGACAATTACTTGAAGGCTATAGCAATTTATTGATTATAAAGAGGTTCCTTCACTTATTTGGCTAAATACAAACCCAGTGAAGATGAACTTTATTAACTTGCCCCTTGTTTTCTGTAAATTTCATGTAATATACTACAGCTAACTTAATAAACTTGGATTGGATAGAACTGCAGAATGGAAGACAAGAATCAAGTCTCTACAAAAGCTTGCCACAATGTGGTTTATCTAGTTTTGATTTATGTTCTTGCATAATTTCTATCAATTGTAGTTTATTAAATAAAGCACTGTTATTTAACTTTGGCTTAGTACAATATACTAATCCGGTTTTATAGTCCAATCTTGTGTTCCAGTCTTTCTCAACCTGCCCCTTCCAGAAGTATTGGGACTGCCTTTGGCCATGCTGGTGGGGAATTGTGAGATTTGTAATCCCAACACATCTGGACAGACCCAGGTTCAGGGCTAACTTTTACACAGTTAGTGGTACACACTTATATGGCAAGCAAAGAGGTATTGATCAGTTTTGAGGTAGCCCCAGAAGACTGTACGTTTTTTTCTCATTCTTCTCTGAAGGACTATGGGACAGTTCAGAGGTTCACCTGAAAATAAGGACCAGTCTGGTTTAGGCCAAAGAGGAACAGCTGAGCTTAAAGCTTTGACTTCTAAGCAGAAAGTTGCTCATGGCAGTTACCAGCTCATCTAGGATTGCATTAGCAAAGGAATGCGTGGGAAACCTGTAGTTTTTCATTGTCATGATGACATTAGCGGGCCATATATAACTGAGTTGACATCTGCTTATTAAATTCTTACACCACTTTGCCCAAAGCACTCATGCATTAATTCACGTTTAAATCTCCCTGCATGACATAAGGAGGGCTCCATGTGATGGAGCAGAATTAAAAGTATCTTAGCTGAGGGAAAACAGGAATGGGGGGCATTGTCACAAGGACAGGCTAAGACCCCAGACGTGTCTCTCTCCCCTAAGTGGAACCTGTCAGGGATGAAGGATGACAGCATTCAGCCTCAATTAGGATGAACAAGCCTGTCGGAGTCCAGCCTGACTCTGACTCTGAGCTAGGGGAAAACAAAACTTATCAGAGAAACGAAACTTATCTTGTGCAGCAACTGGCGAGTGGAACTCGTGATGAGCAGGTGCAGGGAAACAGACCCGGGGATGACCCAGCAGAGCGGGAGAATCCTGAGGAGCCGATTGGTCCAGAACCAGGAACAAAGTCTAGAGCACCAATCAATGCACGAGAAAGGAGGGCTGAGGAGCGCGCCAAGCAGAAGGAAGCCTGATTGGCTCCTGAGGATGGAAGGTGTTCAGAGAACAGAATAAAAGGACGCCAGTGCAAGCACCCGATCACTGGTGACAAACGTCCCACTGAGCTAACAGCTTCTTTGGGAGAAGTCCAGCCGGAACAGTCTTCAGAGTCCTGCCCTGTAGCCGCCGCGGAACCAGAGCAAAAGCATTGCATCATTTCGGAATTGACCCCAGCTGCTTCGGAATCTCAAGCCACTCCTTCACCAAGTCAAAAGGGGTCTTACCTCGCAGATATCTTTCATCGGACTCCAGCCAATAGCGTTCTCAGCGCTTCAGTCCTGTCTCGCCCAGCTGCTTCAGCAAGTTTCGTCCTGCAGCCTTAGTCAAGCAAACCCTTGCTAATTCAGCTACTGTAAGTTTTATCAGTTTGCTCCCGGGCAGTCTTATTGTGCTAATCTAGTGCAGTCGCGTTTCATTGTTCCAGAAGTACCTTGCCTAGTTTTGCCAGTCCAGTCTCAGTATCGCCCTGTTGATCCAGAAGACCCTTGTCCAGTGGATCCAGTCCAGTCTTGACTTGTAAATCCAGCCCAGCCTTGTCTTGTTGTTCCAGAAGAACCTTATCCAGGGAATCCAGTACGGCCTTGTCTTGCAGTTCCAGTCCAGCGTTGTCCTGTCACTACAGAAGGATCTTGTCCAGTGAATCCAGTCCAGCCTTGCCTTGCAATTCCAGCCCAGTATTGTCCTGTTCTTCCAGAAGAACCTTGTCCAGTGGATCCAGTCCAGCCTTGCCTTGCAGTTCCACTCCAGAGTTGCCCTGTCACTCCAGAAGAACCTTGTTCAGTGGATCCAGTCCAGCCTTGCCTTGCAGTTCCAGTCCAGGGTTGCCTTGTCACTCCAGAAGAACCTTGTCCAGTGGATCCAGTCCAGCTTGTCCTGTAATCCAGTCCAGCCCTGCCTCAGTGCTTCAGAAGATCCTGCCTCGAAGTGAAACCAGTTTAGTCCTGCAGTTCCAGTCAGCCTTGTTTCATTGCTTCAGAGGACTTGGGTCTGTTCAACTTGTGAATGCTAGCCAGTGTTGCTGCAGAGCTGCCAAGCCTTCCAAGTACATCCTGCTGCGTAGTCCAGTTGATCCAAGTCAAATTACAGTTATGTGCTTAAAGGACTTTTGCCATTTGTAAATAGTTTTAATTGTAAATAAAACTATTTCCTTAAAGAGTTCTGGTGGTCTCATAGTCCGAATAGAACAAAGCCTGTTGATTCCTGGTTAGGCTGACCATATTTCCTTGAGGCAAAAACGTCGCCGGACAAAGTGGGCACGTATGCGGGGGCGCGCGGGGGAGGGCAGGCATGCGGGGGCGTGCGGGTGTGCACGCGTGCAGGCGCGTGGGGGGGGCAGGGGGCGTGTGCATGCACGCACTTCGCCGGGAAACTTTAAAAAACGGGACAAAATTGAGATTTTTACTATAACGACGGGACGCTCCAGAAATGGTGAAATAACGGGACAGTCCCGTTCAAAACGGGACGTATGGTCAGCCTATTCCTGGTATGTCACTTTCACATGCTTTAGCCCATAATCCCATTCCAGTTCTGTACTGAAATGTGATGAAGTCTTTGGCATTTTCCCCTCCTGATTAGGCTCATTTTAAGTCTTGCGCTCTAGGCCAACCCTGAGAGGAGAACTTTCTCTTGCTTCACCTCCCTTGAAGATACATTGATGCACCTTTTTAATTTTAATTTCATTTATTTAAAATTTATTAAGAAACTTTTATAAAAACACTTGGAGGGCATGAGATTCCCTATCTCTAATTCAGTGAATCAAATGAAAAAACGAAATGTTTCCCCCAACCACTATTTAATATGTTGTGATAATTCAGAAATAACTGAACAGCAATACAATCAGCTGAAACATTTGTTATGTTCTTTGGCTCAAAAATATTGGCTGCCTTGGAAATCTCTATGGCCTTGGATATACTGGAGAGAATTTTTTTTCAGAGGCTAAACCAAGAATTGTTTTATCAATGATTTTAAAACTCTACTAAAATAAATATGGACTATATACAAGAAATTTAGAATAGAGAATTGGAGTTTCCTATGCTACAAAATCAGTGGTCTCGGGTTTTAAGACGCAAATACATTTATTATGATCTGAGCACAAGGCTAATTATCAAAAATTGTATTTCAGACAACTGGGCTAATTAACATTTAAAAAACATTGCCAATCTTCTGTTAGAGTTGTAATAATGTACACCTGCTTTGGAGATGCTCCTTGCTTACTTATTGGTTGAATATTCACAATATGGCGAACCAGATTCATGGAAGGAAGTTGATTTAAGGTGTCTCTGTGTTGCTAAACTATATTTCAAAAATTTGGAATGTATCTATTTATTAAGAACTTTGAATTAACCATGCTTGAACTATTGCCAAAATTCATCACATGTTCCTGGAAAGACATTTGTGTAACGGATACCAAAGGTTGGCTTGATAAAATGTCTCAACTTTCACTTTTCAAATGGGCTCTTTTTGGAGTATAGACTGGACAATATAATTATGTGTGGTCAAGGTTTAATTTGTTGTTTAAAATTGAGTTGTAGCAATTCTTACATAGACATAATCAGTATTGTCATAGTTGAATTAGCATTTTTGTTTTTAATATAATATGTCTTTAATACCTTGTTTTGTTTTATTTGGGTTCACATATTTGTTTTTGCAGATGTATAAAATAATAAAAAATATCAAAGATATGTTCCGTATTTTACTCTAGTCAGGGAGAATGATGATCAGAACTAGCAATATCACATTTAGGAGGTTGGATGAGTTCTCCTACCTGGCGTGGTGGATGTGGCTCCTGATAACTGGGCAGGATCTTAAGTACAACACTTCCACTTGCATTTTTTAGCACTTCTTGGAGAGCTCGTGGATCACTGCCCACTTCTTGCCCATTCACCTCCTTGATAATATCACCCACATGCAGCAACCCCTGCTGATCAATCATGCCACCATGTAGGATACGTGCAATGACCAGCTCACCACGCTCCACACGGAATGTCACACCCTGGGATGAAAGAAACAGATGCAAACACAGGGTCATACAGCTGAGCTTGGCTGATCTGAACCAACAACAACCCTAAGGTAAAGTCAAACCTGGTTAGGCTATAGGCTAAGTTGGGAAATTTAAAAAAAACACCTCTTAAAGAAAGGAATGACAAACCACTTACATATTATTTTTAAGAGAATAACATGGATAGGCCATGTTGTCTCCAGGAGTTGACCTTAACTCAAGAGTCTTTGATGATGATTACATGCCATCAAGTTGTTGTCGCCTTTCAGCAACCACATAGATTTTCTCCATGAAGATCTGTCCCTAACCTGGTCCTTCAGGTCTTCCAATGGTGCACCTATCACCACTGCAACTGAGTCCATGCACCTTGCTGCTGGTCATCCTCTTCTCTTTCCTTCCACCTTTCCCAGCATTAGACCCTTCTTTAGGGAGCTAGGTCTTTGTATAATGTGTCCGAAGTAGGATAATTTGAGCCTGGTCATTTGTGCCTTGAGTGAGAACTCAGATTGGATGTGTTCAATGATCCATTGGTTTGTTTGCTTACTCATCCCTTCCAGGAACAACCCCCTGATACGATGAGACAGCACAGCAGGACTTGGTGTGGGAGGCAAGAGTCTTTATCTTTCTAATAGTCATATAAGTTTCCCCCCTATTCTGTTCAATTATCAAGAGCATCCGTTACTCATACTGTACCTCAGGTACCTCCCTCATGAAATGCAAATGCAGTCAGTTTGGTGTGTTGGGAAGGGGGGCAGTTTGAGACTGGCTGAGAAGAGGAGCAAGAGCAAGAGGATGGACTTTTATGATAGTACGCTGCCCAGAGTCACTTGTTGAGACGGGCGGCTATAGAAATCAATCAATCAATCAATCAATCAATGAAATAAATAAATAACTCTCCTAAACTTCTCCAAGCTTCACATTCTTTTTTTCCTATAAAAGTGAATTTTCCTTTTTAATTTTTTTTCCAAATACATGTTAAAAAGTTTATAAAGAATATAGAATACTAGTAATTAAAAAAAAACAATGAAACAAGGGCAGATAAAACCAACAAATCTCAAATAGGAAGAAGTCTAAAATATCATATGGCTAATATATTCTAATACACAATTAAAAACTTAAAATGCTATAGGGCACTTCATAAAAGTGAATTTTCAAAAGCACTGTCAATGGAACAGTTGTGCAAAGAAACCTGATTCTATGTTACAGGCATCAGCTGGTCTGTGGAGAACACAGCCAGGAATTCTATGGGAGTTGTGTGTTCATTTAAAATGTACTATAAAAGTAAAACTAAATACAAACAGTGCAGAAACACTGTAAAAACAATAATAGATGAGAGGAAAATTAGAAGCAGAAATTATAATGACAACCAACCCCCCCCAATAAAATCACAATAAAATAGCAAAATATTACAATTCTAGACAACGTGGCTTTTAAAAATGTGTGGGAAAATAAACATTAAAAAGTCTTCACTAGTATGGAAAGACTATAAAGTAACTTAACAATTTTATTTGTATTGTTATATGATTTTATAGCTAATCAAGTATGACTCTTTTGTTTTGCTGGTCAATGACCAAAATAAAATGACTGACTGACTGAAAGACTATAGAGTAGGCACCAGGTAAGCCTCTCTGGGATGAATTATTTAACTGAAAATTGCCCCCTCTACTCAGAAATGATTTTCTTTCTATTCTCTTTCCCTGAGCTAGGCATTTTCAAAACCTTAATCATTCTACCCACTCTCTGATCCTTCAGTTCACCTCCACCTTTTCTTCCCATGTCACTTACCTGGGTATCTGGCTAGCAATTTATATCAATTTATATTGGCTCAGCAATAGGCTGCACTATCTGATGATTTGGGAAAACAAAGAAGGGGAAATAATTCAATTTATTTCCAAACAATTGGATTTAGGCTTCTCCGTCGTTAGCAACAGATGAATTTTCATTCTGTTGTCAAATAAATTTTTTTCTTTCTTTCTTTCTTTCTTTCTTTCTTTCTTTCTTTCTTTCTTTCTTTCTTTCTTTCATTCATTCATTCATTCATTCATTCATTCATTCATTCATTCATTCAATTTCTATCACTGCCCATCTCCCCCGAAGGGGACTCTGGGCAGTTTACAAAAAGACAATAATTAAAATAGATAAAAATAGTACATACATTTGTTTATATTAGTCCCTTTTTTCATTTTGTAACACTTTCTTCTGGTATCTCGTTTCTCAGTACTGTCAAATGTTAGATGGTAAGCTCTTTGGGCCAACAATTTTGTTGTATGATTTTGCACATAATTATTTATGCTGATACTATATAAAAACCAACAAGTTGTGTAAAATTCAGCCTGTAGAAGGCATTTGCTCACCAGGTGTTCCCCAGCAGTCTTACGAATTCCCACCATGCGTACAGCATCTGGTGGAACTGGCTGGTTGTTGAACATGGGGTCCAGGACAGGACTGGGTGGTGGAGTTTCGTAGCTCTTAGAGGCAACAGAATCGTGGGTTTCCAAGAGGGACTAAGAAAAGGGAACAAGAGTAATAGAGCAGAGGGGAAAAAAGGCTTAATCAGCTGAGATCAGAGCCTGACTAACCAAATAGACAGAGGGCAGTTGACTAAGGCTAGGATGGGCAATGTGGGGGTCTCCAAATGGTCTTGAATGCCACCACCCATCAAATCCAGGCAGCTTGGCCTATGTAGTAGGAGGATAGCATTAGAACAGTGAAATACTTCTCCCCCTCCCCAATACACTTTCCCAGGGAAGTAAGCTGTTAGCTCAGTCATAAAACATTTAGACACAAAGGAACGTTGATTACAACATTAAAAAAGGTAAAGGTAAAGGTTCCCCCTGCACATTTGTGCAGTCATGTCCGACTCTAGGGGCCGGTGCTCATCTCTGTTTGTTAGCCGAAGAGCCAGCGTTGTCCGAAGACGCTTCCGCGGTCATGTGGCCGGCATAACGCACGCGGAACGCTGTTACCTACCCACCGAAGTGATACCTATTAATCTACTTGCATTTGCATGCTTTCGAATTGCTAGGTTGGCAAGAGCTGGGGCGAGTGCGGGAGTTCACTCCGCACGCAGGGCTAGGGATTTGAACCTCCGAACTTGCGATCTTCCGATCGACAAGCCTGGCGTCTTACCTGCTGAGCCACGATGCCCCGATTGCAACATTAAGGGACAGTAAAAGCAATGGGAAGCAAAGACATTAGAAGATATTGTAATACCCAGAGAAAGTAAGATACCAACATGTCTATGAAGGTTCTCAGTCATCCAGGTGGAATTGTCTGTAGCTTGAATCATGTCAACTGGATTTCTATTTTCTCAGTGGAAACGTTTCGCTCCTTATCCAAGGAGCTTCTTCAGTCTGAGCAAAGTTGGTAAGGGAATCCTAAATATGTTTCTAGGTAGCTGTGTGACCTTACACCTGGGGTCATGGTTATATTGAGATGTATTTTAAGTCCTTTTATTATAAGTCCTCCTTTAGATAATAAAAGGACTTAAAATACATCTCAATATAACCATGACCCCAGGTGTAAGGTCACACAGCTACCTAGAAACATATTTAGGATTCCCTTACCAACTTTGCTCAGACTGAAGAAGCTCCTTGGATAAGGAGCGAAACGTTTCCACTGAGAAAATAGAAATCCAGTTGACATGATTCAAGCTACAGATAAGATACCAACAGTATTTTTTATTATTATTTATTTTCTATCCCGCCTTTATTATTTTTATAAATAACTCGAGGTGGCGAACATACCTAATACTCCTTCCTCCTCCTCTTTTCCCCACAACCACCACCCTGTGAGGCGAGTTGGGCTGAGAACAGTAACTGTTCTTAAAGACTGCTTTAATTCAATAAGCTATTGCATTTGTAGTGCCTCTCGTTCTCACCATCCTGACTATAATTTGACTATAATCAAATCAATTATTGGATTAAATATATATTGTATGGATTAAATATATATCGTATATATGGATATGGATTAAATATATATTGTAATTTAATAATATAAATTACAAGTTAGAGGGATTGCTTCCTTTTTTTAATTTTATTTTTATTCTGCCTTTTTTTAAACATATATATACAACTCAAGGCGGGGAACATGCCTAATACTCCTTCCTCCTCCTATTTTCCCCACAACAGCAACCCTGTGAGGTGAGTTGGGCTGAGAGAGAGCGACTGGCCCAAGGTCACCCAGCCAGCTTTCGTGCCTAAGGCGGGACTAGAATTCACAGTCTCCTGGTTTCTAGCTCAGCACCTTAACCACTACACCAAATTGGAATCTTTGCCCCCTTTTAGGATAATCTTGCTGCCTCTAGTACTGTACTAAGCAATCTGTGCTTGATCTCCATTTTAAAACAAACCCATGAAGAAATCTGTAAAAGGAATTTCTCCTACAATTTGTTGTCGCAAGGTGGATATCGGAAACACAGAGATGGTGGCAGCATATCCATGGCAAGCATCAGTCACTCTACTGTCGAGGTACAGCCTAGTGCGGCTGTGGTCCCCATCCCTTTGGGTTCTGTTTGGGGGATGCAACAAGGGCCATTCCCGGAGCTGGATTACAATAGGAGATGTCCCAGGTGTGTCCTCCCCCATTTCTGTTTGTGTGTGTGACAAGAATCCATCAAAAGTGCTGGTTCTCAACAAGAGATGACTTGAGAAAGTGACACCTCATGGGCTGAATCACAAGAGGCACCTTGTGCATCTGTGTTTTCCTGAATGAGTGTGTCTGTGTGAAAGTCTAGCCCATGGAGAATGTTGGCTTCATACCTAGTGGCAACTTGGGTGCAAGAGTTGCAGCAAGAACTACCACAGATGCAGGATAGAAGCCAAGTTACAATTCTGGCCCCAAATCAGGTTTGGTTTTGTACTGCCCTCTGCCATTACACTGGGGTACACCAACCCAATTCCCCAATCCCTAATAGTAGGAACTTTTGTTCATGGGTTGCCACCCAAAGTGCGTACAAAGCTGATGGATGTCATTCTAGACTGGAGAACCCGTGATCTAGATGCCTTAGGAGAAGTCAGCATCGGAATCTGAAAGCACTTTTAGTCCAAAAAGGAGATTGCAGCCCAGAAAGTCCACTCTGACCATCATCACTTGATGGTTCTGCAAATCCAAAAACTTCAATCTAGGTTTCAGAGTTTCCAAAGAGGGCAAAGATGGCAGGAGTCAGCCCCACTGACCATTCCTGCAACTCCCAATGATGCTTGCTTTCATTGCCTCAAAAAGGGACATTGGAAGGCTCACTTGCCCCAACTTAAGCAGTCTGTCACCACCCATTTTGGAAGTAGGCACAAAATCCACAAAAATCTACTCAAACCTCCACTCGTTGGTGAGAAACGTCTACTGCACTTGAGGAAAATTATAATCCTGATCTTTTCTGTTAGCTGAGGCTCCAACTTTGCTAGCAATGAATATGTATTTTTTTTTTGGTGAACCAATTTGGTCCTTCTGTTTGTGTATCTGTGTCTGGCCAGAATGTTCCTCTGATAAAACACCAGTGCAACCTATTCTATTTTTCAAACTATTTTTCCCAATCTCCTTGCTTCTAGGAAATCTACGTGTCTGGTTGGGGGGAGGGGGACCCTGTTTTTTACTCTCTTTCTGAGCCTATGAGGATACAGCTAGCTCCCCTTCCTGCTCAACATGCCTTTCTTCATAGTGATCACACTCCTGTTATCTTGTTGGGAACAGGACCTTTTATGCACATTCATTCTACCCCAGAAGAGGTTTATTTGGACTTGTCAGAAAATTCATTGCCAAATATTTTGTTAGCCCTTGCTACAGAGGGGGAGATCGAAGATTAGCCATGTGGCCACCTGGAAGCTTTTGCCAGACTACCCACCTCTTTGTGGATGACCGCCTCTCATTATGTGGATCTCTTGTAAAGGGGGATGCTGGTTAAAATTAAAGTCTCTCCCACTGGAAAAATTCCTTCAATTTTCCAATATAGGTAATCCTCGCTTACTGACGATAATTGGGACTGGGAACTCTGTCACTAAGTGACATGTAAGGTGCAATGTCATGTGACCACACCGATTTATGACAGCAGTTCCAGTTGCCATTTTTAGGCGAATCCCGTGTGGTTGCAGTGTCCTGCGATCACCATTTGCAATCTTCTCTGGCTTCCCCATTGACTTTGCTGGTCAGAAGCTGGCAGTCACGACTGCAAATGGTGATCATGTGACCACGGGATGCTGCAATGTCATAATTGCGAGCCAGTCATCAAGCACCCAAATTGCGATCACGTGACCGTAGGGATGCTGCAACTGCCGCAACTACGAAGACCCATCATGAGTACCCCACGTTCAGCACCATAACTTTAAATGGTCACTGAATGAGAGGACATTAAACGAGGACTACCTGTATCCAATTTCTCAGGAAGAAGAAGAGGGGGTGGCTCCTGACAGCCTCCTATCTTACTCAAAGAATTTTGGTACCTACTTTCTGACTCACTGACACACCCACTCTACTGGTTCCAAAGTCCAGAAGGGTGGCTGAACAAGAGACACATATTTTCCATTTTGTTCAGGATTTTAGAGCTGTAAATCAGTTTGTGACCCCAATTCACCCTACTGTTCCTAGCCCCAGTATAGTCCTTGCTTCTATTCCTCCAGATGCATCTCACTTTTCTGTTGTGGATCTTTGCTCTGCTTTTTAAAAGGTTGCCTATACACTGATTTACAGTATCTATTTCCTTTCATGTACCAGGAACACCAATGTATTTGGCTGCCCCAGGGATTCCAGTCCCTTCAACCTTGTTCTGATTGGCCCTCCATGAGATGCTGACAGGTTTGATCCTCCCAGAAGGAGCTACTGTGGTTTAGTATGCTGACAAGCTCCTGATTGCGGCTCCTTTGTGGGAGTTGTGTCACACGACTTCCTGGACTTTTTTTCCCCAAGTGGCATCCAAAGGTCATAAAGTAGCTAGAGGAAAACTACATTTTTGTCTTTACACCTTCTCCTATATGGACCATCTTATTTCTGCTCACAACTATAAATTGAAACTTACCCACATTTCTTCTCTCTTTCCTATCTCCATCTAGCTACTAGGCAGATAACTTTTTTTCTCTTTTTCCTTTCCTCCTTTCCTTTCCTTTCCTTTCCTTTCCTTTCCTTTCCTTTCCTTTCCTTTCCTTTCCTTTCCTTTCCTTCACTCCTTCCCCCTTTTTTCATTTGTATTTTTTGTAGTTTGTATTGACTTTTATTCTTCTCATTTATAATTCTTCATAAAATTATTTGGAAAAAAAAAGCAAAATTATATGCTGGATATTCTGTGTGTTCTCTTCATGCTGTTTTTCTTTGCCTGAGATATACTCTACTTAAGCTGTAGTGCTTGTTGCTCTTGCTTGCGCCTGCTAGTTGGCAGTGGGACAAACTGCAACTATTTACACAGATTCCCAAATTCTTTTGGTACTCTCTGGCAGAAGAGAGAGTTCCTAACCTCTGCAGGAACCTCAGATTCCCACGCTCCTTTTATTCATGCTTTGCTTCAAGCTCTTTTGTTGCCTATAAATAGCTATTGTCTGGTATAAAGCACGCAGCAACAGACTCAGAAGTTGCTAGTGGAAATCAGCACACTGGTGCACATGCAGTTGTGCTTAAGAACCCATTGACTGCAGCAATCTTGGCTGCCATACAATCCAGAGACTTGAAGCTTACCCTCAAGCTCTTACAAGAACGCACCCACTCTTGCGAATACTGCTGCTGGAAACGTGCAGGGTATGCAGCAGAATCCCAGGGGATCTGGCAACATCTGGATAGACCCCCAGTAGCCCCTTGACAATTAGTGAGACACTTGGTTTGCAGAACACACAGGGTATCTCACACAAAGAGGGGAACGGCTCGATCTATTTTGTCTGACTGGTATGCTCCTTTTGCCCATCAATGCCTGTACTCATCCTGCCTACGTGCCAGTTATACAGTGTGGCCCCATGGGAGCCTACCCTTCCCATGGCCAGACCTTGGGCACAGTGACGCTTCTGAGTCTTACAGATGGAATTTGCAGACTCCCCATGAAAAATGGGTTCTGTTCTTTGGTGGTTGTGGCCTATACTTTTTAAAGATAGATGGAGACTTATCGCATCGCCGTGCTGATGCCACCAAAGTGGCAGAGAAATTGCTAACTGATTTTATTCCTAGCTGGGGCTTACTTCACTAATTAGATCAGAGCTTTCCAAACTTTTCATGTTGGTGACACACTTTTTAGACATGCATCATTTCGCGACACACTCTTACAGCAGGGCACAAGGCAGGCACTAGGACCTGCGTGGAATCACAGCAGGTTTGGAGGCAGCAGGACACAAGGCAGGCACTAGGATCTGCGTGGAATCCTGGCAGGGCTCGGAGGCAGCAGCAGCCGCGACACACCCAGACACTGCAGCCGACACACTAACGTGTCCCGACACACAGTTTGGAAAGCTCTGAATTAGATAGTGATACAGATATTCATTCTACCAGTCAGGTAACCAAAACCATTTGCAAAGCCTTGTGTGTTAAATTATAATTCTGCACCCCTTACCATTCAAAGGTTCTACTTATATAGAAGAGTAGAACCAAGACATGAAAACTCAATTAGCTAAAAGCACTGCAGACATTGGTCTCTAATGGCCAGAGGCCCTTCCCTACATTCTCATGGGAATCAGAACACTCCCCAACAGGAAACTCTCCTCCCCATCGAAAGTGTATTTAATTGACAGATGCTGGGGCCAACCAGCCCTTCAACTGATTGCAAAAGAAACGAAGATAACTTGGACAAAGGGTTGATCAGTACTGTTCATCCCTCACATTTTCTATCCCTTTTGCCTGCCCCCGTTTGTTTTCATTCATTCAATAAAACCAAATTGGGTGGGTGAAACTACTGGATGTGAACATATCTTAAAAGTCCATTAGTTACAATGTGGGTGGAGGGATGAGAAAGTATCTTTTGTGGGAGAAGCAAGGGATTCCCTCAGATTGTACACAAGATTTATCTCTTGAACTCCGCCCAAGTAAATGACATTCCTTGCATAGATTAGAGCTGAGCGCCCATTATGTTCTCCAATCCTCTCCAAACTATTATCTTAATTTACTCTTACAGAACATCAGCACTTGCATTAGTAACTTGATAGAAGGCCTCATTTACCACTTAGAATGTAATTGCAACTCTTCTCTGGCTTCTCCTAGTCCCTGGTCAAAAATGTATTAACTCATGGCACTACAGCCTTGAACAGCAACAACATATATATCGCTTGACACTGCACATAAAAGCCTCTGGCCTCTTTTATATGTGTGATAATAAAACTTACAAAACCTTGCCCCTGGGTTGGATGGTTATGCCCAAATATTTCCCTAGTCTGGGAGCTAACTGCAGACCAGTCCTAACTTGGGAACTTTTACCCACAGAGTATGAAAATAATGTCTGTTAAGGTTCCCATATTAGAAACTCAAAAAACAGGATTTCACAAATTCATTAGAGCTATTTTCCCTGGATTGGGAGTCTCAAAAATAAACGGGCTTCACATAAGATTTATGCTAATTTGGAACTTGGTTTTTAATGCCTCCCTTGAGTCCACAGAAAACCTTCAGAATGAAATGTCTGGTGGTATTTCAAAAGGTGATATTAAGACATGACAAAACTGCAAGACACTTTACTCAGAGGAAAGTGTGGTTGAAATATACTAATAATAAATCTGCTCTAACTCAAAGGCTTTAAAACAATGTTTTAAATTACATAAACCTACCAGATAACAAACAATGTACAAAACCTCTTCAGCTACCAAAATCTAGCCAACTTTTTAAAAATATACACCATAGCACAAACAGCTGTGATATAGTACATGTACATATGATATAACCTGAAGTTAAATGGTAGAGGTATTCCTGCTTAATTCAGCACCTGGATGGAAAAACATGCAGCTGCCTTAAATTCTCACTGAAGAGAAGTACTGTAGTTATAAATGCAGGTCATTAATTACTTTCATCATCCAGATGTTTCACATCTTCTCTAAGAAAAAAAAAGCACTAATCATGACATTCTTTCCCAGAAAACCAGGAGACTTGAGAGTTCTAGTCCCGCCTTAGGCATGAAAGCCGGCTGGGTGACCTTGGGCCAGTCCCTGTCTCTCAGCCCTAGGAAGGAGCCAATGGCAAACCAGGAGACTTGAGAGTTCTAGTCCCGCCTTAGGCATGAAAGCCGGCTGGGTGACCTTGGGCCAGTCCCTGTCTCTCAGCCCTCGGAAGGAGCCAATGGCAAACCAGGAGACTGAGAGTTCTAGTCCCGCCTTAGGCATGAAAGCCGGCTGGGTGACCTTGGGCCAGTCACTCTCTCTCAGCCCAACTCACCTCACAGGGTTGCTGTTGTTGTGGGGAAAAGAGGAGGAGGAAGGAATAGTAGGTATGTTTGCCGCCTTGAGTTATTTATAAAAATAATAAAGGCAGATGTCAGGGAATCTAGGTAAGAACCACGCTGAGCAGGAGTTGTAGCTCTAGTTTCTTTATTGCTCTTGCCATATACAGAATCTTGCCAGACTGAAGGTGCCCTAAGTGATCTAAGGGAAAAATACTGGAACTCTAAGGCGGGGCCAGCCTAACTTTCTTAGCCGGCCCTCTAAGGCTTTCCATACTGTGAGAACGCTTATCGGTCTGGAATGCGCCTCCGACTCCTCCTCCAGCTCCATCACATCACCACCACCCCCTTCAGGGATACAGTCCATCACATTGGGATAAAAATAAAATAAAGAAAATAAATAGCAGGTCCCAATGAATCCCATAGAACGGTAACACCCTCAGCTTGGTACGAAACACAATGGCCAATACCCATTGCCAAATCACCTGCCTTCATCCAACACTAAATTGAACTAATAAACAGGACAAATCCCCCGATTGCCTCTGGTTGATACAGTATCAAAGAGATTCCCCTTAATCTTTTGTGCAGAAGGGTCACTCTCCCTTTTTTCTTTCTCTCTGATTAATACATGTACAGAGATAACGTTTTTGGATAGACTTTGGGGCAGAAATTCAGGATCCCCCCTAAGCAGAAGGAACAGTGGGTTTCTAAGTTTTATTAAAGTGTCTTCCATCTCAAGAGGGCCCCCTATAAGATTATGAAGTCCAGAATCTAAAATTACCTAACTGTACCATTTTTGTTCTTTGTCCTGCCAAACAAATCAACAAAGCAAGCCAACATTCGGGAAGCTTCTGCCTCTCTCTCTCTCTCCCCCCTCCCCAATTTCCGCCTCTCCCAGGAAGAGTCCCCTCCTACCTGGAAGTGTGGCTCCTGGAGGATGCGGGCCAGTTCGGCTGCTGTGCTATCTTGCTGAGCAATGTGTGTGATGTCTTTAAGTATCTCCTGGACCAGCTCCACATTGTTGTCCCGCACAGCTTCCAGCTTTGTCTCCTCCAGCCGCTCGTGCGCCTGCAGGGTGGATGGGGAAAGGGCAAAGAAGAAGGGATTAAAGGGACACATAAATAGATAAAGCCGGGCTAACCCTTTGTCCTCAGACATGTGTGCTGACAGATAATGTAAGGATCGGTTATATTCCGTGGCTTCCCTAAAAGCTGCAAGATCACCACTTTAAGGTTTGTTGGTTGTTGCTGTTGTTTTTTTTTAATAAGCATAAAAGGCTTACAGACATCTCCAAAATTAAACAGCTTTACCCAGTGGGTGCCTGTCAAGCTCTGTCAAGTCTTTCTGAAGACAAAGAAAAAGAATAGGCTGTGTACGTTGCAAAGAAAAAGAAGCCGAGCAATTACTCTTATATACGAAAACACACAACCCACTTGCTCAGAAGCACAGCAAGGAGAACGCGGAGACAGCTGAGAGCTTTTCCTGGCCCTCGGTGGCATGGAGCCAGAAATCAAACAGGTCTTTGCTGTATGAAAGATGAATAGCTGCTCCAGATAAGCCTCAAGGAGGGAAAAGAGAAGGAGCTAAAAATAATAGACTTGCAAATAGAGGCTTAGCTTTACCCATGGAGCCAGCTCAAATGGGGGAAGGGTGAAAAGAGCAGGCTCAATATGAATCCGATCTCACTTCTGGGAACCATTTTCTTTGCCAAAACCAGCACTGGAAAATACCGAAGTGGGATACTGCTGCACTTATTTGACTGAATAAAGATAAATTCCTGATCCTAACCCTTTAATGCTCATGGATTAGGAAGTTGGTCACCTAAAATACATGGAGGACATCATTCATGCGTTTTGTCAGAACACTTCCATTGTTTTCAACAGGGAAACTGCCGGGATGGGTTTAGAGTCTTCTAGGCCAGTGTTTCTCAACCTCAGCAACTTTAAGAAGTGTGGACTCCAACTCCCAGCATGCTGGTTGGGGAATTCTGGGAGATGGAGTCCACACATCTTAAAGTTGCTGAGGTTGAGGAACACTGTTCTAGGCTATTGAATTCAATCTCTATGGCCAGGTGGGTGGGAGGATTCTGGGAAGGTTTAGGAGCTCATGGCCTCCATAGCAACCATGGGGTTGTTCCAAGTAATCTCTAGCCTGACACAGAGGTAGCCATATGTCAGATCCAGACTTCACCTCAGAGCAGTTGGCATGTCATCTGAAAATAGAAGATGCAGTTGTGAATTCTTTGCAGTAACTGGATCACTTTCTGTCCAGATGAGGATTATCACTCCTGCTGATATTTGAAGGCTCAAAGGACTAGTTAAAATGGTCCATCCCCAAAGCCTCATGGATCGAGGCAGATTTCAGCAGGCCCTTGGGGATTTTCTCAACAATTTGGCAGATAGTTCCACTGTGTGCCTGACCAAATTCTGGAATGGCCTCTCCCTTTTTGCTCATTCTGAGGTGCTGCTTGGTTTACCAAATGAAATTAAGCACCAGAAGAGGTGTCTGAGGCACCATTTGAGGAAGGCTGGAAGTGAGCTTGACTGAACATGGCAAAAACTCGTGTTGAGGCCTACAATGTGGCTCCCACCCTTATTTACATTGAGCTCATTCAGGCAGAGTCTCTTTGAAATGGTTTGAAATGCTTCTTCCCAGGTTTCTTGCCACTTGGGCTATGTGCCATCTAAGAGAGATGCTGTCCACTGAATCACTTTCTATCTCTTGATTGTTTATGTCTACTCTCCTTTCCACTTCTTTCCCAGCCTCCTCACAACCTCACACAAGTATCTACATGATGAAGCTGGGATGGGTTCCATCGATCTAGTGAAGTATCAGTATGCTGATGATACTCAGATATACATTTATACCCCAAGCTAGGCTAGCAATGCAGGAGGAGTCTAGATCTGGTGGCTGAAGCCTATGAAAGATTGGATGGGAAGGAACAAGCTTAAGTTGAATCCCTGCAAGATGGGTGTTGTTTATCCCAAAACCAAATAGCTTTCTTCCAGCTCAGGTATAATGCTGGGTGGGGTAGCACTCTCCTGAAAGATATAACCCCACAACCTGGGAGTACTGCTAGACTCAGGGCTCCTGCTTGATAGGCAGATGGAGGCCATGGCTAGGGGAGCCTTTGCTGCCCAGCTTTAGAAGGTGAGTCAGCTGCAGCCCTTTCTGGAGTTGGAAGCCTTGGTGGTAGTAAGCATACACCCTCATTACCTCTTGGGTAGACTACTATAACACAGTCGAGTTGGGGCTGTTTTTGAAGACTGCCTAGAACAGTGCTTTTCAACCTCAGCAACTTTAAGATGTGTGGACTTCAAATCCCAGAATCCCCCAGCCAGCATAAAGTCCACACATCTTAAAGTTGCTGAGGTTGAGAAACACTGGCCTAGAAGTTGCAACTGGTGCAAAAAATTTAGTTTTGGAAGTAGAGAACTAGTGTTGCTAAACTAAAATTCCCAGCAGCCCCAACTAACATGGTTAATGGTGAAAACTGCTGAAAGCTGTAGTTAGCAACATATTGATGGCCATAAATTCCCATCCTTGCTGTAGTTGTAATATTGGCAGCAAGTTGAGATTCAGAGTTCTCACTCGAGGCACAAATGACCAGGTTCAAATTATCCTACTTCGGACACATTATGCAAAGATCCAGCTCCTGGAAAAGGCTCTAATGCTAGGAAAGGTGAAAGGAAAGAGAAGAAGAGGATGACCAGCAGCAAGATGGATGGACTCAGTTACAGAGGCAATGAGTGTACTGTTGGGAGACTTGAAAGAACAGGGAGACTTGAAAGAACAGGTTAGGGATAGATTGTCATGGAGAAAATCTCCCTATGTGGTTGCTTGGAGTCAAAAACAACTTCATGGCACATAATCAATCCATCCATCAATCAATCAAGAGCCAACATTCAGAATGGTGGAAGAAGATGAAGATGATGATTTATTAAATTTATTATGGCCACCCACTCCAACAGACTCTGGACATACTGTATACAATTAAATCAATTTAAAACATAACAAAACATGACAGCATGGACTAAAAACAACCATAACAGATGACCTTGGTTGATCTCAATAAACCTAAGATCTGGTTAGTAGTTGGCTGGGAGCCCATCAGGAACTCGCAGGCTATAGAGTAGACTGAGAAGTCTAAAACAGACCGCAGAAAAAGGCAATGGCACACCACTTCCATATTGTTGCCAACAAAACAGCACTGATGCAGCTTCGATGTAGCACCCAACCAGGGATGGAGTTAAACTTCAGGGTTACCTTACCTTTTAGGAAAAGTTACAAACAAAAATTCTTATGCTAGTAAATACTGGGAATCTAATGGTACGTGTTGAAGATACCTGAACAGAACAGAAAGAAGTGATGTGACAAGTATTAAAAGGCAGGGCAAGAATCAATAGTCTTTCATAACATGAAGGAAGGTTTTAGACAAAATTAGGAAGAATTTCCTAAACATAACAGTAATTTCCCAGTGGAGGACAGGAGATACTGTGGACTCACCAATCTAAGAGGCCATCCAGGATGCTTTAAGTTCAGAAACTCTTATTTAAACGTAATTTTAGACATGGACAGGCCATTATAATTTTTTTGTTCCTATGAGCAGCTTTCTTTCTTTTGTTATTACTTCACATTTTCCTGGTTGGTCCTGGCACTAAGAATAGAGAATAGAATTCTCTTCGACTGGTACTAAGAATAGGTTCTGCAACTGTAAATAGTGATTTTCCAGTAAGCACTTATCAAAATTAACAATTCTTTTCATAAACAAAATGGAATGAACTTGATTTTTTTGAACGAATATAGGATACAAATTTATTAATCAGGAAGGAAGGACGGAGGGAGGGAGGGAGGGAGGGAGGGAGGGACAAAGGAGCAGAGGAAATTGTCAGCTAAACTATTTGGTAAAATGCATTAGGAACAAGATTAAGAAAGAGTAAGTGATGTAGTGGAAGTGAGTGGAACTGAAGATGCAGGCTTTGTTCAGCGGCAATCCCTTCCCTAGCTACCCATTTAACTGTACCTTAGCCAATGACCTTACTATTGGACTCTCCATGAGGCCACGGAGAAAGATGAGATCCAGATCTCCAGCTCCCATGGAATTGGGGAGGTCACTGAGGTTGTCCAGGACCTGTTGCATAGCTGTGTAGAGAAATGACAGCACTATTATTAGTCTTATTAAAATAAAAACAATGAAAAACAGAGTTAGTCTATCCACCCTCACCTTTCAAGAGATGAAAAGTAACACAGGATGTATATGTAGAACAGAGGTGAAGCCAAACTGGCAATGAAAAAACCTGAAGGGGGGAATTCTTAGAAATGTGCATGGGGGGAGGAAGGGTTATATAATTTTAATTAATATATGAGATGGCTAAAGAGTCATTCATTCCCTTAGTCCAGGGCTTTCCAAACTTTTCCCATTGGCGACACACCAACAGCGGCGCATGAGAAAACCCTGAAGCGCCGCGGCGGTGGCGCGCAAAAACCGGGAAGCTTTCAGGTTTTCACGCGCCGCGGAGGTGCTTCCGGGTTTTTGTGCACTGCCGCGGCGGCGCTTTCGGATTTTCGCATGCTGCAGCAGTGGCGGCAGCGGTGTCCTGGTGTGCCATGCGAAAACCCGGAAGCGCTGATGGCCCGGCGGCAGCGCGCCACCAGCGCTTCCGGAATTTGACGCGACACACCTGGGCCCCGCAGGCGACACAGTATTGTGTCGCGACACACAGTTTGGAAAGCTATGCCTTAGTCTCCATCGCACACAGACACACAAAAACCGCTCGTGTGCAGTGGCAAAGGGCTCACTTCCTGCAAGTTACCAGTCAGCAGCATTGCCCAGCCATTCTCTCAGTGGTACTGAGAAAGAAGGCAACTTGTGACTATCTTGTTTTCACCCAGGGTTTCTTTAGGGTTTTTCAAAGAAATTGGATCTTCACACATGAGCTTCTTTCCTTGCAGTTCCCCCCAGAATGATTCTCAAGTACCGCAGGGTCATTCCAAGGACTGCTGTAGAGAGAGTTGCCTGTGTGTTTAGATTACATAGTGAATTCCCTACGGAGTGAAAACCTGAACTTCTACCTTGCCAATCCCAGTCTAACGCTTTCACTAATGCATCACGCTGTCTCTCAAAATTACACGCCTTTCTAATTAAATGAACTATTCGTAAATTAATGAATGAAAACTTAACAATCTTTCTCAGTGTATATGACTGAATATACTTCACCTCAACCTGTTCCCTTAACTTATGGTGCCAGAAAAAGCCTGTGCGTTTGCTGAAGCTGTTTCATTAAGCTGCCTTAAGTGGATTTAAGAACAATGCATGATTTTGTTGTTATCGTTGGCCATGCAATTTGCCTCTGTGTTTTGCATTTGGTCATGCCCATGTACTGAATTGCTCCAACAGCAATGGTTGATGCACTTGATTGTTGAAGTAGATCCAAAGTAACAAAAGACTCAGCTCGGTGACTGTAGGGACTTGAATCTTGCTATGAGGATCAAAGTGTAAGGCACGAATGAGAGCTAAGGATGCAAAATGTTGCACGCTGTATTTCCAGCCATGCTGATTATGATTACAGTACTCTATTTTACACTGCTTTTCTGATCACCTGTTCATTTGGATGAACCTGTTATACCTGTCAGGCCCAGCCCAAGAACAACAAAAAGTCAGTCCATTCAAACTCCAGTTCTTTATTTGCTCACACCGTATAGACAGAATCTTGCCAGACTAAAGCTACTCTACCTAACCCAAGGGGAAATAACCTGGGAGAGCTCTAGGGCGGGGCTATCCTGAACCTCTTCCTTTTCCCACCATTGCCTCCCGGACTGTGCCTCCTCTTATCTCCTCCACCTCCTTGGAATGTGCTCCCTCCTTCCTGAGAACCAGCGGTACCGCTGAAATCCACCACAATACCCTAAATCATAGCTTTCCAAAGTGTGTGTCACGACACACTACTGTGTCGCCTGTGGTGTCCTGGTGTGTCGCACGCAAACCCGGAAGTGCTGATGGGGGGAACTGGAAGGAGTGCACCCCCGCCAATCAGTGCCACCGCCACCAGCGGTGTGTGTCGCCAACATGAAAAGTTTGGAAAGCTCTGCTCTAAATGTTAGGGACTGTTGATTTTCCAATAAAACTCCTAAGTGACTTTTATAAATCTTGGTTTATTATCAGTGTTCAGAACCAGATTTATTCAAGCTGCATTGCAGCGTATTGTTCAGCCCCCAAAGATATATAGACCATATTCCCTGTATAGGCTGTCCACTTGATTTATTTCCGGCCAATGCTGAATGATTCAAATGGGAGATACTGTATATCCAAAGCTAGAGGGACAAAGTCTTACCATACCCTACTTCTTTTGGAAGAATTAGGTCAAACTGACATTTCTTCCTCTTATCAGCATTTCCAGGGCAGAAACCAAGGCAAGCAATCCCCCATGCTTCTTCCACATGCAAACAAGCAGCCTCCCTGCACCCTGATTAACACTGGCAGGGTGCCACAGGCATTTGCCTCATCTCCATTTGACAAATTCATCAATACAGGATTTAATAACTAAGATTTTACTCTCAGCCAGTCAACAGGGCAGGAAGTCTTCCAAAGCTGCACGGGGAAATTATGTCAGAAAACCAGTCACATCTAAAGAGAAGCATTAATCACTGAAGCTCTTCCAGTGCTGCATCTGTTGCTAATCTCATCTTATTTGTTTCTCTCCCTGAATGTCTATTTGTTCTTAAGAATTGCAAGGGAAACAGCAAAGACAGCGGAAAGAAAAAAAATCAGCCAGCAGCTTAAAAAAAAAACTTTTGGCAATAAATCAAAATTGTTTTCTTTGCCTCTACCAAGTGGTGTTCTTGAGCACCAGTATGCCCATGTACGATTCCCAGGGTGCCCATTAGGCTTCTGGTCCCAATTGATTTTTTCCCCCCAAAGATTATTTTAAAAATTAACAGGGAAGTTGGCACGCAGCAAACAAAGCACAAGATTCTGGCATCCTCTCTATTTTGAAGTATTCCCTAGGGGCCAAACACAGGACCGCAACTAGGGTCTGTGTCACCGGGGGCAAACATGGATTCCGCGCCCCTCCCCCATGGGTTGGTGAGGGAGGTGTTGTCATTTTGGCGCCTCCCCCAGCACGGCGCCCGGGGCACATGCCCCGGTTGCCCCCCCTAGTTGCGGCCTTGGCCGAAAAATGAGCCCCATAATCATTCTAAAGACAGGAAAAGAATAGTGACTATAGCTCACCACTCTACCTACAAGCATTTCACCTACCCAGAGAGTAGGAAAGAGCAATTTGGGGGATTAAAGGAGGTGTCCGTGAGCAAACTTATCTGGCCATCTACTGTTGCAGCCCGTTTTCTTATCCCTCACTCCCCTTCCCCAGAGCAAACAATTTTTGACAGTGCCCGCAACGTGCTCTCAAAATGTTGAATATGCATTTCAACACAAACATTTGCCTACTTTTAACTTATATTCTATTTTCTGCTTCTCTTTGGGGGAGTTTTAGAGTTACTTGGAGTTATTGAGCCTGTCTTCTCTTTGCAGCAGTGTGAGCTAGTAAAATCCAATGATGAACTTTGAAAAAGCAGGATAGGAAGAGTATTGATGCTTTTGAACTTTGGTGTTGGAGAAGACTCCTGAGAGTGCCATGGACAACCAAGAAAACCAACAAATGGATCATCATACAAATCAACCCAGAGTTTTCAGTTGAGGCACAAATGACCAGGCTCAAATTAATCTACTTTGGAGACATTATGAGGAGACCCAGCTCTCTGGAAAAGGCTCTAATGCTGGGAAAGGTGGAAGGAAAGAGAAGAAGAGGACGACCAGCAGCAAGGGGGATGGACTCAGTTACAGTGGCGATGAGTGCACCTTGGGAGACTTGAAAGAACAGGTTAGGGATAGTTCCTCATGGAGAAAATCTATCTATGTGGTCACTAAGAGTTGACAACAACACAATGGCACATAATCAACCAAAGATTGTACCAGTTCACACATCAGGGAATCTGTGTCATCTTTTTAAATTTTCCACTCAGGGACAATGCTGAACAATAACTTTCTGTGTTAATTTATATTTACTGGAAGGATTGTTTTTCTTTGCAGAGCGAATGTTTAAAAAATGAATACGACCAACCCTTGCTTTACTTTACATTTCATTGGACTGATAGAAACAGAAATAAACAGCTTATAAGCAATTATGCAATAATAAGCAGCATATTAAAAATCTGGGATAAAGAAAAGAATCAGTCCACATTTATCACCTTTCACCTCAATATTCTCACAAAAAGGAAAACACAAAAAAATTTGCTCAGTGGAAAGATAACAAATCATATTGCCTACATGATTTAATTATTATTAAGGCAAAGATGAAATCTTTTTAATCTTCAGAATAGGCAGAGCCACACAAGCGGTTTCAATATCTTCAAATAAGCAATATAGCTTTAAAGAACAGCAAAAACAAGGAGGAACACAGAGACTTGACTGAATTTGAAAGTCTTGTAAAACAAAATTCAGAGCATTTGCTGGGTCTTATTTATAAACTGTTGGTGAAATATGACTCAGAAACTGAACAAGTTAAAGACTGTATGATTAGATATATGCGGAATTTAGATATAATTGGTATGCAACTGTGACAATTTCAATGGAAGAAATCCATTACACACAATACTATACTTAAAGAACAAAGGTATAAAATGTTTTACTACTGACATATACAGTAACTCCAATACTGATTACTAAAATGGACAGATCATTTTCTAAAAATTGTTGGAAATGTAACAACAGGTTGGATCTTTTTTCCATACTTGGTGGATGATTATAACATCTAGATATATCTATATATGACTTGGATTTTAAAAAATGATCTATGGGTTTTTAAAACAATGCAATCTGTTCAGTTATTTAACACTAATTAATGAAAAAACTGAAAAATTCTACCTGATTTTATGCTTGTAGATTCCGTATTTGTTCACTTTATGTTTTTCCCCCTTTTTTTCTTTTTCCCTTTCTTAAAAATGGTTAATAAAAATATAATAAAAAGAGAAAGGAACCCCACAAACTTTACATTTTGCCCGAGTGAGCCCAAAGGCCTGATTGAGATAAAGGACAAATGGAAGCTCCTTGGATAAGGAGCGAAACGTTTCCACTGAGAAAATAGAAATCCAGTTGACATGATTCAAGCTACAGACAATTCCAGCTGGATGACTGAGAACCTTCATAGACATATAGACAAATGGTGTTCTTCCTAGTTTTATCTGCCCAAGTCTACCAGACTGCTAGTTGATGTTACTTCAACCCTGGAGGCAGAACAGAACCCTCTACTGAATTTGAGGGCAGTGTATTAGCTACGGTGCACAGCACAGGCCAGATGACACATATTGCTCTTCCTGCTGCCTAGAGAAGCTGATCCACTCCTTCTAGGGCAGGGGTCGGCAAACTTTTTTATGCCAGGAGCCATTTTGACATGCTCGAGGACATTTTGACATGCTTGAGAGCCAGGGGGCGGGGTTTGCGGACGGGGGCCAATCTCGTGGAAGGGGGCAGGGTTTGCGGGCAGGAGCCAATCGCGTGGAAGGGGGCGGGGTTTGCGGGCGGCCAATTTCCAACCCTTATTCTAGGGGAACGGTAGCCCCTGCACCTCATTCACTTCCATACCTAGACCAGGCCTCAGAAGCTGCCTTGCAGTTAAGCCCAGCTTCAGACAAAACTAACCGCAGTTGGCAGTTAGTCTCACCCTGTCCTTCCCTTTCTTCACATTCAAGCAAGGCACAGTAAATCTTTCTCAGGAAGAAGATGAGGAGGGGGAGGAGAAGCGGGGTATGATAGCATTTCTCTAATGAACACCAGATGGTTGTCACTGTGATTATCCCCAAGGCCCTGAAGGACATCACAAAGCATCACCTGGGGCCTTGGGAGTAATTACAGTGATCACTGCCTATTCCCTAGAGACCCAAAGAAGGGAGGCTGGCCATACCCTCAAGTGTTATGTGAGAATGCCACCTGCTGAAGCCAGCCTACTTTTAGGTGGCTAATCTTGGGATGTTCAATGTACCTACAGTAAGTTCTCAGGATCACATTTCTACAAGAAATGTTTACCCAAGGTTCAAGTGGCATGAGTTTATTAAGTGCAGTGGTGCCCCACTTCCTGGCAGGTCATCCCTGCTCTATTTTAACAAGAAGCCCATTATAGGTAGTCCTCATTTAGTGACCATTCACAGTTACGACGGTGATGAAATAGTAACTTCACAACCAATCCTTGCATTTATGACCTTTGCAGGTCTGTAAAGCAAAGGAAAGCTGAAGTAAGATCATAAGCACAGTTGTGGTTTCACTTAGCAACCGCTTCGCTTAAGGACTGAGTTGCCAATCTCAATTGTGTTCGCTAAATAAGGACTACCTGTACCACATGTTTTAATCCCCACTGAAAATCTGTCTCATCACTCAGGCATTCCCTATTGTGTGGATAATGCATGTGAATGCTATTTCTCTCCTTCCTTTCTCCATTGTTCACACGTTTTATATTGAATGTATTTTGGAGATGTTTTAAGATTCAGATGCAGTACAAATGACAATAACAATAAGATTTCCCCAGAGTTCCCCCCAACAACTGAAGGATTCTGAAAATTCCAAGCAGATCAAGAGAAAAATTGAAAATCACTATAAAAAGAATGGATTAGATAATTCATAGTCACCATAAGGTTTGGGGGAGGGGATGAATTATTATAATCCATAATTTTCAACATTTTACAAAGGAAAATGGATAGACTTAGTTTTACGTTAAAGAGAGTAAGAGATCACAGCATGTTTCTGAACTCATCAAATGCCATTTCCAAGATTTCTGGGGAGACATATTTTTCAAAAATCAGCTTCAAATTGCACATTTCCCTAAAGCCAAGAAAACAGTTTTTTTTCATATGCAGAGACATAAATGGCTGCTTCTTTTTCAGGCACATGTGAACTTGTGAAAAGCCCAACAGCCAGAACATTACCAAGAGGGAAATAGGCAGCAATCTTCAACCACTATGGCTGGGTGAGCAGAGTCAACATTCGGTGAGAAACTTAGAATTCAGTGGTAAGTAGCATATAGTGATAAATGAGGTAACAAACCTCATAGGGGGACGCGGTGGCTCAGCGGGTTAAACCGCTGAAGCTGTAGACTGCCGGTCGGAAGGTTGGCAGTTCGAATCCCCGCGCAACGAGGTGAGCTCTAGTTGCTAGTCCCAGCTCCTGTCGACCCAACAGTTCGAAAGCTTGCAAGTAGATAAATTGGGTACCACCTTAAGTGGGAAAATTTGCTGATGTCCTGTCGGGGGGTCATGTCCTTCATGTCCTCAGAGAACAACATGCACAAACAGAACAATGCATGAAATAATAGACATAATATGAAATCAGGTTTATGTTGGAAGGTTTTGAAGCATACATATGATTTTTTAACCCATTCAGGGGGCAGTAGTGAAAAATCTTTAAGGTTTGCTTAAATGAAGATGTGTAATTTGGTTGAGAGGAAGTCACATGATAAGGGATCCTGCCCCTTGTGCTTGCCAACTTGACAGATCTTAACACAAGCACAAGAGAAGGATCCCTGAAGCAGATGACTGTTTACAATCTGAGCTATATGGGTGAAAGCAAAATTTCAAATAACCTGGTCTAAATTAAGTAGAGATCTTGAATTGAGCCTGAAGATCCTTTGAAACTGAAAAACTGAAGATCCTTTGAATGGCGGCGGTCACGACGGATCCCGAAGTAATAACATCTACAGGACGTCAGCATCCAGCTCCGACACAAGGCATCGTGGGACATGTAGTCCAGAAGCCAGAGAAGAGTCGGTTCCCTTACCCCCTTCCTTGACGCGCGGTTTAATGAAATTGTATAACGATGTATGTAAGCCGCCTAGAGTCCTCCGTTAGGGAGGGGATAGGCGGGGTATAAATACAATAATAAATAAATAAATAAACAAACAAACAAACACCGGTCTTGTGTACATGGAAGATTGCAAGAAGACAGATGGATCCAGTTTCAAACTGGAAAAAAACACTTTTATCCAATAAATTCAAACAAGGCTTATCTTGTCCATATTGTTGGTTTGAATGGGTTTAAATTGTTTTCTTAAACCCTGTGCCTATTTAAAAAATGTATTGGTTCTGCCAAAGAGGAAAAGTAGTAAGATCTACATGTGCAAAAAGGGCAAGGGGAGAAGTGCCAACTACAACGTACATGTCAGGGTTCTAGTGTGAATCCTGCCATGTACTGGACAGATGCGTGACAGCCTGGAAACCGATGGGACCGTTTATTGTGGCATTGAAGTCAGAGTCATCACAGTACCATTCTTAAGCAAAGTCTAGAGTGAGTAGTGGCTTATTAACTCCAGCTAGATTCTTAGCTTAAATCCATTCCAATCTGACCTAGTTTGGGCCGGGGACAAAAATGATAACTTGCAATGAGGAACAGAAAAAGAAAAATGCAATCCAAATAATTCTAACAGACCACTCTGCAGCTTTTAACACTATGAAGTCCAGTACCCTTTGGACTAAAACTTGGGGACATGCTATGGTGATTCCAGTCCTATCTGGAGATTTGAATTCAGAAGATGGTGCTGGAAGACATCTATTTCATCTTCTGTTCGTTGATTTTGAGGTATTTCAAGGTTCTATTTTGTCCTCTGTGCTTTTTAATCCTCATATGAAACCATCAAATTAAATAATTCAGAAAATTAGGTTAAAATATCAAATGTTAGGCAGCTCTGCCTCTCATTTCTAACAGTGCTAGGAACCTGTGGTCTTCTAGATCCTGTTAAATTACAACTCCCAGAAACCCAACTAACATAAGCAATGATGAGAAATATTGGGAACTTGAATTCATCACTATCTATAGAATGACATGTTCCTCACCCCTGTCTTAAATGAAATCTTAATAGGAATTCCAGATTCTACTCCTAATTAACTGTATAGATCAGGGCTTTCCAAAGTTTTTCCCGCGGTGACACACCAACCGGCGTTGGTGTGTCGCCGCGGGAAAACCCGGAAGTGCCGTCCTTGCGGCAGCGCGCAAAAACCCGGAAGCGCTGCTGCCGCTTTCGGGTTTTGCGCGCTGCAGTTGGTGTGTCGCCGCGGGAAAACCCGGAAGCGCTGATGATGATCAGCGCTTCCGGGTTGTGTGGCGACACACCAGACTGTGTGTGGCGACACACTTTTGTGTCGCGACACACACTTTGGAAAGCTCTGGTGTAGATGATGGTTGCCAAATGTACACTGCCAAATTTCCATGGCCCAACACAGATTCATAAAATAACCACAACCTTCTGCCCAGTACATCATCCCATACTTTCCAAATGGGGTGTGGGGAAAGAAACTGAAGAGATTGAAGGACATTGCATTGATCTTGGATATGCTGGGTTTCACACAAGCCATTTACAGGTTGGTTACATAAACCCGAAAAAAAGACATTATTTGCACTGAACATAAGTAGAAGCTTATGGATCATTTAGAACTCTAACAGCCAGGAAGATTCTACTCACATTCAAGTGAAGATAAATATAAGCCCCCTTCAGGCTTTCTCTCTTAACATGTGAAGGTCACATGTTCTAAAGAAGATGGATGAGACTGGGAAACTGCACGATCACATTCCTTCTCATTTTTAACCATCTTATAACCGAGCTGAACATCTGCATGGGGTAATACTATATCAAAGATAAATTTATTGTATTAAGAAAGCTTTTGTGTTCACTTTAAGAGCTGAATAAAGATTGTCCTCAAATGGGAGGTGGTCAACTTATGCCACAATACATCTGTTAGTCTACAGCTGTTTTTTCTGCATGAAAGTCTTTAAGGTGCCAAAAACCTTAATTTTTAGTTTTTATAGTAAGAGAGTTGTTCCAGTGGAATTTGTTACCTTTGGAAAAATGGAAAATATATGTTAGCTATTAAACCCTCCATCTCTCCCTTCCTCCCTCCTTCTCTCTCTCTCTCTCTCTTGGTCTCTCTGAGTTTTTCACCCTAATAAACAATAATCAGCATCTCACAGCTTCTAAAAATTAATGTTGCTCAATATTGCACACATATCTAGGTCAGAGCACTAATCTGGGCAAGCTAGGAAATAGACAACAGCATCTTTCCAGAGCTCAGCATGGACATGTTCTACTTTCTCAGTGAAATTCTAATTTCCGTGAGCAAGCTAGGAATCCATTCACTGGCTACTTCACAGTGTCTTCTCAAAAGGTATCAAGGGAGATTCTTCCTGCTACAATGGCAACCATTTCTAAATAGCATAGCTTTATCAGACTGATCTAACTCTGGCAATGGAGTCAAAGAGCAGAAACAAAGAGTTCAGGCTCTTTTTCCATCTCAAATGAGATCAAGCAAGTCTCTAAAATACCAGCCAATGAGGAGCAACATATAAATTCTGCTTCTGCTTCTTCTCACTTACTTTTTCCCTAGATAAAATGAGAGAGGAAGTCAGGCTTGTTAATTCGTTTGTATTACCTAGCAAATGTGAACTCCAGAGAGGCAACAAGTGAAAACTAGCAGATTAATACAGATTATCTATCACCCTTAATTCTCTACTGAGGTGATAAATAAACATGATTTTCTGGTATGAACCTCCCTCTCCCTTCCCTGCACAATATATTAAACCCAGTCATCTTGAATATGTAGACAAGGGCATGGTCCAAGGGTACAGCCAAGACTGGAATAATTCCCCTCTCCAATTTTGGATACAGCTGTGGATCCAGACCAATATAATATTTTACTACTCCTGAAGAATGTAGGTTTCTCCCCACCACAATCACAGTGCTGTCTGTTAGTCTGTTGCTTCTTTCATACTCCAGCATGAACCATTGTTGAGCCCACTTCATGATTTATATTACAACTTTCTGTTTTACATGTAAAAATAATAATAAACGACACTGCTAATTTTTGGCCCCTGTGCTAATTTCTTTGATCAAACTGGGTTCTAGGAACTGCAAAAATAAAAAGGGTTGATGGACAGCGTGAATCATGGAGCCAGTTGCCCACCCTGACTATATGCCACGTGCCTAAACAAAAAATTATGGGATTCCATGTGTGTAAGGTTTTCCTGAAATGCTCCCCACATTCACAAGAAATCTCTGTTATCTGTATTGTATTATTTTCAAGCTAGACTATGTGATACACCCTAGTGGGGCCTTTGAAGATAGTCCAGAAGCTACAGCTGCATAAACATGGCTGCTGGGATGCTGATATGGCCCAAAAAGTACTCGTGATACTTACACTAGCTTCAAGGATATTTCCAGGAACACCTTTAAGCACTAGCCTTAATTTTTAAAGACCTTCTGTTAGTAACTAGCAGCACATGGCTGACTTGTCTGGCCTTGGAAGCTAAGCTGGGTCAGGGTTGCTTAGCACTTGGATGGAAGAAAACCAGGGACTATAAGGCTACAGGCTAGACTGGAAAGTAAAACAGACAAACAGAAAAAGACTATGACAAACCATTTCTATACTATTGCCAAGAAAACCAAATGGATGTACAGTATATCACCGTGCATCAGGCTCAATTCAAGATCTCTACTTAATTTAGACCAGGTTATTTGAAATTTTGCTTTCACCCATATAGCTCAGATTGTAAACAGTCATCTGCTTCAGGGATCCTTCTCTTGTGCTTGTGTTAAGATCTGTCAAGTTGGCAAGCACAAGGGGCAGGATCCCTTATCATGTGACTTCTTCTCAACCAAATTACACATCTTCATTTAAGCAAACCTTAAAGATTTTTCACTACTGCCCCCTGAATGGGTTAAAAAATCATATGTATGCTTCAAAACCTTCCAACATAAACCTGATTTCATATTATGTCTATTATTTCATGCATTGTTCTGTTTGTGCATGTTGTTCTCTGAGGACATGACCCTAAAAAGTAGCTTACAAATACTTCTTGATATCTGTACAATCTGTAACTATTGAGTTGTCTCAAATTATTAATTTATTCCTAAAAAATAATCAAAGTATAGGATACATTTATGTGAGAGTCACAGACAGTGATAGAATATTCCCCAATTTGGGAAGCAACAGAATTATGTTGGTTCCAGCTATGCTTACGATTCTCCTGAAGAAACTTCATACATAAGGAAGTCCACAGACTGTATCAGTTGGTATTTTTATATATAATCTGCATGCCCTTCTCTTTATTCTCACTTGGAAAATAAGGTTACTAGCTATCTTTTGGTGAACAAGGGAGAGAGGGAGGAATCCCAAGTGCCAGTAAAAAAAAATATTTATCTAACCTGACAAGTTTTGAAAATACTTCTTTTTCAAGAGCACTTCTAAAATATCCATGAGCTGATTGACCACCATGTTCTGCATAGTTGATGGACATTCCAGAAGTACCCTTGAAAAAGGGCACTTTCCAACATGCACTGGGTTCTTGGGATTCCTCCACCTTTCCCTCATTCATTTCAGGGCCTGCCCTCCTCTTTCATTACCTTTGGATAATCAAAATGTGCCTAAAATTCAATTCTAGTGGACCTGTCTTGACCAGTCAAGCATGAAATTATGTAATCTTGGTCAAAGCATTCCAATTGATACAAGTACTGTAGTCTTTAGTTACATTGCCTCTGAGCATAGCACTAGAGATGAAACAGACATTCTAGGTGGGCATGCACGAGGCATGCTGATATTCTATGTCAATTGTACAGGAGAGTGTCATCTGTTGACAGATAGGTGGCACAAAGGAGGAAAGAAGGAAAGATGCACCTCCAACTAAAGATTCTGGACCATTATCCAACGATTTAGGAGTGCTGTGGTTGATGCCCAGGTGTAAAACTAGGTGAACTGAGCTAGTAACAAAAGTAGTCAAAATAAACTGGTACAGGTAGTCCTCGACTTACGACTACAATTGGGACCAGAACTTCCATCACTAAGTAACGTGGTTAAGTGAGTCATGCCTGATTTTATGACCTTTTTGCCACGGTCATTAAGAGAATCACCATGGTCATTAAGAGAATCACATCGTTAAGTGAATCTGGCTTCCCCCACTGACTTTGCTTGTCGGAAGCTGGCTGGGAAGGTTGCAAATGGCGATCACATGACCCTGGAATGCTGCAACTGTCGTAAATACATGCCAGTTGCCAAGTGCCTGAATTTTGATCATGTGACCGTGGGGACACTGCTATGGTCGTAAGTGTGAGGACCGGTTGCAAGTCACTTTTTCCAGTGCCGTCGTAACTTTGAACAGTCATTAAACGAATGGTTGTAAGTCAAGGACTACCTGTAATATCTTTGCCATTGTTTTGTATTCTCTATTTGAACTGTTTGTCCAGAGCTCGAAAGATCATCAGTGATGCCTCCCATCCTCATCATGGTTTGTTTTCTTTGTTACCCTCTGGGAAGAGGTTCCGCTGTATCCGATGTAGAACAGCCAGATTGGGAAACAGCTTTGTCCCCCAGGCTATTGGATTCTTGAATGCCAAATAGGTTCTTTTAGGTGAAATATGTTGGATAAGTAAAGAATGTATATTTTATAGTAATTATGGATTTTTATTAGTATTTTAATGTTTGATTGAAATTGTGAGTTAAAGAATGTATATTTTATAAGAATGTATATTTTATAAGAATGGGTATTTCATAGTAATTATGGTTTTTTATTATTATCATTGGTATTTTATTGCTTGAGTGAAATTGTGAGCCAACTGCAACGAAATTTCATTCTATTGTGCACTTGTATAGTGTATAGTGGGATGACAATAAATCAAAGAATCTATTCTTCTATCTTCCTTCTAGAGATCCTAAGCAGGCAATGGAAACTCTGAAATATCTGCCTAAGGAGACAGCTCAACTGTAATGTGAAGTTCCATAAAAATAATACTAGCAAGCCCCTTTCTTGAAATGTGACAGTAATTTCTGATGGTGTGCAAATGGAGGCATTAACAAAGCAGTCTCAGCTCTTTCCTATCTGAGCACTACCTGATTTCAGAATTTTAACACTGAAAACTGTTAGCTTCTAAGATGCTGGTCCCCCACCACCAATCCCTCTTTCTCCAGTGCTCGCTCTATTACATCTTCGTTTCTGTGGCAACGGGAGAAGAGATTTGCATCCAAGGTTACGCTAAACCAGGATGGATAAAGCACACATTTAAAGGGATAACAGCACCACTGCCAGCTTTAGCTTTCTGATTTTTTTAGAATAGAAATTACCAAAAGCAATACTCTATCATATAGACATGGGACCGATCAGCGTTCTTAACAGCAAAAGGTACTGTATAAAAGTGTCTGGTTCAGATGTTAAAAATATTGCCATAACTACTTACTGTGACTGATAGAATTTGACTATTTTTCAGAGCATTTCATAACACATTTGTTGCAAAGGGAGAAACTGTGGCTGAAAAGGTTTATATAAGCAAGAAATATTTCACGGGAACTGACATTTACTGACTGAATCCTCTGCTATAGTCTTCCCCCTACCTGGTTGCCAGATGAAAATTCTGGCAGTTCCAACATATCCACTCCAAATATATAAGACACCTGATGCTGTTCAATGATCAGCAGTTTGCAGGTTATAGGTAGCCTCTTTTAATGTCTTGAACTGAGGATATTCAAGGCAGCAATCTCACGCGCAACCACTTTTCTTTTCCTGCTGCATATTTCTGAGTAGATATGGGACTATGTTACACATTACACAAGTGGACATTTGCTCCTACAATAGATGACTCATGAAAAGCATTAAACTCCCATCCAGGCTAACAAAACTAAATCACCATGTCCATATATTATGCTAAGCTCAAATAAGCCATTTTTAAAAATTTTCCATGTTGCTATGGTTCACAGGTGCCATGACAATAGCTGAACTTTTCACAATATACTGAACCACAAACTACTCAACCCCATTTTAGCTTATCCTTGCAGGTTGTGCAAACTTCGTTGCTGAGTTACCCTTATTCTTACCCTTAATAAAATACCAATGATAATGGCACCTTCCAAAATTGCTACAAAAGAGAAGCAAGAGTATATTTAGGTTTCAGCTAAAATAATCCCCCTTTTTGAAACTTAGGTATGTCTCTTCTCTGTTATGATACTCAAAATGTATCTAGAAATCAAACTCAACTATATAAGTGTGGAACTTTCCTCATAGGTCAAACTTATTTCCTCAGTCAAATGAAATCATGGTTGGGTCTAGAGCAGTGTTTCTCAACCTTGGCAACTATAAGATGTCTGGACTTCAACTCCCAGAATTCCCCAGCCAGCATGCTAGCTGGGAAATTCCGAGAGTTGAAGTCCAGACATCTTCAAGTTGCTAAAGTTGAGAAACACTGGTCTAGAGACATGATCACAGTCTAAACTAGATGTGGTTGCAAAATGAGCTGGCATCTCAGTATGGTTCTTGGAATGCAGATTCCTTAGCTCGCCTCTGAGTATTTCACAAATAAAAACCACAACACCCAAATCGGAAACCTTTGTTGAAAGATTTTAAGCCAAACCTAGGAAGTGGTGGCTCAGCGGGTAAGACGCCAGGCTTGTCGATCGGAAGATTGCAAGTTCGGAGGTTTGAATCCCTAGCCCTGCGTGTGGAGTGAGCTCCCGCACTCGCCCCAGCTCTTGCCAACCTAGCAATTCAAAAGCATGCAAATGCAAGTAGATGAATAGGTACCAGTTCGGTGGGAAGGTAACAGCGTTCCGCATGCGTCATGCCGGCCACATGACCATGGAAGCGTCTTCGGACAACGCTGGCTCTTCGGCTAACAAACGGAGATGAGCACCGGCCCCTAGAGTCAGACACGACTGCACAAATGTGCGGGGGGAACCTTTACCTTTACCTAGAAAGTCCTAAGCAGGGGATGGATTCAATGACCTCCAAAATTTACAGTTCTACAAGTCCATTATTTTACAACACTCTATGATCTAATAGTTTTCTTTTAGGATGTGTTAATGTGTTATTAATTCAATAACTAATCCTGCCCAGCTTTTGAAATAAGAGTATGCTTGTGGTAAAATGATCATAATAGTCTCCTTCACAATGTAATTTTAAAACTGTTGCAATTAGCATATATTTTCTCTTGGGGTGTACATAGAAACTGGATGGCAGTATTTGGGCTCTTTTATTTATATGAGTGGTTAATGGGTACTGCATTGCTCAGAGACATGTGCATGCACCCGCACAGATCCTCCAAGACACCTGAGGGAAAAGACAGTAATCAACAGTGTTGCTGAAATAAGTGCTAATTATCCTCACCACACACAGTTGCATACTGCCAGGCTAATGAAGCCAATTCATTTTTACAAAAGCATTATGCAACATACCTACCAAGCCATGGTATTCCTTATGACACTCTACGGAAGCAAAAGTTGGACTTTAAAGAAGCAGGATAGGAAACTCTAATAAAGGTTTTTTTAAAAACAAAAAAAAGCAGGATAATGACTTGATGGCACATAATCAATCAATCAATTATACAACATTGGAAGGATCAATGCCGCCTAACATGCGGCACCGGATGTTTTAACATGCAATGTCTACATGCCAATAATAATTTTAAAAAGATAATAATAATAATAATAATAATAATAATAATAATAATAATAAAAACATCTGAAACACCACTTGAACACCATCAGCATTGACAAAATCCCCATCAGTCAATTGCAGAGGTCAGCTTTACTTGGAACAGCTTACATCAAGTGACAATACCTTTAATATTATTAAACAAAAACAGCTGCCTATCCCAGGTCCTTGGGAAGGACTCGATAGCTGGACAAAAATGCCAAATCCTATCTAAACATCTGGCTGACTGTGCGACCAACCATAATTTATTTAATTTATATGCTGCCCGACTCCCTGCAATGCAACAAATGACAACAAAGAGGATTTTCCAAACAATCTGATCCTGTTTTCTTTTATTTATTCTACTTATGACATAAGAGAAGAAACTTACCCAGTTAAATAAATAAATAATAGACATTTATAAAATAATCTAATGATTTATAGTTCTAGCAATTTTTCCCACCTTCCCCCCCCCCTTTTTAAAAAAACATATGGACTTTATAGTCCTATTTTTACCAAATCTTATGGTTTAACCTGAAACATATTGAATTTGACACTTGTATTTCTTTTATAATTACTATGTCGTTTTCATCTATTACTCTAATTAATTTTTTTCTATATTTAATAATGCAGTTGAATTAGTCCAATCCATTTTTGCAAAGGGTCATCGGTAAACCTGTGTGATCCTATTTCTATAAGCATCTGTGACTTTAAAAAAATCTGCATGAAATCTATTCCTTACTATATTCTTGTTTCCTCTCCCATTGTGGACTGACAGGGTTTTTGGTTTTTGTGTGTGTGTGTGTTTTTAGTAAAAGGAATCTATTAGAACATTTGGAAAGTGGGTGGAAAAGCACCGATCTGTACATTACCACAGGAAGTTCAGATAGTTCCCTTGAGAATTCTTAGAGATCTACTGCAGCATCTGGAGCATGTCATAGCTTAAAGCAGGGGTGGGGAACCTTTTTTCTGCCAAGGGCCATTTGGATATTTATAACCAGGGACTGGGGTGGGGGCGGGCGGGGTTTCTGGGATTTCCACGGACTGGGGGCCGGAGTTTGCGGGCGGGAGCCAATCACAAGCACTGGGGGGGCGGGGTTTGCGGGTGGGAGCCAATCGCGTGGAAGGAGTGGGGTTTGCAGGCGGGAGCCCCGCGGGCCTGACATTGCCCACCCCTGGCTTAAAGCCTGTGCTGGTTGCCACTTACTTTCTTTGGCTTTCCATGGTCACTGAGCATTTTCCAAGCCTTCAGTTGCAACCAGGCTGAACATGTAAGTTTGGGCCAGCTAGACCAAATCTTGTGTGCTCATGTGTATTTCTGGCTTCAGCAGGAAAAAGCCAGAGACACTGATTGCCGTGCATGAAGGCTAAAGGGAAGTAGGGAGAGAAAAACCCTGAGAAGATCAGAGAGGTGGGGGGACTGACTGGATATGATGTGCTTGAAGCCAAGGACACTGGGAATGGCAGCTACCTCATCAGGTTAAGTAAAGTAAGTGACAAATCTACTCCCCACAAACCCAAACATCACCACCACCAAAATCAGCAATTTCACAGAATTATAAAACTGGAAAGGATCGTTTTGGCTATTGGGTCTAACCTTCTATTTTTAATCCCTCCTTAAAAAGCAGTGGTAAATCAGGAGTTGTTTTTATGAAGAGGGAATATTTTCAATACTCAACTTTTTCTTGAGAAGATGCAAAACAATCCACTTTAATCAACTAATCACATTTAGAAAGTGACTTGATCACCTTTTAAAGAAAAATATGTAAAGTTTGATCCTGATTTCTATCAGTAAATTGGAGCTATTTTGCTGATCCATTTTAGATAGCTGAAATGTACAGTTAATTTTTTCTAGAAGTTAATAATTCTAGTTCTAGGCTGGCTGCCTCCAGCCAGGTTGGAAAACTGCCCATCCCTGAAAGAAAAGGAAAGATTTATTTAATGAAACAGCTCTTGTTCTAGCTTAAAACTAATTGACAATAGCCTAATTCAGATATAGTACTTGAGAACGCACAGGGACAAATCTAAGGTTTATGGGATTTCCATTACCTTCCAAGATCATTTTAAGTTTCGGGACATAGAAGAGGCTGCCCAAATGTAGGAAACAGTTGTTTGCATTAGATTATGATATCCTGGTTGAATATTAACCAGTGATGTGTTCAAATTATTATCCTATATTTATATAAAACAGAAGCTCTTTCCTTGCGTGTGAATGAGGGAAATAATGTCAGGCCAAGGCTGAGCATGGTGTCCATGCAACCATGGATTGATGTTAAACAAGTATATGCTGAAAATCAACAATAATTCTAACCACACAGTGCAACAATGAGAGAGAGAGAGAGAGAGAGAGAGAGAGAGAGAGAGAGAGAGAGAGAGAGAGAGAGAGAGAGATCTACAATATCTTGAAGAGGTAAAACTATACCCCGTGACCCAAAGAACAAGGCAGTCAACAGTGAAATGTACAGCAGATCCAGAGAAAGCTGACTCCACTACTGCATTTTATCAGCAAACTGTTGATCCAGACAGAGACTGTTTGCATAACTAAAATACGTGGGCCCAATGTTGCAGAGAACTATTTATTTGTTAAATGTATATCCTACATTTTCTTTAGGACCTGAAAGTAGCTTATACAGAGGTCATCCTTCATGTTACCCCCACAGCCAACAAACTGAAGATGGGCTGACAGAGTGGCCCAAAGTCATCCAGTGAGTTTCCATGGCAGAGTGTAGTCTTGAAGCTGGGTCTCCCCCTTCCTAGTCAAGCACCTTAATCCCTGCAGACCACTATCTCCCAGACTACTGCTTGAGCTTCATTAAGGCCAGATCTCCCCTGGTCCTAGCCAAACACCAAAAGACAGGGCTAACCATCTTGTGTGTCCCCTCCAGTATGTATTGGGACATAACCCATAATCCTTAATCCCTGGAGCTTTTGGGAATTGTAAGGCAAAATATCTAGTGAGTTCTAGGCTGGCTGCCTCCAGCCAGGTTGGAAAAGACTAACTTAGAGAGAAAGCTCTATCTAAAATTAAAGCAAACCCTGTGTCAGGGAGATAACGGGCGGTGGTGCAGGGGGCTCCCTCCGGGAAGGGAAGCGCGTGCGCAGTTCTGAAACCTTGGCTTTCCCTCCCAAACGTCTCCGGAAAGCCCCGCCTTAAGATTCTGGAGTTTATCACTGGGCTTCTTCAAGCCATTTCAGTTTAGCCGGATTTCTGTAAGTAGGAACGTAATAAACACTAGAGCAGGGCTTTCCAAAGTGCCGCCGCTGGCGACACACCGGCGGCGGCGGCGCGGGGGGGGGCGTGTGGCGGCGCGCGCGTGCACAGCGGCAGCGGCAGCCTCCGCTAAAACGCGGAAACACTGATACTGCCCCGCCGCCGCCGCCATGCACACGCGCGGCGCAGTTTCCGGGTGGTGTGGCGACAGACCCAGCTTCAAGACTACACTCTGCCATGGAAACTCACTGGATGACTTTGGGCCACTCTGTCAGCCCATCTTCAGTTTGTTGGCTGTGGGGGTAACATGAAGGATGACCTCTGTATAAGCTACTTTCAGGTCCTAAAGAAAATGTAGGATATACATTTAACAAATAAATAGTTCACCACTTTTGTGTCGCCACACAGAGTTTGGAAAGCTTTGCACTAGAGACTAGATTCCAAGCCTCGGCATGTTATTTCTACACCTATACCAGGACACCCTGATACAAAATGTAGAAAGCAGAATGGCTGGGTTTGTACAACCTAGTTAACCAGGTCAAAGACCTAGCAGCTCCATTTGTACAATCTGCTAAATTGGATTAGTTTTAATATGGCTTAATAGCTGAACCCAGCCAATCTGGTAAGTGTGTGTGTGTGTGTACACACACAAGTATACACATACACATCTTTATTATAGTCACTGACCAGGATATAAATCAGCAGCTGATGGAAATAAAACAGTTTGTGATTACTTCATTGATGCAATCAAAGTATAACTAGTTTGGGTTAGTTTATGATTCAGTGTTTTGGGCAAACCCAGAAAACAGGTTACTTCAACCACTTGTTAAGCATGTTGCATGAATATACAAGTGTATATGGATCACATTGTACTAAGCAAGGGGTAGGAACCTTATACTCTCCTTATACGTTCTGACTTGAACTCCTGTTAAATCCAGTTGTCACTGGCAAGGAATTATGTGAGGAGTCTAAAACATCTGCCTATCCCTGCTTCACATTGCAGAAAGTGCAATAATCAACCTGGTGTACTCCAGATGTGTTGGCCAGAATGACTGGAGTTTAGCTCTACACTTCTAGAGAATCCCAGGCTGGAAAAATCTGGTGCAGAGATAGGAATAAGGTCTTACCTGTCTCAGAGTTGGTTGAAGCAACAGGCATTTCAACAACTAGGGAGGTTTGCTCAGTGATGGAATTACAAATGGTTAATTCTTCTTCTAATGGGTACCTGTGGTGACCCTGCAGACAGAGAAGAAATTGAACAACACCTCTTCAAAAGATGATCTCAAAAATTTATCCCATGGCCTGCAGTAGCATATACCCACTTATTCTGAAACCCCAGATCAAGTTCAGAGATTATTTATAAATAACAGACTTGGTCTCTACTAGGTGATTTATATTTATTTTATTTTATTTTATTTTTGCATTTTAGGCAAAAAAGAAAGGGAAGAGGAAGAAAAGCTAAATCGTCAGGCCGATACTCACCTTCTGCCAGTTTCACTTTCTCCCACATTCAAATTTTTAAAATCCTGAAATCTTTCCCATCCCAGTTATGAAGAATATACAAATGCTGGCAAGTTCTATCAAAAGCCCACCTAAATGAAATAATTTACCATCTGCCCCAGCCAAATTTGTAGAGTTAGTTCCAGCAGGAAAAGGACTATACGAGCATGTAACTGTGAAAGATGAAGATTGCATCCAAGAAAAGAGAGTTGCCAGCCATAATTAAACATCACAACCATGGAAGAACACATACAGATTCAAAGCCAGGTTTCTAAGAGCTAAACACTCAAACCCCTCTGCTTGGATCTTATTTGTTTTGCTTTTCCCACAATTTTTAACACATCTCACATCCTTTCAGACCAGTATTTTTTTTTTTAAAAAAAATACAATTTCTGGTAAGCTGTTACAAAAAAATACAAAACACTCTGACTTCAATCCATACAGATAATAAATGTAGTGGAGGGGGAAGATTAAAATTGTTCACATACATATACTGAACTGCTGCATGCTGGCATTTGTCTGCAAGTTGATGCTGAAAGGTTTTTGGAGTTGCAGATTTCCCATTCTTGCTTTAAAGGAGGGATGCACACACTTTTCCAGGGACTACCATCCAAACAAGTACGTGTGTGGGGCCAAAATAAAAGCAACCTGTCTTTTGATTTAATTTAAAATGTGTTTAAATTATATTCCGATGCAATATAAGCATTATTTAAATTAAATAAGATTACTTATTTACCCTTCTGCCAAAGCAGTTTCAATTCAGTGTAAGCTTTGGAAGCGCCTCTAGAGGCCACACCCAAGCTTTGAAGGGCCCTGCAGCCTTGGAACCTCAAGCTATGCATCCAGGCCTAAAAGTAACACATCTGGATTTCATCCACCAAGATTTAAAATGACAGGGGGATTCATAATGCCTCCTGGGGCTTTAATTTGCCCAATTAAATCTTGGTGTCTATCATTACTATTTGAATACTTACCTTTACATGTCTACTGTAGTGCAGTCCAGGTCAGCAACTCAAAAGTTGCACTGAAATCAATAAATGTTTCCAATTCATCCAGATGTGTGATGTTATTTTTTTCTCTACTTTGTACTATGTTTTGTTACTGATATTTTTATGCTAGTGTTGTAAACATTGTTTTAGGCTTTTCAATCGTCATTAAATTGAGAAAGCCAAAGAATACCAAAAAGAAGTCAGTATGTGCTTCATCAATTATAGAAAAGCCTTCCATTGTGTCGATCACATCAAGCTGCAGAAAGTGGTCAGAAAAATGGGAATTCCAGAACATCTCCTGAGAAACTTATATACAGGTCAGGAAGCCATGGTACGGACAGAACATGGTAAAACAGACTGGCTCTAGGTCAGCAAATGTCCTGTTCCGACTAAGACTGACACGGAAGCGTTACTGAAATAACTTTATTTACAAGATACACAAGCCGACCAGTCTACACAGTCCTCTTCTTCTTCTACAGGCTGGATAGCAGCGAGTTCTGTGAACACTCCGGGCCAAACAGGAAGGAGCCGAGAGGATACAGGCGCTGTAAAAGAGGCTGCAGCCGGCGGCGAACCGGAGGTGACAGGCAAGGTGTCCGTGGGCGTGGAGTTAGCTGGGCTGTCGGGGCTGGGGGTAGACCGGGGCCCGACAAAAGCAACCCACTGGTGGCTGGCGTCGGCTGGGCTTGATTGCTGATCTGGGCTGGTGGGAGTCTGGGTAGACTGGGGCCCGACAAAGGCAGCCTGCTGGTTGCCGGCGTCGGCTGGCTCCGGAGCGGAGAGCAACGGAGAGTCGGTGGCTCGGACAGTCAGGAGAGGAGCAGGCAAGGTGGCGGCGCTTACCCCAATGCTGGTTTCTTCCACAGGTAACAAGGACAGAGGTGCGGCAGACGGAAGAGGTTCAGGCACGAGGCTTGGCACGGCAGCAAGGTAAGGCTTGGGTCCGAGGCTTGGCGTGGCGGAGGGGCGAGGTGTGGGATCCGGGTCCGGCGCGGCAGCAGGGCTAGGCTCGTTCACGGGGTCCGGGACTGTGGTAAGGCAGGGCTCTAGAGCGAGGTTCAGGGCAGCCGTAAGGCAAGGCTCAGGAGCAGGGACCGGCGTGGAGTTTAGAGACCTCAGCGAAGAACGGTTTAAACAGTTAGAACGGTTGTCTCCGGCACCTGAGGTAAGTCGCGCCGGCTTTTTATTCCGTTTTTTGCGCCTTGGAAGAGCAGGGCCCAATCGGGCTTCACGTTGCTCTGCCTGCCTTTCTGCTGGCGCGCGCTGATTGGCAGAGGCGTCTTTCTTTCAGAGTCCCTGCCAATCAGCGTTTCCGGGTCTCTGGTTGGTTTCGCGCCAAGCCTGTCGTCTCCTGTGATTGGCTCTTCCTCCTCCTCCGAATCCAGCATGTCGGCCGGCATCCAGGCAAGTGCAGGAAACCTCACAGCAAAGGAGCGTGACAAGGCTGCATACTCTCCCCTTATTTATTTAACCTATATGCTGAGTATATATTATGGGAAGCTGGATTGGAAGTAGATGAGCATGGTTTTAAAACTGGAGGAAGAAACATCAATAACCTGCACTATGCTGATGACACTACCGATAGCCTAAAATGCAAAGGATCTGCAAGCCCTAGTACTAAAAGTCAAAGAGTACAGAGAAAAAATGGGACTAAAATTAAATATAAACAAGAACAAACTAATGACAACAGATAGAACAACCAGCCTCAGAACTGACAGTGAAGATATCGAATTGGTGGATAGCTTCTGCCTTTTAGGATCAGCCATCAACAATAAAGGAACAAGCAGTCAAGAAATATACTGTAGACTAGCATTTGGTACAGCAGCCATGAAGGCCTTGGAAAAGATATTCAAATGCAGAGATGCGTCTATAATTAACAAAGATCAGAATCATGCAAGCCATAGTATTCCCTGTGATACTCTATGGAAGTGAAAGTTGGACTTTAAAGAAGCAAGATAGGAAGAGTATTGACGCCTTTGTACTTTGGTGTTGGAGAAGACTCCTGAGAATACCGTAGACAACCAAGGAAACAAACCAATGGATCATCGAACAAATCAACCCAGAGTTCTCACTCAAGGCACAAGTGACCAGGCTCAAATTATCCTATTTCAGACACATTATGCAAAGACCCAACACCCTGGAAAAGGCTCTAACACTGGGAAAGGTGGAAGGAAAGAGAAGAGGACGACCAGCAGCAAGGTGGATGGACTCAGTTACAGTGGTGATGAGTGCCCTGTTGGGAGACTTGAAAGAACATACTGTAAATCATCATGGAGAAATGAAAAATGACTTGATGGCACATAATCAATCAATCAATCAATCAAAAGTGTTATTATCATTATTCTGAAAAGGGTATTATAAATTTTTAACACTTTATAAATTCCAGCCATACAGTGCAATATTATTCATTTTAATTTAGGAACAAGTCTCATTGTTTTCAACAGAACTTACATCCCAACTTTATTGTATTCCATTACAGCTGTAGTTTTTAAGGTACTATAAGAACCAAGCCTTTCTTTCTTCTGTGTCTAACTATTTGTTGCACTACGCAGAGGCAAATCCTCCAAGCTGGATTCAGAAGTTACTCATTTTGTGCCTAGCTTCCTTTAAGGGTCATTGTCAAAGAACCGAAAATACATTTTCCCAAAGGATTGCTAAACTGGTTCAGTTGTCCCCAAAGCAATCAAATGGCTTCTTTCTCCTGCATTTAGCCCTGTGAGGTCATCCAGACAAGAAGCACAATCAGGAGTACTAGCTCTATCTTTATTGTTAGGTTACATTAACAGAATCTTGCAAGACTGAAGACCCCCTCCCTCCAGTTCACACACTTGAACTACCTCTATACCCATAATGGCAGGATTCAGCTATGAACCCTGACATTCTCCCCTCCTCTCCTTTTACTCTCCGGAAAACTAGGAAGAGGCCCTTCTGAAACGTTTCCCATGCCATCCCCCCTTTTGTGAGCTGAGACATCTTTTACATGCTGGTTGTCCAGTCTGCAGTTCTCCCTCCGGTCTCCCGAGGTCCTTCCCATATACCATCACACTCCCAGACACTACGAAGAATATTGCAGGAAAAATATTAATAATATTTATCTTTTCTTCCACGGAACAGACCTACAAGGCTTCCGTTCTATTTCTTCCTCCAACAGTTCTGGGAGATGGTCAGGGTGACAGAGAGCAGCTGGTTCAATTTGATTCATCCAGTGAACTTACAGCTAAATGGGGATTTAAACCCGAATCTCCCCAAAGCTTGTCTGACACAATACCAAATCACACTGAGTATTAGTATCTTTTCAGCAATGGTCTCATTTTCTAAGTCTTAGAGGTGGAACTCAGCTCATGAGATGAATGCATCCTGAGATGAGCTACAGATGAACCAGCTATGTGTGAAAAAATGGAGGTGTTCTTGCAAACTCTGAAGTTTTAGCCAATATTGCTTGCATGATTTCTTGGTAAACAAAGGAACTGATCTGGCTGGTCTCCTCTAATATGCTCCATTATTAATCCAACCCTCATGGACCACTCATAAAAGAAATCTCAACCAGATCTGCTGACAGGAGGAAAATATTAGTCAGAGAACTGACATGCCCACAAGCAGCAGTTTCATCAATAACTGGAGAATCAATAGTACATTAGGGATGGAGTTAGTCCTGATTAGGAGATGAGACACATCCTTTCCCTAAGGAAAGTATAGACTGAGCTGCATAAGAGAATCTCAGGATGGAAAAACGGATTCAGAAAAGGATCCTTGGTAGCCCAGCCCAAATTGTGAAGAGGCAGGACAAGGACATGCAAACCGAGATTTCTTTTACTCTGGTTACCACATCTGGTTTTCTGGGATTTTATATGCAAGGTAAAGGTAAAGGTTCCCCCACACAGTCGTGTCCGACTCCAGGGACCGGTGCTCATCTCCGTTTGTTGGCCGAAGAGCCAGCACTGTCCGAAGATGCTTCCGCGGTCATGTGGCCGGCATGATGCGCGCAGAACGCTGTTACCCGCCCACCGAAGTGGTACTTATTCATCTACTTGCATTTGCATGCTTTCGAATTGCTAGGTTGGCAAGAGCTGGGGCTGGTGCAGGAGCTCCCTCCGTCACGCGGGGCTAGGGATTCGAACCTCCGAACTTGCGACCTTCCGATCGACAAGCCTGGCGTCTTACCCGCTGAGCCACCACGCCCCTTTATATGCAAAACAACCCCTAATAAGCCTCCTTAGGTGGCTAGACTCCATGCCAGTCTAGAAGCCCCAACAAATGCCCAGCCTTGCCTCTCTAATCCTGATCCTGCCTGTAGCGTGGAATCCGACCTTGAAGTGAGAATTTCGGAATTCCCAGCTTCTCTTGCCGTTTTATTCTACTACCTTCCCTTTCAGAGTGGGGAGAATTGATGGCAGTCTTTTGCAGGATTAGCAGGAGATAGATTGAACGCTGCAGAGTTTTTCCCCCCCCAAATTATTAGAAAAGTGGGAACTGGAGGGTAAAAACTACTCTCAGATTACAGCAGTTAACCAGTGGGTGGAAACAAGGAACATATCATATTTTAATGCATACCTACAAGACATACAGTGAGACTGGGGGTTCCATCAGTTCTTGATATTCTACCCACTTATTTCAGATGTTTGCAGTGTAATTTATGATCACTTAATAGCATTCTGCACTCGCTCAAAGGCTTTCAACATTATCTACTTTTTTCACGCCTTGGACACAGGCAAGCAGAAACTACAGATTCCAGGGCAGAAAATTGTTGAACACAAATTATATAGGGATCATATAGGGGTGCATTAGGGATATGCAAACTCGAAAGCAGCAGGAGGAGGATGGCGAGAAGGGAGAATAAAGCACAATGAATGCCTTAAAGATTTAATTTACTAATACTAGCTTCCATTTGCCTGCTGCATTTCCAATCTGATCAAATCCTTGCTTTTGCTACAGCCAGTCTTAAAATGTTATTATACAGTATATTGCATTTGTAGTCTACATAAACCTTAAGGTTGCAAAGCAAGCATATGTCCTTGCTGCCCTAGCTGAATTACTTGTAAAAAAATAAATAAATCCAGCATTAAATCTTAGGGAACTCTGAGCTAGGCTAGCATCAAATTTTGGAGTATGACTTGGCAGAACAGAATCCCAATTTCCAAGCTCAATTCCAATTTAGATGGAGGAAGAATCTGGAAAGGAAATATTCACTGATTTCATACAGTAGAATAGCAGTGAAACTTTGACTGCATATTTGCTGAACTGATGTTGGATCATGGAATATTCAGAAACAATTGTCTCTGTGGAAGCTGTCAACAGAAAATGTTTGAAAGCGTTTAACTTTATAAACTGAAGCAAAAAAAAAAAAAAGCATATGAGATTCTCATTAGACCGAAAAGTGGGGTATAAATTGATTGATTGTGTGCCATCAGGTTGTTTTTGACTCCTAGTGACCACATAGACTTTCTCCATGATGATCTATCCCCAGTGGGGTATAAATAAAATAAAATAGTGTGGCTCAGAAACGTTTATGGAAAGACATTCAATGAGGAAGGAAAAAAGGTGTGGTGGTTGGAAAAAGAGTGACATGGAGATAATTTCCTTGGTAGGAAAATTCTGAGAGTGCCTTGGACTGCAAGAAGATCAAACCAGTCCATACTCCAGGAAATAAAGCCAGACTGCTCACTTGAGGGAATGATATTAAAGGCAAAACTGAAGTACTTTGGCCACATAATGAGAAGACAGGATACCCTGGAGAAGAAGCTGATGCTAGGAAAAGTGGAAGGCAAAAGGAAGAGGGGCCGACCAAGGGCAAGATGGATGGATGGTATTCTGGAGGTGACGGACTCAACCATTGGGGAGCTGGGGATGGTGACGGCCGACAGAAAGCTCTGGCGTGGACTGGTCCATGAAGTCACGAAGAGTCGGAAACGACTGAACGAATAAACAACAAAAGCTGTATTTAATCCTTGCTCTTTGTTCTTCCAGGAAGCGGCTTCAGGTTTCCCTTGTCAACCATGCCTTTTAAGTTGCACAATCAATCATTTAACTGTTTTTATTCCTCTCGAAGCCGCTTTGGGTGTCCTCAGGACAGAGAAGAGGGAAAATAATTAATTATTTGAGAAAGAGAGATAAAAGGAGATTATAGAGGATTGCAGAGAGGGGGAAAAATCCTCAATGAATGCTAGGTCTATAGATCCCAAAAGATGTTTTTATTTTTAAGCACAGTCCAGAAGGGGGAAATCAAAAGGCCACCAGTCTCATCATGGCCATCATCATTCTTAAGGCCAGGACCCAAAAATCTCCAATCTTAAACAGAGAATAGTTCAAGGGGGAGATATTCAACTCTTCAACTCCTATACTTCCTTATGCATCTCCTGTACAGGTTGTATGCAAACAGTATAAGTAACAATAGATTTTTCCCACTATTTGACAGCAGGTAGAAGGATCATTTAAAAAGATCATTTAGAGCAGCTGTTCACAGTATGAACACCTGGGCAGTTATGGTTGGTTGACTGAGGGTAATAAATATGTTTAGGGGACAGGAAGATTGCAGTAGGAATTCGAGCTTGCACTCATGTTACTTTTAGGAAAGCATCAATCTTCCAATAAAACAGTCCTCCATATCAGCGGTCCCCAACTTTTTTGGCACCAGGGACCAGTCGTGGAAGAAATTTTTTCCATGGACGGGGAGGGTGGTTTGCAGGCGGGAGCCAATCGCGCACACCGGGGGGGTGGGGTTTGCAGGCGGGAGCCCCGCAGCCCACTTCCTAACAGGCCACGGCCCACAGGTTGGGGACCCCTGCTCTATATCTTTCATGCATACACAGGCCATCATAATCTACCCATCCAATAATCTCGTGTGCCCTAATTCAGTAGTCCAAGGAAATCAACATCATTGTGACATATCCATTCAAAATTACCAACCTCAGCATGAACACACTTGTGCATTATGCAGAAATGAGTTCACGTGACAAGTGGAGGGGGGGCAAACAGACCACTAATCTGTTTGGTGCGCCAGCCTATCACCACATTTCATATTATGTAATACACTGTGCACTCCACCTCCCTGGAGTGCAATGTTAGTAGCTTTCTATTTTCGTAGAGACACACACACAGTCTTCTTATTGTGATGGGTTTAAAAAAAAAAGAGGAAATGTAGATCGTTCAGGGCCATTTTGAAAATAAAATCTCAAATGTATTCCGAAATTTGGCTACAACTGGGGCTGCACATGCTGAAAAGGAATGTTAAATGTTAAACAGAGCTACAGCTCTCTTATCTACAAGAATTTTAAGCATCAAACTGCCACTTCATTTTCTCCTCCCACCCCCTGAGCAAACACATTCTCAAAAGCTATGTCCACAACTAAAAATCTGGGACCAGAGGTGAGTGGGGAGGATTCATTTAAAAGTATACAATTTACATGATAAAACACTTTCTACTATCTCTCACACTCACAAAATGTCGATACATGGATGATGCACAGAGACAGATAAACTGTTATGAATTAAGCCTTAATAATAATGAGCATTTAAAGGTAAAGGTAAAGGTTCCCCCCGCACATTTGTGCAGTCGTGTCCGACTCTAGGGGCCGGTGCTCATCTCCGTTTGTTAGCCGAAGAGCCAGCGTTGTCCGAAGACGCTTCCACGGTCATGTGGCCGGCCTGACGCACGTGGAATGCTGTTATGTAAATGAGCACTTACATTGGGGATTTTTTTTTTGCCAGCAGCAAACCAAAGACAGTTTACACATGCTTGTGAGCCAGTTTTTCCTTTATTACGCCAAATGAATTTAAAAAGAATCTGCAAAGTTAATGTGATCCACTTCTTTCTAAAAATGTGCAACTTTCATATTTTTGACACCAGAGCAAAATTTTGGAGTATATATTTAGTGGCAGAATGAGTAGGATGGTCCATGGCACAGCAGAACTGGCTGAATAACAGTCAAAGTAAATAATACACATTGCCTGTAAAAAGTTGGTTTTTTATAAAATTGTTATGTCCAGAAACTAAAGCTAACTAAATGGACTCTGTCAAGGTTGTAACTGCGGTTAACATTTATCCTCTCTGGTGCCTTGTGCTTTTTTATATATATTTTTTAATAATGGTTTTTTATATATTTATTGTTTTTTAATTACACCACCCAGAGTCACTTTTTGTGAGATAGGCAGCCATATAAATTTGATGGATGGATGAATGGATGGATGCCAGGGCATCTATATCTAATAGTGACTTAAAACATGGGCAAAATAAACCACAGCTTAGCACAATGTGTAACCGATCATTTGCCAGTAACAACCAGTTTAGCACAGTTTCAAAGTAGTGCTAGATGACCATGCTGATTTTGGAGATTTGCAACATCTGGAATGTGCAAGGTGAATGACCAGGAACCAGGGGAGGGCAGTCCAAAACACATGGAGACAGGTGGTTTGGTTACTACTGAGTTTTTGGGTTGGGTGAAGCCCATGGTTCAAATGCCTACTCAGCCATGCATCTAACTAGGTGACTCCAAGACAGTTCCACTTTCTCAGTTCAACCTACCTCAAAAGACTGTTGTAAGGAGAGGGGGAGAGAGAGTCAGCCACACAGAGGATAAAGCAAAAGAGCACATCTCCCAATTCTTAGGCACTGTTTCTCAAGTGCCTCATATTTCTTTTTAAAAACAGCATCTTTTACACTCCTAGCTATATACAGTGAGAGAAAATAAGAAACCTAGAATGTAATCTCTTTTTCTCATGAAGTCTAAGCAGGCTTCCAGAATCTTTGAATTCTCAAGAGTTGAGGGGGGGGGGGGATGATATATTTGGTATCCTAGCTGTCCAAACAGGTAAAGGAAGCCCAGTAATATATTTCAAATTTAGAAATGCAGATCCCCACCTACCTTGTCTTAATTTGCTGCAAAACAAATTAACAACTGTACAATTGCCTTCTGGAAACTGGTATAATAGAGCTGGAATAAAACAGAGACCTAGGAGTTGGATAACATGAAGAGATGTGCCATCCATTTTGTCCATCATCACACTATGATGGAATAAGGGAAAAGCAATTTAAAGAAAGGGACCACCCTTAAAATACCCAGGGACTGATGAAGATTCTGTGGTTCAAAGGCATATTATGAATGGTTAGAAACAAAATGCACTTATTTCAGGGAAAAAATAAATACTTTTGTGCAGAAACTCCAGGGGAAATAGAAAACATTCATTCATGCTCTACTTACAGAACCTCTCCCAACTGGATTTGAAAGAAATAAGAATAATAAAATTATCAGAAACAGAATCTGCAAAGCATTACACCTGTTTCTCTGAAAGCAATTCCCACTGAGACTTAATTCAAAGTAAACCCACATACTGGATTGCACTACAACTAAACCCATGCAGTGGGACAGTGATTGCCATTTTGCACAATACACAAAGCCATACACTAGCTATCCATATTTTGGCTTAGGAACGCTGATCACCCAGTCCAATCTGTTTGTGATTCAGTGTGTCATGAAAGCCCAGAAAACTGGCTTATGTTAATCGTGGTTAAATTAACCATGGTTAAATATGTGACACGAACCCAGCCATTCTCTATGGTGTGGATAACACACATCTCCACCCCTCTTTTTCCAGCGAGGAAATGGAGCGATTTTTATATTTATCATTTCGAGATACATGTCCTCTATCTTCCAACCTTAAATCCGCGAACAATCTGAAATGAAGCAACAGAAGCTTCCAAGGGCTCGCACGCGCAACGCTACTCAGGGCGTAGGGAGCAAAACGAGAGGCGGAAAGAGAGAAACCAACAATCTGGCAAATCCGCCCATTAATAAAAAGAGAGGTCGGAAAGGATCCGCGTGGTTTTAGAACCACCTGGCTTGAAAGAAGAAGGGATGGGAGGAAGATGGGTTGCGGTGGAGGGAGTAAAGCTTCGTCGATTGCTAAATCTCGGGACGATGGGTTGCCTTTGGGGTTAGGGGCAAGGTGACAGAATGCGAGGAAAGAACCGGAGCGGCGGCGAGGGAACATTCCAGGCGACGGGGGGCGAAATGGGTCGGGGTGGAAAAGGAAGCGACGCGGTCCACGCAGCAGACACTGAAATCGTGGGAAGACGCACGGCGGTTACTGCTCCGTCCCATCCCCATTATTAAAGTCAGAGTCGGGAGAGGAGAGGAGAGGAGAGGAGAGAAGAGAAAGGCGGGAATGGATGCGAAGAAAGAAGGAAAGCCGGCAGCCCCCACTCACCTGTTTATGGCGGCGATTAGTGCCTGAGGCTGGGTGGGAATACGAAGTCCCCCTTCCTCCTGATCTTGGAGATTCGCGGCTTCGGAGCTGAGCTTTGCCTTGGCTTGACTCGAAACCGGCTCGGATCGCTTCTTGACGTCGCCTCTAGGGGCTTTAAAGGGGCAACACTTCCCAGATAGGATGCGGTGGGCCCCACCAAGCCCCGGTTTGCGGGAAAAGCTTTCTTCTCAGGCTTTTTCTTATTGTTTCACCGAAGCAAAGCGCAAGCGATCGGGTTTTAGTCGGATATGGTTCACCCATTAAATTTGGCTGAAGGGAGAGGCCACCGTCGTGAAGTGCCTTTGAGCAGGGCAGAGCTCCTGCTCCTGGGGGCACACCCAGGACGGGTTTGCAGACATGTTGACCTGTGAATTAGCCAACTGTCTTTCACCATAGCCTGTCATAAGACCACCCAATTATTATTATTAATTATTATTATTATTTATTATTATTATTATTATTGGGTTGATACCATAAACCATGATTGCATAACAAGTTTATCCATGGTTAACAAAGAGAGCCACAGACAAGGGTCCCACATGCAGCTAAGCCAATATGTGGTTTGTTGTTGACTTAGTGTGAACCCAGCCAGTTGTGGCATATTTGTCTACTGTACATATTAATAAATGGTGGTTTGGCACAAGCTGTGAACACAGACATATAGATTGAGTTTACATAATATGCTATGCTAATGTTTGTTTTAAGCATGTTTGATGATTAAGGAACAACTGGCTGAGTTTACACATCCTGTTGCTAAGCCCAGGGGGTGCGATGGCTCAGCGGTTAAGATGCCAGGCTTGTCGATCAGAATGTCGCATGTTCGGAGGTTCGAATCCCTAGTCCTGCATGACGGAGTGAGCTCCCGCACTCGCCCCAGCTCTTGCCAACCTAGCAATTCGAAAGCATGCAAATGCAAGTAGATTAATAGGTACCACTTTGGTGGGAAGGTAACAGCGTTCCGTGTGCGTCATGCGGCCACATGACTGCGGAAGCGTCTTCGGACAGCACTGGCTCTTCGGCTAACAAACGGAGATGAGCACCGGCCCCTAGAGTCGGACACGACTGTGCAGGGGAACCTTTACCTTTACCTATTGCTAAGCCCAAACTAAACAAACTTCATTATGGAATGGAAGAATGGCAAGGACATGGCTGGCACCTCTTTTCCTCCTTGGACAGCTGGGCATAACTGTACATGATGCTTGTCTTTCTGCTGCCCCTCCAACTGAGATAAAACTTCACCACTTGAACTTCTGCATGTTAGTGAGCTGTGAAAAGCACCAGAAAGGATAGAGGCTTCAGTATGCAAAAGTTCCAGTCAACATACGGAATTCCTGGATAGTCCATAGAGATAGATTTGATTGGATAATTTTAGCATGTTATAAAATGAGTTAATGGCCGGACAACAAAGGGTTACTAAGTTGCACTGGAGATGGAAGCCGAAAAGAAGACAAGGCTATGTCAAGGTGCAAGATGTTCCAAGGCAAGGTACAGAGGGGCAGAGAATTTGGGTAAATATTTACCTGATAAGAGTCTTGTAATCCCTTGGTCATGGAAAAGAACAATTTGATCTGATGGAAGGCTACCAACCTTGATGACATGATCTGTGATGTTGAGGTGGCCCAGCGGTCAAGCTTATAAAAGAACACCAGAGGGAAGAGAAATTCAAAGTCACATCTCCTCCTCCATCAAAGTTCATCTCACAGGGCAAGCTCCACAAACTTCCCACCCTCTTTTGTTGCTTGGCCAGTGACAAAAAGTATATTTTGCTATGCAAGATCTGAGTGATTGAGCGAGTGAATGTGAGATGCTTATATTACTAAAATAAAGCTTTTAAAATCTACCGGTAGTTTCCTGGAATTATTGGGTGATGTTCACTGACTTTGCTCTGGTGCTGAATAAAAAGATTCCTAATTCTGTCACAAAGGGCCAGCCTCTCACAACAGTGGGGGAAGCAAGCTCGTACCCTCCAGATGTTTTCATCAGCTCCAACCAAGCCATGGAAACATGGGAGACTTGGGGAGTTGTATTCCGAAGTTTTTGGAGTGCACTGGTTGCCTGAGCTAGATGGTCAGCCTCCACCAACGGGGTATGCTGGGCAGGTGTTTTGAACTTCAATCTCCACAATTTGTACCCGGATTGACCTTTGAGATGGATATTATGGGATACCTGGAAAGCACTGAGTGCCAGTTTCTTCATATCTCCCTATAAGGGTGGGGGAGATGGTTTATATTGCAAAACAAAGATATAAAAGTGATATGTGAAACTTACAAATCTATAAGTGAGTGCTTCCTACTACCTCTATCCTATATTCTGTTCTATTGCTATTATTTCTCTATTATTTCTATACTATTACTATGATAATTACCCTAGTCCCGCATGACGGAGTGAGCTCCCACACTAGCCCCAGCTCTTGCCAACCTACCAATTCGAAAGCATGCAAATGCAAGTAGATGAATAGGTACCACTTCAGTGGGTAGGTAACAGCGTTCTGGGTGCGTCATGCCGGCCACATGACCGTGGAAGCGTCTTCGGACAATGCTGGCTCTTTGGCTAACAAACGGAGATGAGCACCGGCCCCTAGAGTCGGACACGACTGCACAAATGTGCGGGGGGAACCTTTACCTTTTTATACTATGACTATTCAATTACTAATTACTATTACAATGTTTACTCTACATCAGGGTTTCTCAACCAGGGTTCTGTGGAACCCTAGGGTTCTGCAAGCGGTCCCTAGGGGTTCCCTGGGAGATCACAATTTATTTAAAAAATTATTTCAAATTCAGGCAACTTCTCATTAAAGAGGTAAGATTCATTCTTTATTTTTAGTTTAAGAACACTGTTAATACATATATACAGGCCTACATATGAAACAAATATAATAATTTTGTAACTTCTGGCCTATGTTGGAGCCTGAATGTGCAGGGGTTCCCCGAGGCCTGAAAAATATTTCAAGGGTTCCTCCAGGGTCAGAAGGTTGAGAAAGGCTATACCATACTCTGTACTATTACTAGATTACACTCTATACCAGTGTTTCTCAACCTTGGCAACTTTAAGGTGTGTGGACTTCAATTCCCAGAATTGGGCAAGGTTGACCTAGGTTCCTTAGTGTCTGGTGTGCATTCAATCATGCTTGCTTGCTTGCTTCCTTGCAGAGAAGCTTCAAACAAATAAAACAGTAAAGCATAATTAAAGGACAACAGACAATGTCATACATGTTGCATCATTTGCCCAACCTACAGACACCCATGTTTCCAACAAGAACTGACTCCATTTCAAGGTGGGTCCTCAGACACCAAGCCTGTTGTGAACCACAAAGGATATTTCGAAGGATTTAGATTGAAGTGGCAATTATTTTGAAATACGAGTGGATTGTTAGTACCAGGGCAGCCTTACTTTACTGAAATGTAATCCCACTTTTTGTATTATCACAACTGTCCTGCTGGGAATGATTGAGTCAAAGTCACTCAGTAAACTTGTGGATAAAAATAACTTGAACCCACAGCTCCAACGTTTTAAGTTCAACCCTTCATCCACAATTCCACACTGGCAAGACAAAGAATACACTGGCCAGCATGCTTCTCTGCAGTACAAATGACAAAGGGTAGCCTCCATGTTGAACAAAGAAACATCTAGGTCTTCAAACACTTGCTGGAATGCTTCTCATTTTCACATCAGCTGTTGTAAAAGTTTTGGCACCTGTAATTCATATTTCAGTCATTTATTTTACTTAAAGAGCACAAGGAAGTAAAAATGGTATCATTTCCCCTGCTAAATGGCAACTTGGGAAAGGGAATTGTGTGTGGAATGGTGAGGAAATAAATCATGAAAGTCAGGAGTTGCATGCATAAAACACCCATGATTGGGGGGAGATGGGCGGTGATATAAGTTGGAGAAATAAATAAATAAATAAATAAATGATTAATTGAACCATGGTTTGCTCAGTTAACTCAATTACCTGGGTTCACGTGAAATACTGAACTATAACAGGCCACACAAGATGGGTTTGGAATACACACTGGGCTAAAATGTGGCTGACCCATTTGTAGTTCAGTGTGTCTTTCACAATTTTAGTGTTTCAGATTGGTAAACAGAGTTAGGGGCTGACAAGGCAACAGAGCCAGAGTTTTGAAAGGTGTGTCAATTCAAGATTTTGACACAAGAACTGTGTTCTCAAAACATGGTTACTGATAATTCATTTTCTGGGTTCACAACTACACTGAATCATATACTAACCAAATGAGTTGGGCTCACATAGTATGCTAAGCAACAGAATAATGGACCAAGGTTAAAACAAATCAGGTTTAGCCATTGTGCCAAAGCACGATGACATAGGGAGAATCTGCCCTGTTATAAGAGGAAAGGAACTAGCTAAATTAGAACAGTAAAAGAGTTGGGAAGATCATAAATAAAAATTTCTGACAGGAGTTAATTACCAGAATCTAGTTCAGACAGAGGGACTCCACAATTATTGCATAAAATCCAGCAAAACAACTATCTAAAAAGCCTCAACAGCTAAAGAGGAACACGTGACAAATTGTAATGTCATGTTCACACAGCCTGGCTGTCAAAGACAACTGCTCTCTGTCACAGGTTCTTTTTAAAACCATAATTAGATTGACCCAGACTCAAGAGAGACACATAAGCGCTGGGCCAGGTGGTTTCTTCCTATCTCCCAATAAGGGTTGGGGAGACAGTTTATTTTGCAAAACAAAGATATAAGTGATCTGTGAAACTTACAAATCTATATGTGAGTGCTTCCTACTACCTCTATCCTATATTCTGTTCTATTGCTATTATTTCTATACTATTACTATGATAATTACTATTACTGTACTATGACAATTACTATACTCTATAGTATTACTATTCAATTACTAATTACTATTACAATGTTTACTCTATACCATACTATGTACTATTACTAAATTACACTCTATACCAGTGTTTCTCAACCTGGGCAACTTTACGATGTGTGGACTTCAACTCCCAGAATTCCCCAGCCAGCCATACTCCATACACTCCATACACACACACACACACACACACACACACACACACACACACACACACACCTGCAACTAAGTTACTGCAGTGCCTGGCATCATTATTGGTCTCTAATGCCAATGCTTTCTGATACTCTGCACATGCAAGAAAACCCACACACCAACAAGTTCCATGCTCCATAGCACACAGGTCACAATGTCTTGGGCAATCATGGTAAGGCATGTTTCTAATCCTCACTGCTGCCCCCAAAGAAGCTGAGAGGTTATCATTCCCTTTCCTATTCTTGGGTTTTTAAATTTTTTTATTGCTTTTTAAAATAATAACAGAAAAAGAACAAAAAGAAACAATACACAAAGGTACATACATTGTAAAAAAAAAAGAAATACATAACAGGTGCCTTAAAAAGTGAGAAAAATGTAACAGAAAAAATAAAATAAAAATATGAAATATGATATGCCATTACAACAGTAAACACAATTCTAATATGCCATTACAACAGTAAACAGTTACAATTCTATAGATATATTTATCTAATGCAAATATGATGCAAATCTATATTTATTTCTAATACAATTATATAACCATCATGCTTTTCCTTAAACTACTGTTATACAAAATACAGTAGTTTAGGGGAAAGCATGATATACAAATGAGTCCCATATGTCAATATATTTATCCATACAGAGTCTACAGCTATAGGCAATACTCTCATAGGTGGCAAGTGTAACCAGGTCTTCAATCCATTGAGTAAATGGGGCCATACATTTATCTTTCCAATGCTGCAATGTCAGACTTTTGGACATAGAATGGGCATGGAGAATCCATTTACGTTGTCCTGTTGTCAAATTCCATGTATTAAATATGTAATTCAGGAGAATATTGTCCTCTGAAAATTTTAGCTTTTGTCACACAGTCACATTTATATGATCTACTACTTTCTCCCAAAACTTAGTAAGTATAGGACATTGTAAGAACATACGTTTTAAGGAGGCATTGTCCTTATTACATTTCCAGCACAATGCTGTCTTAGACTGTCCTTTCTATACAAGCATAATGGAGCCCAATAATTTATTTATTTATTTATTTAATTTTTATCCCGCCTTTATTATTTTTATAAATAACTCAAGGCAGGGAACATACCTATTACTCCTTCCTCCTCCTATTTTCCCCACAACAACAACCCTGTGAGGTAAGTTGGGCTGAGAGAGAGAGACTGGCCCAAGGTCACCCAGCCAGCTTTCATGCCTAAGGCAGAACTAGAACTCTCAGTCTCCTGGTTTCTAGCCCAGCACCTTAACCACTAGACCAAACTGGCTCTCCAGTTAAATTCTAAATATTATTTTTTGTTGTATAAGTTGTAATTTAAGGTCCATTGACTTTCTATAGAAGTTAAGATAGCCAGTTTGGTCTAGTGGTTAAGGTGCTGGGCTAGAAACCAGGAGTCTGTGAGTTCTAGTCCCGCCTTAGGCATGAAAGGCGGCTGGGTGACCTTGGGCCAGTCCCTCTCTCTCAGCCCAACTCACCTCACAGGGTGGTTGTTGTGGGGAAAATAGTAGGAGGAAGGAGTATTTGGTATGTTCGCCGCCTTGAGTTATGTATAAAAATAATAAAGGCAGGATAAAAAAATTAATTAAATAAATAAATACTCTCCCATTGTCTAGGCAACATAGAAACCTCTAATTCTTTATTTCACTCACCTCTTAACATCTGCAGGTCAAATTGATTTATTGATAACAAATATCTATAAAAGCTAACAGTAGGTTTTTTAGTTTTAAAAGATTTAACAGTTCAAATATCTATTCTAATATTTCAGGTGATTCAGAAGCTGAAAATGCTGCTGGTCCAAACAGTGTTGTTAACAACCTTTCCTGTTGTTGTTGTTGTTTTTCCCCCACCAGAGCAAAAGAGGTATCAGCCCTGTGGACAGAGTCAGGAGGGGGTATATCCAGCCCCACCAGTTTCTGCCCTCTTTTCACACAGACACATCCTTTGTCAGGGTTGCCATGTTTTGGGGTAGTTAGGACTTAGATTTTTATTACAGTCCCAAACCAGCAATTTAAACAACTTTTGTAAGAAGGTTACAAGGCTCAGACACGTAGACTTTTCTAGATCAGGGGTTTCCCGTTTTTTTTCAGGCTGCTAAACTGTTTTGTAAAAAATAAATAAATCCAGAAACCGTGATCAAGGGGCAAAGCTCTATTGAGAGCTGATGTTTTGATTGCAAAACCGAGGCTAAACGCTTTAGACCCGGTCACCAGTCACTCGGCCACTGAGTCATGGTTTCTGCAAGCAGAGAAAAGCAAATCGCCTTCACCTCAATTTAGATGTCAAGGCCTGTTTCTAAAAAATACCGCTGGTGATTCCTGCGTTCTCAAATAACCCTTCCTTGTCATCGACTCCCCTACTTTCATGAGGCCTTTTACACTCTGAGCTGGAGGGGGATGGGCGCAGAGGTCTGAAAAGTCAGATGGAAAATATAATAAATATTTTCCCAGGCGTGGCGGGATTGCCCAGAGCCATCTGGAGAAAGTGACCTTGGCTTCAGTCCCACTATCAAGCAAATTTTAAAGTTTTGGTTCTAAGCTGACCTTCTTTCATTAGAGGATCCGCTCTCCAGCAAGTATTTCAATATGCTGCTTGAAGCTCTTTTTCTGGCCCTGGAAGTGATTTGTCTACTGAATTGAAAAACATGCAAAGGTGCTGTGGTCCATATTGGTATGACCACCATTTCCCCAAGTCTTACATTTGATATATTTTGCTGTACTACATATCTCACCCAATACACTTTTTGCTTTAAATTATAATTCAGAGCTTTCCAAACTTTTCATGTTGGTGACACACTTTTTAGACATGCATCATTTCGCGACACACTCTTACAGCAGGGCACAAGGCAGGCACTAGGACCTGCGCGGAATCACAGCAGGTTTGGAGGCAGCCAGGCACAAGGCAGGCACTAGGACCTGCGCGGAATCCTGGCAGGGCTCGGAGACTATGGATACCAGCATGTGTCCCCAGACACTTTGCTTGGCACTCACAAGGCTCTTTGCCATGGCTGGGATTTTTAAAAATTATGTTATTTTATTTTTTAAAAAGAGATAGTGGTATGTTGCAAAGCAAAGTACGACCCTCTACAATCATCTCTGGAGGCATAAAGTAAAGGTAAAGGTTCCCCCCGCACATTTGTGCAGTTATGTCCGACTCTAGGGGCCGGTGCTCATCTCCGTTTGTTAGCCGAAGAGCCAGCGTTGTCCAAAGACACTTCCACGGTCATGTGGCTGGCATGACGCACGCGGAACAGTTACCTACCCACCGAAGTGGTACCTATTCATCTACTTGCATTTGCATGCTTTCGAATTGCTAGGTTGGCAAGAGCTGGGGCTGGTGCGGGAGCTCAATCCGTCACGCGGGGCTAGGGATTCAAACCTCCGAACTTGCGATCTTCCAATAGACAAGCCTGGCGTCTTACCCACTGAGCCACCACGCCCCTCTCTGGAGGCATACTTAGAACATAAAAAAGAAGCATAGGTGCAGCCCAGTGTTTGGTATGAAAAGGTGCCCAACTTGCTTACATATTCATCCTTCCAGATATGGGAACCTCATGGTTTCCAAGCCACACACATTTTTAAAAATAATTTATTTCCACTGCATACAAATGGAAGCTTATAGTAGCTAGCTTTAATTGCCAATTTCTGCTATACTCTTTCCTACTAAGTTTTAGAGGTTTCTGTACAATGTTTTCTGTTTCTTTTTGAATGAGTCTTTTCACTGTAAAGCAAATACCACCATGTAATATTGTGGGGTTTTTAGAAATAAAATTATGATTTTTAACATTTTCATTTTTACTGTCAAGTAGAACATGGTGTTATCTAGATCATGTCACTCAAATTTCCAAGAAGACATATTTTAATACAGTTGGGCAGCCTCACAATTTACAGAACAAATTAAGAGTTCTCTGTCTGGCTTTATTAAATAAAGAAAAAAGAAATCAAAAAGGGGTGTGAAAAATGAGTTAAAACATATTGTAGTAGGGATGTCATTCACTTTATTAAAAGGATTTGGTTCAACAGAAGAAGGAAAAGAAGACTGAGTAAAAGATGGTCTTCTTCCAAGATAGCAACGATGGTGGCTCGATGAAGAAAGGAAGCACCAAGTGCTCTGGATTCAGCCATCTATCGGCTCCTTGCTTCTGTCCATTGAGAACCACTTTCTGGAAGAAACAATGAAGGAACCTAATAGAAGATGCAGACAGGAAATTCTACACCCCTCCTACAAGCCACATCTATGAAGCCTACTGGGTCACTGGTAGATTTGAAACCAGACCTTTAGTTTCATTTGGAAAGGGTCTCCTAGTAGAGTTACTACAATACTTTATTTATTTATTTATCCATCCAATTTATATAGCCACCTATCTCACATATATGACTCTAGGTGGCTCACAAAGTTAAAATGCACACACACACACACGCACACACAAACAAATAAATAAAAACAAATCATAGAACAAAAACAAAATATTTTAAAAACAATAAATATTAAAAACATTAATAAATGATCTGCAGGAGTGCAACCCAATTTACCAATAACATAGCCATTTAGCAGGTTCCACCACTACCAGATCCCCAGGCAAAATGGCAAAGGAAAGTCTTACGGCCCTTTCTAAGGGCCAGAAGGATAGGTGCCAATCCAAGTTCCACAGCAATGATGTTCCAAAGGGTGGGCACCACAGTAGAAAAAACTCTCTCTTCCTGGGTCTCGACAGATGGCATGGATGACATGCCTCTAATGCTGGAACTGATTGGATGTGTAGACGTAACTGGGGAGGGGCAGTCACTCAAATATCCCAGTCCCATGCCCTGTATTACCAGGTGCATTACCAACACCTTCAGTTGCACCTGGAAGCACACTGGTAGCCAATGCAGCTCGCAGAGCAAAGGTGTAATGTGCACTGCTCAAGAAGCACACATAACTACCCATGCTGCTGTATTTTGCACCAGCTGCAGCTTCTGAATGTTCTTCAAGCCAACCCCATGTACAGTGCATTACAGTTATCCATTTGGGAGGTAACCAGGCATGTTTGGCAGAAAGCAGAGCCTCCTGGTCCAGGAAAGCGTGCAACTGGTGCACATCATGCAGCTGTGCAAAGGCCCTCATTTGAGCAGGAGCTGTGAGTACAGGCAGACCCCCAGATTGCTCACCGTGTCTGTTTGGGACAATTCTCTCTCTCAAGAAGGAGTTCACCACTGCCAGAACCCAGCCACACCTCACGTTCCGGGAGGCTTTCGCCAACCAGGAGGGACGTGGATCTAACAGGCAGGTGGCTGAACTCACAGTTGTGAAGACCCTGTCCGCTTTATGAGGCCCAACAGGATCAAACTCATCTCAGATAACAGGGCAAGACTGCATCCTGAGTACCACCATAGGACCTGTTTTATGCATGTAGGTTTCCATATCATTCCAAAGTCCAATGATAGAGAGTTCCCCATTGTACAGAAGTCCATGCATGAATCCCAGCTAGGCAGCATCCTGTAGCAGATTCCACCACTACCAGATCCCCAGACAATATGGCAAAGCCAAGTCTTCCGGCCCTTCCTAAGGGCCAGAAGGGTAGGTGCCTATCCAGGTTCCACTCCACAGGAATGATGTATTGATGATACCTCACCCCATGATGATGGATGATCTCACCCAGCAGCTTCATGTAGATGTTAAACAGGAACGGAGAGAGCACGGAACTCAGCAGAACACACACACAGCAGGGGTCGAGGGCGGGACCTCCCACTCCCAATCAACGCCAACCTGAACGGGCTTTGGAAGAAGGAGGAGAGCAACCACAATACAGTGCTGCCAACCTTCAACCACCTCCACCAATCCAGAAGAATACCATGGTTGATGATATCGAAAGGCACCAAGAGGTTAAGAAGAGCCAAGATAGATGCACTACGCCCATCCTGCTCATGCCAGAGGTCATCCAAAAATGAAACCAATGCTGTTTCAGTCCCATGTCCAGCTCTAAAACTGGACTGAAAAGGGTCCAGCTGTGCAAAGGCCCTCCTTTGAGCAGGAGCTGTGAGTCCAACAGCCACACCTCACCTTCCGGGAGGCCTTCACCAACCAGAAGGGACATGGATCTAACAGGCATGTGGCCGAACTCATCATTTGTGAAGACCCTGTCCACTTTATGAGGCCCAACAGGATCAAACTCTTCCCAGATAACAGGGCATGACTGCATCCTGGGTAACTCCGTAGGACCTGTTCTATGTATGTAGGTTTCCATATCATTCCAAAGTCCCCATTGTATAGAAGCCCAGCTAGGTGGCATCCTGTAGCAGACTTTATCTATTTACGTAATTTAGAATTAAAAGAAGTTAATGCTAAGCTGCACCAAATATCAGACTTACCTTTCAGGATATGGGCCTTAAGTTATGACTTGTACAACAAAAAATAATATTTAGAATTTATTGGACTCCATTATGCTTGTATAGGAAAGGATGGTCTAAGACTACATGCTGTTGGAGATGTAATAAGGATAATGCCTCCTTAAAACATATGTTCTTACAATGTCCTGTACTTACTAAGTTTTGGGAGAAAGTAGTAGATCATATAAATGTGACTGTGTGACAAAAGCTAAAATTTTCAGAGGACAATATTCTCCTGAATTACATATTTAATACATGGAATTTGACAACAGGACAACGTAAATGGATTCTAAATGCCCTGACTATGTCCAAAAGTCTGACATTGCAGCATTGGAAAGATAAATATACTGTATGGCCCCATTTACTCAATGGATTGAAGACCTGGTTACACTTGCCACCTATGAGAGTATTGCCTATAGCTGTAGACTCTGTATGGATAAATATATTGACATATGGGACTCATTTGTATATCATGCTTTCCCCTAAACTACTGTATTTTGTATAACAGTAGTTTAAGGAAAAGCATAAATAAATAAATAAATGATTAATTGAACCATGGTTTGCTCAGTTAACTCAATTACCTGGGTTCACGTGAAATACTGAACTATAACAGGCCACACAAGATGGGTTTGGAATACACACTGGGCTAAAATGTGGCTGACCCATTTGTAGTTCAGTGTGTCTTTCACAATTTTAGTGTTTCAGATTGGTAAACAGAGTTAGGGGCTGACAAGGCAACAGAGCCAGAGTTTTGAAAGGTGTGTCAATTCAAGATTTTGACACAAGAACTGTGTTCTCAAAACATGGTTACTGATAATTCATTTTCTGGGTTCACAACTACTTTTCTGAATCATATACTAACCAAATGAGTTGGGCTCACATAGTATGCTAAGCAACAGAATAATGGACCAAGGTTAAAACAAATCAGGTTTAGCCATTGTGCCAAAGCACGATGACATAGGGAGAATCTGCCCTGTTATAAGAGGAAAGGAACTAGCTAAATTAGAACAGTAAAAGAGTTGGGAAGATCATAAATAAAAATTTCTGACAGGAGTTAATTACCAGAATCTAGTTCAGACAGAGGGACTCCACAATTATTGCATAAAATCCAGCAAAACAACTATCTAAAAAGCCTCAACAGCTAAAGAGGAACACGTGACAAATTGTAATGTCATGTTCACACAGCCTGGCTGTCAAAGACAACTGCTCTCTGTCACAGGTTCTTTTTAAAACCATAATTAGATTGACCCAGACTCAAGAGAGACACATAAGCGCTGGGCCAGGTGGTTTCTTCCTAACTCCCAATAAGGGTTGGGGAGACAGTTTATTTTGCAAAACAAAGATATAAGTGATCTGTGAAACTTACAAATCTATATGTGAGTGCTTCCTACTACCTCTATCCTATATTCTGTTCTATTGCTATTATTTCTATACTATTACTATGATAATTACTATTACTGTACTATGACAATTACTATACTCTATAGTATTACTATTCAATTACTAATTACTATTACAATGTTTACTCTATACCATACTATGTACTATTACTAAATTACACTCTATACCAGTGTTTCTCAACCTGGGCAACTTTACGATGTGTGGACTTCAACTCCCAGAATTCCCCAGCCAGCCATACTCCATACACTACACACACACACACACACACACACACACACCCCTGCAACTAAGTTACTGCAGTGCCTGGCATCATTATTGGTCTCTAATGCCAATGCTTTCTGATACTCTGCACATGCAAGAAAACCCACACACCAACAAGTTCCATGCTCCATAGCACACAGGTCACAATGTCTTGGGCAATCATGGTAAGGCATGTTTCTAATCCTCACTGCTGCCCCCAAAGAAGCTGAGAGGTTATCATTCCCTTTCCTATTCTTGGGTTTTTAAATTTTTTTATTGCTTTTTAAAATAATAACAGAAAAAGAACAAAAAGAAACAATACACAAAGGTACATACATTGTAAAAAAAAAAAGAAATACATAACAGGTGCCTTAAAAAGTGAGAAAAATGTAACAGAAAAAATAAAATAAAAATATGAAATATGATATGCCATTACAACAGTAAACACAATTCTAATATGCCATTACAACAGTAAACAGTTACAATTCTATAGATATATTTATCTAATGCAAATATGATGCAAATCTATATTTATTTCTAATACAATTATATAACCATCATGCTTTTCCTTAAACTACTGTTATACAAAATACAGTAGTTTAGGGGAAAGCATGATATACAAATGAGTCCCATATGTCAATATATTTATCCATACAGAGTCTACAGCTATAGGCAATACTCTCATAGGTGGCAAGTGTAACCAGGTCTTCAATCCATTGAGTAAATGGGGCCATACATTTATCTTTCCAATGCTGCAATGTCAGACTTTTGGACATAGAATGGGCATGGAGAATCCATTTACGTTGTCCTGTTGTCAAATTCCATGTATTAAATATGTAATTCAGGAGAATATTGTCCTCTGAAAATTTTAGCTTTTGTCACACAGTCACATTTATATGATCTACTACTTTCTCCCAAAACTTAGTAAGTATAGGACATTGTAAGAACATACGTTTTAAGGAGGCATTGTCCTTATTACATTTCCAGCACAATGCTGTCTTAGACTGTCCTTTCTATACAAGCATAATGGAGCCCAATAATTTATTTATTTATTTATTTAATTTTTATCCCGCCTTTATTATTTTTATAAATAACTCAAGGCAGGGAACATACCTATTACTCCTTCCTCCTCCTATTTTCCCCACAACAACAACCCTGTGAGGTAAGTTGGGCTGAGAGAGAGAGACTGGCCCAAGGTCACCCAGCCAGCTTTCATGCCTAAGGCAGAACTAGAACTCTCAGTCTCCTGGTTTCTAGCCCAGCACCTTAACCACTAGACCAAACTGGCTCTCCAGTTAAATTCTAAATATTATTTTTTGTTGTATAAGTTGTAATTTAAGGTCCATTGACTTTCTATAGAAGTTAAGATAGCCAGTTTGGTCTAGTGGTTAAGGTGCTGGGCTAGAAACCAGGAGTCTGTAAGTTCTAGTCCCGCCTTAGGCATGAAAGGCAGCTGGGTGACCTTGGGCCAGTCACTCTCTCTCAGCCCAACTCACCTCACAGGGTGGTTGTTGTGGGGAAAATAGTAGGAGGAAGGAGTATTTGGTATGTTCGCCGCCTTGAGTTATGTATAAAAATAATAAAGGCAGGATAAAAAAATTGATTAAATAAATAAATACTCTCCCATTGTCTAGGCAATATAGAAACCTCTAATTCTTTATTTCACTCACCTCTTAACATCTGCAGGTCAAATTGATTTATTGATAACAAATATCTATAAAAGCTAACAGTAGGTTTTTTTAGTTTTAAAAGATTTAACAGTTCAAATATCTATTCTAATATTTCAGGTGATTCAGAAGCTGAAAATGCTGCTGGTCCAAACAGTGTTGTTAACAACCTTTCCTGTTGTTGTTGTTGTTGTTGTTGTTGTTGTTGTTGTTTTTCCCCCACCAGAGCAAAAGAGGTATCAGCCCTGTGGACAGAGTCAGGAGGGGGTATATCCAGCCCCACCAGTTTCTGCCCTCTTTTCACACAGACACATCCTTTGTCAGGGTTGCCATGTTTTGGGGTAGTTAGGACTTAGATTTTTATTACAGTCCCAAACCAGCAATTTAAACAACTTTTGTAAGAAGGTTACAAGGCTCAGACACGTAGACTTTTCTAGATCAGGGGTTTCCCGGTTTTTTTTCAGGCTGCTTAATTGTTTTGTAAAAAAAAATAAATCCAGAAACTGTGATCAAGGGGCAAAGCTCTATTGAGAGCTGATGTTTTGACTCATTTCTACAAAATACATAAGTTTAGGGAAAGCATGATGGTTATTTAATTGTATTAGAAATAAATATAGATATATATTTGCATCATATTTGCATCATATATATATATATATATATATATATATATATATATATATATATATATATATAGGGGCGTGGTGGCTCAGCGGGTAAGACGCCAGGCTTGTCGATTGGAAGATTGCAAGTTCGGAGGTTCGAATCCCTAGCCCCGCGTGATGGAGTGAGCTCCCACACTAGCCCCAGCTCTTGCCAACCTAGCTATTCGAAAATGCAAGTAGATTAATAGGCACCACTTTGGTGGGTAGGTAACAGCGTTCCACATGCATCATGCCGGCCACATGACCGCGGAAGCGTCTTCGGACAACGCTGGCTCTTCGGCTAACAAACGGAGATGAGCACCGGCCCCTAGTTGGACACGACTGCATGACTGTGCAGGGGGAACCTTTACCTTTACTTATATATGTTTTTATTGTTATAATGATATATTATTTTTCATATTTTTATTTTACTTTTTCTATTATACTTTTCTCACTTTTTAAAGCAACTGTTATGGGTTTTTTTTGATAATGTTGGAATCTTCATGTATTGTTTTGTTCTGTTTTGTTTTGTTTTTCTGTTATTATCTATAAAATTAAAAATAAAAAAAATTACCTTTCAGGATGAACAGTCCAAACTGTCACGTGTGATTCTACAGGGTTTCTGGCTGATGCTTCGCGGATTAAAACTGCGTGAAGATGAAAAAGAGGCTCATCAGACATAGGAATCCCAAAAGTTTCTCCATCAGGAAAGAATGATGTTGGATTTGCAATACAGCATTGGTGCAAACAATCAGTGATTTCCACTCCTGTTCAGGTGAGATTGTAAATGTTGCATTATGTCATTTCCTTAGCCCAGAGCTTTACAAACTGTGTGTCGGGACACGTTAGTGTGTCGGCTGCAGTGTCTGGGTGTGTCGCGGCAGCTGCTGCCTCCGAGCCCTGCCAGGATTCTGTGCAGGTCCTAGTGCCTGCCTTGTGCCTTGCTGCCTCCAAACCTGCTGTGATTCCACGCAGGTCCTAGTGCCTGCCTTGTGCCTTGCTGCCTCCAAACCTGCTGTGATTCCACGCAGGTCCTAGTGCCTGCCTTGTGCCCTGCTGTAAGAGTGTGTCGTGAAATGATGCATGTCTAAAAAGTGTGTCACCAACATGAAAAGTTTGGAAAGCTCTGGCTTAGCCAGATACATTCTGTATGTAGTTACATGAACCACTGTAGCTATGTGAAACCTAACATATTACTTTATAAAACCACAATCTCTGTTTCTTTCCTAACTTGGATCCTAGTGATTGCAAATAGTACAAAATGCATGAGAGGTGATTCCTCAATGTTTCATATACTGTACCTGTATAAGTAAATGTAACTTTCATTTAGTTTCAAATTTTTTGCAACGTTCTCTCATGCAGTTGGGCATCTGGTAGGTGGGCATTTGTAATTCCTTATGCCCACCATGGTGGCCAGTTGGTGACAGTGTCTATGCAGAAGAGTAATGGTATGATCAGGACAGGGGGTCACCAGTCTGGCTTTTAACCCAATTAGCCAGTTCCCTAAGTAAGCGTGCAGGATACAAAGCCAGAAACAAATTGTGCCTTTTTGAGAATCCGGAGTGAATGAGTGAACGGTGCAGTGTAACAAATGAACACCTGGGGGAATTTTAAGAAAGAATTGAATTTCTTCTTTGCTGAATGTAGAAGTGAATATTATTATATATTACTATATTATTACTACTATATAATACTATATTATTATAGTAATCGGTATAGAGATGTAAAGTTTCCAAAATTTTATAGCCAAGCCATTATTTTTTAATCCTAGGGAAAATTAAATTCCATGCAATACTTAAATATCTTCTCCCTCCAGTCTAGGAACATTAACCCCTTTAAGGGTCAGGGACCTTTGGCTTTTCAATGCCCCCCAAGGCTGAAGGTAAGTCTCCACCCTTGGAGGGAAGGGATTTTGATATTTCCTTAATACCTATCTCCAAAGTAAATCAGTGGTCGTGAGAAGAGGGCAGTCATCAGTTTTTTAAAAAAGTACCCTACATGTTCATCACTTGAGAGCAGTAGCAGAAATGTTTGAATTACTCTTCTTTTATGCTATCTATTGCCACCCATCCGAGGTTGGCATGCCAAAGTTTCTCTCAAAGATAGGATAAGGCCTGGAGAAAGTTGAAGGCACTGAAAAGGGCAAAATTGTTTCAGCTGGAGCAAAAGATTAAAATAAATATTGCATTTATTAACATGCCATAAATAAAGTCTTGTATGAGTTGAGCTCAGTTCCTAGGACTTCATGGACTTTTTCATTTTATCCGATTTATACAATGCTGTTTGGAAAACAAAAGATGCATACATGTGTAAAAATGCAGGCATATTTAGAATATGGACACAAACATATATTTGCTAAAATATTGTACAAAATATCTTATGTTAGAATAAAATCCATGTGGAAATATATTTATTATGAGAATTGGGTATTAATGCAATCTATTTAAACTTCGGTACCACTTCGGTGGGTAGGTAACAGCGTTCCGCATGCGTCATGCCGGCCACATGACCGTGGAAGCGTCTTCGGACAACGCTGGCTCTTTGGCTAACAAACGGAGATGAGCACCGGCTCCTAGAGTCGGACACGACTGCACAAATGTGCGGGGGGAACCTTTACCTTTTTTATTTAAACTTCATAATAGATGCTGAAATGGGATAGAACAAACATAGGACTGGAAAAATGGGGAATGGGGTCAGGTCAGTCCTAATAAACATGTGTGTTCCCTGGTTGTAAGATGGTATTTTAATTCTTTCATGAGATACTGATTAGAAAATAAGCTCACTCAGAGGTTTAACCAAAAGGGTTGGAACAGTTGCTGACACAAATGTGCAAGGCTAAAACAAGAAAGAAATTGATGGCCAACCATTATTTGGTTCAAGATCCGTGGAAGAAGGCTCTTTTTTTGTAATATCCAATCTGGCCATATTTCAAAGCTGCAGCAGTCGTAGCACTGGCATGAACAGTATGCACTGTCCCAGATGTGTTCAGAGTACAGCTGTCAAAAGTACAGAACCCCATAGTGGCTGGGAATCTTAGAGGCCACAGTCTAAGGTATTTGAGAGGCTCTGATGGGGAAATTATAGAGCAGAACGACACCTTGAAATTAATCAAAGTAGGGAAATCTGCAAGATTTCTTTTTCCAGAGAATCTGTTTTAGCCACAGCAAGAAAGACCAGAGAGTGGACAGAGATGTGCCATGGAAGATTTTAGATTCACTCAATTTTCCAGGAGGCTCATTAGAAGCTTTTGTCTGATCATGTTCTACAGTCAGTGGATGTACTGCAGGAGGCAACCAGGGAACATCTGAACAGGTAAATGATTTTCACTAACCTGGGGTGGTTGACGGAGTTGAGATATTGCTGGAGTTCAATTAGAAACTTCATCAGTTCAACCTCTGAGGCACCTTTGCCAGGTAATGCAGGTGGAGTCTGTGCATCAGTCTCAAGATGATTGAGAAACACAGCCAGGCAGAAGGTCAGGGTGATCGCAGTAAACCATCTTCTTTGTTGAAGGAACATCTGAATCCAGAAGAAGGAAAACAGGGTTTCTATGGGGTTTACTACTGATAAGTGTGAATAGGAATGCAGGCCAAGTCTTTATACAAGACATGTATAATGTCACCAACTTTCACCTAAGTGTTAAAGATTTCCTCTGATGGCTCTGGTTCTCATTATAAGCGTACATAAATTCCTGTAAGTTTCCTAGGAATCAATGCCTGAGGAGGTGCATTGTTACGCCATTCATTGGTGCTTGATTTTGTCCTTCCTGCAGCAGTCTTTTCTACAACTAGTCAGCATCAAAGTTTTTAATTGAATCAGAGCAAACTGCACAACATTCCATTCTACCCATCCTTGAAAAGGCTGCATTGTAAGAGCTGGTGGTGATCATACTTTATACTGAATTATTCTTCAGGCAATCCACTGTCCTAGAGAGCCATACCAAGATTCTTTCTCCCAACCCCAGAACCCAATTTTTACCCTGATCATCTGGGATACTGCAAATGCTGGTCCAGATGGTTTCTTCTGTATTTTCTCTCTCTCCCCCTCTCGCTCTCTCTTTCTGGGGCAGACAATAAAACATCTTTATATTTCTAGTCTCCTCCCTGCTGTCCCATTTTCCACCTCCATACAGCTCATGGAATAGCCTGTGCAACCAATGTTCTCCGCCCACCTCCCTGAAAACACTACAGCAGTGAGAGATGGTTTATTTATTTATTTAGAAAAATGAGTGATTATTGTTTTTTTCTCATTTATTGACATGAACCTAATTTCTTCCTGTAATTGGAATATAACCTCCTAACTGGAGCATAGCCTTCTGATATACTGATAGGCTAGTAAAGTAAATGAGATGTTCACTCTCAAATGACCAGTCTTGCAAAGAGGGATGCAATAGTAAACACGAGAGATTCCAATTATCCTGACATTTGCTGTCAATCTTATTCTGTCAAGAATCAGAGATGCCAAAACTAACTGTCACTGTCCTCTCTTGCTGACTATACCCACATCCCTTTAACATTTTTCTTATGCATCCACATCCAGCAATCCTGGCCCATTCTGCTTAAGATTTACTTAGTTAATTGCCTGAAGTTTTCTGTCTATATATCTTATGCTTTGGAACTGTATTACAACACCAAGGACTGCATCTAGAGAATCATGGAAAAAGCTGGCTGGGGAATTCTGGGAGTTGAAGTCCACAATTTCTAAAATTGCTAAGGTTGAGAAACACTGATCTAGGGAATCAGGGAAAAAGCAAAAGTCTCAGGAAACTTCACTGCATGAACTTCCACATAGATACAGTATGTTTGTGGAATAATATCCTTGGATTACCAAATCTGGGGAGATGTGTCTCTGCCATCTAGGCACAGGTTTCATATGGAAGACACATATTGCCTTTGTATGCATTCATCTTTCAGAGAAGGCCTTGTGTCCCAAGTTTCCCAACATATTTCTCCTATCTTTAAATTTGAATGTTGTATCAGAAAACCTTTTTAAAAATATGGACCACCAAAGAAGTCAAAGCAATGAGCAAGTTTTGGACTCATCAAGATAAAATCTTGCTAGGTAAAAGCTGATTTGTACTGCAAGTAGTACTGTATATCTCCTGGGTGTTAAAACAGAAAAGAGCCATTGTTCTTTTATCCCCAGTGGACCTTGATGCAAATTGAATAAAATCACAACAATTTTGTTCACATAACACCTTTATTGTTGGGATGACTAAAGGTTATAGTTTGGAATTTGTATGATGCCAATTGTTTTGTTGTTTATTCGTTCAGTCGCTTCCGACTCTTCGTGACTTCATGGACCAGCCCACGCCAGAGCTTCCTGTCAGTCGTCGCCATCCTCAGCTCCCCACGATTGAGTCCATCACGTCCAGAATATCATCCATCCATCTTGCCCTAGGTCGGCCCCTCTTCCTTTTGCCCTCCACTTTCCCTAGCATCAACATCTTCTCCAGGATCTCATTATGTCTTCTCATTATGTGGCCAAAGTACTTCAGTTTTGCCTTTAATATCATTCCCTCAAGTGCGCAGTCTGGCTTTATTTCCTGGAGTATGGACTGGTTTGATCTTCTTGCAGTCCAAGGCACTCTCAGAATTCTCCTCCAACACCACAGTTCAAAAGCATCTATCTTCCTTCGCTCAGCCTTCCTTATGGTCCAGCTCTCGTAGCCATAGGTTACTATGGGGAACACCATTGCTTTAACTATGCGGACCTTTGTGGCCAGTGTGATGTCTCTGCTCTTAACTATTTTATCTAGATTTGTCATTGCTCTCCTCCCAAGAAGTAGATGTCTTCTGATTTCCTGGCTCAGTCAGCATCTGCAGTAATCTTTGCACCTAGAAATACAAAGTCTGTCACTGCCTCCACTTTTTCTCCCTCTATTTGCCAGTTATCAATCAAGCTGGTTGCCATAATCTTGGTTTTTTTTAGGTTTAACTGCAACCCAGCTTTTGCACTTTCTTCTTTCACCTTCATCATAAGGCTCCTCAGCTCCTCTTCGCTTTCAGCCATCAAAGTGGTATCATCTGCATATCTGAGATTGTTAATGTTTCTTCCAGCGATTTTAACTCCAGCCTTGGATTCATCAAGCCCAGCACGTCACCTGATGTGTTCTGCATACAGGTTGAATAGGTAGGGTGAGAGTATACAACTCTGCCGTACTCCTTTCCCAATCTTAAACCAGTCCGCTGTTCCGTTGTCTGTTCTTACCATTGCTACTTGGTCATTATACAGATTACTCAGGAGGCAGACAAGATGACTTGGTATCCCCATACCACCAAGAACTTGCCACAATTTGTTATGATCCACACAGTCAAAGGCTTTAGAATAGTCAATAAAACAGAAATATATGTTTTTCTGAAACTCCCTGGCTTTCTCCATTATCCAGCGGATATCGGAAATTTGGTCTCTAGTTCCTCTGCCTTTTCTAAACCCAGCTTGTACAGCTGGCAATTCTTGCTCCATGAATTGCTGGAGTCTACCTTGCAGGATCTTGAGCATTACCTTACTGGCATGTGAAATCAGTGCTACTGTTCGATAGTTTGAACATTCTTTAGTGCTTCCCTTTTTTGGTATGGGGATATAAGTTGATTTTTTCCAATCTGATGGCCATTCTTGTGTTTTCCAAATTTGCTGGCATATGGCATGCATCACCTGGACAGCATCATCTTGCAAGATTTTAAACAGTTCAGCTGGGATACCGTCGTCTCCTGCTGCCTTGTTATTAGCAATGCTTCTTAAGGCCCATTCAACCTCACTCTTCAGGATGTCTGGCTCTAACTCACTGACCACACCGTCAAAGCTATCCCCGATATTATTATCCTTCCTATAAAGATCTTCCATATATTCTTGCCACCTTTTCTTGATCTCTTCTGCTTCTGTTGAAATTTGCTTATTTGGGCCCTTCTACCCAATTTGTTACTAATGTCCAGCACCCAGTGATGCTTCAGCCAACAGATTTAGAGAACATGAGCAGATAATATCATATTCAACTCACCCAGTTTTTCAGCTTCTTCCATCACAAGCTGTGTCTGAAGACCATCATACCAAGATAAGGTTAAGGGCAGGGGTCTACCCTGTTCCAACTGGCCAGATGAAGCTGCGGTGAGCACCCTCTCCTCTCAGCCCCTGGCCATTGATTTTTCAGGAGCATTCATCTTTTGGCAATGGGAGGGTCAAGGCTCTCTACTGTGCCAAAATGCCATATCTGCTTCTTGTCGTACAGCTGTCTATCCCCTCCCCCAAATGCTCAGGTGCTGCAGAAGCTATTCTGGGGGAGGGGGAACATTGTATACAGATGTCCAGCAGTCTTCCAGAAGTGGTCTTTGTCTGCATCTTGGAGCTCTTTGTTGATTTCTATGTGACTACAGTAAATTGTATTGTTGTGAGGTTGCAGAAAGTATTGCTTTTATTGCTTTAAGCTACGGTACTGGCATTTCTGCAAGAGATCCTTGCATAGCCCCAAAATCAGCTCCAGACTTCTACAATTGCATGCCACCATCTGTGTTCACCAGCTGAGCTGCTTTATTTCTGGCTCAATTGTACAGTATCCAAAACTGCGGGGAAGAAATGGTGGAAAATGCTTTGCAGAACCTGCAGGCAGAGTATCTTTCTCCTGGTGGGAATTCTTGCGTTACTCTGCCTCTCACCTCCTAGGCTCAAGCTAGCCTCTTTCCTTCACAGGAGAGGTTCAGCCACAATTCAGTTTTTGAATGAAGGAGAGAGATAGTGCCTTCGTGACATCTTGTTCCTCCCACCACCACCCCTTCCTCACAATACCATGAACTCATTTAGGGAGAAGGACGGCTTTACAAACACACACAGACAAAATAAACATGGGCTCTTGGTCATCTGGAACGTGAGTCCTGATTGGCTTAAGATGTTCTCAGTATTTTGAGGTCTGCAGAGAGTCTTAATTCTTGTTGGGACTAGAAATATCCCCTGCCCTTAACCTTATCTTGGTATGATGGTCTTCAGACACAGCTTGTGATGGAAGAAGCTGAAAAACTGGGTGAGTTGAATATGATATTATCTGCTCATGTTCTCTAAATCTGTTGGCTGAAGCATCACTGGGTGCTGGACATTAGTAACAAATTGGGTAGAAGGGCCCAAATAAGCAAATTTCAACAGAAGCAGAAGAGATCAAGAAAAGGTGGCAAGAATATACGGAAGATCTGTATAGGAAGGATAATAATATTGGAGATAGCTTTGACGGTGTGGTCAGTGAGTTAGAGCCAGACATCCTGAAGAGTGAAGTTGAATGGGCCTTAAGAAGCATTGCTAATAACAAGGCAGCAGGAGACGACGGTATCCCAGCTGAACTGTTTAAAATCTTGCAAGATGATGCTGTCCAGGTGATGCAATAGATGGATTAAAAGCCATCCTCAAATATTTGGAATACCTGTATGCTTATGCTGATCACCACTATTATTTTAAAATGACATCTTTAATATGGACTGGTTTTGTGCCACATCTAGCTGCAGTATTGTGGGGTTTTTAGGAATAATATTATTTTTAACATTTTAATTTTTACTGGCAGAGCAACCCTACTGAATCCAGTAGAAGTAATTTTTGTTACTTACCTTCTTTAGTTAAATGGACTGTTTCATATTTTCTTAGTCATGTTAATAATGCTCATATTCTTTTGCTCATAATAAGGATACTGGTCTCAGAGAGGAGGAAGTGTTACAATCTTGATCCCAGATCTCCCAACGGACATTTTGACTGAGTACAGATTAGAACATCTACATAGCCAATGTCTAGGGCCAATACCTTATCTAGATGGACATTAATCATTAAGGTTGGTTCTTGTCCATTTAAAATGTTCATGCGTGGAACATGAGCTTCTTCTGTGACTTTCTAATAGGCATAAAATAGTTCCCTTTTTTATTACTTCATTCTCAACTACTACAATTTACCTCACTTGTACTTGTACTTGTACTCACTTGTTGGAGCATAACCTCCTAATATTCTAATAGGCTAGTAGAACATGGTGGTTTTCTAGTTCTGGGTCGTATCACCCAAGTTTCCAAGAAGTATTTAGGAATACCGCAGTATTATTTAGGGTGAGTCTCCTGCTGCAGACATGTCATTTTGCTTAAACAAAAAGCTTTTGGTATCATGTTAGCAACAGCAGCTTGAGCGAAGAAGGCTTCATTTTATTTCCCTGATAGGAATATTCGTATAACAGTGAGATTGGATTTTGAAGCACTGTGTCAGCCTCTTAGATTTCACTTGTATTTGGATGTGTTTGTGCCTGGGAAATAGTGCTCCCACGGTGGCAAGCGATACTTGAGCCTCACATAGTTCTCACTCATTATTGGCACTTGGGTTTGAACTTAAAAGCACAAAATAAAAGAAAAAGAGAGAATAAACGTTTTGTGCTAGTTAGTTCTCCCACCTTTTTTCAAAGTGTTTTCTGGGATGTACTGCAACAGAGGCAAATACTGCTTCAGCCCCAGTTACCAATGTCTTCTCATGTTGAATTGATCCCTGGGAAAGAGGCACAGAGATATATAAATTTTGTATGCATTGCTATGCACGATATGAAACTACATTCTCTCCTGAGTGCTCTCGTTTTAAATTTCAAGAAGGATAATTCTAGCATTGTCTTGAAATGGAAATGACTTGCATGGTGGAAATATGCTAAAATGAGACAGTGGTAGAAGAATTGGAAATGGGTAATTTAGGCTGCAATCTTCTGTGCGCTTTACTTTCCTGGGAGTAGATCCCACTGAAATCAAGAAGGTTTACCAATAGACAGGCAGGGAATTATGGTATGAGGAGTCCTGCCTTCTCCAACCTAAATCCCTCAAAACATGTCAAACTACAATTCACATTATTGCCTTGCTAGTGTTGGAATATTTTCCTTGTATGTTTACAGTAAGTTTAAATTAAGGGAAGATTGGCTCCTGCCATTAGAAACAAAAGAGACATCATGTAGCAAAACCCACATAAAGGAAGAGATATATCTTATGCATAGAAAAACATAACCTTTTTAGCATTAGATAAAGAGATATCTGTTTAACTATAAATAAGGAGTCATCTGCTTTAACTCTAAGATAAGGAAACATTTGTTTGTAATAAGCTAATGCATTCAATTCCATTGATAATGATTAGCTAAATCTTTAAACCAAAAACCTATAAAAAGGGAGACAGAGGAGCAGTCCATTGCGGCCACCCATCTAAGGTTACCTGACAACTTTGGATTGAATAAATATATTCTCTTTGACCTTCCACTGATCGTCTTGTGTGTTTTATTGAGTTCCTGGCTTGGGAACAAAACGAGAAAATAGAAGGTATATGACCCTTCTGACACTACCAAGGGAGAGAGATAGGAGTTGTTGTCTAACACATCTGGAGGGTGCCCCCCAATTTTGGAAAGTTTGTAATATAGATTACTTGGGGCGCGGTAGCTCAGCGGGTTAAACCGCTGAGCCGTTAGTCTGCCGACCATAAGGCCGGTGGTTTGAATCCGCGTGGCGAGGTGAGCTCTCCTCACTAGCCCCAGCTTCTGCAGATCGAAAGCTAAGGCAAGTAGATAAATGGGTACCACTTACGTGGGGCAATTTGCTGGCGTCCTTTCGGGGGTCGCCCTCGCACCGAATGAAGACCTGGTGATTCCCGTGGATAACGGTGGAGGACGGCGGATCCCGATGACAACTTCCAGGACGTCAGCAGCCGGCTCGGAAGCGAGGCATTCTGGGGCATGTAGTCCGATGCTTGAGGAAGAAGAGTCTGTTCCCTCACCCCCTCCCTAATTGCGCGGTAATATTGTAACATTGTTAATATATGATGTATAAATATATCAATTTCAATGACTGTAAGCCGCCTAGAGCCCTCCGTTTAGGGAGGGGATAGGCGGGGTATAAATACATAAATAAATAAATAAATACTTGGAAGCAAACACATTGATCTGATGGCATTCTTGGTTACACAGCACCAAATCTGTGCCTAGATGGCCTGTTCCTCATTAAATTCTTTTCTTCTGCTGATCCTCTTCATCAGATTAAGTGTAATCTGCTTTTTTTTTTTTTGCTGAGAAATCCTAGGTGGCAATGTAGAGTGTATCTCAGGGTAAGTAGTTGAAAAGTTGGTGACATAATTTGAAATAAATGGGTGCTCCATAAAATTCCTAGGAGAGAGAGGAATTTTCAAAGAGGTAAATTTCATGATATATTTCTTAAGTCCTTGTTATTCTATCCCACTTATTTTTAAGACACACAGCGAAAAGAAAAGGGCACATTTTGATTTTCTCTATATTTAACTTTGAGAATACATTTCTGCATGGGAAGTTCAACACTTACCAGAATATTGCAATACGTTTCTGCAGTGCTGCGCAAGGGTTCATGGTGCCACTAGGCCACATTGACTGACAGAACCATCTCCTCCCGACATGAGGATTTTTAGAATGATTCAGAAAGTGGGGCATCACTGGCACCTCCCAAATGCCTATTCAGCCTTAGCCTAAAGCCTTCCCTGCATTTCTGGTTGTGTACTCCAACTTTCCCAAGAACATATGGGAGAAATGGCCTTTCTACTAAAGGTGCCCAGTTTGTGGCATGCCCTCCTCAGAAAGGCTTTCCAGGAGCCTACATTACGGTATTTCTAGCGGCACTTTTCAATCTTCTTTTCCCTGGCATTTGAGGAAACAATTTTAGAGTTATTAAATAATACTTAGCCCTTACAGACCTGCTATATTTATGTTTATATTATCTGGTCTCAAAAGCTAAGCAGGATTATTTCTGGAACAGGAGATTGGGGAATTTCAGAAGAATAAGGTGGACCAAGAAGTTGAAAGAAATCCCCAAAGAAAGCAATCCACTTCTGTACTGATGCCAAGAAAACTGAGTGAATGTGAGGTCCATGTAGTCCCATCTTTACTTTTAAATGGTTGTTGTTATTGTTGCTTCTATTGGGTATGTGTGTGCTAATTGTTAATTGTTTTAGATTGGTTTGGTTTATAGTAAGGTAAAGGTTCCCCCCGCACATTTGTGCAGTCGTGTCCAACTCTAGGGGCCGGTCCTCATCTCCGTTTGTTAGCCGAAGAGCCAGCGTTGTCCGAAGATTCTTCTGCGGTCATGTGGCCGGCATGATGCGCGCGGAACGCTGTTACCTTCCCACCGAAGCGGTACCTATTAATCTACTTGCATTTGCATGCTTTCGAATTGCTAGGTTGGCAAGAGTTGGAGCGAGTGCGGGAGCTCACTCCGTCATGCGGGGCTAGGGATTCGAACCTCCAAACTTGCGATCTTCCAATCGACAACCCTGGCATCTTACCCGCTGAGCCACCACGCCCCTTTGGTTTATAGTATATATATTTTATTTTATTTTATTTTTTATTTATTACATTTATATCCCGCCCATCTCCCCCACAAGGAGGGACCCTGGGCGGTTCACAGCAATGTTTAAAATCAATTAAAACAATAAATATCAATAATAAACAATATATATATTGTTCACGGATCTAAAATATCTACACTTTCCCAGTTGGAGCTGGGCTTGAACTTATCTACATGCTGTGAAATTAACCATTTTCATCATACCTCCTTGCTATTAGTTGATGCTCTTGAGTGTGTTCTGCCTTTCTCCTACCTGTTGGTTCAGTAGTGCAGCAAAGACTGAAATAATAATCAGCTAGTTCCACCTACTGGGCATTTATTAGAACTGAACTGCTGGAGCATAGGACTCTCAAACAAGTTCTAATACTACAATTTTTCTGGAAAACGTTTAAACATATATTCTCCAAATGTTATTGTTTTCCAAGATTTCAAGCAAAAGTGCTATTACTGCTAAGATTTTTTTATTATATAAACATGTTAAAAGCATTAACGCTTGCAATGTAACACTCCATCCATACATTACTTTATGCAAGAAATCCTAATTAAATAATCCATGTTTTGAACAAGCAGTGGGATCCTGCAGGCAGCATATTTCCTCCTCTATGCTCAGTAGTGTGACAAGGCCCTAGACTTAAGGACCTCACAGGCCCACTTTTAAAATAGTCATTATAGCTGGAATTGTGATGCAAACAACTAATATTTCTTTTTTTCTGCAACACACCTACATTTTATATGCTTCTACATTCTTGATATGGGGTGCGATGGCTCAGCGGATAAGACACCAGGCTTGTCGGTCGGAAGATTGCAAGTTCGGATGTTCGAATCCCTAGCCCCGCATGACGGAGTAAGCTCCCACACTTGCCCCAACTCTTGCCAACCTAGCAATTCGAAAGCATGCAAATGCAAGTAGATGAATAGGTACCACTTCGGTGGGTAGGTGGGTAGGTAACAGCGTTCCGCATGCGTCATGCCGGCCACATGACCATGGAAGCGTCTTCAGACAATGCTGGTTCTTCGGCTAACAAACGGAGATGAGCACCGGCCCCTAGAGTCAGACACGACTGTGCGGGGGAACCTTTACCTTTTACATTCTTGATATATTAAAGTAAATTGCAAACAAAAGCCAAAGTTTGTATATCCTGACTAAAAAGATGAAATAGTCTTTACATGAGCAATTTTACATTGTTAACTCATGGCAACATCAATGAGTACAGAAAGAACATAGAAGTTAATTCTGCTGCTGTGAAATGAAATGCATTTGTCTGAGAATCATTGCATTGAAAAAGGGGGTGACACATTTTTAAAACAAAAAAATAATAAAATGAGCTTCCGCACCTGCATACGTAGCTGACACATGCTCTTCTTTGTCTCAGAGTGTAGAATATGGAGTGAAGGTCTGATGTGACAGGAAGAGACATTCCGAATAAATGAAAGAAATAACTTTCTAACAGTAACATAGTTGGAGAGTGGATCCCATCACTTAGTGGGTGATGACTTCCTCTTTATTGGATGAGAATGAATTGCCATCTATCAGGGACGCTGAAATGGGGATAGTTAGATTGGGTTGCATTCTGTGATCTAAATGAACTCGTCCAGCTCCGTGATTTTTTATAAGAGTTCTGTTTTCCCTAATTCCCTATGGACAGGAGAGTCTGAAAGGCAAGCACCTCGCCTTCCTCTGAATGCAAATGTTGCTGTCTGCATAATCTGGGCCCCTAGTAAAGCGGGGTCCTGGATGGAAGGTAGAGTTGTACTTGTGTTCAAGCAACTGGACTTGCTAGGACGGTCCCCTCCAGGCCTTCCAAACAGGCTCATGGAGGTCAGGGAATGTAGGGCACAGAATTGCTTGTGCAGTTATCTCCCCCATGCCTTTCAAGGCTTCCAGCTCATCCTTTCAGAGATATTTCCTTACCTAAACAGAGAAACAGAATGACCACAGGCAGGCAAAAAAGCAGTGGGAGTGGGAGTGACTTCTGACTTCCTGCTGGCTTCCCCATTCACTTTCCTTGCGGGAAGCTGGCAGGGAGTGTTGGAAATCTCCCTCCCTCCCTCCCTCCCTTTCCTTCCTCCATCCCTCCCTGTTCCTTCCATCCCTCCTTCCCTATTCCTCCCTGTCCCTCCTTCCCTTTTCTTCCCTCCCTCCATGTTGGGGTTTATAAAATACCCAGAATTTACAAGTAGATTAATTATACAGGAGAGGCTAGAGGTATATAGGTGAGAGTTGATATTTTCTGCAAGTCATCCAATTAGCAGCCATTGTAGAAAGTATGATGTGGCTCATATTACAGGTGCTATAGTTTAGCTGGGTGTGTCAGATAATTTGTTTGACCTATAACGTGATTGGTTAATATTTGTATAAAAGTAGTGAAGCTTTAGTGTTCACTCTCTTCTCGTTACTTCGTCTCATCTGTATCTGTGTTGGACGTTACTGGATTGTATTTTGGACTGCGTATGTATATAGAGTAAATAGACTATTTTATCTAATCTCTGCTTGAGTGTCTATTTACTGCATAGAACGTATACCTCTGATGTCTTGGAGAAGCACTGCCCACCCCAGCGTTGCGTGCTCTGACACTCTATCCCTCCCTGTTCCTTCCATCCCTTCTTCCCTCTTCCTCGCTGTCCCTCCCACCCTTTTCTTCCCTCCCTCCCTCCCTCCCTCCGTTCCTTCCATCCCTCCTTCCCTCTTCCTTGCTGTCCCTCCCTCCCTTTTCTTCCCTCCCTCCCTCTGATACTAGTGTCATAGAGGAGGAAGTGTAACAATCTTGATCCCAGATCTCCCAACGGACATTTTGACTGAGTACAGATTGGAACATCTACATAGCCAATGTCTAGGGCTGATACTTTATCTAGATGCACATTGATCATTAAGGTTGGTTCTTGTCCATTTAAAATTTTCATATGTGGAACATGAGCTTCTTCTGTGACTTTCTAATAAGCATAAATAGTCCGTTCCCTTTTTTATTACTTCATTCCCAACTACTAACATTTACCTCACTTGTACCTGTAGTTGGAGCATAACCTCATATTCTAATAGGCTAGTAGAACATGGTGTTTTTCTAGTTCTGGACCATATCACCCAAGTTTCCAAGAAGTATTTAGGATTACTGCAGTATTATTTGTTGGGATTATCAGGAGTCAACTCAGCCATTGCCAAGGAGAAGTTACCAAGAACTGCGAAGTTGAACCTTGTGGACTCTGAGACATGCTAACTTGAGAAGGGGTGTTGGGATTATCAGGAGTCAGCTCAGCATTGTCTCATAAGCATAATAGGGGGTCTTTCTAGTAAACGCATCTCTACTGTGCTTGTGGGATGTTACCTGGGTCACCTGATTTCCTCTTCTCCTTCTTCTTGAGTTTGGGGGATTAACAACCTTCATTACTCTTTGGGCACACCTACAAGCAGGAGGGCTGCACAATGCAGCTCTCGTCCATTACATCTCGCTTGGACGCAGATCTACCTGAATCTACTTGTATCCTGATCTACTGAATAAATGTAAGCTATTTTTCTTCATCTAATTAATGTGTGAAGACTGAATTTATTTCTAAACGTAATTAAGCCTAATGTGCAAGTTCCCTGCTGGTTCACGCTTCTACTCTGCAAGATTGTTGTTAGCTGCTTGGAGTTCTTTTATTAACCTTCAAAACTCCATCATTATTTAGGGTGAGCCTCCTGCTGCAGACATGTTATTTTGCTTGAACAAAAGGCTTTTGGTATCATGTTAGCAACAGCAGCTTGAGTGAAGAGGCCTTCATTTTATTTCCCTCATAGGAATATTCGTATAACAGTGAGATTGGATTTTGAAGCACTGTGTCAGCCTCTTAGATTTCACTCGTATTTGGATGTGTTTGTGCCTGGGAAATAGTGCTCCCACGGTGGCAAGCAATACTTGAGCCTCACATAGTTCTCACTCATTATTGGCACTTGGGTTTGAACTTCGAAGCACAAAATAAAAAGAAAGACAAAATAAACATGTTGTGCTAGTCAACTCTCCCTCATTTTTTCAAAGTGTTTTCTGTTGTGTATCGCAACATCATTTATTTCTAAGTTGTTGTTGTTGTTGCTTCAATTGGGTTGGTTTGGGTTCTAATACTTGCATTTTATACGTAACAAATTAACTGATATTTTATACGTAACAAATTAACTGATATTTTATACATAACAAATTAAGAGTTCTCTGGCATTATTAAATAAAGAAAAAAGAAGAAATCAAAAAGGGGTGTGAAAAATGAGTTGAAACATATTGCAGTTGGAATGTCACTCACTTTATTAAAAGGATTTGGTTGAACAGGAGGAGGAAAAGAAGACTGTGTAAAAGATGGTCTTCTTCCAAGGTAGCAACGATGGTGGCTCGATGAAGAAAGGAAGCACCAAGTGCTCTGGATTCAGCCATCTATCGGCTCCTTGCTTCAGTCCATTGAGAACCACTTTCTGGAAGAAACAATGAAGGAACCTAATAGAAGATGCAGACAGGAAATTCTACACCCCTCCTACAAGCCACATCTATGAAGCCTACTGGGGCACTGGTAGATTTGAAACCAGACCTTTAGTTTCATCTGGAAAGGGTCTCCTGGTAGAGTTACTACATTACTGCATTCATTCATTCATTCATTCATTCATTCATTCATTCATTCATATCCAATTTATATAGCCACCTATCTCACATATGTGACTCTAGGTGGCTCACAAAGTTAAAACGCACACACACACACATGCACATACACACAAATAAAAACAATCATAGAACAAAAACTCTTAAAATACTCTAAAAACAACAAATATTGAAAACATAAAAAAATGATCTGAAGGACTGCAATCCAATTTACCAATAATATAGCCATTTAGCAGGTTCCACCGCTACCAGATCCCCAGGCAAGATGGCAAAGGAAAGTGTTCCGACCCTTCCTAAGGGTCAGAAGGATTGGTGCCAATCCAAGTTCCATAGCAATGATGTTCCAAAGGGCGGGCATCACGGGAGAAAAGACTCTCTTCTGGTTCCCGTGAGATGGCATTCCTTAGTAGATGGGATGGATAACATGCCTTTCCTGCTGGATCTGATTGGATGTGTAGATGTAACTGGGGAGGGGCAGTCACTCAAATATCCCAGTCCCATGCCCTGTATTACCAGGTGCATTACCAACACCTTCAATTGCACTTGGAAGCACACTGGTAGCCAATGCAGCTCACAGAGCAAAGCTGTTCAAATGCCCTCCTTCAAGCAGGAGCTGTGAATCCAGGCAGACCCCCAGATTGCCCACCATGTCTGTTTGGGGCAATGCCACTCCATCCAGAATAAGTGATGGTAAATCCCTGGAACCAGAAGACCCAAAAGCCAAAAGCCACTCCATCTTGCCAAGATTGAATTGAAGCCTGTTGTTCCCCATTTAAACCCCACAGCTTCCAGACACCGAGGCAGAACATCAGTAGCATTGTTTAATTCACCAGGGTAGAGATGTTAAGCTGGGTATCAGCATACTGATGATAAGTCACCCCATGATGATGGATGATCTCACCCTGCAACTTCATGTAGACGTTAAATAGGAACAGAGAGAGCATGGAACTCGGTGGAACACACAGAGCGGAGGGTGAGGGCGGGACCTCCCACTTCCAATCAGCACCAATCTTAATCAGCCTCAGAAGAAGGAGAGCAAGCACAATACATTGCTGCCCACCCCCAGCCCACTCAGCCAATTCAGAAAGATACGTGTTTGATGGTATCAAAGGCCATCGAGAGTTTAAGAAGAGCCTGGATGGATGCACTACCCCCCTCCTCCTCATGCCAGAGGTCATCCAAAAGTGCAACCAATGCTGTTTCAGTCCCATATCCAGGTCTGAAACTGGACAGAAAAGGCTCAGGATAATCTGCTTCATCAAGGATTCTCTGAAGCTGTTCAGTGACCACCTTCTCAACAACCTTCCCTAAAAAGGGTAGGTTGGATACCAGACAAGAATTGTCCAACTGCTCAAAAAAATAAAGGGAACACTGAAACAACACAATGTAAGTCCAAGTCAATGTATTGTCGAAGGCTTTCACGGCTGGAGTTCAATGGCTGTTGTGGGTCTTCCGGGCTGTGTGGCCGTGTTCTGGAAGTTGTGGTTCCTAACGTTTCGCCAGCATCTGTGGCCAGCATCTTCAGAGGGCAGGAGCACAGATAGAAGCAAAATCTCTGTGCCCAGGTAGAGTGGCAATGTTCTATTTATAGAGCTAAATTATAGGAGATTAGGTGGGGTTTTTTGTTGTGTTGAAATGTTAACGAGTGGCTGATGAGCGTGATTAGCATGTTCATTGTGAGAAGTATTCCCATGTCCTGGTGGTTGGACTGAGTTCGTTGACCTTTTGCAGGCTGTGTTTTTCAGGACTGGTAGCCAGGTTTTGCTAATTTTTAAACTTTCTTCTTTTTTATTGTAACTGTGCTGGTGTTTGTGAATTTCAATGGCTTCTCTGTATAATCTGGTGTAGTTTGTTGTATTTTTCTGGTGGGTCTGAAGACTGTTTGAAAATGTGTTTACTGATGGAAAAACACAACTTTCAAACAGTCTTCAGACCCACCAGAAAAATACAACAAATGCTAAAATCAGCAAAAGACAAAAGGGACCCCCGCACCGCTGCAGGAGTATACCGCATACCATGCAGCTGTGGACAAGTATACATCGGAACCACAAAACGAAGCATTCACACCAGGATAAAAGAACATGAAAGACACTGCAGACTACAGCAACCGGAAAAATCTTCAGTAGCTGAACATGCTCTCAAGCAAACGGGACACAAAATCCTATTTGAAAACACAGAAATACTGGACAACACCAAAAGCCACTACACCAGATTATACAGAGAAGCCATTGAAATTCACAAACACCAGCACAGTTACAATAAAAAAGAAGAAAGTTTAAAAATTAGCAAAACCTGGCTACCAGTCCTGAAAAACACAGCCTGCAAAAGGTCAACGAACTCAGTCCAACCACCAGGACATGGGAATACTTCTCACAATGAACATGCTAATCACGCTCATCAGCCACTCGTTAACATTTCAACACAACAAAAAACCCCACCTAATCTCCTATAATTTAGCTCTATAAATAGAACATTGCCACTCTACCTGGGCACAGAGATTTTGCTTCTATCTGTGCTCCTGCCCTCTGAAGATGCTGGCCACAGATGCTGGCGAAACGTTAGGAACCACAACTTCCAGAACACGGCCACACAGCCCGGAAGGCCCACAACAGCCATAAGTCCAAGTCAATCACACTTCTGTGAAATCAAACTGTCCACTTAGGTAGCAACACTGATTGACAATCAATTTCACATGCTGTTGTGCACATGGAATAGACAACAGGTGGAAAGCATAGGCAGTTAGCAAGACATCCCCAATAAAGGAGTGGATCTGCAGGTGGTGACCACAGACCACTTCTCAGTTCCTATGCTTTCTGGCTGATGGTTTGGTCACTTTTGAATGCTGGCGGTGCTTCCACTCTAGTGGTAGCATGAGACGGAGTCTACAACCCACACAAGTGGCTCAGGTAGTGCAGCTCATCCAGGATGGCACATCAATGCGAGCTGTGGCAAGAAGGTTTGCTGTGTCTCTCAGTGTAGTGTCCAGAGCATGGAGGCGCTTCCAGGAGACAGGTCAGTACATCAGGAGACGTGGAGGAGGCCGTAGGAGGGCAACAACCCAGCAGCAGGACCGCTACCTCCGCCTTTGTGCAAGGAGGGACAGGAGGAGCACTGCCAGAGCCCTGCAAAATGACCTCCAGTGGGCCACAAATGTGCGTGTGGCTGCTCAAACAGTCAGAAACAGACTCCATGAGGGTGGTATGAGGGCCCGACGTCCACAGGTGGGGGTTGTGCTTACAGCCCAACACCGTGCAGGACGTTTGGCATTTGCCAGAGAACACAAGATTGGCAACTTCGCCACTGGCGCCCTGTGCTCTTCACAGATGAAAGCAGGTTCCCACTGAGCACATGTGACAGACGTGACAGGGTCTGGAGACGCCGTGGAGAATGTTCTGCTGCCTGCAACATCCTCCAGCATGACCGGTTTGGCAGTGGGTCAGTAATGGTGTGGGGTGGCATTTCTTTAGGGGGCCGCACAGCCCTCCATGTGCTCGCCAGAGGTAGCCTGACTGCCATTAGGTACCGAGATGAGATCCTCAGACCCCTTGTGAGACCATATGCTGGTGCGGTTGGCCCTGGGTTCCTCCTAATGCAAGACAATGCTAGACCTCATGTGGCTGGAGTGTGCCAGCAGTTCCTCCAAGATGAAGGCATTGATGCTATGGACTGGCCCGCCCGTTCCCCAGACCTGAATCCAATTGAGCACATCTGGGACATCATGTCTCGCTCCATCCACCAACGCCACGTTGCACCACAGACTGTCCAGGAGTTGGGGGATGCTTTAGTCCAGGTGTGGGAGGAGATCCCTCAGGAGACCATCCGCCACCTCATCAGGAGCATGCCCAGGCGTTGTAGGGAGGTCATACAGGCACGTGGAGGCCACACACACTACTGAGCCTCATTTTGACTTGTTTTAAGGACATTACATCAACGTTGGATCAGCCTGTAGTGTTCTTTTCCACTTTAATTTTTGAGTATAACTCCACATCCAGACCTCCAGGGGTTGCTTACATTTGATTTCCATTGCTTTTTGTGTGATTTTGTTGTCAGCACATTCAACTATGTAATGAACAAAGTAATTAATACGAATATTTCATTCATTCAGATCTAGGATGTCTTATTTCAGTGTTCCCTTTATTTTTTTGAGCAGCTTAGTTTGATCTAGTGATGGCTTCTTGAGAAAGGGGCAAACCAGCCCCTCCTTAAGGGGCAGAAGGACAATCCTCTGTCTCAAGAAGGAGTTGACCACCGCCAGAACCCAGCCACACGTCACCTCCCAGGAGGCCTTCACCAACCAGGAGGAACATGGATCTAACAGGCACGTGGCCAGACTCACAGTCACAAGGAACCTGTCCGCTTCATCAGGTCAAACAGGATCAAACTCATCCCAGATAACAGGGCAAGACTGCATGCTAGGTACCCCCATAGGAGGTATAGTGGACAGAAATATATAGAATAGTAGCAGGAAGGAAATAATTAAATAAATTTTGTCTTAAGGGGGAGGGAAGCCAATTTAGAAACTTATATACATACATACAGTACATACATACATACATACATACATACATACATACGTGTGTGTGTGTGTGTTTGTGTGTATGTGTGTGTGTGTGTGTGTGTGTGTGTGTGTATATATATATATATATATATATATATATACACACACACATATACATACACATACACACACACACACACACACACACAGTATATGGGGAAGGAGCAATTGCATTAGTGATTTGTATATGTGCTAATGGAAGGATTTATAGAAATAATGGGATCTTGGTTGGATATAGAGTAAGGGATTGATTATGGAAATTGCTGTATATTCTTGCTGTTGAAAGTCGGAAGTCACCTTTGTATGTAATCTTTCAAATTCTTTTTTCTTGTGTTCTACACTCTATTATTTTTCCCTTATTTTTTCTTTTTGTAGTTTTTATATTCGTTTCAAATTTAATAAAATTCTTATTAAAAAAAAAGCAAATACTCTCATGGTGCTAACACAGATTTGGGAGAAGAGTTTTATAGCAAATTTTAGTTGCTGAAATATGTTCAGATTCAATGCTTTTTAAATGATCTAACATAATGTGTTTAACTTTTTACAGGTAGTCTCGCTTAACGTCCACTTGTTCAGTGACCGTTTGACCTTACAACGGTGCTGAACAAGGGTTACTTACTGTATGACGGATCCTCGTAGTTGCGGCTGTCACAGCATCCCCGCGGTCATTTGATCCCGATTCATGTACTAGGCAACTGCCTCGCAATTACAACGTCATAGCGTTTTGCAGTCCCGTGATCATCCATTGTGACTTTCACTGCTGGCTTCCGACAAGCAAAGGCAATGGGGAAGCTGGCAGGAAGTCACAAATGGCAATCATGTGGCCACAGGACGCTGTGCAGCATGGAATTCGCCTAACAGTGGCAACTGGGACTGCTGGAACTGCCATCATAAGTTGCCGTGGTCATGTGACGTTGCATCTTACTACCATATCACTTAGCGATGGAGTTCCTGGTCCCAATTACCATCAGTAAGCGAGGACTACCTATATTAGTTAATCTGTTTGGCTGGCTGGCTGTCTCTCTGTCTGTCTCTGGCTGGCTACCCACCTCCCTACCACCCAACTACAGTTAAATCTCTCCTTTCCATCCTCAAAGCCTCTCTGGTCACAACTGCCAAAAATGAGGGTGTATTCTCCCATTGCTTGAGCTATGAAAACATTACTGTAAGCCATAAAAAAACTTAGCCTAATGTAAAAACAAAGAAAGTGCTCCACATTTCAGGAACACAAACAATAAAAATCCTGGCCCACATCTATTGTGGCCTTCAGTTTCCCCAAAACATTTGGTGCAGTGCTGAGCTGCAAAAAGGTAACCCACTCCTGATTTAAGAAACTCAAATGAATAGATACATAAATTCCAGATTTTATTTTTCTTTATGCCACAATCCCTCAAAGCCAAATACCACTGGGTATTCTGGAGAGAAATGGAGAAAAATTCTCCCTCTGTTCTTTCCATATGATTTGTTTCTCTGATTACGTTACTGGATTCAAAGTTAGAACTAATTGAGGTAGCTGATACAACCCAGTTCTTGTACTATTCACGTGGAAGTTGCTCCAGGAGAGCTCCGGGATGCATCTCTAGCATCATGCACTTCCCTAGGTAGGAGTTCTGAGCAGAGCCATCTGCTTAAGGAACCCTGTGCACCTAGCGTGCTATGCATGTAGGGTTCCATATCATTCAAAATCCCAATGATGGAGAGTTCCCCGTTGTATAGAAGTCCATGCATAAACGCCAGCTAGGTGGCATCATGTAGCAGACTTTATCTAACCTAGAAAAGGTAAGCAGGGTCAGGCCTTGTTGATATGCAAACAGGAGACCATCAGGAAATCCCAAGGTTGTAAGCCAGACAGGGAAGTTAAAACAAAGACAAAAAGCTGTCCTAGAATAAGGCAGCAAGCAGCCACTGCTTCTGTCTTGCTGCCAAGAAAACTACATTGTCCAGAAACTCACCAAGAGTTGGACTGTGATGTTCACCATGTATGAACACTGGGGCTTCCCATAATTAGATGTTCCTTGTAAATGGAGAAAGAGGAGTGAGAAACCCCATGACATCCAAAGGGGTCCATGGTCCATGGTCCATCACTTTTCTTTGTGTAACTCTTTTCCATTGGAAAAAGTGGGAAAGGGAGTTGTTTTCCCATGGGACAAATAAGAAGATGAGGAGGGACAGCTTAGATTGAATCTATGCACTGCTATTTTCTCAGTCTCCAAAACCTGCTTCTAACATTTAGAATAAAAAGAAGTTAAATGCTAAACTTACCTTTCAGGATGAACAGTCCAAACTGGTATATGGGTCTCCACAGGGTTTCTGGCTGATCGATCGCTTCCCATATCTGAGTGAAGATGAAAAAGAGGCTCATCAAACATAGGAATGCCAAAAGTTTCTCCATCAGGAAAGAATGATGTTGGATTTGCAGTACAGCATTGGTGCAAACAATCAGTGATTTCCACTCCTGTTCAGGTGAGATTATAAATGTTGCATTATGTCATTTCCTTAGCCAGATACATACATTCTGTATCTAGTTACATGAACCACTGTAGCTATGTGAAACCTAACATATTACTTTATAAAACCACAATCTCTGTTTCTTTCCTAACTTGGATCCTAGTGATTGCAAATAGTACAAAATGCGTGAGAGGTGATTCCTCAATGTTTCATATACCTGTATAAGTAAATGTAACTTTCATTTAGCTTCAAATTTTTTGCAACATTCTCTCATACAATTGGGCGTCTGGTAGATGGGCATTTGTAATTCCTTATGCTCACCATGGCGGCCATTTGGTGACAGTGTCTACGCGGAAGAGTAATGGTATGATCAGGACAGGGGGTCACCAGTCTGGCTTTTAACCAATTAGCCAGTTCCCTAAATAATTAATAATTAATATTCCTTTGGCTTTTCAAATGCCCTCCAAGGATGAAGTCTCTACCTTTGGAGGGAAGGGATGTTGAGATTTCCTTCTAATACCTATCTCCAAAGTAAATCAGTGGTTGTGAGAATAGGGCAATCATCAGTTTTTTAAAAAAATACCCTACACCAGGGTTTCTCAAGCAGAGATCACAATTTATTGGGAATTTTTTTTTAAATTCAGGCAACTTCACATTAAAGAGGTAAGTTTCATTCTTTATTTTTAGTTTAAGGACACTGTTAATGCATATATACAGGCCTGGGCATGAAACAAATATAATAATTTTGTAACTTCTGGACTATATTTGAGCCTGAATGTGCAGGGGTTCCCCGAGGCCTGAAAAATATTTCAAGGGTTCCTCCAGGGTCAGAAAGTTGAGAAAGGCTGCTCTACATGTTCATCCCTTGAGAGCAGTAGCAGAAATATTTGAATTACTCTTCTTTTGCCACCCATCAGAGGTTGCCATGCCAAAGATTCTCTCAAAGATAGGATAAGGCCTAGAAAAAGTTGAAGGCACTGAAAAGGGCGAAATTGTTTCAGCTGGAGCAAAAGATTAACATAAATATTACATTTATTAACATTGCATAAATAAAGTCTTGTACTGAGTCAGTGGATGCACTGCAGGAAGTAACCAGGGAACATCTGAAAAAGTAAATGATTTTCACTAACCTGGGTCGGTTGATGGAGTTGAGATATTGCTGGAGTTCAGTGTAAAACTTTGTCAGTTCATCCACTGAGGCATCTTTGCCGGGGAATACAGGTGCAATACGTGCATCAGTCTCAAGATGATTGAGAAACACAGCCAGGCAGAAGGTCAGGGTGATCACAGTAAACCATCGTCTTTGTTGAAGCAACATCTGAATGCAGAAGAAGGAAAATAGAAAAAGATGCAGGCTCTATTCCTCAGAAGTAAAGTCACAGAAGCGTCTTCGGACAACGCTGGCTCTTCGGCTAACAAACGGAGATGAGCAGCGGCCCCTAGAGTCGGACACGACTGCACAAATGTGCGGGGGGAACCTTTACCTTACCTTTAAAGTCCAGAGGGGCTTCTATGGGGTTTACTACTAGATAAGTGTGAATAGGAATGCAGGCCAAGTCTTTATACATCTATTAATACGTGATCAAAGTCACGCCGCGGTTTGTTTACACATGTATAATGTCACCAACTTTCACTTAAGTTTTAAAGATTTTAATTTATAGCTCTGGTTCTCCTTATAAGCTTACAGAAATTAACAACCACCACCACTACCACAACACATCTCCTTAAAGCTAAGCTCAACTCCTGGTGATTACCTGGGAGTGTCCAGGTAGTTTTCTTGGCTACAGTGCAGAAACGGTTTGCCACTGCCTTCTTCCAAGATGTTTTCAAATTCCCAGACTACCTTACAGATCTGGCCTTCCCTACCAGTCGCTCATCCAAATACTAACCAGGCCGCTCTTTGCTTAACTTCCACACCTAGGCAAAGTCGGCTCTAACCCCACTGAGACTACAAGGCAATGGTATACATGCACCAAGCTGGTTTGAAACTTTCTGGAAATATTTCTGACAATATATTCCATATAAATTGTTCTGCAACAAACTTGTATGTATGTATGCATGTATGTATGCATGCATGCATGCATGCATGCATGCATGTATATATTCCAGAGCTTTCCAAACTGTATGTCAGGACATGTTAGTGTGTCGGCTGCAGTGCCTGGGTGTGTCGTGGCAGCTGCTGCCTCCGAGCCCTGCCAGGATTCCGCGCAGGTCCTAGTGCCTGCCTTGTGCCCTGCCGTAAGAGTGTGTCGCGAAATGATGCATGTCTAAAAAGTGTGTCACCAACATGAAAAGTTTGGAAAGCTCTGATATATTCAAATGCAGTTCATGTCTATGCATTACAAAAGACCAAGGGCTTGGAGAAATGCAATTTTTTTTTAAGATTACAATACAATTCTTTATTACGGTCACAGACCAGAATTATAAATACAATACAGTAAAATACATTAAAGTACATTAAAATACAAAATACATTAAATGAAATGAGCAAAGCTTAATAATATATTTGCAATTGGTAGAGTCGTCAATGGGCAATCATCTTACGGAATAAGATTTAAATTCTCTTTTTTTTTTTTTTTGCAGATATAATTTTTTATTATTACATTCAACATAAAACATAAACAAAACATATAACACATAACAATGATCATATATAACACATATCAATGATTACATTTATGTATATATATTTACATTTGATTTTATATAATTATTTTTATTATATTTAATACAATGTATCCTTTTTTTGTCTCTAATCTTTTCTCTCCTTTATCTTTCAATCTCTTCTAACCTATTCTCTCTCTATCTATTCCTTTCCCTTTCCTTTCCTTTTGATTCTTCCTTTAACTCCTTTTCTCTTTCATCCATTCCCTTCTTCTTTTTTAACCCTCTCTCTCTCTCTCTCTAATCTCTTCTCTCACTTACCTTACTCACTCTTTCTAACCCTCCCATCTCTCTCTTTTCCTTTCCTTTATCTTCCATTTTTATTCTTCCTTTTATCCTTTCATCCTTTCCTTTCTTCTTCTTCTTCTTCTTTTTTTATTTTTATTTGACCTTCTCATTCTCTCTAATATCTTCTCTCATACTCCCTCTTTCTCTCTCTAACCTCTTCTCTCTCTTCTCTTCTGCTCTATCTTCTTTTCCTATCTTTCTTTCCCTTTTCACCCTTTCTATCCTCTTTTTCTTTCTAACCTAATCCTTTCTTTTTCTTCTTACTTTATATATATTTATCATTTTTTTTCTCCCTTTCCTTACATTATATTATTTATTTATTTATATATTTGTATCAAATTCAATCTTAAGTTTAAATCTTTGTTTTATAATACATAATACATACATATACTCCATTAAAATTCTTCCAGTTTTTTTAACAAAAAAAAATTTCTTGTAAATACTTGATTTACATTTTTCTCTTCTTATACCTCTTTTTTTTCCCTTCGCCCCTTCTTTATTTGTACATTATTATTATTATTATTATTATTATTATTATTATTTGTTCTCTATTTAATGTTATATTCTTTTTGAATATATTTTATGAAGGGGTCCCATGTTTCATTGTACTTCCCCATTTCTTTTCCTTTTATTAAATTTGTTAATTTGTCTGTTTGCATTAAATCCATTACTTTTATAATCCATTCTTCTTTTGTTGGAATATTTTCTTGTTTCCAGTATTGGGCGTATTTTATCCTTGCAGCTGTACTTAGATACTGAAATAAAACCTTTTGTTTTTTATTTATATTGTCTTCAATTTTACCCAATAAATATAATTCTGGTCTCATTCTTATTTCTTTGTCGAATATTTTACATACATATTTATGTATTTTGACCCAATATTTTTTTGCTTTTTCACATAGCCACCATACATGGTAGAAAGAACCTCTTTTGTTTTTGCATTTCCAACATAAAATAGAGTTACTCATTTTTGATTTAAATAACACCTCAGGAGACATGTACCATCTAAAAATCATTTTATACATGTTTTCTCTTAAATCATTACTTAAAGTAAATTTTATATTTTTGACCCAGATTTCTTGCCAATCTTCATATGTAATTTCAATTCCTAAATTTTCCTCCCATTTTTTCATGTATTTTTTAATTTTTATGTCCTTGGTTTTCATTTCCAGTAATGTTTTATATATTTTAGAAATTAAATGTTCTTCCTCTTTTTCTAATATATTATCCCAATTATTTTCTATTTTTGTAAATTGATAATTTTTTTCGTCTATTTTATATTGCTCTTTTTTTAACTCAACCCAAAGCCTCATTCAAACACCAAACTCAAGATACTCAAGAGTTATGTCTATGAACTGACAGGTTTCCTAGGAACCAATGCCTGAGGAGGTGCATTGTTACGCCATTCATTGGTGCTTGATTTTGTCCTTCCTGCAGCAGTCTTTTCTACAACTAGTCAGCATCAAAGTTTTTTACTGAATCAGAGCGAACTGCACGACATTCCATTCTATCTCCCCATCCATGAAAAGGCTGCATTGTAAAGAGCTGGTGGTGTTTATACCTTTTTGCTGAATTATTCTTCAGGCAATCCACTGTCCTAGAGAATCAAACCAAGATTCTTTCTCCCAACCCCAGAACCCAATTTTTACCCTGAGCATCCGGCAAGCGGGATACAGCAATGCTGGTCTGGATGATTTCTTCTGTATTCGCTCTCTCTCTTTCTAGGGCAGACTCTGGAACATCTTTATATCTCCAAACTCCTCCCTGCTGTCCCCTTTCCCACCTCCGTACAGCTCATGGAGAAGCCTGTGCAACCAATGTTCTCCGCCCACCTCCCTGAAAACACTGCAGCAGAGAGAGATGGATTTTTGTAAAAAACAAAAGAGTGATTAATTATTTGTTTGTTTTCAGTCCGCCTGAAGATAAAGTGGACGGAGCTGCTGTCACAACTAAAAAAACACCTCCGGAGAATGTATGGCATATGCTTGTAGACACATGGTATGATTGCAGAGGCGTACAAAGGATCCTGTACTTAAAGAGGCAATATCTTCCCAACAGGTTATGGAGAACATCTGTGTAAGCAAGGGATATAGAACCACATTTATTTATTTATTTATTTATTTATTTATTTATTTATTTATTCATCAAATTTTGCCACTGCCCATCTCCCCGCAGAGAGGGGGGGGAAATGCCACCCCCCACTTGCCTTCCACATACTGTGAACTACAATAATTAGCAGCACCAGGTAGGACAACCAGTTGTGAGGCACGTGTAGAGGTTTTTTTTTTTAATTTATTTTCTATCCCGCCTTTATTATTTTTATAAATAACTCCAGGTAGCGAACATACCTAATACTCCTTCCTCTTCCTATATAATTTGCCCCACAACAACAACCCTGTGAGGTGAGTTGGGCTGAGAGACAGGGACTGGCCCAAGGTCACCCAGCCGGCTTTCATGCCTAAGGCGGGACTAGAACTCTCAGTCTCCTGGTTTCCCATTGGCTCCTTCCTAGGGCTGAGAGAGTGTGACTGGCCCAAAGTCACCCAGCTGGCTTTCATGCCTAAGGCGGGACTAGAACTCTCAGTCTCCTGGTGTCTAGCCCATTGCCTTCACCACTAGACCAAACTGGCTCTCAACTCATTATTATAAGTTGTTCCTGTTACTATTAATATTTATACAGCCAGAAATTCAACAGGTCTACACTATAACTTTCAAGAGATATACCTCTTTGATTTCTGCCAGAAGACACTTCATAGCAAAACTGTACTTCTATGAGTTTAATGCTTAATTAAGAGTTTAGGTAGCTCTCCATTTATGATTGTTTCATTGAAAAATGGTTTTTGAAAATCCTTAATGAACTGAGTAATCGTGATATATGGACGGCATGATACATCAGCTACAACTACTATAATATATGGCATTTTGTCTTTGGTATACTCATTAGGCATAACTTCACCCGGGATAGTTCTAGGAACTTACTGGGGCCGCTGCATCTCTCACTTTCTACCCCAACAAATCTCAATCCAGCCAGTGTAACCTAAAATACCAGTGTAAATGTGGCTGGAGGGATGTTCATGTCTAAATCCCTCACTTCATATGAGGATCAGCAAAATTTTTACAGCTTATGTTGAAGGTTTGTTAAGCACTTAATTCTCAAGGTGCTGGCTTTTTGAAGATTGAGTGAAATTGGAATGAAAATACTTACATTTTAAAGTGGAGTTTTGAAAATTTATTATGGGATTTACCTGCTTTCTATAATGGTGGGGATTTTTTTATAACTACAAGAGAAGAGTTCCCACAAATTATAGTAAATTAATTAATCTTGTCTTTTGTAGTTTGCAAAAAAAAATTGTCTTCCCTAGTTCCTTATTCTCCAGATGTTTTAACATGCCCATTAGCCTTAATAAGTTTTACATTTAGGTATGTTCAACTCAAAAGTCTCGCTATGGTCAATAAAGCCAAAATAAACCTCATTCTCAAATTCTCTTTCCCTCTCTATGACCCAGTTTATACTAGTTATATGATCTTATGTCCATCTGCCTTTTCTTAAATCTGTCTGTAAAAATCCTTCTCTTTCCATGTATGACTCTATTTTTTAACATCTTAAGCAGATTTTGAAGGGGTGTGGTGGCTCAGCAGGTAAGACGCCAGGCTTATAGATCTGAAGATCACAAGTTCAGAGGTTCGAAATCTGAGCGCCGCGTGACGGAGTGAGCTCCCGCACTCGCCCCAGCTCTTGCCAACCTAGCAATTTGAAAGCATGCAAATACAAGTAGATTAATAGGCACCACTTTGGTGGGTAGGTAACAGCGTTCCGCATGCGTCATGCCGGCCACATGACCGTGGAAGCGTCTTCGGACAACGCTGGCTCTTCGTCTAAGAAACGGAGATGAGCACCGGCCCCTAGAGTCGGACACGACTGCACAAATGTGCGGGGGGAACCTTTACCTTTACTAAGGACACTTTGCTTGTGTAAGACATTTGTGTAATCATTCAGTACTTATTCCTTATCATTCAGCATATTCCCTTGCATCTCTTTTCTTCACTATAGCCAGAAGCAAAATTCCTCATAATAAGAGCAGTTCAGCACTAGAACTGATCACTCTGACTGAGCGTTGTGAGCAGGGCTTTCCAAAGTGCCGCTGCTGGCGACACACCAGTGGCGGCGGCGGTGGTGGCAGCGCGGCGGTGGCAGCGCGGCGGTGGCAGCGCGGTGGCGGCGCATGCGCGCACGGCGGCAGTGCGGGGAGGCATGCAGCGGCGCATGCGCGCACGGCGGCGGCGCGGGGGGGCGTGCGGCGACGCACGCGTGCACGGCGGCGGCGCAGGGGGCGTGCGGGCGGCGGCAGCCTCCACTAAAACGCAGAAACGCTGATCCCGCGCCGCTGCCGCTGCCTCCATGCACGCGTGCGCCGCCGCTTCCGGGTGGTGTGGTGACACACTTTTGTGTTGCGACACACAGTTTGGAAAGCTCTGGTTGTGAGGGACCACTAAGTTGTAGTCCAGTGTGACCTCTTCTCTTTTCTTCTGCACTTCTTTGCCAAGCTCAGGAAGCCTTCTGTGGCTTGAATCATGTCAACTGGATTTCTATTTTCTTAGTGGAAACGTTTCACTCCTTATCCAAGGAGCTTCTTCAGTCTGAGTAAAGTTAGTAAGGGAATCCTTAAATATGTTTCTAGGCTGGCTGTGTGACCTTGCACCTGGGGCTAGGTCATGGTTATTTTTGAGATGTTTGTTTCTAAGTCCCTTTATCATCTAAAGGAGGATCGATTTGATCCTTGAATAGAGGTGGGGGCCTCAGGCATAACCTTTCCCCTATCTTCCTTCCTGCTTTGTCTTCTGTGCCTAGGAAGATTAAGACCATTTCACAAGCTCAACAGCAGCAGGGTAATCTTAACGATCCTCCTTTAGATGATAAAGGGACTTAGAAACAAACATCTCAAAAATAACCATGACCTAGCCCCAGGTGCAAGGTCACACAGCCAGCCTAGAAACATATTTAAGGATTCCCTTACTAACTTTACTCAGACTGAAGAAGCTCCTTGGATAAGGAGTGAAACGTTTCCACTAAGAAAATAGAAATCCAGTTGACATGATTCAAGCCACAGACTGTTCCACCTGGATGACTGAGAACCTTCATAGACTCAGGAAGCCTTGCTTCTCAATTCTGCTGCTATCTACTCAAACACATCCATGTTTCAGGGCTGAAATGTAGGTCCTCCCCAGGCTCCCATGAGAGTAATGGCCACCTCTGTCCTCCATATAGCTTCCCTCTAGCACTTTGTTAAGAACGGCACTCAACCAGCTCTACTGTAGCCATCTTTAAAGGGTGAACATGCAGAAGCAGTAGTGCAGCCACAGAGCAAACAGGGGAGGTCCTCAAAAGCAGTGGGAACATAGAATATGGTGCTCTCTGGTATACTGGAGATCAAGGAGTCAATGGAGAATCTACAGGAGGCGGTAGGAATTCTTGCTCTGCCACTGTCTGCGGTCGTTTCTACGCTAGAAGGCAGAGCATGGATAACTTCCTGCACCCAGCTTTCCCCATACTTGATACCCACTGGTCTAGTTGTCCCCAGCTCCTGGGAGAGGCTCTGGCACCACAGCAACAAACCCCCTCTCCAGTTAATGCCCCATGCTGAAACCATCAGGATGTAGCAATGACACAAGACAAAACAGTGAGTGCGATGAAGCATGCTAGCCATATATGTGCCAATATTTTAAAAATCACAAGGCTAAGAGAGAATAGATTAACAACTATAATGGAGCCACCTCAAGATTTCACCGGTTCCCTGGGACCCCCAGGCCTGATGACATAACTAGGTCTTGAGGGACTTCTGGAAAATCAACAGGGATGGAGCTAACCTCACTTCATCATGGCTCCCTCACTTTGGCATGTCCCGAATGGCGTGAAAGTGGGGTCACTGACAGTATGCAAGCCTGCAGCAGGCGCGAGATGTGGTATCAAGCAAGAATTCAGTCACTGGAATTACTGAACAATGAAAACACATCAACAGCCAGTACATTATGACATCCTACCAAAAAAAAAAGTACTATGTGTACCTAATCCTTGTGCAGTCAACTGGTCAACTGACTGTTCCAAAACCCGGGGGGAAATGTAGTGAAAAAAGAAGAAACCCAAGAGAGTGATGCCGTTGCAGCCTTCCCGAGTGACTGGGGCAGAGGACAGAGGTCTGGGAGAAGGAGGTGGCCCTGGAGGTGGCCCTGGAATGGCAGAACCAATATGAGGTAGCAGATGTTGCAGCACAGAGCACATTGTGCCCAGGTACCTCCCCTTGGGCATCAATGCACCACATACTGACCACATGCTATGACTCAATCAGGGACAAGGTGAGATCAAAGGGGGAAAGTGGAACTCCTAAACCATTCTTGAGGTGCCTCAGCTGATCTTGAGGTGCAGGTAGGGCATGTTGATACATCATCCAGGGATGGTTCCTGGGGCACCCTTGTATCAAAGAGAGGAAGTTATATGGCTATGGCCTCGAAGAAGCTGTGGGCTGCCTTTTGCTGGATGTTTACAAAGAATGGGCAGCTATCTGTCGAGGTTATTTTCATCTGAATTCCTGCATTGAGCGGTGGGTGGCACTCAGTGACCACTATTCTTAGGAATTCTTATTCTTAATCCTCCAACCTTCTCTTGCTTCTCTTACCTTTCCTTCAAGTCACTGGAGCCATCTGACTTCCCCCTAAGGTAATGGGTGACAAAGCCCTACAGAATTTACATACAGTACCTTAAGGCTATCCTTGGATGGTACCAGAATAAGAGGGAAATTCTACGTTGATCACAGTACAACTAAAGATGACTTAAGTCTCTCTCGCTCATGAGTGGAGGACAAGAGGAAGGCAATGCTGAGGGGACATGGAGAGAAAATGGGGTTGCCTAGGCAAATATTGTGCTGTGGGTTGGTTTGTTGCACGGGGGGAAAGGCCTCCAAATGTGCCACTTGAAATGGGGAAAAGGAAGAAGAAACACCTGGCAAAAGTCTTCTCCAATACACTTGTTTTTTATTGTGGATGCAGAGAGAATTCCTTGAAAATGCATACATTTATATATATATATATATACACATGCATTCATACACACACATAGAGATACACACCTAATGCCGTATACAATAAAGGGTGGACATAGTGTGAGTCAATGCAGACATTCTTTCAAACAAAAGCTAGGCCACTCCTGGACACCATATCTGTCCCCAGCACAAAGGTCTCTTGCAGCGCCCCCTGATGCTTGCAGGAAGGCGTTTCATGGTTCTTTGTTTAGGGGGCAGGGGGAATCCCCAACGAGATGGTTCCCCAAGATCCAACATTGGAAAGAAAACAGAAATGGAGAAGGACAGGCTCTCTTTCAAGAAAGGCTTCAGCATTTTTGTAAAATGTTAAATGACACAACAGGATTGGAGTAATTAAAAAGAGGCAGCCGATGCTCCATTGACTGAAAAGTGGGGAAGTCCTCACCACATATAGGAATCGTCAAACCTACGGAAAACAGAGACAAAAAGGGAGTGAGGGTGCCGTCCCTTCCTTAGCCCTGCTTCAAAAGAAGACCGTCTCTACACGACCCAGGGCAGGCTGGGTTCATGGTCTGCTAGTGATGCAACTGTAGATTGATCCTTGACTTGTAGGGTTTGCTGGGCGTCTAAAGCTAAATGAATGTTGTCACACGCAGATGAAGCAAACAGATGGGCCCAAACGCCATTTATGCTGGGACTGCTTTGCACGTATCTGGAGCAGCAATCTCCAGTCTGATGCTAACATAGGAATCACAAAATGTAGTCCCCACAACACTGGCAGAGGACCAGGTTGAGAAAGGCTGCTGCACAGGATACCTTTCCCCTGCCACTTAAGAATGGCTGATCTGACTAATAGGCTCAAGGTTAGAGGAAATTTATTTATTTATTTAAATTTATATAATCAAGTACTACCCAGAAATGCAGGACATTTTTACTTCCAGCGAGGGATTGGCGCCTTGAGATGCGCCTCCACAATCTCCATGGTAGACCATGTGCTCTCCAGACAGCTGGTCACAGCCAGAAGGCTGAAAATGGCATTTCGCAATCAACTGGTGAGTGATCAGCTGGGAGGTCTGGTCTGCGGAACCTCTTGGTGTTTTTCATTATTTTTGGAATTTATTAATTTGGAAAATTGGCTTTTTTAGTATTTAAATTGTAATGTTGGGACTTAAAGATTTTTGCCTGTTCATTGCTAATTTTTTAATGTTTTGAAGATTATAAAAGATTTGCCTACTTCATTGAATCTGCGGAGCTGATTTTTTAACTATCTGCTTTCACTTTCCTGTGAGAACTCTTCTGTTTACATTTCCTTTCATCTTTATTGAAGACTTCCTGATGATTAACTGAAGGACTTTCTCAATCTCCTGCCTAACGGCATTCTTGAGGCACTAGGGGGTGCCATACTGTTCTGTGGAGGGACGCGGAAGACATCAAAGGGATATTTAAAGAATTTTATCTTGGGGTTACCCATTTCCTGGATCATCTCTCAGAACTTGTGGAATCTAAAGTTTACCAACAATCTGAAGAAGATGACAAGGGTGACAGTCAAGGGAGAAAATTTGAACTGTGGAATGCTAACCCTAATCTTGAAGAAAAAAAAACTTCTGGGTGTACAGGGAGAGATGGAAATGGCCTCATTCCTGGAACATCGAGACCAAAGAAAAGAGTTAAACTTCAGGGGCTGGAAGGCTTTTGAAGATTATTTGGACTTTACAAGGCAGTCTGTTAAATTTGAGATTTGTAAGGAGAAAGCCTTGTTTGTAACACTGAGACATGTAAATGCCTTAGTCTAATTTGAAGTGGGATAATTGTCTAATTGTGTTTATCAGGATGGTCTTTTAAAGGTTTAGACAGATGTTTTTGCTTTTGGGATAATGACTTTATTTTGGGTAAAAGGATATCAATAAGGTTACTGTTCAAATATGCAATGGTTGTGAGATGCAATGTTTAACTATATAAATGATTTGGTTAATTGCATAAATATGTTTTTAGGATGATTTTTGTAAGGGCTTTGATGGATTCTTTTGTTTCTTTTTGAATAATATTAATTCTATGTGGAAAGATCTTATTTTTTTGTTGTTATTTCAGCAGGTAGAGAGGAGTAAAATTGTAGTGAAGAAGGGTAATATTTGATGAGTTGTTTAATAAGTGAAAAATTATGTTGTAAAAGGTTTTTTATATATTCTTTAAGAGTGAAAGTTAGTTTGTTTTAGAGGAGAATGTTATATTGAGAATGGAAATGTTTTATAGAAATAATGTTTATTTTGGTTTCAGTTAGAGTAAGAGATTGATATTATGTATATCTTTGTTGTAGAAAGTCGGAAGTCACTATATAGTAGTCCTCTTTGTATTTTTGCACTTTTTTAGTTTTCTTTTTTTCTTGTAGTATACTTTGTTTCAAGGGGCGTGGTGGCTCAGCGGGTAAGATGCCAGGCTTGTCAATCGGAAGATTGCACGTTCGGAGGTTCGAATCCCTAGCCCTGTGTGACGGAGTGAGCTCCCGTACTAGCTCCAGCTCTTGCCAACCTAGCAATTCGAAAGCATGCAAATGCAAGTAGATGAATAGGTACCACTTCGGTGGGTAAGTAACAGCGTTCCGCGCGTGTCATGCAGCCACATGACCATGGAAGTATCTTCAGACAACGCTGGCTCTTCGGCTAAGAAACGGAGATGAGCACCGGCCCCTAGAGTCGGACACGACTGCACAAATGTGCGGGGGGAACCTTTACTTTTCTATTCTTTGTTTCATTCTTTCTAGTTTTTATGTATATGTTGAAAAAATATTCAATAAACCTCTAGAACCAAGAAAATAAATAAAAAAATAAAATGCATTACATTTTGGCATATTTACTGGTAGTTGGTAGAATACACTCCGGCACAGAACACTTAACGTAAAACTTCTTGGATTCCATGATTCAAGCAGTGTTTGAGAAATGAGTCATTTGATTTCTATTCAGATGTCATCTATTTGAAACCACAGAGGTAGTCTTTCCTTTGGAACCCTTGGAAAGGCTGCAATTCCACAAAATTTCTGGATTATCCATTTCTCCAGGAACTCTTGGGTCACTTTCAGCCTGGAAGGTGAATGGTGGCTACATGGCTTTGCAATGACAGAAACATGTCTGTCTGTCTGTGTTGGGGGGTGGGGGAGTGTAAAAATTGAGTTCATTTCCCTCTTGTGTGGAGTGAGATTCAGGAGTCCTTTATAATGCTTGGAATTGCATCAGCTCAGGGGTACAGTGATTGATTGGCGATCTTTGCTTTTCTTTCTCACTGTGACAAGATCAACAGATGTAAAGATCACCACAAATTATTTTTAACAGGTGGAAATGGAAATGGGGTGGATTGGAGCACCCATTATCACAACATGAATTGCTTAGACTCACCGTGATCTGGCATTGTGATCACTTTTGCTGTTGTTTCCAAAATCAAGCTATGACATCAAGGTCTCTGGGATAGATCTCTTGCCATACCTGGTGGTAAAAAGTAAGCACTGAGTGACTAAGCTAAAGCTCTCCAATTCTTTCTCTTGGAGAGAAGCTTCCCAAATTTTCATTCATTTTTTTCCTTTCACCAGATACTGGTAATTACACGATCTACTAGCTAGGACTGACTGACAGACAAATTCTCTGTAACAGGCTTTGAAAAGATAACATGATATTAACTTTTAAGTATCTTAATTGTGTTTTGATTGTCTGGTTTCTATCTTACTTCTGTCTACCTTGTTTTGTTAACTCCCCTGAACATCCTGGATGGACGAAAAAGGCAGGATATAAATTATCCTTAGAGGCCTCATGGATATTTCCTATGTAGTTTTCTTGGCAACAATATTCATTGAACCAGCGAATTCCCCCTTGGCGGCCCCCGTCTTGTTCCGTAAGAAAAAGGATGGCACGCTCCGGCTATGCACGGATTATAGAGGACTGAATGCCATCTCAGTCACTAATCAATACCCCCTCCCACTTTTAAAGGACATGCTGGCACAAGTGGCTAAGGGTAAACTTTTCACCAAATTAGACCTGAGAGAAGCCTACTACAGGGTCTGGATATAGGAAGGGGACGAGTGGAAGATGGCATTCAACTGTCCACTCGGCTCGTTTCAATACAGGGTCCTCCCATTTGGGATTGCGGGGGGACCAGGGATCTTTATGAAACTAATAAACGAAGTATTGTACGAGTTCCTGTACCGGGGGGTGATAGTCTATTTAGATGACATCCTGATCTTCTCCCAGGACCTAGCAGAACATACACAGCTGGTGAAAGCGGTCCTCAAAAAATTATTGGACGCCAAACTCTTTGTCAAATTGGATAAATGTGAATTCCATCAAGAGAGGCTGGACTTCCTGGGGTTCAGGATTTCAAGCAAAGGCATAGAAATGGACCCTGCCAAGGTGCAAGCAGTAGTGGGGTGGGAACCTCCTCGGACCAGGCGCCAACTGCAGGCGTTCATCGGCTTCGCAAATTTCTATATGGATTTCATCAGGAATTTCGCGCAGATAGCGCTGCCGCTAACAGACTTGTTAAAAACGAAAAGCGGCGGTGGCACACAAGCTAAACGGCCAGGCACCAAAATTAAATGGTCCCCAGAATGCCAGGAGGCCTTTGAAGAACTCAAAGCTCTGTTCACGGCTGAGCCTATCCTGAAGCACCCGGAAATAGATAAACCGTTCATTATCCACGCAGACGCATCGAACAACGTGATAGGATCAATACTGCTGCAGGCGGATGAGAATGGCAAACTACGACCGTGTGCGTATATATCTAAAAAATTCTCAGACACAGAAAAGCGATGGCATGTCTGGGAGAAGGAAGCATTCGCAGTCCGACACGCGTTGGCTACATGGCGGCACCTGCTAGAAGGGGCATCAGTCCCGTTCAAAGTTTGGACCGAACATAAAAACTTGGAAGCACTGAAATCGCCCAGGAAACTAAACCCGAAACAACTTAGATGGGCCGAATTCTTCAGTCGCTTCAACTTCACCCTGAGGTACTTTCTGGGGGGGAAGAACTACCTGGCAGATGCATTATCGTGGCTGCCTCAACATGACAGGAAAGCGGAAAACATAACAGAAACCCTATTCCCACACAAGCCCTCAAGTACCAGTCAGGTGGGACACGTGGCAGTGGCTCGAGGGGACAATACGGTGTCTACAGCGCTCAATCCATTGGAGAGTGAGATACAGGCGGCGACAACACAAGACACCTGGTGGGGGGAAAACAAACACCTCCTGCAGGAGAAGGATGGAAGGTGGTGGAATAACGATAAGTTGTACGTACCTGACACCATGCGGAAACGTGTCCTAGCGATCACTCACGACCACAAGGCAGCAGGACACTTTGGGTTTGTGAAAACCTTGCACCTGGTCAGGCACACGTTTTGGTGGCCCACACTACATAAGGACATAAAAGTCTATGTAGGTACCTGCCCTGTGTGTGCTACGGCAAAAAGGGCCACAGGTAAGCCCAAAGGACTTCTGCAACCCATGGCTGACCCGTCGCAACCATGGCGACAGATAGCCATGGACTTTGTAGTCGACCTCCCTGAGAGCAAACAAAAAACGGCAGTGTGGGTGATCACGGACCTGTTCTCAAAACAGGCTCATTTCATCGCCTGCAAAGGGATACCGACAGCACCCAAGCTGGCCAGGCTCTTCACGCAAAACGTATACCATTTACATGGGGCACCTGAACGGATAATTAGCGATCGAGGGAGCACGTTTACCTCGAAATTCTGGAGGGCGTTTCTTCGGCTAATTGGGTCTGAACAGGGCTTGAGCAGCGCTTTCCACCCGTGCACGGACGGGGCGTCAGAATGACTGGTAGCCATCTTAGAACAGTATTTAAGGTGTTACATAAGCTACCAGCAGGATGACTGGGTGGACTTGCTACCTTTTGCAGAAGTGGCGTACAACAACTCAGTGCACCACAGCACGGGGTTCACTCCGTTCAAAATAGCCACAGGCCAGGACTTTTCGGCTATCCCAGAGGTGGGCACGATTCAGAGGACAGACGGCCATGCCCCACTACAGGCAGACGAATGGATAGCCAAGATAACTAGCAACTGGCCTGTCATGCTTCAAACGCTTAAGGAAGCGAAAGACGACTACAAAAAATATGCGGACAAAAAACGTGCAGTGGAATGGGAATTTCGCGAAGGGGATAAAGTATATTTATCCACCAAGAACTTGCGGTCTATGCAACCGTCTCGCAAGTTGGCCCCAAAGTTTATCGGGCCATTTCCTATCGTCAGAGTCATCAACCCGGTAACTGCACGCCTGCAACGTCCAAAATCGTTGAGGAAAGTCCACCCGGTGTTCCATATCAGCCTCCTAAAACGATACCTCCCATCAGATCAGTGGCATCTTACAACAAGGGACACAGCACCTACCTTAGTGAACGGGGAGCCGCACTTCGAGATTGAGAACATTTGCGATTCACGTATACACAGGGGGAAGTTGCAATACCTGGTAAAGTGGTTGCACTTGCCAGTAGGGTTCAGGGAATGGGTAGCAGTGGAACACATGCAGGCCCCGGACTTGATTAGAAAATTTCACCGCAAATTCCCCGACAAACCCCGGTGACTCCCGGCCTAACGAGATATTATTCTGTTACAGGTTTTACAAGCGCCAACTACATGCAACAGGAGCCGGGACGGAGCATGAGGGGAGAGGGGAGGTCTTGGGGGGGCGGCATGTCAGAACCCTGGCATGCCCAAGGGTCCTGCCATCCCCTATACCACAGCCAGCATTAGCAACTGCCAGCTACGCCTCATGGATGATGAACTTTTAACCTTGACACCAGGAGAACCAGAGGGAAGACTGAAAGCGGACCAGATGGAAGCCCGCAGCTGGGAGGGGCCAGTGCTCTGGCAGAAGGGTATATAAACCCGAGCAGGGAACCAGGGGACCATTCGTGCCTTTACTGTGCTTACTCATGTTGATCAATAAACCGTTTACTTACTGAAAGAGCTGAGGTAAAGTCATTACTGTGGAGAAACGTCTGCAACTGAGAAGCGCCTGACAACTAGTGAATGACAACTGTAAAATGTATCAGTGTGAAATCTGAACATTCTATCAGGATAGACCTTTGAAATATGATACTTTTGATGTACTCGGCTGAAGACAGATGCAGTATAAAAACAGTCTATAACTTCTAGACAAATCTAATATTAAAATATGATCCATTGAATAATCATGATTTAAGATGACGCATATACAAGTAAACTATATAGCTTCTCAACCAACAGTCTTGCATCTCCCCATACCTGTATCCACCTATTTGCTACTGCTGCTACCTTCACTTAGGAAAATGTAACAACATGTGCTTGGAGACGGATGCTTGACAGGAATGAGGCTGCATTAATTCCTCCCATTCTTTGGAACCCCACAGCAAATTATTATCCATAAAAAAATAGCTGGGGGATACATAAAAAAAGAGTCCATAGCTTCTAGATAGTTCTAATATTAAAATATTATCCATTGAATAATCATGATTTAAGATGATGCATATACAAGTAAACTAGACAGCAAATTATTATCCATTGCACATCAAGAGCCAACATACACGCATGTTTGCACAGGGTAGAGAGGGTTTGACTTCCCACCTCATATGGAACATAGAAATTAAGAAGAAATTAAATGGGTAAGTCAAACTAGCATTCACAGGTGAATAGATGGCATAAAATATCACCCATGAAACATCCTCACTACTGCATAAACTACATTCATGCTTTGCACACCTCGGCCTCGGCACCACGTTAATGTAATGCTGAAGGTCAGCAACGTATTTTGCCAGTTCCTCAGGGGTAGCGGTTTTTCCAGGGTACTTTGGCTTAACTGGGTGGGCATCCACAAAGGTTCCCAGACAGAACATGATGCACAGAGCCATGGCAATCACAAGAGGCCGGGGCTTCAGAGAGGCAACCATCTAGGAGGAAACAAACAATACGGACAAGTTCATAAAAATCCAGGTGAATCACTCAGGCTAGCCCTAGATGCAGCGTGAAATCCAGCTGTACATTAACTGCCTTACCCATAACAAGCTTGGTAAAGGATATTGCTTATCAAACTTAACATTTTTATCTTGTATATTGTATATCTCAGGTTCGCTGGTATAATCTCCCTCCCTTCCTTGACCACATCTTTAGCCTAGTTTGCAAAGCTCTGCTTAAGAGTTTGGTCCTGTTGAGCATTTGCAGATAATGCTTTCCAAAACCAGTTTGAATCCTGAGCTGCACTGGAATACATCATCTGCTTTGGAAGAAAGCACACAAATAATAGTGGGGTGGGGTGGGATAGGGCAGCAATAGCCTTGTCCTTTATGTATTCCAGAACATGCACAATGGTACAACTTTTTCATCACTGAATTTCCTCAACCCTGCCCCAGCTACTCACTGTGAAAAGGAGGTACAAACAACGGCAAAGCTGGATATGAAGAGATGCTGAGGCTCAGTGATCTTCGAGTTGACTCTTGCAGATGCCTCTGTTAACAGCTCGCTCAACCAGGGTTTATATGCTTGGTAAGTGACTAAATGAAGGAGGGGGAAAGCTCCTCCCCCTCCCTCATTTTCTCTCTCCCCCACGTTCATTCAATCACTCACCCATAATTTGTTGATCAATGCAGTTCCGTATCAGCTACCTTGATTACCTTTCCAAGGAAACTATATGTACATGCCAAGGGAGGGAGAAACTGATGGGAGAACTAGATGAACCCATGGGGAATGAAGAATTACAGGAACATGCCTCTAAGCCAGTGTCAAAGAGCTACAACTTCTGATGACCATCAGTAGGATGGCAATAATGGAGAAGTATACATTCCTAAGAGAGTATACTGAAGAGTGAGGACACATGTTTTGAAAAGCAGAAGAAATCTCCCCTTGGAATGGATAAGGTGCAGATTTAAGACAAACTCCAGTGAAAAAGAGGCTTCATCCATACAGTAGCCCAAGTCTTTTTGCTGATCAATATTCTTGTAGACAGAGCCAAAGTCAAAGGCTTAGAAATATTGTACGGGGTTAAAGCAAGCATTGTATTTTCATGTCAACTAGAAGTCAACATTTAATTTTCAAATAATATACATACAGTAGATTGTTTTGATGGTTCATGAGAGGAAAAAATATCCAAAATCCATAAGTGGATAATACCTTTACTGTACTTGGACACATAGTTGTAAGACGCAAAGGGACCTTAAGTCCAGAGGATGCTTTTCTTCCCCCAAATTTTTGTTTTATTTTTTGGTAGGAGGGAGGAAAGGGGAACCTGTCTGTAGTTCTTTTAAGGTCTCTATTTAATAATATTTAGAAGTTCCAGAAAGAAATCTAGGTAAAGTTTTTTTCTTAATTCACTTGACAAAATGATCTCAAGATGAACCAGGAATACTTGAATTTTCATTCAAAACATCTTTAGTGAACCATCAGGTATCATTTAGCGTGTATTTGGACTCAGGTATAACTTTCAGAATTTAGGCAGTATTTATTATTTTATTTGACTGGGATCTCCTATTTTCCACAGGAATTCAAGATAGTTTCCATAACACTCTTTCTTCCATTTTCCCCACCCTCACAACAAGTCAGTTGGGCTGAGAAGGAGTAACTGGCCCAGACTCAGCCAATGACCTTCTACGTCTGACAGCAGAATTGTACCTACATTTGCCCCATCCTAATTCAATGTTTAACCACTTCACCCATTTGCTCCGCCCAGGAAAACCGGCCAGAATTCTTGTAGATGAATTTTGTATTAATTTCAGCTTTCAAACCATTTTCAAGAGTCCTCCATATATTATAATGAATGTGGAGCTTGCTAAACGTCGGCCACAGTTGACCAACCAGACAAAAGTACTAGAACATACTCCAAGCGACCAAATTTAAGAATTGAGAGTGTTCCCAAACTCCATGTTGACACTACTCATCAGGAAGAGTGCCACCCTTTCCAAACTGCAAACTAATTCTCCCAACTTGGGAACCTCTTGTCAGAGTCCAGGTTCAGTTTACAGGCTCTCATTCATCCGATTATATCCAAGCAGTGGTACAGCACAATGCACAGCCATCTGAATTGGATGTTCTAGAGCAGAGCTTTCCAAACTGTGTGTCGTGACACAAAAGTGTGTCGCCACACATAGTCTGGTGTGTTGCCACACAACCCAGAAGCACTGATCATCATCAGTGCTTCCGGGTTTTCCCGCAGCAACACACCAACGGCGGTATGCAAAATCCGAAAGCGGCAGCAGCGCTTCCGGGTTTTTGCGCGCTGCTACAATTTTGGCACGCAAAAACCCGAACGCGGCAGCAGTGCTTCCGGGTTTTTGCATGCTGCCGCAATGGCGGCACTTCTGGGTTTTCCCGCGGCGACACACCAACGGCGGTTGGTGTGTCGCTGCAGGAAAACTTTGGAAAGCCCTGTTCTAGAGAATAAGATTGGTGTGTTACTGTATCATTAGATAACCTCGCTCATCGCCTCTAGATGCTTTACTGAATGATAGTATCAGGGGGCTTTAGCGGGTTTCAATATATTTTAGTTTTAGTTAGTTTCTTTGTTTCTATATAAATAAATTAGTATTCATCGACCTTATTCACACTAATCTGCCCTCAGTGGTTATAGGAACCGCTTGCAATGCCATCTTCTCATTCCTTCCCCCACCTAGCCCCTTAATCATTGCCAGAGCCTTACCAAAACCAAGATACACCGTTCAAATTCAGGGCAGCCACCATTTCCAGCTGGCACAAACTAGAATTTGAAACCACTTGAAGGTAAACCAGTAAAACAGTTGTGTTTTCTAAAAATAAAGGTATTAAACAACAATGGGATAAATATGGCATTTTGCAGGGCTCCCCAACTAAATGCCCACCGAGTCACATAAAAATCCCCAATGCTACTTTCCAAAACTAATCTTGAGGTTATGAATGGAACTAACATGACTACCATGGCCCCTGAATTACTGGGCCTGTTCCCCAACATGTTTCACTGGGTCCTGCATGGAGTTAGTCTGTCATGCAAATACTATTCTATTCAGTGGTGATGACACAGAGATTTCGTTTTAGCCTGGAGCTCTTTGACACTAAGCTAACTCTCTTCAGACAACTATCCCAAGCAAATATGGCTGAGAAAATATGCAAGACGGGAACGGAAGTCCTAGAGCAGATCCACAAAATTGGGGAGAGGAGGGACTGACTCTGTCTGTCATGACGTGTGAAGATGGCCACAGATTCATCCTAACAAATATTATAATCAATTGTGTTGGAAACTCCTGCAAGATTATGGAGAAGAAGTGTGGTTGTAATCTTTCTGCCTCTTTCTCACCTATCAGGGCAACCGAGGCACTCTATGTCCCAAGCTCTGCCCTAAACTCAGATTGATATGGTTATGGAGAATCTGTTTCATCCAACAGAGCTTGCCATTGCATACAAAGAAGATGGCATGAAGAAATGTCCATTGTAACAAGGTATCATCATATATAATTTCATGAAGTTATCTGCAGATTTATGTAGCAGTTGCTATAACTGGGCAATTTGGATTTCTTGTTCAAAATAATGTTTCTGGAGGGATAGAAAAATAAAAAATAAATAAACTCTAGGGTTACTTCAAAGGCTAATAACTATATTGTGACTTAAACTTTCAAGGATCCTCTGTCAGATACATTCAGTTTTCTCATTAGCAGAAATCCTTGACAAAGTAACAAATCACTTTTTTCGAAAACTTACAGAAAGAGAAGGATATGGGAAACACAGATTCCACAAATATAGAATCGGGCTTCATAATAATAGAGACCAAAAATGTGACTTCTGGGGCTGTAAATATGCTCCTTAACCTGTAAAAAATCAAGTCTAGCATACAATTTTCAAGTCTGACCAGTCTCCACCTTCAGACTTTCAGAATACCTATTCAGCAATAATGTCCATTACTGCCATTTCTGTGTCCAGGGTGGAAAAAAGATGTGGCCTCCAATTGGTGCCGCAGCACAACTCCCAGGAGCTCCAGCCAGCACGGCCTGTGGTGAGGGCATCTTGAAAACATCTCCGTCTTCTCACTTCACTTTTATCAAGAGAATGGAATATCCAGTACATGAGCATCAATGGAAGACTATTTTGGCATCTCAGTATCCCTTTTCCATAGCTTTAAAAGTACATTTCATCCAGTAAACGTTATTGTTGCGTGTGTATTAGAAACCCACCTATCTTTTAAAGAAGCAGTTGTTGGCTTCAGAGAGTAGCTGGCATTATCCGTGATACATAAAATGGAAGAAGTGGCCAGTGGGGAGGCAGGTTGGAGCATTTAAATGCTGAGCCTGTTTTAAGATTGACATCCTCTTTTTTATGCGTTTCACTCCTCAAAAATAGGAGGCGAACCGCCCAGGGTCCCTCCTTGTGAGGAAGATGGGCAGCATATAAATATGATAAATAAATAAAATAAATAAAATAAGTAAATAAAAAATAGCAACCGGTTCAAGTCACTAGAGCCATCTGACTTCCCTGTAAGGCAGCCTTTCTCAACCTTAAGACCCTGGAGGAACCCTTGAAATATTTTTCAGGCCTCCCGGAACCCCTGCACATTCAGGCTCGAATCTAGGCCAGAAGTTACAAAATTATTATATTTGTTTCATGTATATATATGCATTAACAGTGCTCTTAAACTAAAAAGAAATAATGAAACTTGTGTCTTTAATGTGAAGTTGCCCGAATTTGAAATATTTTTTTAAGTAAATCATGATCTCCGAGGGAACCCCTAGTGACCCCCCGTGGAACCCTAGGGTTCTACGGGACCCTGGTTGAGAAAACCTGCTCTAAGGTAATCGGTGACAAAGCCGTACAGAATTTACAAGGCTATCCTTGAATGGTACCAGAATAAGAGGGAAATTCTACATGGATCACAGTACAACTAAAGATGACTTAAGTCTCTCTCGCTCATGAGCGGAGGACAAGAGGAAAGCAATGCCGAGGGGAGATGGAGAGAAAATGGGGTTGCCTAGGCAAATATTGTGCTGTGGGTTGGTTTGTTGCACGGGGGGAAAGGCCTCCAAATGTGCCACTTGAAATGGGGAAAAGAAAGAAGAAACACCTGGCAAAAGTCTTCTCCAATACACTTGTTTTTTATTGTGGATGCAGAGAGAATTCCTTGAAAATGCATACATTTATATATATATATATACACATGCATTCATACACACACATAGAGATACACACCTAATGCCGTATACAATAAAGGGTGGACATAGCGTGAGTCAATGCAGACATTCTTTCAAACAAAAGCTAGGCCACTACTGGACACCATATCTGTCCCCAGCACAAAGAAGAAACACCTGGCAAAAGTCTTCTCCAATACACTTGTTTTTTATTGTGGATGCAGAGAGAATTCCTTGAAAATGCATACATTTATATATATATATATACACATGCATTCATACACACAGAGAGAGATGCACACCTAATGCCGTATACAATAAAGGGTGGACATAGCGTGACCTTTGACTGGTGAGTCAATGCAGACATTCTTTCAAACAAAAGCTAGGCCACTCCTGGACACCATATCTGTCCCCAGCACAAAGATTTCTTGCAGCGCCCCCTGATGCTTGCAGGAAGGCGTTTCATGGTTCTTTGTTTAGGGGGCAGGGGGAATCCCCAACGAGATGGTTCCCCAAGATCCAACATTGGAAAGAAAACAGAAATGGAGAAGGACAGGCTCTCTTTCAAGAAAGGCTTCAGCATTTTTGTAAAATGTTAAATGACACAACAGGATTGGAGTATTTAAAAAGAGGCAGCCGATGCTCCATTGACTGAAAAGTGGGGAAGTCCTCACCACATATAGGAATCATCAAACCTACGGAAAACAGAGACAAAAAGAGAGTGAGGGTGCCGCCCCTTCCTTAGCCCTGCTTCAAAAGAAGACCGTCTCTACACGACCCAGGGCAGGTTGGATTCATGGTCTGCTAGTGATGCAATTGTAGATTGATCCTTGACTTGTAGGGTTTGCTGGGCGTCTAAATCTAAATGAATGATGTCACACGCAGATGAAGCAAACAAATGGGCCCAAACGCCATTTATGCTGGGACTGCTTTGCACGTATCTGGAGCAGCAATCTCCAGTCTGATGCTAACATAGGAATCACAAAACGTAGTCCCCACAACACTGGCAGAGGACCAGGCTGAGAAAGGCTGCTGCACAGGATACCTTTCTCCTGCCACTTGAGAATGGCTGATCTGAATAATAGGCTCAAGGTTAGAGAGAATGCAGGACATTTTGGCATATTTACTGGTAGTAGGTAGAATACACTCGGGCACAGAACACTTAACGTAAAACCTCTTGAATTCCGTGATTCAAGCAGTGTTTGAGAAATGAGTTGTTTGATTTCTATTCAGATGTCATCTATTTGAAACCACAGAGGTAGTCTTTCCTTTGGAACCCTTGGAAAGGCTGCAATTCCACAAAATTTCTGGATTATCCATTTCTCCAGGAACTCTTGGGTCACTTTCAGCCTGGAAGGTGAATGCTGGCAACATGGCTTTGCAATGACAGAAACATGTCTGTCTGTCTGTCTGTCTGTCTGTGTCTGTGTTGGGGGGTGGGGGAGTGTAGAAATTGAGTTCATTTCCCTCTTGTGTGGAGTGAGATTCAGGAGTCTTTTATAATGCTAGGAACTGCATCAGCTCAGGGGTACAGTGATTGATTGGCGATCTTTGCTTTTCTTTCTCACTGTGACAAGATCAACAGATGTAAAGTTGCTCAAAAATTATGTTTAATAGGGACTTCCAGTAGGGACATGGCGGACTGAACAGCTGTGCACACGGGCTCAGAGGGCAGAACTGACAACGCAGCAGTTTTTTCGGGCTCAGGCAGGTTTTTCCTGAAACCCAGGAGTGTTTTTCCAGAAAAAGGAAAACACCTGGAATCACCCCATCTGTCCTCCGGACATCTGCTTGCAGCCAGAAGACCGCAAACAGCGTTTGCGTTCAGCTGGTAAGAGCTAGCTGGGAGGCTGGACCGTCACCATTTCCAAGCCGCGCTGTAGCCTTAAAGGGACACTAAGACTGGCCACCCCTTTCTAAATCACCCAATTTATATTTCTTTTAAGTACGCATACCCTAAGAGAGGCTTTCTACAGCAAGGAGAAGCGGGTTCTCTTGGTGCTTATCATTATCTTTGGGATTAATTTTTTTAAAAATTCTTTTTAAGTTTTGGACTTTCTTTTCCCTCCAAATATTAAGGAGGATTGAGAGCAAATAATTGTCTCCCTGTTACTATTTTTGTACTAAATTTGAAGATATTAGCTTTTTCCTACACGTTGAATCGGCTGTTTTGAACTTTCAGTTTTCTGCTTCTACTTTCCCTGGGGAACTGTCTGCATATCTCACTTGTTTCTGGAATCTTTTCATATCTTCGACTTTCGCTGCTTAAGATCCTAGGGGGCGCCATAATCTACTGCGTGAGACATGGAGGATTTTAAACAGACTTTCTCTGACTTTCACCAAGATTTTAAACAGATTCTTTCTGATTTCTACCAAGTTTTTATGCAAGGCATTCAGGACATTGTGGAAAATATGAGCTTCAAAATGTGTCATCTGGTTGGGGATGTCGTGGATGAAACTGAGGAATTTAACAGTGACAGAAATGTCTCTTCTAAGAGTGAGATTGGCATTTCTATTGAAATGCTGGATGAAGATTGGGTAGTTGAGTTGGAGAAATTAAAGGGAGAGATCGAGTTGCAAGCCATAAGTGAAATTGATCTTCTGGTGAAACATCATGGAAAAGAAGAGGTTATTATGTATGGGAGGTCTCCTGAAGAGAAGTCGGAGTTTTTGAGGGGGGCAGTTGGGCTGTTCGATTCTTTTAAGAAAAAAGTTCTGTGCGCATAGTGGGGATATGTAAATGCTCTGGTTTAATTTGAAGTGGGATAAGGGTTTAAGAATATTTATCTGGATTGCTTTTATGGTTTGGCTGATTTCATTTATCTTTAATGATTTGGATTAAGATTATTAAGGTATAATAAAAAATAATAAATGTCTATTTGGATGGTTTTGGGTTTAATATGATTAAGATTATTAAAATTGCTGTATTATCAAGTACAATGGCATACAATTTATATGTTTTTTTAGTTTGATCTTTATTATAGTAAACAAAAATGTATAGAATAGTAGTAGAAAGTAAATAATTAAGTAAATGTTATCTTTGGGGGGAAAGATGATTAGGAGGTTTATATAAATTTTCCTTTTTTCTTTTTCTTTTAATATAAGGGGAGGGAGTAACTGTATTTAGTGATTTTTACAATGTGCCAATGGAATGATTTATAGAAATAATGTGATTTTGGTTTAATATAGAGTAAGGGATTGATTATGGAAATTTTTGTATATCCTTGCTGTTAAAACTCAGAAGTCAGCTCTTTTTGTAACTTTGAAAAAAAATTCTCTTATGTTTCCACAGTTTTTTAGTCTTTCTTCTTTTTTTCTTTCTAGTTTTTTGTTTTTCTGTAGCTTTTATCTTTGCTTGAAACTTAATAAAATTCTTATAAAAAAACCCAATTATTTTTAATAGTTGGAAATGGGAATGGAGTGGATTGGAGCACCACTTATCACAACAAGAATTGCTTAGACTCACCGTGACCTGGCATTGTGATAACTTTTGCTGTTGTCTCCAAAATCAAGCTCTGACATCAAGGTCTCTGGGACAGATCTCTTGCCATACCTGGTGGTAAAAAGTAAGCACTGAGTGACTAGCTAAAGCTCTCCAATTCTTTCTCTTGGAGAGAAGAAGCTTCCCAAATTTTTATTCATTTTTTCTCTTTACCGGATCCCGGTAATTATACAATCTACTAGCTAGGACTGACTGACAGACAAATTCTCAGGAACAGACTTTTAAAAGAATAACATGCAGATTATAGGTGACTTGCTTCCATTCCAACTAAGGCTAAGCCAAATTCAGAGGACACATCTTTAAGAGTTTTTCTATTTCTCTACTATTTTTCATGGTCCAGAGTTCCATAGAAAGTTGGTGGAATATTCCCAGTTAATAGCTAGCAGAGAAGAGCAGTTGTTCAGCTACACCTTTCATACATAAACTGACCATATTCTTTTCCCACTGATTCTACGCTCCAGGAATGGTTATACAGATGGAGATGTATAAGTTGAGCCTAGGCGAGTTCTGCCTAACTAAGAGAAAAAGTTCTTCGACTTGCTTCTACAGGTAGATTCACTGCTCTTCCATGGCCGGGCAAAGAGAGAACAACAGTTTCCTCAAGTTTATGACTACAGTAGACCATGGACTCTGAAGAGTTCAAAAGTAATAGAATAGTGCATTCAAGGAACTGAGAGAGACAAGTCCTTAGTAATAGTCTCCTGGATCTGGTTTACAATGGGGTTTCTAGGAGATGAGAGCCAACAAGCTGCTGTAGGCTTTCATGGGTAGTATCTCTTGGGCAGTGTTGGGCTTCAGTGTGTCCTGGCAGTTCGCTAGACCACAGTCACTAAACCCTGAAGCCCAACACTGCCCAGCTAATGAGCTGTTCCAAGCAGGCAACACTCATGGAGAAAAAAAGCTAATATATAAAAAGCATTTTACAGCTGGGTTACTCATTCACTCCCAAAAGGCTGCAAATCACAGCAATCCCTGCAGATTAAGACCTTCATTATGTCTGCACACATTTGCACCAGGAATGATGCTCTAAAGTAATTGTAATCTGCAAGTACCACACTGACATATAGCTGCTTACTAGTGACTGACAACTGTAAAATGTATCAGGGTGAAATCTGAAAATTCTATCAGGACAGACCTTTGAATTATGATACTTTTGAAGTACTCGGCTGAAGACAGATGCAACATTAAAAAAGAGTCCATAGCTTCTAGATAGTTCTAATATTAAAATATTATCCATTGAATAATCATGATTTAAGATGATGCATATACAAGTAAACGAGACAACAAATTATTATCCATTGCCTATCAAGAACCAACATACACGCATGTTTGCACAGGGTAGAGAGGGTTTGACTTCCCACCTCATATGGAACATAGAAATTAAGAAGAAATTAAATGGGTAACTCAAACTATCATTCACAGGTGAATAGATGGCATAAAACATCACCCATGAAACATCCTCACTACTGCATAAACTACACTCATGCTTTTCCACACCTTGGCCGCGTAATCAAATCAAGGTAATGTATCTGATCAGCATTGTATTTTGCCAGTTCTTTAGGGGTAGCATTTTTTCCAGGGTGCTTTGGCTTAACTGGGTAGGCATCCACAAAGGTTCCCAGACAGAACATGATGCACAGAGCCATGGCAATCACAAGAGTCCAGGGCTTCAGAGAGGCAACCATCTAGGAGGAAACAAACAATACGGACAAGTTCATAAAAATCCAGGTGAATCACCCAGGCTAGCCCTAGATGCAGCGTGAAATCCAGCTGTATATTAACTGTCTTACCCATAACAAGCTTGGTAAAAGATATTGGCTGAGAATGTATCATTTGGATGTTAACACAGTTGCTTAAATGCACCTCTTCAGCCTGCTGAACATCAGGTTCACTGATGTAATCTCCCTCCCTTCCTTGACCACATCTTTAGCCTAGTTTGCAAAGCTCTGCTTAAGAGTTTGGTCCTGTTGAGCATTTGCAGATAATGCTTTCCAAAACCAGTTTGAATCCTGAGCTGCACTGGAATACAACATCTGCTTTGGAAGAAAGCACACAAATAATAATAGGGTGGGGTAGCAATAACCTTGCCCATGTATTCCATAAAATGCACAATAGTATAAACTATACATCATGTCAAGACCATGCATTCTGGTCCTGCCCCCATGTCTCATTTAAACGCGTGCCTGTCCATCCTCTCTTTCCAGATCTTGCTGCTTTATTCAACCACATCTGAATATATCTGAAGGTATGTTTGCTTTCCTGAGAAATTTTATCATAGTTTTCATGTCTCCAATAACAAGAATTCTCATTATTATTGAACCCAGTTTAGACTTTTCCTCTCAACATGGCAAACTTTGAAAATGACGGAACAGGTATATATAGGAGATGTTGCCAGAACAGCCTTCCCCAAGCTGGATGCCTTCCAGATACATAGAAGTTGAAGTCCACACATCTGGAGGGTGCCAGGTTTGGAGCAGCTGGGCTAAAGTGTTAGGATGTACAAGACAGCTCCCAACTTAAATGGCACTTCATGTTAGGGATTCATAAAGAAAGGAACTTGGGTTGGACTTCAAAGATCTGAAGGGACTTCTGAACATCTGGAGAAGCTCTATAGAGTACAGGGAAATGCAGAGCTACAATTCCACTTTGAGTCTTTGTTATATTGGAGAAGGGCTACACAATCAGCAGCCCTATTGTGGTCTGTTCTAAGTGGCTGTGTGAATCACCTTTTGGAAGCAGCAAATTCTACCACCTGCCAGTTTCCCGGGTTTGACTCTTTATACAGTTTTGAGCAAGGGAGTTATGCATCATATGGTGGGTGCGGAATGGCACATACTTAAGAAAAGTATCTGTAAGATATCTGCTGAAGTTAAGAAATGAAGAAGACTATGACTAATAACCTTAGTACTACAAATTCAGAAACACTGATGAAAAATCATTGTCCCACCCTCTGCTGCAGGTCCTAAAGCACCAAATGTTCTTTTATTCTCATTCCATACCAAAGGGGCATAAACAAATTAAAAAGCCAAGAAATGTAGCCCCTTGCGCATTGTTTGCCTCCTGCCAGAGAGAAGAAGAAACCTGACAAAATCTTCTCAGTTTCATTCCTTCCCACTTCATCTGAGCTACCGAGGGGGAGCTACAAAGCTCTCAAGCCAGGATTCCCCTTACAGGACCTACTAAGGTGGTTGAAGCACAGGACTAAGGGCTAAGCAGGAGTTCCCTCCAATAGGGAAGCGGCACACCCCTGATCTCTGCAGAGCTCCAGCATTCTCAGCTGAAAAGTAGCTTCAGATAGACTCCACTTGTGCTACAGCTGAGCCAGAAGCAAATCAGCTCAGATAACAAAGACAGACAATGGCATGGATTCACACAGGGCACAGCCAAGCCAGAACTGCCACAACACCTCATCTCGAAGCGATGACAACAATGCTGCATGTTTAATCTGGAAAAAGGAAAAATGTTAGAAGGTAGATATAAGGATTTAACTTTAAAAGGGGCTCTCTCAGTTCCCCATTTCAGGACACTGCCCAGCAGATCTTTTCACATAAGTCTCTTACATGGTATGTTCCAGGAATGAGGGGCTACAACAGAGTTGCCAAGGTTCACTGTTCCTACCTGTGCATCCCTTTCACTTTAAAAATTAGATCTCCTTCTTCCTACACAAATATGAAGCTGCCCCAAACACAGTGAACGTCTGCCATATAATGTTTCGTTTGGCCCCCATGACAAACCACAAACAGCCCATTGGATTTTGCAAAGCAAATCTTGCTTCAGTAAGTTCCTCACTGCCCAGTCCCTACCATTTTTTCCCCAAAAACAAGTCCAGTGCAGGAGCAAGGGAATTTTTTCATCACTGAATTTCCTCAACCCTGCCCCAGCTACTCACTGTGAAAAGGAGGTACAAACAACGGCAAAGCTGGGTATGAAGAGATGCTGAGGCTCAGTGATCTTCGAGTTGACTCTTGCAGATGCCTCTGTTAACAGCTCGCTCAACCAGGGTTTATATGCTTGGTAAGTGACTAAATGAAGGAGGGGGAAAGCTCCTCCCCCTCCCTCATTTTCTCCCTCCCCCACGTTCATTCAATCACTCACCCATAATTTGTTGATCAATGCAATTCCATATCAGCTACCTTGATTACCTTTCCAAGGAAACTGTATGTAGATGCCAAGGGAGGGAGGAACTGACGGGAGAACTAGATGAACCCATGGGGAATGAAGAAACACATGAACTTGCCTCTAAGCCAGTGTCAAAGAGCTACAACTTCTGATGACCATCAGTAGGGTGGCAATAATGGAGAAGTATACATTCCTAAAAGCGTATAATGAAGACTGAGGACACATGTTTTGAAAAGCAGAAGAAATCTCCCATTGGAATGGATAAGGTGCAGATTTAAGACAAACTCCAGTGAAAAAGAGGCTTCATCCATACAGTCGCCCAAGTCTTTTTGCTGATCAATTTGCAAGCGGCTTCTCCAGGAACCAGCTTTGTGCGAAGGGGCAATAACTATTATTATTATTATTATTATTATTATTATTATTATTATTTATTGCCCCCTCGTGCAAATTGCAAGTGGTTTCTGCAGGAACTGGCTTCGCAGAAGAGGGAGCAAGAAGACGGCCAAGTGAGCTGGGGTGGCAGAGGTGGCGAGGGCTACTGCGGCTGGGACTGGGCTGGGGCGGCTGGGGCTTCCCGGGGCGTGGCAAGCAGAGATGGGGGGGAGATAGGTGGGGGGGAGCTGCAGTGCGTTTTGTTCCGTTTCTTCGGTAACTTAAACCGCACCACACATGACTGAATTGTATTTTTAAAAAATAAATTAATATGTAAAGAATTGTTTCTCTTTTGTTTGGGGGGGGGGTCTACACACCAGCAGAACCACACTAGGCATTTTCCAAATTTTTGACACACCGAGCCCAAAAGGTTCACCATCAATGACCTACAGAATGAGATTGGTGTGTCACTGTATCATTAGATAACCTCACTCATCGCCTCTAGACGCTTCACTAAGTGACCGTATCAGGGGATTTTCAGAGAGTTGCAATATATTTTAGTTTTAAAAGAGGCTTGCTGTTTGTTTCTTTGTTTCTATATAAATTAACTAGTATTCATCGACCTTATTCACACTAATCTGCCCTCAGTGGTTATAGGAACCACATGCAATGCCATCTTCTCATTCCTTCCCCTGCGGTCCACCTAGCCCCTTAATCATTGCCAGAGCCTTACCAAAACCTAGATACACCGTTCAAATTCAGGACAGCCACTATTTCCAGCTGGCCCAAAGTAGAATTTGAAACCATTTGAAAGTAAACCAGTAAGGCTTTTACATGGAGATTGAATGAAGCTATTTTACAAAGAGAAAATGTTTTGGAGGATTGTAAGAGTAGATTAAAAGATTATTTTGACATCAATTTGGACAAGGGGATTGGCCTAAAAACTGTTTGGGAAACCAGTTCGGCAGTTATGAGAGGTCATTTTATTCACCATAGTCATAATATAAAAAAGAAGTCTCAACAAAAGATGCAAACCATCTTGGATCAAATTAAAGCAAAAGAAATTGAGTTACAGAAAAACCCAGTGGATACTGGTATTTTATACCAACTCAAATTATTACACCAATGATTATCTATGTTGACTGTGAGAGAAATTGAGACAAAATTGAATTATGTTAAACAGAGACATTTTGAGTTTGCCAATAAACCAGGAAGATGGTTAGCCTATAAATTAAGGAAGGAAAGAGAAAAGAAAATGATATTCAAGAAGGAAACATTGAATTAATGGATAATGAAGGAATTAAGAAATCATTCCACTTTTTTTTTCCAAATTTGTATAAAAGGCAAGAAGTTTCTTTGGAAAAGATAGATGAGTATTTGGAGAAACAAAAATTACCAAAACTTTCACAGTCTCAGAAGTTAATAATGAATAAACCTATAACTACTTTTGAAATAGTGGAAGCTATGAAAAGGACTAAATTGGGGGAAGCATCAGGTCCGGATCAGCTGCCAGTGTTGTATTATAAATGTTTTGAGGATCAACTCCTTCAACCTTTTCAAAGACTGATGAATTCTATTTTGCAGGGCTCTGCAATGTCTGATTCTTGGAAAGAAGCCAATATTGCACTTCTACCAAAAGAAGGCTAAGATCTTACTTTAACTAAGAATTATAGACCGATTTCATTGTTGAGCAATGACTATAAAATATTTGCTTCAATACTGGCTGAAAGAATGAAGAAAATTTTACAGGATTTTATTCATCAAGATCAATGTGGGTTTTTACCCAAAAGGCAATTAAGAGACAATGTGAGAATAATTTTGGATATTATAGAATATTTACAAAATCATAATGAACAGCAAGCAGCTCATCTTTTCAGATGCAGAGAAGGCCTTTGACAATTTGAACTGGACTTTTATGTTTAAAGTTTTGGAAAATATGGACTTTGGAGAAAATTTTATTCAAGGAATTAAGTCAATTTATACACCTCAAAAAGCGCATACTGTATTATTGTGAATGGCGATTTAACTGAACCATGTCATATACAGAAAGGAACAAGGCAAGGATGTCCTTTGTCACCTCTGCTTTTTATTCTAGTTTTGGAAGACCTGAATATAGACATTAGACAAGATGATCAAATAAAGGGTTTGAAAATAAAGAAAGAGGTCTTCAAATTGAGGGCCTTTACTGAAGATTTATTTATTTATTTATTATTCAGATTTATCACCGCCCATCTCTACAGCAGTATACTTTAGTTTTGATATTACAGGATCCTTTGAATGTTGCTGAACACCTGGTGAAAAAACTGAAGGAATTTGGGTCATTATTTATTTATTTATTTATTTAATTTATGGCCTTAAAGTAAATAAACAAAGATGTTGATTAAGAATATGACTACACACAATCAAGAATTGTTGATGGGTAAGACTAGTTTTAAAATTGAAAAAAAGATCAGATATTTGGGAGTGACATTCTCAAATATGAATTGTATGTTGTTTCAGAGCAATTATATGAAAACATGGAATTATGCAAAAAAAAAAAAGACTTGTTAAGGTGGGAAAAATTACAATTGTCAATTATGGGTAGGATATCTGTGATTAAGATGAACATTTTGCCTAGAATGTTGTTTTTGTTCCAGACAATACCGATTTTGACAACAGATCTACCGTTTAAACAATGGCAGAAAGATATCTCTAAGTTCATTTGGCAAGGGAAGAAATCAAGAATTAAAGAGAATATTTGTAGCTCAGGGTTGAACTGTGGAGTCCTTGGTGCTCTCTGAGCCTTGTTGTTTTCTTGCAGACGTTTCATTGCCAGACTACGCAACATCTTCAGTGAGAAACCATTTTCAGACAACTATCCCATGCAAATATGGTTGAGAAGTTATGCAAGACGGGAACGGAAGTCCTAGAGCGTTCCTACAAAATTGGAGAGAGGAGGGACTGACTCTGTCTGTCATGACGTGTGAAGATGGCCACAGATTCATCCTAACAAATATTATAATCAATTGTGTTGGAAACTCCTGCAAGATTATGGAGAAGAAGTGTGGTTGTAATCTTTCTGCCTCTTTCTCACCTATCAGGGCAACCGAGGCACTCTATGTCCCAAGCTCTGCCCTAAACTCAGATTGATATGGTTATGGAGAATCTGTTTCATCCAACAGAGCTTGCCATTGCATACAAAGAAGATGGCATGAATAAATGTCCATTGTAACAAGGTATCATCATATATAATTTCATGAAGTTATCTGCAGATTTATGTAGCAGTTGCTATAACTGGGCAATTTGGATTTCTTGTTCAAAATAATGTTTCTGGAGGGATAGAAAAATAAAAAATAAATAAACTCTAGGGTTACTTCAAAGGCTAATAACTATATCGTGACTTAAACTTTCAAGGATCCTCTGTCAGATACATTCAGTTTTCTCATTAGCAGAAATCCTTGACAAAGTAACAAATCACTTTTTTCTAAGACTTACAGAAAGAGAAGGATATGGGAAACACAGATTCCACAAATATAGAATCGGGCTTCATAATAATAGAGACCAAAAATGTGACTTCTGGGGCTGTAAATATGCTCCTTAACCTGTAAAAAATCAGTCTCCACCTTCAGACTTTCAGAATACCTATTCAGCAATAATGTCCATTACTGCCATTTCTGTGTCCAGGGTGGAAAAAAGATGTGGCCTCCAATTGGTGCCGCAGCACAACTCCCAGGAGCTCCAGCCAGCACGGCCTGTGGTGAGGGCATCTTGAAAACATCTCCGTCTTGTCACTTCACTTTTATCAAGAGAATGGAATATCCAGTACATGAGCATCAATGGAAGACTATTTTGGCATCTCAGTATCCCTTTTCCATAGCTTTAAAAGTACATTTCATCCAGTAAATGTTATTTTTGCGTGTGTATTAGAAACCCACCTATCTTTTAAAGAAGCAGTTGTTGGCTTCAGAGAGTAGCTGGCATTATCCGTGATACATAAAATGGAAGAAGTGGCCAGTGGGGAGGCAGGTTGGAGCATTTAAATGCTGAGCCTGTTTTAAGATTGACATCCTCTTTTTTATGCGTTTCACTCCTCAAAAATAGGAGGCGAACCGCCCAGGGTCCCTCCTTGTGAGGGAGATGGGCAGCATATAAATATGATAAATAAATAAAATAAGTAAATAAAAAATATCAACCAGTTCAAGTCACTAGAGCCATCTGACTTCCCTGTAAGGCAGCCTTTCTCAACCTTAAGACCCTGGAGGAACCCTTGAAATATTTTTCAGGCCTCCCGGAACCCCTGCACATTCAGGCTCGAATCTAGGCCAGAAGTTACAAAATTATTATATTTGTTTCATGTATATATATGCATTAACAGTGCTCTTAAACTAAAAAGAAATAATGAAACTTGTGTCTTTAATGTGAAGTTGCCCGAATTTGAAATATTTTTTTAAGTAAATCATGATCTCCGAGGGAACCCCTAGTGACCCCCCGTGGAACCCTAGGGTTCTACGGGACCCTGGTTGAGAAAACCTGCTCTAAGGTAATCGGTGACAAAGCCGTACAGAATTTACAAGGCTATCCTTGAATGGTACCAGAATAAGAGGGAAATTCTACATGGATCACAGTACAACTAAAGATGACTTAAGTCTCTCTCGCTCATGAGCGGAGGACAAGAGGAAGGCAATGCCGAGGGGACATGGAGAGAAAATGGGGTTGCCTAGGCAAATATTGTGCTGTGGGTTGGTTTGTTGCATGGGGGGAAAGGCCTCCAAATGTGCCACTTGAAATGGGGAAAAGGAAGAAGAAACACCTGGCAAAAGTCTTCTCCAATACACTTGTTTTTTATTGTGGATGCAGAGAGAATTCCTTGAAAATGCATACATTTATATATATATATATACACATGCATTCATACACACACATAGAGATACACACCTAATGCCGTATACAATAAAGGGTGGACATAGCGTGAGTCAATGCAGACATTCTTTCAAACAAAAGCTAGGCCACTCCTGGACACCATATCTGTCCCCAGCACAAAGATTTCTTGCAGCGCCCCCTGATGCTTGCAGGAAGGCGTTTCATGGTTCTTGGTTTAGGGGGCAGGGGGAATCCCCAACGAGATGGTTCCCCAAGATCCCACATTGGAAAGAAAACAGAAATGGAGAAGGACAGGCTCTCTTTCAAGAAAGGCTTCAGCATTTTTGTAAAATGTTAAATGACACAACAGGATTGGAGTATTTAAAAAGAGGCAGCCGATGCTCCATTGACTGAAAAGTGGGGAAGTCCTCACCACATATAGGAATCATCAAACCTACGGAAAACAGAGACAAAAAGAGAGTGAGGGTGCCGCCCCTTCCTTAGCCCTGCTTCAAAAGAAGACCGTCTCTACACGACCCAGGGCAGGTTGGATTCATGGTCTGCTAGTGATGCAATTGTAGATTGATCCTTGACTTGTAGGGTTTGCTGGGCGTCTAAATCTAAATGAATGTTGTCACACGCAGATGAAGCAAACAAATGGGCCCAAACGCCATTTATGCTGGGACTGCTTTGCACGTATCTGGAGCAGCAATCTCCAGTCTGATGCTAACATAGGAATCACAAAACGTAGTCCCCACAACACTGGCAGAGGACCAGGCTGAGAAAGGCTGCTGCACAGGATACCTTTCTCCTGCCACTTGAGAATGGCTGATCTGAATAATAGGCTCAAGGTTAGAGAAAATGCAGGACATTTTGGCATATTTACTGGTAGTAGGTAGAATACACTCGGGCACAGAACACTTAACGTAAAACCTCTTGAATTCCGTGATTCAAGCAGTGTTTGAGAAATGAGTTGTTTGATTTCTATTCAGATGTCATCTATTTGAAACCACAGAGGTAGTCTTTCCTTTGGAACCCTTGGAAAGGCTGCAATTCCACAAAATTTCTGGATTATCCATTTCTCCAGGAACTCTTGGGTCACTTTCAGCCTGGAAGATGAATGCTGGCAACATGGCTTTGCAATGACAGAAACATGTCTGTCTGTCTGTGTTGGGGGGCGGGGGAGTGTAGAAATTGAGTTCATTTCCCTCTTGTGTGGAGTGAGATTCAGGAGTCCTTTATAATGCTTGGAATTGCATCAGCTCAGGGGTACAGTGATTGATTGGCGATCTTTGCTTTTCTTTCTCACTGTGACAAGATCAACAGATGTAAAGATCACCACAAATTATTTTTAACAAGTGGAAATGGGAATGGAGTGGATTGGAGCACCATTTATCACAACATGAATTGCTTAGACTCACCGTGATCTGGCATTGTGATCACTTTTGCTGTTGTCTCCAAAATCAAGCTCTGACATCAAGGTCTCTGGGATAGATCTCTTGCCATACCTGGTGGTTAAAAGTAAGCACTGAGTGACTAAGCTAATGCTCTCCAATTCTTTCTCTTGGAGAGAAGAAGCTTCCCAAATTTTTATTCATTTTTTTTTTACCGGATCCCGGTAATTACACAATCTACTAGCTAGGACTGACTGACAGGTTCTCTGGAATAAGCTTTGAAAGGATAACATGCAGGTTATAGGAGACTTGCTTCCATTCAAACTAAGGCTGAGCCAAATTCAGAGGACACATCTTTTAGAGTTTTTCTATCTCTCTACTACATTTAATGGTCCTGAATGATATTAAGTCCAGAGTTCCATAGAAAGTTGGTGCAATATTCCCAGTTAATAGAGCCAGTTTGGTCTAGTGGTTAAGGCTCCGGGCTAGAAACCAGGAGACTGAGAGTTCTAGTCCCGCCTTAGGCATGAAAGCCAGCTGGGTGACCTTGGGCCAGTCCCTCTCTCTCAGCCCAACTCACCTCACAGGGTTGCTGTTGTGGGGAAAATAGGAGGGAGGAGTATTAGGTATGTTTGCTGCCTTGAGTTATTTATAAAAATAATAAAGGTGGGATAGAAAATAAAATAAATAAATAAAATAATAGCTAGCTAGAGAAGAGCAGTTGTTCAGTTACACCTTTCATACATAAACTGACCATATTGTTTTCCCACTGATTCTACGCTCCAGGAATGGTTATACAGATGGAGATGTATAAGTTGAGCCCAGGCGAGTTCTGCCTGACTAAGAGAAAAAATTCTTCGACTGGCTTCTACAGGTAGATTCACTGCTCCTCCATGGCCGGGCAAAGAGAGAACAACAGTTTCCTCAAGTTTGTGACTACAGTAGACCATAGACTCTGAAGAGTTCAAAAGTAATAGAATAGTGCATTCAAGGAACTGAGAGAGACAAGTCCTTACTAATAGTCTCCTGGATCTGGTTTCCAATGAAGTTTCTAGGAGATGAGAGCTAACAAGCTGCTGTATGCTTTTACGGCTGTTATCTCTTGGGCAGTGTTGGGCTTCAGTGTGTCCTGGCAGTTCGCTAGACCACAGTCACTAAATCCTGAAGCCCAACACTGCCCAGCTAAGTGAACACTCATGGAGAAAAAAAGCTAATTGGGCATTTTACAGCTGGGTTACTCATTCACTTCTAAAAGGCTGCAAAGCACAGCAATCCCTGCAGATTAAGACCTTCATTATGTCTGCACACATTTGCACCAGGAATGATGCTCTAAAGTAATTGTAATCTGCAAGTACCACACTGACATATAGCTGCTTACTAGTGAATGACAACTGTTAAATGTATCAGGGTGAAAATTGAAAATTCTATCAGGATAGACCTTTGAATTATGATACTTTTGATGTACTCAGCTGAAGACAGATGCAGTATAAAAACAGTCTATAACTTCTAGACAAATCTAATATTAAAATATGATCCATTGAATAATCATGATTTAAGATGACGCGTATACAAGTAAACTATATAGCTTCTCAACCAACAGTCTTGCATCTCCCCATACCTGTATCCACCTATTTGCTACTGCTGCTACCTTCACTTAGGAAAATGTAACAACATGTGCTTGGAGACGGATGCTTGACAGGAATGAGGCTGCATTAATTCCTCCCATTCTTTGGAACTCCACAGCAAATTATTATCCATTGCACATCAAGAACCAACATACATGCATGTTTGCGCAGTGTAGAAAGAGTTTGAGATCCCACCTCATATGGAACATAGAAATTAAGAAGAAATTAAATGGGTAAGTCAAACTCGCATTCACAGGTGAATAGATGGCATAAAATATCACCCATGAAACATCCTCACTACTGCATAAACTACATTCATGCTTTGCACACCTCTGCCTCGTCACCAAGTTAATGTAATGCCGAAGGTCAGCAAAGTATTTTGCCAGTTCTTCAGGTGTAGCATTTTCTCTTGGGCTCTCAGGTTTAGGTGGATAGGCATCCACAAAGGTTCCCAGACAGAACATGATGCACAGAGCCATGGCAATCACAAGAGGCCGGGGCTTCAGAGAGGCAACCATCTAGGAGGAAACAAACAATACGGACAAGTTCATAAAAATCCAGGTGAATCACTCAGGCTAACCCTAGATGTAGTTCTGCAAGGGATCTGATGCTTCCAGTTCTGCATGAAATCCAGCTTTACCATAACTCTCTTACCCATAACAAGCTTGGTAAAACACATTGGTAATCAAACGTATCATTTTTATCTTCTATATTGTATATCTCAGGTTTGCTGATATAATCTCCCTCCCTTCCTTGACCACATCTTTAGCCTAGTTTGCAAAGCTCTGCTTAAGAGTTTGGTCCTGTTGAGCATTTGCAGATAATGCTTTCCAAAACCAGTTTGAATCCTGAGCTGCACTGGAATACATCATCTGCTTTGGAAGAAAGCACACAAATAATAGTGGGGTGGGGTGGGATAGGGCAGCAATAGCCTTGTCCTTTATGTATTCCAGAACATGCACAATGGTACAACTTTTTCATCACTGAATTTCCTCAACCCTGCCCCAGCTACTCACTGTGAAAAGGAGGTACAAACAACGGCAAAGCTGGATATGAAGAGATGCTGAGGCTCAGTGATCTTCGAGTTGACTCTTGCAGATGCCTCTGTTAACAGCTCGCTCAACCAGGGTTTATATGCTTGGTAAGTGACTAAATGAAGGAGGGGGAAAGCTCCTCCCCCTCCCTCATTTTCTCCCTCCCCCACGTTCATTCAATCACTCACCCATAATTTGTTGATCAATGCAATTCCGTATCAGCTACCTTGATTACCTTTCCAAGGAAACTATATGTACATGCCAAGGGAGGGAGAAACTGATGGGAGAACTAGATGAACCCATGGGGAATGAAGAATTACAGGAACATGCCTCTAAGCCAGTGTCAAAGAGCTACAACTTCTGATGACCATCAGTAGGATGGCAATAATGGAGAAGTATACATTCCTAAGAGAGTATAATGAAGAGTGAGGACACAATGCTTTTAAAAGCAGAAGAAATCTCCCCTTGGAATGGATAAGGTGCAGATTTAAGACAAACTACAATGAAAAAGAGGCTTCATCCATACAGTAGCCCAAGTCTTTTTGCTGATCAATATTCTTGTAGACAGAGCCAAAGTCAAAGGCTTAGAAATATTATATGGGGTTAAAGCAAGCATTGTATTTTCATGTCAACCAGAAGTCAACATTTAATTTTCAAATAATATACATAGATTGTTTTGATGGTTCATGAGAGGAAAAAAATATCCAAAATCCATAAGTGGATAATACCTTTACTGTACTTGGACACATAGTTGTAAGACGCAAAGGGACCTTAAGTCCAGAGGATGCTTTTCTCTCCTAGAATTTTTGTTTTATTTTTTGGTGGGAGGGAGGAAAGGGGAACCTGTCTGTAATTCTTTTAAGGTCTCTATTTAACAATATTTAGAAGTTCCAGAAAGAAATATAGGTAAAGTTTTTTTCTTAATTCACTTGACAAAATGATCTCAAGATGAACCAGGAATACTTGAATTTTCATTCAAAACATCCTCAGTGAACTATCAGGTATCATTTAGCATGTATTTGGACTCAGGTATAACTTTCAGAATTTAGGCAGTATTTATTATTTTATTTGACTGGGATCTCCTATTTTCCACAGGAATTCAAGATAGTTTCTGTAACACTCTTTATTCCATTTTCCCCACCCTCACAACAAGTCAGTTGGGCTGAGAAGGAGTAACTGGCCCAGACTCAGCCAATGACCTTCTATGTCTGACAGCAGAATTGTACCTACGTTTGCCCCATCCTAATTCAATGCTTTAACCACTTCACCCATTTGCTCCGCTCAGGAAAACCGGCCAGAATTCTTGTAGATGAATTTTGTATTAATTGTAGCTTTCAAACCATTTTCAAGAGTCCTCCATATATTATAAAGATTGTGGAGATTGCTACAGCTAGGCCGCAGTTGACAAACCAGACATAACTACTAAAACATACTCCAAGCAACCAAATTCAAGAACTGGGACTGTTCCCAAACTCTATTTTGATAGAAAACTTTGACGAAGTAATGAATTACTTTTTTCTAAGACTTACAGAAAGAGAAGAATAGGGGAAATCCTCCATAATGCAGATTCTACAAATACAGAAACAGGCTTCATAATAATAGAAAGCAGAAATGTGACTTCTGTGTACAGTTGATAACTCACTAGAAAATCCAAGTACTGATGTTAAGTGATATTTTTGGTCCTCACCTCCTAACAGATTACTGGACCCCCTCTTTTGAGCAACCTGGCGTGTCTCTATCTTTTATTTTGTTCAATGGTCAGATTTGTTTTTTATCTTTTTTAAAAAATTGACTTCCCTCACACTTATGACTGGATGGAGCATCACCAGCCACAAAAAAGAGTTTCATGGGCCACAGATGTATACAGAGTCTCAGATCATCACTCCTGTGCTACAAAAAAATAGATATTTGGGTTTTATGAGGGACTACTCAGTATTCTGAGAAATTTAGGGTCTTAAAATCTCTGGAACAGAAAAGAAAAACATAATGTGCCCATGTCTGTAGCTTGAATCATGTCAACTGGATTTCTATTTTCTATTCTATTTTCTCAGTGGAAACTCAGAGCGAAACGTTTCCACTGAGAAAATAGAAATCCAGTTGACATGATTCAAGCTACAGACAATTCCACCTGGATGACTGAGAACCTTCATAGACATATAATGTGCCCATGTTGTATATCTTTTCTTGGTGACTCTACATACACCGTATACATCAACAGGCAGTCACCCATCCTCCTCCCACTCCTCTTAATTAGAAGGACAGATGATTTGTTAATTAATCATTGCTTTGCTGTCCAATCTCCCATTAAGCGTTGATTGCATCACAAGGATTTCTTCCAACCTAATCAATAGTCATCCAAATTCCCACTTTATAGACAGATTAGTTGCCCTTTGTGGTTTCAATTCATTAAAACAGTAACTCAAATAGCAAATATTTCAAGTTTTAAGTACTACAAGACATGGACTAAACTATGTATCATATAATCCTGGAGTGATACGGGAGTTTGTCCTCCATGAGTTCTAAACCTAACATGCTATTATTGACTGTTTGAACCTCCCCCTTTTCCTTTGAGTCCTATATTTTAACTGTTTTCTGAATGCCTAAAGAGTGACTGATAACAATAGATAATTGCTTATTTTAAACTAAAATTAACTGTGAGTGAGCTCTCATAACACGTTGGATGCTGCTCACTGTGACTTCAGCATTCTCAACTGAAATTCTGAAATCTGAGATTTCAGCTGAGAATGCTAAAGACACAAGGGTGAGCTCTCCAAACTCTTACCAGAGTTCACTCCTTGTTGATCTTGCCATTTTTTAGTTTTTGTTTGTGTGTGATTATGTAATTTATAAATAATTTAGGAATCCACGAATCTAGGGATGTTGTGGGAAGGGCGGACTCATGGCACAGTCTGAAGTTTTCAGACATAGTCCTCCCTTTACATTTCAACTATGATTATGCTATGTTGTGAGTCATATTATAGGATGATTGTGTCTTTCCTACCATAGCTTTAATCAAAATAACAAGCTATCCTTGATGCTGTTAACTCAGTGCTGAAATGTTTACTGTAGACCAAATGAAGGCAATAGACAGAGAACATTGGAGAAAAAACCCTTTCATAGCAATGAAAGAGAAATTCATTTGGTCCAAAGTTTTTTATGCACTTAAAGCCTTGGGCCAACTTGATTCCTGGTGACTACATGGCCATCCATTCCATTTTCTAGGCAACACTGTAGAAGGGATTTGCCACTGCTTTCTTCTGGGATGTTTTGTCAATTTCCCAATCTCACCCTACAGCACTTAACCTAATTCTTATTTCTTGAACCTATATACAAGCAGCGTGCTTGCATGCAAATTTTCAAACCGTTGGGATGCAGCTCACAATTCAACAAGTGCTCAGGGATGTATATATATATATATGGGGGAATACAGGTGCAAGGCAAGACTTCCATGGCACAACTAGCTTACACCCCAGTGGCCAGACAGGTAGAAGGAGGTTTGGTTTCAGTGCTGCAGCCAATCAGCACTAGGGACTTGTGTTCTGGGGCTCCCAAGATTCTGTTGAAGAGTTCTGCAATGAAGAGTATTGCTTTTTTAGAAGCTCTCTAACTCCAACTCTTTCTTCCTGAAACAATAATTAAGTGAGGCTTTGGATTTGTTCCACTTTTTACTGTGAAGACTGAGTAAGAATAGCTTAATTCAAAACAATGCCAGAACTATTAAGGCTTAAAACTCATTCTCTCCTGCTCCATGGCTAACTAGATTATGCTTAAAAAGGTAAAGGCTCCCCCCGCACATTTGTACAGTCGTGTCTGACTCTAGGGGCCGGTGCTCATCTCAGTTTGTTAGCCGAAGAGCCAGCGTTGTTCGAAGATGCTTCCACGGTCATGTGGCTGGCATGACGATCGCGGAATGCTGTTACCTTCCCACCGAAGTGGTACCTATTCATCTACTCGCATTTGCATGCTTTCGAATTGCTAGGTTGGCAAGAGCTGGGGCTAGTGCGGGAGCTCACTCCGTCACGCGGGACTAGGGATTCGAACCTCCGAACTTGCGATCTTCCGATCAACAAGCCTGGCGTCTTACCCGCTGAGCCACCACGCCATTATGGAAACCCAACTAATTGTGTTGCAGGAATTTAACCCTGATATCATCAAGATATTGGTAACCTCTATCAGGTCAGACCAACTCAGGAATGGCTATAGTTGGTGCATTACCATGCAAGTATACATCTAACAACTGCTGCTACCAGGAACAGTGCAGGTAGCAATCATCTTGATTTTTTTTTAGGAAAAGCATAAACCCTTCCAGAATAGGTTGAATCCTACTCTTTAAACCATTCCACTGGCCAATTTTACTGCAAAAGAGAACATGTGGCCACCTTAGAAACAAGAGTTACAGCTCACCCAACCTGACATCTCTTTCCATGGCTGAAATTTGTCAGACAGATTCTTTCCCAACCCCAACTCTCTTGATCAACAGTTCTTTTTATTTTCCGCAGGCTAAACATTCCCAGTCCCTTCAGGCTGTCTATGCAGATTTGCTGTTAAAATTTTCCTGGGTTCACTGACTTAGTTATCTCTGCTACAAAAAGGCCCATGTGTGCCAAATTTCCCAAAAGGAAGGACCAGTCTAATTGTTACCAACAAACCTTGTTCTCCTTACACTGTCTCCAGTACGATTTTGAAGAGACAACCTCCAGTATTGATCTTCCTTTTATGAAGTCCCCAGGAGCCTTTTCAGAAGGCAGCAATGATTCAAGCCATACTAATAGATTGTAAACCAGCCTTGGAGGTAAGACTCATGATCAAGAGAGATGATAAGGCCCCGTCTGATCATTCCTATCATGAATATCACTTACTGCTTCAACCGGCCCTAAAGATTCCCAGTGGCCTCTCACAAAAATAAATAAAATGCAGGAGTAGTTATAGATATAGATGCAGCTGAACCTTCTTCCACCTGGTCTACTGTCTCTGGCAATAGAAGGAAAAGGGAAGGCTGATCATCATCTCAGTCTTCAATACTGCCCCAAAACTTGGATTGATGGATGGAGCTGAGTTATGCTACAAAAAAACCTGACCAAGGCAGTACAGCTGGAAACACTCAGCCTACCTTTCTAAAAATGGCCATCAAGTCAATAAAAGTCTATGCAAAAAGTAATATCTGTAGAGACGGGGGGGGGGGGGCGGAATCTGTGCACCCTGAAGAGTTTCAGAAAACAAGAACCATAATGAAATTCAAATGGATATTTTGACAAGGGCAATCTATATTTTTATATCCAGGAACCAGCCTTCTTCTCTACTTCCAGCCAATTACCCAGTCCCTTCCCCTCTCCTCTCAAGTCTAGCTCTGCTTCCTCTGTACTGCTACCCATCCCAAGACCCACCTCTCCTTCCCCATTTCTTGTTCTCCATTCTAGATTTTCTTCCTTTCCTGACTCCAGTCTAGGATGCAGCCTGGAAGGATTTAGCTTTTTCCCATCTTTTCTCCTCCTGCATTTGTGTATGCATCTTTGGATTTGAATGGGGAGATTGAGGTTCAAATCCCAACTTGAGCACAGAGCTGATGGGACGACTTTAGCCCAGTCATTCTCTCTCTCAGCCATGTCTCTATCTACCTGACAGAGCTGTTGTTAGGGAGATAAAATGCAGAATGCAGCCATGTGGGCAGTTATGGGCATATTTTGGTATGCCCATGTAACAGCTCTACTTCATGAGTTGCACTGACTTCCAGTTGGCTTCTGGGTGCAGTTCAAGGTGCTGGTTACTATAACACCCTTCATGGCACAGGGCTGGGTTGCTTATCTCTGCCCACCCTATAAGATCAGACATGGGCATGCTTTGGGTCCCTTCAACTAAACAGTGTCATCAGATGGGATGCAGAAAGCATACCTTCGCTGTTGCAATGCCTGCCCTATGAAACATTGTACACCAAAAACGTCAGATTTACATGGGACATTGAAGACCTGGCTCTTTCCCCAGGCATTGGGCCAGGATGTTGGGTGAGACCATCTTTGTGCATTTTGTGTTAGATTGTTATTACCCAGGCATGGTGTGTTTGCTCTTTTTTTAATCTGTTTTTTTATTATTATTATTATCATTTTTGATTATTGTGAGCTGCCCAGAATCATACATGAGTGGGTGGCCATATAGAATGTGGATGGATGGATGGATGGATGGATGGATGGATGGATGGATGGATGGAATGCAAGAGACCCTCATGGAGTTTTCAGAGAAAAGACACAATATGAATGCTAAATAAATAAATAAGTCTGTGCATGTGTGTTTATTTGAGTTGCGCGTGTATATGTCTAGGTATAAACATGGACCAGATCAGCGGGCCACAGAAGGCAAATAATAAAAGGAGGGGACTTACCCTTGTTTTTCCAGCTCTCTGGACTTGCAAGGTCCACTCAACTCCAAAAGGCCTGTTGAACGGCAGTTTGGGCACTTCTTTGGCTTCTTCCAGGCAGGGTGTGGGGGGGAGGAGAGGGGAAATAGCACTAATTTTCTTGCCAAGAGTTTCTGCGGTGGCTGGAAGTTTTCCACACTGGGAAAGTTAGCAAGTGAAAAAATCTGGTCCTCCCTACAATCGCCTGTTTTTATTTATTCTGGTAGGAAGGAGCCCTGTTCTGCCTGTCTCGTTTCTGATTCATTTGGATTAATCTTTGCGGGTGGTGGCAAAGGCTTCTAGCCCCAGTTTACTCATCTTTATTCTATGGAACTGTCCCTTTAGGCTTAAGAAACAGAAGGTGTACAGGGGAGGTGGATGAGTGGAGAGGAGCATGCATTTAATACATACATACATTTTGCATGACATGTTATGCATAACATAGTGGGTAAAACAACCCCTTCTCCAGAATCCTCTTTTCAGAAAGTTCAAATATGGTAAACCTATTGAAGAAGCAAGGGGCGTGGTGGCTCAGCGGGTAAGATGCCAGGCTTGTCGATCGGAAGGTCGCAAGTTCGGAGGTTCGAATCCCTAGCCCCGCACGACGGAGTGAGCTCCCGCACTCACCCCAGCTCTTGCTAACCTAGCAATTCGAAAGCATGCAAATGCAAGTAGATGAATAGGTACCACTTCGGTGGGTAGGTAACAGCGTTCCACATGCGTCATGCTGGCCACATGACCGTGGAAGCATCTTCTAACAGCGCTGGCTCTTCAGCTAACAAACAAAGATGAGCATCGCCCCCTAGAGTCGGACACGACTGCACGAATGTGCGGGGGGAACCTTTACCTTTACCTTTATCTATTGAAGAAGCAAAGGGTGACATCAACCCATAACTCAAAGTGCATAATTCTCAGAGCCAGTTCAGACTACCTTGGCGCACTTGCTTATCCCCACCTAGCATTAAAAATACAACAGCAAGCTAATTATTTGTTGCCCTTTTAAGAATCCAAAATCAGTTGCTTGGGCCTGCCTAGTGGTAGCGCCAGCTTTGTCTAAACTCTGGCCTCTGATCAATCCAGCCAGAGCAATCATGACACAAACAGAGAGCTTTATTTAATGAATTTGGCCATAGATCCCAAAATCACACTGGAATCGATAGTTTCCAGTGTTTCCTAGTTTCCCACCCCCCTCCCCATTTTACCAAGAATTCACTCCCTCTTTTTCCCCTCGTTGGAGACTTATTAACCTTTTGAATGTTAAAGTAACTGAAAGTTTGAAATGAACCAAAAATATCCCAGAAATTAGGTAGATGGGGGTGGGGGGGATGAACTAAGGGGAGCAGCAGTAAACAGAAGGAAAAACTAGCCCAAATAGGGTTCCTATTCTTCTGGGCAGCTTGACCTGGCTTCTCCTGGCCTGGCCCTAAGCAGATGGGAGAACTTAGGACCCTCCAGATAGTGCTAAACTAGGGCTACCATACCAGGGCCACACCACTCACACAACCCAGTGTTGATGTTCCTTACCTCTTTGCTGCTATCTAGTGATCATCCAGAGCTTTGCAGCCCAGCTATGGTAGCTCTAACTACATGACAATCCTCAGCATTTTTAACCAGCGTGTTGAATTGCAAGAGATGCTGGAAGCTGAGCAACATCTGGAAGTCTAGATATTTCCCACCTCTGATGTAAGCCTTGGGCCAAAGGATTCGGTACCTGATAAGCTATGTGAAACACTCCAGAATGCAAGTAACTATACTGTACACACTTCTTTCTTCCTATAAGGTTTCTGTTCAAGAACACTTTCTCTCCTCCTTGGTGGCAAAGATGTGCATTCCTTCTCAGTTGCAAAACCTGAAGAATAGGCAAAAAAAGCAGGGAGCCTATTTACTCACTCAGGTGTTGGTAATAGCAGGCATTTAACTGAAGGCAAACAACTAATAACAATGCAGTTTGTTCTCCAAAGGCAGGAATGCAAGCCAAATACTGTAGGATAATAGAGACAATCAGAGCGTTGCTTGGCTCCCTGTCTAACCAACCTCCTCCTCCCTCTCCCCCAGTTTTGCATTTCTCCCTCCCCGCAAGTTTACCAATCAAGGACAACACAGTTCAGTTGACCAGGTCATTCCTGATTTGGTTTCATGCCAGAAAGCTCGGAAGCCAGGTCAGGTTACCATAACCAGCCTCTAAAGAGGAATTGGGAGAGGGGGCAGGATCTTCTCCAATTGTAATAGCACTATGGAAAAGGTGGCCAAACTGCAATTTGTGGAGTCCTTGGTGCTCTCTGAGCCTTGTTGTTTTCTTGCAGATGTTTCATTGCCAGGCTAGGCAACATCTTCAGTGCGAAAAGGGAGTGGGACTTGCTCTCTGTTTATATACCCTGGCTTGTCCTGCCTGTGTTGATGGGGGTGTTGTACTCTCCTTGGTAGTTCCTTGATTGGGTTGTTGTTTGCTGCTTGGTTGATTGACTGAGTTAATAGTTCCTTGATTATATTCTCTTCGAATATTCTCTTCGATTGAAACTGCAATTTGTCTACTGCAAAATTCCCCTTTCTACGTATCCGTGAAAGGTACGATACATAATGCCTGTCTGCTATCCTCCTTTGGCATCTAGTCATACTAATCCAGTTTCCTAGTGAGCAACGGACATTTTGCGTGTGTTCAGAGGCACGCTATTCTCAATGTCTTCCCTGTTTTTGAAGACACACTCCAGGGGCTTGCTGTTCGTAAGGGCAAGGCATGTTGCATATGCAAAATGAGGAAGCCTGTTCTGTATCTCAAATATACATATGGGGTGGAAGTGGGTTACTGAGTGAAGGAAATAGGTTTTTCTGCAGTCTTCTTACTGGTGTGTGTGCCTTTGAGTCAGTGTTTGACTCCTGGCAACTGCTTGGACTAGTCCCTGCAGTTTTCTTGGCAAGATTTCAGAAGTGGTTTGCCCTTGCCTCCTTCTTAGGGCTGAGAGAGAGCAACTGGCCCAAGGTCCCCCAGCTGGCTTTGTGCCTAAAGCAGGACTAAAACTCATGGTCTACCAGATTCTAGCCTAGTGCCTTAACCACTACACCAATCTGTCTCTCTGTCTTCTTACATGCTTACAATAAAAGTTTATATATGGTGACCATGACTTGGGACCCAAGACTTGCTTTGGTTAGTATTTCTTGCTCTGACCAGATACAGTACTAGGGCAGAGAGAACTGGTGAAAGTTTTCCACTGGGAGCCATCATTCCTATAATTTACTCTCTATCTTCAGCCACTCAGCTATTGGTCTTGGAAGGCAGGGCATCTCACTCAGGAGGATTGCCAAAAAAACTCTCACAGATTTCGGTAGGAGCAGACTTGCCCTGTCCATTTCCAAAGGATTTGATAGGGGTAGGAATGCTTGCACTAATCAACCCACCACCGTCCATATTTTTCCCATCAAAAATTCACCTTACATCCTGAGTGGGTGTCAGTCCACCGTATAGCTCTCCTAGTTGGTGGGATCCAAGCAATGCTATATAGGCTTCCAATGCAAGTTCTAGATTTGAAATCCTAGCTGCATGGGATAACGTGAGCATATTTGGAGTAAAATGGCCATTGGTTGCATTTATGACACGCAGGCCAAAATGTGCCAAAACTAACCACTACTGTCCTTCCTATTAGCAGGGAATGATGCATGTGGTACAGGTTTGACTAAGGGCAGATCCTGATCTGCATGATGAGGTTGTCCCAGGACACCATTTCTCAAAGTCAGATATGCACAAGATTGTTTTCCAGCTGGCCCTAACCCACCTGGCAGGCCAGCTCCGCCTGTCTTTTCCTGCTATGAGTCAAAAGCAATGTGTGCCAACTTGGGCCAGCACAAGCAGCATTGTCTAGCTTGCATAGACCTTATTTCATTGTAGGCAAACACCTCCATTCTAACCAACCACTATGTGCTATAGCAGGAAGGTCCCTCCTGTGTGGTCACTGGTTTTTGTCCTCCATGGCCATTTTATCCTGAGCTGCCAGCAAGGGTGTCCACGGAAGGGAAGGGGAAACAAAAAAGTCAATATGGTGGCTGCAACCATGTGATCAAAGCCCTACCCCCTTTATGTGTGTTGCAAGGCACATTAAAAGGGGGAGGAGCTTCAATTGCATAGTTGTGGCTGCCATCTTGACTCTTTTTTACCCCCTCCTGGCTGCTGGGCTGCTTGCCCCCTTTTGAAGAAATATTGATTGGTGAATCTATGTTGGTTGTTTTTTCATTTCCCCTGTGGGCCGCTAAACCAGCCAACCACTGATTCCTTTTCTTTGTTTGCATGGAAATGGAAAGGAATACATGGAACATACCAACTGTGATCTTGGTTCTGGCTTTAGTGTGAAGACCCTTCCCACAGTGGATGCTTGAATGTACATGGAGTCCTGACCCACTTCTCCAAGCTTCTTCCAGGCCTTCTTCACTCTAACTCCCACCCTCCACCCCAACTTGCCCTGCCTAGCTTTCTTGTTTCAAGCTTCTCCCTTGAATGAGTGATGATACAGTATCCTTTCACCATCCCAAAGAAAGAAAGAAGAAAGGAGGCCGTGCCGAGGTGCCTGGTCTGAACTACTGGAGTCCCCCTCTTTCCCCCCACCCGCAATTTTATCAGTGGGACAATGAAAGGCAAGACTTATTTTTTAACAACTTCACTGATGGAAGGGTGAAATAGTGGACTTCTCCTTTTTTTTTTTAACCAGATGAAATTGACAAGACTTGTGCCAGTTTCCCTTTCTAGCCCAAGTGACTGGAAGATTTGTAAACTAGTAGGTTTTTTGGTTGGTTGGTTGGTTGGTTACTGGTCCACTGGTGGACACACCAAACGGGATGCTGGAAAGTAGCAAGCATGAAGGGGAATCAAGGGGGTATGTTCATATAAAAAGTCTCTCAGTGAAACCACATGTTCTCAAAGTCCCACCCATGGAACGGAGAGCGATTGGTGCTTGCTTTCCCAACACAGGCGGGAGGAGCAAAAAAGCAGGGGAATCCACCATTCAGGGACTGTGGAAAAGCAGTCTGGGCAAAACACCAGAGCATCACTTTTTACACTTCTTAAACTTGTGTGCAAACTGTTCAAGTTACATTTTTTAAAAACAGCTTACAACAGGAGTGTGAAAGTCTTCGTTATGGAATTGACCTAATCAGAAATAGCATAGGGGAAATTTCGATTTCAAGTAGAGGTTCTCAGGAAATTCAGATTAAAACTGCACACATTAGAAGATAGGTAAAAGTGAGGAAATTGTTAACATAAACAGTCATAATAGTTTCTATGATTTTTTTTAAAAAAAAACCGGGATAACAACACTGTTTTGCTAATCGAAAAGTAAACTAGCTCAGAGATATCTTATTAGTACTATTGCATCAAATATTTCTGAGGCTCAGTTTAATATACAGCATAAAAGTTGTATATAGGTGAGTAAATATTTGGTAATAAACCAAAAAATTCCTGCCTTGCACATTGGTTTGATATGATGCTTCTGTTCCTGGATACTGGAACACTTTTTGTAACATCCTCCTAGGCTGCATTATAAAATGTGTGCTGTGAACTACAAAGGTGAAAATAAAAGAGTGATTTCAAAAAAGACCTGACTTCAATGGGACTTCCCCCCCTAAATAGAATTGTATAAGATGATGCTGTAAAACAGCGGTCCCCAACCTTTTTGGCACCAGGGACCGGTCGTGGAAGAAAATTTTTCCATGGACCAGGGGGTGGGGTTTGCAGGCGGGAGCCAATCACGTGCATTGGGGGCGGGGTTTGCAGGCGGGAGGCAATTGCGCACACCAGGGGCGGGGTTTGCTGGCGGGAGCCAATTGCGCACGCCAGGGGGCGGGTTTGCAGGCGGGAGCCCCGCGGCTCACTTCCTAACAGGCCGCACCCACTAGTGGGCCGCAGCCCACAGGTTGGTGACCCCCTGCTGTAAAATACTTTTCTAGACCAGATGCTCTTGATATCCATAAAATATGTGCTCTTTTTTTAAATCCCCGAAAGACATTTTGATGAATGGGGACATCACTTTGCAATGGGTACAAACATGTCTAACACATATAACTTCCACCCAGCCTCTTCCGAGACAGTTCAGTGTTTTTTTTACTACAGCAAAACTATTCTGAGAATACTGTAACTCTCTTCCTAGGTGTCCTTGATCAGAGACCACATTCCAAATTCTCCCTGTATGGTTTCCCATTTCAGGCGTTAAGCACTTCCAGATGGCTAGCTCAGTTGGCTTGGATGACCTAGCTGGCACTTTCTAGATATGTTGTTAGAACATAACTGCCATTCCCAAACAAAAGGTCTCCCGCTGTCCCTGTTTCTTGCAGGATCACTTTGAGAAGAGTAAAGCTTTGTTCATTTATTTTTATGCAAACGCTACTTGCTGTTCCCTTCCACAGCACTGGCGTAGTCTCAAAAGGGGATGGCAAAATTTTTAGACGCAAGAACTAGGCGGGTTCGTTTGTCTCTTTGTTTTTAGCCAAGGGCTGCGCTCTAGCGTCAGGGCGTCAGTGCTTTGCGTGCGATGATGTGGCGAGAGGATGATCTCATGCAGGGTCTGGCCAGGGGGGGATTTTTAAAATAATACAGTTGGGAAACACTATAAAGGGGGGGAAAAGTTCAAATATCAATTTGGCTCTGAAATTCAGCAGTATCGTACAGAGTTTTTTTCATAAATGGGCATACTGTGGATTACATACAGTGTATACAGCCTATAGGCTACCTACTATTGAAATAAAGCAGGGTTTTTCAAACTTGGCAACTTTAAGATGTGTGGACTTTGAGCAACTTTGAATGTTTCACTGCCAGGTCATCCAAGATGAATGAATGAAGTCCAGCTAGGGTTTGTCATTCTTCAGGGAAAAATGAACTCTATGTGAGAAAAGGTGAGGGTTGCCTTTACTTTCTAAAATGTATGAAATGGTTGAGAGGTCTCTTTTACATTTCGAGTTTTCCAAAAGCCGAAACAGTGCTAGGAAAGAAAGCTATGCTCTTTAAAGAGCCTGGCACTGTAAATGTTAAAGAAAGTTAAGAAAGGTGGAAGTCACCCTTTTGCAACCTTGCATAGTTTAGAAAGTAAATACAACCCCCTCTTTGCCTCTGGATTCAATCTTGTGAAATTTGCCAGAAGCTGGATAGATAAATGCAATAGACCTAACCTGGTCAGCTAATTTCTAAAGAAAACAACTCTCTGGGCAAGAATTGTGTACAGTGGAGTCCTTTGTGCTCTCTGAGCCTTGTTATTTTCTTGCAGACATTTCACTGCCAGGCTAGGCAACATCTTCAGTGTGAAAAGGGAGTGGGACTTGCTCTCTGTTTATATACCCTGGCTTGTCCTGCCTGTGTTGGTGGGGGTGTTGTACTCTCCTTGGTAGTTCCTTGATTGGGCTGTTGTTTTCTGCTTGGTTGATTGACTGAGTTAATAGTTCCTTGATTAGGGTCTATTGTGTTGTTTGATTGCTCTTCTGGTGCTAGTCTTGGTGTTAATCTTTGCATATCTGGGTGATGATTGCTGGCAAGGAGGTGTTCTGGTCTTCTGGCTTTTCTATTGTCTCTTATGAATGGTATGTAAATGTTGTTTTCCTCTATGTGTCTGTTGATGGCTGCTTTGTCTGAGTGCCACGCTTCCAAGAATTCTCTAGCATTTTTGGATTTGGCTTGGTTTAAGATGCTCACAGTTTCCCAGTTGAAAGTATGGTTAAGTCTGTCCATACTTTTTGTGTGTACAGTATTAGAATTGTGTACAGTATTAGAATATCATGCAACAGCTTTATATACAGTTTGTGAATGAAGTTTATGGAACCAGTGTGACACTGGTAGTGGAATCAGCATTATCTGTATTTATCCAGAACCTTAAATTCAGACAAAGGGAAAGAACACAGACATGCACTAGAGAAAAGGGAAATAAAAGTTTATTTGTTGCCACAAAATCAATGCTATTTTCTCATTTCTTCCAGAAATCATTAAGCAGTAATTCAAGAGAAGTTTCCAATCAATAAAGACAGAGAAAAACGGTTTTGAAGTAATTAATTGCCACAAACAGCTCTGGGATTGATGGTGAGGTAGTGAGTGCAATAACAAGGAAAAGCAAGAACAGCACGGGATCGTCCGTTGATCTGAGCAGCAATCCAGCCAGGGATGAGGCCCGCATTCGGAAGCAGTGGTGCCTGCAAGGGGGGAGTCACAAAAGTCAAGATGGTGGCCACAACTATTCAATGCAAGCCTCATCCTTTTTTACATGCAATGTAACCCCCACACACACATGTAAAGAAGTGGGCTTTGATTGTATGATCATGGACACCATCTTGGCTTTTTTGACCCCACCCCCAATGAACACCCACTAAGCCTTGGCACTCCACTTTATACAATGAAATGAAAATGGACAGGTGTACCTCTTTATGTTATTAGGGATTATTCTTTATTTACTATCCCCTGCCTTAATGTCTGCTATCAGGAAGGAAAATGTGCATGCTTGTCTTTGCATGCAAATTTGTGTATGGACAATCCTATGGTTTTTGAGATTGTTCCAGGGATGATTTACCACTGGACAATACAACATTGGAAAGCCCATTCCTCTCCTGGGATCCTCAGAGGCCTTTTACTCAAGCAATGGAGAAGTCTAAAAGCCAACTGGACCTGCTCCCAACATGGGGAGATGCTTACACCAGTGCTTGAGATGGCATAAAGGGTTTCTTTTCCCCCCTGAGGCTGGGGAAGAGGGAAAAAATTATCTTCTGCCTTAGGCTCAAGTCAGCTTCCAGATGCTCAATACCTCAGAGGCTCTGACATCCAAATTGATGTTCTGGGGGTGCTATGGATAGACACAGTACTTTACAAAGTGGAGACACAACAGCCCCCATCCCTCCAAACTCTCCAAAACAAAAAACAGGCAGAGAATGTTTGGCCCCTTCCATTCCCACGTTGTCATGATGTCCCTCAGAGGCTGCTTTTAAGTGCAGCCATACCACCACGAGAACATTGGCCACCCTTCAAACTCTCCCAAACTGCAAAACAGATTTGTGCCCTTGCCTGAATACTCATATAAAATCTCCAACTTTTACTTGGAAATGACTGGAAATATATTATCCTGTCATTTAAACTAGATTTCAGCTATTCTGTTGGAATGAGATAATGACAATGTTTAGGTTTTCTTTCTTCTCTTTCTTCTCTAGCTTTATTCCTATGTTCTTGTGATTGGAAAAAAAATTAAGAGAGAGAGAGAGAGAGAGAAAACAAAAGGGAACAACCCAGGATGTTTTATGGCTTCTCCCAAATTTGGTTGCCTCTAGAGCAAGACTTGCTGCTCCCTTCTTGTTGGAGAGAACTTTTGTTTCGGCCTCAGAGGGGCATTGATTCTCAAACAACACAGGGAGCCAGTAGGCGTTTTAGAGAAATTTGCTTTAAACTGTCAGCAGGTATGGTGAGTCAAACATTCAGGAGAGAGCGACCCAGTGTTGAAAGAAAATACAAAAGTCAGGCCATGCAGAAAACAGCAATTGCTTTCTTTGACATTAGGAGACCAATTAGTTATCAGTGTAATTGTTGTAAGAAACACTATGGTCTGTTTGCCCTGGGACCTCCTCCACTGATCGATTAGAGGGTGAATATGTGTTTAAACAAGATAAAATTGAGTAGAGCAAGTCAATTAAGAAACAACCCCCCCACACAGTTTTCTGTGTACACAGTTGTACCAGCCTTGCCAATGGTTTTCCATGAATGCATTAGACAAGAGGCGGAGGAAGTGGACACCTGGTATCCACTGAATCATGTCCATCCTTACTTAAATTGCAGGCAATCATCCACAAATTGCAGGCTCAACCCTTTTATTAGCTTGCAAATGAGAAGAGAGAAGCAACGAAGCATTTTCCAGCTTCAGTCTGAGCTGGTTATATTTCCAGGAGATCAGGAAATGCAAAAGATCCTCTTGTCTAATGAAAAGGCCGGTCAGCTATCAGTCCCTGAGCCCAAAACGAGTGCAGTAGAGACAACTATAAGCAGCAAAATGCAGTGTGTTCAAGAAAGCAAACAAGTCGAGCTGCCTGATATAGAGAAACAGTCCCTAAACGCTTAAAGGTAGTCCTTGCTTAATGACCACAACTGGGACTGGAATTCTGGTTGCTAAGAGAAGCGGTCATTAAGCAAATCTGACCCGATTTTACAACCATTTTTGCAGCAGTCGTTAAGTGAATCACTGTAGGCATTAAGCAAACCACATGGTCGTTAAGCGAATCACGAGGTTCCCCATTGATTTTGCTTGCCAGATGCTGGCCAGGAAGGTCGAAAATGGTGACCACGTGACCACAGGACGCTGCGATGGTCGTAAATGCAAACCGGTTCCCAAGCGCCCAAATTGTGATCACGTGATCGCAGGGATGCTGTGACGGTCATAAGTGTGAGAACTGGTCATGAGTGGTTTTTTTCAACACCGTTGTAAGTCCAAACCATCACTAAATGAATGGTTGTTAAATGAGGACTACCTGTACTCCCCAGTGAAAACTAGTCTTTAGTCAAATTTTATCCAATCTGGTGTAATCCAGGTATGTAGGGAACTCTATTCCCATTCTGGACAGGAACTCTGGGAGCTGAAATCCCCAAGTTTGCAAAAGGTTGCCCTATAGATAGAACAACACTTGGCAGATATGATCTGAACCTTCTTCACTTTTTTTTTTTTAAAAAAAATGGGTGATGACATTCCCATCCACTGCAATGCACAGGAGTTGTACTCAGGTCTGGGATATTGCCGAGGATGCAAAGCATGGGCACAAGTAGGGAGAAAATGTGGGAAGTCGCTGTGGAGCTGCTCCTGCAAGTAATGATCAAACTCTGAGAAATGGTTGGAGAAATTCTCTGGCAGGAAAACGTGGAGGGAAAGTTTGCAAGATGATTTGCTTCAAGCTTTAGTCTCACCTCTTCCCTTTGTCTGTGGTCATCCCTGGGCAATGATGTCCCAGCCTGCCAGTGTTTCTCAACCTTGGCAACTTTAAGACGTGTGGACTTCAGTTTAAGTAGCAGCCCCTAGTGGGGATAGCAAGCATCCTGGAGGAGGCTAGTTTGTCTTCTGATAAATGAGTGTTTGGGGACCCAAAAGGGGCCACAAGGGGGGCCAGTGATGTCATGTGCATCGTGACATTGTTGCCCAGATGTGACAAATTACTCACTGAAAGTCCTTTGCATTTTGATGCAGCTGAGGGAAATGGCAGAACTGGCATCCATCACTTGCTGTCAAAATTCGAAATAGGCCCCCAGTTGCCGATCCCAGCCCTGGAACATGGAAAACCTGCACCTCAGACTGGGAACAGGTCCGCCTGAAATTATCATTCATTAGGGAAACGGATTTCCACCCCATGGAAAACGAATGTGGGGGATCTTTGGGATACACCTGTTGAGGATCAGGATGAAAGACCATTTTGGAAATAACTATTTGCCTGCAATTCACTCGCCCTTTGATTCCATACATACTGTAGATAGGTATTGCTAAATGTAATGTCCACTTCAGCATAAAGTGATCTGTTAAAGAAGGGAATCAATAGGGAATGCCCACTCTGAGGATTTCAGTGTCACACACTTCCCAAAAGGAGAGTCAAGAGCTTCCTTTCTCCTGCACTCCAATGATGGCTCTGAAGCAAGGCTTCTCAACCTTGGCCACTTTAAGATGTGTGGACTTCAACTCCCAGAATTCCCCAGCCAGCAAGGTAAAGTTGCCAAGGTTGAGAAACCCTGCTCTAACGGAACCTCCTTTAATTGGAAATGATAGCCTCATCCTCTTGGCTTTCTTCCAGTGGCTCAGATAGATCCCCCAGGGTGGGCTTTGCTCCAGCATTGGGAGAATGACATCTGAGAGCCTCTGTCTGGGCCTTGTCCCCTCAGGGTTGGGAGAAACAGTTGGGAGATGAAAATATCTTGGTCTGCAAGATAGCCGGAGCTGTGGGCATTGCATGTCACTTGGGCTGCTATATTTATAATTGCCTCTACCATGGAAAACCTAGGAGACATCCAGGGGTATCTGCAGGGAAGGGGTCAAAAGAATTGAGGGCAGCCACCACGTGATTGAAGCCCCACCCCCATCATGACGTAGATGTAGAAGAAAGGCAAGATTTCAATCACATGGTGGTGGCTGCCCACTTTTTTGACTTTTTTGACACCCACCCCCATGCATACCCAGGGAGACATCCAAGTTCTGACCTTCTCAGCCTCCTTCATGCTTACTGATATGCTTTTTTTTTCTTTTCAAATGTGGGTTCGTTACATCAAATGTCCAAAATTATGAAGGCAACATCCAAATAAGTAATTCCGAAACAAGAATATTACGCCCCCCCCCCCTCTCTCTCTCTCTTTTAGTGGTTTTCTGGCACAAGGTAAAGATTTTTGATGCTCCCGGGCCTTTTCTAACTTTCAAATTTAAATTTAATCTTAGTGCCATTGCAGCAGGGCTAATCCTCAATGTTATGCCTGCTGTTTAGGTGTTGGTTTTACTACATCATTTTATTGTGCTTTCTGATGTGCATTTTTAAACGCTGCTTTATGGTATCTCACTCTGAGAATCCATTCTTCCATTAACAGCAGGAAACTGGAGGAGGAGGATCTTACTTCAGATGGTTCTGCATTTCCTTGTGCAAACAGAAGAACCTGGGGGAGGAACTGTTTAGCTGCTGCTCGGGCTTCACGCACTTAATGCCCCATCATTTAAAATGGGCAAATGTTAAGATGCTGCTGCCTAACTACCATGCTCTGAAGAGTTTATGGAACAGGTTAGCAGTCTTCCTGGTCTGCCCTGAGCTGAGCAAAAGGCAGTTTTCCATTCCATTTGCCAGGAAAGCAATCAACAGCCATTTTCCAAAGGTCACAAGATGGGTCCCTTGTGGGAACAGGGACAGTCCTTGGCTGAGATCCAGAAAGAGATAAGAGGGCCAGAGGGACTAACTTTGGACCCCAAGATGCCCTTCAAGCTGGCTTCAGGGTCACACTTCCAGGGGCTTTAGCTCAGGAAGAAGTATCAGTACTATTCTCCAGGAAAGTGATTCTTGGCCTAGCAAGCAAGCACAGGATATAGTTGCAAAACGCCGAATAAATATTGCTTTGGCGGTGTCGCGAGCCAGGTTTGCATTTTCATAGGAGCCACTTACCCCTCAAGCATTAATATCAACTCAATCCTTCTGCAACTCTGAAATTACAACCAAGGCACAATCTGGGAGAAAAACTCAGAGTAATGTGTCATCGTGTGTATCTGGTTGGGGTTTTTTTTTATAAATTTTATTAAAAGTTTTACAAAGAACATAAAAGCTAACCCAAGCTAATAAAGAGTAAAAGGAGTAACGAAAGAAAGGAGAAAGCAACAACCAAAAGTGCAGAAAGAAAGAATAAAAAGAAATAGAAGTTTCCAATTTCCTTTGCAACAAATATAAGTACAATGTATAGTTGAAGGCTTTCACGGCCGGAATCCGATGGTTGTTGTGGGTTTTCCGGGCTGTGTGGCCGTGTTCTGGCAGTTTTGGTTCCTAATGTTTCGCCAGTCACTGTGGCTGGCATCTTCAGAGGAAAGGAGCACAGCTAGAAGATTCTCTCTGTGCCCAGAGAATCTTCTAGCTGTGCTCCTGTCCTCTGAAGATGCCAGCCACAGTGACTGGCGAAACGTTAGGAACCAAAACTGCCAGAACACGGCCACACAGCCCGGAAAACCCACAACAACCATTAAATATAAGTACAATTACAAAATTATCTCTTACTCTATGATTACATGTGTATCTGCTCGTGACAATCCTAATCTACCATTTTCCAAATTCAGAGATATTCCTCAATATGTTCTATGAGGTGTACTGTTCTTTTAAGTCAGGTAGAACAAAATGTCCTGAATTTACAAAAAAAGTCATTAGAAGATCCCCCTGCTGGATCTAGCCAAGGGTTCATCTGCGTCAGCATTCACTGTCACCCAGTGGCTAACCACATGCCCTGTGGATGCTCACAAGCAGGACAGAAGGGCAGTAATTCCACTGCTTCTTCCCAACAGCTGCTACTTAATGCTTTCTGCTGGTGAATCAGGAGGTAGTACACGGCTGTCAAGGCAATTTGGCCATGAACTCCATTTCCTTTTAAAACTATCTAAACCAGTGTTTTTCAACCTTGGCAACTTTAAGACATGTGGACTTCAACTCCCAGAATTCCCCAGCCAGCCATGGGGAATGCTGGCTGGGGGATTCTGGGAGTTGAAGTCCACACGTCTTAAAGTTGCCAAGGTTGAGAAACACTGATCTAATCTGACGTCCATCTCTCCACCTGATGGCAACTCTAGAGCAATTTCTGGTACAAGCGGTGTGCCTGGGTTCCCGCTCCCAAAAGTAAGGAAGGCCAAACTAAAAACGACCTCTGACTGAATCTAATTTAACTTGAAATGTAGTTAAAATTAAAATAATTCAATATAGACAATATTATTTCCCATGCATTTCAAAGTTTTCCCTTCCTATCAAGTGTACCGTTTAGGGGCAACTGCACATTGGCGCTGGGGATTTTAGCCTCAGGTTGTAGACTTCCGGATGTTGCCTATTTTGTTAGCAAGTTCACATTTCAGTTATTTCAGAATCTTGAGATGATGCCGTTTGGATCAGATAATTTATTTATAATTTTGTCAAGAAGTTCTGTAACTACAGCTCTTGTCACTTCAATTTGCCTTAATTTTTCAGATGCCTCTTCAGAAAAAGCTTTTTCACGCACTGATATCTGCCCTACATTCCCTGGTTTTAAAAAAATCATTGTAACATACTTATGTTAGTTTGAGAAATACTGTATGTAACTGTTAAGATTTTTGTTCCACCTTTATTTCTGGCCAACTCAAAGCAGTGTCCATATGTAGTGTTCCTACCTCCTATTTTCCCCACAACAACAACCCTGAGGATTGTAAGGTTAAGAGAGGGTGAGTGGCCCAAATCACCCAGCTGCCTTTTCGTGCTTAAGGGAGGACTAAAACTCATTTGCTGGTCTATGACTGAATAAAAATTGATTTGATTTGATCTGACTAGAACTCACAGCCTCTTGGTTTCTAGCCCAGCACCTTAGCCCGGTGTTTCTCAACCTTGGCAACTTTAAGATGTGTAGAGAGTAGAGAGGATCAAGTTTTCCCCAAAAGCATGGACATTATCCAAAACCATAAAGTATAAGCGGCGCTACAATGCATACTTCAGTTCAACAAACATGAGAAGAGAAGAAGCAAGAAGGTTTCCTTCAAAAAATTAAAATTTTACTTAACTGTAGAGCAGAGCTTTCCAAACTGTGTGTCGGGACACATTAGTGTGTCAGCTGCAGTGTCTGGGTGTGTGGCGGCTGCTGCTGCCTCCGAGCCCTGCCAGGATTCCACAAAGGTCCTAGTGCCTGCCTTGTGCCTGGCTGCCTCCAAACCTGCTGTGATTCCGCGCAGGTCCTAGTGCCTGCCTTGTGCCTTGCTGCCTCCAAACCTGCTGTGATTCCGCGCAGGTCCTAGTGCCTGCCTTGTGCCTGGCTGCCTCCAAACCTGCTGTGATTCCGCGCAGGTCCTAGTGCCTGCCTTGTGCCCTGCTGTAAGAGTGTGTCGCGAAATGATGCATGTCTAAAAAGTGTGTCACCAACATGAAAAGTTTGGAAAGCTCTGCTGTAGAGAATAAAGGCACATACATGTTGACAGAAGAAGTTAATTTCAAATTTCTGAGAAACATTTCACAACATTTTGCTTAAGTTGCAACACTACATTTTATGCTTCTTGGCCATTAAGAAGCTGGCAGGAAATACCTTTTTTTTTCTAGGACAGCAATAAGCATCTGGGGCTTTTGAATTTCTCAAGATCATAACTTCTGAAATTCGGCAGCAAAATACCAAATAGTGTTCTCTCAATTTTCATTAGGAAAACCAATACAAGATACAGTATATATTCTTTTGATAGATTTAACCTCTCTACTTTTTTTTAAAAAAAGAGCCAGTTTGGTACAGTGGTTAAGGAACCAGGCTGGAAACTGGGAGACCCTGAGTTCTAGTCATGCCTTAGGCCCTAGGAAGGAGGCAATGGCAAACCACTTCTGAAAAACCTTGTCAAGAAAACTGCAGGGACTAGTCCATGTTGTCGCCAACATGGTGACTTGAAGGCACCAAAAAAAAAAAAAACATCCACACCTTTTTAAAATCCTTAATAAAAATAAAAGGAGGAAAATTGAGCTATAAGTCTTCCCTGGTCTCTCTAGCCTTCAACCCTCAAAGATAAAACCATGAAAAATGCGTCTCTCCTGATGTGTTGGATTCTCCTTCTCAGAATGCCTAGCCAGCTAGCCAATCAGAGCTGAAGTCTAATACAGGCGGACTATATTTCCCCAGGTTAGGGAAAGGTTTAGTAGGGCTTTTCCTACAGTTTGTAGGAATGGTAATCCACATATTGAACAACCCTGAAGGATTGATTGACTGATTGAGTGAGTGCCATCAAGTTGGTGTTGACCCTTTCTCCATAATGATCTGTCCCTAACCTGGTCCTTTAGGTTTCCAATGGGGTCTTCCCCAACACCAACATTCAAAAGGCTCAATATTCTTTCTATCCTGCTCCCTCAAAGTCCAATTTTTGCTTTCATAGAGTGTTGCAGGGAATACCATGGCTTGCATTATTCTGATCTTTTTAAGTATAGACACATCACAGCATCTGAATATCTTGTCCAAGGCCTTTATGGCTGCTCTACCATGTGCTAGTCTGTGGTGTATTTCTTGACTGCTTGTTCCTCTACTGTTGATAGGTGATCCTAAAAGGCAGAAGTTATCTACAACTTTGATATCTTCATTCTCAATTCTAAGGCTGGTGGTTGTACCTGTTGTCATTAGCTTGGTCTTCTTTATATTTAATTCTAGTCCCATTTTCTCATTGTGCTCTTTGACTTTTATTAACAGAGTTTGCAGATCCTTCACATTTTCAGTTACCAGAATAGTATCATTAGCACAGCACAGGTTACTGATATTTCTTCTTCCAGTTTTAAAACCATGCTCGTCTCCCAATCCAGCTTCCCTAAGTTTATAGATATTGCAAGAGAAAAAAAGGTCTTACTAGGACTGAACAATAGATCCAGGACAGTTGGCAAAATAGCCCCCAGGGTTAACTGGGATCCTATAAAAGCACTGAGTGGCTGACTTGCAGATCAAGGCTTCATTGTTGCACCATGCACCAGGTTAAATAAGAACATTTGCCAAGTGTAACTGATAGTCCAGGCCATCAGATGCTGTCTTGGGACATTTATTTATTTATTTATTTATTTATTTATTTATTTATTTAATTAATTAATTTTTACACCATCTTTGGACATGCAGCCAAATATCAACATTGGAGCAGTGATAAGTAGTGTGTGTGTGTGTGTGTGTGTGTGTGTGTGTGTCTATATATTTATTTATTTATTTATTTATTTATTTATTTATTTATTTATTTATATCGGGGCGCGGTGGCTCAGCTGGTTAAGACAGCTGAGCTGTAGGCTGCCGATCAACAGGTCAGCAGTTCGAACCCTGCGGGATGAGGTGAGCTCTCATCCTTAAAAATCCTAGCTCCTGTCAACCCAGCAGTTCGAAAGCCTTGCAAGTAGATAAATGGGTACCACCTTAAAAGTGGGCTAATTTGCTGGCGTCCTGTCGGGAAGTCAGCTCCACCGGAGAGGAGAAGATCAAAGGATCAGAGGAAGATCAAACAGCGGTGGTGACGACGGACCCGGATGTGACAGCTACAGGACGTCAGCAGCCGGCTCAAGGCATTCTGGGAATTGTAGTCCAGAGCCTAATAGAGTCGTTTCCCTTACCCCTCTCCTTTCACGAGCGGTGAATATTTGGAATTGATGTATAATTGAATTGTATATATATGATTGTAAGCCGCCTAGAGTCCTCCACTAGGGAGGGGATAGGCGGGGTATAAATAGCACTATAAATAAATAAATATCCAGACTCTATTCTGAGGACTTTCATTCGTTCAGCTGTTTTGGGGGAGGGGGGAGGGATGACAAGGGATTACCCAGGAGGCTCCTTGCTCAAATTTCCTTCAAATCTACTGGAGCTATTATCTGCACTGCCTTTGTAATGATAGTGCAAAGACTGGGATAGAAGAGAGGAATATGGGTAATCAAGGAATTGAGGATGATACTTAATTTTTCTCTGCTAATGTCTCCCCACTGTTTTATTTCAAAGCACAAAGCCAAAGAAAATAATCCTCTATTTGTGCATCTGTGAGTCAGTTAAAGATTTGCAGCAGTGAACAGGCATACATGCAAGAAATTAGGCATTTGCCAACTTTAACATTGACTTCTGCCCTAATGCATAAAAGAACAAGCAGAACAAATAATTAATTTGTCCTGATCATTAGGAACCATATCTTGCCTCTGTTTGGTAGCCCTCCTAAGTTGAGAGGAGTGTCAATAATAAACTATTTATTCAACACCTCCCAAACTACAGCAAACAGTCTAGAGAATCCCCTTTTTATAAAATGTATTATATATCAGTATTTCATTTCCAATAATTCATGGAAGACACTGCCTCGTTCTACTTAAAACTGTTTTCAGGAAAGGATGGTTTAGATTCCCTCCCACTCCCATCTATATTGAACATATACTTCACAGCTTTGGGTTGTGTGCCAGTTGCGCCCCTTCCTGGATCGGGAGGCCCTCTGAACAGTCATTCATGCCCTTGTCATCTCCCATATAGATTACTGCAACACGCTCTACATGGGGCTACCCTTGAAGAGTATCCGGAAGCTTCAGCTGGTCCAGAATGAGGCTGAATGGGTAGTTCTGGGTGCTATAAGATCAGCACATGTAACACCGCTACTCCGTGAGCTGCATTGGGTACCAGTTTGCTTCCGGGTCCAATTCAAGGTGTTGGTTATCACCTTTAAAGCCCTACATGGCATGGGACCAGGGTACCTGAGAGACCGTCTTATCCCAATCACATCCACCCGCCCTACATGCAGGGAGGGCATGCTTCAGATCCCATCAATAAAAGAATTCCATCTAGCGGGGTCCAGGAGGCGTGCCTTCTCTGCGATAGCACCCGCCCTGTGGAATATCTTGCCCCCAGAGGTGAGATGGGCGCCCTCACTCCTGGCCTTCAGGAAGTCTTTAAAGACCTGGTTCTGCCGCCTTGCTTGGAACGAAGGAAATAATAGTTCCTCCTGGGGGTGGTTGGCTTAGTAATACCCTCCTTTTAAGAACTTACCATTTTGAGATTTTTCTATTTATTATTATAGTGGATTTTAGTTGTATAAGTTTTAATTGTTTTTATGATATTTTTATGATATTTATTTTTATTGTTGTAAACCGCCCAGAGTCTACTGTTATAGAGATGGGCGGTGATAAATTTGAATAATAAATAATAAATACTTGCTGTTGCTCTTTTTTCATACCCCAATAGAATGTTCTGTGTGCTGGAAGATCTGCAACTATATACACATTTTCTTAGGAGTATTCTCCTCCCCAAACACAGAGAGATTCACTTCTGAACAGATAAACTTAGGATCAGACTCTTACATACTATACAAACATGGTTTGAGACTTTAGTCCTATGCTGGCACACTTTGAGATTTATTTTAAAAGGAGGAAAAGATTTGTTCCATGTTCTAGCCTCCTTTATTGATTGATTAATGAACATTTGTTCCTATTACCGAGGTTTGAAAAAATCACTTTGGAGCAAATATAGCATATCAGAATTGCATATCATAAGGTATTCTCACAAAATGGCTGCCATAAGGGAAATGACTGCTCACAAAATGGGTGCCAAGGTGAATATAGCCAGTCATAAAACACCAGAGAAACTTGCAAAAAAGCTGCCAGCTTCCCTCTTTAGTCTTCTTATATTTGTTTTTTTTAAATAGACAGCTGGCATATTTCCAAACAAAGCAGCTAACTATCACTTTTATTTTTCTAAAGATGCCAATAGAGTTCATACAGAGTTAACAGGCTCTGTTACCAAGGTATGTGCCCACAGACATCACACTGGGAATCCTAACATTAATCTAAAAGACTGTAGCTTGGATTTTGCATCTTGGTAAACTGTCATTTCTTTAATGATGACAACTGAAGAAAACAGATGCAGCTGGTTCACATGGAGTCATAAGCTATAGTTCATAAACCACATTCACACTAAGCAAAATACAAACTTTATGTCATGTCTGTTGAGTGAAGCCAACCAGTGACTCTCCGACATCGCTGAATATGGATTTCAATACTGATCTGCTCAGCTTTCATTTTGTCATATCATGGATTAGCTGCTTTATTCCCAGCATATTCAAGATGCCACCCAACATTATAGTAAGCATCAGGTCAAGTGGAGCTGAAGGAAAACAGAACAGCCAAGTCATTACTGAGAAATGCTTAAACATAATAAAAATTGGCAATTAATATTTCCAATCACCTACCTGTGATACCATACACCAGCCTGTACATTCTACAGTGATCAGACTGAAATCTGTATCATTCCATTTTTTTCCTTCAGATCTCAAGTTTTTGTTTCAAAATGGCCCCATCCATGTACAAGAAGCTGGAAAATCATAAGGTATAGAAATGCAACATACTGTATATTAATTATTAAGACAGGGAAACCCTAAAACAGCCAGTTTACTCGGTGGCTCCAGAATTATGATTGATTGTTTGTTGGATTGAGCGGAGGAACAGAAAAATAGGTTGCAAGGCAGAATAGAATGGAATATCCTGCAGAAGGGAATTGACAGCAAATATTCCAACAGCTACCATCAATTATATATTATACCCCATTGTATAAATAAAAACTATTTTTAACCATAATGAAAATATAATTGGGAAGGCAATTACTTCAAGAACATGAAAAGATGTCTCCTTTTTTCTGCATCCATGTCATGTTTGAGGAATTCAGTCTTTCTGAATTTGGATAGAAGTGTTCTAGCTACATTTGACAGAGTAATACAAAAATAAAAATTGAACTAACAACTTTTGAACCTCACAGATATTCCGCTGCAGCTCAAAGAAGATGAAGAATTGGAAATGCATTCAAAATACATATTTTGAGAGAAAATGCAGTTAAAAATATATCTAAATTTTAAAATGTAAACATTTTAGTTTTTAAAAAATGATTGTTTCATCCGTGAACCTATGGGGAAGGGAGATGAAGTTAAAAACAGGAGGGCTGCTGGTGTTTCAAGCTTTAAGGAAAGAACCCCAAATCTTCATTGCCAGTCTTGGGCACAAATCACCCATAACCAAACATCCATCAAGTCACACCATGTACAGTACAGTTCAGACCACGAGATACTGGAAAATAACAGGAAAGCAAACATGTAGCCTAATGAGCTATGCAGAACAACTGGCCGGAGGTAAACTCAGGAATGGAGCTACAATGGAAGGCAGAAAAAAATAGTCCAAAGGTCATTCATCATTGGCGATCACTCGTAGCCGAGTAAGATTGTCTTCCAAAGGTAAAATGTTAACAGTGGATCCGTAAGTGGCTGTAAAGGCCAATTCTGGATCCGCACAACCTCCCACAATGAGGGCATAGGTTTCCGGGTGGGAGACGGTCATGATGAGGGTTTGCTTGACGTGCCTTCCTTTTAGCTCTTTTCTCCCTTTCGCCCTGTACTCGTGCTTCTTCGAAGTCCATAGCACGTTTAATAAAGGCTGACCTCCAATTGAAACGCTCATGAGTTAAGGTACCAGAGGACAGAAAATTTATGTTACCTGACTAAGACAATCAGCATGAACATGAGATGAGTAAGATCCAATGCATCATAAAAAAGAGAATTTTCATTTGAAGAGAGCTTCCTACTATCCCCATGGATCCTTCCTTCCTACTATCCCCATGGATCCTTTCCCTCTTTCTTTGAGCTAAGTCTGCTCAGTCCCTTGCATCCTTGTCTCCTTCAATGGGCCACCATTTAAGCAAAGCAAAGTCTCCTTCAGGTCAAGCTAAACTGCAGATGACTTCATGAACATGTCCATGTCCTCTTCTTGGAGCAATATCAAAGTGGTTTGCCATTCCATTTTTTCCAGGATTATGTTTTCATGTCCTAGTCCATAATAGTTCAAAACTGCTTTTAACAGTAGTACAACAGGTATAGGGGTGTAGTGGTTAAGGTATTCAAATGGGACAGAGAAAATCCAGATCCAAGTCTCCATTCAACATTGAAGCTCACCAGGGGATTTAGAGCAAATCATTTTCTCTCAATGCCCAGCCTATCTCACAGGATTACTGTTTTGGGGATAAAATGAGACCAGGTCTCTTTCTCTCTCACACACACACATACACACACAGAGAGAGAGAGAGTTCCTAGAGGAAAGGAGATATATAAATGCAATAAATAATAGTGTACACATGTGCATATTGGTGGGGTGAAGAACAGATCATCTTTGGTTCCACAAGAAAAGCATAGCAAAATTATGGCCTTAAAGGAAAATTCAAAAATCCGTATTTAGACAATGCCAGTGTTGACAAAGAGCACACCAGCTTCTGAGTTCTCCAAGATACTTAATCAGGATACAACACAGATAACAAATGGCGCATGCTACATGTTCTGGATTCAACTTCCATAAGCCCTTGCAGCATAGTGTGATTATGAGAGTTGTAATCCCAAACATCTTGAAGGCATATCATGACTGTACTGGTTGGGTCTGATGGACCACAAGTTCCAAGCTAATCATTACACAACTGCTTTCAGGCTCAAGGTCACTTGAGTGAAGTGGCATAACCCCCTCCCCCGCAAGGAGAGAAGTCAAAACAAAGAAGTAGGTGGAGGCAAGACAAAAATGAAATTTGAATTTAAATACAATTAAAAATAAATTAAATCATTACGGGCTTAAGATATGGATTAAATATAACAATGTGCCCTTCCATTGCACGTCATGTTACCATAGATTAAATCAAACCAAAATAAAAATCAGATTTTCCTAGCTAATATGCCCAACACTGCCTTGAACCCACAGCTGCTGTGAGCATTTAATTTCCCATCATGGGCTGCATTTCTCGGCTTCCAGGCCTGTGGGCTGTAGAGGCACCTGGATCCATCATAATGGAGAAATAATTGAGCCTTCAGTAAATACATCTATTATTTTTAATGAATGTTCCACAATGGCTTGACAGGTGGTATGATACAGACTGGCGAAGGTGAGAACCTCCCAGGGACAGAGGTGAAAACAAGTCCCTTCCTACGCTCCTGGGCCAGCAGTGATTCGTTCTCAGTTGCCACAGGGGAAGTTTGAGTTCCCATCTATGTCCAGGAGCCAACTGTTTGGGGGTGGGGGATGTTGGGGGAGAGCTGACACATCATCATGTTCCAGTATTCATTGCTCTTTGATTGGATTCACTTCGCAATTATTCTCCTACCAGTCACTAATGGCCAAGCTGCTTAGCATTATGGAGGACAAATAGTGGGGAAATGTTTGGAACACGGGCTGTGGTAACAAGTAGATTTTGTAAACACCCTTTTCCCTGAACTAAGCAGTAGATATTGCTACTACTGCTTAGTGCAGAGCTTTCCAAACTTTTCATGTTGGTGACACACTTTTTAGACATGCATCATTTCGCAACACACTCTTACAGCAGGGCACAAGGCAGGCACTAGGACCTGCGCAGAATCACAGCAGGTTTGGAGGCAGCAAGGCACAAGGCAGGCACTAGGACCTGTGCGGAATCCTGGCAGGGCTTGGAGGCAGCAGCAGCCGTGACACACCCAGACACTTCAGCCGACACACTAACGTGTCCCGACACAGAGTTTGGAAAGCTCTGTGCTAGATCATCCAAATCCTTTCACATGCATTACGGACAAGCCATGTCTCCCCAGTCCTATATTTGTGCCTTTCATTTTTTTCTCTCAGATGCAAGACTTTATATTTCCTGTCAAATTTCACCCAGTTTGTTTCAGCACATTATTCAAGTTTGTTTAGTGTTAGTCATGCCCCTTAGTTTTGTGCCATCTGCAAATTTAATAATCATCCCCTCAACCCCCTTCATCCAGATCATTAATAAAAATGTTGAAAAGCATAGGGCCCAAAAAAGACCTCTATTGCACCCCACTCTATATTACTCTCCAAGCTGATATGGGCCATAATCAAGCCACTTATAAGTTGGGTGTCCGGCAGGAGCTGCCAGTACCGAACAGACTGTAGTGCCGTCTCTGCTACCTCCGAAGATGACTAACCACCCTTAATCCCCACTTAGAATCCTCCAAAATACTTTCAAAACTGAGAGTAATTTAGGAGTTCTGGACAGTACTAATGGATCTGGGCCAAATTGTGGAATCAATAAATATTTATTTGAATATGCTGCCAAATTTTATGCAATCCAAATTCTTTTCTAGGTGTACATATTTTCTGCAATTGATTTGGAATTTCTTATTTGCTCTCCACCTCTAACTAAATCAGTATCTGCTCATTTGTTACTTTTCCTTTTGTTGTTGTTGTTCAGTCGTTTAGTCACTTGTCTAGAAATACCTACGCTACTGTCCAATTTGCCTTGCAAATCTGCCTCCCCCAATAAAATTCTCAGGATCAGTCTGGAAGCATGGATGGGCGTGTCTGCCTTTATGGGTAGGAGGGGAACAGAGGTGGAGAACCTGCTTTGTATGAAGGTAAAATCAGGCTTAATCCAGAACAAATTTTTAAATGGGTCAGGCAGCTGTGATGGGAGAAGTCTTTTACTGCTGAGGCCCTGGACAGCAGATGCAAGTCAGGCAATAACACTGGACCAGATGGTCAAATAACCTGATCTGGTATAAGTCAGCTTCTTGTATGTTCTGTGTTCTTAGAACTGGAAGAGTACATTCTCTAGATTAGAGCTTTCCAAACTTTTCATGTTGGTGACACACTTTTTAGACATGCATCATTTCGCGACACACTCTTACAGCAGGGCACAAGGCAGGTACTAGGACCTGCGCGGAATCACAGCAGGTTTGGAGGCAGCCAGGCACAAGGCAGGCACTAGGATGTGCGCGGAATCCTGGCAGGGCAGGTTTGGAGGCAGCCAGGCACAAGGCAGGCACTAGGACCTTTGTGGAATCCTGGCAGGGCTTGGAGGCAGCAGCAGCCATGACACACCCAGACACTGCAGCTGACACACTAACATGTCCCGACACACAGTTTGGAAAGCTCTGCTTTAAGATCTGTCCTAATGTTGAAGGTGGGGTTGGAAATACAATCCATGTATTGTTGCACTGCCCATTTTACAAAAATGCATGGTTACCTTTTATATCCCCCTTTTTAAATATATTTCTGGGTCATTCAGATTTATTTTATGTATAGTTATTGCTAGCTGACCAGTATGATTCAGCTTCTTTGAAGGTGGCCAAATTTTGTTTTACTGTTTGGAAAACCTGCTATTTTCACATTATTTAGTTAATGTTTATTTTTATCTTTATTTTGTAAGTTTTAATTTCTGTCTCCTTTAAGTGGAATTCTAGTCATTGACTGTAATAAAGGATGGACTGACTGACTGGATCTAGATGTTTTGTTTCCTCTAGGACACTCTGCAATTGTAGCCCCACAATTTTCTCCACAACCTTTCCCCAAACAGGTAGATTGGAGATTGGACAATCATGGGTGGACCCAGGAAGAGCCCGGGAGGGTCCTTCAGCAGGGGATATATCATCACCTCTTTCAAGGTTGCTAGGACCACTCCCTCTCCCACTGACTATCCCCAGGACCAGCACTCATTCTCCCACCCGCTTCCCATAGGAACCAGTGGGGCTTAAGTCCATTCCACATGTCCCAGAGCTCAACTACCAAGGTAAAAACATAAACCATTACCCCAATCCTCCCCTCAGATCCTGCCCATGCCAAGTCTGTTGTTGTTTATTCGTTCAGTCGCTTCCGACTCTTCGTGACTTCATGGACCAGCCCACGCCAGAGCTTCCTGTCGGCCGTCACCATCCCCACCTGCCAAGTCTAGACCTGAGCAAATTTGAGCAATTTATTGTAACCCGCCCAGAGTCCCTTGTATGGGAGATTGGCGGGGAATAAATTTTATAGATAGATAGATAGATAGATAGATAGATAGATAGATAGATAGATAGATAGATAGATAGATAAATTCTACCACCAAAATGTTTCCCAAACTACTCATAGCAGCACATAGGACGTTTTTGTGGCCCATCACTCCGAAAAACAGACCACATCACTCTGAACAGGGTTTCTTGGACTTAATCCACCATCACAGTAAGGGTGGGGGAGTGAGTTAGATGCTTCACTACCCTTACTGCCATGATATAGGCTCAAACACGGTCTCACAACTGGGTTCAGTCAAGTTTCCTTCTGGAACAATGTTGTTTTAATTGCACAAAGCAGTTCCCCTCCCGAATAAGCCACTCTTCCAAAGCCATTGTAAGCAGATACAGCTAAACCTGAGATCATTTGATGATGGAGCAGTAGTCTATCACAGGAGGTTAAATGAGACTTGAACACAGATCCTCAGTGCCAAACCAGTTCCATAAATAGGTACCTTGGATCTTTCATGTAACCACTTTTTTCTCTTTCTTGGTTCAGCTTTCCCCAAGCAGCTGTTCTCCGAGTGTTTTGGACCAGGTCCCATCATTCCTTGAAAGCACGGACATACTGACTAGGAACTTGGGGAATTGAAGTCCAATACATCTGGAAGGCAAAAGCTTGGGGAAAGGTCTGCTCTAGTCCTAGAAGAGAAGTTGGCAATAACACAAGAGTCAGCAAAAGCAGTTAAGTTTACTGGGGAGCAGATAGAAAGGGAGGTAGAAGGAAGAGGAGAAAAAGAATGAATGTTGCTTTCCTAGGTTCGGAGCTGCCTCTTGGGGAACCTGCTGTTTTAAAACTAGTTCACTTGAAAAAAAGCAATGGATAGATTTTATTTGCAGAAGCAATTAATATTCCCAACAAGATAAAAACAAAGAGCATCTGGAAAACAACAGTGTCACCTTCCATTTCCAGAATGTAGAGAGAGGATGCAGCAGCCGCTTCTAAGAGTTTATAACATTATATCCCTCAGCTGACTGATGAGCAGCGTCCCTGCTGTCCCGTATCATTAAACCTGGGATTGATGATGTCCTTAAAAGCAAAATCAGTGAGCAGAAGGTGCCTATTTATGAGTGCTCCCAAAAGTATGTTATGCATTTTGAATCTCGGTGAACTGCTCTGTTTCTTGTCCTAGCAAGAAACTCTAGGACACGGTGATCCGAGTCTTCTCTTCGGCTCAGTTTGGAATAAGTTGAGGGCTGCATGGAAAGGTGCGGCCAGTTTTATTTCTTTTCTATCCAATATGGACTAGGCTAGCGTGTGATGCAGTGCAATGTTGATTTGTACAATGACAGTATAAATCAATTACAAAATCTTGACATAAAAGCCCCTTTGCCCATACTTACACTTCCTCTTTCGACTTCACAAATCTCTGATCATGAGGCAACATGCTTTACGCCTAAGCCACATATTACATTAACACAGATATACTTCCATTCTACACTACACAATTTTGGTTAACTCTGGCCCAGCCGATGATGATGATGATGATGATGATGATGATGATGATGATGATGATATTATTGCTGAGAATCCATAGAGACTCACAGCAACTCACAGCAAAAACATATCCTAGGATAAATTATGGTAGAACATCCAAGGTAAGTAAACTCACCCCCCAACAATATAATGCAGGGGTGGGGAACCTTTTTTCTGCCAAGGGCCATTTGGATATTTATAACCGGGGACCGGGGTGGGGGGTGGGGGGAGGGGTTTCCGGGATTTCTGTGGACCAGGGGCTGGAGTTTGCGGGCGGGAGCCAATCACAAGCACTGGGGGGCGGGGTTTGTGGGCGGGAGCCAATCGCATGGAAGGGACGGGGTTTGTGGGTGGGAGCCCCGTGGGCCTTATGCGGCTCGCGGGCCTGATGTTGCCCACCCCTGATATAATGGAAAATGTAAAAATCATAACAAAAACCTAAAGAAAACGAATAAATTGGCATGATGATGGAAAAACTAATTTCTGGCCTCAGCCTCCCTTAGGCCACAAAATTAGGGCATCACCAGCAGATTTTCCAGGGAGAACCTCCACAGATGGATTGATTCTGGTTGGAGAAGTCCGTCTTGCGGGTTATCTTGGTGCCAAGACATAATAGAGCTCTTTAAGTCAAAACTAGCACTTTGAATTGCACCTACAAACCTATTAAAGTAGTAACCAATTCACGGCCTCTAATATGATTATGGTCATGAGCATCAGTCATCAGCATCAGGTTGCTGAACTTTGGATCAGCTGGTTCCAGGTAGACTCCAAAGGCAGCCCCACGCAGAGAATAGGGCAGAAGTTCCACCAAATGGTGATGAGAGCATGAGTAGCCAGATCTTCCTGCTCCAGGAATGACCACAACTTGTGTACCAACCTGAGCTATGCAAAGGCCCTCCTAGCCATGTCTTCCACCTAGCTATCCATCAGTAGCCATGGGTCCAAGGTGATACCCATATCACAGTCCTGTTCCCTCAGGGGCTGTGCTACCTTCCAAGAGACAACACAGGAGCGGACAGAGAACTGCAGTGTATATACAGCAACAATTTCATATATTCACATATTATCAACATGGATTGCAATCCATCACTTTTTCTGTAAGCATGCATTAGTCACTGTAGACAGAGGGAAACAAAATTCTTCCACTTCAAGGACTGCAAAAAAAAATGACTGAGGGCATAATAGCATATGAAAAAGCCCCTCATGTTTAATGAAATGTGAATTGTAATTTAAACAAAAGCTGCTACCATCATAAAGAATGGTTAAGCCTTCTTCGAGGTTGGATTTGCTCCACCTTGCAATTACGTGAAAATCCAGGGCTTTAAGAGAGCACAAAAGCTATCCCCAAGATTAGGAAAAGAAGTGTAGAATGAGGACATTGTGACGAACTGGCACAGTTATTAATCCAAGAACTCTCAATTACACACCATCAGGTGAAGTAGAAGAGTACTTTATTAATACAGATGCTCAATCCCATTCAAAGATCAGTCTGAAGTAAACTGCGCAAAAACGCTAAGATAAAATCCCCCGGTTTCTCTAACCCCTCCCTAAAGGCTGCACAACTTCTAAAAGCAAAATTCCCCCCTCTCGCTAAGCCTAGCTAGCAGTAAAATTCCATTCTACTTTCTAACGGTTTTCTACTCCCTTTCCCACATTCCTTGCTAACGAACGCTGATAAGCCAGCCACGCTGACCTTGAAGGTGCTCAGGCCTCTCAGCAATCATGCTTCTCCCATGCTAGGATACTATTACAGGACTGCTAATACAATTACTACAAAACCCATCCCCCATACACTTATCCCTTATGCTGGAAGGATGCTAACTCCTGACATACATCTAACTCACTATAAAATTAGGATTCTGTTACTGCTGATGTAATTAAAAATATTGATTCCCTACCTCTTCTGTCCTTATGAGAGGCAGTTTGGTGTCGTGGCTAAGGCACCAGGCTAGAAACCAAGAGACTGAGAGTTCTAGTCCTGCCTTCAGCACAAAGCCAGCTGGGTGACCATAGGCCAGTCACTCTCTCTCAGCCCTAGGAAGGAGCCAATGGCAAACCACTTCTGAAAAACCTTGCCAAGAAAACTGCAAGGACTTGTCCAGGCAGTCATCAGGAGACAACGCTGACTCGAAGGTGCACACATGCATGCATGCATGCACGCGCGCACACACACACACACACACATGCACGCACACACACACACACACACAGTCCTTACAAAACAATGGAAATATTAGAGGTGGAAATATACTGTATATTCATATATTTAACAGAACAGGGCACATAATATTGGAGTGCACCAGACTGCCCTTGTCTGGACTCACAATCTAAGAGGGGCTGGGCCTGGTGAATACTGTACCTGAGGAGGGGCTACCATGGAATACCAGGTAGGCTGTTACTGTATAGTGAAACCTTATTTCAGTGGAGTAATTGAGGGAAACCATGGCTGTTATTCTCCAAACTTTGGTAAATCAAAAAGTATGTCATAGTGGCATCACACAAATGACACAGACTGCACCATTTGAGTGATAGTCTCATTATGCAAATAACACAATTACATCATTTGCACAGTGATATCATTACCCAATTGATATAAATCCCAGCAGAATTTGGTCTGTTGTATGTGAAGTTCTGGAAAGAAAGAAGAGGACAACCAGCAGAAAGGTGGATGGACCCAGTTACAGTGGCAATGGGTGCACCATTGGGAGACCTGAAGGACCAGGTGGGGCACTGATCTTCTTGGAGAAAATCTATGTGGTCACTAAGAGTAGAGATCATGTGAAGTCTGTTGCATAGAGGTCCAGAAAAATTGAGATTTCATTATAATGCCCACTAATTGTGATGATTGTAGGTTAGAGTGGGATTCTGGGAAGCTGAAAAACATCTCAGAAGGCAGTTTTAAACCAATTCTGTACCATTGCCAAGAAAACTGAATGGCAGTCTACAAGCACAGAAAGACAAGAAATAAAATCCACCGATTAGGTAAGGTGGCCATCTATTGGTCATTCTTTGACATTGCATGAGATTCCAAGTTACTGACATCGTAACAGCAGCCAAGAGCACATTATGATTTAGCTAAAGCACAGCCCTTAAAAATATGCCTTGAAGTTGTACTCCTATATTCATTTTTTTCTGTTTTATGGAAAACGTCCATAAGGGGTTGTGGCCAAGTTGTGCCCAAGCTGCCAGAAACATACAGATGGTAGTAACAGAATAGCATTCCCCAACCTAGTACATTCCAGATGTGTTGGAGTATAATTTATATCATCAACCAGCCAGCAAGTCCATTGGGAAAGATTATAATAAAGGATCTCTGAACACATAATGATCTTGGAATTTGGGAACACCATTTGCTGTCTGTCTTATCTTTCTTGCTGAAGTAGTCCGTAAGAATTGTGCTTCATATAATTGTTAGTGCATTGCTAACAACTGGGCTATTGGGGTTCAGCAAAATGTTAAGAAAGGAAACAAAACAGCCACCAGAAAAGAAAAAGAGAGATACACTGATGGAAAAGTGTGTTTATTCTCTTTTAAATCTCCAAACACAGAATAGAGATTGGGAAACCCTGAAAGATGCAGCAAATCAACAATACTTGCCAATGAGGAAGAAAAGGCAGCATAGTGTATGGCTAACAGCTGAAATAGGCTATGATTCCAAAATGGCAGCATTTTCCAAGTTCCTGCATCTCTCCTTTGGGAGTGAATACATATAAAAATCCATTATGGGGCTAGATTTTACACGAATGATTCCTGAGTAGCATGTTAAATTCCTTGAGAGCCTCTGAATGCAAATATTCCACCCTTACATCTCAAGATATGTGGAATCCTTGGTGCTCTCTGAGCCTTGTTGTTTTCTTACAGACGTTTCATTGCCAGACTAGGCAACATCTTCAGTGCGAAAAGGGAGTGGGACTTGCTCTCTGTTTATATACCATGGTTTGTCCTGCTTGTGTTGGTGGAGGTGTTGTTCTCCCCTTAGGAGTACCTTGATTGGGCTGTTGTTTGCTGCTTGGTTGGTTGAGTTAATAGTTCCTTGATTAGGGTATATTGTGCTGTTTGATTGTTCCTCTGGTGCTAATCCTGGTGTTAATCTTTGCATATCTGGGTGATGATTGCTGGCAAGGTGTTCTGGTCTTCTGGCTTTTCTATTGTCTCTTATGAATGGTATATAAATGTTGTTTACCTCTATGTGTCTGTTGATGGCTGCTTTGTCTGAGTGCCAAGCTTCCAGGAATTCTCTAGCATTTTTGGATTTGGCTTGGTTTAAGATGCTCACAGTTTCCCAGTTGAAAGTATGGTTAAGTCTGTCCATGTGTTATGAGATTAAGGAGTTTTCATCGTGTCTTCTGACTGCTAGTTGGTGCTCGTGGATGCGCTCTGCTAGTCTTCTGCCTGCCTGCCTGCCTGCCTGTCTTTTCGCACTGAAGATGTTGCCTACTCTGGCAATGAAACGTCTGCAAGAAAACAACAAGGCTCAGAGAGCACCAAGGATTCCATAGTTCAAACCTGAGCTACAAATGTTCTCTTCGATTGGTATCTCAAGATATACCCTGGATTCTTCCAAGTGGAGATTACAGTTCAGACAAGGTTATTGTCACAGATGTGTTCTGGCAAGCAGCAGTCTGAATGCATTCTGCCCTGAAGAATGCAATTAGACAGATAGGAAAAGCTGCAATAACATTATTATGAACATGGATTTAATTGTAGCAAGATCACATATTGTCAACTGGAGGAAAACCAGATTCAGAACTGGGGTAGGAGTGGTGGTGGTGAAGTGTGTACTATGGCAGCCTACTGCCTTCATTGACTCTGCAGATTCTGGTGCCCCTAGCAGAGTAATCTACCAATGGGGAAAAAAATCCGGGGGAAAAGAATCAGCATAAGTTATATTTGCTGGGAAGCAACCCCCTCCAGAGAGATTAATATTTTGAAGAGTTTCAATGTATGAGGAAGCCCCTTCTATTATTCCCCCCATCCTCTGTATCAAGCATTCCAACATAATCTTGTTTGATCCGTGTTATATTATTCCCACACTCCTTGATTCCACCTAATGTCACTCATTTTTCATCTCACTGCCCCCAGCTTCACTACTCACATAGAAGTAAAACTGGGCCAGCAATCCGAGGTTCTACCTCTTTTATTTATTTATTTATTTTTCACATTTCTATCACTGCCCATTTCCCCCAAAAGATTCATATGCTATCGGTGGAAGTGACTGATTTACAGGCCTCTCACTCCCTGCTGCATCCTTAAGTCTCATCTTCCACAGTGGCCCCAAATTGGTATCTCATGGGCCAATTTCAGCCTGGGTTTTGGCATCTTTCAGGGTTTTAACATACTCCCAATTCTGACACCTCTGGGAGGCACACCGATCCCATCCCCACATTTAAGATCTCCAAAAATGGTGCAACAAATGGTGATTTGGGGGCATTTGGTGAGGTTTGGAAGGTTTGAAAGGGTGGGGATGGGAGTGGTTTCCCTCCCACTTCCATTCCCCACTCTTAATCTTCCTCCAAAAGGAAGTATTTAAAAACTGGGCTAAAACCAGTCTAAAAAGTGGATTTCCACAACTTGGGGATTGGGATAGGGGGGTTAAGGGCCTCCCAATCCCTCTCTCTTCCTTAAAAAAGCATCAAACCACAGGCTGCAAATTTCCACCCCATCATTTTCTGTGATAGGAGAGGCATATAACTAAAAAATCATGGGGCAGAGATGCAACCATCTGCCACTTCAAATATTGCCCATCCCCGATTAGCCGAGCACCGCAAAATCTGAGGCATCTAAATCAATAGAAATTATATCCAACCTTCTTTTCCTCCACCTACAGCTTCTTGGAAACCAACTCTAAATTTCCTGTCCTACAGGAACTCAGCACAAAATTAGACTTTACTTTTACCATCCAGTTTCAGCAGTGAGTGCTCCTAGCTCCCAGCTGATGCACTAAATATATAAATGCTGGGTGTCTCGTCACTCCTGTACCCACTATGAATAAAATAATGTTTTACCCAAGTGGTCGTTGTCTGACTTCATGCATGCCTGGAAGAGTATAATACAGTTTCACAAATGCATTCGTGCAGGTAGAGAAGACGTCAGCCAATGCAAACACAGATTTACAGTTCATGTTAACCTCCTTGAGAATTATCAATGGCACAAGCCCCACTTGATACAAAAAACTGCACATTCTGTGACAACCACCACGATCATAGTAGATACCCTTGAATCCAAAGTAAAACAAGAGTCAAAATCTCTCTGTCTCTGCCTACTCAGCCCAGGAATGGAGTTCGGGCCCAGCAGCACACCAAGTGGAAACTTTGTTCAAGTTTTCTTTAAGTTTCTGAAAGGCTGGAAACAAAAATCTATACCAATTCTATTAGGGGAAGAGTAGAACTTCCACTGATGTAATTAAAGGCCCTTAATCATTCACTTTCTATTGCTCAAGAAACAGGACAGCTGCTGGAGTGTCCTTGACAAAAATAAAACTGAAAAAATAGAAATGACCCTGGATTGTAAAAGGACATGAGTTCATTTAGCTGCCAGTGGGAAGAAGCAAAGAGTTTCAACAACGCAGTAAAAACAAAAATAAATAAGCAGTTAATTAAAAAATCCAAGTCCCTTCTCTGGAAGTCTTCTCCTCTCTCTGGCCTGAAATCAGGCATAGTTCAAGTCTCATGGATTTATTCTCAGCCATCAGTGGCCAAAACTACGGAGGCCCCAAAGATCCCAACGTTCTGGCCAATCAACTTCATTTGATTCCAGAATTCAACTCTGCGAGAATCGTGCCAGTAGCCCAGATTGCCATCAATGAAGAGGATGATCAGAGGGAGAATTACCGACAGGATCTGAGCAGCTGTGGTGATGTAATAACCAGACAGAAAGGAGAGCGCAAGGACACCATAGAGAACGAAGAGAAGCTGTAAGATGATCTCCCCGCCCAGGATACCACCAAGATAGGCCAGGCGGTCTTCTTTGCTGTGCTGAAGGGAGTAGGCCTGAAAAGAATAAATCGGAATGTTGGTTTACAGCAGCTTTTAACCTAACACGTCTACTTCTTCTTTCGTATCCAGATCAAACCTTAAGCTGCCAATATGACGCCACCTTCTTACCTTTATCATTGGCCAGAAACAAATCATTTTCAGTGCATGCTATTGGCAATAATCGGCAGGTCAGCAGGTGGGCCGAATTCTGTCTCTCTCCACACTCACACTGAGTATTATTATCCGTCAACAATCCCCATTTGAGCACATTAATTCTGCACTTAGGCACTCCAACCCTCAACCTAAGTCCTCCAAAGGACATAAGGGAGATCGGATCCCTCAGCCATATTCTCCTCTGGAACTATTCCTTGGTCAGTGATTTCTCTCCTCCATCTGCCAATTCGGTTTTGTTCTTGCGTACCCTCAAGGGTATTTGTTCTTACCATAAAAGTCTTCCTAGATTTTAATCGACGGGTTTGAGGCTCATACCCATACAGAGGGTGCCAGGGATCATTCTCTTGTTTCGTTCTCTCAACATCTGCTGCTACTTCTCTCCTGATCTTAGGTGGTGCAATACCGACAAGCGGGTACATTTTCTCAATTGGTTTAGGTTTAAGACATCCTGTCACTATTCGTACTGCTTCATTTACGGCGATATCAACTTGTTTCGCATGTGCAGACGCGTTCCATACTGGAGCGGCATACTCTGCTGCAGCGATACTCAAGGCCAAAACTGACGTTCGTAATCCTTCTCGCGCCAGACCAAACCAAAGAAACACGTCTACAAGGTGTGCCTTTGGGGAGGTGGATATAAACTTCCTATGTAATGTCTATCTCTCCAACTGCTGCTATGCTGGGCTGTTAGGGGGATTCTGCAGAAATCCACAACAGATTTATTAAACTCCAAGTGGGAGATGAATGTATTGCTTGCATCAGATTTTTTTTCAGGGTCAGACCTGTTCATGTTCTTCTTTGGCTTTTTCCCCATAGTTGGCTGACCACATTTCTCAAGGTATGTTCTCATAAGACTGGAATGGTGGATGCTGCCCAATTTCAACTGAGGACAGCTGCAGAAGCAATTTTGGAAACTCAATAGTCTTTTATTCTAGATGAAATTATTGCTTATACTCTCTCATCTTAGCAAGCATTATGCAGTGTAGGATCTCCAAAAAAAAAAGTGGGGAGGGGGAATTCATAGCCTCCCATCCAAAGGTTACCCACAGAAATCCAACTCCCAACCCAGGTAATCAAGCAAAAATTTACAACCGCATTGATCAGTTGTGCAGCTTGGTTACTACAGGACAATCCTGATTTTTCTATTTGTCCTGGGCCCAATTAAAATCAAAATCAAGACCAAGCTGTGGTCACTAAAATGTCCGCTCTTGGGTGAAAAGCTTCGTCATCAATTGGGACCAAACTGAAACTAGAGTTTATGCCAGCCTAGGGCCTTTGAGACGACCGATAATGTATACATCTCTAATCTTGAACCATCAGCATTACAGCCAGCATGTGATTTCTTCTGATAGACAGGGAAGTGAGGGATTGTGTTCATAATTGTTTGGCATCTCCTCTCTTCCTTTGAGGTTCACATAACCATGAGCCTCCTTTGCTACTACCCACACATTTTCCTCCATATAGTACACTGCATGTGGGGCAGATCAGAAAGGAGAAATTCTAAACAAAGATTTCTGCCAGATTTGGAGTCTCTCCTTGCTCCCCTGCTTGACTCTAAATTACCTGACAGTTAACAGATTTCAGACAGCCTCAAAAAAGGATATTACAAGAAAAAACACAAAAGTTAAACAAGCTGTCTTTGAGTATTTGTGTAAACGTATAAAGCCTTTTAAGGTCAAGAAGGGGACAAAAACAGATTATTTTTTCTGTATACAGGTAGCCCTCGCTTAACGACCATTTGTTCAGCAATCATTCGAAGTTACAACGGTGCTGAACGAATGGTAGTTACAACCAGTCCTCAAAGTTATGGCCGTTGCAGTGCCCCTGCGGTCACATGATCAAAATTTGGGGGGTTGGCAGCCCGCTCACATTACTGTGCTTCAACACCCCCCACCTGCCTGTCTCCCCCCATCTCTGCCCTTTTGGCCACCCCATGCTCCGCCACTCCGCCCCCCCCCCAGCTGACCTTCTCCGCCTTCTTCCTTCCACTGCTGATGAGGCGTGCCTGGCTGAGGCAGCTGCTGGCCCTTTGTGCCTCATAAGGCCTCCACGCTGGCCCTCTGTGGCAAAGGCCAGCTGGGGGCGGCAGGAATAGGCAGCGGTGGTGGAATGCAGCCAAAAGGACAGAGATGGGGAGAGATAGGTGGGGGGAGGAATTTAAGCAGATAGGAGCATGGCAGAGTGGAAGAGCCTCATCTGTCAAAGGGAGCTTGCTGGGCCCAGCTGGGGAGGAGGCAGCAGGACAGAGCAAGCGGTTCATGCAGGGCAGGAGAAGTGTGAGGTCCTTGCCTAACGACCGCAACCGGGACTACCAGAATTGCCATTGCTAAGCAGTGTGGTCATGTGATGTTTCGCCTAATGACTGCTTCACTTAGCGATGGAAATTCTGGTCCCAATTAGGTTTGTTCAGCAAGAACTACCTGTATACACCTAATTCTCCCTGTTTATGTAACACAGGGGTTGGCAAAAGTGTATGGTGTTTATGGAGTTATTGATGCTCTCTGAGCTCGGTTGTTGGCTAGCAGATGTTTCATTACTCACACTGATGATGTTACTTAGTTGGGTAATGAAACGTCTGCAAACAAACAAACAACTCAGAGAACACCAAGGACTCTACAGTTCAACCCTGAGCTACAGATATTCTCTTCTATTGGAACATGGTGTTTATTGTACCTTTATAGCATCTGCAGAATCTTAAAATTACATTTTAGCTTTTTAAGAAATGAAATGCAAGATCTTGGCCTCTGTGTGTGTGTGCACTCACACACAAGCACTTGTGAGACTGTTCACCGTTTGCAAAGACTGCTGATACCTGATGAATCTGATCCCTGACTTATGCTGCACACAATATGTCCACTATCATCACTGTTTTTCAACCCTGTAGCAGCAAACTGAGTAAGAGAGGATGGAAAAGAAAAAGAGGGTCAATTCAGACTTTTCTTCCATGTACATACCACACAAATGAGGTAGATTCCAATGAAAACTTGCCCAGTAGACTGCAATGATCTGTTCCGTGGTTTCTGGCGGTAGATCTCACCAGCGCCACTTGCCAAGACCAGAAGTCCACCTATTATGGCTATTGTTCGTGAATACATTCTAACCTGTGCCATGTTAATGCAAAGAAAACAAAATATGCCAATTAAAAAAAACAGGAATGCTATTGACTGCCTATTACTGTAAAGCTTTAATGTTGAATTCAACATCCTCTATCAATTTCTGAAGAGAGAACTTTCTTTTATCTCATTTTAATATTGATAATTTTTGTAAGAGATGAAAGTGCATGCCTCAGTTTAGGCACACAAACCCTATGTTATGTATTTGACATCCCTTCCCTTCACAGCACTGATATTAACTCAGATAATTTTCCATTAACCATACTTTTCATTATGTCCAACCAAAAAACTATAGTTATCAGGTTTAAATATGTAAGGATTTGGATATAATGGGAAATGACAATTAACAGACGAGTGTGAGCGTCAGCAGAGAAGAACTAGGCATATTACAACATGTTAGGCCAAGTTTTTCATGTTTACATCTGATCAACATCTGCTACTGGAAGACACCAAGAAAAAATTAATTATGAAGCTGGAAGCAATTAATTAATCAACATGTAATTGATCAATCTAATCACAGCCAGTACTGCCCTGCAGAGCCTCAGGGTAGGGAACAATCTTATACATTTATTTATTGATTTAATTCCATTTGGACACAACCCAACTCCAATTGCTCTGGACGGTTCACAAACAGTAACATAAAAACCACTAAAAACCCAAAACAAGATGGCATCTGGGCACAAATACAAACAGAAAACAAAAGTAATAAACATGCCCAAGAGGGCCCATCTGTCTCACATCAAGGCCTGGGAGAACAACCAAGTTTTCAAGGCTTTACAGAACACCAACAGGGTGGGAGCCACATGGATTTCAGGCGGGGTCTCATTCAAAAGGGCAGGCGCAGCGTCAAAGAAGGCACACTTCCTGAGTCCTGATAGATGACACTGTTTAACTGAAGGGACCCAGAGCACACCAACTCTGCTAGCATGTACCAGCCAGGCAGAAACCATGGGAGACAGGTGGCGACCTCAAGTAACTGGGCCCTATAGCATGTAGGGCATTTTAGGTAACCATCAGCACCTTGAATCACACCAGGAAGCAGACCGGCAACCAGTGCAGCTCATGGAGCAGACGTGTCACATGGGCATACCAAGGCATGCCCATCACTGCTTGTGCCGCTGCATTCTGGACCAGCTGAAGCTTCCATGTGGTTTTCAAGGGTAGCCCTATGTAGAACGCATTGCAGTAGTCGAGCCTTGAAGGGCCTCCCAATCCTGGAAAGGGTGCAACTGGTGCACCAGATGGAGCTGAGCAAAGGCCTCGTTGGCCACAGCTGCCACCTGCTCTTCAAACAGGAGCTGTGAATCCAAGAGGGCCCCCAGACTGCACACACTCTTGAGTGGGGAAAGTCCTATCCCATCCATCCAAGAGTATGGATGGATAGTCCTAGGATCTAGGGGGCTCCAATATCCACAGCCACTCACTCTTGGTAGGATTGAATCACAGTCAGTTCCTCCCCATCCAGATACTGGGACAGGATCTCAACAGGGGCAGATACTCAAGCCTCCAAATATTGTCAGATGGAAACTTATACGTTCATTCTTTTCCACTGACTGATGGGAGATGTAATCCAGTTATACCTGGAGATGTTTCCACCTCTATAAAATGAAAAGTAATTCCAGCATAAATTATATTCACTCCATACTTATCGGCACAGATATATTTTAGAACAGAGCTTTCCAAACTGTGTGTCGGGACACGTGTGTCGGCTGCGGTGTCTGGGTGTGTTGCAGCTGCTGCTGCCTCCAAACCCGCCCTGCCAGGATTCCACGCAGGTCCTAGTGCCTGCTTTGTGCCCTGCTGTAAGAGTGTGTCGCGAAATGATGCCCTGCTATAAGAGTGTGTCGCGAAATGATGCATGTCTAACAAGTGTGTCACCAACATGAAAAGTTTGGAAAGCTCTGTTTTAGAAGATCCTCTTTTGCTAATGCTGGAAGATGCTACACATGAAACTTCGAAATCAAATCAGAGGAAAAGTATCAATACAGACACACCAGCCAGCTTGAGACCAAGCTAATTCTGTGATAAAGCAGATCTATAACAGACTTTGAATACCAAAAATGGAGCAGCCGGTTTTCTCACCTTCAGCCAGTCTCCATAATGCGCATAGCCTCCAACATATGCTGCGTAGGTGCTGACAGCCAACTGGAGCGCAGCCCCCAGAGCAAACCATCGGCGTTTCACACCAAAGGACATAAAGCTGGCACACAAAACTGCTGCACCCATGTCGAAGTAGAGAAATGGGACAGGGATGTCTGGTTTCCTGGATAAGGAGATAAAGATAGAAAATTATTCCATGAGGGAACTGAAAGAAGTGAACATTGCACGCAAGAGAGAAAGAGAGGGTACACGCATACATACACACCTTGGCCTTAATTTCCAAAGAATACAGCCCCACCTGGATATTGACAAAGTTTCAGTACTGTTTTCACTAGCCAAAAAAACCTGCCCAATATGCACTAACCCTTAAACACATTTGAAAACTACTGGAAATTCAGCATTAAGCCTTGGAGAGCACAGGCAGTTATAAAGGTTAGGAAACCCATCATTAGAAGCCACTACCCTGAAGCCCTTGACACAGACTTTAAGAAGAGAGGAAATAATGCTCTGACCTTGAGCTGAAAACGTCTGGCCCACATGCATCACCTTTCTTTTACATCACTTTTCTTTTCTATCCTTTTCTCAACATTTTATCATCCTTTGCTTTCTTGTCAATTTTATTTCATATTCTTCTGGAATTCAGGGAAGCACTGATAAGAGATGCACACGTTTAGCAGTATATTTGGGGAGTTACTTGACTATTCAAGCATGCCTCACGTAGGCAGGTAAACAGGTGCTGGTGTGGTCACCTGTGGCAACCAGGAATCATCTCCTGGCAACCTGACATAAAGAACTTTGGGAAATGCAAGAAACAAAGTGCTGTTTTTCCCCTCTGGCTATCAGATATCACAGATTATAAATAGAAGAATACATGTTTATTTTTGTTTATATTGCTTGCATGTCACATACAGGTTCTAGGCAGCCAAGGTGCCTTTGTGAGTCAATCTGCAAGGCTACCATCAAAGACAGAAAATAATAATGAGCAAGGCATTAATAATTTATTTATTTATTATTTTCTATCCTGCCTTTATTATTTTTATAAATAACTCAAGGCAGCAAACATACCTAATACTCCTTCCTCCTCCTATTTTCCCCGCAACAACAACCCTGTGAGGTCAGTTGGGCTGAGAGTGTGTGACTGGCCCAAGGTCACCCAGCTGGCTTTGCTTTATTTTATTATTTTATTTTATTTTATTTTATTTTATTTTTTTATTTTATTTTATTTTATTATTTTATTTTATTTTATTATTTTATTTATTTTCTATCCCGCCTTTATTATTTTTATAAATAACTCAAGGCGGTGAACATACCTAATACTCCTTCCTCCTCCTCTTTTCCCCGCAACAACCCTGTGAGGTCAGTTGGGCTGAGAGAGAGGGGCTGGCCCAAGGTCACCCAGCCGGCTTTCATGCCTAAGGCGGGACTAGAACTCTCAGTCTCCTGGTTTGCCATTGGCTCCTTCCTAGGGCTGAGAGACAGGGATTGGCCCAAGGTCACCCAGCCGGCTTTCATGCCTAAGGCGGGACTAGAACTCTCAGTCTCCTGGTTTGCCATTGGCTCCTTCCTAGGGCTGAGAGAGAGGGGCTGGCCCAAGGTCACCCAGCCGGCTTTCATAATAATCCACCCAAAACAGCAGTCTACCTACCCTCTCCCCAAAAAAGGGTTGGCAGGAAACTTTACGGACCTGAGAGAACAAAGTAGCCTTCAGCTGACATTTAAAAGATAACAAAGGTGATAGTTAGACAATCATGATTTGGAGAGCCACTAAAGATGATGATGATGATCATCATCATCATCATCATCATCATCATCCCTATCCCTCCCCATTCCTGATGGACTCTAGATCAGGTACAACAAAGTCAAAACATAGTAAAACCAAATGCAAACAATTAAAATATCAAAAATTATTCATACCCATCATGGGTGTGCTGTAAAACTCGTCTAACTATTGAATATGTGCTGGAATGCAACTGCTTTGGCTTGGTTACAAAATGCCAGGAGGGTCAGAGCCATTCCCACCTCCACAGGGAGGGTATTCCATAAAATGGGAGCTGCCACTGGGACGGTCTGTTTCCACATCCAACATACTTCTCAAGGAGGGGGACCTGCAACAGGCCCTCTCTTGATAATCAGTCCAAACAAGTACATTCAATTCTGGCCAGGTGTTGCCTGATTTATGGTTGCCTCCAGCCTCACCTCCAAAACAAAGGGATCGTGTTTTGGATCCAAGTTTAACATTCATTCTGCTAGATCTATGAACTCGGTGCTCACAGCCCAGCCCATTTAGAGGAAACCAGCTGGATAAAGTTATTCTAAACTAGTGTTTCTCAAAGTGTGGTCTGAGGACCACTGGGGGTCTCCCAAGACCCTCTCAGGAGTCCACAAAATCAAAATTATTTGCCAGCCTATGTTGAAAAATAATACAATATTAAAATCCCATCAAATTGTGAGAAGCGGCAGCGGCAGCGAATGCATCAAGTTTGTTAATACAGTAAATATCGATAAATATAACCCCTCATAAACAAAAGCGCTTTTTAAAAAGTAAAGGTTCCCCCCGCACATTGGTGCAGTCGTGTCCGACTCTAGGGGCCGGTGCTCATCTCCGTTTCTTAGCCGAAGAGCCAGCGCTGTCCGAAGATGCTTCCACGGTCATGTGGCCGGCATGACGCATGCGGAACGCTGTTACCTTCCCACCGAAGTGGTACCTATTCATCTACTTGCATTTGCATGCTTTCGAATTGCTAGGTTGGCAAGAGCTGGGGCTCGTGCGGGAGCTCACTCCGTCACGCGGGGCTAGGGATTCGAACCTCTGAACTTGCTCGACAAGCCTGGCGTCTTACCCGCTGAGCTACCACGCCCCTTAAAAAAAAGCTCTTTTGGGTCCTCCCAAAAAAGTGGGAAGGGGTCCAGTGAGAAGAAAGTTTAAGAAACACTGTTCTAAACCTGTAATTGCCTCCATTTTCCTCTCCCGTCCCCAAATCCAATCATTCTCCCAGCTTGACCCACTAATGCCCCTCCTGAGATCCCGCCACCCATACCATTTTTGGCTACCCTCCTGATCCCCTTCTACCCCCAGCCTACACTCAACTGTTATTTAACGATGCCCACTCTGTTCGCTACCTATCATTCCCCGTCAGAGCTTCCATCCCTTTCTCCCATCCCCAACTCCTCCATCAAATACATACCCCTTTCTCCCAATGTGAAACCCCAAGCCTCTCTCCCTCTCCATTCATTCTCACGCATACCGTCTCGCCCACCTGAGCATTATTTCTGCCCCCCACCCATCTCACAGTCCCCAGACTACCACCACTTCTCCACGTGAGATGACTCAGGACCCTTGATTTCCCCGACCTTGGACACCGTCTCCTGATGCTAAATGGACGAAAGCTACTGGCTTCAAGTCTATGAAGGTTCTCAGTCATCCAGGTGGAACAGTCTGTGGCTTGAATCATGTCAACTGGATTTCTATTTTCTTAGTGGAAACGTTTCACTCCTTATCCAAGGACTGAAGAAGCTCCTTGGATAAGGAGTGAAACGTTTCCACTAAGAAAATAGAAATCCAGTTGACATGATTCAAGCCACAGACTACTGGCTTCAATTACTCTCTGCACAGGCTCAGAGGCGCCCTGCGCCTCCGCAAGCGCACCGACTTTGCAGAAAGTCTTAATCTTACTCACCGGCGGACCTCGGCGCGCTCGGCGTTGAGGAGGAGGCCGCTGAGGCAGTGCCAGAACGGGAAGCGCGTGAGCAGCACCGACCCGATCCGCATCAGGAGCCGCAGCGCGCCGCGCCGCCGCCCGCTCCCCGCCGCCATCCTGCGACAGGGCGGAACTACTGGCGTATCTCGTTCCCACCACAAGGCCCGCCTTGGTCCGTTAGAGCCTCGCTCTAACGTCCGACCCCAAAGCTTTCCCAACAGGAACTGATACCGCAGTTCAAACGGTTCCGCTCTTCTTTACTCTAGGCATCAAAAGTCGTTCCCTCAGATTTTGTGATTGCCGCTCGCTACCTACATTATATTTAATCTGCGTCTTCTATGCCATTTACAGTTAGAAGAAACTGAAATCCAACACAATGGTTCCGTAGTAGGGGAGCTGCCCCATTTGATTTTATACCAGTTGTTTGTTTCACCAGCAGCATCGTTCTCATCTCATTATCATCGTGCGATTTGCTGTGTAATATGCCTCGAGGAACTTGCAGTCTGGCATTTGAGACAAAGGAGGCCAGCGTGAAGGCAGGGGATATGAAGGTGGGTTAAAGAGGGGGAGCGAGTGCGAAGTAGAGATTGTGGCACGTTTCATAAAACGTGGGAAGAAAGGGGAAAGGAGAATAGTACAGATGGATCACCTCAAAGAGAACCGTGGGACGAACGACCTAATAAGGCTGTGATTAAGACGCGGATTCCCCTTCACATTTAAGACAAAAACAGATCAGAGAGAACTATGAAACACACTTCCAAATCCATGTCTTTTCTACTGGTTAATAGGGGTTGCTTACTTGCTCGTTTTAAGCTTATGCACTGCTAATTTGTATCAATAAATTGCAGATTTTCAATTAGCATAAAAGCAAGCATTAAGCATAAGTAATGAGTTTTACTTGCAGGAATATATAGCCTGTAGCTTGAATCATGTCAACTGGATTTCTATTTTTTCAGTGGAAACGTTTCGCTCCTTATCCAAGAAGCTTCTTCAGTCTGAGCAAAGTTTGTAAGGGAATCCTAAATATGTTTCTAGGTAGCTGTGTGACCTTACACCTGGGGTCATGGTTATATTGAGATGTTATTTTAAGTCCCTTTATCATCTAAAGGAGGATCGTTAAGATCACCATGCTGCTGTTGAGCTTGCGAAATGGTCTTAATCTTCCTAGGCACAGAAGACAAAGCAGGGAGGAAGATGGGGAAAAGATTGTGCCTGAGGCCCCCACCTCTATTCAAGGAAGGATTTTCCAAGTTGGCATAAATGGATTCCTTGACCCCTCTCTCAAACCAAATTTTCCAGGAATGTTTTCCAGTCAGCAGGACTACTGGCTGCATTGACAGGGAACTACAGGAGTCATAATCTGCCATAGTGGGAGACGAGGGCTAGATTTCCTTCTCTTTTCCTTCCTTCAACATGATCCGGTCAGCTGTATTTATTTGCCATGCAGGTGCTTCAGTGATTTTAAGAAACTGGAACAGCAAAAGTGGAGCAGGTTAGACACTTTCAAAAAAAATGGGTTGATTTTTTTTAATCAATTCAACTCATATTTAAAGATCCCTCAAAACAGAGTTCTTTGCTACCCACGTCCATACACTCATACATGTACAGAATAATGTGAAAAGAACTGCTGTCACTCTAAGAAATCAATCTTCTCTGAAAAGTTAGTTTTTTATGGGAATGCAATCCAGAATGCCAAGTTCTAAGTTTTCAGACAAGGAAGTTAAAGCCAGACTGTAACATCAGATGGGAATAAATATCATAAAATATTCCATACAGTACCCATTTGGGGTAATAAACACATTAGTAGTAAACCAAAATCAAAGTCACACCCAGAGAGAGTAAGATGCAAATCATGTAATAATGTAATACTGCACGCATTCCAGATCAATTCTGTAAATTACTTACTCACTGGAAAAAATTGTTTGCTATTTCCTGATACCACATCCGATTGAAATGTCTCATAGAACCAGAAGAGAAACATTCAAAATGAGTGATCAGACTTCCAAAGGCTCTGCATTCCTGTCTTCTGCCACTAAGCAGACGAGAAAAGGAGTTCAGAATGCTTTGTCGCAAGGCATGTGCATTATTCATATTGCTCTCTCTCTCAGAGGCCAAAGGGAAGTAATGCAGTTGTGGATTAATGTCCACAGCATATGATTTCAAGGGCCTGCAGTGACTGCAGGTGATTTAGGATACTTTTTTGGGTAGGGCAGAGGCGGGGGATGCATCTTAAAAGCTGTAGGACTTTTCAGAATTTCTCTTCAAGATCTGAGAAACCTTGGAGAGGCAAATCAACCCTCTACCCTTAGGATTGCAGAACAAAGTCATATGAGGCTAAAAAAAAAAGTGCTAGAGGGCGGGCTGTAAATCTACTGATTCAGGATTCTTCTGAATCCCAGATACATACAGGTAGTCCTCGCTTAACAACCATAATTGAAACCGGAATTTTGGTTGCTAAGCAAAGCAGTCATTAAGCGAATCTGACCCGATTTTACAACCTTTTTGGGGTGGTTGTTAAGCAAATCACAGGCATTAAGCGAACCACATAGTCGTTAAGCGAATCACATGGTCCCCCATTGATTTTTCTTGCTAGAAGCCAGCTGGGAAGGTCAAAAATGGCGATCATGTGACCATGGGATGCTGCGACAGTCATAAATGCGAACAGGTTGCCAAATGCCCAAATCATGATCACATGACCTCGGGGACACTGCAATGGTCGTAAGTGTGAGAACCGGTTGTAAGTCACTTTTTTCAGCACCGTCTTAAGTCTGAACCATCACTAAATGAATGGTTGTTAAGTGAGGATACCTGTACCCAATTATTGGAAGGACTTTTAGCTAGACTTGGAGCTGCTGCAAACAATTTCCTTCCTCTGATGAGGAAAGGGCAAAAAGGAGATTTCAGAAATCTCTGAAAGTACAGACAACCCAAATAAATGGCCCACATAAATAATGCACAGGGTTTTTTTAAACACGATTAAACCATGTAAATGAGAAAATTATGTAAATGGTTCTATTGTTTGATGGAAATGTTAAATTGCCTAAGCCCTAAATCTTTTAGCTATATAACGCAATTTAGTATTAGACCTTATTTTCATGTGAAGGCAACTTGATACTGCAGCAATGTTTATAGTTGGACGTCTTTGTATGTATGTTTCCATTTGCTTCAATGAACTGGTGGGTGACCTCTTGGCCAATGCAAATAAGCTGTTCTGAGTTCCAGCATGGAGAAAAGCAAGACGTAAAATCAAATATTAACCCTGTATACATTCTCTGTCCTGTTGCTCCCAATAAGCGCTATAAAACAAGCCTGTCCAGATTCCTTTGCGCTATGGGAGAGAAGAAACAGGTACAAGTCACAGGTTCCCTGGGCAAAAAACAAACAAACAAACAAACAAACAGGATTAGAAACACTTGCCTATATTGCCTTCCTTGGATCACAATGGCAGAAATAATATACATACCAATATAGTCCTAAATTCTAGGGCATTCAGATCTCTGCAGGCCAGAAGTTGGGATGGAGACAAGTCCACATGGCAACGCATGGCTGATAGTTGTGAAAAATCCATCTCACTGCCACCTTTTCTGCAATACCCAAGTCACTTTTTTTCATTTTCCACACTTCCTGGAATCTTGTGAAACCAGGCAGATCAGTCCATGCCATCTCTACTCTGAGGTCAAGTTGACAGCATCTAGATGGAAAATTTATTCATGTCCAGGGATATCCTGCCCTCCCGTGGTCTTCCCAGTCCCAGGTTCACATAGGAGCACTGGCGCGCATAACATTTAGGGAGAAAATAATTTAAAATGTAAAGTATTTTCCAAGTATGTCTAACTCTATATGCTGGAAATTTGAAATGATTAAATTGAGCCTGTCTCAGTGGATACCCTACCTGTATTATCCATTAGGCACAATAAGGCACAGTGCCTAGGGCCTATAAAAGTTTTTTTTTAATTAAAATATGAAAATTAACAGTAAAATCAAAACGTTATATCCTAAAATTAATTTAAGACATCATTACTGCTTCATTATGCGTATGCTTAACTGCAATTCGATTTTGCAACGTGGCAAAAGAAAATTCCCTGCAACTTATTGAAGAATATAGGTCCAGGAAATACCTTTATAGCCCCAAACATCCAGATCGTTACAAGAGCTTGTGAAGATAGATGTGCCTAGAGCTTACAAGGGTCTTACTGCAGCCGCCATGGATACGATCTGTATAGACCTAGTGGTTAAGGCAACGGGCTAGAAACCAGGAGTCTGAAAGTTCTAGTCCCTCCTTAGGCATGAAAGCCGGCTGGGTGACCTTGGGCCAGTCCCTGTCTCTCAGCCTTAGGAAGGAGCCAATGGCAAACCAGGAGCCTGAGAGTTCTAGTCCCGCCTTAGGCACAAAAGCCGGCTGGGTGACCTTGGGCCAGTCCCTGTCTCTCAGCCCCAGGAAGGAGCCAATGGCAAACCAGGAGCCTGAGAGTTCTAGTCCCGCCTTAGGCACAAAAGCCGGCTGGGTGACCTTGGGCCAGTCCCTGTCTCTCAGCCTTAGGAAGGAGCCAATGGCAAACCAGGAGCCTGAGAGTTCTAGTCCCGCCTTAGGCACAAAAGCCGGCTGGGTGACCTTGGGCCAGTCCCTGTCTCTCAGCCTTAGGAAGGAGCCAATGGCAAACCAGGAGACGGAGAGTTCTAGTCCCGCCTTAGGCATGAAAGCCAGCTGGGTGATCTTGGGCCAATCGCTCTCTCTCAGCCCAACTCACCTCACAGGGTGGTTGTTGTGGGGAAAATAGGAGGAGGAAGGAGTATTAGGTATGTGCGCCGCCTTGAGTTATTTATAAAAATAATAAAGGCGGGATAGAAAATAAATAATAAAAGCGCTTCCCTAAGAAGCTGCCGTCTGCAATTCTGTGTTTCAGCAGACCAGCCAGCTACTCCAGAATCCTGACTTACTTACTACTTACTTACTTACTTACTTTATTTATTTATAAATAAGACTTATGTGGCCACCCATCTTATGTAGCACAACTCCGGGTGGTTCACAATAATAATAAAAACAAAAAAGCCCCGTTAAACCAAAACCTAGCACTGCAACCTCTCTCCAGTGCAACCAGCAATACAGTCCCCGGTCTCCAGCCTCACCCTATCCCAATGCTTGGGGGGAGAACCAGCTCTTTAGGGCTTTCCAGAAGGCTAAAAGGGTGGGGGCCTGCCAGATCTCAGGGGGAAGGGTATTCCCCATGCTTCCTAGGTCCCACTAGATGGCAGCTGGAGTGGGCAGCTATCTTAAATCTAAATAATAGCAACAACGTTTGAAGGTCCCTGTATGATTTCGCTATTCACATTGTAGGAAGCCTGAGAAACCAGCAGTGCATTTTCTTCTTCTGAGCTGCGGGTGATGGGAAAGTGGAGATACAGTACTTCTGAAGGCCACCAAGTCACAGGAGGCTGATCTAGTTAAATATCCCTCTGGACTCAAAGAGTTATGTTATAGGTAGCATTCCTTTCTGTTGGAATGAGGTTACACAGAATACAGGCTAAGCTACAGCAAGTGTTTCATGGTTCTTTCAGGACATTAAAAGCTTTAACTTCTTTGCCAACTCTTCTCACTTCAGCCCTTGGCATCATGATGGGTAAGTCTGCTCTCTCTGTTGCGTATATCATTTATCCTCTGCAAAAGAGTCTCCAATCCATCAACCAGCTGCAAAGAAATTATTTTGAGTTTGGGCTGTACATATTCTATCAGCCCCAAGCAAGGAAGAACCCCATTTAAAACCTAAGAGGCCTCGCCTTTCCCTTGTTCAGGTTTCGTGTAGTTATTGTTGAACCCAGATAGCCCTTAAAATAAAAAGCAAGATGTACAAAGCACTTTACAGTCTTTATCTTATTTGTCCTCACAACATCCCTGTGAGGTAGGTTGCCACTCCTTGAGAACAGCCTGAAAGAGTTGCCCCACATTCATCCAGGGAGTCTGTGGTTAAGGCAGAGGATCTGAACCCAAACCCAAGCTTCGCTCTCTAAGTGGCAGACCCAGCTGCCTTTCTTCCAAGGCTTCTGATTTGGCTTCCAAGAGCGAAGGCCACACTCTATATTGGTAACTGAGAAACATCTTCATATATATATATATATATGCATATATATATAAATATATACAGATACACACACACAACTCGCCCAGATGTGATCTGTCCATTCTATTGCTGGCTAGTATGTGCAGCCTTTCCCATAAGGCTGGCCCCTTCCCAGCTCTGGCAGGTAGGCAGCATTTTCATCCAGGTGGGACAAAGGCACCGTATCTTCCTCGCTGACGTGCCACTCCAACTCGGCCTTCAGGGATGGACGCTGATTGTCAGGAAAGGCAAGGGAGAACAGCACCTCGGGCTCACAGACAAACTTGTACACGTAGCGCTCACCAGCCACCTGTATCAGAGGGGGGAAAAAAACACATGCACTGCAGCAGGTCTTCTTGGCAACCCCCCCCTCCCCATGCGTGTGTGGATGACCCCAGAAGTGACACGCATCCTATGTTGCTTCTTTCTTTGTTAGACCTCCATTCTACCATTTCGCACAAGCTGGATTTGGCTTACATAGCCCTCCAGTTGTTTTCCAAAACATTGGCATGACGTTCTGGGAAGAAATACTGAAAATGCACATTGAAAACATGGGTTTTTCTCTTTAACTTTATGTGTGCATTTTAAAATTCATTTTACAGGGCCTGTAAGCCATTCCAGTCAGAACTGATGTTGAGCAGCATATTGTTCCCAACTCTGTTACTCGGATTAAAACAGAAACAAAGCACAGAAACCATGTATGTTCATAAAATAATGCATAAGGACTGGGAATACATAGTCAACCCAATCAAAAGTTAAAACATGCATACACCTGTATGTATTGGAGGCTTCAGCATACTAGGCACGAAGCCAGCTGGGTGACCTTGGGCCAGTCAGTCTCTCTCAGCCCTAGGAAGCAGGCAATGGCAAACCACTTCCGAAATCTTGCCAGGGAAACTGCAGGGACTAGTCCAGGCAGTCACCAGGAGTCAACAATGACTTAAAGGTACACACACACACACACAATATTATAAACAGATCATAACATTATTATAAGCATTGGTAACAATTAAAGAAACAGGAAAGGCGGGAAGATGCTCAACCAGTTTTTTTAAAAAAAAGCAAAAAAAAGGCAAGTTTATAACCCTCACGAGAAGGGTTTTTGTTTGATGGAACAAAATCCGAGAGCATCAAGTGCTGAGCAAGGTTGTTAATAGGGCCACCCCAAGAAAACGAAGGGCAACACTTCCTTAAGTCTTCCTGTACCCTTCAGACAATTATCCTGCCTTCATCGATCCCCAGGCCATGGTGCTGCTTGCAACAGGTCTCTTGACCTTGCTGCACACCAAGACCTAGCCAGACGGTTACTAATGTGTTAGAATTTTGCATTGCTTGTGGCCCTTCCCTTCTAATTACAAACATTATGCAAACCTAGATTGTAAAATCCGCCATCCCCACTTTCTCTTGTATTTTTAATCCAACTAATCACCAACATTATTGTCTTGGCACAAAATACATAGCCCCGCCCAGAACAGTGAATAAAAACAGGGAATAGATATTTAATGTAGGACCATCTGTATTGCAAAAGCCCCAGATGTTGCTAGAAATGTGAAACTAGATATTAGGTAGTCTGGCAGTTCTTTAACAGATAAGCGCCCACCTTCCCAAGTTCAAACTTGGGCATGTGTCAAGAAATCCAACTCCAGACCAACCTTTTGCATTATGCCTTTTTCATAATAGTAACGAAGGGAGCGACTCAACTTGTCATAGTTCATGGCTGGACGGTTCTTCTGGATGCCCCAAAGTCGGGCTACCTGCAGGGCCAATCCAGAGTGAAGAGATCACATTTACATGCAAAGCAACTGGAGCAAGGTCTTGGAGAGACAAAGAAAAACTTCCTATTCACGTATGTCTATGAAGGTTCTCATTATAATAAATAACATCTCAAAATAACATCTCAAAATAACCATGACCTAGCCCCAGGTGTAAGGTCACACAGCCACCTAGAAACATATTTAAGGATTCCCTTACTAACTTTGCTCAGACTGAAGAAGCTCCTTGGATAAGGAGTGAAACGTTTCTACTGAGAAAATAGAAATCCAGTTGACATGATTCAAGCTACAGACAATTCCTATTCACGCTTTCTCTTAAAAATCCAAATGACAATTGACAGACAATTCTGTGCACATTTCTTCCAATATGTGCATTTTCTATATACTTTCCCCAATATTTGCAGTTTTTGTAAGTAAATTTCTCCAATATAATTTCTGGGTGTGTACTTTGACCTAATATACAGGTTTGAGTTGCCACCTGAAGTTACAGCTAAGGAAAGCATAACTATTTGCTTATATCTGGCTTCATTCGGGAAGTACATTTGCATTAAAGAGTTGGGAAAAAAATCTCGTCTTTAGTACAAAATACCTTCCCCTTTTCATCAATGGAAACTGCATATTTATGGAGTTCTGAAGCTGGTTTTGCTCAAGTATTGGAAAGTTAGATATGTGCAACTTTTTTTGAGGCTTATATGTGGCCATTGAGTACATATTGGGGATTGTCTTCTAAAGAGAAGGTGGGACCTGGATAAAGAAGTAGGTTGGGCAACACAAAAACTCCATTTGATTTAATTTACAGGTTATCAATATTAAATTAAATTACAAACAGCGAATAAGACTATTCCCTGTGTACTTAATACTTTTTTTTTCCATTGCAGGATAATTTGACAATTTTAGGAGGGCACTGCTGGCCATGCCCAATAATTCCAAGGTCAGATATGGCCCTTTTGGCCTTAAACTGGGCTCCTGTAATCCACAATCAGTGAAGGATAGTATAAAACAGTTTTTAGTAAAAGAGTAATGGAAAATCTCACCTCTTCTGGTTCAATGAGCTTGAATTCCATCCCTCGGCCTGTCCAGGCAATGAAATGGGAGTTGCTTGGATCATCCAGCAAAGCCACCAGGAACTGCCAAAGCTGCAGAGACCCCCGCCGTTGATAAGGTGGGCCCTCACGGTATCCACTTCCTTCTTGCTTAATGTCCCCTACCAAGTGCAACATATACAATTAAAGGGAGAAAAAAATGATTTAAAAAAACTGCACTTCCCAGCATTTACAGTAATGCTGGAGAAAATTCATGGGGAGGGCCCATGTAATGTCTTAAAGTCAAACTTCTATGCCTTGCTTCCCTACAAGCAAAAGACAAAGGGACTCTATCGACAGGTAGTCTCGACTTACAACGGTTCGTTTAATGATTGTTCAAAGTTACAACGGTGCTGGGAAAAGTGGCTTACAACCTGTCCTCACACTTACAACCGCCATGTCCCCACAGTCACATGATCAAAATTCAGGCGCTTGGCAACCAGCATGTATTTACGATGGTTGCAGCATCCTGGGGTCACGTGATTGCCATTTGCGACCTTCCCAGGAGGCTTCCAACAAGCAAAGTCAATGGGGGAAGCCGGATTCACTTAACGACTTTGTGATTCGCTTAACAACCACAGCAAAAAGGTTGTAAAATTGGGCATGACTCACTTAGCAACCACATTACTTAGTGATGGAAGTTCCGGTACCAATTGTGCTCGTAAGTTGAGGAGTACCTGTATCAGCCTTCTCCAACCTCATGGTCTCCAGGAATACTGAGATGACAACTCCCAGAATTCCTAGCAAACCTAGCCAGAGGATGGCTGGAAATCTGGGAATTACAATCCCAGGTCATTTGGGAAGGCTGCTATATTTCAATATTATCACACCATCTAAGAGGAAACTCAGGTGGGATTGCAAATAGGTATGTTAATAAAGATGCATTGGCAGTGAGAAGCAAGAAGGAAATATCAGCAAGCCTGTGGGAACCCCAATGTTTTCAAAGATACAAAATCAAATGTGGATTATACATTTGATATTTAGAAGTCTAATTCTTCATGATTCTCAAATAGTGGGAAGAGGTGGATTTCAGCTTGAGTATCCTATGAGTACCCACCCTCTGGAAGGGGAGAAAATAATCCAAATACCTACCTGTAAAATATCATAAGACCACATATTCCCTGGGACTGGTATTTGGATATTCTGGTTCAAGTTCAGATTTAAAAGACAACTTTCCCAACGTGGTGCTAAGCAAATTTGTAAAGGATGATGGATGTTGAAGTCCAGCACCTCTGGACCATGCAAAATTTGAGAGAACTACTATAATTGGAGGAACAATACTTAAGGGAATACTACTTTTATGAAAAATGTATTCTTAGTTCAAATATACAACTGGAAGATTGGTTAGCTCTGCTATTAAGGTAACTAAGGCCAAATGCAACTGTCTCTGACCTTCAAACTTCTCAGGTACAACACAAACATCATCTGCAAATGGTTGCATTTGCTTCTCATAACCATACCCTGCAAAAAAACCAACAACAACAGGTAGATATCAAGAACCTGATCTGCAACAGGCATTTCTCCTAGATATATGTAAGTCATTGTTATTCAGAAATTAACTACCAAAAGTCCTCCCAGGATGGATAGGATTGATCAAATGACAATTGCTGCTCCTTAGGCTTTCAATTAGTTAGGCTTAGCCATGTGACACTTTCTCGTCATTATAAAACTTTCCATTATTAGTGGTGTTCATTCTACCAATCGCTCTCCAGCAGTGAAGATATCTGTATGTTCAGTTGTAAGGGTTTTTTGTTGTTGTCGTTGTTGAATGCTTTAAAGTTATTATGGCTGAAACCAGACTAGGAGGAATTGTGCGTCTTTCCTGAAAGTATGAATCTGTCTTTTACAACTCATAACACAAGTCCATCTTGATATTGTTCATTCTGACTAGCAACAAGCCTCATTTCATTTTTTTTACAAAATCCTTTGACCCAAAGACACCAGGAATTGAACCTGCAATCTTCTACATACAAACAATGTGCTACTCTGAAATCCCAGTGTTTTGGTCATTCAGACCGGTCCTTCTCAATGGTAAAACCCAAGAATGAGTTGATACATTACATCCACAGCCACCAGAACAAGACTGAGATATGTGCTTGTACGTGCAAAGGAGATTCATATGCAGAAATGGAGTCTGACCATTCAACCATCTAGACCAGGGATAGGCACACAGACACACTTAGAACTTTGGAAGCATGTGGTGGATGCTCTCCAAAATGGCTATAATATGGATATGGGCTCTAATGAGACACCCATTTACAAGAAGACAAAGTTGTAAAATTGTTTCCTGTCACTTTTTGAGGTCCCCAGGATGCTCTTTACCACCCTATCTCAGCTTAGCCGCTTCCTTATTGTGTGAACACCCTTTTAAATCAACTACTGGGCTGCAGCTAGCCACTGTTTTTATTTTCTAAGAACGTCTTGGGACCACATGGCAACGTTAGTCCAAATTATAAATATAGATGCTGTTAGAGGTTAGCTTTTCACTTTGCAGCATGCCAGCTTCTCATGTATTTTGTTTTTAATGCAATTAATCTTTAAACAACTATTAGATGTAGCAAGGAGTTTCATAGATACCAAGGTAGTGCCCATTCCCTATCCCAATCTAGATCAACATTATTTAATTGTGAAAAGCTCTCCGGGATTCTGTTTAATTGGAAAGATCCAGTTATCTGTAATCTGTGTTGCTTAATGACAAGGTTGTTATTCTCCATCCCACTGCAAATCTTCCCAAACTGGACAGAACGAAGGCATAGTTGATTGTGATCTTCTTAGATGTGTTATCTAAGGACCTTGACCTTAGAAGAGTTGTCATAAACACGCATATATGCTATACATGGAACACTGTAAATTTGATCAGTTTTTACAGTCCATTTTGTAGGATTAATTTCTACTCCAGCAAAATTAAATGCATATTTTAAATAAAATATCTGGACATAAAATCATTGGCTTAGGGGGCAGAAGAGAACTGTATTCAAATGTACAAAGCATCTGAAGCTCTTGGTTTTTGTGTTCTCAGCAGAAATGTCCTTGTTTAGACCATTTCCTGCAAGGATCATATGATGGTTACATGGTTGCACAATTATTTCAGGAAGCACTGCAAAAAAGAAGCATGATATTCAGACTCATCTTCTAATGAGGAGGACAAGTCTAAGAAGGGTTCCAAAGCCAATAAATGAGCAGAACCTGGGTCTAGTATAGCAGACAGAGAAGAGCTGACCCTCATAACTATAAACTTGGTAGACCAGGAAGCCTCCAAGCATCCTGTAAGCCTGCAGGAGTGAAGACATCACCAGGTGGACAATCAAGAGACCATGAGGTGCAGCAGCTCACTCGTGCAAACAACAACTCAACACCTCTTCAGGAGTAAATGTCTAGCTGCAAGTCAGCACTGCTGGTGAATATACTTGAATATAATCGATGCAACCCTGTTGTGTGGAGATTGGCAGCTTCTTAGATAAAGCTTAACATTTGAAGGAAACCCAATGCTGAGAATGACGTCCATATGCTTCTGAAACTGATCGCTTGGGTCCTTGCCTTGCATCCTAGGACTGATTCTTAGACCCAGACGCAATTCAAACCCTGACTTAGGTCTTTTTATGAACCCTTCAGTGTGGAACTTCCTTAGACTGTCATTTGGCTTGTCTCTGCTCTACCTTCTAGCTCCTTGTTGTATGGTAAAGGGAAGGCTTAAGCCTACCAAATCTCTTCTGCCTGCCCTCCACAGACCTTTCTGCAGGAACAATCAAAGCAGCATCTGCTAAGAATCGTACAAGATTCTTTTATCTTCTATCTGTGCTTCTATCTGTGCTCCTGCCCTCTGAAGATGCTGGCCACAGATGCTGGCGAAACGTTAGGAACCACAACTTCCAGAACACGGCCACACAGCCCGGAAGACCCACAACAGCCAATCGTACAAGACTTCTGCACACAGAGCACTTTTGCTGTGAAAAGTATTGCATTTTTTTCCAGGAAATAATACACACAAGCTGGAACTTGTCCCCACTAATTTCTGTCCAGCCGAGCATCCAAATCTACTCCCAGAACAATCTATGGCAAATTATCACCACCATCATCTTAAAGAGACGTTTGTATCAAGTGTACCAAGAATCCTATGATTATTTTTCTCACCTAATCTGCCTTCAGAGCTGGAGCAACTTGGGAATCCTTCTGCGTTCATATACATTGAATGGCAGCTTGGCACATCTGTAACTCAAACAGAAAAAGTGCAGCATGGAATAAACAGGATTTGCTGGTTTTGTTCCAGATGTATAACTGCTAAAGATGTCAGTGCTATCATTGGACACCATTTTGGGGAGAAAAGTGGGATATGAACTGAATCCAAAATGAATTAATTTGAGGAATTCTCTTGCTGGGAAATATACTCACTTCCATCCTCACTTATTCTGAACACTTTTATACTCATTAAGACTATTTATGATTAATTTTACTAGGATTTTTCTTCAGAGGACTTTTTTTTTTGGTCTAGCTTTTTATTCTGCAGAATTTTGTTTGTCATCTGTCTGGTTCTACATTACTACTACTACTACTACTACTACTGTAGATAGAAGAAAGCCAAACTGGTATGGAAAGGATTTTTTAAAAAAAGAAAAAGTAGAATATAAAAATGTTTAAAATATATTACAGTGCATGAGAGAAACTGAGACCATGTCTTTCTTATAAGGGCTGGAGACCTTATGGTCCTTCAATTGCTGCTGAACCACAACTCCCAGAAACTCCACCTAATCTAGCCAGCTATAAGGGATGCTGGGAGTTGTAGTTTATCAACATCTGGAGGGCCTTAGGTTATCCATACCTACAAAAACACCTTTCAGTACCCAAGTCCATGACCCATTGAGCAATAGTTTTATTCCCCACCTACATACACATTACACTCAGCAGAGACAAAGTAAACATTTATTCTATATTAATGGGTTAAATCCTGAAAATCAAGGCAGCTCTCATGGATAATGCAACCTTTTTTTTCTCCTAATCGCCGACACTTTAAGAAGTGTAAGAAGTTCATAGCAGCAGAAAAAGCAAGTGAGGAAAGCTGCTAATGGCAGTCCCTCGGGAAATGTGGGGCTGTAAAAAAGGCCTGTGTGTGTGTGTGTGTGAGTGTGTGCGCGCGCACGCGCGCATTTCTCCTGGATAGCCAAAGGCCTTCCTATTTCAAAGCCAGTTGGATGCTTCCCTCCCGGGTTTGCAGGTGTCATTTTCTGTACATGCCCCCGGTTCCTCTGGGCAGTGAGCCAAGCTTTGGCTCGTGTTACCAGCCTGCCTGCTGATTTCAGTTGCACCACCAGGAGAGACAAGCAGTGAAACCCAACACTCCCTATCCGGAGCCCAGTTCCTGTGCATCCATTTTGTGAATGAAATTCCTTTCCATGCCAGTCAGCAGCGGAGACAGGCTCAGGGCCAAACCAGCAGGAAGGTGGAGATTCAAGGTTATGCATGCAATGCCTCGCCAGCCCTGGGGAACAGAATAGTTTTCCCTCTTTCCCTCCTAACATTTGAAGGTCACGAAATCCGTAAAAATCCCTCTTCTGTAGGCGTGTGTGGTAGTAAAAGAAATGAAAAAGGAACGTACTTGAAGTTTAATGGATATATAGAAAAAAAAAAAAAGGCAACGTAAAACATTTGCATACTGTATACACAAGGATCTCTCATCAGCTACGGAAGTGTTGGCTCTGTTTCCCCCCGGGCAGGTCACAGCGAACCAGTTAAATGGATTGGGCAATTGTCACTGTAGCAAAGTAAGGGTGAAGGTGCCCATGAATCAAGCTCAACTCCATACAGTCTTCTTGGCAGCCTTATGGAAGAGATTTCCCATTGGATTTTTTTTTTAATTTCCCAGTTAAGCCTACAGACCTGGTGGTCCCCCATCCAAGCATAACCAAATTCAACCCCACTTAGCTTTCAAGATCAGCCTAAACCCAGTGCTCATCCCTCTATACCTCCATGGCTAGAGAACATGACAACAGAAACAAACAAAAAGCCCTCTGCAGGATTTTTGTTGTTTTATTTATTTATAAAACTCTTATAACAAAATCAAGTAAGTGTGTATGAAAGAGAATCTGAATATAACGCATATGGGAAATACACAAAACAATACAGGTAGTCCTTGATTAACAACCAGAATTGGGACCCAAATCTCGGTCGTTGAGCGAATTGGTCGTTAAGCGAGATGCCCACGTGACTACTTTGCTCAATGACCGCAATCCCAGCACTCCCAGTTGCGGTCATTAAGCAATCTCCCAGGTTGTTAAGTGGATGGAGCGAAAGAGCTGCCTGCATGCACGGAGGGGAAATCCTTGGTGGGGCTGCAGGAATGAAGCAGAAATCTTACGCAGACATAAATATTGTTCTGAGTACTCAGTTTTGATATGTCCTCAAATGGCACCAACAACTGGCATCTTTCAATAGCAGCCAGGATCCAAGATTTTGGCAGGGCCAGTACTGATGGCTCCCCACTATTTTTTCTTTTTTGGCATAGCATTACAAGCAGTGCCAAGTGGCCAGAACTGGTAAACCAAAATGCTTTGATTGTTAATCAGCTAGCTGGACCCAGCAAAATTCAGACTGTTGCTGCAGCAGGAAAAAGATAAACCTGGTCCAAAGAACTGGAGCTAGTCCTAAACACATGCACACACATATATACACACTACACTCCCACTTTCTTGCACTCTACCTGTGTCAAAAGCATAGTCCATCTGCTCTTGTTTTATCACCACGCCGGTTGCGTACCGGGAACTGCCCACGTCCCCCAACGTGTTCACCTGCTCATACATGGGGTCGTGGAACTCCTGTTTGAAGCCCTGAGGGGGATACGGCAGGCATGGGGCGGACCATGGATGCTGGTAGATGGATGGGGTGTCTGATACCAAGGCTTGAGAGGCAGAGGAGGATTGGCCCGTCTCAGCATGCAGCTGGTACAATGAACTAGAAGGAATGCAGAAGAGGCCATACAGTTGCACAGGCAGCCAAATAAAGAACAGGCATTTATTTATTTATATTATTTATTATTTAAATTTATATTACCGCCCATCTCCCCCAAATGGGGGATTTAACAACCTGATCATCCTTTACATAAAGGGGATGGGGACCCACCATTCCTTTGAAAAGGGTCCACGATCAGCAAATGGAATACCATCTATGCTCAACAAAGTTTATCAAAGCAAGGGTAAGCCACATAGTACCCTTCAGGTGTCTGAGCCAAACAATTCCCATCATCCCCTTTCAACATGCCACTGGAGATGATGGGAACATGTTGAACCACAGCAGTTTAGTTGGTACACTCCACTGGACGTGTTTAACTGGGTAGAGAGAGATAGCATGTCTTGTGAACTGCTAAATTCAATTGGGGTTGTTAGCTTCCTAGTTCTGTTTGGGCTAAACTAACTTCCCCCCATCAGTTGTGTCATCTGAATAGTGTTAGCTCTTTTGTCTGGTAGCCAACATGGGGGGAAATTCCTAGAGGGGCCCTGTCAAAATAGGTCTGCTCCAGGACCTCCATCTCTCTACTTCATTCCACCACCACCACCCATGACACTTGGGGCAAGCGTGGAACCAGGACAGGAAGAGTGGGAGATCAGGAAGAGGCACCAACTCCTCACTGTGGATTTTTAAGATTTTTTAAAGTTTCAAAAAAACGGCAGAGTGATGGTCCACCAGCCACTCCTATAGTTTTACTGACTCACGGGGATGAGTATTTACAATGTGTGGTGGCTGATTCAACCAGTCCTGTTGTGCCCAACAACAACTAAGCCACCCAAAAAGCAACCATATTTTCGCCTAACCCATTATGTGAACCCAGGCGGTAGCTGGACGTTATGCTTGAGGGGTAATTTTTTGAGAGAGCAACAGAGTTCGTCTTTTGAATTAACCTATCAAGCTGCCCTAGACCTTTCAGATAAGAGTGGGACATATTACAACATTTTATCCACCCAGTGCATTGGCTTACCTGTGTTCCATACAGTATGCCTGGCCAGGCGCAGTCGGGGGTGGGCCGTGGTGGCTCACATTGTTTGACTCTTGCCTAAGGAAAAGTGCAAGCATCAGCTGCAGCGCGGTATGTCCCTCTCCCTCCCAGCAGCATTTCCCATTTTCCCCAGCAAAACCCTGATGCATAATAATAGACAGGCTCTGAACAGGTTATTTATTCAGAACTACACTCAGACCTGATTTTTATTAGGCAGTCAGACAAATGCACACACAGTGATGACCTATGTTTTAGACAGGGGACAGGGCTCTCTTTCTGCCAGTCTCCTACCTTCTTCTTTCTTTCCTTGCCACACATATTAGATTAGGCTGAGGACTCCGCATGGTTCTTCAGCCACAGGCTGCCATGCTGGTTCTTTTAAAGCAGACCTGCATATGTGTGGCTCCTGAAAGCTTTGGATGTGGACACAACCACAGGGGAAGTAATCGTATTAGCTCTACGAAATGCAAATTAAACCAAATTTACCTTTTAATAGCTCCTGATCTCACCTATTTTTAGAAGCGGGCCTCCAATATGCAACTCATCAAAAAAACAAATTCAGCTCTTGGGCTGACAAAGTTGAGTGCTCCTGCTTTACAGGAGGTATGAAAGAGAAGAATGAGCACAGGAAATTGGAGGGCACCATTTAAAAGTGCTGAGGACTTCAGGAGGGGGCAAAACTGAAGGAGAGAAGTCAAGAGAGCTCATAGGTAAGAATGTATCAAGGAACAGAGGTAGGAAGGCAAGCGAGAGGGGCCAAGGAGAGCTTGGAGGGGTGAGGGGCTACCACTGGAATCCAAGACCCTGCATGTGGAGGTGGGTAGGAGAGAAAAGAAAAGACAGGATAGGATAGGACAGGACAGGACATGGAAATGTGGCAAATGAAGAGTGCAAAACTGAAAGTTGCAGAAGACAAGGCCAGGAATGACATGACCACTAAGGAGAGTTTATGAATGCTGAGGCAGGAAGGGCTAGATTTTTCTACAATGCCATGTACAGAGAGCTGCCGCATGACTCAGTGACAGATTGTTCCCTGGTTCACAGGAAATCGAGGAATCCAGGCTAAAACTGCACACCTGGCCCAAAGGGCAGGTAGAGATGTCAACAGAACAAAGAATCAATAAGGAATTTAAGACTGGAGAGATAATGTGAGAGCCCGAAGCAATCATCTCCACCCACCGCTGCCTTAACACAAACAGCAGGGATCATCCACAGCAGTATTTCAAAGAGAAAACACTCTTGAATAGACAGGAACACCAACATTTGGGGCTCTTGTTTCAATTTTGTTTATTTGTTTTGGCACCTGCACTATCATACAACACTGTGTGATAGTGCCGAGTACTTAAAAAGGAGTATGACCTTTGAAGATTCACCCTGCATCTCCTTCTTTTGCATTCCTACACAGAAGGTCTGTCCAAATAAATGTTTAACCAGGTTAAATAAATACCTAGCAGCTGCATTTTTACAACATGCTAGGCTTGACATCTTGGTCACGCTTTTTTTAGGTTTCTGTCAGTCTATTTTGGTGGCGTATTGTGTTTTCTAGTCCAGTTGGTAATTTGTGGTTCAACATAGCAAGCAAATTCAGAAAATGGGTTAATTAAGGAAACTGGTTAAGCGTGTTGGGTGAAAACAGCCAGAATATGCCTGCCAGCCAGCCAGCCAGCCAACCCACCCGCCACAACAGCTGAATTCAGAGCTGGAGAAAGGGAGTTGTGAAGATGAGACTTGCTCATTTCTGCCTGTGGGTGCTCATATACTGTATATTCCCTGCATCTGGAGCGGGCTGCACACAGTTCTGATCCAGCTGGATCAAGAAGAGACAGCCAACCAAGAAAGAAGGACTTGCAGTGGATAAATAAATACACACCTAAGTGTGAATCAGGCAGGTGTGGACCCTGGGGGATTTGTCACAGTGGACAAACACAGAACAGTTAGTGTTGAAGATTCCTAGGCCACAATTAGCCAGGGTCCCACCATTCTCCCAGCCCTATCTTATCATACATTAACCCTCTGGTTTTGTTGCTGTATTTATGAAGGCAACTAGCATTCAACATAATCTGCATAATCAAGAACAGGCTACTTCTGATTATCTTCACAGAATCATAACATTGGAGTTCACCTAGCCATCTCCTATGCTCGATGCAACACCACTGCCAGATGGACATTTGACCTCTGCTTCAATACTTCCAAGCAGAAGAATGTCCATCACCTCCCTCAGGCAGCCTTGTTTTCTCTGCTGACTAGCTCATGCTGTTAGAAGCTTTCTCCCAACAGCATGTCAAGATCTCTGATTCCCACCCACTCCCCACCCCCCTTCAAGCAGCAGATAAATCTGCTCTATCATTTGAAACTCTCAGGATAAAATGGACCATTATCATATGTCCTTTTCAATCGTTTCTCCAAATTAAACATACTCAACCATTTCGGCAACAACTCTCCTCTTGCACAGAGTCTGTATACAGTATGCTTCTTAAAAAGGTGGTGTCCAAAATTGAGCATGTGCTCCAGAGGCAGCTTGCCCAGTTCATAAAAGTGCAAATGAACCCCGTGCCGGCTGTAAAAATGATGAAGCGCTTCAGACCTTGCACATACCCACAGCACCTCCTGGCTATGCATTGCTACATCCTGATTCTTGTTCAGGGTTCTGTGCAATCCAGAAAAAAAAAAAGAGTTACTCTTTAAGAGTCACAAATCACCTGATTCCTTAAAATCAGTGGCATCTTTTTTTTTTCCAGGCTCACGCAGATGTTTGAGAAAAATCAGGCTGCTTTAAAGAATAGCCAAGAGGTGCTGTGCTTTTGTGAGGTCCAAAGCACTTATTCTGAATTGTTTCTAAAGCATGCAGAGCCTTCATGCATTCTATTCTACTCAGCCTGCAAACCTGAGAATGAAACGACTGGGTATTGTGGAGCCAAGGGATGATAGCAAACCCTACCTACAACATACCCAAGAACCTGTCTTCATTAGTTTTTATAGCAGGAGTCTGAAAACCTAATTTTCCCCAGTCCCTATGACTCTGCCCTTGTCTCATCCCCCAACCATGATTTTAATAGTTTTATTATACTTTTTTTGAATTGCCAAATATCCAATCCTTCGCTTTAAAGCCATTAGTGCAGTGTCTCTCAACCTTAGCAACTTTAAGATGTGTGGAGTTCAACTCCCAGAAATCCCCAGCCAGCATGGCTGGCTGGGGAATTCTGGGAGTTGGAAGTCCACTCCTCTTAAAGTTGCTAAGGTTGAGAGACACTGCACTAGTCTGTGAAATCCAGTGCTCCTCCATCCCTTTTCAGATAATTGCATTTATACTATCAGACCAACTTGATGGTCAGTGGATAAATTCCTACATCTAAATGATACTGATATTCTCTAGTAGGAGGGTGGGATAGACTTGGTATTGGCTGATATCAACCAATCAGCACCCCCAAAATATTCAGTGGCCAACCAATATGGACACCAGTTTTTCTTAGCTTCAAAATATGCAGGATAGCGGTGAATTGTTGGACGATACAGTGTTATGAGGCTGTGTGTTCAGCAAGCCAGGGTTCAGCTACAGTTGACTTCTGCGTGTTTTGGCCCTTTTCTCAAACTTGCCATAAACCAGCAAGATCTGAAGACAACCTCCACTCAGCGTTCTTGGCAATTCCTAACAGAGGACAAGTACTCAGAACCGCAGGAACACAAGATGATCAGGACAGTGTTCGCTCGCCGGCAGGATTACCTGGCATATAAGCATTGCTCCCTGGGTTGGTACTGAAAAGGCTGTCTGTGTCTGCAGGAACTGGAAGCATCCACACATGGGCTCTGGGGTTCCTTTTTTATCTTAGCTGGAGGGCTGTGAAGGGCCACTGGGGGAAAAAAGGAGAGAAAGGACATCAGGATACTCAGTCAGGCTGAGTTTGCGCCAGCCAAGCATAACAAGGGGGCAAGGACCGACCTCCCCCCCTCCCCTCCCCACCCCAAAGAGGAAATTGAGAACTAGATGTTCCCTCTGATTTGAAAAGGGGGGAAGCAAGAGGTGCTGGAACCTGCATTGGAATTGTATTTGCAGAGCCTAGCTACGAAGGAATCTGAGATGGGACTTTGTACAAGAGGACATTCTTAGCACGCAAAAGCCCCAGATTTAAACCTCTTGAACAAGAACCCATAAACAGATTATGAAAATGGCCTAAGATTCTGGTTCCAGTACCAAGCAGGCAGTAGTATGCTAAAGTTGTCCAATATGGTAAGACGGAGTGGCTGTGGATTGATGGCCTCTCGGAATCCAGGAAGTTGTCATCTTTGGTCCTGGATGGGGTGGCACTGCCCCATTCGGAGCCAGCGTGGAATTTGGGGGTCCTCCTGGACTCACGACTCCTGCTCGAAGAGCAGGTGGCAGTCGTGGCCAGGAGGGCCTTTGCGCAGCTTCGGCTTGTGCGCCAATTACGCCCTTTCCTGGACCGGGATGCTCTCCGAACAGTCACTCACACCCTTGTCATCTCCCATACAGACTATTGCAATGCGCTCTACATGGGGCTACCCTTGAAGAGTATCCGGAAGCTTCAGCTGGTCCAAAATGCGGCCACGCGGACAGTTATTGGAGCCAGAAAATCGGCACATGTAACTCCTCTGCTGCGTGAGCTGCATTGGGTACCAGTTTGCTTCCGGGTCCAATTCAATGTGTTGGTTATCACCTTTAAAGCCCTACATGGCATGGGACTAGGTTACCTGAGGGACCGTCTCATCCCCAGAACATCGACCCCGCCCCACCCGGTCATGCAGAGAGGGCTTGCTACGGACCCAATCATTCAAAGAATTCCACCTAGCGGGGTCCAGGAGGCGAGCCTTCTCTGCAACAGCGCCCGCCCTTTGGAACAACTTGCCCCCGGAGCTAAGGCAGGTCTCCTCACTCCCGACCTTCTGGAAAAATTTAAGGACCTGGTTCTGCTGCCTTGCATGGGAGGGGAATGCTAACAGTTCCTCCTGGGGCTGGTTGATCCCATGAAACCCTTTTTAGTATTAACATCTTTGTACTTGGATTTTATATTTATTTATTGATGTTCTGACTATTATTGTATTTTATTACGGTTTTTATTGTGAACTGCCCAGAGTCCTCCATTTGAGGAGATGGGCGGTAATATAAATCTAAATAATAAATATGAAATAAGGCAGTTTCCTGTATTTCATCCAGCCCCATCTCTCTATGCTTCAACAGCTATCTAGATCAGATCACCCCCAGTTCCACCT